>CM066313.1:82647483-85047483 GCA_033807775.1 Saussurea involucrata
ATTTGGCAAACCTAGGCCACGGCCTAGGTTTGGGGTGCCCAGTTTAGAAATTTTGGGATTTCTTTTTGCTTGTTATGTTAATGTTTTACCCGTTCTCTTTATACCTGTAAATAACTGCACAATGATTGAGTCGCATCACCTACAACTTTGCTTGCACATTGGGGACAATGTATGGGTAAGGTTTGGGGTTGCCCAATCGGGCCCAAGCTTATGCACGTAGATTTCCTGCACTTTTGAGTGTCTAGATCAAAGTAGCTAATTTTTTTTTGATTTGAATGATTGAGACCGACCATTGGGGGAAGAACTTTATGATAGTGACGTGACCGTTAGGGAAGGACTGGGAAAAGACATGACTAGGGACATTAGTGGAGACCACCCGATTGTGAGTTTTGAGCCTAAAGACGTCTTTCATTTCGAGAGATTTATACACGTAATTCTTATACACTTGTCGAATTCCTTGTCGTGAATGTAGAATGATCTCGCTACATTATTGCATTGAGTAGCAAAGACGAACATCGGGATATTAGGTGAGGGTATAGTAGACCATATCGTGTGGACCTTAAGAAATGATTCCAGGCATTGTGTGTTTGTTTTAACCATTTTTAGCTATCGTTTCCCTTTTTACCTTTAGTGTGTATCCATAGCCAGTTTGCAGCCAAACACTCACCTTATTTCTTTCTAAACCCATCATTTACCCTTTAGCCAAAATCCTTAGCCAACCCTTATCCGAAAGTGTGCCAATCGGAAGCAGTAATGAACTTAGAGAGATAGAGCGGAAAAGAAAGAAATCAGGCCAGTCAAGAAAGAGAAAAGAGGGCCAATGTTGCCCCAATCAATAAAGAGGACCAATGAAGTCCTGAAAAAAAAAACAGTTATTTAGATAGTATCTATAGCAGAAAATAAGAGAGTCAAAGCAACTCCAATAGTGACGAAGAGGGCCAAATAAGAGAGCGAAAAACTATAGAGTTCGGAACTGCCAATGATTGACATGCCAAGGATATTTGAACCTTTTTACCCGTCGTTTCATAACCATAGCCTTAGCCCCATTACAACCCGTGTAAAGACCTGGATGATCTTTTGGAAAATGTGATTACGGTTTACGACTACCTTTACCGATATTCCCTGTCTTGCTACTTGATTCCGTTTGAGATTAAAATTTTGGACATTTGTGCGTCTTTCTTGAGAGTTGTCATGACATTTGAGTATTCTTGCACATAACCTCCTTAAACATGACAACACGAGCGATAACCTAGGTTCGAGTGCAAAGAGAGTATCCCGTGAGGTAGGGTCGAGGAGAAATGTTTTCCCTAGCATGTCTGGACTTAGTCTAACCCTAATGTAATCGGAACTGTCACGAGTTCAACTCCCAATAGAAGGTCATAGATCGGACAAATTAAAGAATGAGGCGAAAGTGAGATAGATATTCACATGTATGGGAAATCACCGATGCATCACTTGGTACCGATTGGAATTGTGCAGTTATTATTCTTTCACAGTTATATGCTTTTATTCTGTTTTTATCGCTAATTTGCTTGGGGACAAGCAACGCTCGGTTTGGGGTTGTTGATAACGCCACTTTTTGGCGTTATTTTCGGTTCTCAAACCAACGAGATTGGCTTGTACTCAAGTAAAAAGGCGGGTATTTTAACGGTTTATTGAGCGATTTACGCAGGTTATATAAAAGGCGGCATTCCTCGGAAATAGAAGCTAAAAAGAGCCCAAAACGAGTCAAAACGAAGCCTAACGGGAGCCCAAAAGCCAAGCCCAAGATCCGCGAACGAACCAGGACCCGACCCGCGAACCAGATCCGACCCAGAAGGCCATCTGAAGGACGCGCGACCTGCCACGCGACTTGCAAGACGCGCAGCAAGTCGCGTAAGGGTCTGTTTGGTCGAAAATCAGTATTTGAGTCGGGATTTAGGTCACTTTTTCGGTATCCAACATACGGCAGACGATTGGGAGCAGTCCGGGGGCGATTTTCAGAGCCACGTGACACCGTTTGGAGCGAAGATCGAGAATCAATCGAAGGATCGTTCAAGACGCAAAGGAGATTTCAACACGGGGAAAGGGAGTTTATCAATTCATCTTACACATTCACCACGATCACGTTAACATGTTCACTTTCACTTTTGTTTCTCTTTCTTTTGTGTATGAATCCCCCAACATCATGAACTAACTTTAAGATGTTGGGGGTTGGATTGAATTAGGATTGAACATATGATGGATGACGAATGATTTTTATCAGTTTTCCGATTTAATGAATGCATGTGATTTTGTTCTTAATGCCTTTGTGAGCGTAGCTAACTTGCAATTGTTTTATTGTTGTCAATTTTGTTCGAGAGAATCAATTGAGATCTAGAATTAGGAATTACATGCCTAAAGTAAGAAAGGATAGAGATATACCGAGTAAACTTTAGTCTCATAATAACCTACGCTTAATGTGTTTTGAACTATATAAGGTGAGATCGAGAGATTAATCTTGTATTTGTTTTCGAAATAAACTTCATGGTAGCTTGAGAAAGCATCATGTTGTTACAAATATAACTGTTGTTACTTGAGAGAGAGCAATGGTTAGATCAAGGTTGAGTATTCATTATAGCGGAATTAACTGATATTTGTTTTAGTCTGATGTTCATGTGTGAAACCTAAGGATATCCAACCCTCAACTGTTTCTCCATCAGAATTCCACAGCTGCTTACTAGTTGTCCGGTGTTTGTTTGATATTAATTTCTGCAATTAATTAGTTATAAAACCAATCCTCCAATTTCAATTCAGTTAATAGTTCTTATAGTAATTGTGATACTTAGTTCCTAGTTCCCCGTGATTCGATACTCGTACTTCTAAAGTACTATTACTTGACTTCGACCCGTACACTTGCGGTAAGATTCGTGGGGTGTCAAAACCCCGTGTCAACAACCGAAATGGGAAGACTGCAGGCCAGTATACAAGCCATGTTTGATCGAACTCGTCATAATGAAGCTGATACACCAGATCCTGGTCAGGAAGACCAAATGCCTATTACACCTACAATCACACCAGTACTAAGAAAGTGTGACTATAAAATGTTCTTAAGTTGTAAGCCTCCAACTTACTCGGGAGATCGGGATCCAGTGAAAGCTATGAATTGGCTGAAGGAAATAGAAGATATTTTCAAGACTAGTAAATGCGCTGAAGAGGATAGAGTACTCTATGGAACTGCAATGTTGAAAGGCGATGCCCTATACTGGTGGGAAGCACATATGTCCTCGGGAGGATCTGATATATATTCTACTTACTCTTGGGAGTAATTCGTGATAGCTTTCAGGAAACAGTTTTGTCCTCAAGCCGCAGTTAAACAATTGGAAGGGGAGTTTATGAACTTGCAGCAAGGGAATTTGTCAGTTCGGGACTACACCGCTCGTTTCTTGGAAACGTCTCATTTTGAGGAATACTACGTTGCTACGGAGGCCATGAAGATTGAAAGGTTTATCTTTGGATTGAATGTAGAAGTCAGAAGTTTTGTGATTGCTAAAGGACCAGAAACTTTCTCCGCCGCAGTTGACGCCGCGGAAACCGTGGAACAAGATAAAGGGAGAAGTACTAGTGATAAGAATGTGGGGAAAAGAAAGTGGGAAGGACCACAGTATGATCCGAAGAAGTCCAGGTTTCAGTGATTTGATAACCGTCCACCTTTCCGATCAGTTGAAAGACCTTGCCCAAAGTGCCACCGTTTTCATCAAGGAAATTGTCAAGTGGATCCTAGAAACTGTTATAAGTGTGGAAAGATCGGTCATATTGCTAAAGACTGTCGAGTAGTTAGATTTTGTTACTCGTGCAATTCTCCTGATCACCTTCAGTCCGATTGTCTATTGGGGAGAATACAACCGGGTGGTACGTCAGTAAGACCAACGGGAGTTAGACTGGTGGTACCAAGGCCAGAAGTACCAAGAGCAAGGGGTTGTGCCTTCCAGATGACAGAGCAAGAAGAAGATGAGACTCCCGATGTGGTTACAGGTACATTCTTAATAAATTCTACACGTGCTAAAGTGTTATTTGATTCCGGTGCAAACCGATCGTTTGTGTCGCCTTCTTTCGCTGCCTATATGCATTTAAAGCCTAAAGTGTTAGATCATGCGTTAATGGTAGATACGGCTAATGATAATCAAGTACCGGTTAATGAGGTATTTGATAGTTGTGTGATAAACATAGATGGGTGTGGAGTGCCTATTCAGTTATTTCCTATATCCTTGATCGAGTTTGATGTGGTAGTGGGAATGGATTGGTTAGCCGAGAATCAAGCTAATATAGTTTGTGATAAGAAGTTGATAAATGGTGTCTTACCTGAGAAGGGACCAGTAGTGATTTATGGTGACCGTAGAAATCATCAGTCTTTCCTTATCTCTTTGTTGAAAGCTCGTAAGTGTATCAATAAAGGTTGCTCAAGTTACTTAGCTTATGTGATAGATATTAAGCTAGAAAAGAATAAGCTGGGAGATATTCCGGTTGTTCATGAATTTCCGAAAGTTTTTCCAGAAGATTTGACTAGCCTTCTGCCCGATCTGATTCCTGGAGCCGCTCCTGTTGCCCGTGCACCGTATCGTTTGGCACCTCCAGAGATGAAAGGGATGATGACTCAACTGCAGGATCTTTCAGATAAAGGCTTCATCAGACCCAGTTCTTCGCCGTGGGGAGCACCGGTTCTGTTTGTGAAAAAGAAGGATGGTTCGATGAGGATGTGTATTGATTATCGGGAACTGAATAAGCGCACGATCAAGAACAAATATCCGCTTCCCGGAATTGATGACCTCTTCGATCAATTAGTTGGAGCTTGTTATTTCTCCAAGATTGATCTAAGATCTGGCTACCATCAACTGAAGGTTAAAGAAGAAGACGTTCTGAAAACTGCTTTTCGCACACGGTATGGTCACTATGAATTCTTAGTGATGCCTTTTGGATTGACGAACGCTCCAGCTGCTTTTTTGGATTTAATGAATCGGGTATGTAAGCCGTATCCCGATAGATTTGTTATTGTATTTATCGATGATATACTTATCTATTCCCGATCCAAAGAGGATCACGCACAACATCTTCGGTTAACTCTGGAATTGTTAAAGAAGGAACAGTTATACGCTAAGTTCTCTAAGTGTGAATTCTGGCTACGGGAAGTTCAGTTTCTGGGGCATGTAGTTTCCGAGAAAGGTATTCAAGTTGATCCGATGAAGGTAGAAGCAATTGAAAAATGGGAACCGCCGAAGACGCCAACGGAAGTACGAAGTTTTCTGGGTTTAGCCGGTTATTATCGAAAGTTTATAAAAGATTTTTCTCGTATCGCTACGCCTCTCACTAAGCTAACTCGGAAGAATCTAAAGTTCGAATGGAAAGCAGAACATGATGAAGCATTCCGAATATTGAAAGAGAAACTCTGTAGCTCACCGATACTAGCATTACCTGAAGGTTCCGATGATTTTGTTGTTTACAGTGATGCTTCCAAATTGGGATTGGGTTGTGTACTAATGCAGCGTGGAAAGGTTATTGCTTATGCTTCTCGTCAGTTAAAAGATCATGAAAGACAGTATCCTACGCACGACATGGAACTGACAGCAGTTGTTTTCGCGTTGAAGATTTGGAGACATTACCTTTAAGGCTCTAAATGTCAAATTTATACTGATCATAAGAGTCTCCAACATCTTTTTGATCAGAAGGAACTAAATATGAGGCAAAGAAGATGGCTAGAATTGGTGAATGATTACGACTGTGAAATCCTTTATCATCCGGGAAAGGCGAATGTGGTAGGTGATGCACTAAGTCGTCAAGAAAGGAGTGGAACAATAAAAGCTATTTCACTACGAGTTGAACTCCTACCTAACATCTTTGACTAATTGCAGAAGTGTCAAATAGAAGCTTTTCAAGAAGAACACTTAAAACCAGAACGATTAGTGGGTATATCAGCATTGCTTGTAAAAGATGATTGTGGGTTGTTGTGTTTGGGAAACAGAATCTGGGTGCCTCGTTTTGGGTGGTTTACGTGATCGGGTACTACAAGAAGCTCATCAATCTCATTTTTCTATTCATCCAGGTACGAATAAGATGTATAAAGACCTGAAACAATTTTATTGGTGGCCTGGAATAAAAAGAAGCATTGCTCAGCATGTGGAAGGTTGTACTACTTGTAAGAAGGTAAAAATTGAACATCAAAAGACGTTTGGTCAGTTGCAATGGTTAGAAATACCTATGTGGAAATGGGATCAGATTACTACAGATTTTATCACAAAGCTACCAAGGACTCCGAAGGGATTTGATGCCATTTGGGTGATCGTTGACAGATTGACAAAGTCTGCTCACTTCCTGCCAATAAAAGAAACTGATTCGTTGGAACGATTAGCCAAGTTGTACATCAACGAAATAGTAACTCGACATAGGGTTCCAATCTCGACTATTTCTGATCGTGATAGTCGTTTTACTTCAAGATTCTGGAGGAGCTTTCAAAAAGAAATGGGTACACAGATAAAGCTAAGTACGGCGTATCATCCTCAAACTGACGGTCAGAGTGAACGAACGATTCAGACATTAGAAGACATGCTCCGGGCTTGCCTTGTTGAGTTTGGGGGATCGTGGGATAAGCACTTGCCACTGATAGAATTTTCCTACAACAACAGTTACCATTCCAACATACAAGCGGCACCGTTTGAAGTTCTGTATGGTAGAAAATGCCGAACGCCTCTGTGTTGGAACGAAGTGGGAGAGACACAGTTAGCAGGGCCAGATATAGTCCAGTTGACCGCGGATAAGATTTCTCAGATTCGGGAACGTTTGAAAGTAGCTCAAGACAGACAGAAAAGCTACGCCGACCGACGCCGAAAACCGTTAGAGTTCCAAGTTGGAGATTTTGTGATGTTAAAAGTCTCGCCTTGGAAAGGAGTCATTCGATTCGGGAAACAAGGTAAGTTGAGCCCGAGGTACATTGGGCCGTTTGCAATCATAGAAAGGATCGGCGAAGTAGCCTACAGGTTAGATCTTCCACCAGAGTTAAGCAGAATCCACAATGCATTTCACGTATCAAATTTCCGAAAGTGTTTGGTTACGCCGGATCAGGCAGTTTCTCTACCAGACATACAAGTCGATGAAAAGCTGAATTATGTGGAAGAACCTGAAGCCATAGTTGACAGTAAAATCAAAGTTTTGCGAAATAAGGAGATCAGACAAGTAAAAGTCCAATGGCGACATCATAAGGGGCAGGATGCTACATGGGAATCGGAATCAGAGATGAGAACTAAGTACCCGTACCTTTTTGCTTAATCGAATTCCGGGACGGAATTCTTTTAAGGGGGAGATGATGTAATACCCCGGCTAAGTCTGTTAGTTAAAAATCTCTTTCCGTTAAATTTAGTGACTTTAAATTGGAAGTTTAGGGTAAGTTTGGGTTAATTTATAAGTTTAGGGGTCTTTTGGTCATTAGTGGATAGTTAAAGGATTAAAGTGGTAAATATGGATAGATATTATCCCTTAATGGAATCAAATATTTCATAACAGCAAATATCCAGAAAATTCAGTGTGTGTGTGTGTGTGTTTGAGACCAAAAGAGGAAAGAAGGGTTGTGGCTAAAAGACTCAAATTAGTGTACTTGGAAGAGGAATTGAGGTATGTTACTTTACATTTTATGTTTGTAATTGCTATTAGGAAGTATCTATCGGATTAGAATTATCACATCTGGACTGGAGATGATTTCAGTCAAATTCTGGGTTGAAATATGCAAACCGACAGAGGTTTCCGGATAGGATGAAGGTATCCGGGTAGTTTTGATGAATGTGTCCGGTAGTTTTAGCTGATGGTGTCCGGAAGTGTTCTAGTGGTGTCCGGACAGGTCCTTTACCCGGTAAGTTCCTCTTTTCCATAAGTGTCCGGTTAAAATTAGATGCCGGATGGTATCCGGATTGATTTGGTGTCCGGGTGTTATCCGGATTATTGATGTTGTCCGGATAATTATGTAATCCGGATTGTGTATGTTGTCCGGAATATGGGTGCTATCCGAAAAGGTTGTGTTGTCCGGATACTTTAGCTGATTAGTCAAACTTTGAGAGTTTTGATGCTTTTTAGTATCCAATAGCCTGTGTTTTGTTAAGTCATGGATAGGAAATGAATGAGGATTGAATGTACTGTGGACTTGACTTAAGTTCGGGTTTGGGGGCAACATTTGAGGATTTGAGTTCTTTAGAGTTCTTAGCTTTAGTAAGACTTATGTGTTTTATATGGTAAAGATATATCTGCATCTATTTGTTTCAGATACTGTGAATCGAAGGTGAAAGCAGAGTTCTTTGTGGAGAACTGGAAAGAATTTTGATAAAGCAAACCGGTGAGTTTTTACTTAAAATGTTTTCTAACTGGAATACATATATGTGAATGAGTGTAATAATGTGCATATTATGTTTATATGAGTATTACACTGCATGGGTGCTAGTTGGCCGGGCTTAGGACCGGTGTATGTTGGCTGTACAGAGGGACAGTGGTGTTGGCTGTATTCAGTACAATGGTGTAAATTAATTAATTGGCTCGCAACCAATTAATATGGCCAAGAGAATGAGATGGAAAGATATATGATGCATGAGTTTTAATTGGTATTCCTATGTGAATTATGTGTATGATGTTGTGCAAATGGTTTTTAACTAACGGGGATTTTCTCAGTAGACCTCAAGGTCTAACCCTCATTTTGTTTTAAAAATATGTATTCCAGGTCGTGGATCGAGTAAGAGCAAATAAGAAGGTTAAACCGCGAATAGCTTTTGGAGGACTATGTAGTTGAAGACTATGATGTGTTTAGTAGATATAGCATGTTATTAGTGATGATGTAAATTTATTAAGTAAACGTTTGTAATGATGTATTGAATGTTTGTAAAGACTAGAGGACCATATTGGATATATGATGTATCTCTTGTTTTAACGACGTTATGCAATGTATTCTATTTGAACTATGTATGGGATTTTGGGTCGTTACAGATGGTATCAGAGCCCTAGTTTAAGGGATTTAGGTATTAGTATCTGTACCTAGACTTAAACTGCATATAAAATAGGATGTCCCTATTATTGTAGAACCTTGGGGTGTTAAATATAAAAAGGTAGAAGGAACATCATGTAAGGTAATTTCATTTTACACCTGGCCAGTGTAATTGTGATCTTACAGGTACATGTTTGAACTGGAATACTTTGTTATATGGGGTATGTGCTTATGTGTATATTAACCTTGTTTGAATCAACAGAATGGCAAGTGGTACTAGACAAACGAATCGGGAAGGAGGAGGAAATCCGAATAGAACAAACCCAACAGCCGGAGGAAGGGGAAGATGGGGAGAAAGAGGTGGAGGCAGAATTGGAGGCAGAATTGGAGGCAGAATTGGGGGTAGAACTGGGAGTGGAGCTCCGCCACGAGGTAATGAATTTGTTACTAGGGACGATTTAACAGCCGAAATGGGAAGACTGCAGGCCAGTATACAGCCATGTTTGATCGAACTCGTCAAAATGAAGCTGATACACCAGATCCTGGTCAGGAAGACCAGATGCCTATTACACCTACAATCACACCAGTACTAAGAAAGTGTGTCTATAAAATGTTCTTAAGTTGTAAGCCTCCAACTTACTCGGGGGATCGGGATCCAGTGAAAGCTATGAAGTGGCTGAAGGAAATAGAAGCTATTTTCAAGACTAGTAAATGCGCTGAAGAGGATAGAGTACTCTATGGAACTACAATGTTGAAAGGCGATGCCCTATACTGGTGGGAAGCACATATGTCCTCGGGAGGATCTGATATATATTCTACTTACTCTTGGGAGTAATTCGTGATAGCTTTCAGGAAACAGTTTTGTCCTCAAGCCGCAGTTAAACAATTGGAAGTGGAGTTTATGAACTTGCAGCAAGGGAATTTGTCAGTTCGGGACTACACCGCTCGTTTCTTGGAAAAGTCTCGTTTTGCGGAATACTACGTTGCTACGGAGGCCATGAAGATTGAAAGGTTTATCTTTGGATTGAATGCAGAAGTCAGAAGTTTTGTGATTGCTAAAGGACCAGAAACTTTCTCCGCCGCAGTAGACGTCGCGGAAACCGTGGAACAAGATAAAGGGAGAAGTACTAGTGATAATAATGTGGGGAAAAGAAAGTGGGAAGGACCGCAGTATGATCCGAATAAGTCCAGGTTTCAGTGATTTGATAACCGTCCACCTTTCCGATCAGTTGAAAGACCTTGCCCAAAGTGCCACCGTTTTCATCAAGGAAGTTGTCAAGTGGATCCTAGAAACTGTTATAAGTGTGGAAAGATCGGTCATATTGCTAAAGACTGCCGAGTAGTTAGATTTTGTTACTCGTGCAATTCTCCTGATCACCTTCAGTCCGATTGTCCATTGGGGAGAATACAACCGGGTGGTACGTCAGTAAGACCAACGGGAGTTAGACCGGTGGTACCAAGGCCAGAAGTACCAAGAGCAAGGGTCCGTGCCTTCCAGATGACAGAGCAAGAAGCAGATGAGACTCCCGATGTGGTTACAGGTACATTCTTAATAAATTTTACACGTGCTAAAGTGTTATTTGATTCCGATGCAAACCGATCGTTTGTGTCACCTTCTTTTGCTGCCTATATGCATTTAAAGCCAAAAGTGTTAGATCATGCGTTAATGGTAGATACGGCTAATGATAATCAAGTACCGGTTAATGAGGTATTTGATAGTTGTGTGATAAACATAGATGGGTGTGGAGTGCCTATTCAGTTATTTCCTATAGCCTTGATCGAGTTTGATGTGGTAGTGGGAATGGATTGGTTAGCCGAGAATCAAGCTAATATAGTTTGTGATAAGAAGTTGATAAATGTTGTCTTATCTGAGAAGGGACCAGTAGTGATTTATGGTGACCGTAGAAATCATCAGTCTTGCCTTATCTCTTTGTTGAAAGCTCGTAAGTGTATCAATAAAGGCTGCTCAAGTTACTTAGCTTATGTGATAGATATTAAGCTAGAAAAGAATAAGCTGGGAGATATTCCGGTTGTTCATGAATTTCCGAAAGTTTTTCCAGAAGATTTGACTAGCCTTCCGCCCGTTAGACAAGTAGAGTTTGGTATAGATCTGATTCCTGGAGCCGCTCCTGTTGCCCGTGCACCGTATCGTTTGGCACCTCCAGAGATGAAAGGGATGATGACTCAACTGCAGGATCTTTCAGATAAAGGCTTCATCAGACCCAGTTCTTCGCCGTAGGGAGCACCGGTTCTGTTTGTGAAAAAGAAGGATGGTTCGATGAGGATGTGTATTGATTATCGGGAACTGAATAAGCGCACGATCAAGAACAAATATCCGCTTCCCAGAATTGATGACCTCTTCGATCAATTAGTTGGAGCTTGTTATTTCTCCAAGATTGATCTAAGATCTGGCTACCATCAACTGAAGGTTAAAGAAGAAGACGTTCTGAAAACTGCTTTTCGCACACGGTATGGTCACTATGAATTCTTAGTGATGCCTTTTGGATTGACGAACGCTCCAGCTGCTTTTATGGATTTAATGAATCGGGTATGTAAGCCGTATCTCGATAGATTTGTTATTGTATTTATCGATGATATACTTATCTATTCCCGATCCAAAGAGGATCACGCACAACATCTTCGGTTAACTCTGGAATTGTTAAAGAAGGAACAGTTATACGCTAAGTTCTCTAAGTGTGAATTCTGGCTACGGGAAGTTCAGTTTCTGGGGCATGTAGTTTCCGAGAAAGGTATTCAAGTTGATCCGATGAAGGTAGAAGCAATTGAAAAATGGGAACCGCCGAAGACGCCAACGGAAGTACGAAGTTTTCTGGGTTTAGCTGGTTATTATCGAAAGTTTATAAAAGATTTTTCTCGTATCGCTACGCCTCTCACTAAGCTAACTCGGAAGAATCTAAAGTTCGAATGGAAAGCAGAACAGGATGAAGCATTCTGAATATTGAAAGAGAAACTCTGTAGCGCACCGATACTAGCATTACCTGAAGGTTCCGATGATTTTGTTGTTTACAGTGATGCTTCCAAATTGGGATTAGGTTGTGTACTAATGCAGCGTGGAAAGGTTATTGCTTATGCTTCTCGTCAGTTAAAAGATCATGAAAGACAGTATCCTACGCACGACATGGAACTGACAGCAGTTGTTTTCGTGTTGAAGATTTGGAGACATTAGCTTTACGGCTCTAAATGTCAAATTTATACTGATCATAAGAGTCTCCAACATCTTTTTGATCAGAAGGAACTAAATATGAGGCAAAGAAGATGGCTAGAATTGGTAAATGATTACGACTGTGAAATCCTTTATCATCCGGGAAAGGCGAATGTGGTAGCTGATGCACTAAGTCGTCAAGAAAGGAGTGGAACAATAAAAGCTATTTCACTACGAGCTGAACTCCTACCTATCATCTTTGACGAATTGAAGAAGTGTCAAATAGAAGAATTTCAAGAAGAACACTTAAAACCAGAACGATTAGTGGGTATATCAGCATTGCTTGTAAAATATGATTGTGGGTTGTTGTGTTTGGGAAACAGAATCTGGGTGCCTCGTTTGAGTGGTTTACATGATCGGGTACTACAAGAAGCTCATCAATCTCGTTTTTCTATTCATCCAGGTACGAATAAGATGTATAAAGACCTGAAACAATTTTATTGGTGGCCTGGAATAAAAAGAAGCATTGCTCAGCATGTGGAAGGTTGTACTACTTGTAAGAAGGTAAAAATTGAACATCAAAAGTCGTTTGGTCAGTTGCAACAGTTAGAAATACCTATGTGGAAATGGGATCAGATTACTATAGATTTTATCACAAAGCTACCAAGGACTCCGAAGGGATTTGATGCCATTTGGGTGATCGTTGACATATTGACAAAGTCTGCTCACTTCCTGCCAATAAAAGAAACTGATTCGTTGGAACGATTAGCGAAGTTGTACATCAACGAAATAGTAACTCGACATGGGGTTCCAATCTCGACTATTTCTGATCGTGATAGTCGTTTTACTTCAAGATTCTGGAGGAGCTTTCAAAAAGAAATGGGTACACAGATAAAGCTAAGTACGGCGTATCATCCTCAAACTGACGGTCAGAGTGAACGGACGATTCAGACTTTAGAAGACATGCTCCGGGCTTGCATTGTTGACTTTGGGGGATCGTGGGATAAGCACTTGCCACTGATAGAATTTGCCTACAACAACAGTTACCATTCCAGCATACAAGCGGCACCGTTTGAAGTTCTGTATGGTAGAAAATGCTGAACGCCTCTGTGTTGGAACGAAGTGGAAGAGAAACAGTTAGCAGGGCCAGATATAGTCCAGTTGACCGCAGATAAGATTTCTCAGATTCGGGAACGTTTGAAAGTAGCTCAAGACAGACAGAAAAGCTACGCCGACCGACGCCGAAAACCGTTAGAGTTCCAAGTTGGAGATTTTGTGATGTTAAAAGTCTCGCCTTGGAAAGGAGTCATTCGATTCGGGAAACAAGGTAAGCTGAGCCCGAGGTACATTGGGCCGTTTGCAATCATAGAAAGGATCGGCGAAGTAGCCTACAGGTTAGATCTTCCACCAGAGTTAAGCAGAATCCACAATGCATTTCACGTATCAAATTTCCGAAAGTGTTTGGTTACGCCGGATCAGGCAGTTTCTCTACCAGACATACAAGTCGATGAAAAGCTGAATTATGTGGAAGAGCCTGAATCCATAGTTGACAGTAAAATCAAATGTTTGCAAAATAAGGAGATCAGACAAGTAAAAGTCCAATGGCGACATCATAAGGGGCAGGATGCTACATGGGAATCGGAATCAGAGATGAGAACTAAGTACCCGTACCTTTTTGCTTAACCGAATTCCGGGACGGAATTATTTTAAGGGGGAGATGATGTAATACCCCGGGTAAGTCCGTTAGTTAAAAATCTCTTTTCGTTAAATTTAGTGACTTTAAATTGGAAGTTTAGGGTAAGTTTAGGTTAATTTATAAGTTTAGGGGTCTTTTGTTCATTAGTGGATAGTTAAAGGATTAAAGTGGTAAATATGGATAGATATTATCCCTTAATGGAATCAGATATTTCATAACAGCAAATATCCAGAAAATTCAGTGTGTGTGTGTGTGTGTGTGTGTTTGAGACCAAAAGAGGAAAGAAGGGTTGTGGCTAAAAGACTCAAATTGGTGTACTTGGAAGAGGAATTGAGGTATGTTACTTTACATTTTATGTTTGTAATTGCTATTAGAAAGTATCTATCGGATTAGAATTATCACATCTGGACTGGAGATGATTTCAGTCGAATTCAGGGTTGAAAATATGCAAACCGACAGAGGTTTCCGGATAGGATGAAGGAATCCGGGTAGTTTTGATGAATGTGTCCGGTAGTTTTAGCTGATGGTGTCCGAAAGTGTTCTAGTGGTGTCTGGACAGGTCCTTTACCCGGTAAGTTCCTCTTTTCCATAAGTGTCCGGTTAAAATGAGATACCGGATGGTATCCGGATTGATTTGGTGTCCGGGTGTTATCCGGATTATTGATGTTGTCCGGATAATTATGTAATCCGGATTGTGTATGTTGTCCGGAATATGGGTGCTATCCGGAAAGGTTGTGTTGTCCGGATACTTTAGCTTATTAGTCAAACTTTGAGAGTTTTGATGCTTTTTAGTATCCAGTAGCCGGTGTTTTGTTAAGTCATGGATAGGAAATGAATGAGGACTGAATGTACTGTGGACTTGACTTAAGTTCGGGATTGGGGGCAACATTTGAGGATTTGAGTTCTTTAGAGTTCTTAACTTTAGTAAGACTTATGTGTTTTATATGGTAAAGAGATATATGCATCTATTTGTTTCAGATACTGTGAATCGAAGGTGAAAGCAGAGTTCTTTGTGGAGACTGGAAAGAGTTTTGATAAAGCAAACCGGTGAGTTTTTACTTAAAATGTTTTCTAACTGGAATACATATATGTGAATGAGTGTAATAATGTGCATATTATGTTTATATGAGTATTACAATGCATGGGTGCTAGTTGGCCGGGCTTAGGACCGGTGTATGTTGGCTGTACAGAGGGACAGTGGTGTTGGCTGTATTCAGTACAGTGGTGAAAATTAATTAATTGGCTCGCAACCAATTAATATGGCCAATTGAATGAGATGGAAAGATATATGATGCATGAGTTTTAATTGGTATTTCTATGTGAATTATGTGTATGATGTTGTGCAAATGGTTTTTAACTAACGGGGATTTTCTCACTAGACCTCAAGGTCTAACCCTCATTTTGTTTTAAAAATATGTATTCCAGGTAGTGGATCGAGTAAGAGCAAATAAGAAGGTTAAACCGCAAATAGCTTTTGGAGGACTATATAGTTGAAGACTATGATGTGTTTAGTAGATATAGCATGTTATTAGTAATGATGTAAATTTATTAAGTAAACGTTTGTAATGATGTATTGAATGTTTGTAAAGACTAGGGGACCATATTGGATATATGATGTATCTCTTGTTTTAACGACGCTATGCAATGTATTCTATTTGAACTATGTATGGGATTTCGGGTCGTTACAGGATCCATAGGCATATGAGTCGGTCATACATCGTGGAGAGTCTTGGTATTCTCACTTTGGGATGTACGCCATTTTGGCATTTTGTGTCCTGACGTTTTGGAGAGGAACTGTATTGGGTTGTACTCCGGAATTTTGGGTTTATTGTTGATGTTCTATCACTTGTGCACGAGGGTTGAACATCTTGAGTTATCAAGTAAGGAGTCGAGATTCCAACTCTTGAATGCTGGTAAGTAGGCAATAAAGGTTCAATGAGGACCTTGGGGTGTAACTTACTAGAGAATGAACAGGCAATAAGATCGTGTATCCTTGAGGTGTAGCTGAGCACAACAGGCAATGGGGGATACGATGGTGCCACCCGTTGCTGGGTGTGGGACTTGAGGTGTAGCTATATTTATAGCAGACAATGGAGTCCGACTTGAGTTGGAGCTTATTAAAGCTGACAATAGAGTCACGATTTGAGGTGTAGTTCAATAACATGGTTATGCGGTTTTGTTGATCCAAACCCTCAGTGATTTGATAATGACCCTCTCTTAAATACTTAGTGAAAATTGTAAGTAAACAATATGTATCAGAGTTTCACTATCGCTGATAAGTACTAAGATCTTACAGTACCGCTGATAGGAACTCTCGCTCTTTAAATTAAACATTCAGCGAACACTGTTCACCATAATGCGCTGAGTCTGTTCAGTCCTTATGGTGATCGCTGATAAGTTAGTTGTTTACTTATGATCCCTGAAGACAAGTTTCACGTCAACAAAGGTTCTACGCTGAAGTCGAAGATCAAGCTCAAGAACCAGCGACAAGTCTACTAATGAACTGATGCGGATCAGCGAAGACTCAGATTTGTCCACTCAACGTGAAGTATCAAGTACAAGACTTCAGCTATCGCTGAACTTTATCATTCGCTAAATAGTAAATGATAATCGCTGAATCAACGAAAGCTGATCACGAAGTCCTCCGTACAAAGTACTTTTGTCTTAACCTCTCTTGCACGCCACCGTACGAAATGTCAGAAAAGAACCTCCGAAAATCTGAGATCGTACAACCACTCTGATACTACACTGTTCATTCATGCGGCTACTAAGGTTGTCAACAAAGGTCAATGACATGCAACCAATCCGCTGATGACACGTGTAAAGTGTA
The DNA here is from genome assembly GCA_033807775.1 of Saussurea involucrata. Classification (NCBI taxonomy): domain Eukaryota; kingdom Viridiplantae; phylum Streptophyta; class Magnoliopsida; order Asterales; family Asteraceae; genus Saussurea; species Saussurea involucrata. The sequence goes on from CM066313.1 coordinate 82,664,141, forward strand.
TACTGACTTGCATTAAATGCATGCAGTATATAAAGAGATGAACTCACTTCATTTGAAGTAACTTGCTAACTCTGGACAAGTTCAAATCTCTCTCAAGATAGGATTTTATTAGTAATCTCCTTATCTTTCTTAGTGCAAGAAACCTTAGTGTTCCAACTTGTTTAGATTTAGGTTTATCCTTAATCTTGTCTCCGCAACAAGCTGTAAATTGTTAATGATTTATCAATAAACAATTTAGAAAAGTAAAATAGTGTGTTTGTATTCAACCCCCCCCCCCCCCCCCCCTTCTACAAACTTGTATAGGCCTTTCGGGACCAACAAGTGGTATCAGAGCAGATTTGTTTAATCTCATAAACAAGATCTAATCTAAGATATTTCTCTTCCTTGCTATTATCTGAAAATGGCCTCCCACACAAACACAAATTATATAGACAATGGTTCTCTTGCAAAACCCCCTAGATTTTCCAGAGACAACTTCAACTTATGGAAAAATAGGATGATGCTCTTCTTAGAAGGTGTAGACCCCACTATGACCTACTATCTTGAAAACGGCCCACACATCCCTGTAACTATTGATCCTTTGGTTCCAGCCACTGCAACTAGAGCTGCTATTCCTGAAAGGCTGATTCCAAAGGAAATACACATGTGGACCGATGAAGATAAGAAGAAAGTGGCTATATATACAAAAGCCAGATCCATACTATCCATGGCCCTTCCTGACGAAGTCTACCATTCCGTCATGAACCTGAAATCATCAAAAGCCATGTGGGACACAATATGTGTTCAGTATGAAGGAACGTCTGAAGTCCAGGATTCAAGAAAGATCAACCTGGTAAGACAATACGAAAGCTTCATTTCTGGTAAGAATGAAACTCTCTCTGAAGTTCATCAACGTTTTAATTGCTTAATTATAGATCTAAAAACGGTTGGTAAGGAATATTCTAACTTTGAAGTGCTGACAAAGTTTTTAGAATGTTTACCTGAAAGCTGGGACAATTATTCCATGTGTCTCAAGCTGTCAAAGGATCTAAGATCAATGACCCTTGCTACCTTATATGGCACATTGCTGAATCATGAGCAATCTAGCCATCTTAAGAAGAATCTTGTAAAAGATTCCAAAAGCACCCCTGTTGCTTTAATCTCAGAGGAACCTTCTACTCAGCGACCCGTGGTCACTATCACTGAGTTAGAAAGTAACTCTGAAAGGTCATCAGATTCTGATTCTTCAGATGATGATGAATCCTTGGCTCTCCTAACTAAAAAGTTCAGGAGATTCGCCAAGAAGAAAATGTTTAGAAAGAACAAAACTCTTTCCATAGCTGACAAGCCTAAGTCATCAGCTTTTGTTGATAAGGCTACTGCTACTTGTTTCAACTGCGAAAAGACAGGTCATTTCGCTAACGAATGCAGGTCAAAGAAAATCATGAGACCTTCAGCTTTTACAAAGAAATCCTTTGTTCCAAGGAATAAAGATGACAAATACTCAAAGCTGAAGGAGAAGTATGCAAAGCTGAAAAGCTTTAAGAAGAAAGGAAAAGGCCTGATGGCTGACTATGTGTTAGGGCATTTTTGTAGCTATCAAGACAGTATTAATATCTTGTACTGTTTCTCCTTAGTAGAGGCATGGGCTTGTCATGTCCTACTATATAAAGGAGTTCCTTTGTTATTTTGTATAACAACTTGAAGCATTTGTCATTTTACATTTTGAAATCAATATATGGATGACAAGATTGCTCTCTAGATTCTCTCTACACTTGTTCATTACTTTGTGCTAGATTTGGGATTTATCAATTGGTATCAGAGCTAAACAGAAGATTCAAGCAGATCGAAGACCAAATTGAAGAATTTTTACACTGTTCTTCAAGAATTCGGACCAAGTGGCTTTTACTGTTCATCTGAAGTCTTATCATTCAGACATGAAATTTTTCCAGTTTTTGAGTTTTTGAATCAATTCTTTGCATCATGGCATTCGGATTTGCTTCCTGAACACTTTTAATTCTTGGATTAACATCAAAATCTGCACAGAATTGACAGATCTAATCGATTCTTGAATTTTTTTTCGAAAACTTCAAGATCACTGTTTTGATCTTAATCTGTTCAAATTGATCGAATTGTGAATTGCAATCAACAGAAAAAGTGTGCGGATTTCAATTACGAACAATTTGATATAAGATTCATCACAATTGATCAAGAATTGAAGAAGTTATGGCAGATTAAGTGATTTTGAAGTTCGAAGTGCAGAATTCGGATCATTCTTGGTGAATTCGGATCATTCAAAGAGAATTCGGAACATTCATAGAGAATTCGGATTGTTCTTGGCATCACAAGTGTAGAATTCGACTCAAGAAGAATTCGAATTCATAGAATTCGAACCCTATTAGATTCGAATTGTAGAGAATTCGAACCCTGTTAGATTCGAATTGAGAACTTGTGTATTGATTTGAGTTGATTAAATTTTCCTAAGTATAGAATTCGAACCCTGTTGAGTTCGAATTGAGTGAATTCGAACCTAAGTACATTCGAATTGAGTGAATTCGAACCTAAGTACATTCGAATTGAGTGAATTCGAACCTTAGTACATCCGAATTGAGTGAATTCGAACGCTGTTAAGTTTGAATTGGAGGATTTCGAAATCTATCAAGTCCGAATTGATTATCCGAATTGAGCATCCGAATTGATCATCCGAATTGAGCATCCGAATTGAGCATCCGAATTCTTAGGAATGTTGGTTAAATTCTCATAAGTGTAATTTTTCTTACACTAACTGCTTTATCTTCTGAACGATCGTTTATCTAGCCAATTATCAGAAGATGTCGAGAGATATGCTGAGCATGGGTTCTAAGAATAAGCCTCCGGTATTGATAGCTGAAGAATATTCTCAATGGAAAAGGAGAATGATTCAATTTCTGAATCATCAGAACAGAGATCTTATGCTGTCCATTCAGAACGGTCCTTACAAAGCCTACATAGAGGTTGGTGGCATTGCTGCAATAGAAACAAGTCAAGAGATTCTTCCAAGAAGAATAGAAAAGGAATACAAATATTACAGTGATGCTGATAAAGCTAGAGTTGAAATTGATGAGCAAGCATTGACATACTTGACTATGGCCATTCCAAACAATATCTATAATCGCGTAGACAGCCGAAATTCAGCAAAGGATATTTGGGATGAGCTAGAAAGGCAGTTTGAGGGTTCATCAAAATCAATGAAGACCAAAAAGAATCAGAGCATCAATGCGTATGAAGGGTTTAAAGCTAGAGATGGAGAATCGTTGAAAGATACCTATGATCGTTACAACATCATTCTGAATGATTTAAGAAGGAATGGAGTTGACAAGTCTGAATCAGAGATTAATTACAAGTTTATCAAGAATTTACTGCCGGAATGGGATTCATACTCTATTCAGCTTCAAATGTCAAGGGATATGGATGATGAAAAGTTGACCGATATTTTTAGCATTCTGGGTCAACATGAAGAAAAAGTAAAAATGGTCAAAGAAAAGGAGAAAAAGGTCGAAGAATCTTTAGCCCTTCTAAGTGAACACAAGAAAAGTGGAGCGATGAAAACAAAGGCTTTGATCTCTGAGTTAAGCAAAAAGAAGATAAGTTCTGATGATGATGATGAAAGCAGCAGTTCTGGAGATGAAATGAGTGAGATAGCTGAAAAATTAGCCTTGTTAACTACAAGATTTCAAAACAGATATGGAAAGAAGAAGTTTCATTCAAAAAGCAAACCTGATTACAACAAAGTGAACAGATACAAAAGGTTTGAGAAAAGGTATGAGAACAAGGATCAAAAGGAAGAAGAAAAAGTGGAGAAAGTTGAGAAAAAGGAGAGGGAAGAAAAGAAGGATATGGATGACCGAAACTGTTATAACTGCGGTAAGCCGGGTCATTTTGCCAGAGATTGTCAGTTGAAGAAAGTTAAGGATTCTGAATACTATCAGCGTAAAGCACATCTCGCAAAAGCCAAAGAAACCGGAAAGCCAGTAAATGCTGAAGAAGAAATATGGCTGATGGATTCTTCAGATGATGAAGAAGCTCACTTTACTCAAGTGAAGCACAGTTTAATGGCTAAACTTGATGAGGAAGATCTGGAATCTGAGGTACAATCTCTATATCCTTCTCTTTATGATAACACTTCTCTTTATTCTGATAATTCTGAAAATGAATCTGAAACTGAAAATGATAAATATGAAGAAATGCAAGTTGTGATATTTGAGCTTAACGAGAAATTTAAAAAGGCACAAAAGAAAATTGAAAAAGTGCAAAAGCAATATGAAGATGAGAAAAGCTCAAAGCTGAAATATCATGATGAAGCACTTCTTTATAAGTGTTTAGCTGAAGATAGAGAAAAGGAGAAAGAAATTATTAGATCAAATGTTAAAATACTTGAATCTGAAATTTCTGAGTTAAAAAAGAAAATAACTGATTTAAATGATGAAAACATAGATTTTCAGTTCAAAATCAAGGTTCTTTCTGATGAAAGAAAAGAAGCAATTGAAAAGATTAAGCAGCTTGAAGATTTAAATTACAAAAGAGGCCAATCTGAGCAAACGCTGAATTTGTTGACTAGCAACCCAAAAGATAAACGATTTTATAATCCAAAAATGGGTCTAGGATTATCTGATGACAAGAGTTTCAAAACAATAAAACCTATTGAGAAAAAGGAAGTTTTGAAGCAAACTCTGATAAAGGAGATTCCTCCAATTGCAAAAGTTTTTGTTAAACCAGCAAATGTAAAGTTGCAACAAGTCATTATAACAGAAACACCTATTAATTCACCTGTATCTGTTAAATCAAATAATGAAGTGTTGCAACAAGTCATAATAACAAAAACACCTCCAAAGACACAAGAAAAAGCAAAGGCAAGTAATGGAATTTTGCAACAAGTTATTGTATCAGAAACATCTCCTAAATCAGAAACTCCTATCAAAGATAATGCTTCAAATTCTTCAACTCCAATTTCAAAGAAAGATGAAGCTAAAACAGACAAAGGTTCAAAAGAAAAGCCTAGATACAATATAACAAATTTTAAATATGATGAATTAAACTCCAGTTACAAAACCAAAATGTTTGAACCAACTGGATTTAGTTCGTTGTTTTCCGATGAATCTATGGCTAAAACAATTGTTGACAAAATCAATGAACCTATATCTGTTAAAACTAAATCTAACGTTGAAATGGAGTCAAAAAATACATCAGATTCTGACAAAAAGGAGTTTGTTCCAGAAACCTCTTCTGAATTTCCTGATTTGGACTCAGCTTTACTTAAAATTGTTGATTTAGAAAATCAAATTTCCAAATGGCAATTAGATTTTGAAAAATTAGAGGATGATCATGATAATATTGGACTAGAATTTGATCATACAAAAAGGATCAATCTTGATCTTAAGAGTGAGATTCAAAGACTAGAATCCAAATTATATGAAATATCAAACTCTAAGGCCTCAAAAAGTTGTGAAAAATGTTCAAAACAAGCTGAATCCAAAGATCAGAATAAATCTTCAAGTATGTTTGATCCTTTTGAAAAGCTCAAATTTTTTAAAGAAAAGAAAAATCTTGAATTAAGATGTGTAGAACTTTCGAAACAAATTTCAGATTTTGAAAAAGTTCTATTTCTAGAAAAAGAAAAGCAGAAGAAAGAAAGAACTGAATTTGAAATAGAATTAAAGTTTTGTGAAGTCTACCATAAAAAGTTTTCATCAAAGGTATCTGATTTAAAAACAGAACCAGCTTCAAAAGGAAAAGAGAAACAAAAATCATCTGAAAATAAATCTAATTTGTTTTCAAGTGATCCAGTTTCAAAAGGAAAAGAGAAAGAAAAATCATCCGAAAATAAATCTAATTTGTTTTCAAGTGATCCTTCTACCTCTAAAGGTTCTGACAATGTTTCTTCTTCTTTCTCAGAAATGGATGAAGAAAAGTATGTGGATTTGAAGGAACAAGTTCTGAATAGCAAGAATAGAAGCACCGACTCTGAGAAATGTAGTTCTTTGAATAAAAATTGTATACATTCTTGTAATGTTTGCAATGTTTGTGGCAATAATAATTCCGCAATTTCAGATTTCAAATTATTGTCACAAGCTAAAAGAAGAATTCATTGTGCTCACTGTTGGGACAACTATTTCAAGCTAAACAGAAATGCTCCAACGAATAAGAAGTCTAAAACTTCTTCCTTCCCTTTAAAATCCTCAGCAAACAAATTTGCCAAAATGTTTGGTTTCAGATCAAACAAACAGAATAAAAAGATGAAAGAAAAGAAAACAGTTGAAGTAAATATGGATTGGAAATGGATTCCAAAAAATGAAGTTAACAAACCAAATTTACTCAATCGTTTAACTTTTAAAGGCAAAATTCAGGGGGCATCAAATGTCATTAATAAACTGATCCATACTAACAAGAAAGGACCCATGCAGATATGGGTACCTAAAATAAGATAATTGTTTCTTAACAGGACCGTCATGTGTGGGTCATTGATTCGGGAGCATCTAGACACATGACGGGGTACAAGCACTTCTTGCAAGATTTTATTGTACATCCTGGAGGATCAGTGGGATTTGGAAATGACTCAAAAGGTCACGTTCGAGGCTACGGAACGTTGAAAAATGACTCAATGCAAATTGAAAAGATTTTGTATGTTGAAGGTTTAGGGCATAACCTTTTCAGTATAAGTCAGTTCTGCGACAAGAACTGTAAGGTGTTATTTGATAAAGATTTTTGCTACATCTTGGATGCAAATTGGTCAGAAATCTTCAGAGAAAAAAGATGCGGAGACTTATACATGACTGGTTTTACAACTCTTGTTGCTTCTAATCAAGTCTGTCTTGTATCAAAAGCTTCACAAGAAGAGTGTTGGTTATGGCATCGAAGGCTCTCGCATCAAAATTTTCGCAGCATCAACAAGCTTCGAATAGATGGATTAGTTTCCGGGCTTCCTGAAATGAAAATTGACAAAGTTTCTGTGTGTCCAGCTTGTGAAATGGGAAAGATGAAACATGTTTCTCACAAGACCAAGACTTTGTCTAATTGTAACAATGCCTTGGAATTAATTCATATGGATCTCTGTGGCCCAATGCGAACTCAGTCAATGGGAGGAAAGAAATATATCTTGGTTATGGTTGATGAGTTTTCGCGATATACTTGGTTGGATTTCTTACGACTCAAGTCTGAAGCACCCGAGCAGATCATTAAATTCATCAAGAAGATTCAAACTCTTCTACAACGCCCTGTTCGAAAAATCCGAAGTGACAACGGAACTGAATTCAAGAATGCAACTCTTCAATATTTTCTTGAATCCGTTGGAATAACTCATAATTTTTCTGCCCCAATTACTCCACAACAAAATGGAGTAGTTGAAAGGAAAAATCGAACTCTTGTAGAAGCTGCTAGGACGATGCTTGCTTACTCGGGTCTTCCACCAAGTCTATGGGCTGAAGCAGTATCCACAGCGTGTTTTACTCAAAACAGAACTATTATAAATAAACGCTTTAACAAAACTGCATATGAATTAATCAACAATCGCAAACCTAACATCAAATTTCTGCGTGTATTTGGATGCAGGTGTTTTGTCATGAAAGATCGTGAATATCTTACAAAGCTTCAAGTTAAAGCTGATGAGGCATCTTTATAGGCTATTCCTTGAACTCGAAAGCATACAGGATTTATAATAATCGAACAAAATCAGTAATCGAGAGTATCAACGTTACGTTCGACGAGACTGTGACATTGACTTCTGGACAATTTAGTTCAGAACTCGTACAGAAATCTGAAGCTTCTACTAAAAATGGAGTAGAACCTGTGACGAAACAGTTTTCTAATTCAGCTTTGAATTATAATAATACTACTGATTTAGATTTACTATTTCATGATGCATTTATGGATTACTGTGCAGATATGGAACCACCAATCACATCTGTGAATGCATCTCAGAATCAGACGAGTGCAAATATCTCCTGTCCAACTGAAGATGTTGATACTAGTACTTCTGTAGAAACTAATGAGATTCCAAGTGAACACGTTCCTGTCTCTGAACCTGAAATTCAACCAGTTGTTCAGGTTTCAGAAAATCATTCATCGGAGACTTCCACATCTGAAGGATTAGAAACAGAAGTCAACATACCGGAAACGACAAATGTATCTTCAGCTGAATCGACAGAGGAGATTTTTGCAGTATTGGATGAAAATAATCCATCAAACACTCGTATGGATATACCAACTCTTCCAAGTAGTCATAAATGGACAAGAGCACATCCTCCGGCTGATATAATTGGTGATCTGAATGATGGAGTGAAAACCCGATCTGCGACTACAAACGAATGTTTGTATGTAAATTTTCTTAGCACGTTAGAACCCAAGAAAGCATCTGAAGCTTTACAAGATCCAGATTGGATCAACGCCATGCAAGAGGAATTAAATGAGTTCAAACGCAACGAAGTGTGGCACTTGGTGAAACGTCCAAAAGACAAAACCATAGTTGGAACCAAATGGGTCTTTAGAAACAAAAAGGACGAAGCGGGGATTATAGTCAGAAATAAAGCAAGACTGGTTGCTAAAGGTTACAATCAACAAGAAGGAATAGATTATGATGAAACTTATGCACCAGTAGCAAGGATTGAAGCAATAAGGATCTTTCTTGCATACGCAACACATAAGAACATGAAGGTATTCCAAATGGACGTCAAATCTGCGTTTCTGAATGGAATACTACATGAGGAAGTGTATGTAAGTCAACCTGAAGGCTTTGTTGATCCCAAATATCCCAACCATGTCTACATTCTAGACAAAGCACTCTACGGCTTAAAGCAAGCACCGAGGGCATGGTATGAGACTCTGACTATTCACCTGCTTAAAAATGGATACACCAAAGGTACAATAGATACAACTCTTTTTCTCAAAAAAGAAGGTAAAGATTTAATGTTAGTACAAATATATGTTGACGACATTATATTTGGATCTACAAATCCAGATATGTGTAAAGATTTTGAAGAGGTGATGAAAAGCCGTTTTCAAATGAGTATGATGGGAGAGTTAAAAAATTTTCTTGGTCTCCAAGTGATACAGTCAAATGAAGGCATTTTCATTAATCAATCAAAATATATAAATGATATGCTTAAGAAATTTGAATTAAATTCCTCTTCCACCATGAAAACTCCCATGGCTACCGGTAAGCTTTTGAACGCTGATTCATCTGGTATATCAGTCGATCAAAAGTTATACCGAGGCATGATTGGATCTTTACTGTATCTAACGGCAAGTAGACCGGATATTTTGTTTGCAACATCTTTTTGTGCACGTTTCCAAGCAAACCCGAAGGAATCTCATATTGTGGCTGTAAAGCGAATCCTTAGATATCTCAAAGGCACAAAAAATTTGGGTCTTTGGTATCCTAAGGATTCTGGGTTTGAACTAACTGCTTACACAGATGCAGATCATGCGGGAAATATGATGGACAGGAAAAGCACATCTGGTGCTTGTCAATTCTTGGGAGATAAACTAGTAAGCTGGTCATCAAAGAAGCAAACTTGTGTATCAACATCTACGGCTGAAGCAGAGTATGTGGCCGCCGCTAGTTGCTGTTCGCAAGTAATTTGGATGAAAACTCAGCTAAAGGATTATGGATATATCTTCAACAAGATCCCCATTTATTGTGATTCCAAAAGCGCAATTGCAATAACTGAAAATCCTGTTCAGCATTCCAAAACGAAACACATAGATGTCAGGTACCATTTTATCAAAGACCATGTTGAGAAGGGAACTATAGAAATACACTTTGTACCAACAGAACTAGAACTTGCTGATCTTTTCACAAAACCTTTAGATGAAAAGAGGTTAAATTTTTTAATCAGCAAACTAGGAATGTTGAATCCTTAAGACATTGAGGGGGAGTTCGTGTTCTTGCTTACTTAAATCTATGATCATATCCTAACCCACTAGGACCCAAGTGCCATTGGATACCAAAATCTGCTTAAACTGTTTTGTAGGTACATCATGTGTTGTGCTGATTTGGAAATATATACCACACACATGACTGAAAACAGAAGAGAAGCGGTGAATTTTTTTAAGAAGAGTACTTGTGCCATTAAGGGAAAGCAAAACCTATGGTTTCTAAACACATCAGTTTAGAACCCGGATTTCAACGTCATTGGCTTCTAAACAAATCAGTTTAGAACCCGTACTTCAAAGACTAAGATTTCTAAACAAATCAGTTTAGAACTCATACTTCTCAGGTGATATCCTTAACTGCTATATATTTTTGTTTCAAGGAACAAGTGGCAAAAGGTAACATTGGATTATATTTGTTTCTACTGATTTGAAAACTTGAAACTTTACAAATTTAATTCAATAAGATGAAATTTTCAATTTTCATTCAATGAATTAAATGTGTGCTAAAAGATGATTTTACAAGAAACTTTGTACTATATGAGTTAGATTTGCTTCAATTTTCACCTCTAAAATAAATCGAAAGGTCAGCAAAACATGAATGAAATTATGCTGAATGCTCAAAGTTATGTGAATCTGGATATATATAGAATATAATGCTCAAAAAGCCTATATGTCAGAATGATGGATGGAAATGAAAATATGGGCAAAGTACTATGTTTTAGAACCAAGTGATTGAGATAAAATTATTGCACTATCATTTAGTTTGAAAGTTTGTGCCTGTGGCCTTTCTGGTTTGGGAGAGTAAGTCCTAAGGGGTGCTCGACACCTAGTCCCTAAGATCAACTGGTCTGGGATCGACTTACCCAAATCCTGCAATAGAACTAGATAGAAAGCCATGTTCTACTGGTACAAATGGGTTTAAGATATATCGATGTGGCCTTTCTGGTTTGGGAAATTAAGTTCTAAGGGGTGCTCGACACCTAGCACCTAAGGCCAACTGGTCTGGGATCTGCTAACCCAAATCCTGCTATAGAACCAGATAGAAAGTCATGTTTAACGGTGTATCTTATTCTTACTAAACTTTTTGATCAAAAGATGCCAATGAGCACAAAATCAAAAGATGCCAATGCGCACAAAATCAAAAGATGCCAATGAGTACAAAATCAAAAGATTCAAATGTGCATAAAATCAAAAGATGCCAAAGAGCACACATCTCTTGAAACTTGGGGAAAATACAAAGTCGCGATAAACCCGTAAATTTGTGAAAATTCTGATTTTGGACAAATAGTGTGAGTAGAGCAAAGTATTCTTATATATTGTAGAAATACATAAGCTTTATGCCAATCATATTTCGCATGCTAGCACACCAAATAGATTTGATAAAGGGGTTGACACTGAACAATTATAACTTGATAAGCAATGATGTCTTGTCCTTGAATCCAAACACATGCATTTGATTTCATCTGATTGGAATATATGTTAAATTTTATTAAGTTGAATTTCTTTTGTAAAGCTTTCAAATGATCAAATGTTAGTAGTCATAAAACAAAATTCAATGAATTTGACTTTCCTTGTGAAATGTATTTTTGATCCAATATCAAATACTGAGTTTTATGCATATTTTCAGAGGAAGAAAGCAAGTTGCTCAAGAATTCATATTTTAAGGGGGAGTTAGATTTTTACACAAAGTGATAATTCTAACAGTTTGGACTCATGTTCTATGAGTACCAAATCTTCATCTGTTTGTGCAGATTTCTCTGAAGAAAAGATAACAGTTTATGCAATTGTTAAGGGGGAGCAATTCGGCATAAATCTGTAAAAGTGTTATCTGTATCTGAGAGCTTACAAAATTTTATCTGATGTGAGAATTTTAGAACAGTTGTTGGACTTTTCAGAAAAAGTTGTAATTTTTCATGCAAATATTTGAAGAATTCGATCTCTGAAGGATTCGAATTCAAAGAATTCGAACACTTAAGGATTCGAATTCAATGAATTCGGACCTTTAAGGATTCGAATTCAAAGAATTCGAACACTTAAGGATTCGAATTCAATGAATTCGGACTCTTAAGGATTCGAATTCAATGAATTCGGACTCTTAAGGATTCGAATTCAATGAATTCGGACCCTTAAGGATTCGAATTCAATGAGATCAATATCAATTGTTGTACAACTTTATCTGATTCGAACTCTTTTGGAATTTTTTACATATTTGTTTATGTAAATTGTTCAGATGAACAGTGCCATATCTAATGTTTTGAAACATGCATTTTTAACTGATTGCCAAGTGGGGTACTCTAATGTGTGCCAAGTGTACAATTTTTTTTTGAATATAAATAGGGTTTGAAACCTTATTTCCCACTTTTCACTATTTGGTATTGTTTCAAACACTCTCAAGAGAACACTGTTCATCTTCCACTTTATCGATCCTTCATCTGCTTGATTCATCCTCATCAGGTAAACATTTCTATCGAAATTACTCTTATCAGATTCGAAAATGTAATACGAATCATTCTATACGAATGGTTTGTTTGATTGTAAACATTTACTATGCTAATCTGTAAAATCAAAAAGTTTACTGTTCATCATCGTGTTCATATGAACATGAATTCGAACCATATCTGATTCGAATTCATGAACATTGTTGAATTCGAACATGATTTCGAATCGTTCTTGTTTCGAATTCATGAAACATGTTAAGAAAGAATGCCTTTAGATTCGAATTCATATGTCATAATTTGAATTAGGGCTCAAGTGTTGAATTCGAATGCCTTTAGATTCGAATTCCTTTAGATTCGAATTCATATGTCATAATCTGAATTAGGGCTAAAGTGTTGAATTCGAATGCCTTTAGATTCGAATTCCTTTAGATTCGAATTCACATGTTATAATCTGAATTAGGGCTTAACTGTTGAATTCGAATGCCTTTGGATTCGAATTGGATGAATTCGAACTCTTATAGATTCGAATTGGATGAATTCGAACCCTTATGGATTCGAATTGGATGAATTCGAACCCTTATGGATTCGAATTGGATGAATTCGAACCCTTATGGATTCGAATTGGATGAATTCGAACCCTTATGGATTCGAATTGGATGAATTCGAACCCTTGTGGATTCGAATTGGATGAATTCGAACCCTTGTGGATTCGAATTGGATGAATTCGAACCCTTGTGGATTCGAATTGGATGAATTCGAACCCTTGTGGATTCGAATTGGATGAATTCGAACCCTTGTGGATTCGAATTGATATTCAAAGACAAATCATGAATTCGAATGCACTATGATTCGAATTCTATACTTAGAAAAAAAATTTCTTTCAAATTTTTTTTCAAAGACTAATTCTGTAAGAACTATTATCAACAGGTAAAATGGTTAATCAAGAAGAACAAAGTCACATTCAAGGCTTTGATGATCATATTCCGAGTCTACCCGAACCGACACACGATGAACCTTTACCGTCAACACGATCGGTACATCAATCCCAAGCCGGAATTCATCCAGATCATGCTATCATTCATCCGATCAACTATATTGCAATCATTCCCAACAATCATCACATTGATTTTGATCACATCAACATTCATCCAGTGATAAAGGAAGTGCTCAGGAATCATCCGTTAGCATACGCATTAACGAATACTGTCGTTGTGCCTATGCTATATTTACAGCAAGCATGGAAGACAATAACAACAACTATGGAAGATGGAAGACCAATTTTTGTATTCCAAATAGACAACTTCATCACAAAGCTTGATTTCCAAAGACTAAGAATGATTCTGAGGCTACCTGAACCTGATTCACGAGAAGGAAAGACTGAGTTTGATCCTTTTCCATCTGAAGAAGAAACGTTTGAAGGAATACGTGCTATGGGATACACTGGAAACTTAACTCGGGTGAAGGAATTCCATAAGGCGAACCTACCACCGTTATACTATACAATCTTCTCCATTATTAATAGATGCTTATCTGCTAAACATGCCGGAACAGACAGTGCCAGCGTCGGATTTCTGAAGCTATTTCATGCAGTAGTGTATGATCTTCATGTAGATTATGCAACTATTTTCTGGCATGAACTGAATGAGAAGATAGATCTTCGCCGAAAAAACAAAGGAAAGCCTTATGTTCCATATATGAGGTTTCTTCAGATTATCATTCATAGCATGCTTCGTTCTAACAGAGAAATTCCAAGACGAGCAAATCATCCTTCTGTGCCCGAGAAAGCTATGCAGTATCTTCAGTTTCGTAAAACTGAATTTGATTATGAGATGCCGTTACCTGAAGGATTTCTTCGATACGCGGATCAGGACGTTGAGTGCATTATCGAGTATAGAGAGTCTATGGTCCAGCCAGAACCGGAGGGACCTACCCCAGACTCAACCCCTAGGCGAGAGGAGTCGGTGAGTGTTCAGGATGCACGAGCTACTGAACGGGGAGAGTCGAGGGAAAACACCGAGAGGGGAACTGGTGGGGATCATACATCTGTATTTGAAGATACAGGGTCATCGTCCGAGGACACACATATAGATGATCTTGTACAACACGATTCTGAGGGAGAAATTCCTAAACACATTGGGGATCCTCCTTTAGTTGAGTACTCTAGTGATAGTACAGAGTCTGATAATGCGTCTGATTCAGCGGAGGAACATCGTGATGATGATGAAGATGACAACGATGATAATGATGATGATCAAGGGAATGCTGGAAATATTGGTGCTGATGCTACTACTGAAGAAAACTGGTTTGGTAACGTTTCTGATATCTTTGAATTTCCACAATTGAATATGTCAGATAATATTAATGTGGAAAGCTTAAACTTTGATGACATGCCTTTAATGTCGACTCAAGTTAGTGAAGGAACGGAAGGCATAAGGAGACCCGAGGGAGTATCAGTTGAAAATATATGTGAGTCTGTGAGAGAAACTGAAGAAAAGAATATGGAGATTGTGAAAGATATCCAAACTGTCTATTCCAGAAGGGCAGCCACATCCACCACCAGATCTCATTTGTTGGGATCAGGTGTTGAACAAGTCGTTACTCGCCCAGTAACGCAATTGCACACCTCTGCCAGCTATTCAGCTTCTTCTTCACAAGAAACTGTCTCATTTTCTCACGGGGTTTTAGCACAAACACTATCTGGATCTCGTTCGGAGATTCCGGATATTGAAACAGAGCGACTTCCTCCCCAGTCCTCGACCTTCTTTCCTGCACAAAGTTCGAGTCTAGTGCCTGTTCCTAACATATTTGATTCTTTGAATAGGACATTTTCAGGAACATCTTATGCGCGTCTTCGTGACCCATCCGGCACACTCAGAGTAGATTCTTTTACAGGACTACAAGGACAGAGTGGAAATCCTACCAGTGCTAACACTATGCCAACACTGAGCGTAGGTCACACAGTTGCAACAACTGTTGTGTCAACGGCAAACCTAAGTGGTGCCGGTGTTACTTTACCCGTCTTTGTGACAAGGGAAAACTTCGATGGCGCCCTAAAGGATATTGAAACTATGTTCATCCGGGAGTTACAAGGTGTGAAGAATCAGTTGAAGGGAAAAGAACCGATGACTTATGAGCCAGCTGTACGTCCTCGTCCAGAAATCTATCTGGCTCCGCCTCGAGTACCTCAGTCTTCTCCTATGCAACAACCACCAGTGGATTAAAGTGTTGATGAATTAAGGGATTTATTCTATGCCAAACTGATATCTATGAGTCCTGAAGATCAGCAAAGTAAAACCTTGTTATCTCTACTTCAGAATTTCCAATCTACTCCAAATCCACTTCCACCTACACCTTCAGTTACATCCACACAGTTTCAAGCATTATCCAAAGAGTTATCTACTTTCAAGTCTGAAGTTGTGAAATCTTTAAGTGATATGAAGCAGTCAATTGTTGAGTTGAAAGCATTAATGGAACAGTCGTGTAAGACTCAAGCTCAGAGTACTAAAAGAAGACATGATCAGGATCCCGATGATCATGATCATGAGGGGGAGATGAGTAAGAAGAGAAGAGCTGAGTCAGAAAGCTCTCAAGGTCAGAAAAAGAATCCGACTGTTGCTGAAATATCTAAGATGTTTGAATCAGGTGCTATGGGTGATCAAAGCGGAAAACAGATCGTATTATATGTTGATCCGAATATAGAACCAACGGTTGAAAAGCCTGAGGTAAATGAGAAGGAGATAAGAGAAGTGGTTGATCGATTCGTGCAATCTGTGGAGTTGATTGAAATTAGTTCTGATGATGAAGAAGCTGATGAAAGTGCAAGAGCTTATGATCGGTATTGGAAAGTTAAGGAGGAAGAAGAACCACTTTTGGTATTTACTTATGAACCAGAAGATCAAGGTGTTGGATTTAATGAAGAAGAGGTTGATATTTTGTCAGAGATATATGGGCCACAAACTCCTGAAGAAATAATCTTTAGCCCTGTACACTCACCCGAACATATCTCAATCACTTTGATGTCAGAACAACCTTCTGTTACACCTATAACCATCAACCTTAACCAATCTACTTCAACTCAAACCACTATACCTGTATCTGAACCACATCATTCTCATGATCCAATATCTAAAGAGCCAAAATCCGAAGAGACTGATCCTCAATCCACTACATCTTCAATACCTCCTATCATTCCTAGTCATGATGAAGCTGGTCCTTCTAATCCTGCTGATCAACCTGGTCCTTCATCCTCACGGAGCAGAAAATTGACTGAACTTGAACAACGACAAAGAACTTTGTATTTGAGAACACCTTTCCTAGAAGAAGAAGAAAGAAGACTGTTTGTGCACAGAATCAGAACTTTGAATCCCTACGCTGTGTTGGGTATTACAGATCAAACAGCCGAATACAAGTTCGAATATATGTACTTTCTAAGGGACAAGTGTCAAAAGAAAAGAGAGGTGAGGAGCAAGAAGTTGATTGTGTCTATAAAGGAGGTAACAGCTAGACTGTATTACAAGTTGTGGTATCCAGAGTTTCTTGTTCAAAGGCAAGATTGCAGAGATTATAGATTTACTGAAGCTGATTTCTGTCATTTAACCATGGAAGATTTTGAGTTCTTGTATCATCATTTCAGAGATCTTCAGATCAGAAGGGAAAACGTAACTCTTGCTTTGAATGCCATTAAGAGATTTCTGAGAAGACACGTTTTATTCACACAGTGTCATGATTTGCAGATGGGTGTGGAAAGCTATCAACCAAGAATAAATCTGTTAAGACCAAATCAAGAATTGACTGGATTGATGAGGATGCCTTTATATTGTGTGATTGGAGAACCAGAGTTTGGTGTTGTGTTCAGTAATGGTGCAAACAAGATATTCATTCGGTTTAATGAGTTGGAAAAATATTCTGATGGTACGCTTAAAATTGTAAGACTTCAGTTAGTCGAAAAGCTCAAAAGACATGATGCTGAACGAAAAGTTAATTGGATGTCTTCAAGACCTAGAAGAGTTTTGTCAAGAGCCATTGAAGAGATAGATGAAAAATTGAGCTTCAGAATGGCTATGCGAAGGATTGAAACGCATCTTGGTTTTTGAAGTAGAAGAAGACCCTTTCTGCCTTGATAGCTAAGGGGGAGATTGTTAGGGCATTTTTGTAGCTATCAAGACAGTATTAATATCTTGTACTGTTTCTCTTTAGTAGAGGCATGGGCTTGTCATGTCCTACTATATAAAGGAGTTCCTTTGTTATTTTGTATAACAACTTGAAGCATTTGTCATTTTACATTTTGAAATCAATATATGGATGACAAGATTGCTCTCTAGATTCTCTCTACACTTGTTCATTACTTTGTGCTAGATTTGGGATTTATCACTATGATTGGGCTGCTTCTGATGAAGAAGCCTCATCATCTGATTCTGAAGATGATGAAGCAAATCAATGTCTCATGGCCAAGATTGAAGAAGAGGAAGAAAGTTCAGACATTCCCTCCACTTCAACCTCTGCTATTCAGGTATCACCTTCTTTCTTTACCAATATTGCAAATATTGATGAAGCTGATAGTCTCCGTAAAATCGATCTACTGACTAGAAGTTTATACGAAGCCATGAACGGCAAAGCTGTGGTTGAAAACCAAAATCTTGATCTCGCTGAAAAGCTTAAAAACTGCCACCTTCAAATAGAAAAGCTTTCTAAAATTGAAG
This sequence comes from Saussurea involucrata, assembly GCA_033807775.1. Taxonomy (NCBI): domain Eukaryota; kingdom Viridiplantae; phylum Streptophyta; class Magnoliopsida; order Asterales; family Asteraceae; genus Saussurea; species Saussurea involucrata. The sequence continues at coordinate 82,682,163 of CM066313.1, forward strand.
ATGATTTTAAAGATCAAGTCTATTTAAATCAGCTAGTCAAAATCGAACGAGCAGAAGCTATCGCTGCTTTAAAAGCTGAACAAGCTACTGTTGAAGGATGGTGTAATTCTTCAACAAAGATCACTGAGATAATTAAGGCTCAGATTCCTCTGAGTGATAAACGTGGTCTGGGTTATAAATATGATACTCCAAAACCAACCACTGAACGTTCAATGCTTAAATTTGGAACATTCGTATCCTCAGTCGCTGACACTTCATCATCTCAGTGCTCATCGTCCATTACACCAATCCCTGAGGAAACTCCTACCTCCTCAAAAGGCAAGGAGAAAATGGTTTATTCAAAACCTACCTCTGTCTTTAAAGACAAAGGTAAAGGAATTGTTATTTACCAGAATCCTCAGAAGGGTATCGTAATACCAAAACTGAATGCCTCTAAAGCTTCAGTGGCTCATCCCTCTGGATCAAGGAAGCAGATATCTGGACTTATTCAGCGATCTACTCCTAGACTCAGATTGGATGTCATTGGTAAGAAATCTGAAGAACTGAATGTTCATCCCATTTCTAAAGCCAATAGTTTACTTGGTGCTGGCACTTCTAATTCCAAATTAAAAGCTCAGCACTCAAGTGGTCCTAGAACTATTTTTAGTTATAGGAAATGTTATCACTGTGGACTTACCGATCATATTGCAAGTAAGTGCCCCACAGCCACCAAAGCTGATAAAATAGCTAAGGTGAAGATAGCACCCAAGAAGACCAAACCAGTTGCAATTCAGGTCAAGGTGACTCCTACCGCTGAGGTCAAGAAATTGACCAAAGTGAAGAAAGACAAAGCTGAATCTTCAAATGCTGCAAAGACTGCTGAACCCATTCCAACTACTTCCACTGACAAACGCGTATACATGGTGAAGTGGGTACCCAAGCAAAACTAATATTCCTTTGTATTGCAGGTTAAGAAGGGTATCTGGTATCTCGATAGCGGATGCTCTAGACACATGACTGGAAAGAAAAACCTGCTCGCTGAATACAAGGAAGAGAAGGGTCCCTCTGTGACTTTCGGTGGAAATGGAAAAGGACACACCCGAGGGTATGGTGTACTTTCAAATGGTACAACATCCTTCAGAAGAGTCGCATATGTTGAAGGGCTGAAGCATAATCTTCTAAGCATCAGTCAGCTTTGCGACATGGATAACAAAGTGATTTTCACTAAGGAATCCTGCTTTGTCTCTGACAAAAAGGAAAAGATAGCTCTCAGCGGTTATCGTTTGGAAAATGTTTACGTTATAAACATGGACTCAACAACCACTGAGAACTCCTGTTTCTTCTCAAAAGCATCTTCTGATGTTAACTGGCTATGGCACAAAAGGCTCTCACATCTCAACTTCAAGACACTGAATACTCTTTCATCCAAAGAGTTAGTCACTGGTCTACCTCAACATTCATACGCCAAAGAGTCCTTATGTTCAGCGTGTGAAAAAGGGAAGCAGACCAAGGCAAGCTTTAAGTCAAAGCAAGTTTCCTCAGTGTCATCTCCTCTACAACTACTCCATATGGATTTGTTTGGCCCCGTTAACAAACAATCCATCGCTGGAAAGAAATATACGCTGGTCATAGTTGATGAATTCTCTCGTTACACATGGGTAATGTTTCTCCGTTCTAAGAGTGACACCCCTGAAGAACTCATCACCTTTGTTCGGAAAATGGAAACTATGAACAATATGACTGTTCGCTTAATAAGGAGTGATCATGGAACTGAATTCAAAAACAGTTCTCTTGATTCCTTCCTTGAGAGCAAGGGTATTTCTCACAACTTTTCGTCAGTGAGAACACCACAACAAAATGGAGTCGCTGAAAGAAGAAATAGAACAATTATTGAAGCTGCACGTTCAATGCTCAGCGATTCTCACCTGCCTACTCAGTTTTGGGCAGAAGCTGTCAACACTGTTTGTTTTACGCAAAACAGGTTGCTGATAGTTAAAAGATTCAAAAAGACATCCTATGAACTCTTTCATGGGAGAAAGCCTTCAATCAGCTTTCTTCACATCTTTGGATGTCAGTGTTTCATACTGAACAACAGAAATGCCCTTGGAAAGTTTGATCCTAAGGCTGATGATGGAATCTTTCTTGGATACTCCTCAGTTTCCAAAACCTTCAGAGTCTTCAACCGAAGAAGACAAACTGTAGAAGAAACTATTCACGTCACGTTTGACGAATCCCGTTCAGCGAACTCTAAACCGAACGCTGATACAGAAGAACTGAATCAATGGATGTTTTCTCATCTTGGTGATTCAGAAGATATTCCCACTCCTCATGCTCACACCGTAGAAAATGATGGTCCTTCTATCATTCCAAATATGCAAAATAGTGAAGCTGAAACATCTTGGGTCTCAGCTGTTCCTATAAACACTATACCTGCAGTTGATCCAAATGTCTCAGAAATTCCATCTATTTCTCAGCAATCAGTGAATGAAGTGGCAAATACAAACATTCCTCTCTTAGCTGATAATCCAGAAGTAGCTGAAGCCTCATCTTCAGTTTCTCCAGTTCAGACTGAGTCAGCGACGTATGCTCCGGCTCAGCGATGGACTGTAAATCACCCAATCGATCAAATTCTTGGTGATCCCAACGCTGGTATTCAGACTCGTAGAAGTGCAGGTAATATTTGTTTATTTGTTAACTTTATTTCTCTAACTGAACCAAAGAAAATAGATGATGCCCTCAGAGATCCAAACTGGGTCAGCGCTATGCAAGAAGAGCTGACTGAATTCGAAAGAAACAAAGTTTGGAAACTTGTTCGTAGACCAACTGACAAAACGGTGATAGGCACTAAATGGGTCTATCCAAACAAGTTGGACGAACATGGTACTGTAACTCGCAACAAAGCTCGTCTTGTTGCTCAGGGATACAGACAAGAGGAAGGCATAGATTATGACGAAACTTTTGCTCCAGTAGCAAGACTTGAATCTATTCGTCTTTTCTTAGCATATGTTGTACACAAAAACTTCACTGTACATCAGATGGATGTTAAGTCAGCATTTCTAAATGGAAAACTGAATGAAGAAGTGTATGTGGAACAACCTCCAGGATTCTCAGATCCTAAGCGTCCAGGTTATGTTTATAAACTGGACAAGGCACTTTATGGCTTAAAGCAAGCTCCACGTGCATGGTATGATACTCTCTCTACTTATCTCTATATTGAAAAATTTGAGCGAGGTAAGATTGACAAAACTTTGTTTTTTAGAAAAGTGAAAGGTCATATCATTTTAGTTCAAATATATGTTGATGACATTATATTTGGTTCTACTAACCCTGAGCTTTGTACTCGTTTCGCTGATAGAATGAAAGATGAGTATAAAATGAGCATGATGGGTGAACTAACATATTTCCTTGGTCTTAAGATTAAGCAAACTGGAAAAGGAACTTTTATAAATCAGGGAAAGTATGTTAAAGATATGCTGAAGAAATTCGACTTAACTGAAAGTTCAGCTATGAAAACCCCTATGGCACCACCGCTGATACTTGATAAGGACACAAAGGGTGTTCCTGTCAATGTCACGCTGTACCGTGGGATGATCGGCTCACTATTGTATCTTACAGCTAGCCGACCCGATATTATGTTTGCAACATGTCTGTGCGCACGATATCAAGCTGAACCTAAGATATCCCATATGAAAGCTGTAAAGCGAATCTTTCGATATCTTAAGGGTACAGCGAATCTAGGTCTTTGGTATCCCAAAGACTCAGGATTCGATCTAACCGCCTATTCAGACAGTGATTTTGCAGGTTGAAAAATGGATAGGAAAAGCACCACAGGAGGATGTCAGCTCCTGGGTGGAAAGCTGGTAAGTTGGACAAGTAAGAAGCAAAACTCAGTGTCCACTTCCACAGTTGAAGCTGAGTATGTAGCCGCTGGAAGCTGCTGTTCTCAAGTCTTGTGGATGAGAAATCAGCTACTAGACTATGATCTTCAGCTCTCCAAAATTCCAATCTAATGCGACAGCACAAGTGCCATCGCTATAGCAAACAATCCAGTGCTACACTCAAAGACAAAACACATAGAAATCAGATATCATTTTATCAGAGATCATGTGATGAATGGTGATATAGAACTTCATTTTATCCCAACTGATTATCAGTTAGCTGATTTGTTTACCAAACCTCTTGATGAGACAAGATTTAACTTTCTCATCAGCGAGCTTGGAATGCTGAACTTTGAAGGATAAAATCTTCAGCGGTTCACATTTAATCAGCGATATGTTTATACATTCTTGTATAGCCTTCGGGATAAAATCAACTTATATAATCCATTTCATCATCTTCTCTCTGAATAAACTTGGTTAAACTGATATCCAGGTATGTTTTCTCTCTCTGACAATCGCATGTAAATGCAAGATTTCAAAATAAATTGCATCGCTGAATATCTCTTCCTTAACAGCGATATTTTGAAATTTCCTTAAACCTTCACTGATATTTCTATTCAGTGCTTCATATTTTTCAAAAGAGTCCCTGAGTTTTTTCAAAACCTCAGAGACATCCTAAAAGAATGTGAAAGGACAGTTGTGACGTCATTGCAACAAATTACACTCGGCACGATTTCTTTCTGACACACGTTTGCACGTTTTGTTCAAACTTCCAATCAAATGCAAACACGTGTCCGTGTCATGATGAAAACCTTTTCCCGCTCAAGGTTTTCTCTCTCTAAAAATCCCTATATAAACAACTCTTGGTTTATATTTGTCTTTTACGCGAACAATCTTTCTCCGCAAGAAAAGAATTCTCTGTTGCATTTGTGCTCTCAAAAACCTCAAGAACTGTTCATCATCTTCTTCATCAAAACTTCAAGGTTAATATGTTCTTTTCTTTTATCAAATGCGTATAACTTGTTTTCGATCTTCTCTTTGTTTTAACAAGATCAAACAAAAGAACTTTATAAAATAAAATCATTTCTTTCATGGTTTTATGAACACAACCATTTCATGGTTGTTCTTCAAGTTTTAAATCTAAATCTTAAACTTGTTCTTCTTTCGTATCCATTTTTCTTTTAGAAACTGGAATACAAGATTTTATGGGTTTTACTTTTCTTTTAAAAATCAAGAAAAACCCTAATCTTCATTAAGACATTTTTTTGTCTGAATGAAATGGACAAGATTCGAAATATCTTAACGGAAATTTCTTTCCACATTAAGATAATTCTTATTTGTTAACATCTTTGGTTGAACTGATAATACAGTGATATGGCATCTTCAAAGCTGAATGTTACCGCTGAGTCCATCTCCACTGACTCTGAGGAAATGGACATCTTCAAAGCCCCCCAGGTGAAGTTCGAGCTGGATCAACTCGATTGGACTAAGGCCAACAACCTCTCAGCTCTTCTCGAGTTTCCTCCTCGGAAGCAAGTATCACATCTGGACGATGCTGTAAATTTTCTGAAGAACAGCCCCATCTACACAGCCCTGACCATAACACCTCCTGCCAGTCAGCGGCTCTTATCCCAGTTCTGGTACTCTGCCAGACACACTGAGCTACCCTCTGCCAAAGATCCATCTAAAACCATAGATTGCATACTCAGCGATACTGAGTATGGCACCATCAAGATCACACCTGCCATTATCCGCAAAGCCCTAAACTTCCCAAATGCCACCAAAAGAAAAAGCCTTCATTCCATTCCCTGACCATAAAAAGCATGCTGACAGAGAAGCAATCATTGCTTTCCTTGACGCAATGGGTTATATCTAGGATATTGGAAGGGACAAGAAGCCTGAGAAGAAACTGACACTGATAAAGAAATCCAAGATGCCCAGCGAGATGAATTTCATCTTCGCTCACCTGATCAGCTGCATGACAGCAAAATCCGGATCTTTGCCGCCCAACCTCAGCAGTCCATGGGATACGCACTGCTGAAAGGTCTAAATATTGACTGGGCCTCCATTATTTATGAAGACCTGATTCAACGTGTCGATTATGCCGCTGACAGACCAGCATGGGTTCTTTACCCACGATTCATCAGCGCCATCTTTCAATATGGCCTGAAAGACAGCTATCCTGAAGAGGGTGATCTGAAACTTTCTCAGATTGGCCCTAAGGTTCTCGACTTCAAGCCTGTCGCCAATGAGGTACGTCTCTCTACTCTTCTCACTCTTCTAAATTCTCCGCTTTCTGTGGCTCCTTCAGCGACAATACCCATCGCTGATACGCCAGCCACAAAATCCTCTCCTTCTAAGAAAAGGAAACCCTCACACACCCAACTTGATTCCAAAAGGATCAAGAAAACCAAGGAGCAACCCCAGCAATTCCATGCTGAAGACTCCTCAGCTCATTCTGAAGAGCTGAAGGAAAGTTCCGTGGTACGCTCTGCCACACCCGTGCAAGCCATCCCTCCAATCCAGACTTCAGTGTCTCCAAACGCTGAGGTTAGAAACTTGGAAACTACCCAACCTCCATCAGTCTCTCAAAAGACTGATGAAGTGATTGTCAGCGATTCCAACGCTGAACTCAGAACCCGAACCCCAATCTTAACCTTCGCTTCTCCCTCCACTCACTTGGACACTCCTCCAGCGATCACTGGAGATGCCATCATTCCAGAAGCCGCCGCTGATGCTTCTCAACAAATGATGAAGAAAGGACCTGCAGAGTTCACCATACCTCACCGTACTTTCGAAGAGGATATGGAACACTACTCAGGAACTTGCAACTTTGACGAGTTCATCAATCCTCCTGCAGGTACAAATCCCACCTTAAACACTGTAACTAAACCTGAAACTTCTGAGCTTTCCTTTGTTCACAAGTACTTATATGTTACAGGTCCTAATTTGGGAGACATCAACGCCTCTCTGAAGTCCATGGAAACAAAGCTGTCCAGTCTCACCACCACACTCTCCAACAACTCAACAGCTGTAACAAACGCTGGAGAGAACTTGACAAAGCTGACAACGGTGGTGGAGAAGAAAGCTTCCACTGAAGACATCAAGAGTCTTGATAAGACGCTCAGCGATTTTGCCAAGGTGCTCTGTGACATCTACACTGACTACACAAGCCTCAAAACATCAGTTTCGACCATGTCCAGCGAAGTAACAACGCTGAAGACATCGGTTGAAAAACTCGAGGGTGATATGTCAGAGGTCAAGACTGACTTAGGCTCTGTAAAGACCGACGTTAGTTCTATGAAGACGATGATCGAGACGCTGGTAAACAAGGCAAATAGTCCAGCTCCTGCTCCTGCCCCTGTCCCCATTTTGGAATCTTTCACAGAGGAGGATCGCACAGAGCTGAGGGTGTTATAGTTCAAGATTATCGAATATTGTTTTAAATGTCACTTTATTTTCAGATTGATGTTATTTACATTACTATAAACAATTACTTTTACTCACAAAAATCATTTAGGAATATTTTTTTTATGATTATCGACGGATCACTCTCAAAATACCAATAGTTCTGGTGATCACCAATGGTTCCGGTGATCACCCATAAAACCCCTAATTAATTTGTCATTGATTTGAATTTCCCACCAACAATTTATCCACGAACTTTTATGACGGTTTTACGACAAATCAACTTTCCAGTGACGAATCAATCCAGGAAAAAGAATTGTAGGTAAAAATCTTTTCATTTAATAGTGATTGACTTTGATCAAGTTTCCATAGAATTAATAAAATGACAATTTGACTTTTTGATTAATTTTAAAGTTTTAAACAAAAGTAACATATAGTTATTAAAGGTTCAAAACAAAAATATTCAGCGATTAAAGATTTTAAATAAAAATAAAAATTCAATTTCAAAAATAATATAATGTAGTTTAAACTTGTACGATAAAACTTTCATCGTCGGTCCCTTCACGTCGCCACATTGTCTATTTCCCTTTGCCTCTCGACTTCTGCGGAAAGCCGGAAACCAAACCCTCCCCCTTACCTCCTAAGGCCATCGGTACCGCAACGGGATGGAGGGCGGGATGGAGCAGGGTGGGCTACGGGGCTTGCGGGTTCGGCGGGAAGGGATGGAATCGGGTTCCCCATCCCGTTTCATCCCGAAGGGTTTTTAAAAAAAATTATTTAATTTAATTTTTAAAAATCATGCCGTTGAACGACTCTTTGTAAAAAAAAAAAATTCTCAATTTAATCCCACTATATATTTAACCCTCAACCTCTTATTTTTCACACCTCTCAAACTCTCTCAAATTCTCTCAACCTCTTATTTTTCACACCTCTCAAACTCTCTCAAACACTCTTCCATTCTCTATATTTTAAACAATATGGATTCGCCACAACCCGGTTCACCAACCGCATCATCATCATCCGTAGACACCGACGAGTTGTTGAATCTACAAAGGGAAATTTTTCGACAGACTGCACAATCGCTGTATGGTAGCACCGCCTCATCGTCAACAAGAGAGAGGGCCGCAAACATTGAAAGAGGTCGAGTAACTGCAAACGAGCGGCTTATGCGGGACTACTTTGGTGTCAACCCGATTTATACACCGGATATGTTTAGGCGGCGGTTCAGGATGAGCAGACAACTATTCGAACGAATAGTTGAAGATTTAGAAGTAGGGTATCGGTATTTTAGACTTCGGTTTGACGGGTTAGGCAAACAAGGTTTTTCTCCGATACAAAAGTGTATTTCCGCTATTCGGCAATTGGCGTATGGAGTAAGTGCTGACGCACTTGACGAGTACATCCGTATGGGAGAGAAAACGTCACGAGATTGTCTGTACAAATTCTGCACATGTATTATTGAACTGTATGGTCAAAAATATTTACGCAAGCCTACTTTTATTGATATTCAGAAGTTGTACGCCGCGCATGAAGCTAAACACGGATTTCCCGGCATGCTCGGCAGCATAGACTGTACTCATTGGGCGTGGGCAAATTGTCCGAATGCATGGCGAGGTCAATTCATGAGAGGTGATCATGAGCACCCGACAATCATGCTAGAAGCAGTGGCCTCTCAAGATCTATGGATCTGGCACACATACTTTGGTGTTGTCGGTTCCAACAACGACATCAATGTTCTCAATCAGTCGCCCATCTTCAACGATGTATATGATGGAAAAGCACCCGAGTGCCCTTTTGAGGTGAATGGAGCCACCTACAAGCACGGATATTATCTAACGGATGGGATATATCCGGAATGGGCTACTTTCGTAAAATCATTTACGTGCCCACAAGACCTTAAACGACAAAAGTTCAAGTCCGCGCAAGAATCCGCACGTAAAGATGTTGAACGAGCTTTTGGCGTGCTTAAAGCACGTTGGCATATACTTCATAACCCGGCACGCGGATGGGAACTCTCAAGATTGGCAAACATTATGTACGCTTGTGTCATATTACACAATATGATACTCGAAGACGAAAACCATGCTATTTGTGGTGACGTGGAAAACGACTTTTTCACGGATGATATCGAAAGCCAAATCAGTGAGACACAACGCGCGGCAAATGTTCGAGAAGTCATAAACCGGGACACTCATAATAACCTTCGGTCGGATTTGGTCGAACATATTTGGCGTATCCAAGTTCCCAACAATGACGACGAGTAGATTTTTAAATTTATTTTGTAATTTTTATTTTTAATGAATGATATGAATTTTAATTTTTATTATTTATCTTATTTTTATTTATTAAAAAATATATAAATATTTTTATTTTGTTAAATAATTAAATGTATAAATAAAAGAATTAAAATAAATGAGGTGGCAAAAGGGTTTGAGGGAATGAGGTAAGGGTGTTTAGGAATTGTTAGGGATTGAGTGAAAGATGAGAGAAAAACTGATGTGACGCTGATGTGGAGCTGGAATCTTTGAAAGATTCATGGATGAGGTACTGATGGCCTAATCGATAGCAAACCCTCGATTGCTTTTAGTTAACATCATTTTATTGTTTTAACCACTTAAAGATTACTTTTCTTTATATTTTGATCATCCACTTCACAATCAAGCATCTTAGTCATTTTATGGTATTTTACTCAGATTTTAGTGACATATTCAAAAATATGTATAGGCTTTGAGTTCATTTATACTACGTATTTATTATAATTTTAAACTCTTGAATGATTATCCGTTTTTAAATGTTAAACGATGAAAGTATTCTTGAAAATAAAAATAAAAACAAATTTTAAATATTTATCAATATTTTAATAGTGATTTTATAATCATTTATAGTGTAATAATTAATTATGGAATTTAATAAAGTCAGAAATATTGATCAGTCAATCTAATCATTTATTATTCCTTTTTAACCTTTAAGTGTTTTTTTAAATATGTTATCCGACTAGTTTAACCCACATATTTTACCTATATTAAAAATCAATTTATCTTCTAAGATTGATATTTAGTTTATATTTTTAAAAGATGTGTACATCTTTAGGATCATTTAACATCGCTAACAATTTAAGAACATCTCCAACAGCTTTTTTATTTTGGAGAAAATAGAGAAAATGAGGATTTTGAGTTAATTTTTTGCTTCAACAGCTTTCCTAAAACTATCCCCAAAATGGAGAAAATAAGAGAGAGAATAAGTTTTTCTCTAAATACGGACTTAACCCAAAAAATAATTACTAAATGAAAGCACCAACAGAAATATTTGAATAGAGAAATAATATTTTAATAGATGAATTGAATATTTTAATATTATAATCAAAGTTTGTTTCTCTAAAATGGGGAATGAGATGATTTTTTTATAGAGATTTTGACTTTTGATTCTTTATTTTAGATGAATTTTAAAGAATCTGTTGAAGATGCTTTGAATAGAATTCTTAACAAAGCTCTTTTTATATTGAAAATATTGTCTCGAATATTGATCGATATAAATTTATATAATAATATATTAATATATGTTTTCACAATACAGAAATATTATGAGTCGATTTCCATTGTGATTAGGTAACGTGGGGCTAGTGATTTTGATTGTTTTTGTTCAACCATCATATCATGGGTCACCCTATAGTTAGGTACTTCCACTGTTCCACTTCCACCAACAATTAAACTGAGTTTTTTACTTATAATATATATATATATATATATATATATAGAGGAAGGATCATGTGAGGAGCGCGTCAAAACGTGAGGAGCACTCACATGCTTCTGATCACATATGATTTACAACGCTAAAAAATCGGAACTTTCTCGAAAATTCGCGCAAAAGTGGCGCGAGGCGTGGCGCGATGCTGCAGGTCGCGGATCACATGTGATTCAACACTGTAAATCATTAATGATTCATAACTGTCAATTCGAGTCCAGATCAGTTGTGAATCACATGTGATCCACAACTGCGAATCACATGTGATTCATAACTGTCAATTGCTCCTCACGTTCTCTTAAATTGGTACGCTCCTCGTTTGAACCCGCCTCTATATATATATATATATAAATAAGTAACTAGCATGCCATGTGTCATCTTCTGGTGAGCCGACTTCAGTATTTTTCCGCCTAAACATGTATCTGGACGCAGTTTACAATATAAGTTCAATTAGCACACACACATTCATTCATCCTTAAATCTCTCTTTAATTCAATTTTTTTAATTTAGACATTACATTTACTACCCTTATAATTAGGTATGTAGTTTACTTTTAATCTCTTACTTTTTTATTTTTTATTTTAGACTCTTATCATATAAACATAAATAATGTATATGAACTAAAATGCATTAAAAAAACATTTCTATTTTTTGCAAATTATACCATTGTAATCGCTTCGTCAATACCTTCGAAATGAGCTCAATATTGAATATTTTTGGATTTAATTTTATTATTAAATATCATAAATATATACGAATTAATGTGTCGTGATTAGTATTGGATTTGTTGAAATTAGTATGGGATTTGTTAGCTTCAATCTTCCTAATCGTAGAAGTATTTAGAAGTAGTGAAAAATAGGCTAAGTGAAGAAAGCCTCTTACAGAGGCCCTGCCACTTCCGAAAGATCAAGGTCAAGAAGCTACAGAAGTTACAGAGGTGTTTCTACAGAACCTCTGTCTTACAAAGAAGACCAAGACTCGGAACCCGGTGAAGACTGCTCTACAAAAGACCAGACCTCATAATCTCTGTAACCCTTTACAGAGCCTCTGCGGTTCAGACTGAAGACTTGGAAGATATTTATAATATCTTGCCACTGTTAAAGAAATATCTTGCTACTGTTCCTAGAACCGTCCATCAACTTGCATGATAGCATGCCCTGTCCAACTTCAACACGTGTCAAACTCTGAGTGGACTCAATAGGGCTTAGTACAACATAGACGTCTGCGCCATTAAATGCAATATAGCACGTACAACTGTTCATGCCATCCGTTCTAACAGCAGCTCATGCTTTATGGTCCCCTAGAGTAGTATAAAAGGAAGTCTCTTGTTGAGATCTTCCTTAACAATCTTAAGAACTTAACGAAGAATCTGAGTTTCATGCTTATGTTTTATATCGTCAAACCTGTTTAGCATTACACTCTCTCACACACACCAAACAGTTCTTAATCTGTTCTTGGTGTTCTTATTATATATCGAACAACATTAATCTTCAAGATATCATTTTGTTCTTAAAATATTGTTTCTTTATATTGTATGTTCAAGATCTATCAAACATATTTGTTAGTTCTTTAAATACGCTTCTGCATCAAACATAAACTCGAACTAATAGATCTGTTAATCTTGTCTAAGCAAAACGGGAACCAACAATTGGTATCAGAGCCTTCCTTGATTTTTAATATCAAGTGATCCTCTTTGTTACAAGATTTGTGATAGACATCATTCTGTTTTAACCTGTTCTTCATTTCGTTGAAAAGTTTCTGTTTTCCTATCATTTTTCGATTTATTCGAAAGTGGTATTCTTAAAAGAAACTATTTTTTTCAGGTTAAAACTCCATTAAAGTGCACTCTGGGAACTGTTAAAACCCAGAAAACCCTCCAGATCATCACACTCATACTCTCTCGTCATATTATCTTTTCAGAACCTTCGAAACTCTTACAATGACAAATACAAATAACCTTTTCACTGCTGGTTCGCTAACCAAGCCTCCTACTCTCCTTCGAGATGAGTATCCTCAATGAAAGATAAGAATGATCCATTTCTTTGAGGGTACTGAAAAATCTCTCGTACAATATCTTTACAACCCTCCTCAAGTTCCAATGATAATAGTACCACGAGTACCAGCTACTGCTGAATCTCTTGAAATCCCTGAACATAAAAAACCTAAGCCAAAAGGAGAATGGCCAGATGAAGATAAGGCAGAAGATGAAGTTGCACAGAAAACAAAAAGATTATTGATCATGGCTATCCCCAACGAACTTTTTCAATCCTTAGATGCATGCGAAACAGCACACGATCTTTGGAAAGAATTAGAAAGACAGTTGGAAGGGGGTGCTAAAACGCAGAAGAACCGAAGGGCACAATACATAAACGAATATCATGCCTTCAAAGCCTCTACAACATAATCTCTGCAAACAACGTACGACAGGTTCAACTCCCTCATAAACAAATGTAGAAAGTCTGGCATTCACAGAACCTCTGAAGAAAATAACGTCATGTTTCTAAAGAGCCTGAATGATGAGTGGCTCCAGTTATCTATGTCTTTACAAACAGACCAAGATCTAGACTCCTGGACACTCTCTGATCTCTATGGAACACTAGCCGCACAGGAGCCTCAAATAGCATAGGCTAAAACACTAACCATTGCACCATACGGATTGGTTAGTAAATCTACAGAGGCTGCAGAGAGACCGAGAAATGAGAGAGCAACAAAGGAGAAGAAGAAGATAGTGATGGTTGATAGCGAAGAAGACGAGCTGGTAGAAGAAGAGATAACTCTTGCGTCATTAGCTAAATCCTTAGCTCTGTTGACAAGAGAGTTCAGAGGAAACCAGAGGGGTTCAGGAATTGATCGATATGGCAGAGACAACCGAGGTGATAGAAGAGATGATGGAAGAAGAGAAGAATAGAGTGACCGACAGAGGTCAGATGATAGAAGTGACCGACAGAGGTCAGATGATAGAAATGACCGACAGAGGTCAAGCGACAGAAACTACAGAGGTAATGACCGACAGAGGTCAGATGACAAGGTGAGCCACACACAACAAGAATGCTACAAGTGTGGCAAGCCTGGTCATTACGCAAACGAATGCCGAACAGAGAAAGGTGGAGACCGACAGAAGTCCGACGATCGTGCTGGAAACACTTCCCAAGGTTGTTTCAACTGCGGGAAGCCAGGCCATTTCGCAAATGAATGCAGAAGTAGACCAAATCGCCTACAGAAGGACTCAGCTTTTTACAAAAAGAAGGCTGAATATTATGCGCAAAAAATCCCTAATGGCGAACAAAGGGCATTCTGAGGCGAACAAGGAGGACTTCAAGTCAGACTCTACCTCTGACGATGAATACACCACCAATGCCCTATTCTGTGGCATGGCAGAAGTCGACTCCGGAACTGACACTAAGGTATCCACTTCAAACTCTACCTCTTGTACTAATTCTGTAGATGATAATTTACTTAAACTTAACATTGAACTGATTGAACTAAAAGAGATAAATGAAAGCATTCAGAAAAGACTCACCTTTAATGAGAGAAAAGTAAGGCTTCTCACTCAAGAAAAAGCCAAAATTTTTGAAGAAAAGGAAAGAGTAGAAAAGAATTGGAACAAAAATCTAGATCCTTTAAAAAGGCAAATTTCTGAATTAAACTCTGCTCTAAAAGTCAAAACAAAAGAACTTTCAGTTTCTAGAAGTGAAACAACAGACATAAGAGCTCTCAAAGAATACTTTCAAAGAGTGAGAGAGATACTTTGGCAAGATCTACTCAGAAGAGATGTTTTACTTAAAAACTATAAAGATGCACATAAGGTGTATGAGAAAGTAAACTCACAAATAGGAAGACGGGGTATAGGGTACGATGATATTACCCTAGGTGTTGAAGGCAAAAGAATTAAACCTCTGTCTTCTCTGTTTGTGTTAGGAAAAACGAATAAACCAGATTTTCCAAACTTACTCTCTGTAAGTAAAAGGGCTAAAATCTCTATGGAACCTCACTTGAGGAAACATACGAAGATGATCAATGTGTGGTTTGAAAACACAGATTCATCATCTTCAACCTCTATCAATAGAGGAATCAAACCAAAGAAATATCTGAAAACACAAGATCAGATTGGTATCTTTAAGTTAGGTAAACTAGAGACTCAAACACAGGTTGCTTTTGTCTGTATGATAAATGTCGAAAAGAAATTATCGGCAGAAGCTCTAAGTTTAAACCCACCTTTTCAGAAGAAAAACTTAAAGAAACAATTGAAAAGGAAATTTTGGATGTATGGAAAACAAACGTTTTAGAAAACTTATGTACATCTTCTGTAAATAAAATTCTCGCTGAAGAGATCTTATCAGAAACCTTTGCCGACTATGAAAGTTATTCTACAGAGGAAGAAAACTCGTACGATACATGCTCGGAAAATCCAGCCTCTGTCGAAAGAGATGACTCAACCTCTGTATATGAGGACGATTCATCTTCTGACGACTCAGAGACAGATGTTTCATCAGGGATAGTTCACTGTGACACAGAGGATGTTAAATTCTCCTCTGAAGTTCTTAACCGAACTATTTCTCCAAAAGAGAAAATCACAGAGATACCTATCTGCCCAGATTTTCTAAACTTGTATTTACAAGTCAAAACCTCTGCTGAGCTTGATATGTTAAATCTTAAAAAGAAGACCTCTGTAGATCCTAAAAGTTCTAAATTTTCAAAACCTTTAAGGCAAATTAACGAAAATCCCTCTTGGCAACAAAAGGGAAAATGGCCTAAAGTTAACAAATCTTTTTCCTCTGTGACAGTGAAGAAAGATGCTCACCACAGAAGAGACTCACAGAAGGCAGGAACTAAACAAAGCTTTTGCAAACAACATTCTAGTATTCATAGATCTTCTTGTAATAGGAAATCTAGTGTTAAGAAAGAATGTAATGCCTCTGTGGCTCAGTTCAATGAATTCAATGAAAAGTTCAAGCAAATCACGTCTCATATTCAATATTGTCATTGCTTTGATCTTATGTTCAAACTAAATAATCACTTCTCCAGTCAAGATTGTTTACTCTCTACTCAAAATCAAAAGTCAAAACCTACAAAGAAACAATCTGATTCTTCTACAAAAGATAAAATGTATTTCAAGAATGCTAAGGCAAACTTGAAAAATTCTAACAATATTGGACCCATGTGGATATGGGTACCTAAGTCTCTATGATTGTCTTGCAGAAGTGGTATGTGCCAATCTGGTATCTAGACTCCGGATGCTCAAGGCACATGTCTGGCGACGGAAGTTTACTATCCACGTACAAAGAAACACTCGATGGTGGATCTGTAACTTTTGGAGACGACAAAAAGGGACACATCAAAGGCTATGGAGTCATAAAGAAGGAAAACGTTCATGTATACAAATTTGCATATGTGGATGGCCTTAAACACAACCTACTTAGTATAAGACAACTTTGTGATACAGGATTCGATGTGTTATTCAAAAGAACTTTCTGCTCTCTGAAAAGCGAAGACACAGGAATAGAACTTCTGCGAGCCGAAAGAAGAGGTGATCTATATCTGATGCATTTCTGTTCAAAGAACAAGGACAAAGTTTGCCTTGTAGCCTGCAAAAGTGAGGAAGCCTGGTTAAAGGTTTGCCTAATGTTAAATTTAATAAAGATCATTTATGTTCTGCCTGTGAAATGGGAAAACTCAGAAGAGCTTCCCACAGAGGCAAAACAGATGTGTCTTGCACTAGGCCTCTGTACATGCTTCATGTCGACCTCTGCGGTCCCATTGCCATACAGAGCCTAGGTGGCAAGAAATACATACTTGTCTTAATTGATGAGTATTCGCGATTCACATGGGTTGAATTTTTCCGAAAGAAATCAGATGTTCCAATCATCTTGATTAATCTAATGAAAAGAATCCAAGTTCTTTATGAATGCAAAATACAGAAGTTAAGAAGTGACAATGGCACAGAATTTAAAAACTCTGTCATTGAATCCTATCTTTCTACAGAAGGAATATCACAGAACTTCTCTGCCGCACGCACTCCACAGCAGAACGGTGTAGTCGAAAGAAATAATCGAACGGTCGTGGAGGCCGCAAGAACTATGCTATCAGCATGCGGATTACCGTTGAACTTTTGGGCAGAAGCGATTTCTACCGCTTGTTATACACAGAATCGTTCAACCATTGTGAAAAGACACATCAAGACTCCTTACGAACTGATCAACAAAAGGCGTCCAAACATCAAGTTTTTCCATGTGTTTGGATGTAAATGCTTTGTTTATAACGACCGAGATTCCAGAGGAAAGTTTGAGGTAAAAGCTGACGAAGGAAATTTCGTTGGATACTCTGCCACTTCCAAAGCCTACAGAGTATACCTTACAAAGTCTCGCAAGATCGTAGAAAGCATCAATGCTTCTTTTGATGATTCATTCCAAATGACTTCTGAGCAAATCAGTTCAGAACTCGGACTTCATGGGGAATCCTCTGGCATCTCACAAACAAAAGAAGACTTAAATCTTCTAACTTTAGAGATGTTCCACGACGACATTGATCCCTCTGTTGGAACAATCAGAGCTTCTGCAGAACAATCTTCTGTCGGTCAAAATCCTACATGTATGACTCTAACTGGTCCAAATAATGCTTCATCTTCTTCTGTAAATGCTACAGATGCAAATGCTGAGGAAGTGTCTACAAAAGATGAAACACAAAGGAAAACGACCACATAAGCTGTTGAAGAACAAACTCCACAATCCACAGAGGAACAAATAACAGAGGATATAGAGAACCAAGTCTATACGCCTTCAGAGGAACAAACTCCACCACCACTCATACAAATCATTCCACAAACTGTAGGATCAACTACAAAGGCACGCACTACGATAGAGGCTACACCAGAAGAAGAAGAAGAACAACAAGAAGCCTCTGAAGAACAATTCGATGACATTGATGACCATCTTCCACGCACAACTCAGTGGACAAAAAGTCATCCTCCAAGCCAAATAATTGGTGAACCCTCTGAAACGGTAAAAACAAGGTCTGCCACTGCTAATTTTTGTTTCTTTACGAACTTTATTAGTGTGATAGAGCCAAAGAAGATTTCTGAAGCCCTTGACGACCCAAACTGGGTAGACGCCATGCAAGATGAGCTTCTGCAGTTTGAGCGCAACAAAGTCTGGACTCTAGTACCTCTGCCACGGGGGAAACAGGCCATTGGGACTAAGTGGGTCTACAGAAATAAGAAGGATGAAGATGGAGTGGTCATCAGAAACAAAGCACGATTAGTGGCCAAGGGATATAGACAAGAAGAAGGCATAGACTACGATGAGACTTTTGCCCCAGTCGCACGACTCGAAGCAATAAGAATATTCTTAGCCTTCGCAGCCCACAGAGGTTTCAAAGTCTATCAGATGGACGTGAAATCAGCTTTTCTCAACGGTGAAATCCAAGAAGAGGTTTACGTAAATCAGCCACCAGGGTTTGAAAGCTCAAAGTTCCCAAGGCATGTGTACTACCTTGAAAAGGCTCTGTACGGACTGAAACAGGCTCCAAGAGCATGGTACGAACGACTTTCTACCTTTCTTCTAGTCAATGGCTACGATAGAGGTACAACAGATACTACCTTATTCTATAAACGTAAAAACAGTGAAATAATGCTTGTACAAATCTATGTGGACGACATAATTTTTGAGTCTACTAATACAGAAGAGTGCAAAAGTTTTGAAAAACTCATGCAAAGTGAGTTTGAAATGAGTATGATGGGAGAATTAACATTCTTCCTCGGACTCTAAGTCAAACAATCATCAGAGGGAATTTTTATAAATCAGGCCAAATATGTCTCTGACATTCTTTCCAAGTATAGCCTCTCTGATACCTCTGCCATGAAAACTCCAATGGCCACTGGAAATAAGTTATACTTAGATCCAGATGGCATCTCTGTATAATGCACTCTCTACAGAGGCATGATTGGATCTCTGTTATACTTAACTGCTAGCAGACCTGACATTATGCATGCCACATGTCTTTGTGCACGTTATCAAGCTAATCCTAAGAAATCACATTATGATGCTGTTAAGAGAATCTTTAAATACCTAAAGGGGACCAAAAATCTTGGTCTCTGGTATCCACAGAACTCTGGCTTTTGTCTTAAATCTTATACAGATTCAGACTATGGAGGATGCATGCTCGACAGAAAGAGTACCCCTGGGAGTTGTCAATTCCTAGGTGGTAAGCTAGTCAGTTGGACCTCCAAGAAGCAGAATTGTGTGTCAACATCTACGGCAGAAGCTAAATACGTTGTTGCTGCTAGCTGTTGTTCTCAGGTTCTGTGGATGAAGACTCAGCTAAAAGACTACGGCCACATCCTATTCAAGATACCCATCTTCTGTGATTCCAAAAGTGCCATTGCCATCTCTGGCAATCCTGTGCAACATTCAAAAACCAAGCATATCGATATAAGGTACCACTTCTTGAAACATCATGTTGAATACGGTACAATCGAGATGCATTTCGTGCCCACAGAATACCAACTCGCGGACTTATTCACCAAAGCTTTAGACGAGAAAAGATTCAATTTCTTCGTGGGTAAGTTAGGAATGATCAATATGACGTAACAATCCTCTGTAAGTATAGCTTATCTTTTGTAAATATGTGTATAAATATATTGCTTTATTTATTGCTTTGATTGATTTCTTTCTGTATGTAAATTCTCAATCTTAAATAGTTCTTGAAATCACAGAGCTTCTGTGGGTCTGCTCAGAACCTCTGACGACCCCTACAGAACCTCTGGTAAACATGACCTATGTTCTATGCAAAACTTATCCTATTTTTGATCCAAGCATAGGTCAAGGGGGAGCAAAAGAAATTACTTGATCTACAGAGATGGTTAGATCAAGGGGGAGCAAAAGAAAGTAACTTGATCGACATAAATGGTTAGATCAAGGGGGAGCAAAAGAAACCTTGAAATGATCTACAGAGGTTAATCTTTCAAGGGAAAGCCAAAGAAAGGTGTCGATGAATCTATATCGTCAGAAGTCAGACATCACTGCCGAGAAAAGAAGAACCAAAAGGTATGTCTCGTACAAAAGGTTTTTGAAAATAGTTTTCTGGGACAAAAATTGTCAAATACGTCCTAAAATACTGGGAATAACATTTCAAAAATAAAATTTTTAATAATTTTTGAGTTATGAGAAATTTGAGGTCATAGAGCTTCTGCTGAGCTCAACAGAGGTTCTGCAAGAACACTGCTCTGTAATCGCAAATTTAACTCGGAAACCGTATACGCACAAATACACACACCATGACCTTCTCGCACAAAACTTTTTCCAAAACAGTTTTCTCGGACACCAACTTTCAAATATGTCCGAAAAACATTTCTTATTGCAAATCAAAACTTGGATAATCAAAATTGTTAATAGATTTTTAGTTATGAGAAATTTTCACTCATAGAGCTTCTGCTGGCTCTGACAGAGCTTCTGCAAGTTCCTACAGAGCCTCAAAACCTCTGTGAACGAAATTTCTTCACTAAAATCCTATTAATCCTCTCCAATGCTTTTTACAAATGTTTTGGTCAAAAATAGAACGTACAGAGTCATGATAACAATGAGATATATGAGAAAAGGGTGAAAATCCAAGATTTTCAAAATCACAGATCTTCTGTGAATTTGGTATTTGGGCATTTCTGTAAACAATAACGGTTACTTTTACTGAGAGTGAAAATCATGTGGCTAAGAACAACCCCACGCGCCTAGCATTAATGGGCCGCGCACGACGTCTTGTCATCCTCTGACATGGCCTACGTGTCTCATTTTCATTGGGCGTACATGGCACGTTTTCTTTGAAAGTTGAACCCGCCGTTCTAACTCAAATACGGATTCCAAATATTTATCCATTGCCAAATATTTTTACCCTTTCGAATTCTACCGTTTTACCCACCTATAAAACCCAAGCTTACCCTTTCATAAAAATCTTTACGAACCCTCATTATTCTCCGGCGAAACCCTGCAAAAACCTGCAAGTATCTTATTCTCATTACCAATGGCTTCATCTTCTCAAGCTATCTCCCCTGCACACTCTCCGGCGAACTCACCAGAACACTCCCCTACTCATTCTGAACATTCAGAAAACCCCCACCTCGCCAAAAATGCCGAACAAGAAGATTCCGACGACTCAACAGACTTTGCTCCGACCACCCATCTCCAAAACTTTATCGCAAAGGAGCACTTTGAAAAAGTACTACCCATCAAATCCAATAACTGCTATTTGGTCCCCTCACTCACTGCTTTCGGCGAAGCCCATGCCCTTCTTCTACACATCATGGAAAACCATATTCTCTTTCCCTTACTCTCAAGAACCCCAAAGAAAATACCTGTTAGGTATTTGAACCAATTTTGGCAAAGTTGCCGATATGATAAAGATGATTCTCTTATCAAAGGGTACATCTCAAAGCCAGACAAATCTGAACATTTGGAACTCAAGTTCAATAGAACAATGTTTTCCCTTGAGTTCAATCTACCAACAAGGGGTCTTCTTGGACTGAAAACATATGCAGAACAACCAACAGACGACGAGCTCTGTCGTTTTGTAGAAATGCTTGGGTACAACACCTACCTAAGGAAGAGAAATGACTTTCGCAGAGGCAGACTACCACCTCTGTGGAACACCTTATTTTCGATCCTCAACAGATGCCTTACAGGGAAGATAGGTAGCATTGACCAGAGCTCGCACCAGATCTTAACCATCATGTACGGGGTCTACTACGATCTTTCACTCGATTACTCGACCATCATGTTGCAGGAGATAATCAATACGATCGACAGAAAGAATAACACCAAAAAGGCAAGAGAGAACGATCCTAAGTATCTACCGCCTCTGCAATTCCAAAGGATATTGGGAGTTCTGTTCGAACCTCTGCTGATGATGCAGAACTGGCCAATGGAAGGGCCAACTCCCAAATAGTTCCCAATGAACAAAAACATCCCCACCGATCATGTAGATGGCTACACCCACTGCAGACCTCTGTCAAGGAAGCTTCTGAGTTATGCCAAGAACAAAACCCTTAAGTTAGAGTATAAACGCGATCATAGGACTCCAAAACCGAACCCTGTGACACCCCCGCGTTTAGGTGTCCCCCTAGGAACAATAGTTGCAGAACCCCTCTCTACAGAAGCGAAGGAGCAGAAACTGGCAAAACACATGGCAATCCAACTTAGTTTTATAGCCAAACGAGCTAAGCTCATGGAAAAGAAGTATTCTTCTAAAGCCTCTGCCTCTACCCAAAAAACAAATAAGAGGAAAACTACAGAAGGCACCTCTACAAGCATTACAGAAGCTCAACCTTCACCTCCTCATGCCACAGAAGTTGGCTCCTCTGCCCCTCCCTCTTCTCCAAAACAAAAGAAGAAAAGGAAATCAAAACCCACAAAAGAAGGGGGAACCAAAACCCAAGAGGAGGAAGACCAAAAAGAAGCATGGGAAACCACTTGATCAAATGGTTACCATCGCAGAAGAGGCAGCTGTAGAAGTTGTTGAAAAAGAGGTCGAAGAAACTGCAGAGGAAGAGACTGCAGAACAAGAAGTTGCAGAAGAGGGATATCAATCACCTTATCAATCCCCAGATCGATTCGCTCATCAAGGTAGCTTAAACGATTTCCTTCAACACCCTGACATTGCTAACACCCTAAACACAGTTGGGTGGAATGCACCACCACTTGACCACCACACCACAGAAGAACAAGACTTCTCTATCTCTGGCGTTGACACAAATCTGCAAGATGATGACCAAACCCCCAGAGATCAACCAGCTGAAACTCCGGACATTCTACAGAACCCCTTCATCCAACAGGGATTGAACGTCCACAGAAGGAGTCCAAGCCCAACTTCAGAAGAAGGTATAGAAGAAATAGATATGTTAGATGATGCCACTAGGGAAAGGATTAGGCTACAAGCAGAAGCTGAGTGGAATAAAGATGAGGTTACAGAAGCTTTAGATAGAATGGGAGGAAAAGAAAAAGAGAAAGAAAAAGATGTCGTAGAAGTAGAAGGCACACATCCCTCACCCCCTCCCAGTACAACCCACACTTCTAACACCGCAGGTCTAGCTGCAGAAGGTGTTATTGAACAAGAGCAGCACAGCTCAATCCAAACCCAACCCATCCAGCCAGAAGTCACTCTTTCGACTTCTGCGCCCACAGAAACCGGGGAATCCATTCCTAGGGAGTCTCCTCAGAGAGACTCACCTATAGTTCGTGATCCATCGCCCCAGATCGCACCAGAACACCCCACAGAGGAATTCGTTTCCTCTGCTACGCACAATTTAGGGCCAAAACTTCTTTTAGAGAGAAGTAGTGAGCACAAAGACGAATAGACTCTAGACAAGTCTCCGAGTCAACAGAAGAACATTCCGATACCCACCTCTGGAGTGGATTTGGACACTGTTCTTCGCAGAACTTCTGTAGAGATTGAAACTCTTGTTTATTCTCGAAGATCAGATGGAAATCCTTCCACCCCAAACGTACAAACAAGGGTGAACGAAGGTGTCCCAGGAGCAGGGACTCACTCTGGAGACGAATGTGTTCCTACAGAGGTAGGTTACCACAGGCACACAAGTATCATGGGATGAGTTCCAAACCCTTGTCACCTCTGTGAACCAAACCATGAAAGAGTTGCAAAGCTCTTTGAAATCTTTTGCAGAGACAACATCGACGACCTTACTAAATCTGAACACCAAAATGGACAATCTGTCCACAGAGGTGAAATCTGCCATTACCCAGATGAAGTCTTCTGCTGAAACAACTACCACTTCTGCCGCCAAAGAATTTGGGATAGCTGCAACTTCTGCGTTCAAGGAATCAGTCAAACATTTCCTTGAACAACTGAACAAGAAATCTAACAACGCAAAGGGCATTACACCTGAAGATCTAAAGAAGGCCCTGAAACACGTACAAGAAGAAGCAATGCGCAACACTGTGCTGATGCAGCCTAAAGACTACATGACCAGAGCACAGCTAACAGAGCTCAGGCAGAATGTGATAAACCAGGTCACAGAAGTCATCGTCTCCTTCACTTCTGCAAATGCCAACTACGTTAAAGAATTCAGAAAAAGTGTCGGCAAAATGCGCTTCAACACAGAAGCAGAGCTTGCAAATCTATTCGGCCTCTGTGATGATGTATGCGCAAAGTTGATGGCCGCAGGAGCAGAGGGTACTTCTGATAAGGGTCAGGATGACTCTGATGATGACCACCCTGGTCCATCAGATCATCCTGAGGGGGAGAATACAAGGGAGAAAGCTACGAGCACATGACTTCCAGCTCCACCAATAGCCGCAGAACCCATCAACCAAGCCCCTCCAAAACAAACCCAACAACAACAAACTCAACAGACCACAGAGACAACACCCATCTCTGTGGAATCAACTGCTGAAGAAACCCATGTACCAGAAACTGCTCAAAAGACCACAGAGGCAACAACCACCCCTGTGGTAATCATCTTGGAAGAAAGTCCTTCAACAAACCAACAACCCGGAGGAACAGAAGCTCAAAAGACCACAGAGGAAACACCCACCTCTGTGGAATTCCCTACAATGTCTGGAGTAGATGTTCAACATCTGTCATCCTCTTCAGAAGAAGATCTTCCCTCCCAACTACAAAACCAACAGAAAAACCCCAAACCATCCAAAGAAGAAAGTCTATTGCCCACAAACCAAAAAGAGCAAAGACCTCTGCTTCTTCTGTTCTAAGAAATATGCATAACACAATGACTGAACGAATGGCTCAAAGAGCAGAAGAAAGACAGAGGTTTACAACATCTTTCAGAATGGCAAGAAGATTCGACATTCTTCAACCTCCAGAAACCGAGCTCACCGAAGAAGTCACCAAAGAACCTCCAACAGAGGTTACAGAGCCAATCAAGCCAACAGAACCAACGCCACAACAGTCCTCTCAAAAACAAGTGTCAAAACCTACAGAGGCAACACCCATCATTCCAACAGAAGCGCCAACACCCAAACCTACAGAGGCAACAGGTTTTGAACCTCCAAAGGCCAAAGACAAGGGAAAGGCGATACTAACAGAAGAGCCCAAGAAAAAGAAACCATTGCCCAAGCCTACAGAGAAATTAATGAAAAGCGCCTTTGATGCCTTCCAAACTCCAAAACCTAAAGAAGCGGACTAGGCATATGGATTGAAGCCTCTGTCAGACATTCCACTAACAGGTAGAGCTGCAGAAGTTGTTCGACAGATGGAGAGTCTCAGAAGACAAGTACCACCAACTGGTCCAACATACGAAGAAATGGAAGAAGTGGTATACAAATACCTCTACAAACAACCCTTTCAGACCAATCATCCAACAGATCACGTCACAAATCCAGCGATCAGAGAAGAATTTGAGAACATCTTCACCAGAACAAAGCCAAGAACAAGAGCAGACGTCTTCTCAATGCACAAAATCAAAAAGGTAATCTTCTGTAGGTACTCCTTTACAAAAACCTATCCAATGGTCATGTACAATCTTTACAGAGTCAGAAGGGTAAACAATTCAGAAACCACCTTCGCTAATGCTGACCTAAGGAATCTGAATCCCTATGATCTACCTGAGCTTCTGCAATGGACGAAGGACAACTACAACACAGAGCCAAACACCAGAGCCTATCAAGTGTTGAGAAAAGCAATGAGGGAAAGGCTTCTGATCTACAGTTTGACAGACTTTCAGCTAGGAAAGGATCTTGGTCTCAAACATCTTAACCTTCGACCACCAGAGGATCGCTGCCCACCTGACGCTGTGCCCAACTCAATCATTACAGAACCAAGGTTCGGGTTAGTATTTCAAAACCCACAAGGTGAAGTCAAACTTTTTGTGACCATGGACTGTCAGAAGTACGCAACCAGTACTCTGAACATGTTCAGAGCAAACCTTGTAAAATACAGAGATACTGAGCAAATGGAAAGAGACGCTGCAGATGCTTTCATCAGAGAGATTGATGCTACCATACGCTTAAGAGAACTCTGCGTCAGTTTCTACAACGAGATCAGAGAAGTCGGAAGAGACAACAGAAGCTACAACGATTTCAAAGACGCCAACATCTGATTCTCAAACAAAATCTCTGCAAACCATTTTTAGTTTATCTTTCATAATACTCACATGTAAAATGCCTCTGGCATATTTCTAAATGAAAGAACTTTCGAGGTATTGTTTAACCTCTGTCTTATCTAACTTAGCCTAAAGTACTTCAATGTCAATTTTTTATTTTTCACTACTTAGGGGGAGATTGTTAGCTTCAATCTTCCTAATCGTAGAAGTATTTAGAAGTAGTGAAAATAGGCTAAGTGAAGAAAGCCTCTTACAGAGGCTCTGCCACTTCCGAAAGATCAAGGTCAAGAAGCTACAGAAGTTACAGAGGTGTTTCTACAGAACCTCTGTCTTACAAAGAAGACCAAGACTCGGAACCCGGTGAAGACTGCTCTACAGAAGACCAGACCGCAGAATCTCTGTAACCCTTTACAGAGCCTCTACGGTTCAGACTGAAGACTTGGAAGATATTTATAATATCTTGCCACTGTTAAAGAAATATCTTGCTACTGTTCCTAGAACCGTCCATCAACTTGCATGATAGCATGCCCTGTCTAACTTCAACACGTGTCAAACTCTGAGTGGACTCAATAGGGCTTAGTACAACATAGACGTCTGCGCCATTAAATGCAATACAACACGTACAACTGTTCATGCCATCCGTTCTACTATTCATGCCATCCGTTCTAACAGCAGCTCATGCTTTATGGTCCCCTAGAGTAGTATAAAAGGAAGTCTCTTGTTGAGATCTTCCTTAACAATCTTAAGAACTGTTTAGCATTACACTCTCTCACACACACCAAACAGTTCTTAATCTGTTCTTGGTGTTCTTATTATATATCGAACAACAGTAATCTTCAAGATATCATTTTGTTCTTAAAATATTGTTTCTTTATATTGTATGTTCAAGATCTATCAAACATATCTGTTAGTTCTTTAAATATGCTTCCGCATCAAACATAAACTCAAACTAATAGATCTGTTAATCTTGTCTAAGCAAAACGGGAACCAACGGGATTTGATACAAATAATCACTAAATTGTCGTGATTTTCTTTTTGCAATTTCATATCAAATTTTACTTCAAAGTCGAATTCCTTCGACGAATTACAATTCTATCAAATTTCATTCTGTCAACGAAGCACCCTTAGATTTATCATAAGAGATTTAATTACTTGAAAAAAAAAGATATCACTTATCAACTGACTTTTGGATTATGAGTTCGAACCTTTTTCAAAAATATAAATATGCAAATATTTTAGTATAGTATATTTAATTATTTATACTTTCTTAATCATGATTATATTATTTACTCTAATTTTAATTGAACTACATAATATCAGTTATAACAGATGGGTAGTTAATTATATTTTCAACAGATGGTTAGTTAATTATATTTTCCTCTATTTATAATTATATAAATTAATCTTTAGATACATACGTACATATCTATACTTATAATAAATTCAAAAAAAAATCCATCGTGTATAGTAATCCCAAAAAATGGGATTTACTTCTAAGTTTAAATTCAAATTACTGATATAGTTTCATTTTTAAATTCAATTTTATTCTAGGGTTAACTTCATTTGACTAATTAATGATATAGTTTCATTTCTAATTCAAAAAAAATTACATCGTGTTATCGTCTATAAATACAAGAATACAGGTTCAACCCATCATCGTTATATGTTCTACAAAAACTTGGCCGTGATTCATAAACTGAAAGGAGTTGTTTATCTGTTGTAAGGTATAATAATTTTCACCTCTCGATTTCTCGCCATATGCATTTAAAGGTTCTTTTTTTTGTTCGATTCGACTGGCTCTTTTTGGTCGATTTCTTTCTGATTTGTGGTTGAATAAAATCGATTCTTTTCGATTTGTGGTTGATTAAAATCGTTTCTTTCTGATTTGTGGTGGATTAAAATCGATTTTTTCCTACTCGTTTAATTTGTGTTTTGTTTAATCCATGGTTTACACTAATCAATAAAAGCATAATACTCCTCCTTTTGTTGAAATTAGTATGAGATTTAATACAAATAATCACTGAATTGTCGTGATTTTTTTTGCAATTTCATATCAATTTTTACATTAATAAGCTAATTAGGATTAATTGGTGAATTTTGCTTACTGTTTGGTTTAGTTGGTGAACTTTCCTGCTATGTTTAGAGATATTTGCACCGATGGGGTTTGCAACAAGTTGCTGTTTAAATATGAGTTCGAACCTTTTTCAAAAATATAAATATGCAGATTTTTTAGTATAGTATATTTAATTATTTATACTTTCTTAATCATGAATATATTGTTTTCTCTATATTTAGTTGAACTACATGTAACGACCCGGTTCCTAAACATACAACAAATAACATATATTGCATAATATTCTTTCATAACAAAAGATACATCATATAACATGTACGGTCCCTTAGTCTTTACAATCATAATAAGTAATTCATTACAAACTTTTCGCTAATTAATTTACATTATAACTAATAACAAAATTATAAATACAAAACACATTACGGTCTTCAAAACATAAGTCTTCCCAAAAGCTATTCACAGTTTACCCTTTTCACTTGCTCTTACTTGATCCACGACCTGGAATACATATTTTTAAAACAAAATGAGGGTTAGACCTAGTGGTCTAAGTGAGAAAATCCCTGTCAGTTTAAAACCATTTGCACAATTGCCATATACATAACGCAAATATGAATACCAATTATGACTCATGCATTGTGTACTTTCCTGTCTCATTCCCATGGCCATATTAGTTGGTTGCGAGCCAACTAATCATTTTACTCCGCTGCACTAATATACAGCCAACTCCGCTGTCCCTCCATACAGCCAAACTCCACCGGTCCTAAGCCCGGCCAACGTGTACTCGTGTAGTCTAATACTCGTATAAATATAATATACATCTCAATATATCATACTTCATACATATGCACATAATTACACTACTTATCACATTCTCAATCCACATATATGTATTCCAGTTTGAAAACATTTTAAAGTAAAACTCACCTGATTGCTTATCAAAACGCTTCCAAGCCTTTTCCAAAAGATTCAGTCTTTTACCCAGAATTCACAGAATCTGAAATAATTTAAATACAATTACTTCTTTACCAATCAAACATATAAGACTTACTAGAAGACTAAGAACTCTATCTAACTCTTATCCTCAAATGTTTCCCCCAAACCCGAACTTAAGTCGAGTCCACGGTATTTCCAGTCCTCATTCATATCCTATCCAAGAGTCGACAAAACCCAAAGTTATTGGATACTCAAAAGTATCTGAAAACTCAAAAGTGACCGAACAGCTAGAGTATCCGGACAACACAACTTTCCGGACAACATAAACAATCCGGTCAACACAACTTTCCGGACAACATAAACAATGCGGACATCATCCGGACACCAAGGTAATCCGGATACCATCCAGTATCTAATTCATCCAAAAACTTACAAAAAGAAACTTACCGGATAATGGACTCCATTAGAACATCTTCCAGACACTATCAAAAGAAACTACCGGACACCATCATATTGTGTCCGAAAACCTCTCTCGGTTTACCCAATTTCTACCCAGAATCGACAGAAATTAATACCAGTCATGAAATTGATGATTCTAATCCGATAGAAACTTTCTACTAGTAATTACAAACCTAAAACACAAAGGAAACATACCTCAAATCACTTCCAAGTACACCAATTGAAGCCTTAACCTTAATCTCCTTCTTCTTCTTTTGGTATCAAAACACACACACACTGATTTTATTTTCTGCTGTTTGAAAATATCTGGATGCCTAAGGGTAATATTAAACCATATTTACCATTTTAGACCTTGAACTATTCACTAATGACCACAACACCTTTAACTTATAAATTAACCCAAACTTACCCTAAACATCCAATTCTAAAATTAACCAAATTTTAACGGAAAGAGAATTTAACTAACGAACTTACCCGGGTTATTACATCATCTCCCCCTTAAAAGAATTCTGTCCCTGAATTCGGTTAGGCAAAAAGGTACGGGTACTTAGTTCTCATTTCTGATTCCAATTCCCAAGTAGCATCCTGCCCTTTATGATGTCGCCACTGTACTTTTACTTGTCTGATCTCTTTATTCCGCAAAACTTTGACTTTACGGTCAACAATGGCTTCAGGTTCTTCCACATAATTCAGCTTTTCATCAACTTGTATATCTGGTAGAGAAACTGCCTGATCTGGCGTAACCAAACACTTTCGAAAATTTGATACGTGAAAAGCATTGTGGATACTGCTTAACTCTGGCGGAAGATCCAACTTGTAGGCTACTTCACCAATTCTTTCTGTAATTGCAAAAGGTCCGATGTACCTTGGACTAAGCTTACCTTGTTTCCCAAATCAAATGACTCCTTTCCAAGGTGAGACTTTTAACATTACAAAATCTCCAACTTGGAATTCTAACAGTTTTCATCGTCGGTCGGCGTAGTTTTTCTGTTTGTCTTGAGCCACTTTCAATCATTCCCGAATATGACTAATCTTATCCACGGTCAACTGAACTATATCTGGCCCCGCTAATTGTTTTTTTCCCACTTCGTTCCAACACAGAGGAGTTCGACATTTTCTACCATACAGACCTTCGAACGGTGCCGCTTGTATGCTGGAATGATAACTGTTATTGTAGGCAAATTCAATCAACAGCAAATGCTTATCCCACGATCCCCCAAAATCAACAATGCAGGCTTGTAGCATATCTTCCAAAGTCTGAATCGTTCGTTCACTCTGACCATCAGTTTGAGGATGATACGCTGTACTTAACTTTATTTGCGTCCCCATTTCTTTTTGAAAACTCCTCCAAAACCTTGAAGTAAAACGACTATCACGATCAGAAATAATCAAGATTGGAACTCCATGTCGAGTTACTATTTCATCGATATACAATTTGGCTAGTCTATCCAATGAATAGGTTTCTTTCATCGGTAGAAAGTGAGCAGACTTTGATAATCTGTCAACGATTACCCAAATGGCATCAAACCCTTTCGGGGTCCTTGGTAGCTTCATGATGAAGTCTGTAGTAATATGATCCCATTTCCACATCGGTATTTCTAAACGTTGTAACTGACCAAAAGGCTTTTGATGTTCAATCTTTACTTTCTTACAAGTGGAACAACCTTCCACATTCTGAGCAATATTTCTTTTCATTCCCCGCCACTAGTAAAATTGTCGTAGATCTTTATACATCTTATTTGTACCCGGATGAATAGAGAAACGAGATTGGTGAGCTTCTTGTAGTACTCGATCACGTAAATTACCCAAACGAGGCACCCATATTCTGTTTTCCAGACACAGTAACCCACGATCATCTTTTACGAGTGATGCTGATATCCCCACTAACCGTTCTGGTTTCAAATGTTCCTCTTGAAAAGCTTCTATCTGACACTTCTTCAATTCGTCAAAGATGTTAGGTAGAAGTTCAGCTCATAGTACAATTGCCTTTATTGTTTTGCTTCTCTCTTGGCGACTCAGTGCATCAGCTACCACATTTGCCTTCCCCGGATGATAGAGAATTTCGCAGTCGTAATCATTCACCAATTCTAACCATCTTCTTTGCCTCATATTCAATTCTCGTTGATCGAAGAGATGTTGGAGACTCTTATGATCGGTATAAATTTGACATTTAGAACCGTAGAGATAATGTCTCCAAATCTTTAGCGCGAAAACAACTGCTGCAAGTTCCATGTCGTGTGTAGGATACTGCCGTTCATGATCCTTCAGTTGACGAGAAGCATAAGTAATAACTTTCGCACGCTGCATTAATACACACCCCAATCCTAGTTTGGAAGCATCACTATAAACAACAAAGTCGTTGGAACCTTCAGGTAGTGACAGTATCGGCGCGCTACAGAGTTTCTCTTTCAATATCCGGAATGCTTCATCCTGTTCTGCTTTCCAGTCGAACTTTATATTCTTTCGGGTCAGCTTGGTTAAAGGCATAGCGATACGAGAAAAATCTTGTATAAACTTTCGATAGTAGCCAGCTAAACCTAGAAAACTTCGTACCTCGGTTGGCGTTCTCGGCGGTTCCCACTTTTCAATTGCCTCTACTTTCATCGGATCAACTTGAATGCCTTTTTCTGAAACTAAATGTCCGAGAAATTGGACTTCCCGTAGCCAGAATTCACATTTAGAAAATTTGGCGTACAACTGTTCCTTCTTTAACAATTCAAGAATCAAACGAAGATGTTGGGCGTGCTCTTCTTTAGATCGGGAATAGATAAGGATATCATAGATAAACACAATAATAAATTTATCGAGATATGGCTTACATACCCGATTCATTAGATCCATAAAAGCACCTGGGGCGTTCGTCAGTCCGAAAGGCATCACTAGGAATTCGTAGTGACCATACCTTGTGCGAAAAGCAGTTTTCAGAACATCTTCATCTTTAACTTTCAGTTGATGATAACCAGATCTTAGATCAATCTTGGAGAAATAACAAGGTCCAACTAATTGATCAAAGAGGTCATCAATTTTGGAAAGCGGATACTTGTTCTTGATCGCACGCTTATTCAGTTCCCGGTAATCAATACACATTCTCATCGACCCATCTTTCTCTTTCACAAACAGAACTGGCGCACCCCACGGTGAAGAACTGGGTCTGATGAAGCCCTTATCGGATAAATCTTGTAGTTGCATCATCATTTCTTTCATCTCTGGAGGTGCCAAACGATACGGTGCACGGGCAACAAGAGCGGCTCCAGGGATCAGATCTATGCCAAACTCTACTTGTCTAACGGGCGAAAGACTATTCAAGTCTTCTGGAAAAACTTCCGGAAATTCACAAACAACAGGAATATCTTCCAACTTATTCTTTTCTAGCTTAGTATCTATCACATAAGCTAAATAACTCGGGCAACCTTTATTAACACACTTACGAGCTTTCATCAAAGAGATAAGGCAAGACTGATGATTTCTACGGTCACCATAAATCACTACCGGTCCCTTCTCAGGTAAAACAACATTGATCAACTTCTTATCACAAACTATACTAGCCTGATTCTCGGCTAACCAATCCATTCCCACTACCACATCAAACTCAATCAGAGCTATAGGAAATAACTGGATAGGTACTCCACACCCATCTATATTTATAACACAACTATCAAATACCTCTTTAACCGATACTTGATTATCATTTGCAGTATCTACCATTAAAGCATGATCTAACACTTTAGGCTTTAAATGCATATAAGCAGCAAAAGAAGGAGACACAAACGATCGGTTTGCACCAGAGTCAAATAACACTTTAGCACGTGTAGAGTTTATTAAGAATGTACCTGTAACCACAGCAGGAGTTTCCTCCTCTTCTTGTGTTGTCATCTGAAAGGCACGACCCCTTGCTCTTGGTAGCTCTGGCCTTTGTACTACCGGTCTAACACCCGTTGGTCTCACTGACGTACCACCCTGCTGTACTCTCCCCCGTGGACAATCAGACTGAATGTGATCAGGAGAATTGCATGAGAAACAAAATCGAGTTACCCGACAATCTTTAGCAATATGGCCGGTCTTTCCACACTTGTAACAAACTCGAGAGTCAACTTGACAATTTCCTTGATGAACACGGTTGCATTTTGGACATGGTCTTTCAGCTGGTCTGAAAGGTGGATGACTATCAAATCTCTGGAATCTGGACTTCTTTGGATCATATTGTGGTCCTTCTCATTTTCTTTTTCCAGTACTTTTATCACTTGCATCTCTTCCTTTATCCCGTTCCACATTTTCCGCGGCATCTACTGCGGCTGAGAAGGTATCTGGTCCCTTTGCAATCACTAGACTTCTAATTTCTGAATTTAACCCTAAGATAAACCTTTCCATCTTAAGTGCCTCTGTGGCAACGTAGTACTCAGCGAAGCGAGATTTCTCCAGAAAACGAGCAGTATAATCCCTAACCGATAAACTTCCCTGTTGCAAGTTCATGAACTCTTCTTCCAGTTGTCTAACTGCTGCTTGAGGGCAAAACTGTCTCTTGAAAGCTATAGTGAATTCTTCCCAAGAAAAAGTAGAATACACATTAGATCCTCTAGAGGTAATAAGAGCTTCCCACCAATATAGAGCATCGACTTTCAGCATCGCAGTTCCATATAACACTCTATCTTCCTCGGCACATTTGCTGGTTTTGAAGATGGCTTCTATCTCTTTTAGCCACCTCATAGCCTTTACTGGGTCCCTTTCTCCTGAGTAAGTCGGAGGTTTGCAGCTCAGAAACATCTTATAATCACACTTCTTTGGCACCGGTATGACAGTAGGTGTAATGGGCATATCGTCTTCCAGACTAGGATCTGGTATTTCAGTTTCAGTATGACGAGTTCGGTTGAACATAGCTTGGATATTTGCTTGTAGTCTTCCCATTTCAGCCGCCAAATCGTCTCTTGTAACAAATTCTGTGCCTTGCGACTGAACTCTGCCTCCAGTTCTGCCCCTACCTCGTTCTCCACCTCTTTCCCTTGTCCCAATTGTTGGATTCTTTCTATTAGGATTTCCTTCTCCCTCTCTATTCGTACATCGAGTACCACTTGCCATTCTGTTGAGTTCAACAAGGCTAATATACACGTAAGCACATACCCCGTATAATAAGGTATTCCAGTTCAAACATGTACCTGTAAGTTCATGATTACACTGGCCAAATGTAATTTGAATTTACCTTACATGATGTTCCTTCTACCTTTTATATTTAGCATCCCAAGGTTCTAAAATAATAGGGACATCTTACTTCACATGCAGTTTAAGTCTAGGTATGGACCCGAATACCTAAATCCCTTAAACTAGGGCTCTGATACCATCTGTAACGACCCGGTTCCCAAACATACAACAAATAACATATATTGCATAATATTCTTTCATAACAAAAGATACATCATATAACATGTACAGTCCCTTAGTCTTTACAATCATAATAAGTAATTCATTACAAACTTTTCGCTAATTAATTTACATTATAGCTAATAACAAAGTTATAAGTACAAAACACATTACGGTCTTCAAAACATAAGTCTTCCCAAAAGCTATTCACAGTTTACCCTTTTCACTTGCTCTTACTTGATCCACGACCTGGAATACATATTTTTAAAACAAAATGAGGGTTAGACCTAGTGGTCTAAGTGAGAAAATCCATGTCAGTTTAAAACCATTTGCACAATTACCATATACATAACACAAATATGAATACCAATTATGACTCATGCATTGTGTACTTTCCTGTCTCATTCCCATGGCTATATTAGTTAGTTGCGAGCCAACTAATCATTTTACTCCGCTGCACTAATATACAACCAACTCCGCTGTCCCTCCGTACAGCCAAACTCCGCCGGTCCTAAGCCCGGCCAACGTGTACTCGTGTAGTGTAATACTCGTATAAATATAATATACATCTCAATATATCATACTTCATACATATGCACATAATTACACTACTTATCACATTCTCAATCCACATATATGTATTCCAGTTTGAAAACATTTTAAAGTAAAACTCACCTGATTGCTTATCAAAAAGCTTCCAAGCCTTTTCCAAAAGATTCAGTCTTTTACCCAGAATTCACAGAATCTGAAATAATTTAAATACAATTACTTCTTTACCAATCAAACATATAAGACTTACTAGAAGACTAAGAACTCTATCTAACTCTTATCCTCAAATGTTTCCCCCAAACCCGAACTTAAGTCGAGTCCACGGTATTTCCAGTCCTCATTCATATCCTATCCAAGAGTCTACAAAACCCAAAGTTACTGGATACTCAAAAGTATCTGAAAACTCAAAAGTGACCGAACAGCTAGAGTATCCGGACAACACAACTTTCCGGACAACATAGACAATCCGGTCAACACAACTTTCCGGACAACATAAAAAATCCAGACATCATCCGGACACCAAGGTAATCCGGATACCATCCGGTATCTAATTCATCCGAAAACTTACAAAAAGAAACTTACCGGATAATGGACTCGTCCGGACACCATTAGAACATCTTCCGGACACTATCAAAAGAAACAACCGGACACCATCATATTGTGTCCGGAAACCTCTGTCGGTTTACCCAATTTCTAACCAGAATCGACAGAAATTAATACCAGTCATGAAATTGATGATTCTAATCCGATAGAAACATTCTACAAGTAATTACAAACCTAAAATACAAAGAAAACATACCTCAAATCACTTCCAAGTACACCAATTGAAGCCTTAACCTTAATCCTCTTCTTCTTCTTTTGGTCTCTAAACACACACACACACTGATTTTATTTTCTGCTGTTTGAAAATATCTGGATGCCTAAGGGTAATATTAAACCATATTTACCATTTTAGACCTTGAACTATTCACTAATGACCACAACACCTTTAACTTATAAATTAACCCAAACTTACCCTAAACATCCAATTCTAAAATTAACCAAATTTTAATGGAAAGAGAATTTAACTAACAAACTTACCCGGGTTATTACATCATCTCCCCCTTAAAAGAATTCCGTCACGGAATTCGGTTAGGCAAAAAGGTACGGGTACTTAGTTCTCATTTCTGATTCTAATTCCCAAGTAGCATCCTGCCCTTTATGATGTCGCCACTGTACTTTTACTTGTCTAATCTCCTTATTCCGCAAAACTTTGACTTTACGGTCAACAATGGCTTCAGGTTCTTCCACATAATTCAGCTTTTCATCAACTTGTATATCTGGTAAAGAAACTGCCTGATCTGGCGTAACCAAACACTTTCGAAAATTTGATACGTGAAAAGCATTGTGGATACTGCTTAACTCTGGCGGAAGATCCAACCTGTAGGCTACTTCACCGATTCTTTCTATAATTGCAAAAGGTCCAATGTACCTTGGACTAAGCTTACCTTGTTTCCCAAATCAAATGACTCCTTTCCAAGGTGAGACTTTTAACATTACAAAATCTCCAACTTGGAATTCTAACGGTTTTCATCGTCGGTCGGCGTAGCTTTTCTGTCTGTCTTGAGCCACTTTCAATCATTCCCGAATCTGAGTAATCTTATTCGCGGTCAACTGAACTATATTTGGCCCCGCTAATTGTTTTTTTCCCACTTCGTTCCAACACAGAGGAGTTCGACATTTTGTAAAGCCCGTGTCCCGGTATGGTTTTTAAAATTCTTAATGTATTTATTTTTAAAGCGAGTCTTGTTAACGGAAGTTTTCAAAGGGGACCTTGAATGTTATGTGTGGCAAACCTTACTCTCTTTTGCAATATTATAGAAATTCAGGGACCAAAAGTGTCAAAGTGTTTGAGTCTAGGGGCCAAAGGTGGACAATGGAATTGTTGTGCATGTGGAACGGCTAAGGAAAGGGGGACTGACCCCCCCCCCCCTCTTCCTCTTCTCGTCGGTTTCCATGCAGCACCAACAAACATCCTTTTGTCTTTGTTTGTTTCGTTTCCTCGTTGTTTCAATTGCCGTGAGAGTGTGATCGTGAGGGTGAGAAGCCGAGAGAGGAAGAAGACGTGAGAGAGAGAAGTCGCCGGAGAAACGCCGCCACGGTCGCCGGAGAACCACCGGTGTCAACTTCCTTCGTTGGAGAGGTCGAGAAGAAGGGATTTCAGGAACGGTTGCGAGTCGTCGTTGTAAGGTATGGTTCTCGTTAAATTCTGTTTTCGTTTTTGGTTTCCGGCGAAAGGGTAGCAGCAGCGCCGCCGCCGTGCGCCGCCACTGTGGTGGCTGGGTGTCGGGTGGTGATGGTGGTAGTGTGAGTAATATATGTGCATGCGGTAAGGTGATCGAGAGAGTAGGGAGTTCGCAGTGGTTTGCGGCTCGTTTTAGTCGTTTTGTCGAAGGACCGCCGCCGGCCGCCGCCGGCCGCCGCCGGCCGCCACCGGCGACCACCACTGCCGGAGGTGGCAGTGGGTGGTGCGTGGCTGTGTCCTGTTAATGACCATAGAACCCTTTAAGTCGTGACTTAATCGGTTAAGCCGATTCGGTAAAACCGTCGTTTTCTTTATAATCATCATTTCATGTGAATAATCGTTCAGTCGCTGTTTTTGCGACGGCCATAACTTTTCCGTCATAAATCTGATTGAGCCGAAACTGGTACCCACGGTTCAAGTTCGGGGTCGGTCACGTTTTCCGTGTTTTAGCGGAAAACTGGTTCAGCCTCTAGCTAGGTGAAAAAGTGGTCGCAAGTTTGGTGTTTTGTCATTTTATGTGAATGACGATTTTCTGCCACTGTTTTGTCGTGGCCGTAACTTTTTACTAGTAGCTTGAATTGAAATGAAATCGGTGGCCGAAGTTCACTAATCGAGTCAGGAAGGTTTTTCGTGTTTTGCCGAAAATCTGTTTAAGCCTGTAGCTGGGCCGTATGGGGCTGTTTATACAGCCTGGTCCGAAAAACTTCCAGCTTTCTGTTCCTGTTTTGTTTTATGCATAACTTTTGCTTGGAATGTCGGTTTGGGATGGGACAGGTGCCAAAAGTTTCGTTTCGGAGTCTATTAATTTTTCTCTGTTTTGCGGAAAGACCAATTCGGACCATAGCTAGGGCGAAGTTGCCATGTTGTACTGAAAGGTCCGGGTGTTCGCTGTTCTGCGAATCATTCTTGTAAAATCCATAGTAAATTATAGAAAAATCGTTAGGACGCGTGCGATACAGCCTGAAATCGTAAGACTTAGAACTTCGTAATTATGGATTTTGATTTCTGTATTTATCAGTTTTAAGGGGGTAAAACAGGTCCCGAACAGACCCGTATTTTTAATAAAAAGCTGGAATATTTAGTCTTTTGAAAACTAGTAAACGTGTTATGGGTCGGGACTTTCCTTTGACTTTTTATACGTATTTAGGTGGGAAAAAGTGAAGAAGATTTCCGTGTTGGTGTTGCGATTCGTGAGCACATTGCTTAGCCTTGAGGTGAGTTCTCTCACCGCGTAGTTAGGAATTTCATGTATGTCGTTCTTTTGTGTTACGTGTTATTACGTGTATTTATGTGCTTACATGAACTAGTTGGGATGTGATAACTGGTTGTGATTTGTTAAATTCGTATGTGGAATATTTATGCATGTGTACACCTCGGTGGGACTGAGGGGCTCGGTGGGACCGAGGGCTTGGTGGGACTAAGCTAGTACAGCAATCTTTACTCGGTGGGACCGAGGGCTCGGTGGGACTGAGCTTGTATTAATGTATTTTGTGTACTCGGTGGGACCGAGGTTCGTACTTATATAATAATCATTATGTGGTTTGATATTCGTGGTGATGGTGATGTTGCCTACTTGCGAGTAGGGGTGATATGCGTGGGATTGCTACCTACGTGTGTGGTTGGATTCACTAAGCGTTTAGCTTACCCTTTCCCAATATGTTGTTATTTCAGGTGCGGGCGGCAGTCGGGCGTGACCGTACACACATCGAGCGCGGAGTATCAAAGATTGTTAAACTTTCACTTTCGAACCCTTTGAATTTAATTATGTAATTTTCCGCTGCATAAACTTTGTTGACGGTTTGAGTCAACGACGTTAATTTCAGTTAAGACGTGAATTTCTAAATTATGGTTGTTTTATAATGAAATGTATGTTTTAAAAATTTTAAATTTCCTTGTAATTTTTGGGACGTTACAACTTGGTATCAGAGCACGGCTTGAGTGAATCAAGCACATCTCGGTGTGTTTGGTCTCAAGTTGCGGCTAAGAGATCTTTAAATTCTTTTATCAAAATTTTTGTTTTTAAATGAAAAGTGAAAACCCGTTTGGAAACGGTGATCGTGGGCGCAGTGTGTACAGTTAGCCGACGCCAACTGGGAAGGTAAGGAACTTGGTGTATCTATCGCTTTTCAGGAATAGTGTATGCATGCTAGATTGCTTATGTGAACTGTATGGTACCGTATGCTAGTTTTATCGCTTATAGGAACTCATGCTAGCTTTGATAGGTTGTTAAGCGAATGCACTCTAGGTGGTATGCAGTAGGAACTGAATAGCCTTAGAATATTAGATTTAGTTCTATTGCGCAGCTCTTGTTTGAGTCCAACCGTTCTAGGATAGCATCTCTTATTCGAACGTCTATCTGGTTTTACACTGTATACGACCGTGCATTCACGAGGCGACTCGTCAGGGTTAGTGGGATTTCCGTGTTAGCAAGGGATAGTGGGTGATATGACCTTTCTAGGGAGTTAGGAAAGGTGTTTGTATGGGATGGATTGGCTATATGTGTTTATCTGTGGTAATCAACTACTTGAATGTCCCGGGACAGGACTCGAAACGAGTAAGGATAGGTGTGAAGGGTAGTAGTAGAGCTCCTACTATCTGAAGCACAGGATCCATGCTCGAGTCGGGGAGAGTCACGAGGAAGCCAAGGAGTGGAGTATGAGCGTGGTAGGGTGAGTTATATGTGCTTATATATCTCTGAAATTTCTCTTTCTAGAATGGTCAATACTAGAAGGAACAACGCGGCGGAGTCGCGAGCCGAGACGGGGATTACTGAGGAGCGTATTAGGGAACTGATTGCTACTGAGGTTTCCCACGCGATCGGGGAGGCGATCCCCGAGATCATCACCGCTATTCGAGAGGAGGTGGTGATCCTACTGGAGGAGCGTATTGCAGCTATTCCACTGCCGGCGGAGGGTCATCTCCGTAACCGAGAGTTCCAGTACCGGGATCTCTCCGCCTGTTCCCCGCCAGAGTTTAAGGGAGACCCGGATCCGATTACCAGCATGCGATGGGTATCTGACATGGAGTTCGCCTTTTTGACCAGTGGTTGCCCGGACAACCTAAAGGTTCGTTTTGCAGTAAATCTACTTCGTGACGGCGCGAAGGATTGGTGCGCCACGGCATTGACGCCTGCCGAGCGCACTACTTTGACTTGGGACGAGTTTGTCACTCGTTTTCGTGCGGAGTATGTACTGCCAGTAGAGATGGAACGAATCGCTAAAGAATTCCTAGAGCTCACACAGACAACAGAGACGGTAAAAGAGATGAACAGGAAATTTACCGAGATGGCATTATTCTGTCCTCAGTATGCCGCCTCGGAAGAGATGAAGATGTCAAGGTATAAAGATATGCTACGCACGGAGATCCGAGAATTTGTTAGCACGGCACAGTACACTTCATTATCCGCCATGATGGACGCCGCTCGAAGGAGGGAGCTTGAGCTGGAGACCCAAGCTAAGAAGCGGAAGGCGGCACAGCCAGTGACGCCCATCTCGGCAGTGCCGAAGCGTTCGAGGTTTACAGGTACACGCACGGGATCTAGGAGTGGCGGGTTTAAGCCCCGTGATACCGGAGCAAGGAGAGTGGAGGGGTGTTTTAAGTGTGGTCAACCCGGTCACCTTAGCCGGGATTGTAAGACGCCGTTAATGGTATGTTTCAACTGTAATCAGACGGGCCACGTAAGGGCCAACTGTCCTAGAGCAGGGGTAGCTGCTGGGGGTGGAGCTCCGAGGGTGCCTGGGAATGCCCCGTTGCGTATCACATATGGTCGAGCTGGTCAGCCAGGGGCGGGAGCGGCCCGAGGTAGAGTTCACCAGTTGACAGTGGATGAGGCACAGGCGACCCCTAAAGTGGTGACAGGTATATCCATTACTTCTTTCCTTTTGTCTTTCCTTTCCATGTCATGTATTTATTTGTGGTCGAAGTATATGTTAGGTACATTCTTAGTTAACTCGGTGCCTGCAGTTGTGATGTTTGATAGCGGGGCTACTCACTCTTTTGTGTCTCGCACTTTTAGCGAGGGTTTAGGCCGAGTTGTAGGACATTTGAGTTATCCTCTGGTTGTTGAGGTGGCCGATGATAGGACCTTGACGGTCACAGACGTGTTTCGCGGATGCACCTTAGAGATCTCAGGGGTGAGGTTTCCCATCGACCTGATCCCGATTTCTATGCGGGAGCTTTGTGTGATTGTGGGCATGGATTGGATGGATAAGTTCGACGCGGAGATCGTTTTCCGTCACAAGCAAGTGCGAGTTCGAACCCCAAGCGGGGGAGAACTGTTAGTAAAGGGAGATATGTCTAGACGGTCTACGGCCATATGTTCGGCTGCGAGAGCTCGGAGGTACCTTCAGCATAGTGGGCAAGGATTTTTAGCATACGTGTTAGACACGAGGGTTGGGGAAGCGAAGATGTCTGCGGAAGACGTACCTGTGGTACGGGAGTTCACCGACATGTTTCCCGAGGAGTTGCCGGGGATACCTCCCGAACGACAGGTAGAGTTTCGGATCGATCTGATCCCGGGTGCGGCTCCGGTGGCCAAGGCACCCTACCGCCTGGCTCCTCCGGAAATGAAGGAGTTGTATGCCCAGCTGCAAGAACTACTCGAAAAGGAGTTCATTAGACCGAGCTGTTCGCCGTGGGGAGCACCTATCTTATTCGTGAAGAAGAAGGATGGATCACAACGGATGTGCATAGACTATCGAGAGCTGAATAAGCTTACGGTAAAGAATCGTTATCCTTTGCCAAGGATTGACGATTTGTTCGACCAGCTTCAGGGGGCCTCATGGTTCTCCAAGATTGATCTACGGTCGGGGTACCACCAGATGCGGGTCAGGAGTGAGGACACGGAAAAGACGGCTTTCCGTACGCGATACGGTCATTACGAGTTTGTGGTGATGCCTTTTGGACTCACCAATGCACCTGCAGCGTTCATGGACCTCATGAACCGAGTGTGTAGTCCGATGTTGGACCGTTCGGTGATTGTGTTCATCGATGACATTCTGGTGTATTCGAAGACCAAGGAGGAGCACGAGATGCATCTTCGAGAAGTGTTGGAAGTATTGAGGCGAGAGAATTTATACGCTAAGTTTTCCAAGTGCGAATTCTGGTTACGAGAGGTCCAGTTCCTAGGACATGTCGTGAATCAGGATGGTATTATGGTTGACCCAGCTAAGATTGCAGCTGTGATGCGGTGGGAGGTGCCGAAGACTCCTACTGAGGTGCGAAACTTTCTGGGGTTAGCGGGGTATTATCGAAGGTTTATTCAGGATTTCTCTAAGATCGCGTTACCCATGACGCGATTGACAAAGAAATCCGCGGCTTTCAGTTGGGGGGAGGAACAACAGAAGGCGTTCGAGGAGCTACGCAGGCGGTTGTGTGAGGCTCCTGTGTTAACCTTACCCGAGGGCATGGAGGATTTGGTGGTATATTGTGACGCCTCACATCAGGGTTTGGGTGCCGTGCTTATGCAGCGCGGCAAGGTCATAGCCTACGCTTCTAGACAGCTGAAGCCTCACGAAGCAAATTACCCGACTCATGACCTAGAGTTGGGAGCGGTAGTGTTTGCCCTTAAAATTTGGAGGCACTATCTCTATGGTGTCAAGTGTACGATCTACACTGACCATAAGAGCCTCAAGTACTTGATGGATCAGCAGAACCTTAATATGCGTCAGCGAAGGTGGCTCGATGTGGTTAAGGATTATGACTGCGAGATACTTTACCACCCGGGTAAGGCGAACGTGGTCGCGGACGCACTCAGCCGACATCCGGTCGGTGAGCCACTGAGTGGTTATTGTCGGCGATTGACAGTGGTCACACCTATCCTGGAGTCGATAGGAAGCGCTCAAGAGGTGGCTGTCTTGGAGGAAAATGCAAAGCGGGAAAGAGTGTCGGGGGAAATCTCGAATTTTGTTCGTGATAGTCGGGGGTTGTTAACTCGACATGGTAGGGTTTGGGTTCCATTCATCGGTGGGAACCGGCAGGTACTAATGGATGAGGCGCATAAGTCCAAGTTCTCGATTCACCCGGGGGCTACAAAGATGTACAGCGACTTGCGCGAAGGTTACTGGTGGCCCGGCATGAAGCGGGATGTTGCTAGATGTGTTGAGGTATGTATGGCCTGTCGGAAGGTCAAAGCGGAACATCAACGACCTCATGGTAAATTGCAACCGTTGGAGGTCCCGGTTTGGAAATGGGAAGAGATTACCATGGACTTCATAACGAAACTCCCAAGGACTCCCCGTGGGAACGATGCCATTTGGGTGATCGTTGACCGTCTGACCAAGAGTGCACACTTCTTGGCCATCAGGGAGAGCTCCTCGGCGGAGAAGCTTGCGGAGGTGTTTGTGCGTGAGATCGTGGCCAGGCACGGGGTGCCAGTTTCGATTGTCTCCGACAGGGATACTCGTTTTACCTCTCGATTTTGGGAGAAGTTCCAGTCGGAGATGGGTACACGATTACACTTTAGCACGGCCTTTCATCCACAGACGGACGGACAGAGCGAGCGAACCATTCAGACCCTCGAGGATATGCTTCGAGCTTGTGTCATCGATTTTGGAGGTAGTTGGGATCAGTACCTACCTTTGGCGGAATTTTCCTACAACAACAGCTACCACTCTAGTATTGGCATGCCGCCATACGAGTTGTTGTACGGTAGGAAATGCAGGACGCCCGTTTATTGGGGCGAGGTTGGGCATCGGGTGTTAGGGA
This sequence comes from Saussurea involucrata, assembly GCA_033807775.1. Taxonomy (NCBI): domain Eukaryota; kingdom Viridiplantae; phylum Streptophyta; class Magnoliopsida; order Asterales; family Asteraceae; genus Saussurea; species Saussurea involucrata. The sequence continues at coordinate 82,726,583 of CM066313.1, forward strand.
GTACTGACATCGTGTTGAAGACGACCGAGACAATTCATATGGTGCGGGACCGTTTGGTTACTGCACAGAGTCGGCAAAAGAGCTACGCCGACAAAAGGCGATCCGACTTGGAGTTTCAGGTGGGTGATTATGTATTGCTGAAGGTTTCACCCTGGAAAGGGGTGATCCGGTTTCGTAAGCGGGGAAGCTAGGGCCTCGTTATATTGGGCCTTACCGGATCATCGCCCGCGTGGGGAAAGTGGCTTACCGGTTGGAGCTACCGGAGGAACTGAACTTGATTCACAACACCTTCCACGTTTCGCAATTGCGGAAGTGTGTGATGGATGAGTCTGCAGTAGTACCGCTCGAAGATATTCAGATCGACGAACGGCTTAATTACGTGGAAAAGCCAGTTGCTATTCTTGACAGGAGGACGAGAACCTCGCGGAACAAGGTTGTTGGTTTGGTGAAGGTTCAATGGAGACACCGAAAGGGTTCCGAGTGGACTTGGGAACCTGAAGCGGAGATGCGAGAGAATTATCCGGAGCTGTTTGCGGGTGTAGACTTCGGGGACGAAGTCTAATTCAAGCGGGGGAGAGTTGTAAAGCCCGTGTCCCGGTATGGTTTTTAAAATTCTTAATGTATTTATTTTTAAAGCGAGTCTTGTTAACGGAAGTTGTCAAAGGGGACCTTGAATGTTATGTGTGGCAAACCTTGCTCTCTTTTGCAATATTATAGAAATTCAGGGACCAAAAGTGTCAAAGTGTTTGAGTCTAGGGGCCAAAGGTGGACAATGGAATTGTTGTGCATGTGGAACGGCTAAGGAAAGGGGGACCGACCCCCCCCCCCCCCCTCTTCCTCTTCTCGTCGGTTTCCATGTAGCACCAACAAACATCCTTTTGTCTTTGTTTGTTTCGTTTCCTCGTTGTTTCAATTGCCGTGAGAGTGTGATCGTGAGGGTGAGAAGCCGAGAGAGGAAGAAGACGTGAGAGAGAGAAGTTGCCGGAGAAACGCCGCCACGGTCGCCGGAGAACCACCGGTATCAACGTCCTTCGTTGGAGAGGTCGAGAAGAAGGGATTTCAGGCACGGTTGCGAGTCGTCGTTGTAAGGTATGGTTCTCGTTAAATTCTGTTTTCGTTTTTGGTTTCCGGCGAAAGGGTAGCGGCAGCGCCGCCGCCGTGCGCCGCCACTGTGGTGGCTGGGTGTCGGGTGGTGGTGGTGGTAGTGTGAGTAATATATGTGCATGCGGTAAGGTGATCGAGAGAGTAGGGAGTTCACGGTGGTTTGCGGCTCGTTTTAGTCGTTTTGTCGAAGGGCCGCCACCGGCGACCACCACTGCCAGAGGTGGCAGTGGGTGGTGCGTGGCTGTGTCCTGTTAATGACCATAGAACCCTTTAAGTCGTGACTTAATCGGTTAAGCCGATTCGGTAAAACCGTCGTTTTCTTTATAATCATCATTTCATGTGAATAATCGTTCAGTCTCTGTTTTTGCGACGGCCATAACTTTTCCGTCATAAATCCGATTGAGCCGAAACTGGTACCCACGGTTCAAGTTCGGGGTCGGTCACGTTTTCCATGTTTTAGCGGAAAACTGGTTCAGCCTCTAGCTAGGTGAAAAAGTGGTCGCAAGTTTGGTGTTTTGTCATTTTATGTGAATGACGATTTTCTGCCACTGTTTTGTCGTGGCCGTAACTTTTTACTCGTAGCTTGAATTGAAATGAAATCGGTGGCCGAAGTTCACTAATCGAGTCAGGAAAGTTTTTCGTGTTTTGCCGAAAATCTGTTTAAGCCTGTAGCTGGGCCGTATGGGGCTGTTTATACAGCCTGGTCCGAAAAACTTCCAGCTTTCTGTTCCTGTTTTGTTTTATGCATAACTTTTGCTTGGAATGTCGGTTTGGGATGGGACTGGTGCCAAAAGTTTCGTTTCGGAGTCTATTAAGTTTTCTCTGTTTTGCAGAAAGACCAATTCGGACCATAGCTAGGGCGAAGTTCCCATGTTGTACTGAAAGGCCCGGGTGTTCGCTGTTCTGCGAATCATTCTTGTAAAATCCATAGTAAATTATAGAAAAATCGTTAGGACGCGTGCGATACGTCCCTGAAATCGTAAGACTTAGAAGTTCGTAATTATGGATTTTGATTTCTTTATTTATCAGTTTTAAGGGGGTAAAACAGGTCCCGAACAGACCCGTATTTTTAATAAAAAGCTGGAATATTTAGTCTTTTGAAAACTAGTAAACGTGTTATGGGTCGGGACTTTCCTTTGACTTTTTATACGTATTTAGGTGGGAAAAAGTGAAGAAGATTGCCGTGTTGGTGTTGCGATTCGTGAGCACATTGCTTAGCCTTGAGGTGAGTTCTCTCACCGCGTAGTTAGGAATTTCATTTATGTCGTTCTTTTGTGTTACGTGTTATTACGTGTATTTATGTGCTTACATGAACTAGTTGGGATGTGATAACTGGTTGTGATTTGTTAAATTCGTATGTGGAATATTTATGCATGTGTACACCTCGGTGGGACTGAGGGGCTCGGTGGGACCGAGGGCTTGGTGGGACTAAGCTAGTACAGCAATCTTTACTCGGTGGGACCGAGGGCTCGGTGGGACTGAGCTTGTATTAATGTATTTTGTGTACTCGGTGGGACCGAGGTTCGTACTTATATAATAATCATTATGTGGTTTGATATTCGTGGTGATGGTGATGTTGCCTACTTGCGAGTAGGGGTGATATGCGTGGGATTGCTACCTACGTGTGTGGTTGGATTCACTAAGCGTTTAGCTTACCCTTTCCCAATATGTTGTTATTTCAGGTGCGGGCGGCAGTCGGGCGTGACCGTACACACATCAAGCGCGGAGTATCAAAGATTGTTAAACTTTCACTTTCGAACCCTTTGAATTTAATTATGTAATTTTCCGCTGCATAAACTTTGTTGACGGTTTGAGTCAACGACGTTAATTTCAGTTAAGACGTGAATTTCTAAATTATGGTTGTTTTATAATGAAATGTATGTTTTAAAAAATTTAAATTTCCTTGTAATTTTTGGGACGTTACACATTTTCTACCATACAGAACTTCGAACGGTGCCGCTTGTATGCTGGAATGATAACTGTTATTGTAGGCAAATTCAATCAACGGCAAATGCTTATCCCACGATCCCCCAAAATCAACAATGCAGGCTCGTAGCATCTCTTCCAAAGTCTGAATCGTTCGTTCACTCTGACCATCAGTTTGAGGATGATACGTTGTACTTAACTTTATTTGCGTCCCCGTTTCTTTTTGAAAACTCCTCCAGAACCTTGAAGTAAAACGACTATCACGATCAGAAATAATCAAGATTGGAACTCCATGTCGAGTTACTATTTAATCGATATACAATTTGGCTAGTCTATCCAATGAATAGGTTTCTTTCATCGGTAGAAAGTGAGCAGACTTTGATAATCTGTCAACGATTACCCAAATGGCATCAAACCCTTTCGGGGTCCTTGGTAGCTTCATGATGAAGTCTGTAGTAATCTGATCCCATTTCCACATCGGTATTTCTAAACGTTGTAACTGACCAAAAGGCTTTTGATGTTCAATCTTTACTTTCTTACAAGTGGAACAACCTTCCACATGTTGAGCAATATTTCTTTTCATTCCCGGCCACCAGTAAAATTGTCGTAGATCTTTATACATCCTATTTGTACCCGGATGAATAGAGAAACGAAATTGGTGAGCTTCTTGTAGTACTCGATCACGTAAATTACCCAAACGAGGCACCCATATTCTGTTTTCCAGACACAGTAACCCACGATCATCTTTTACGAGTGATGCTGATATCCCCACTAACCGTTCTGGTTTCAAATGTTCCTCTTGAAAAGCTTCTATCTGACACTTCTTCAATACGTTTCAATTCGTCAAAGCGTTTAGCTCATATTCAATTCTCGTTGATCGAAGAGATGTTGGAGACTCTTATGATCGGTATAAATTTGACATTTAGAGCCGTAGAGATAATGTCTCCAAATCTTTAGCGCGAAAACAACTGCTGCAAGTTCCATGTCGTGTGTAGGATACTACCGTTCATGATCCTTCAGTTGACGAGAAGCATAAGTAATAACTTTCGCACGCTGCATTAATACACACCCCAATCCTAGTTTGAAAGCATCACTATAAACAACAAAGTCGTTGGAACCTTCAGGTAGTGACAGTATCGGCGCGCTACAGAGTTTCTCTTTCAATATCTGGAATGCTTCATCATGTTCTGCTTTGCAGTCGAACTTTATATTCTTTCGGGTCAGCTTGGTTAAAGGCATAGCGATACGAGAAAAATCTTGTATAAACTTTCGATAGTAGCCAGCTAAACCTAGAAAACTTCGTACCTCGGTTGGCGTTCTCGGCAGTTCCCACTTTTCAATTGCCTCTACTTTCATTGGATCAACTTGAATGCCTTTTTCTGAAACTACATGTCCGAGAAATTGGACTTCCCGTAGCCAGAATTCACATTTAGAAAATTTGGCGTACAACTATTCCTTCTTCTACAATTCAAGAATCAAACGAAGATGTTGGGCGTGCTCTTCTTTAAATCGGGAATAGATAAGGATATCATAGATAAACACAATAACAAATTTATCGAGATATGGCTTACATACCCGATTCATTAGATCCATAAAAGCACCTGGGGCGTTCGTCAGTCCGAAAGGCATCACTAGGAATTCGTAGTGACCATACCTTGTGCGAAAAGCAGTTTTCAGAACATCTTCTTCTTTAACTTTCAGTTGATGATAACCAGATCTTAGATCAATCTTGGAGAAATAAAAAGCTCCAACTAATTGATCAAAGAGGTCATCAATTCTGGGAAGCGGAAACTTGTTCTTGATCGTACGCTTATTTAGTTCCCGGTAATCAATACACATTCTCATCGACCCATCTTTCTTTTTCACAAACAGAACTGGCACACCCCACGGTGAAGAACTGGGTCTGATGAAGCCCTTATCGGATAAATCTTGAAGTTGCATCATCATTTCTTTCATCTCTGGAGGTGCCAAACGATACGGTGCACGGGCAATAGGAGCGGCTCTAGGGATCAGATCTATGCCAAACTCTACTTGTCTAACGGGCGGAAGACTATTCAAGTCTTCTGGAAAAACTTCCGGAAATTCACAAACAACAGGAATATCTTCCAACTTATTCTTTTCTAGCTTAGTATCTATCACATAAGCTAAATAACTCGGGCAACCTTTATTAACACACTTACGAGCTTTCATCAAAGAGATAAGGCAAGACTGATGATTTCTACGGTCACCATAAATCACTACCGGTCCCTTCTCAGGTAAAACAACATTGATCAACTTCTTATCACAAACTATACTAGCCTGATTCTCGGCTAACCAATCCATTCCCACTACCACATCAAACTCAATCAGAGCTATAGGAAATAACTGGATAGGTACTCCACACCCATCTATATTTATAACACAACTATCAAATACCTCTTTAACCGATACTTGATTATCATTTGCAGTATCTACCATTAAAGCATGATCTAACACTTTAGGCTTTAAATGCATATAAGCAGCAAAAGAAGGAGACACAAACGATCGGTTTGCACCAGAGTCAAATAACACTTTAGCACGTGTAGAGTTTATTAAGAATGTACCTGTAACCACATCAGGAGTTTCCTCCGCTTCTTGTGTTGTCATCTGAAAGGCATGACCCCTTGCTCTTGGTAGCTCTGGCCTTTGTACTACCGGTCTAACACCCGTTGGTCTCACTGACATACCACCCTGCTGTACTCTCCCCCGTGGACAATCAGACTGAATGTGATCAGGAGAATTGCATGAGAAAAAAAATCGAGTTACCCGACAGTCTTTAGCAATATGGCCAGTCTTTCCACACTTGTAACAAACTCGAGAGTCAACTTGACAATTTCCTTGATGAACACGGTTGCATTTTGGACAAGGTCTTTCAGCTGGTCTGAAAGGTGGACGACTATCAAATCTCTGGAATCTGGACTTCTTTGGATCATATTGTGGTCCTTCTCATTTTCTTTTTCCAGTACTTTTATCACTTGCATCTCTTCCTTTATCCCGTTCCACATTTTCCGCGGCATCTACTGCGACTGAGAAGGTATCTGGTCCCTTTGCAATCACTAGACTTCTAATTTCTGAATTTAACCCGAAGATAAACCTTTCCATCTTAAGTGCCTCCGTGGCAACGTAGTACTCAGCGAAGCGAGATTTCTCCAGAAAACGAGCAGTATAATCCCTAACCGATAAACTTCCCTGTTGCAGGTTCATGAACTCTTCTTCCAGTTGTCTAACTGCTGCTTGAGGGCAAAACTGTCTCTTGAAAGCTATAGTGAATTCTTCCCAAGAAAAAGTAGAATACACATCAGATCCTCTAGAGGTAATATAGAGCATCGCAGTTCCATATAACACTCTATCTTCCTCGGCACATTTGCTGGTTTTGAGGATGGCTTCTATCTCTTTTAGCCACCTCATAGCCTTTACTGGGTCCCTTTCTCCTGAGTAAGTCGGAGGTTCGCATCTCAGAAACATCTTATAATCACACTTCTTTGGCACCGGTATGATAGTAGGTGTAATGGGCATCTCGTCTTCCAGACTAGGATCTGGTATTTCAGTTTCAGTATGACGAGTTCGGTTGAACATAACTTGGATATTTGCTTGTAGTCTTCCCATTTCAGCCACCAAGTCGTCTCTTGTAACAAATTCTGTGCCTTGCGACTGAACTCTGCCTCCAGTTCTGCCCCTACCTCGTTCTCCACCTCTTCCCCTTGTCCCAATTGTTGGATTCGTTCTATTAGGATTTCCTTCTCCCTCTCTATTCGTACATCGAGTACCACTTGCCATTCTGTTGAGTTCAACAAGGCTAATATACACGTAAGCACATACCCCGTATAATAAGGTATTTCAGTTCAAACATGTACCCGTAAGTTCATGATTACACTGGCCAAATGTAATTTGAATTTACCTTACATGATGTTCCTTCTACCTTTTATATTTAGCATCCCAAGGTTCTAAAATAATAGGGACATCTTACTTCACATGCAGTTTAAGTCTAGGTATGGACCCGAATACCTAAATCCCTTAAACTAGGGCTCTGATACCATCTGTAACGACCCGGTTCCCAAACATACAACAAATAACATATATTGCATAATATTCTTTCATAACAAAAGATACATCATATAACATGTACGGTCCCTTAGTCTTTACAATCATAATAAGTAATTCATTACAAAATTTTCGCTAATTAATTTACATTATAACTAATAACAAAGTTATAAGTACAAAACACATTACGGTCTTCAAAACATAAGTCTTCCCAAAAGCTATTCACGGTTTACCCTTTTCACTTGCTCTTACTTGATCCACGACCTGGAATACATATTTTTAAAACAAAATGAGGGTTAGACCTAGTGGTCTAAGTGAGAAAATCCCTGTCAGTTTAAAACCATTTGCACAATTACCATATACATAACACAAATATGAATACCAATTATGACTCATGCATTGTGTACTTTCCTGTCTCATTCCCATGGCTATATTAGTTAGTTGCGAGCCAACTAATCATTTTACTCCGCTGCACTAATATACAACCAACTCCGCTGTCCCTCCGTACAGCCAAACTCCACCGGTTCTAAGCCCGGCGAACGTGTACTCGTGTAGTGTAATACTCGTATAAATATAATATATATCTCAATATATCATACTTCATACATATGCACATAATTTCACTACTTATCACATTCTCAATCCACATATATGTATTCCTGTTTGAAAACATTTTAAAGTAAAACTCACCTGATTGCTTATCAAAACGCTTCCAAGCCATTTCCAAAAGATTCAGTCTTTTACCCAGAATTCACAGAATCTGAAATAATTTAAATACAATTACTTCTTTACCAATCAAACATATAAGACTTACTAGAAGACTAAGAACTCTATCTAACTCTTATCCTCAAATGTTTCCCCCAAACCCGAACTTAAGTCGAGTCCACGGTATTTCCAGTCCTCATTCATATCCTATCCAAGAGTCGACAAAACCCAAAGTTACTGGATACTCAAAAGTATCTGAAAACTCAAAAGTGACCGAACAGCTAGAGTATCCAGACAACACAACTTTCCGGACAACATAGACAATCCGGTCAACACAACTTTTCGGACATCATCCGGACACCAAGGTAATCCGGATACCATCCGGTATCTAATTCATCCAGAAACTTACAAAAAGAAACTTACCGGATAATGGACTCGTCCGGACACCATTAGAACATCTTCCGGACACTATCAAAATAAACAACCGGACACCATCATATTGTGTCCGGAAACCTCTGTCGGTTTACCTAATTTCTACCCAGAATCGACAGAAATTATTACCAGTCATGAAATTGATGATTCTAATCCGATAGAAACTTTCTACTAGTAATTACAAACCTAAAACACAAAGAAAACATACCTCAAATCACTTCCAAGTACACCAATTGAAGCCTTAACCTTAATCTTCTTCTTCTTCTTTTGGTCTCTAAACACACACAGCAGAGAGCTATTCTATAGTCATCATAGCCAAAACTTGAAGTTACTCTAAGCTTTAAGTACTTCTTATCGCCTCCTAGTTCTTACTGGAAGAACCCTTAACATGCTTACCTGAAAATGGTTTAGTTTTGAAAGCGAGGGTTAGACCAAAAGGTCTAGTGAATTCCCTCCGTAAAAGAACATGTATAAACAATATGAAATCCTTTCGTTAAAATGCATCATAAATCATCACATATGGTACTGCACTGTGTAATGGATCCCTTAACCAATCGCGATCGGGGCCCAAGCAGACTCCCTTTTCGCCCTCTCGTATCGGGGCCCAAGCAGACTCCCCAATACCCGCCTAGGAGGAAACGAATTCCAACCTACCGTCTCGTCAACCATATCCAAGGGATCATCAGATCCCGAGGCTCATTGATCCCACAGTACAGACCGACATCACATAGCATGCACATACGTTTCATAAAAGCATTTGACTCTTTATAAATCATGCGCATCATTTCAACATATCAAACATTCCTTTTCCTTCCATGCATATCATTTAATAAATATTTCATGCTTGTTAAAACCATAATCAGTAAAAGAATCATTTAACATTTGCGTCGTAAAAGAGGTTTAGGGAACTCACCTTGATTGACGTACACCGCACCTCTTAAATACTGCCAAGCTAACCCAACCGAACACCTAAGGCAATAGATCCACATCAGATAAATAGTTCAGACCTGCTGTCCGGATAGCCCTTTCCGGACACAACACCTTTTCCGGACACAACCCCTTTTCCGGACAATCACCTTTTCCGGACGCAACGTTGTCCGGACACACGACAATCCGGACGCTGGACTTATCCGGGCAACACTACCCGGACACTAAACTTATCCGGAAACTTCAGCTACCCGGATACTAAGAAATACCCGGACACCCTCACGGGGCCCTTACCCGGACACCTGCAACCTACCCGGACACCATCGAAGGCTGGTGTCCGGAAAACACGGTTGTTCGAGTTTAATAATTCTAAAACTGATTTCTAACCCGATTTTAGTCATTAGTTTGATTAGATAACCTCAAGGATTCATTCACTAACCCCAAACACTCACTTAATCCATTTATAACCTCTAAAATCGTTTCATTAAGACCAAAACCCATAAAACCCACTTTTTAGGGAAAATGGGGAAAGCTTAAGAAATCGCTGGTTTCAATCATAGAATCCAAGCTAAAGAAGAAGGGAATGCTAAATTACACAGAATACGAACTTAAGAAGGATTACCTGATTGATGTCTCCTCTCTAATGCCTCCTTCTTCTTCTTCTTCTTCTTCTTCCTTCTTTCCTTGCTTCACGTCACCACACACACAAGACCAAAAAATACTGATTTGCAAATGGGGGCTGCCCTAAAAGTTTGTGCATATAAATACCTTCAACAAAATACAGAAATGGTCCCTCAACTTAACTTTCATTTATTTCACTTTGGCCACCAAACTCTAAAACCTACTAGAATTTGGGTTGTTACAACACTCCCCCTTAAAAGAATTCCGTCCCCGGAATTCCTCATTGGAAAAGATGCGGGTATCTTGCCCACATCAAAACCGACACTTCCCAAAGCAAAGCTATATCTGACTTAGTCAACCATCTCATCAGACTCGAAACATGGAACCTTAGGTGCATTTCCTTCAGTTCTTACGGCACTCTAACTCGTAGGCTACTGTTCCTACTCGGTCGATCTTGACTACAGAAGATTTACTAAGGCTTCTCATGCATCAACACTTCCTTTAAGGAGGAACTTGGCTAAATCCTCTGCCACAACACGAGATTCATTTACTAAGAGACGGACACACACTTGACCGCTTGACACAAATCCAAACCTGGACGTCCCGACAACTCACAACCCAGAGTTCCTTCATCGAAATACAAGCAATCCTAGATTACTCCTCCTAATCAACAATCGACTATGCAGATAACATTTCCCTTTCTCGGACCACCACGACCACATCTCGTCAACCATTTCTTACATCCTCACCACTTCATCACTCCATCCTTGTACGTAACCCAGGGTAGGAACCTTCAAACCTAATGTTGAAGTGTTCACCTACTATAATTAAACTTATCCTGAAACACATCAAATCCTCGCTGATTACCACGTTCGTTCGGTCATAAAACATAACTCCGGTTACCCTCACCCAACTGGGAGGAATAACCATGGTCACACCATGCTATTCTCACTAGCTTAAACACTATACGACCAAATCGTTTACACATTTCTCACAAGGTCACTAACTTAACTCATTTAGTTGTCTCATCCACTTCTCCCCTGCACAAAAACTTACACAATTTCCTTCCTCAATATTCTTTCCAACGGTTCGCACACTATCAAAGACAATCTACACAATACTGTCAGGTGTACTACTTCCAATTTACTCACTTGTTCCGACATACTATCTACACCTTCCCCACGTTAGCGTGGAGCACTGCTCACCACACCTTACTTGCCCCTCTCTCCCGACCTTTCCACATGTTGCTATCGCTTTCTCATTACTTACATAACCAAACAGTTGCACCAAGATCTTATCTTAAGGCATTCAACCAAGCCGTCTTGAAACAAGACCAGTGTTCGACGTCACTACACATTCTTTAATCTCCAACTTTTACCTTCTCAGACATTTCTCTCACACATAAGCAACAATTCACATTCTTTAAGGATTTCACATCAATCCCACCACATTCTGACTAACACAACCCTCATCCTCTTTAACTTCCAATGACCCTAAAGTGTTCCTTAGTAACGTCCCCTATTCACTCTAATAATCCACCCCTTGGATTCCCTATTACAAACGGATCTATTAATTCAAGAACACCCCGAAACTCGGATTCCACAATTCTTTCGGCTAACCCCTACGATCATAAAATCAGACGGATATATATATACCGTCATCCCGGCTTTCTTACTAAGATTTACCTTAAATAATTCTTTAACAATCAGTGTGTTAGTCTCAATAACACTTCCCCAAAAATTGTAACACATCATGTAATAACAAATGAACGTCATTACTTAACAAATCTATAAAATTTAAATCAACCAACCAAAGGCTTATACCTCTATCATGACATTTCAAATCAACTAACGATCATACTACTATTCTGACCCACAATCATCATCACGTCATTCCTTAAACATAACCAAAATTTCCAACTATTTTCTTCTAGGATCATTCCCTCACGCATAAGGAACAATTTTCATTCTTTAACGATGTCTCCTCTACTATACTACATCTTGACTAATCTATTCATCATCTTCTTTAAACTTACTTCTGCCTTCAAGAATATACTTAACAACATACGTAACCACAAAGCTTGGTCTCACAGATGGTCAATCACCCAATTCTACCCCGACATTCCATTCCGATAACAGTCAAAATACACACCTACTTACAACCCACGTACTTCAACAACTGGGATTGCAAAACGTACACTCTATCCGAAATCCCAAAAGGACTTCCTTCTAATCCTTCATCTTTCTAACATCGCCTTACTACATCACCGGCTGACACAGATATCTTGGCAATTGACGTTACTATTCATTCGTACATTCACCACTCCTATTATCACACTACCGACCAAGTCTCTCATGGTCATTCGTACACAATTCACACTTTCCTTCATATTCTCATGTATACTACAATCGAGTCTGTCTCGCTACTTAGTTCTTTCCTAACTTGTTGAACTATGACTCACGAGTTCACACTTAGCTCAAACACGAACATCCTAACTAGCTCTTTTATGACCCGAGTCCTTTCTTAGACACGGCACATTTTCTTACAGACTGGTATAGTCTACACTCACTTCGCTTGTGTTACACACCTTGTCCTTCTACGGACCCTCCTCGCCTCGTAAATAGAATGCATATTCAACAACAACAGTCTCTTACTAATTTAACACCTCTACAAGATATTCTATCAACTTACACTCATCTGGTTCGAGTCTTCGGCCTCGGCCAACATACACCGTTGCCGACTTCAACAACAAAAGACAACTCTTAACTACTTCCTTAACCTATCCTTTAACATGAGTTCCTTACGGGACCTATTCCTCCCTACACATCATAGTTAACTTTATAATCCGTCGCCCCCCATTTCGAAACTTACTCATGTAACATCAATATTACAAGTTCCCTTCGAATCTCATGACCCACATCGTGGACCTTTCATTTCTGCCTCACAGCACTACTCATAAAGAGTTGCTAAAAACCAATACCTTGATGACTCCTAGTCCTTCCTCCGGGCACCATCGCCCCTCGACAACTGTGTTCTCAGTCATCTAGCAAAGGTACAGACCCTCATACACCTGGCACTAAATCCATTCCCGACTCTTCCAAGGTCTAACTCTCCTCTTAAACACATATACCAAAGCTACATACGTTCTCCCCTGACTTGACCAACGCCTCTCCGCTCTCAGAGTTCTTCCTTAGCTTAAGACGTAATACTCTACGACCTAGTGGGTTCATAGCCTTCATGCATGACAATACAGTAAATAAATCCTTTTACACATTTTATCATTTTAAATAAACAACATTTAGAAACACTCGGGTACCCGTGACCCCATCACTCTTATAACTTCAAAACCCTGCACAACGATTTGAGAATCGTTGGCATGCATCTTCCCGTGAACCTCAATCTCGCTCAATCCGAACAATGTTATTATGATAGTAATATATTGCATGAAAATCTTTTCGTATGAGACCATTCTGAAAGAATTACCGACACAAAGTAAACCAGTCGGTTGTCACACTCAATTGTATGATATCAAAAGGTCAATAAGCATTTTGGTATAAGTGAATTGCAGTTAACCATTTTCTTGACCATTTTTGTAACAATTTAACTTATCATTAAAAGTGTGGAATACTTTGCAAATCGTTAAGCCCAAAATTTCAATGTGCGACGTAACTGAAATCGTTTTTTTTTTAAACGTGTACTCGTACAAGCTGACTCATTTTGTTCAAAGTTGACAGTTATGTTTTTATTTTTAAATCGTGAAAATTTCATGTCACATAAAAGAACGCTATGCATGAGAATCTATTTGCAATAGGAGGCTACTCTCTCAACAAGGTCAACCGCTTACTCACGCAGCTTATCCTTGATACTCCACTTACGACCAAGGGTCGCCCCCTCGATCAAACACTAACTTGATGTACATGCATTCCACATCTCACTTACTCAACCATTTCACACTATTTTCGCTTTGATCGACTATCTCACTTTCTACTTCTACATGCTTTCAATTTATTATAAGTATCTTATTCCATTTATTCTGCCAATGAAAAGCTCGGCTAAAAGTCAGGGCTCCATTGATACTTTCAAGGTTTTGACACTGTTCTATCTTACCATCCCAACTGATCTATCCCATAATTTCCATAACTAGGACTCTCCCGAAACTGGAGTCTTACTCAAACTCAAACATTCATCCTCTCCGAATCCACGAAGAGCTACCTCTAGACGACTCATAACATTCTTCACAACGTTTTTTCTCTACGATGTCTACATACATCACATCATAATGACTCTTACACGACACTTCCCCAAGCAATGGAGCTCGGTCTATCCCTCTGGGATCTTGTTGACCTATTCCTCAACGTTCTCCCAGCTATAGCGCTAAACTGAAAGAAACCGATAGTTAATCCTTGCTAGACGTGACACAACAAATTTGCTATAAGTAAGGTATTGTAAGCACGCACATGTACCTGTAAGTTCGTAATTACACTGGCCAGGTGTAATCCCAAACTTGCCTTTAACGTTTGTCCTTGGCACCTTATTCCTAAGCGCATTTATAGTGATCGTTCCTAGAGGCAATCTTATGTCTCGGCTGTGTTTCTCATCTTACAGTTTAAGTTTAGGCCCGAATGGTCACCTAAATCCTTTAAACTAAGGCTCTGATACCATTTGTAACGTCCCAGATTTCATAGCAGGCAAACAACCACAAATAAGCATTCGAATTACATAAACCTTGTCTTTACATCATCAATAATTCATACTAAACAAAATTGACAGCAGAAGTCTCTAAATCCACAGCCGAGAGCTATTCTATAGTCATCATAGCCAAAACTTGAAGTTACTCTAAGCTTCAAGTACTTCTTATCGCCTCCTAGTTCTTACTGGAAGAACCCTTAACATGCTTACCTGAAAATGGTTTAGTTTTGAAAGCGAAGGTTAGACCAAAAGGTCTAGTGAATTCCCTCCGTAAAAGAACATGTATAAACAATATGAAATCCTTTCGTTAAAATGCATCATAAATCATCACATATGGTACTGCACTGTGTAATGGATCCCTTAACCATTCGCGATCGGGGCCCAAGCAGACTCCCCTTTCGCCCTCTCGTATCGGGGCCCAAGCAGACTCCCCGATACCCGCCTAGGAGGAAACGAATTCCAACCTACCGTCTCGTCAACCATATCCAAGGGATCATCAGATCCCGAGGCTCATTGATCCCACAGTACAGACCGACATCACATAGCATGCACATACGTTTCATAAAAGCATTTGACTCTTTATAAATCATGCGCATCATTTCAACATATCAAACATTCCTTTTCCTTCCATGCATATCATTTCATAAATATTTCATGCTTGTTAAAACCATAATCAGTAAAAGAATCATTTAACATTTGCGTCGTAAAAGAGGTTTAGGGAACTCACCTTGATTGACGTACACCGCACCTCTTAAATACTGCCAAGCTAACCCAACCGAACACCTAAGGCAATAGATCCACATCAGATAAATAGTTCAGACCTGCTGTCCGGATAGCCCTTTCCGGACACAACACCTTTTCCGGACACAACCCCTTTTCCGGACGATCACCTTTTCCGGACGCAACATTGTCCGGACACACGACAATCCGGACGCTGGACTTATCCGGGCAAGACTACCCGGACACTAAACTTATCCGGAAACTTCAGCTACCCGGATACCAAGAAATACCCGGACACCCTCACGGGGCCCTTACCCGGACACCTGCAACCTACCCGGACACCATCGAAGGCTGGTGTCCGGAAAACACGGTTGTTCGAGTTTAATAATTCTAAAACTGATTTATAACCCGATTTTAGTCATTAGTTTGATTAGATAACCTCAAGGGTTCATTCACTAACCCCAAACACTCACTTAATCCATTTATAACCTCTAAAATCGTTTCATTAAGACCAAAACCCATAAAACCCACTTTTTAGGGAAAATGGGGAAAGCTTAAGAAATCACTGGTTTCAATCATAGAATCCAAGCTAAAGAAGAAGGGAATGCTAAATTACACAGAATACGAACTTAAGAAGGATTACCTGATTGATTTCTCCTCTCTAATGCCTCCTTCTTCTTCTTCTTCTTCTTCTTCTTCTTCTTCCTTCTTTCCTTGCTTCACGTCACCACACACACAAGACCAAAAAATACTGATTTGCAAATGGGGGCTTCCCTAAAAGTTTGTGCATATAAATACCTTCAACAAAATACAGAAATGGTCCCTCAACTTAACTTTCATTTATTTTACTTTGGCCACCAAACTCTAAAACCTACTAGAATTTGGGTTGTTACAATTACACTACATAATATCAGTTATCAACAGATAGTTAGGTAATGATATTTTCAAGGTCAAATGGTTATGATTTCCGTCAATTCACTTTAAATTAATCTTTCATAATAGTTGATTCGGTTATAATTATATAAAAAAACTTGATTGATATTATTATAAAATATAAGTATACGATTGATATAAATATTTAAGGCGCCGTTTACCCAAACGTTTACCCGGTAAACGCTTACCAAGTCACATCATCTTATTGGATGAATATAAAAGGACCAAAAATATTACCACGGTTAGCGCTTACCGGGTAAATTGTATATATATATATATATATATATATATATATATATATATATAAACTGTAGTAACTATTTTATGCCAAACACTAAAAAATAACTTATTAGCTTATCATGTTTTGGTACAACAATAAGCTAATCCAAGCACTTTGTACTGTATATAACTTCTCAATTACCATTATTTAATTAATCTTTTATGTATTACAGAATAATGTATGGGAAGAATATTACTCTTATTAACGACCTTGATATACAAAAAGATGATTTTACTGTCAAGGTTAGAATCATTCGTTTGTGGAATCAACCACTGTTCAAGAATCCTGAACAAATATATTCTATCGAGATGATATTAATGGATGAAGATGTAAATAATTACTTGTATTCGAATCTTTAGTATCGTATTCATCATATTTTCTTATTAGCTCTGATTCGTTATATTTTCGTATTATTCATGTATAAACAATGTTATCAGCGAAGTAAATAACTACGTGCATTTGATTCTATTGATATAACAAGGCTAATTTTATTCGGAAACTTCGAATATCATGTAAATCCCGAACATATATTTATCTTCGTATTTTCATTAGTTTCGTAAATTCGTATTTTGTTCGGATTATTCATGTATAAATAGTTGTCATTTTTAGCTTTGTATTCATCATAGCTTCTTATTTTTCAACAATTCTGATTTTTCCATATCCATTTTTTCAGGGCACTAAAATCCATGCTAATGTTCTACAAAAATGGGTGCCGAAGTTTAAAATTTTGCTTCATGAAGGGGTTGCCATATTAATAAAAAAAATCCTACAATTGCTCGACATGCCTCAAAATACAAGTTAATTGATAATACAAACAAGTTAAGTTTGTATTACAATACTTGGCAAAAAACATGGCAATACTTGGCAGATGGGATTCTTTACAATCAACGAATTGCACTAAAGTCTCCAAGTATGTTAATTATCTATTTAGGTATTTATACAGTTATTATTTAAATACGAACCAATTTATTGTTTTATTATTTTTTAAATATTATTTTCTTTCTTAAATATTTTTTCATTTATTATTTCTATGTTATGGTTGTTTAACATTTATATTATATATGTTACCGGTTTATCCCTTAATGATGATCAAGTCAAAAACTTGACATTGTTTGAGATTGAAAAGATTTTACTTCGTAACAATTCCAGCCTAAAAGAATTCACCAATATGCCTTACCCTGATGATGATTTTGTTGAGTCTTCAAACAATCGTTTGATTACGGAGGAGCTAGATTACGACATAGCTAATCTACAGAACGAGTTTCGTCAACTTCTAGGTGCTTTAAAAAACGAGCAACGAGGTGTTTAGGGCGATATCATCACAGCGGTTCAAAATAACCAAGGAGGTGTGTTTTTTGTATATGGTTATGGCGGAACAGGTAAAACATTTCTATGGAAGACATTATCTGCATCAATAAGATCTAGAGGAGAAATTGTTTTAAACGTTGCTTCGAGTGGTATTGCTTCTTTACTTCTTATAGGAGGTAGGACAACACACTCTCGCTTTCAAATTCCTCTAATTCTTAATGAATATTCTCTTTTTACATAAAGCCAGACAATGATGTTGCCAAGTTAACAAAGAAGACTAGGTTGATTATATGGGATGAGCATTGGATAGAAGTATGAACGATATTTTTGGTAGTCAAGGCATTACTGACTCGGAAATGCTTTTTGGTGGCAAAGTAGTTCTTTTTGGAGGAGATTTCAGACAAATTCTGACGGTTATTCCCAACGCAAGTAGACAAGACATTGTTAATGTGTCGTTAAGTTCATCTTTTTTGGATAGGGTTCCTGGGCCTTCGGCCCAGTACATCCCTGGCAAACACACCGACCGCGAAGTAATGCAGTCCTGAGATAATCCCCAGTGGCCAAAAGTGCTGCGTGTGGGACTCGAACCCGGGCAAGCGCTATGAACTCCCCAGGCCCTTACCACCAGGCCACAACCCTTGTTCGTTAAGTTCATCTTACATTTGGGAAAAATGCAAAGTCCTAAGGTTAACTAAAAACATGAGGTTAATTGTTGACAGTCAAACTTCTGATATCGAACAAACAAGGATTTTTGCAAACTGGCTTTAGGATTTAGGAGAAGGCAAGGTTGGTAGTGTGAATGATGGTGAGGCAATTATCGATATACCTGATGATCTTCTCATTACCGATTCAACGGATCCTATATCTGCATTAATTGAATTTGTCTATCCTTCTATTCTTGTAAATGTCAAGAATTCATCCTATTTTTAGGAAAGAGCAATACTTGCACCCAAGCATGAAGTCGTTCAAGAAATAAATGATCGTTTGCTATCATTGTTTCCAGGAGACGAAAAGGAGTACCTAAGTTCAGATAGTCTATGTGAATCAGAGCATCTTCATGAACAGTTTGATGAAACTTTGTACTCACCTGATGTCTTAAATGGTCTTAAATTATCGGGTTTGCCAAACCATAAGATAGTACTAAAAGTCGGTGTTCCAGTTATGTTACTAAGGAATATTGATCAGAAATCTGGGTTATGTAATGGAACTAGAGTACGAGTGTTATCTTTGGGAAATCGGGTTATAGAAGCAGAGATCATATCTGGAAGCAATATTGGAAGCCGAACATTTATTCCAAGAATGTCTTTGACACCTACAGACAAAAGGATTCCGTTCAAGTTTCAAAGAAGACAATTTCCAGTTGCTGTATGTTTTGCCATGACCATAGATAAAAGCCTGGGACAGTCATTATCGAAGGTTGGTTTGTTTCTGAGACAACCAGTCTTCACCCATGGTCAGTTGTATGTTGCTTTATCTAGAGTAAAAAGTAGGCAAGGTTTAAAAATATTAATTATAGATGATAAAGGTATAATTAGCAATAGAACAAAGAATGTTGTATATAAAGAAGTATTTGGTAATTTATGATACGTGGTTCTTATTTTATTAATATTTTAACTATGTATTTTTCCATAATTTCATTTACGTTCTATTATAAATTTTGTTTTATAAATTCTTAATTTTTATTCATATTTTTTATTAATTTTTTGTAAAACATTCTTTGTGAAAGTTGCCTAAAACAAGGACATTTTGTAACCAGCTGCAAAAAAAACAACTCTGAAGGGAAAAAAGTAGCATCGTACTTTCGATGATCATTCATATCTGTAAGATAAGTTTTCTGGCATGATTTAATTTTTTTAAATTACCCCGTGTAATACACGGGTTCGAACCTAGTATATATATATATATATATATATATATAGAGAGAGAGAGAGAGAGAGAGAGAGAGAGAAAGAGAGAGAGAGAAAGGTGGGTTCACACGAGAACGTTAATTATTTAAAAAAACAAGAAAACGATTGTTAATGTACAAATCATACATGATTCACGTAAAAAATCATATATGATTCGCGCGACTTTGTCTCGCGACTTAATTAGCGGCCAAAGTCGTCTGCGTCCAGTTTTTGCAGTTAATGCAAAATCACATTTGATTTTGCACATGATTTGTTGTTTTCTTGTTTTCTTAAATAATTATCGTTCTCATTTGAACCTTCCTATATATATATGTGTGTAAATGATTGTGTGAAAAGTTGAAAGTTAATGTGAGAAGCTTGAGAAGTGGATCTGAACTTTTGATCACTTTTGATCTCAAGCTCACCCATGAATCGCGCTTGATACAGGGATTGATTTGGTGCATCTCGGTCCTTCTCATCATAATGTGCATTCAACGGTTGATAATCATTTCTCACACTTCTCATGTTAAATGAGTAATTTATGGTAATTAAAGTTAAAAATTAATATATTTAATTACTGAAATTAGAGCATGAGGGCAAAATTGTACATTGTAATCTCAAATCGAAGAAAACGGATGAAATCACGATATTTTGGGAAACGTGATAAAGATTGTAGAAGTCAGTTACCAAAATCCAGAAGAAACTATTTAAAAACTACAAAAATCCGTGATGAGACTGTGATGAACACACGTGAACCTATGATGAAATCGTGATGCAATGAACGTGGTTGAAACTATGATGAACATGGTGATGCAGATGTGCAGAAGGGAATTATGATAATCCCATGATGAACTGTGATGAATACCAAGTGAAATGATGAAAATGGTATTGATCACTAAGTGAACCTATGATTAAACTGTAATGTAGTGAACATGTGATGAAATTATGATGAACATTGTGATGCAAATGTGCAGAAGATATCCATGGAACTGTGATAACACTAAGGGGCTATTTGTTTTTGAAAAAATACCTCTTAAAACCTCTTAAGTCTGAAAATTAAGAGGTTTTCGGATTTAAGACTGTTTGTTTTATTTTTAGAAAAAAGTCTGAAAACCTCTTAATGTCCTCTGAAATTTCAGAGATACACCATCCACTTAATTACTCTTATTTTTTAAGGGTTCAGTTCCTTCTACCTCCTCCTCAATTGCAAGCATGGTTGATGGGTATGAATGTGTGTGTTATCAAATAGTGGTCTCTTTCAAGTTGGAATTTTAAAACATAATATTTTTAGTTAATTAAGATGTTTATCGTTTTATAAAAACAAACAATCTTAATATTTCAGATTTCAGACTTCAGCACCATCTCTTACTTTTTAGATGTAAAATCAGATTTCAGACTTTAGACTTCTTAAAAAACAAACAACACCTAAATGAACTTGTGATGAAACTGTGGTATAATGAATTTATGAGGAATCTGTGAATAAACTGTGTATGATGAATTTGTGATGAATCCCTGATGAACACTATGTAAACATGTGATGAATCTGTCAGAAAATTGCGATGAACTTGAGATGAACCGACGATGAACGGAAACATAACGAAGATGAAAACGGATATGAAACCGCGATGAACGGAGATGAAACCGGTCAAACAAAGGACGATAAAAATGTTTCATCGCTTTCGAATATATCCCACACGTGTTCCATTAAGAAAAACTCATCCGTTCGACTGCTTCAATAATTCACTAACAAAAGAACAAACACGAACCTGGAAAATGCACTGCCTTTTTCTAATAAAAAAACTTTTTTTATTAATACTAACACATTAAATGATTACCATAATTAATCGGATAATTAATATTTGACACATATCCATAATAACTGATCAAGATAACTACTAAAACAAACCGATTTAATAGAAAATGACCTTTAATCCCTTGTAGTTAAAATTAACCAAAAACTAAAAGAAATTCACTGATTGGTTGATATTGATTTTCAAAGTTTGCATGATAAGAGAGGTTTTCAAATAATCCCTCTCATATATATATATATATATATATATATATATATATATATATATATAGAGAGAGAGAGAGAGAGAGAGAGTGAAAGAGAGTAAGGGGAGGTTCAAGGGAAAACCTCAAAAAAACGGAAAACTGAAAAACACCTGGGTAGCCCTTCATCTGGACGGTATGCACTTGTGCATACAGGTAAATTATGTTTTTTTATGTGTGTTACTAGGGTGCTTTTCAGTTTTCCATATATATATATATATATATATATATCTGTGTGTGTGTGTGTGTGTGTGTGTGTGTGTGTGGATGGAGGTTCATTCAAGAACACCCATATTTTACGAAATTAGAATTAGAATAAATGAAATCAAATTAGTGTTTATCCATAATTTTTCGTTATCTTAGATTTATCCTTATCACTTAAATTTTCATATTATGTTCAGAGAATTTTTATGTTGACGTGTTTGGTGTCGATAATGATGTGATAATACTGTGATAATGAGTTGATTTTCTCGTGATAATAATGTGATAATGATTTGTGAAATTGAAGACTTTTTTATGATGTGATTTTGATATGATAATCATCTAATAAATATGTGATTTTTGTTGTGATAGCGATGTGACACTACTAAATGAAAGACTTTTACCTATGAATGTTTCCTTGAAAATATGTCACTAAAGGATGATTTGTCACAAAACCGTCACAAAAGTCGGTGGGTAATTTTTTGGCAGGTAATGCAAATCAGTGACAGATTACGCAGGGATTCTCTGGGTGATCCATGGATATTTTTTTCAAAAAACACCGGATTCTACCGAAACATTGATATTTCCTAGGTGATCCCAGGGTAATCATCGACATAAATTTCCATGGGTGAATTTTGTGGGTAAAAGTCATTTGTTTTGTAGTGTGATAATGTTGTGATAATTGAAAACCGGTTCCTCGCTTTGTCTGTTCATTATGTGTTTGATGTGATGATAATAATGTGATAATGATTTGATACTGGTTAGCATATTATATGTATGTGCTTTTAGAGATAAGAATGTCACCAATATTATAGAAAAATATGAAATCGCATGATTATCCTTAATTAATTATTTTATTTTCTATTAATTTAATTATTTGTTAAATAATTTGGAGGCCCATAAATGTTCTCGCATTTTTCATAGAATATAAGGACTCTTGAACCTCCACCTATATATATATAGGTTCTTAGATTCTCACTTTGATTGATTTATACTAAAATGATAAAATAGTATAAATCAACAGGCAAAATAGTAAACAATGGAAGAGAAAACATAACCAGATCTGGGAAGCTCTATTGTCATATGTATTAATAATATTTGAGAAGAGTTATAGCAAGGATGAACATGAAGAAAACACATTAGTGAGTGTAATAATTCTCTCATGATGCTCTCTCAAGGTTGTTACAAGGACATTCTCTCCAAAAGGTAAATCTTTAAAAGTAGTGGAGAGGTATTAAAAGTTACATGCATGTAACAAAAAGATCTTCTATTTACAGCCTAAATCTCAATCCAATGGATGAACTCCACGTGTAAAGTGCAATAACCGCTTGTTGGTTTGTATAAGTTCATTATGAAGAACGATGTCTTCGGTCCAGAGATAGGAAACTTGTATTCTTCAACAACACCTCTGATGAATAGGGCTAGAAACCTTGGAAACATAAAGGATCCAAGTGGTTTTCCCTTGGCCTTCAACTTGTTCTTCTTCTCTACGGCATTGAGAATTTCATTGTAGATGTGTTAGAAGTAGTCTAGGTTTAGGTTGAAGTACATGCCATACATGATGGTGAAAATGTTGAAGCTTCCTTGATCCATAATTCCAGTTTTGCAGGTCAGACTTTTGTTAAGGATAATGAAGAGAACATTCCACATTGGTGGAAGGAATTGTCTTTTAGCCTCAGGGTCATTGGTGATCTCCTTGTTGTAGCCAATAAATCATAAGAACTTCACTACTTCCTTATGGACTTAACATAAAATGAATCTGACTAGGCCCTTTTTTAGTTCACATCTTTAACCTCACTATGTTGCCTATTTGAATTGCTAGCGGTCTATGTCCCTTATCTGAATAGTTTTTCATGTACAACGCACCACTGCTATACAAATATTATTGTTTTACATGTACTAGCAACCTACCCGATTTACTACATCTTTGCATGTGTGGACAACTTTCTAACACAATGCACTGAAACACAACTATGTGAGCATTCTTCTTGTTGCTGAAAACACGTTATATGAAACATAACATACTATAACACTTTTATCAAAACATGTTATACAAAAGCCGACTTACTGAAATCTTGATGCATAGATAATGCATATACTAAGCACCACTGAGGTATTATGATATAATCAACACATGTACTGTACTGACCACCACCGAAACACTATTATTTAGTGGATGCTTACACCATTTCTATTAGTCACTCACACTAGGGATGTTCGATTTTTAACAGACTTCACACAAGAATTGGTACTGCAAGATGCCATTGAATAGTACAAGAAAAGAACAAGTGTGTGTATGTGTGTTTGAAAGAATTCTAACAGTAAAGTCTTTCTTTATTATTGCAAAAAATGATGATGTGATTACATAGATACATGCATGTACTTATAGAGAATGAAGGGGTGCCTTGAACCAACACAACCATTCGGTTGGTGGTTATTCACGGTTCCCTCCTCCTAACTTCCCTAAGTCTTATCCATACTAATAATAATAATTCTAATAATAATTACAATAATAGTTATATATTATATCATTAGTTCCAACAATCTCCCCCCTAATGATATAATCGGTAACTTCTTGATGTTTGAGATAACGCTCGGTAGATTCTGCTGCTGCCTTGATTCCTGCTACAGGTCCAAAAACGATCAGCAAGTCCTTCTGCTCGATCAAAAGTATCCAGTCCTTCGGTATACTTTGTTTGGCTTCTACCAGTACGAACCCGTAGTAGTGCGTAGCCAGTAATCTTCAAATGTCTTCTCATAACACCATTATTTAACTTACACATAATATAACCTTAAATAAATAAATACTATGTCTAATTATTTACAAAATGACAAATGACATTTAAACTTTCCTTTAAACATCACGTCATTTTTCCTTCACGAGTCTTCCATTAATCTTCAAAGTATGATGACAAAGTCATCACTTTCCTTGCTGCTAACACCAACATTTTTATCTGAGTAGTACCCTTCAATGCTAGGGTCTTCTTCCTCACTATCCAGAGCTTGAATCTGATCCGAACTCCGAGTATAAGCAAAGTTTCGATCGTTCTGATCCTGCCCACTGGCTAAACCTCCTTCTGAGGCAACTTTGTCCGAGATGATCCTGTTGGTCACACCACCAACGTTCTGATCTTCAAGACTCGGAATTCTGCCGAACCTTTTTAACCCAAACTCGTAGTATTCGTGAGGAATCAATAAGTATTCATCAAATAATTTCTTGAAATTATGTTCATAATCATCCGGATAACCGAAACTCATAGCCGTCTCACCCCACTCTTTTTCCTTCGTTATCTTCTCGTATCCTCCTGATTTTGTAACAAATTTGTATAGATCAAATAAACAAACATCTAAACCCGCAATTTTAGGTGGTAGTGAAATGACCGATCCTTCCTTTATCTTGTGAAACCAACTGATTGCTTTGTCAAATTTCTTTCTGAACATGCCTAAATTTTTGTAACAAATTTGGTCACAATTTGCTAACACCATAACTGATATGTAATCATCAAAAGTCTCACAAGATATCAGGTTTCCTTCAATTTCAAGTCCATCTTCTATCGTGCCTTTTCCAAGTCTTCTTGTAGATTGGTTGCTTTGGGGCACCTTTTCAGATATGGACTTGTTCCGATCATCTTTCTGCTTTTGTCGATCCATGCACATATGAGTAATCATGCACGTCGTGTCTTTGACGTCAATCTCGAAGCCTTGCAAGATGAGTTGTTTCGTACTCAACACATTTATGTTAATCCCGGGTGCGTAAGATACATATGGTATTGAAAACTTTACGCCACTTGCTTCCAATTCTATCTCACCAATACCATATATAGGAATCTGATGATGTTCTTCTTTGTTAATGTTGGAATAGCCTTTGAAATTTGTGAACAGATTATAATTGGGAGTCATGTGCTTCGATATCGTTGAATTAACGTACCAAATTGAATCCCATGTTCCTTGATCCGATCCATCAACAAGATAATCACCGTTTATAATTATTCGATCGATGTAAGTTTGGGTGAAGGGTTGTATGTTCGAGCTCTTTCCTGCCTAGTGTGGGAATCGAATGATCTTGCCAGTTTCAAGGGGCACTCCCATGCGAAATGTCCCTTGTCATGACAACGGTAACATGTCGATTTTCTATTTCTCTTCGTGCCGATTTCTCCACCGAGATTCCAACCCTGAAGTAACCTTGCCAAATCTACACTTCTCTTAAAATTTTGAAATTTTCTCCTATATAGGCTTCGTTTGGTCACTCGTCCCTTTCGATTGATTTGTCGGTTTCTCCGATCAAACCTTGCAGTTTGATTGTTTCTTGTGTTTGCTATTAATCGATCATTTCCTTGATCGATTCCTTCATTTTCTCCTAGCGATCCATCAGCCCTTGGGCTCTGATACCATGTTCGATTTTTAACAGACTTCACACAAGAATTGGTACTGCAAGATGCCATTGAATAGTACAAGAAAAGAACAGGTGTGTGTATGTGTGTTTGAAAGAATTCTAACAGTAAAGTCTTTCTTTATTATTGCAGAAAATGATGATGTGATTACATAGATACATGCATGTACTTATAGAGAATGAAGGGGTGCCTTGAACCAACACAACCATTCGGTTGGTGGTTATTCATGGTTCCCTCCTCCTAACTTCCCTAAGTCTTATCCATACTAATAATAATAATTCTAATAATAATCACAATAATAGTTATATATTATATCATTAGGTCAAACAAGGGACCCATATTCTAATTTCTTAGATTTCCTTTTATGACATTAATAACAACTCATCTAATTGGCCTCTTTATATTTCTTAATATTCTCTTCTCGAATATCCTCATGTTGACTACTTGAACCTGATCTAATGTCTACTCTAATGGCTTGAACTCCGACCTGTTTCAATATCCCTTTTCTCGTTGGATACTACATTCTCTTATCTTGGATGATAGTGAAAATGCATAAAAACAACATGACATGCTTAGGAACTAGAAATCGTGCTAGATATTTGTATATACTCGAAGATAAGTTTTGAGATATTACCCCAATTAAGTCTTGAACATGTTTTGATTAATGTTGCTTCCTCCTTCAGTTATCCTTCCAAAACACGATTATTACTGAAATTGTTCAGCCTCTTTTGTTCCTCACTAATAATAGTACATAGGGATTTTAGCAAGGTGTTTTGCTAAACACACCCTCTCAATATTTTATTTTCATGTCTACTTTATTTTTTATTTTTTGTCAAATCAATCAATTTTATTAATATCAGAGTAAATTACTAATTTCGTCTTTTGTGGTTTTAGGTTAATTATGGACAAGATCCTTAATCCTAAAATTCATGTCTAGGGTTCTCGTGGTTTCAATTTCATTATGGATCCGGTCCCTTGTTATAACTTCCGTTAAAAAAAACTCCATTAAGTCATGTGGTTTTAGTCATTTTCCATTTTTTTTACTTCATCTTCTTTTAAAAACAATATGAATAATATACTTATATAATCATATAATATATGTCTATTATGTATATACATATATTAAACGCAACCACCGACCATCATTCCTTCTCTCCCACAAAAATTCTCTCCCCAACAATTCCATTCGGCCACATTCCCTTCTCCATTGGCGATTCACCCATGGTGAAGCCCGTACTCTCTAGTAAAATTCACCCACCCTCCTCATCACTTCAAAATTCCCCTCACCTTCATCGCACCCTCCATGGTTTCATCAGACACACACTAGTCCCTCCCCCCACAACCCGATCATTTTCTTCACCGGTGGAATCACATGAACGATTGATATCTAGAATCACAATGATAATCTTGATATGGATTTGGGGGGTTTTGCATGCCTAAGTTTGGTTATGATCTTAATCACGGGTCTGAATTTGAAAGTTTTTGCCCTACGTGAACCATCTGTGTTTTTCACAGTTGCAGAAGCAAACCCAAGAAGAGGCCACCAGAAATAACGATGATGAATCCCCTATCATTTTTTGTTAATGGAGATGAAACCCCTCTGCGAACCATTTAGAAGTGATGTGTAACACCCAAAAATTTTAGGTAAATAAAGTTCTATGTTTTATATATATTTTATGCTTAGAATATTGTATAATGAGTATTGGGAAGTTTGGGAAAGGAATCCATAAGGCCACTTTCAGCGTTCCCCGAGCGTGAAAGAATTGCCCCAGTCGTGAATGATGACCAGAAGAATTCCCCGGACATGAAGGAATTTCCTCGAGCGTGAAATGTGACCAGAAACTTGGGAGTTTCTCCCTTTAACCAAATGTACCCTTTGTTGACCGACCCTACCTCCTCTTATTTGACCTTTTGACCAAAACCCTTCTTTTTTGTTTTAAACCCATCAACAACGTCTCTCTCTTCCATTTCTTTCTTATCCAAGACCTTTTTTCTCCATCCCTCCCGTTACTTTTCCCTCTCTATCTCTCTACCTCCTTACTTCATCTCTCAAATAATCGTACCTAGTATCTCCATTATTGAATCATTTACGAACCTTGATTTTTAGAGTACAAGTGTTAAGATTGGAGCTTTAAGAACATCTTCTTCTTCTCCAACCCACTCTTCATCATTGTTGACCTAGTTTTGGGTTTTCTTAAAACAAGTTGTAAGTTCATCCTAATCTATCTTAACCTTCATTCTTGCTAAAATCTCTCACTGTTAACTTCCCAGAACATTTATTTTGAGGTATCTTCCATGTTTTGAAGTTTTGATCAATTTTGGGTATTTTGGATGATTAGATGATTTGTCTAGGGTTTGTTATGAATCTGAGTTGGGGTTACTTTTGGTACATCTTTAGGCTTAGTTATGACCCAAATAAAGTTTCAAAAGGTGGGTGTTGATGGATCTAAAGCATTTACCATTTTAGAAGCTATAGCTAGATTTGGAACCTAGGTTTAACCTAACCTCGCAATGTGAGTTCAAGTTGCTTTGTGAAAACTATGTACATGCCAAAAATGTGTATTTTAATGTATTGAAATGTTTTCCTTACTATTTATCAAATATGTTAAGTATTTGATGAAGTGTACACATTTGTGTTTTTAGGTTAATATATCTTGAAAATGCATATACTAGGATATTTGAATATTTTGTTAAATAAATCACAAGTGTGAGTTCTTTTGATGATTTACTTCATAAGTAGATATTATTTGATGATAATGCATTTTTAGTGTTTTTGGTTTGGGAAAAACGTATATTATTGTACCATGGGAAACTTTGGAAATATAATGGGGGGTTTTAATTAGAAAATGATTTGTCCCAACCCATGAACCCATTATGTGTTTTCTTAAGTTAACCATGCCTTTGAAGCATGTATTTGCATAAACTCCGGTTAAATACGTTTTATTATTTTAATGACCTTTATTTAATGGTCAATTGAGTTGTTGAGCTTTTGGCTCAGATTTGACTTAAATGAGTCTTGGGGACTTTAGTCCGATTCATATTGTTCTATATCGAGCTTTTGGAGTTATGTGCATTTATGGCATATTTGTTAGTAAATTACATGTTTTGAATGTGTTGGTAATTCATTTAGAGTCATGTAATTTAGACTAGAATGCATTGGAACCATAGGCATGTGAGTCAGTCTTGTGTTGATGGTTGTGTAGGTAATGTGGGGTTAGACTCCGAAACTCTTATTTCATGACCTTAATTTTCAAGTAGGCACTAGGAGGGTTGAGTCCGGAAGTGTTGTGTTGCTGACACACCATGACCTCCGTCGCTTGAGGTGTTACCTTGGAGGTAGACACTAAGTGGGGTGAGCCTTGAGATGGAATTTGCAAGAATGGAAACTAAGGTCAACGACTCTTGAGGTGAAACTTGTTAAGGAGTTGTAGGGACATTTGGACTTAATGTCGTGGAGTGTTATGCGATTAACGTTGTACGAGTGGCACACTTATGTGTTCCCGTTACTCTCAACGAATATTGGTGTGCCCCATTGTTGTTAATGTTATTTTTGGATAGTGTGATATTCATGCTTTAATATTATCTGGGTTTTGGCAAGTAATCGCAATTTATGACTTTGATATATTGGATCCCCTCCATATATTAAAGTTTTGGATATAATAGTTCTTTCCATGTTTTTGGTATTTGGATTTTAATCCTATTTTTACTTTGTGTCAGGCCCGTTCCTGACATTTTATAGGCCCTGTGAAAAATGTAAAAAAGGGGCTCTCGATATGTACGAAAAATATCAATGTATTGTTTTTTATTATCAAATATAACACTGAATTCAAGAAATACTAATAATTCATATAAAACTATTTTTCCGAATATTACTAGACGCAAAATCAATCAATAATTGTTTTGATGTAATATTATCCACCATAACATTTTACATAGTATCGTCAATCCATTCTGCCGTCAAAAGCATCTTATGATATATCTTTAGTGTATAGATTGACATCATTTGGGGTCATAATGTTGGCTATTCAGAATAACATTATGTAAATCAATATAATTCATCATTATTTTAAACTTTTACGATGTGTTTTCGAAATTGGGAAGAAAGGAAAATATATTTTAATGTTCTTGAATAAAGGAGAAAGGAAAAGAAAAATGTCATTATACAAGTATGCTCTTATTTATTTTATAGAGGATTATAATTGATGGATAAGTGTGTGATATTATAAATATATTTAATTATTCTAAATTCTTTGGTTTCCTTTCCTCTCACATTTGGGAGGAAAATCAACAATTATTTCCTTTTCTACTTAAAAAACTTGATAACACAAGATTTTTTTATTTTATTTTTTGGAAGGGTATCCGAGGACATTGCCCCGACTAATCCCGGCAAGGTGAGGCAATTGCCCCAGCTGCTAAAGATTTTTCTTTTCTCTCCATTAAAAAACTCAAGAACACAATATTTCATTTTCCCCTACTTTTCTTCTCTTTCCCTTCTTTTAATTCATAAAAAAAAGATTCTAGAACACAACGTTAGGGTTAAAACAAACTTTTTGGAAAATCATTCTTATAATCAAAAGCCCATGATGGTTATTCCTTGAAATCTTATTCTTATTTTAGATATATGAGAGGACTTAAGATTCCTGCACTCAATTTAGATAATAAGTAGTCAAAAATGTATGAAAAACAATTGTAGTTTTAAAATCCTAAAATGGATATAAGTTGAACCGTCTCGTATGATTGGTAATTTTTTGAAAGGTATAGGTTTCTTAATAACAAGAAATCTATTATATCCTAATGCAAAAATAAAATTATGTGGACTGAATAACCCAAAGTCAGTGGAAGATGAATAAGTTTTTCAAGACAAGTTGTTTTAGACTTTCCCGCTATATAAAAAATTTAAAGAAACAATAAACAATACTATAAAATGAACGACAAATTGAACTTTTACATATTTTATTCTCCAATGTAATTAATTAATACATTTTGGGTCTTTAATAGTTAGGGGGTGTTTGGGATTGCTTATTTAAAACAACTTATGCTTATTTTTAAAAGTGTTTATCAACTTATGTCATGATAAAAAGGAGTTGGGGGTAAAAATGTAATTTGAACAAATAAGTTATAAGCACTGTCAAATAAGTTAGAATGAATTAACTTATCAAAAACAACCTATTTGTGGTGGAGAAAAGTCATAAGCATTTTTCTTTCTTTCAATCCAAACACTAAAAATGGCTTATTGACGGTGAGGAAAAACAATAAGCAAATAAGTCAAAAAAATAAGCAATCCCAAACACCTCCTTAACATCATATTAAATTATTTTGGACCCATTTAGATACCAAAAACATTTTGTGTTTCTTTTATTTACTAATTTTATTGAACTACTACTATATACTAAAAATATTTGAACCCCTATTTTTTATGGTCTCTGGGCGTACTGTAATAACCGGGAATTTTATTGAAATGATTGAAGTTTTGTGGAGGAATTTTTAAAGTTTAAAGATTAGGGGTCATATTGTAAATGTGGGAAGAGGGTATAACCCCCCCCCCCCCCCCCCCCCCCCTTATTGGCTCAAAACCCTAGGTGATTGTTATTGTTTGCGGCTGAGAAAGAG
The DNA here is from genome assembly GCA_033807775.1 of Saussurea involucrata. Classification (NCBI taxonomy): domain Eukaryota; kingdom Viridiplantae; phylum Streptophyta; class Magnoliopsida; order Asterales; family Asteraceae; genus Saussurea; species Saussurea involucrata. Next base: position 82,758,427 of record CM066313.1, read on the forward strand.
AGAGCAAAGAAAGGAGAAAATTGCATTCTGCAAGCTTGGAATGGAAGGAAGTGTTCTTTGCATCATTAAGCTAAAGGTAAATCATCACTATCTCTTGGTAATTTTATTAATTTAAGTATCTCAGTGTTGAGCAAATTTGAGATGTCTGGTAAGTTATTCGACTCATAAGAGTACTGTCTCAGCTTAATAGTAGCTTAATAATCTTAATAAGAGAATCACTAGAGTTGGATTAGTCACTTTATTGGAAGGAGGCTCAACAGTCGATTAGAAATAGATTAATGTATGACCCTATTAGTAGTCAGTATCTCATCGCATCGACTATTCGAAGATCCGAAATCTGTATTTATTTAATGAGTTTCTAGAGTTATCTAATTTTGGAACCGGAACCTAGGTTGTTGGGCCATGATCCGGAATCCAATTCTTGTGGATCCGGAATTATGTAAAGAACCGAAAATTATTAATATATATAGGATCCGGAATTGAATCCACTTTGGACATAGTTCCGGAATGGTAGTTTGAGGCTTAGTGGATCCGGAGTCCAGAACCAACAGACCCGGAATTGACCTTACCGCATGATCCAGAATTTTGCTGTAGGATCCGGAAACTTAAAGAGGATCCGGAACTCCTTTTTAGTGGGCCGGAATTAATGTTGAGTGGCCTGTGAGTCCGGAACATATTTAATGGATCCGGAAATAAGAAATAGTAAATGTTGGGCCACAAACCGGAGCTGGTCACGTGATCCGGTATCACTTTCAAATGTAAACCGATAGTGGACTAGTTCATGGACCGGAATAATAATTTAAAATGGATTTGGTTGGGCCAAATTGAAAATCGGTTCCTATTTCAAAGCCATATGATCCGGTAAGATTTATTTAAATTAGATCCGGTATTAACTTTAAATGAAATCCAAAATTTGTGTATTTTGGGCCTGAATATTAAAATAATCTGAAAGTTAAGTATGGAGTTAATTTAAAAAGAGATCGGTAGTGGACTTGAAGGAGAACCAGAATCGAGTATAAATTAAGAGAATCGGGATTTAAATTCCATTGGGCCGTAAGCCCGGTATTTTAACTAAGGGAGACTGGATTTAATTCACTTGGGCCAGTAAGCAGATTTCAGGACTCAAATTCTGGACCGAGAAGTGTAACTTATTAACTTAGATAATGGTGGGTTAAGCTCGGAAGCAAGCTCGAGTAACAATTATTAGATTTTGATATACATTTCCTAAATAATAGGTGTTCCACCTAGAGATCGGAAGTGTAAGTGAGAAGCTTTGAAGCGGGCAGGCCAGGTGAGTTTTTCTAACTAAAATACTTGATTTTACGTGTTTTCCAAACAAAGTGATTGAGTAGAAATGCCATGTTATTTTACATGATTTTTACTTGAATGAAAGTGAAATGTTTTACTGATTATGGTGTGTTTACAAACATGATTTGCTTACAAGCTTTTACGAACTACTCCATGAAAAGTATGTTTTGTTTGAAAGATGATTTATCATAAAAGGAATGATTTATAAAGCTTTCACGTTCCGTGATTTATGATGAGCTATGTGTATGTTATGTGAAGTCGGTCTGCACAGTGGGATCAGAATACCTCGGGATCCGATGATCCCTTGGGCATATGTGATGAGCTTATAGGAGGGAATTCGTTTCCTTCCTACTCGGATAGAGGGGAGTCTGCTTGGGCCCCGGTATGAGGCGAGAGGGGAGTCTGCTTGGGCCCCGATCGCGGTTAGCTTATGTGATCCTTAAACACTGTGCAGTACCATGATTGATGCTTATGTGAAGAATGTTGATGAGTTTTATAAAATGATTTTATACTGTTGTTATATGTTGTTTACGGAGGGAATTCCCTAGACCTTATGGTCTAACCCTTGCTTTTCAAAACTAAACCATTTTCAGGTAAGCAAATAGTAGGAGGCTCAGGTAAGTGAGCAAGAGCAGGATAGAGTACAGATGCAGATAGAGACAGTGCTTGTGCCACTTATAGAAGCTAGTATGTTCTCAGTTGTGTATAGGTTGTTTTCGCCAACCTAAGTTTTTTTAGACTAATGTAATGAAATTTTTGGACCCAGTTTTGTAATGTTTATGATTAATGCTATGCATGTCCTATTTTAAATTTTGGGCTGTTAGAAATGGTATCAGAGCCATAGTTTAAGGGATTTAGATGACCGGACGGGCCTAAACTTAAACTTTGGAAGTAGAAATCACAACTGAGAACCAGGAAATGCGTTAGGAGGGCACTATTGTAGAGATATGACTAATAGGGTACCGAGGACAGTCATGTAAGGTAAGTTTGGGATTACACCTGGCCAGTGTAATTGCGAACTTACAGGTACATGTATGTGCTTAAGCCGCCTTATTGTTCCGAAGTTGTAGTCTTAAACTAGCTTATATGTCGTGTTTCAGTAATGTTAAAAGGACCGTGAGGGGTAGATTGAGACCCATTGTTGGGGAAGTATCAGGAGAGATCATTTACGAGGTGATGTATGTATACATCATGAGAGAAGAAATGTTGTTTAGAATGTTATGAGTCGTCTAGAGGTAGATCTTCGTGGGTTCGAAGAGGATGAATGATTGATTTTGAGTAAGACTCCTGTTTCGGAAGAGTCCCGGTTCTAGAAATCGTGGGATAGATCAGTTCGGATGGTAAGGAAGGACAGTGTCGAGATCTTGAAAGTGTCAATTCAAGAGCAAGCAGAGGATTAGAGCCCGACTCTTTAGTCGAGCTTTTCAGTGACAGATTGAAAATGTGTAGAGGTAGAATCTGAGGTAATTGATCAAGCTGAAAATAGTATGAAATGGTCGAGTACGTGGGCCCATGACCCACTGGTCGAAAGTAGAGTGTCAATGATAAGTTGCGTGAGTAAAGCGGCTGACCTTGTTAGAGTGAGTAGCCTTCAATTGCAAGTAGAGTTTCATGCATTGTTTCTGTATATGTATTACATGAGATTTTCGCGATTTAAGGTAAATGTGTAAATATCAATTTTGATCGAAAATGAGTCAGCATGTACAAGCGTATTTTTAAAGAAAAGGCGATTCCATTTACGTCGCACAATGAAATTTGAGCTTAACGATTTGCAAATACTTCACCTTTTTCATGATAAGTTAATTTGTTGCAAAAAGTCAAGAAAACGTTTGCCAGCAAAACTTTTATAATCAAAATGAGTATCGACATGTTGATATCATAAAAATGAGTATGGGAACCGACTGGTTTACTTTGTGTCGGTAATCCTTTTTTAGAATTTTGTCGTATGGAAGATTTTCATTCAATATGGTACTGTCGTAACAACGTCGTTTTGGTGGAGTAAGATTAAAATTTACGAAAAGTTGCATGCAAACGATCTTCGAGGTCGTTGTGCAGGGCATTGGAGTTATGAGAGTGTTGGGGTCATGTGTACGCAAGCTGGTTCCAAGTATTGTTTATTTAAAATGTAATAACCGAGATCTTAATTTTAAAAGAATTGAGTTTTTGTGGAAGAAGGTTGTATAGTTGAAAGTTTAGGGGCTAAAACGTAATTTCAGGAAAGGTATAAAAAGCCCAAATAGGGCTCATAACCCTAAAATCAATCATTGTAAGGGTGTGTGAGGGTTGGTGACGGCTCAGAGAAAGGAGCATAGAAAGAAGGGTTTTGGGGTCTCAAGAACAAACTGAAGAGAAGGAATCATCAATCAACAAAATTGGGAGAGGAAGTGGATTTGGAGTTCGGTTCTACAAGTGATTCTCGCGGGTAATCCCAAACTCGAATTTCTATTTTTAATGGTCAGCTATTGTTGGTTTGTTTGAGGGTTTTAGCTAAAAGTTGAGGATGAATCCCTATTGGGAGATTAGACAATCATCCTTGTGTTTTATCAACAAAGAGTTAGTAAGGAAGGGTCTAAGTATGCTTATTAATCTATTTGTATCACATTTCTTCGTTGGTTAAGAGTTTGATTAGCGGATTTCGATCCCAAAACGGCATTACAGCCGTCGTCCGGTAAGTAGCCCAGATGCAGGTTACCGGATGATGTATCCGGTAAGTGATATTCCCGGTAAGTAGATGTTCCGGTAAGTGTGAGACCCGGTAAGTAGAGTACCCAGTAAGTAGAATTATCTGGTAAGTCGAGTTACCTGGTAAGTTGTGTTTTAACCGGTAAGAGTTATCCAGTAAGCGAGTTATCCGGTAAGTTGCCCGGAAAGTAGTGATTGACCGGTAAGTTGTGTATCCGGTAAGTTGAGTCCGAATAGTGTCCAGAAAGTTGGTATTAGGGTCTGAGCGATTTATATTTCATCCATTTCTCAGGTAACCCGATTGTAAGTCAGAAGCGAAGTAAAACTAGATGTTAAACGCACCAGATGAGTTTTTCTAACTAAAATACGTGATTTTACGTGTTTTCCAAAGAAAGTGTTTGTGTAGAAATGCCATGTTAGTTTACATGATTTTTACTTGAACGAAAGTTAAATGTTTCACTGATTAAGGTATGTTTACAATCATGACTTGCGTACAAGCTTTTACGAACTACTCCCTGAAAAGTATGGTTTGTTTGAAAGATGATTTAGCACAAAAGGAATGATTTATAAAGCGTTCACGTTCCGTGATTTATGACGAGTTATGTGTATGTTATGTGGAGTCGGTCTGCCCAGTGGGATCAGAATACCTCGGGATCCGATGATCCCTTAGACTTTTGTGACTAGCTTGTAGAAGGAAATTCGTTTCCTTCCTACTCGGATTTGTGATGGGATTGTAGGGGGGAATTCGTTTCCCTTCTACTCGGAAAGAGGGGAGTCTGCTTGGGCCCCGGTATGAGGCGAGAGGGGAGTCTTCTTGGGCCCCGATCGCGGTTAGCTTATGTGATTCTTAAACACTGTGCATACCATGATTGAATGATTATGTGACGAATGTTAATGTGTTTTATAAAATGATTTTATACTGTTGTTATATGCTGTTACAGAGGAAACTCACTAGACCCTTTTGGTCTAACCCTCGTTTTTCAAAACTAAACCATTTTCAGGTAAGCAAATAGTAGGAGGCTCAAGTAAGTGAGCAAGAGCATGGTAGAGTATAGATGCAGTTAGAGACAGTGTCGGTGCCGCTCTTAGTAGTAGTAGTTGTTCTCAGTTGTGTATAGGTTGTTTCCGCCAACCTAAGTTTTGAGATCAAAGTAAAGAAATTTTGGGACCCAGTTTTGAAATGTTATGATTTAATGCTATGGTTGTCCTGTTGTATTTTTAGGCTGTTACAAATGGTATCAGAGCCATAATTTAAGGGATTTTGGTGACCGGACGGTCCTAAACTTAAACTTTGGAGTAGAAATCACAACTGAGAATCAGGAAATGCGTTAGGAGGGCACTATTGTAGATATAAAAAATGCGTTGGGAGGGCACTATAATAGATATAGGACTAATAGGGTACCGAGAACAGTCATGTAAGGTATGTTTGGGATTACACCTGGCCAGTGTAATGGTGAACTTACAGGTACATGTATGTGCTTAACCTGCCTTATTATTCCGATGTTGTAGTCTTAAGCTAATTTTTTTTATGTCATGTTCCATTAATCTAGAATGTCAGCAAGATCCCTGAGGGGTTGATGGAGACCCATTGTTGGGGAAGTATCATGAGAGATCATTTATGATGTGATGTATGTATACATCGTAGAGCAGAAATGTTGTATAGAATGTTATGAGTCGTTTAGAGGTAGATCTTCGTGGGTTCGAAGAGGATGAATGTTTGATTTTGAGTAAGACTCCTGTCTCTAGAGAGTCCCAGTTCTAGAAATCGTGGGATAGACCAGTTCAGACGGTAAGGAAGGACAGTGTCGAAATCTTGAGAGTGTCAATGGAGCCCTGACTTCTTAGTCGAGCTTTTCAATGGCATGATCAATGAAATAAGATATTAGTAGAGGGTTGAAAATGTGTAGAGATAGATTATGAGATAATTTGACCAAGACGGAAATAGTACGGAATGGTGGAGTAAGTGGACCGTGGAACGTATGTACCACAAGTTGTTGCAAGGCCGAGACGGCGACCACTGGTCGAAGGAAGAGTGTCAATGACAAGTTGAGTGAGTAAAACAGTTGGCCTTGTTTGAGTGAGTAGCCTTCAAGTGCAAGTAGAGTTTCATGCATTGCATTCATATATGTGTTACACGAAATTTTCACGATTTAAGTAAATGTGTAAATTGCAAATTTTGATCGGAAATGAGTCAACGTGTGCAAATGTATGTTTAAAGAAAAGGCGATTCCATTTACGACGCACAATGAAATTTTGAGCTTAACGATTTTCAAAACATTTCACCTTTTTCATGATAAGTTAAATTGTTTCAAAAAGTCAAGAAAACATTTGCCAGCAAAACTTTCATAATCAAAATGAGTATCGACATTGTTGATATCAAAAAATGAGTATGGGAACCGACTGGTTTACTTTGTGTCGGTAATCTTTTTCCGAAATTTTGTCGTATGAAAAGATTCTCATTCAATATATTACTGTCGTAACAACGTCGGTGTGGTTAAGTAAGATTAAATCTTACGGAAAGATGCATACAAACGATTCTCGAGATCGTTGTGCAGGGCATTGGAGTCATGATAATGTGGGGTCATGTGTACCCAAGTTATTCCCAGTGTTGTTCTTTAAAACGAGAAAATGTGCAAAATGATTTATTTACTACGTTGTCATGCATGAAGGCTATGAACTCACTAGGTCGTAGAGTATTACGTTTTAAGCTAAGAAAGAACTCCGAGAGGGGAGAGGTGTTGGAAAAAATCAGGAAAGAATGTTTGTAGTTTTGGTATATGTGTTCAAGAGGAGAGTGGGACAGTGGAATAGTCGGAAATGGATTATAGTGTCTGTTGTATGAGGGTATGTACCCTGGTTCGGTAACTGAAAACACGTTTGTCAAGGGACGGTTGCGTCCGGAGGAAGGACTTGAAGCCTCCAAGGTGTTAGTATTAGCAACTCGTTATGAGTAGTGTGGTGAGGCAGGAATAAGACATCCTCGACGACGAATAAGAGTTTTGAGGCGAGCTTGTAATTTTGATGTTACATGAGTAGGTTTTGAAATGAGGGGGACGGATTATGAAGTCAATTATGATATGTTGGAAGGATTAGGGTCCGTAAGGAACCCATGTTAAAGAATAGGTTAAGGAAGCAGTTACAGGTTGAGTATTGAAGTTGAAGTCGATAGCTGGATAAGATGGTTGAGGCCGAAGACTTGAACCAGAAGGTTGAAAGTTGATAGGGCACCTTGTAGGGGTGTTAAGATGGTGAGAGACTGCTGTTTTGGATGAACGTTCTACTTACGAGATTTGGGCGGTTCGTAAAAGGATGAGGTACTTAGCACGAGCGAAGTGAGTGTGTAGATTTTATCGATCTGTGAAAGAATGTGCCCTGTCTATGTAATGGTTTGGAGTCGTAAAGAGCTAGCAAGGACGATTATGTTTGAGCTAATTGGAGACTCGTGAGTTATAGTTCAACTAGAGTTGGGGAAGGACAAAGTAGCGAGATAGGCTCGATTACGTATGCGGAAGAATATGAAGGAAAGTATGAATGGTGTACGAAGGACCATGAGAGACCTGGTCGGCAGTGTGATGTTAGGGGTGGAGGATGTACGAATGAGTAGTGGCTTCAATTGCCAAGATAAATGTACCAGCCAGTGTTGTAGTAAAGTGATGTTAGAAAGATGAAGCATTTGATGGAAGCCTTTTCGGGATTTCGGATGAAGTGTATGATTTGCTAATCCATTTGTTGGAGCACGTGGTTTGTAAGTTGGCGTTTTGTTTTGGCTGTTATCAGAATAGAATGTTGAAGCAGTAGTGGGTGGTTACCGAATGAGAAGCCAAGTGTTTTGTTTATGTGGGTCGTTAATTAAGTATATCCTTGGAATCATTGGAAGTTTAAAGAAGATGATGGATGGTTAGTCAAAATGTGGTGTAGTAGATGTGAGATATTTAAAGAATGTGAATTGCTTATGTGTGAAGGAACTATCCGAGAAGGTAATAGTTGGAAACCGAGGAGTGTGTGCTAGCTTCAATCACCGGTGTCATTTCGAGATAACTTGGTTGAATGCCTTAAGTTAGAATTTTAATGCAACCGTTTGATTATGTATAGTAATGAGAAAATGTTATCAGCATGTGGAAGGGTCGGAAGAGAGGGGCAAGTAATGTTGGTGGGCGGTGCTCCACGCTAACGTGGAAAGGTGATTATCGTATGTCGGAATAAGGGAGTAGGTTGGAAGTAGTAAGCGTGGCAGTAACACCGAAAAGTGGAGTGGTGTGTGTAGTTTGTCGTCGGTAAGAGTGCGAACTCCTGGAATGGGTATGAGAAAGAGGATTTACGTATGCTTTAAGTACGGGAAAGAAGTGGAAAAGGGCAGTTGAATGGGTTGAGTTGGTAATTTTCTGAGAAATGTTCAAACGCACTGGTCGTTCAGTAATAGGCTATGGGGAATGGTTTTGGTGAGAGCATGGTTACTTCTCCTCGTTGAGCGAGAGTAACCGAAGTTATGTTATATGACTAGACACTTGTGGCAAGTAGTGAGAAATCGATATTTTTCAGGATAAGTTAATTCGGATAAGTGAACACTTCAGTAAGGGAGCATGGGGGTTTCCTGCTTTAGTTACGTATGAGTGTGGGTGATAAAGTGGTGAGAACGTATGAAATGGTCAATGATTGGTGACCGATTGTTCCGAAGAAAAGTGTGGTACTTTATGTTTCGAAGATCCGTCAAAGTTTTGAAGAGTGGTTAGATAGCGTACGAACTTGGGATGTCCGATGGGATTGTAGAAGAATTCTTAGCGCGATGCACGTCTCTATTCTGGAGAGCAAATATTGGAAGTTGAGATGGTGGCGACCTTGAAAGAAATACTGGTGAGATGAGTTGATTTTTGCCATTATTGAACGAGTTGGAGCCGAGGCTTACAAGTTAGACTTGTCGGAGGTTAGTAAAGGTTCAGTGGAGATATCATAAAGAACGAAAAGAAACTTGAGAGGTAGAAGCGGATACGGAGTTCAGGTACCCGCATATTTCCCAATAAGGAATTCCGGGGACGGAATTCTTTTAAGGAGGGAGTGTTGTAATAACCGAGATCTTAATTTTAAAAGAATTGAGTTTTTGTGGAAGAAGGTTGTATAGTTGAACGTTTAGGGGCTAAAACATAATTTCAGGGAAGGTATAAAAAGCCTAAATAGGGCTCATAACCCTAAAATCAATCATTGTGAGGGTGTGTGAGGGTTGGTAACGGCTTAGAGAAAGGAGCATAGAAAGAAGGGTTTTGGGGTCTCAAGAACAAATTGAAGAGAAGGAATCATCAATCAACAAAATTGGAAGAGAAAGTGGATTTGGAGTTCGGTTCTACAAGTGATCTCGCAGGTAATCCCAAACTCGAATTTCTATTTTTAATGTTCAGCTATTGTTGGTTTGTTTGAGGGTTTTAGCTAAAAGTTGAGGATGAAGCCCTAATGGGAGATTAGACAATCATCCTTGTGTTTTATCAACAAAGAGTTAGTAAGGAAGGGTCTAAGTACGCTTATTAATCTGTTTGTATCGCATTTTTTCGTTGGTTAAGAGTTTGATTAGCGGATTTCGATCCCAAAACGGCATTACAGCCGTCGTCCGGTAAGTAGCCCAGATGCAGGTTACCGGATGATGTATCCAGTAAGTAGATGTTCCGGTAAGTGTGAGACCCGGTAAGTAGAGTACCCGGTAAGTAGAGTACCCGATAAGTAGAATTATACGGTAAGTCGAGTTACCTGGTAAGTTGTGTTTTAACCGGTAAGAGTTATCCAGTAAGCGAGTTATCCGGTAAGTTGCCCGAAAAGTAGTGATTGACCGGTAAGTTATGTATCCGGTAAGTTGAGTCCGGATAGTGTCCGAAAAGTTGGTATTAGGGTCTGAGCGGTGTATATTTCATCCATTTCTCAGGTAACCCGATTGTAAGTCAGAAGCAAAGTAAAACAAGATGTTAAACGCACCAGGTGAGTTTTTCTAACTAAAATACGTGATTTTACGTGTTTTCCAAAGAAAGTGCTTGTGTAGAAATGCCATGTTATTTTACATGATTTTTACTTGAACGAAAGTTAAATGTTTCACTGATTATGGTATGTTTACAATCATGACTTGCGTACAAGATTTTACGAACTACTCCCTGAAAAGTATGCTTTGTTTGAAAGATGATTTAGCACAAAAGGAATGATTTATAAAGCGTTCACGTTCCGTGATTTATAACGAGCTATGTGTATGTTATGTGGAGTCGGTCTGCACAGTGGGATCAGAATACCTTGGGGTCCGATGATCCCTTGGACTTTTGTGACTAGCTTGTAGGAGGAAATTCGTTTTCTTCCTACTCGATTTGTGACGAGCTTGTAGGAGGGAATTCGTTTCCCTTCTTCTCGGATAGAGGAGAGTTTGTTTGGGCCCCGGTATGAGGCGAGAGGGGAGTCTGCTTGGGCCCCGATCGCGGTTAGCTTATGTGATCCTTAAACACTGTGCAATACCATGATTGAATGATTATGTGACGAATGTTAATGTGTTTTATAAAATGATTTTATACTGTTGTTATATGTTGTTACGGAGGAAACTCACTAGACCCTTTTGGTCTAACCCTCGTTTTTCAAAACTAAACCATTTTCAGGTAAGCAAATAGTAGGAGGCTCAAGTAAGTGAGCAAGAGCAGGGTAGAGTACAGATGCAGTTAGAGACAGTGTCGGTGCCGCTCTTAGTAGTAGTAGTTGTTCTCAGTTGTGTATAGGTTGTTTCCGCCAACCTAAGTTTTGAGATCAAAGTAAAGAAATTTTGGGACCCAGTTTTGAAATGTTATGATTTAATGCTATGGTTGTCCTGTTGTATTTTTGGGCTGTTACATAAAAGGATAAAATGTGTGAAATGATTTATTTATCGTATTGTCATGCATGAAGGCTATGAACTCACTAGATCGTAGAGTGTTACATTTTAAGCTAAGGAAGAACTCTGAGGGTCGAAAGGTGTTGGACAAATCAGGGGAGCATGTTTGTAGTTTTAGTATTTGTGTTCAAGAGGAGACGTGGACTTAGTGTCGGTTGTATGAGGGTCTGTACCCTTGTTTGGTGACGGGAAATACAGTTGCTGAGGGACGGTTGTGTTCAGGGGAAAGACTAGAAGTCATCAGGGTGTTAGTATTAGCGACTTGTTATGAGTAGTGTGGTGAGGCAGAAATGAAATATCCTCGGCGTCAAATAAGAGTTTTAAGGTGTTCTTGCAATGTCGACGTTGCACGAGTAAGTTTGAAATGAGAACGACGGGATGTGTAGATGATCCTGATATGATGGAAGAACTAGGTCCTGTTAGGAACCTTTGATGACGGAAAAGTTAGGAAAGCATCCACAGGTCGACTGTTATTATTAAAGTCGACAGCTATTTATATGTCGGGAGTTGAAGGTGTTTTCAAGAGGTTGGAAGCGGTGAGAATTATCACGGTGTGGGTAAATGTAGGAGGTCATTCTAGAAAGATGTATCGATGATAATGGAACACCTCGTGTGGGCATATAGATTATACCGATCTGCGGGGGGATGTGCCATGTCTATGTAATGGTTTGGAATCGCAAAGAACTAGCAAGAATCGACTATGTTTGAGATAGTCGGGAACTCGTGAGTTGTTGATTTAGAGTTTGGGAAAGACAAAGTAGCAAGATAGACTCGGTTAGTTATGTGGGAGAATATGAAGGCATTTTGGATTGTGTACGAATGACCATGAGAGGCCTAGTCTGCAGTGTGATGTTATGGGTGGAAGATGTACGGATGAGAAGTAACATCAATTGCCAAGATAAAGGTGTCAGCCAGTGTTGTAGTAATGTGATGCTAGAAGGAGGAAGCAGCAGATGGAAGCCTTTACGGGGATTTCAAATGAAGTGTACGATTGTCATCAAGTTGTTGAGCATGTGGTTTGTAAGTTGGCGTGTGATATAGCTATTATCGGATTAAAATGTCGGAGCGATAGTGGGTGGTTACCCAAATGAGAAACCATGTGTTTTGGGTTGTGTGAGTCGTTAAGTAAGTATATTTTTGGAATCATTGGAAGTTTAAAGAAGATGATGTTTGGGTTAGTAAAAAATGTGGCGTAGTAGATGCGAAAACTTTAAAGAATGCGAATTGTTTCTTATGTGTGAAAGAATTATCCGAGAAAGTAACAGTTGGAGATCAAAGAATGTGTAGTAAATTCGAACACATGTGTCGTTTCAAGAGGACTTGGTTGGATACCCCAAGTTAAAATTTTAGGTGCAACCGTTTGGTTATGTATAATAATGAGAAAGTGTTATCAGCATGTGGAAGGGTCGGAAGAGAGGGGTAAGTAATGGTTGGTGGGCGGTGCTCCACGATAATGTGGGGAGGTGAAGATAGTATGTTGGACTAAGTGAGTAGGTTAGAAGTTGTAAGCTTGACAGTAACACCGAAAAGGTGGAGAAGCGTGTGTAGTTTGATATCGGTAGGTGTGTGAACTCCTGAAAGGAGTATGGAGGAAGGGGATTTGTGTATGTTTAAAGTGCGGGAAAGAAGTGGAAAAAGGCAGTTGAATGGGTTTGAGTTGGTGAGGTTTCGAGAAATGCTCAAACGAACTGGTCGTTTAGTGATAAGCTATTGAGAATAGTTTTGGGTGACCATGGTTACTCCTCCTAGTGGAGTGAGGGTAACCGAAGTTACGTTATTTATGACTAGACGCTTGTGGCAAGCAGTGAGAAATTGTTGTGTCTTCAGGATAAATACGATTCGGATAGGTGAACACCCCAATGAAGGATTTTAGAGGTTTCTGCTATTAGCTACGTATATGTGTGAGTGATGAAGTGGTGAGAACGTATGAATTGGTTGATGAGTCGTAGTCAAATGAACTCTTGGGTGTGAGTTTGTTGGGATGTACAAGTTTGGCTTTGTGCCAAGTTGTCGAGAGAGTGACTGTTTCTTGGTGAAGATCCTCGTTGTTGTGGCAGGAAAATTCGGCAAAGTGCCTTCTTTTAAGAAAGTAAAGATTTATGAGAGACCTTTTTAGGCGTGTTTTAGAACCATAGGTCCAGGTGTGTGTGGAAGAAAGCGGGTATAGTGTTCAGAGAGGTTACAAGCATTTGGTGCGAGATGACACGGCATAGCAAGTGGTGACTCGCCGAGGCGGTTCCAAGGTATGGAGTACGGTTATGTTTTCTATCAGGATGGTTTGGGAAGGGCGAGAGGCAACTTGGGAGGTAGAAGCGGACATGAGGTCCAAGTATCCTCATCTCTTTAAATAAAGGAATTTCGGGGACGGAATTCTTTTGAGGGGGGAGTGTTGTAATAACCGGGAATTTTATTGAAAAGATTGAAGTTTTGTGGAGGAATTTTTAAAGTTTAAAGATTATGGGTCAGATTGTAAATGTGGGAAGAGGGTATAACCCCCCCCCCCCCCCCCATTATTGGCTCAAAACCCTAGGTGATTGTTACTGTTTGCGGCTGAGAAAGAGAGAGCAAAGAAAGGAGAAAATTCTTCTGCATTCTGCAAGATTGGAATGGAAGGAAGGAGTTCTTTGCATCATTAAGCTAAAGGTAAATCATCACTATCTCTTGGTAATTTTATCAATTTAAGTATCTCAGTGTTGAGCAAATTTAAGATGTCTGGTAAGTTATTCGACTCATAAGAGTACTGTCTCAGCTTAATAGTAGCTTAATAATCTTAATAAGAGAATCACTAGAGTTGGATTAGTCACTTTATTGGAAGGAGGCTCATCAGTCGATTAGAAATAGATTAATCTATGACCCTATTAGTAGTCAGTATCTCATCGCATCGACTATTCGAAGATCCGGAATATGTATTTATTTAATGAGTTCCGGAGTTATCTAATGTTGGAACTGGAACCTAGGTTGTTGGGCCATGATCCGGAATCCAATTCTTGTGGATCCGGAATTATGTAAAGAACCGGAATTTATTAATACATATAGGATCCGGAATTGAATCCACTTTGGACATAGTTCCGGAATGGTAGTTTGAGGCTTAGTGGATCCGGAGTCCAGAACCAACAGACCCGGAATTGACCTTACTGCATGATCTGGAATTTTGTTGTAGGATCCAGAAACTTAAAGAGGATCCGGAACTCCTTTTTAGTGGGCCGGAATTAATGTTGAGTGGCCTGTGAGTCCGGAACATATTTAATGGATCCGGAAATAAGAAATAGTAAATGTTGGGCCACAAACCGGAGCTGGTCACGTGATCCGGTATCACTTTCAAATGTAAACCGATAGTGGACTAGTTCATGGACCGGAATAATAATTTAAAATGGATTTGGTTGGGCCAAATTGGAAATCGATTCCTATTTCAAAGCCATATGATCCGGTAAGATTTATTTAAATTAGATCTGGTATTAACTTTAAATGAAATCCAAAATTTGTGTATTTTGGGCCTGAATATTAAAATAATCAAAAAGTTAAGTATGGAGTTAATTTAAAAAGAGATCGGTGGTGTGCTTGAAGGAGAACCGGAATCGAGTATAAATTAAGAGAATTGGGATTTAAATTCCATTGGGCCGTAAGCCCGGTATTTTAACTAAGGGAGTCTGGATTTAATTCACTTGGGCCAGTAAGCAGATTTCAGGACTCAAATTCTGGACCGAGAAGTGTAACTTATTAACTTAGATAATGGTGGGTTAAGCTCGGAAGCAAGCTCGAGTAACAATTATTAGATTTTGATATACATTTCCTAAATAATAGGTGTTCCACCTAGAGATCGGAAGTGTAAGTGAGAAGCTTTGAAGCGAGCAGGCCAGGTGAGTTTTTCTAACTAAAATACGTGATTTTACGTGTTTTCCAAAGAAAGTGATTGAGTAGAAATGTCATGTTATTTTACATGATTTTTACTTGAATGAAAGTGGAATGTTTTACTGATTATGGTGTGTTTACAAACATGATTTGCTTACAAACTTTTACGAACTACTCCATGAAAAGTATGTTTTGTTTGAAAGATGATTTAGCATAAAAGGAATGATTTATAAAGCTTTCACGTTCCGTGATTTATGATGAGCTATGTGTATGTTATGTGAAGTCGGTCTGCACAGTGGGATCAGAATACCTCGGGATCCGATGATCCCTTGGGCATATGTGACGAGCTTGTAGGAGGGAATTCGTTTCCTTCCTACTCGGATAGAGGGGAGTCTGTTTGGGCCCCGGTATGAGGCGAGAGGGGAGTCTGCTTGGGCCCCGATCGCGGTTAGCTTATGTGATCCTTAAACATTGTGCAGTACCATGATTGATGCTTATGTGGAGAATGTTGATGAGTTTTATAAAATGATTTTATACTGTTGTTATATGCTGTTTACGGAGGGAATTCACTAGAACTTATGGTCTAACCCTCGCTTTTCAAAACTAAACCATTTTCAGGTAAGCAAATAGTAGGAGGCTCATGTAAGTAAGCAAGAGCAGGATAGAGTACAGATGCAGATAGAGACAGTGCCTGTGCCACTTATAGAAGCTAGTATGTTCTCAGTTGTGTATAGGTTGTTTCCGCCAACCTAAGTTTTTTGAGACTAATGTAATGAAATTTTGGGACCCAGTTTTGTAATGTTTATGATTAATGCTATGCATGTCCTATTTTAAATTTTGGGTTGTTACACGTACACCCGACCCACCCTCCCCCTCCCTCCCCACTGGTTCGTGTGAGTATTGGGTTTGGTTCCATGATTGTGGGGTATTTATATTCAAGTGTTTTATCACAGAAATGGGATTTTGGGAAATATATCACTTTTTGTTCTAATACTTTTTATATTGGAATTTGTGGTTTAAATAATATTCTTCCGTTTTACCATTTTACATTTGAGATGAAAACTCTTAAACTCATCAGGCGTTGAACCTAATATTTTTTTGTCGGCATGTGCATCATGTCCTTGTTGGAGGAATGGTACTAGCGACACCATGAAAAGTTGAGTGTTAGTTAGATGCACGTGAAGGATGTAGTAATCTGATGGTGTCTTCAACATTCGGAGATAACGACTGTTATGGGGTTTTAGTCTCGACCCAAATCTAGAATTTGTGTAAGGTTTGGATTACTATTGTTTGATGTCGAACGATAGATTTCCGTTATAAGAAATCAATGGTTAACATTTAATAAATGTATTTAATTCTTATTTGATGTTTTATTGAAAATTTTAAAATTAGTCGTTTTTTTCAAATTTGAGGACGTTACATATGAACCCGTCATGTGAACCATATGTGTTTTTTCATCTGAGTTCCAAATGATCCCATATTTGAGTTCTAATGGGTTCATCGAATAGTTCCAAATGGTTCCAAATTTAAGTTCTAAATGGGTTCATCGAGTAGTTTCAGATTTGTGTTTCAAAAAGAACCTTGTTCGTAATCAACTTACTCATAATATTAATAACCTTCTATGATCAAATCATATATCATAAATGAACGGGTGTATATATTTTTAAAATTTGAAATAGAGCAAAATGTCTTTTAAATGGTAAGAATTTGTAAGAAATAAATTTTGGGGGGAATTTCGAATTGTGGAAAAGGATCTCCAATAAATTCTTTAAAATTTCTTCGAAATAGAGAATCAAAACTTAAAATCTCAAAAAAAAAATTGCTTTATTTACCTTTGGACTATGGAGATTCACCTGCGATGTCTCCAAGTCATTCGTGGTCACTCGAGGATTAGTCGGTGCGCGTAAGTTGGAATGGAAACCCACTGTTACAAAAAAACTATATAGTACATGTAATAATAAATTATTTCTCTCGTAGCTATTTAACATCAAAGTTTCTTATTGGTAGGAATATAATAAATAAATGTTTCTCTCCAATGGTAATCATTTTTTGGAAGGGAAAATATTTTAAGCAAAATTAGTCTGGCAGAATCCGGATGTTCTCAAGGAATTCTCCGGACGTTTGTGTCAGACTATGTTGACGGTTTCTTTGCAATGTTCAAACGATATTTTCTAAAACATTTTTGGGATCTATGATCTAGGGGTGTTAACGAGTCGAGCTTTTAACGAGCTACTCGAGCTCGAGCTCGTTTATCTCGAGCTCGAGCCTAATATTTGAAAAACACTTTGCGTTTGTTTTATTTGCGTGATTTCTCCACCTTATTCTTGCCTAAAACATCTCGTAATCAAACACCTAATACAGCTTCGATTCTACCATATAAATCGTATTATTATTAATTGTGTGCCTTTAGAAGTGTTTGGGGAAAGTCGCACGAACCAATTTAAATCTCAAACTCTCTAGTTTTCGCATTTATTTTTAGTTTGAATACTCGTTGAAACTACAATATGTGCCAAATAACCTTCTTTCAGGTTGTGTTAACAAAGTTTAAGTTAAATGATATCTTTAAAATCAAAATATCATTTTTTTCGAAATATAACGTTAAATATTAAATTATTATGAATTCGATATATCCGATTAACATATCTTTTATTGTGTGCTATAAAATGTTATTTAATCTCATTGTTATTGTTGTTAGGAGTATGATAACATTCCCACAAGGGTGTTATTGCTAATAAATGGTGATCGTGACCAATGGGAAGTTGGTGATGGTCCCGATAGCAAGTTATGGAGATGCCGATTCGAGGCTTCCATAAAGTCTAGATGGACAATACGATAAGAATCGTGTACCAGTTAGGACCACTTTGTCTTAAGATCAGGACCCGTTAAGTTAGGACCACTTTGTCTTAAGATCGGGACCCGTTATAAAACCCTGAAAAAGTTTAATGTTATTTAAACAATTAAACATGTACATAATACAGTAAAAGTTATACATTGTTTGATTTTAGAAGTGACCAAACTTAAAATAAATGATGTTATTTTAACTTGCATTCACTGAAAATTATACATTACTTGATACTAGCTATGTATCCATCCAATACAACAAGATGTAAAACTTTATTGTAAATATAGCAGTATTTGAGCATCTTTCTTCCTAGGAGGTAAGGGGTTCAAACTTCATAAAAAATGAGAGGGTGTGTGAGTTTATTTGTTGCATTTGCCGTATATAAATATTATATACTTCAAAAAAAAGTTACACTAATTTATAATCATACACATCTACATCAGTATATAAATGTCTAAATATTCAAATTTGTTAGATCAATGGTGGGATAAAGGTTCCAAAACTCATGTACCATTTTAGTTCACAACTTTTAATGCATTACTGATTTGTATTTTAATATTAATACTGTTGTTGTACTTTTGAAATTCAAGACTTTATTTAAATATTTTATAAAATAGTAAAGATAAACATGGGAAAAATATAATAATAATGCAATAATAACTTATAACTTATCCAATGAAAGTGGTACATTATGCATATAGTTTGTACTTTATGCTATAAGAGTTGTACATTACTTGATATAAAATGTGAGCTTACAATTGTTGCACCAAATTACAACAAAACACAGAGAAAAGAAAGATTTCTTGGTACAACTTCTTGCTCAACCTTACAAAAATTATAAAATTAAATAAATATAAAATATTGCTACAACAAAACTAAATTCTTTCTTGATATTCATCAATAATTATAAGTATCGAATGATTTTTGCGAATCAAGAGGACGAAAACTTACGTTTCTTATACGTATGCCCGTTGTTGTTAAATCAAACCAGTGTATTCAAAAATAATTCGTTTGTTTTTGGTCGGCTACGAGCTTTGTTTCGCGTACCAGAGTTTTTTCTGGCAGATGAGAACCTTTTCGGTCTCAATGTTGTATTCGGTGGCTTCTTTGTGACAACCCCATTTCATTCCTTTCGCTATTGTGGCGATTGCGTCTACAAAGTAGCTCGATTCCCGAATGATTGCATACCCGTTTGGTCTCAAGATACGGTCCATTTCCAATAACACGTGTTTCATCTCGCACCTACGTGAAAAAAGTCAAAGTCAAAGGTGAGTCTTGAGTTCGTCTACAAGATAAATGTCATTTGTAACACCCCCAACCCAAAGTATATGAGTAACGAAGTGCCACATACGTATTCCATATCTATGTTACTATGTATAACACTTATGCTCGACTGTTGCAGTTCTATAACAGTTAGACACTGACCATCAACTTATATATACACACACACATATAGGAGGAACCTCCTTTCTTTGTATAAGAGCTCTTTTTGAGAGAGATATTCAAAGGGGTATATATATAGAGAGAACCTCAAAAAAATTGAAAACTGATGAAAACCCTGGTAGTCCTTCATCTGGACGGTATGCACTTGTGCATACAAGTAAATTAAGTTGTTGTTTGGTTTTTATGCACGTCTGCATGTTACAAATTACTTGTATGCACAAATGCATACCGTCTAGATGAAGGGCTATCACGGTATTCCTCAGTTTTCCGTTTTTTTAGGTTTTCCCTGAACCTGGCCGTATATATATATAGAGGCTCCGTAAAATGCAAACCTTGCATTTGTTGCACCCCTTACAAACCACAGTCTGCATATGTGCAGACTGGTTCTGCATATATGCATATGAATACGTTGAAGAATATACATATAATGGACATACATTCATATGGGACAATGCATATATGCAGAACCAGTCTGCACATATGCAGACTGTGGTTTGTAAGGGGTGCAACAAATACATGATTTGTATTTGATTTGTACCCTATATATATATATGTATGTATTTAGCAGAGAGAACCATAAATATTTTGAGAACATGAGAACGGGTACATTCAATGATGCATGTACACTACTATGTGTGCATTGATGAATATATTCATCAAAATTTATGACTATATATATGCATCAATGAATATATTGGTTCTCATGATTCTCAATATATTTACGATTTCCATGTGAACCGAAATATATATATATATATATAATCATGTAAAGACGACAAAAATATTACAAACTCATGTGAACTAATCTTAATGTATTATTGTACATTATTCTTTTTCCATCTAAGGCTAATTATTATTTATTAAGTTATTGTTTTACATATATTTGTTTCAAAATGTGAAACTTTTTTACCTATATTTTTTGTTTCACAATGTGAAACAAAATTGTATGTTCCATAATGTGAAACAAGATCGTATGTTTCACAATATGAAACAATGAAACAACACACGATTCATTGGTTTTTACAGTTCTCAACCTTTCAGAGTTTCTCATTTAGGTTTGATGGTCTGTGTCTATCCGACATAGGACCCCAACAAAAGCAATCTAGTTGAAGAACAAAAGTTGAAATACGAAGCTTACCTATGACTTTCGGTTGTGAAGAGGCCATCTACATGAAGAAGATCATATGTTCGAGGATACGTTGAGAACGCCTCACACCTACCAAAAGATCAAACGAGTGAATTCATATATAAACAACACAAGATACAAAATTTATCATCTATATATAATCGCGTTTCAACTTACCAATCTTGGAAAGTCCCAACAAGTCCCCTATCGTAAACAACCGGAAGTGTATTAGCAGCATATGACGACACAACGTTCATGACCCAAAGCGGATCATTAATCAAAGC
The DNA here is from genome assembly GCA_033807775.1 of Saussurea involucrata. Taxonomy (NCBI): domain Eukaryota; kingdom Viridiplantae; phylum Streptophyta; class Magnoliopsida; order Asterales; family Asteraceae; genus Saussurea; species Saussurea involucrata. The sequence continues at coordinate 82,778,844 of CM066313.1, forward strand.
CGCAGCAAAACCTCCATAAACCGTATTCATATCCATAACATTTCGAATCTTATTTGTTCCAAGAGCCGGAAGCAACTTCTTGTAATGCTTCACTCGGCTCTTCCACTTGCTATCGTCGTGTTTGAACGCGCCATCGCTGCCACCACGAACGTCAGAAATCCGTTCAGGAGCCACGTTCAATCTTTCGGGCCATTTTGCAAGCGTTTTTAAGCTCATTTTCTTGATTTTAGGGTCGGGGACAACGACACAAGGTCTCAACGGTGTGTACCATGCAGAATCGGGCTCAGTCCCATCATCACATTTTGGTGGGTAGCTGTCGGGTGTATCGAGCTTTTTGTAGCAGTTGTTGTCAGATGATTTTTGCCACACGGCTATATCGTCTTTCTTGTTGTACAACTTGAAGCACATTGAAGTTAGAAGTTCTTGTAGCTTTTCGTAATCGGATTTTTGTTCTCCGACTGTTGTGTTCCAACCTCTCCACCGGTTTTCGTAGTTTACGGGTGGGCCGGATAGGACCCAAAAGCCTCCGGGTCGGAGGATTCTGTGTACTTCAAGAAGGTAAATTCCACCTGAAAAAGTCATTGACGCATTTTATCAAACACTTGGTGGGCATAAGAAAAGTCGTACATGAAATTGCAGCAAATGTAATAAAAACATTACCGAATTCCGTCCATGGGATCAGGCATCTGGAGCAATGAGCCATATCGAATGAATTCGAAGGGAATGGAAGACGCTGTGTTGATATGATTCCAAGAATGGCGGGAATACCACGTTCCAAAGCGAACTGGACTTGCGCTTCATGGTTATCTCTTGGGGCAAGTGAAATTGTAAGAATTCCACGATCGAGCAAGTCACCTCCCCAACTAGCAACCTAAAAGATTCAAGATTTTAGCTCCAAAACAAGTTGAAATTCAAGATTTTGGTTGTCGGATTCAAAGTTAAACGGGTTGAGAGTTCCTAACCCTAATCTGAACCGTTTAATAATCGCGTCAGAAAATCCCAACCCTAGCCCGATTTGCCTAACTCGACACGACCCGCCTAACCTATTTAACCTGTTTAACATTTATAAAACTAAAAATTGACAAAAAAATTACAGTTCAAATTAGAATCTAAATTTTATAGTTCAAACCTATAAGTTCTAACCAAACCCAAAACATTAAAAATCCAAAGCATTAAAAAGAATACTTATATAGAGGGGGGTTCTGGGCAAAACCTTAAAAAGCCGAAAAACTTAAGAACACCCGGTGGCCCTTCATCGGGACGGTATGCAGTTGTGCATACAGGTAAATGATGTTTTCTTGGTTTTTATGCACGTGTGCATGTTACAAATTACTTGTATGCACAAGTACATATCGTCCGGATGAAGGGCTACCAGGGTGTTCTTCAGTTTTCGGTTTTTTTAGGTTTTCCTGACCCTATATTATATATATATATATATATATATATTAACGAGTAAGGTTAGAGTCAAAATTTTCAACTCGAACTTGACGCTAATAAGTAATAACCCGTTTATATATATATATATATTACCCAAACCCGTTTATTTCGTGTCGACTTCGTATTGGGTTATGGTGTCGTGTCAGTTTTTGTCAGATCTAATTTTACTTAAGGGTCTGCTCAAACTAATAAAAAACCGAATTCGAGGTCTGAAAACTCACCCCACAACCAGTATCAATGGCGGTACGAACAGTCCCATCTTTCATTCCAGGAATGAGGTTTTGCATGAGATCAACATAAGCACTAACACCATTAGGGAACATGGTACCACCACCAGGGAAGTAGAATTTCTCCCCTTCTTTCCTCAGCCAATGCTGGTTAGATTTCTGTTTGTTGATCCAGTCATATGGCACGTTCCTAAAGATCATTTTTTTAAGAGAATTAGATATATATAAAAAAAAGGATTACATTTTGATCAAAATTTAACGGAAAGTGAGGATAAAAATCGAATCTTTACCTGTACCAACATTCGTTTTTGCTCTTTGGCCATCTGATCGGCTCCTTGTAGCCATCGGGTGGCGGTACCAGGCACTCTTTTCTGTCGAACGCTGCTGGGCAGTGGCGTTCCATGAACGTAAGCCTGTGTCGTCCGTATTTCATCCATCTCTGTTGAACAAAATCATAAAGACACACAAACAATTTGTTAGAATCCCACGTCAGCTAGACACTATCCATTAAACGTGTCTACATACATAGAGTCGGGTTCAAACGAGAACAATACCTATTTAAAAGAACACCAGAACGAACAAAATCATTAGTGATTTTACATTAACGCACGAAAAAATGACTTTGGCCGCGTCTTCAGGTCGGCGTGGCTTTTTTGCGCGTTAATGTAAAATCACTAATGATTTTGTTCGTTCTAGTGTTCTTTTAAATAGTTACTGTTCTCGTTTGATCCTCCCTCTACATATATATATATATGAACTTACGTGAGGATCGGTGCAGGGCGTGTAATCTTGTAGATCGGTGCTGCATTGTGGGAACGAAACCGCTTTCACTTGGACAGGAGTAGAAACACTCTTTCCGGAAGATTCAACTGATTTCACAACTTCGTCAGTACCAAATCCGTTCTTCTCCGAACAAAAGATCCCACCAAGATAGAACGAAAACCCACATAACACAACGAACATAATCCCCATCGGAACAACCTTTGAACTCTTATCATTTGGCCTTATCGGCTTATCATCTTTTAGCTTCATCTTCCCTTATCTCTACACAAAATCAAGTCAAAAAAACCCATAAATCACACCATTAAGAAACCCGAACACGTGGGGTCCACATATCGAACCCAAACACGCAAAGAATGGATCAGATATCATTAAAGGCTTAAACCCTAACCATTTTGCAGTTAATCAAACCTGGATCTAATCAAGTTCCTAACTTTATCTCATATAAGAAACACCCACAAACTGTAACACTAGTTTTATGATCTAAAAGCAAATGGGTAGTTAAAAATGGAACAAAAAAACAAGAAAGATTCTTGAGACAAACCTAGATCCCAAAGCTTACTAAAGATGGAAATGTGTTCTTGAGTTGAAGGACAGATCTAGTCTATAGCTCATTGGGGGTACTAATATAAGTAAAGAAAACAGCAAAGTGAGGTCAGTAAATCAGTGCAGATCTGATGGGAAATAATATAAATAATAATAATAAATTGGAAAAAGGGGAAAAGAATTTAAGATCTGGTGGCAATTACTCACTTTATGAACAGCTCACATGAAAATTTTGGGCCCAAGTTTTAGGAAAAAAAGTCTTGTAGGGGCCTCCTATGTGATTGTGCCCACTGAATTGAAATTTGAGGGTGTACTACGTAAGAAAACAGAGCTTTCAGACCCTCACCTGCCTTTGATTGAAATTATTTGATCTTTTGATATGATTCTTTGATCACTATACCACTCAAATTAGTTGTGCTACTACTTTATTTTCTTGAAAAGGTTGGATCTTGAAGATTAGTATGAAAAAAAAAACATAATTCCAAACAAAACCCACTAAAATGATGTTGAATTTCAGCTGGAAATCATGAATTCAACTATCTTTTTTACATAAAGTTTCTTGCTTTTTTTGTTTTTTAATGTTTTCAAGATCCATGTTAATTTACCCAGAAAAATGTACAAGATTTTAGGCAATTAGAGGTGAAAATGAAGTGAACCCATCTCTCCAAATCAGATCTACATCACAAAACTACACAAAAACACAATTAACAGTCAAACAAGATTTGGGTTTTTTTTTGGAAATTTGTAAAGCTCTTCTGTTTCAAGAAAGATCTGGCAAGAACCCTAAAACAAAGGGTTAGAAAGTACCTGGAGAAATGTGAAGGAATCCCCTAGATTTTTGGGACAGATTTATGAACCATACACAAGCAAGCAGAAGATGGAGTGATTTCAGAAACAAAATCCAAGAAAAATGGATGGTGATAGGAAAGAGAGAGGGTGAGAGTTGAGATAGAGAGATATATCTCTGGCCTCACACACATGGATGCTTCCCTACATGCACATATATATATATACATACATATATGAGATGGTTACCTTAAAAAGTTACTGGTTTTACACCTTCTGCCGGGCTGTCTTTATTTTTCTTAGATTTCCCATTTCTATGTTTTTTAATTATTACAGAAAAAAAGTGATTGGAAGTTCAATGTCCATTGGTTCTCTCTCTCTCTCTCTCTCTCTCTTTGTGTTGTGTGTCTTCAAATGGTTTCTCTTGTTTTTCTACTTGGAATTTGACTTTATTTCACATAGATGTAACAAATTCACAACATCTCCCAAAGCTTCCCCACAATGTAGAAAAAAAAAATACGAGGATTTTAAGCTACAATTTTTCTAAAACTATCTTTTTTAAAACGGAGAAAATAGGAGTGAGATTGAGTTTTTCTTCAAATATGAAGATAACCCATAAATGATTATTAAATAAGAACACCAATAGAAAACTATAAAAATAAATATTTAGAAAAAGAAATAATTTTTTAATAAATGAATGAAATATTTTAATAATATTTAAAAAGAAAAATAATCTTTTCTACTTTTTAAGTAAAATAGAATAAGAACACGACATACATATGTATATAATAAATAATGTGGATTCTTTATAAGGAGCTTCTTATATATAGAGAGTGAGATAATGAAAATTAATGTAGGTAACTAAGAGCATCCACAACAAGGATTTTATTTGGATTGCAAAAGTGCCATATAAGATTGCTAAATTAGAAATTGTAGTGGTTGTGAGTATGATTGCTAAATTAGAAATTGGTTTTGGTAATTTGCATCGTAACAAATGAAAAAAAAACTATTTTCAAATGACCCTATCAAACTCGATTATTAAAAAAAACATATTTGTTTGAAGAGCTGTTTAGTCTTCTCGATTATTAAAAAAAGATAATGTTTGTATATATCGACAAACAAAATAATTATAAAATCTGCTAACCGACAAAAGGCATATGCAAAGAAGACTCAATAAATAAAACCAACACGAGCTAGTTCACACGAAAATGATATTCGATCTTGAAAATAAACGTTACGATGTCTATGAGTATAACAAGACATGACCAACAATGGTGGCACATGTTGAGGACCTCTATAAACTCTATTATTGCATTTTATTTCATATTACTAATTTGTAAATCTTGTCGACCATCAAACTCGACCAATGCTTATATTTTAAAACTACTATTAAATTTCTTTATTTTTTTTAGTTAAGCAAGAATGTTACTACGATTGTTAATATATATATATATATATAAAAGCAATTCTTTTATTTAAAAAAAATATTTCTTTATATATTGATTATTTTCAACAATTAAAGCCACTTATGAATTCAAAAAACATTTCATTTTTTCCAATTATGAATCATTAATATATACAAATGAATAATTGTTACAATCAATATCAATCAATATATAGAGGGCACAAGAATTGTGTTGTCATTTTAGGATTGCTTGGTACATGAATTTTTCTTTTGTGATATTGGACATGAAACAATTGTAATGTATAATTTTTCATTATTTTTTAAAAAATTAAAACAAATTCTTATTCTTTATGTGAAAAAATTATATTTCATTATAAATTTGTTGTTCTCTTGGTAATTTAATTGCAAGACTATGTTTAACATCCAACTGTCCAACTTTGCTTATCTCTTAAAAATCTTCTTTATTCATCTCATTTCAGGTTTACTTTTAAAGGTGTATATCATACTTGCTTTGTTTTCTCTCCGTCTCTACTTATCATGAAAGTATGTCTGATGACAACAATTTAAATGAGGAATCGTTGAAAATTTATAAATTTAATTTTTTTTATTATTGTTTTTAATTCCTATTTTTATTTCTTTATCATTTATATTTGATTGGAAATGTAATAGATAAATGCGTATTATGGTAAATTTTGTGTTATTTTCCTAGCAAGGAAATCATGAGTGACGGAGGAGAAAATAATTGTCTGTTGCCCACTTTCTTCAAAAGAAATAGATTAACATATAAACTCTTGCAAGTGTGGCTATGAGGACCATTGTCATATACAACAAATCTACATGTAACAATTAGTGTAGTTTTTTTGGGTAATTTTGCATACATTTTGTATATATATGGTTAATCTACAACATATCCATTTTCTTTTGGTATTTCCTCTAGAGTTCTTGCTTTATCCATCTCTCAACTTTTTTTTCTCTATTGGGTTTTACTTTTTATGTTCATGATATGTTTTTTTAATATTTTGTTGGAATCTTAGTGGGTTGTCTATTGGTTGCTCAAAAATTCACAACTAATTAACGGTAAAACAATATTTGCTTGAATAACTTTTTTTTCTTTCAATTTTCAAACATTTAGTAGTCAAACATTTTTCAGTATTGTTGTGGATTTCATGAAAATTCCATTTAAAACAACCATATATCGTAATTATTTTATGTTGCCTCTTTTCCAGGTTAAACTCAATTGCTACGAACTTCGGTTGTATTTCATTATCTCCATTATCTTCATATTAACATGTACCTAAAGTTTTTCATGGACATTTTCCTTAAGAACTTTTTACTTACGTTGGATCTTTTCGGAATTATTATTATAACAATACAAAAAAATATATGAAGGTCTATTTGTTAATCAAAACAATATAAATTAAATTGTAAATAAGAAATAATTTGCGTTCAAAAGTATATCTCTTATTGAGAAAAAGGAATAGCACAATAGCTATTTGACTAGATAATGTTAGTCGTTTGAACCACACCGGGTCACATGAGATTGCGTTTTATTATTTGACAGTTAACGAATGGCGTTTCATCTTAATTTGGTTACATATTTTCTAACATAACTTCGTCATCGCACATGTTGTTTTATTTTCATAAAAAATACTCTAATACATTCATCGTCTTATATTACATTTTATTATCAAATTACGTTTCATCTTAAATTGGTTACGCATTTTCTACCATAAACTTCGTCACCGCGCATCGCACGGTACCAAATACTAGTTTGTTATAAAATAAGAGGTCGTTTATCAAAAACTTACTGAATAAGTGTTTACCGGCAAAAGTTACGATATTCACTTCAAAATGAATTGCTGGTAAGCGTGTGTAAACGTCTTATTTCCCACTTATTGAATAAGATTCTCGGTACTTGTTATATCTCTTACTGAGTAAGATTTTTTTTTTAATTGGTATCGAAGCCTTTGGCCTACTATAAGGTCAGAAGTTCAAACCTCACCAAAAGTGAGGAGGGTGTGTGAGTTTATTTATTGCATTTGTCATATATATAAATATTATATGATTCAAAAAAAAAGATTTTTTCTGTTTTTGTTATGTTCACCCAAAAGGTCAATGACACCTGCTAAACACTTATCCAATAAATGTTTGATAAATAATCCTAAATTGATTTTGAAATATATTGGCTAAAAATAATTAATTGTCAAACAATTAATGAGATTTGTTAAATTATATTTAAAGAAAATTTATTCTATAATCATTCCTTAAAACTTTTAGCCATTTAATAGAAGGGCACACTTAATAATGAGCCACACTTGCTTGGAATATGGTCTAAATTATTATTTTAATTATTAGTAAAATAAATGTCTAATTTAAAAGGTAAACGTTATATTTTTTTATTTTATCTTTAATTATCAGATGTATAAAATTTATATTTCTATAATTAAGGGTGTAATTGTTCCTTTGTTGATTAGAAAAGTGTTTTCTAAACTTTATGTTTTTTTTATTGTGAACATTTGTTTTGGTGTAAACAAACTAGTTTCTTTATATGTACCTCCACAAGTCCACATGCATATATATATATATATATATATATAGGGTCAGGTTCATGAAAAAACTTCAAATAATTAGAATACTAAAGAGCATCCTTATAAACATTGATTCAACATAATCCAAAAGATATTAAAAATCAACAATTAAGCTAATTATAATTAATGAAAAGGGTATTAAGGTAATTTGAGCACTATATCAGATATGGAAAATACAACAAAGGCACAAATTGTTTCCCTATAATTATGGAGATCACGGTTTTCCGGCGAAAACTTGCAGATTCCGGCGAGTTGACGGTTCTCCGGCGAAAACTTGCAGATTCCGGCGAAAACTTGTAGATATGCACAAATGCATATACATACATATATATATATATATATATATATGCACTTGTGCATATTATGCATTTGTGCATATATATGCACAGATCTGGAGTTTCAACACCAATGGCTCGACTAAAACAAAAAAAAACGTACAGAACCATGAGTTTAATGAATAAAGAAAAAAAAGAAACAACATCTAAGCAAAATAAAACAAAACACATACCCAAATAGTGGAGTCCACCATGAATCTGCAAGTTTTCACAGAAATGGATATGCATATATATGCACAAATGCATATGTATGCACTTATGCATATATATGCACAGATCTAGAGCCGGTGTGTAATAACCGAGATTTGTATTTAGTTGGTATTTTGGAATTTTGGAAGAATTTCGAAATTTAGAAAGATGTGTGGCTTAAGTGTAAAAATTAAGAAGTTGGTGCTTTTGAGAAGAGTATATAAAGAATGAGAAAACCCTAATTTATTTCATGTTAGCCAAATAGTGTGTGTGTGTGTGTGTGTGTGATTTCGGCTAAGAGAGAGAGAAGGATAGAAGCATTTCAATAGAAAGGAAGAAAGGAGTTTGTAGCTGCTGGAACTTTGAATTTATCAGTAAGATCATCAGGTAATCTACCAATTTGTCTTCTCCTTTTTATTTTGATGAAATGCTTTGGGTTGTGAGGAGAAAAACTAAGTTTATGGAATTTCTTGTGTTTTCTCATTCAATTGTTAAGAAGGGTTAGGAATGGGTGGTTGTGCTCACCACCGAACCATTTTGAGTTAATCTGGAGGTATTGGGAGGATTAGGACAAATGATGAGCAAATTCCTGCGTTTTTGTAAAGTTCGTCGCGTCCGGAAACCTCCAAACCTAGCTAGTGTCCGGACATCTTGCGGTGTCCGGATGAGAGTAGTGTCCGGGTAGAGTTATGGTAGTAGTTTCCGGTAGTTGACCGGAAACCCTTGAGAATCCGGGTAGAACATCCGGATAGTTTGGTTACCCGGGTAGAACGTCCGGATAGCTCTGGTTGTCCGGATAGTTTCGGCTGTCCGGATAAAGTGTCCGGAAAGTTGTGGTATGGCACTGTAGTGCAGCCTGTTAGTCTAAGGGGTTAACCGTATGAGTGTGTAGTTCAAGCAAGCGACTTACCGTGGTAGTGTGTAACCTTATAGGTGCAGTTGAAAGGAAAATCAATCTAGTGAGAAGATTTAAGCAGGACGACAGGTGAGTCTTTCTGAACCTAAATTTTATACAAGTGTGTGGTTGACAATTATTGTCTAATGATGGGTTTTCCAAATGCTTTTATTACAAACTGAAGGTTTAGTGTGTGGCATGGTTATTATTTAACTGTGTGCTTGTCAATTACTTTTATGGCAAAACGATGAAAAGTGTGTGGTGTGGATTTTTATCTAACGGTGTGTTATACAACTGCTGCTGTTTCAAGCGATGATTAATTGTGTGACAGTATGTGTTTCAAATGAAGGAACAGTGTGTTTGAAGATTATTAATTAACAATGTGCTTTTCAACTACTTTTATTTCAAGGCAAGGTATGAATGTGCGATTCATAAGTGTGGCTTATATGTGTGATTTAAATGTGTGTGACCATGCTCTGGCTTTTGTGTGACATGGGCGGTGTGTGCCCGATTACGCTGTCACGGTGTGTGTGACATGGGCGGTGTGTGCCCGATTACGCTGTCACGGTGTGTGTGACATGGGCGGTGTGTGCCCGATTGCGCTGTCACGGTGTGTGTGACTTTAGCGCGTGCCAGTAGCATGTGTCAATGTGTGCATATCAACTTTGTGTGCTAGTTATGATTTATACAAGGCTTTCCTAACTGATTTTATAAACTGAAATATTTTGGTGTGACTTGGTGTGGAGGGAACTCACTAGACCTCATGGTCTAACCCTCGCTTTTCAAAACTAAAACTTTTTTTCAGGTAAGCAGTAGTCGAGGGCACGTTTAGAGTTTTGGCAAGACGTGGATCGGAGCTTGCGCTAGAAGGAATTAGAAGAACCTCCTTTGAAATGTTTAGTTAGATTTTCTCAGCTGTATTTAGGGTTATTTCCGCGAACCCTGTATTGTAAATCTTGTTAGTGGGACCATGTTGAGCCGTTTTTGGCGTTATGAACTAAAGAGGTAGATTCTAGCTTGTATGTAAAATTTTGGGTTGTTACAAATGGTATCAGAGCCCTAGTTTAAGGGATTTAGGCGACCGGATGGGCCTAAACTTAAACTGTGGAGTTGAAGGACACAACTGAGATATAGGAAGCCTTTAGTGAGGACCGTAATCATCGAGGATCTAGGATGATGGTGGTGAGGACTTTCATGTAAGGTAAATTCAATACACATCTGGCCAATGTCATTTTGAATTTACAGGTGCATGGGTGTGCTTGCTCACTTTTGTTCTGATAGTCGATGGAGGTGTTAGTGTGTGGAGAGTAACAGTAGTGTGCGGCGTGTGGTGGATAGTGTGTGGAGAGTAATGGTATGTGTGGAGTTCTAACCTTGTCATGATGACAACGGCTTAGTGTGTAATGTGAAATTATTCTTGGTGTGATTGTTGTTGCTACCTAGAAGAATCATTTTTGGAATGCTCAGAGTGAGTGTCCGTGTGAAGTACAATCTTGAGGACTCTTAAGGAAAATAAGTGATTGGAGGTGAGTCCCTAGCCTTTGTTGAGTCTTTACTCTAGGAGTTCCCGATGTCGGTGGATTGAGATCTTGAGAGTTTCAACCCAGGTATAGAATGGTAGAGATGTGCTTGCTTGCTCTCTAGTATTGGGAGAGTGACAGGTGTGGTTGGGAAATGATAGGTGTATGGATTGGCATCACTAGTGTTGGTTAACCTATTTGGGGTCGAAGTGAAACGGTATATTTTGCAAATTAGTGGTCAAATGGTAACTGTAAGGTTGGAGCAATCTAGTGTATGGGGGTTGTGTGGACAAGATAGTGGAAACTTATACTTAGTGAGCAGGTGAGGCCTGGTGGTCATGAGTGTTGTGAGGTCAAGCGGTGGATTAGTGTCGATATGGAATGAGCATAAGTGGAAGTCGTTGCTCGGAATTCGCTTATAAGTTGTTCAGATGTGATAAAATTATGTGTGGGGACGTAAGGATGATTATGTGGCATGTAGTAACGTTAACTGAGGGTAAAAGAATGGAGTGGCAAATGGTGACTAGCTAAGGAGGAAATTGTATGTTCTCGGGTTGGCTAGTTTATGATGTTCGTAGTAGATACGAAATCTTTGAGAATGTTGAGCCAATTCGGAGGTGTAAAGGAAATGTAAAGGAGTGGATTAATGTCGGTTGAGAAGTGAGGAGTGTGTGGCCGTTTCAAGCATTGAGTGTTGTTTTGGTTTGACTTAGTGGAAATTCTCGTTTGAAGCATGGTAGAAGTGTTGGTTAGGTATAGCACCCATTGAAATTTCGTGTTTAGAGTGGTCAATGTTGGATGGGGAACGTTCCATTCTAGCTGGATGTAATTGGGACGGTAGGTTGGATGGAGTGAGAAAATGGGAAGGAGAAAGCGTGGCATGTGTTATGGAAAGTGGGGAGCAATGTTTTTCAGAACGTCGCCGATGGGTGCATGAATTTCTAGGGGAGTATGAGAAGGAGGATTTGTGAGTATACGTTTGATCAAGAGTATGTACATTCCAGGGAGTCGCTCCTTGGAAGCGTGTTTTATGTATGAGAAGTTTATGTAAGGAAATGATTGAAGGACTCAGGGTGAAGGACTATTAGACTTGGTAATAGTATGAGAGTGACGTTGTGGTATAAGCGTGTGACTTGTTGCTATTATTGGACTGTGGTCAGTATAATTAATGTGAGAAAGTGGTAACTGCCTTAGACGTACTTAGTGTTAGGGGAGTGATTGTAGATCGCAAGGTTGGAAAGCTGAGGAGCCGTCATCCTCGATTGTTCGAAGATGGAATTCCGGGGACGGAATTCTTTTGAGGGGAGGATATTGTAATAACTGAGATTTGTATTTAGTCGGTATTTGGGAATTTTAGAAGAATTTCGAAATTTAGAAAGATGTGTGGCTTAAGTGTAAAAATTAAGAAGTTGGTGCTTTTGAGAAGAGTATATAAAGAATGAGAAAACCCTAATTTATTTCATGTTAGCCAAATAGTGTGTGTGTGTGTGTGTGTGTGTGTGTGATTTCGACTAAGAGAGAGAGAAGGATAAAAGCATTTCAATTGAAAGGAAGAAAGGAGTTTGTAGCTGCTGGAACTTTGAATTTATCAGTAAGATCTTCAGGTAATCTACCAATCTGTCTTCTCCTTTTTATTTTGATGAAATGCTTTGGGTTGTGAGGAGAAAAACTAAGTTTATGGAATTTCTTGTGTTTTCTCATTCAATTGTTAAGAAGGGTTAGGAATGGGTGGTTGTGCTCACCACCGAACCATTTTGAGTTAATCTGGAGGTATTGGGAGGATTAGGACAAATGATGAGCAAATTCCTGCGTTTTGGTAAAGTTCGTCGCGTCCGGAAACCTCCAAACCTAGCTAGTGTCCGGACATCTTGCGGTGTCCGGATGAGAGTAGTGTCCGGGTAGAGTTATGGTAGTAGTTTCCGGTAGTTGATCGGAAACCCTTGAGAATCCGGGTAGAACATCCGGATAGTTTGGTTACCCGGGTAGAACGTCCGGATAACTCTGGTTGTCCGGATAGTTTCGGCTGTCCGGATAAAGTGTCCGGAAAGTTGTGGTATGGCACTGTAGTGCAGCCTGTTAGTCTAAGGGGTTAACCGTATGAGTGTGTAGTTCAAGCAAGCGACTTACCGTGGTAGTGTGTAACCTTATAGGTGCAGTTGAAAGGAAAATCAATCTAGTGAGAAGATTTAAGCAGGACGACAGGTGAGTCTTTCTGAACCTAAATTTTATACAAGTGTGTGGTTGACAATTATTGTCTAATGATGGGTTTTCCAAATGCTTTTATTACAAACTGAAGGTTTAGTGTGTGGCATGGTTATTATTTAACTGTGTGCTTTTCAATTACTTTTATGGCAAAACGATGAAAAGTGTGTGGTGTGGATTTTTATCTAACGGTGTGTTATACAACTGCTGCTGTTTCAAGCGATAATTAATTGTGTGACAGTATGTGTTTCAAATGAAGGAACAGTGTGTTTGAAGATTATTAATTAACAATGTGCTTTTCAACTACTTTTATTTCAAGGCAAGGTATGAATGTGCGATTCATAAGTGTGGCTTATATGTGTGATTTAAATGTGTGTGACCATGCTCTGGCTTTTGTGTGACATGGGCGGTGTGTGCCCGATTACGCTGTCACGGTGTGTGTGACATGGGCGGTGTGTGCCCGATTACGCTGTCACGGTGTGTGTGACATGGGCGGTGTGTGCCCGATTGCGCTGTCACGGTGTGTGTGACTTTAGCGCGTGCCAGTAGCATGTGTCAATGTGTGCATATCAACTTTGTGTGCTAGTTATGATTTATACAAGGCTTTCCTAACTGATTTTATAAACTGAAATATTTTGGTGTGACTTGGTGTGGAGGGAACTCACTAGACCTCATGGTCTAACCCTCGCTTTTCAAAACTAAAACTTTTTTTCAGGTAAGCAGTAGTCGAGGGCACGTTTAGAGTTTTGGCAAGACGTGGATCGGAGCTTGCGCTAGAAGGAATTAGAAGAACCTCCTTTGAAATGTTTAGTTAGATTTTCTCAGCTGTATTTAGGGTTATTTCCGCGAACCCTGTATTGTAAATCTTGTTAGTGGGACCATGTTGAGCCGTTTTTGGCGTTATGAACTAAAGAGGTAGCTTCTAGCTTGTATGTAAAAATTTTGGTTGTTACACCCCAAAATCTTCGCCAATTTAAATCTCTCTGTAACACCCCAAAATCTCTCTGTAACACCCCAAAATTTTTGGTAAATCTCTCTGTAACACCCCAAAATCTTCGCCAATTTAAACCTCAAATTATAACAGGTTATGACAATAAATACTTCAACTTATAAAACAGGCTGTGGATTAACCATTAAGAGTATATTCACATTTCAAGATCCTTCAAATAACCTATCAATCTAATTATGTCACTACAACCAGATTAATCAAGTTATCTATCAATCCATCAAAATCTCTTCTTTGTTAAATTCATCCACCTCTGCTATATCAAAACGCTCGACCCACAACCCTTTTACTTCCCCGAGCTGATACCTGGTAAGAAAACATCAATTGAAACGATTAGGCCAACGCCTAGTGAGAACATTCGTTTCCAAGATAACATTTGTAAAATCAATGTAAACAAGTTATAACAAACCTGATTCCCCTTTTCTTACCATACGTATAACTCTATTCCATTACACAATTTTATCCACTCCCATGACTATGACTGACAACAATTCCATCAGCATATCATACCCTAGAGCCACACTACGAATCTTATCAGATTCTAGATCAATGCTCTCCACCAATAAATCGCGATTACACACGCCCATTTATCAGCATATCATACCCCAGAGCCACACTACGAATCTTCTCAGATTCTAGATCAATGCTCTCCACCAATAAATCGCGATTACACACGCCCATTTATCGGTAAGGAAGCAGAGATTACAAGCACTTATGTCAACCTCACTCTCTTCCTTAGAAATCAGGAATAACGATTAAACGAGTAATACCACACGCCTATTCCATGATTTCCCACACACACTGGAATAGCGATTAAACGAGTAATACCACACGCCTATTCCATGTGATTACCAAACTTCAGTGCCTATGGATCCATATCACCTAATTGTACTCATATAGGTATTTACTCAATATAAATTCCTCATAGCAACCGTATAAGCGAATTATATTTATACCTCGTAGATTCCTCATATCATTCAGTATGAGCAAATCATATATATATACATCGTACAGATTCCTCATAGCAACTGTATGAACGAATCACAAATAAATCCTTTTCTTTTATATAGCATTATATTCCTGCCTAGTATCGACTAACGCAGTCTATAAACCTAACATACTACTTTTCACGGGTATGTATGTTCAAGCTATATAATTCCCATCACAATTCCTAAATCGCATATTTCCACGATTTACATAAATGCACATTTTATTACATCCGGAAAGATACATAAAATACAAGGCCTCTAGATACTTAACTTATCAGATCCTTGAGCCATATCTAATTTTGATACCATTTAGATATACTGGTTTCTTTACTCAACTCCCAATATGCTGTACCGGGACTCACCTGTACCGGGACTTGCCTCTACCGGGACATTCCACTACCGGGACATTCCACTACCGGGACTTGCACTACCGGGACTTGCACTATCGGGACTTGCATTACCGGTAGATTCCACTATCGGGACATTCCACTACCGGGACATTCCACTACCGGGACTTGTACTTCCGGGACATTCCACTACCGGGGCATTCCACTACCGGGACTTTCAAGGTTTTGCGTACTGTCCGTTCAACAAGTCCTCAAATCGATTTAAAACATGAAATCAGTTAAATCTACTCATTCTAATCAATCCTCAGTCAGTTCATACAAATATACCAAGGTTAATATAACTTAAAAACACTGATTTGTACAAAAAATCGAATGAACTCACCTCTTTGAAGAAAATCCACTTTAGTCTCGATCTGTTGCTCCAATCTATTTTGAACGATTTTGAAAACCTAATCCCAAACACAGATTCGTTTATAACCCAACGTCTATAACAGTTTTATCAGAAAACATGTTCACTTTCCTTACCAAATTGATGATCAAAGCTTGCTTTCTTCCTTTTTCCCTTTCTCTCTTTCTCTTTGCCTTTCTTTCTTCTGCCGACTCAAACAAAACCAAATTAGATATTATCTCATCTCTTCAGCCCCTTATCCATACATATTATCCATATTGACCAAACACACCTCCAAGTTTCGTTATTTCCGAAAGTAACATCCTACTTTAATCTCTTGTATTTTAACCCTATTGAATTGTAAAATTTCCATATAATTCAAGGTTTAACCCAAAATACAAAAGATCTCAATTCTCATTAAAATACTTATTATTGAAAATTCAGGATGTTACAATACTCCCCAACTTGAAATTGATTTCGTCCCCGAAATCACAATCAGATAAACAAAGAAGAGTACCTATCTCACATACTTTCTTCCGACTCTAAAGTCATACTAACAACTCAAAGATATAATATCATTATACCTATAATCACCCTCTTAGATTGTAATTTATCAAAAGGTTTTTCTAAAATCGATTCCCGCTCTTTTACATAACAACTTTTCTCATCAATTTATGCTTCAATAACCACGGCAATCCATCATTGCATCCATGACTTATACGTTTCTTTGATACAAATGCTATCAACTTCCCACATCAATATCGCACCACTTAGTCACATTGCAGCCAAACACTAAAGGGTTGCATATAAAAGGTGATAGCTCCATTGAACTCGTAGTATGACTACATTCTTAAGTCCAAAGCTTTCTATCATTGCTTCCCCACGTTAGCGTGGAATACTATCTTTCAAGTATTACTTGTCTCTTTCTTCCAACTTTCCACATATCGATAGTACTTTCTCATTACGAACCAAAACCAAACAGTTTCACTAAGATTTCTATCTTAAAATTTTAACCAAGTTATCTTGAAACTACATTACCGTTCGAAGTTACTACCCATTCTTAGATCTTCAACTAATCTTTTCTCGTACAATTCTTTGACACATACAGAGCAACTTATATTCCTTAACGATTTTGCCTTCACTATACCACACCAACTTACAAGCCACATGCTCCATCAACTTTATTGACAAATAGTACTTTCCATCCGGAATCCCCGAAAACTTCCATTCGGACACTCCCTCTTTCTGACTTCACATTACATACTAGTTGACATATCTATCTTGGCAATTCATGCCACTACTCGTTTGTACAATCTCCACCCATAACATTAACCACAGACCAGGTCTCTCATATACTCATAGATAAAACATTTATATTCCTGTTTTCTCGTCCAAAAACCGAGTTTATTTCACTAGATATCTCCTCCCCAACTTTAGTTGAACTACCACTCACGATTTTCTAATTAACTTGAACTTATACGTTCATACTAGCTACTTGTGATTCCAAACCAATACAAAAACATGGTACAATCCCTCACAGATCAACATTTTCTATACACTCCCTTGGTTCGTCTCTAGTACTTCATCTTTTATAAATCTTCCACATCATAAGTAAAACACTTATCTAAAAACAACAGTCCTTCACTGTTCTTACCATCCCCACAAGGTGGTCCTTCAACTTTTAAACTTCTGAGTCAAGACTTAACATTTATACATGACCCCAAAAGGATAACCAAAGCATTTACGTCAAGTAAACTTCAATTACAATATCATTCATGCAATTTCAAGCTCAAGCCTACGTCGAGCTTATCAAATCGGGTCAATGCTCTTAAGACTCAACTGAGTTCAATACCGAGCCATCTACTCAAAGGATCTAATGATCATTATGCAACACACGTTCCGATGCATGATAATCCTACGACCCCATCATTGCTACTTTCCCAACGAAGTCAACTTATATAGGCATATATATATGCGTATATGCAACTCTTTTATACTCCACAATGTATATACTTCGCCAAGATTTATTAGTTTCAAAGGTATTAAGAACGCGTAATTTATCAAACGGTCTTTACACCTAAGACCGACACTTGTTCAAATAGAAAGCAGTTAAGCATAAAACACATCTGAGACTCCATCTCGAGTCACTAAAACTAACAAACATTTAAAAGACTCATTTGAATATAAATCAAGCCTTTAAGGCCAAAATAAACGTTTGGTTAAACATGTGTCACTCACACGATTACGTAAACCAAAATACATTGTTACCCAAAATCTTTACCCTTTTTAATCCCTTAATTGGCCATCGGCCCCAAAACAAAGGTTTACCACTCTTAAAACTTTACATGGTCGGATTTACCAAAATCCCCCAACCCACATGTTCACATTTTTAAAACGTAAAACATCATAAATATTGCACATCCACAATAAACATTAAAAGCGTGTTTTTTATTACAAATCTTTCGCTTGTGCAACAATAACTCGAAACTTCTCTCATTAGTGATTTATTCGTCAATTACTCAAAATCCTTAACTATGTCGTACACGATAAAATATGCTTTGTGCATACCCTCTGCATAACAGCATACCGGTACCGCTCACGGTCTTTGTTCCTGTCCGCACAGGCATACGCGGGACGCACCCAGACCGCACCCAATGACAGACGAAAGGTCTCATACACCTTACACAATTATCGACTTCAAAGTCAATATTTGACATGTCGACATTTACTTAACCTTAAGGTCCCTAACTGAACCTAATTCTTCCTCCGGACACAACCGTCCCTCGACAACTGTATTCCTAGTCAGCGAACAAGGGTACAGACTCTCATGCAACCGACACTAAAGTCCACTTTCGACCCTCACACTGTTCATCTCTCATTTGAACACAATTACCAAAACTACAAACTTTCTCCCAAGGTTTATCCAACACCTCTCCACTCTTGGAGTTCTTTCTTAGCTTATAACGTAATACTCTACGACCTAGCGAGTTCATAGCCTTTATGCATGACAAAATCATTTCGCACATTTTCTCATTTTAAATAACCCTACTGGGAATAACTTGGGCACACATACCCCAAAGTATTGCACAACGATCTCGAGAATCGTTTGCATATTAAATTTCCGAAAACTCAATCCTTCTCAACCAAAACAGTGTTGTTACGACGGTAATATACTAAATGAAAATCTCTTCGTACGACAACAGTTCGAAAAAGTTTGACCGACACGAAATAAACTAGTCGGTTCTCTCACTTATTTATATGATGTTTAATAGGTCCATACTCCTGTTAGTTATTAAACGTTTTGCTGACCAACGCTTTCTTGATGCAATTCAACTTTTCATGTAAAGTAAGAAATACTTTGTAAAAACTTCAAAAATTTCGCTGTGCGACGTAAATGGGATTGCCTTTTTCTTTAAATACACTTTCGCACATGCTAATTCAACCTTGACTAAAACTGTTATTTATGCATTTGGTTTGAAATCATGAAAACTCATGTAACACACACTAAAACACCAGGCATAAAACTTTCCTCGCAACTGAAGGTTACTTACTCAAACGAGGTCAATCGTCTTACTTACGTAACTTATCATTGACATTCTACTTCCGACCAGTGGTCGCCCTCTCGGCCTTATAACATTTGCTATACTGGCATTCCACGATCCACATACTCCACCATGTCATACCATTTCCATCTTGATCAATCATCTCATACTCTATCTCCACACATATCAATCCACCTACTAAAGGTTGCCTTGGCGGACTTTCATGCGTCCCGCCAATTCCAGGTTATCCTTCCAACCTCCAATCAAAACTGATATGTCCTTCAAAGGACCTTGGTGGCGTATCCACCATCGTTCTACTATAACACACAGGAATAATCATAAAAATGGTTATACGAGTATAGACATACAAGACGTACTTTACCGATCATTAGTCACTGTAACAATTTAGAAATAAGTATACTCGTGTATTAATATATTCATAATAAAGTAGCTAATTGAGATTGTGAATATATCATATCTGAGAATTCTCATTACCATCGCTACGGTACTAATTTCACGTATTTTCGTCGACTTTAAGACTACCCAGTCTTAGCAATTCTACCCATACCTCACGGATCATAACTTAATTCATCACAACTTAAGTCTAGGTATCTCAAAATCATACCTAGTTCGCTTAAACTAATGCTCTGATACCATATTGTAACACCCCAAAATCTTCGCCAATTTAAACCTCAAATTATAACAGGTTATGACAATAAATACTTCAACTTATAAAATAGGCAGTGGATTAACCATCAAGAGTATATTCACATTTCAAGATCCTTCAAATAACCTATCAATCTAATTATGTCACTACAACCAGATTAATCAAGTTATCTATCAATCCATCAAAATCTCTTCTTTGTTAAATTCATCCACCTCTGCTATATCAAAACGCTCGACCCACGACCCTTTTACTTCCCCGAGCTGATACCTGGTAAGAAAACATCAATTGAAACGATTAGGCCAACGTCTAGTGAGAACATTCGTTTCCAAGATAACATTTGTAAAATCAATGTAAACAAGTTATAACAAACCTGATTCCCCTTTTCTTACCATACGTATAACTCTATTCCATTACACAATTTTATCCACTCCCATGACTATGACTGACAACAATTCCATCAGCATATCATACCCCAGAGCCACACTACGAATCTTCTCAGATTCTAGATCAATGCTCTCCACCAATAAATCGCGATTACACACGCCCATTTATCAGCATATCATACCCCAGAGCCACACTACGAATCTTCTCAGATTCTAAATCAATGCTCTCCACCAGTAAATCGCGATTACACACGCCCATTTATCGGCAAGGAAGCAGAGATTACAAACACTTATGTCAACCTCACTCTCTTCCTTAGAAATCAGGAATAACGATTAAACGAGTAATACCACACGCCTATTCCATGATTTCCCACACACACTGGAATAGCGATTAAACGAGTAATACCACACGCCTATTCCATGTGATTACCAAACTTCAGTGCCTATGGATCCATATCACCTAATTGTACTCATATAGGTATTTACTCAATATAAATTCCTCATAGCAACCGTATAAGCGAATTATATTTATACCTCGTAGATTCCTCATATCATTCAGTATGAGCAAATCATATATATATACATCGTACAGATTCCTCATAGCAACTGTATGTACGAATCACAAATAAATCCTTTTCTTTTATATAGCATTATATTCCTGCCTAGTATCGACTAACGCAGTCTATAAACCTAACATACTACTTTTCACGGGTATGTATGTTCAAGCTATATAATTCTCATCACAATTCCTAAATCGCATATTTCCACGATTTACATAAATGCACATTTTATTACATCCGGAAAGATACATAAAATACAAGGCCTCTAGATACTTAACTTATCAGATCCTTGAGCCATATCTAATTTTGATACCATTTAGATATACTGGTTTCTTTACTCAACTCCCAATATGCTGTACCGGGACTCACTTGTATCGGGACTTGCCTCTACCGGGACATTCCACTACCAGGACATTCCACTACCGGGACATTCCACTACCGGGACTTGCACTACCGGGACTTGCACTACCGGGACTTGCATTACCGGGACATTCCACTACCGGGACTTGCACTACCGGGACTTTCAAGGTTTTACGTACTGTCCGTTCAACAAGTCCTCAAATCGATTTAAAACATGAAATCAGTTAAATCTACTCATTCTAATCAATCCTCAGTCAGTTCATACAAATATACCAAGGTTAATATAACTTAAAAACATTGATTTGTACAAAGAATCGAATGAACTCACCTCTTTGAAGAAAATCCACTTTAGTCTCGATCTGTTGCTCCAATCTGTTTTGAACGATTTTGAAAACCTAATCCCAAACACAGATTCGTTTATAACCCAACGTCTATAACAATTTTATCAGAAAACATGATCACTTTCCTTACCAAATTGATGATCAAAGCTTGCTTTCTTCCTTTTTCCCTTTCTCTCTGCCTTTCTTTCTTCTGCCGACTCAAACAAAACCAAATGAGATATTATCTCATCTCTTCAGCCCCTTATCCATACATATTATCCATATTGACCAAACACACCTCCAAGTTTCGTTATTTCCGAAAGTAACATCCTACTTTAATCTCTTGTATTTTAACCCTATTGAATTGTAAAATTTCCTTATAATTCAAGGTTTAACCCAAAATACAAAAGATCCCAATTCTCATTAAAATACTTATTATTGAAAATTCAGGATGTTACACTCTCTCTCTCTTTATATATATATATATATATATATATATATATATTGTTGAGTTCATTTGTTAACCCTATATTTCATGCTAACTTTGTTAACCAAAATCTTAGTCATTGATGTTAAAACTGACTGATGAGATCAAAAGTAATCAGCACATTAATTATAAATTGGGCCATGTGTAATATTTAATGAAATGAACATCGGTGTTAGGGGTAATTGTGGAAATTGGGTCATATGTATTATTTAATGAGTTCATTTGATGTTATCACATTGGTTAACATTTGTTAATGATGAACAACACATGTTCAATTTATCCACACATGAACTATTTACCCATACGACCAGGTTACATGAAGATCTGATAAATTTGTTTATATGAACTATAAACCCACGCATGAACACACATGAACTATAAACTTATACGACCAGATTAGATGAAGATCTGATAAACAGTCCTTTTGGTTAGCATTCATTTAAGAAATGAACTCACATGAACAATTTATCCACACATGAACACACATGAACTATTAACCCATACGACCAGATTACATGAAGATCTGATAAATTTGTTTACATGAACTATAAACCTGTAACAACCTATACCAACTAACAAGTCACACATCCAAAATTTAAATAAATTAAACGCCAAAACGGCCCCACAATTGTCACGCACAATCAAAATCTTGAAATAAGAATTGGGTTCACGGAATTAACCCTATTACAGCTGAGAATTTGTATCTAAGACTAACAAAAAGGGGAAAGTCCTCTACTTCATCTAGACACAAGCTCCAACTCACATCTTTCCCTTGCCCTTACTCGAGCCCTCACCCACCTGCTTACCTGAAAAGGGTTTTACATTTTGAAAAGTGAGGGTTAGACCATGAGGTCTAGTGAGATCCCTCAAAATAACACATTGCACCACACATATCAATTATAATGAGTTTAAAGGAAATAATGAACAATTATACCCTTATCAGTTTAAACAATCACACGTATGCCGATGATTCACACTTGGTCACGTACACACTTGTGTCATCGTGTTTGGACACACACCCGCCCTTAATAATTACACAGAATCTATTCATTTATTCCGTATGGGACACACTCCCCATCTCAATTATAATATTACCTCTTTAACATGCGTAATTAAGCCACGTACAAACATGCAGGTTCAATATATAAATGAACAAGTAATAACATCAAGTATCACCAAAGTTTCGGTTTAGAAAGACTCACCTGATGTCCACGCTAAGTGTTCTCACTTGAAACTGCTATCCTCTATCCACACCTACATTTTACCCAATTACACGAGATTGAATAAGTCACCCAACAATTATTTAGAGCGAAGGCTCTCGAGACACTCCCTAACAATGCTACTGGCAACATAAAGTCCCGAACACGGGCAAATCCGGATTCCGGATACCGCCTTCCGGACTCCTCCTAATCTCATCCTTTTCCGGATTCACACAATCCGGACTCTCCCGGATTCCCCTATTCCGGTACCCACAATCCGGACTCTCCCGGATTCCTGCACAATCCGGACTTCTTCCGGATTCCGGTACTTTCCGGACATCTTCCGGATTCCGATACATTCCGGATCCTATTCCGGATTCCACAACTTTTCCGGAAAACCTCTTCCGAACTCCCAAGGATTTCCGGATAAGGCGACTTCCAGACTACTGGGGTTTTATCGAGCGATCCCATTCCAAATACCTTAATCACTTCCACAACACAACTTGATGCTAGGTGTTAAGCCATAACAAGCAAGAATATAACATTTCTAATCGATTAAGCAAGCTAAACACTCGATTTCCCGTACCGATATGGTTGGGACAATACACCCTGCATTCTCACATTCTTGAGGAGATACCAGTCAAGAAATCCCAAAACCCCAACATAAAATCCTTACCATTTTACCAAACATTACCCAACAGATTAATGGGTTAAGGAGAAGGAATTTACCTCCAAGAATTGATGATTCACACCTCCAAGCTTTTACTCTCCAATGCCCTCTTCGAGCTAGCAAGTCTGCTGCTCCACAATTTCACACAGTAGCCGCATACAACAATGGGAAAGGAAATTAAGGTTTAAGGGTTTTAACCCTACTTCTCAACTTCACACAATAGCCACCAAACTTTTCAACTTTCACACCTCACACACCAACTTATTATTTATTTACAAGACAAACCCGGTTATTACAAAACCCATACATGAACACACATGAACACTCTACTCAACATCGTTAAAAACACCGTGACTCATGATGTTGTTATCTATGTTCATGATGCAACAATATGGATTCATACACTAATTTGATACTAAAAACTTACAAAATATTTAAGAATTAATAATATAGCTAGAATCAAGGAAGATTTGATGCTTGTAACTCCTCAATAAATGAATGTCATAATACAAATATACACTACAAGAAATGACGGTTTTAGCGACGACATTTGGTTTGTAGCTATAAATATCCACAGCAACGACCAGTCGTTGCTATAAGGTAAAAAAAAACTTGAATATTTGTTGGAATTTTTGCAACCACAATGTCGTTGCTATAAATGTAATTTTGGAGGGAAAAATGTCGGTATGTTAAAAAATTTAGAGCGTTATAGAGACGACATGTCGTCGCTATAGGTATTTAATACTTTTAAAAAAAAATAATTTCTTGTTGATTATCTATTATAAAATTAACTAATAATCTAGTACCTTATAGAGACGACGTATTATTGTTGTAAGTATTTAGTAAATTTTTTTAAAAACTAAAAAAAAGTGACTTTTTAATAAGAAAATTAATTAATAAATTGGTAACTTAAAGAGACGACATGTCATCGCTATAGGTATTTAATACTTTAAAAAAAAATTAATTTCTTGTTGATTATCTATTATAAAATTAACTAATATTCTGGTACCTTATAGGGACGACATATTATTGGTGTAAGTATTTAATATTTTTTTAAAACTAAAAAAAAGGTGAACTTTTAATTAGAAAATTAATTAAATTGATAACTTAAAGAGACGACATATCGTCGCTGTAAATAAAAATTTCAACAAAAATTTTGGAGGGAAATTTTGAAGGGTCACGGGAACGACATGTCATGGCTATAGATATTTAATAAATTTGTTATGACGTATAAAAAAATATGTGTTTCTTAAAAAGAAAAAAGAAACTAATAAATTGACACTTTATTGCGACGATTTGTCGTCGTTGTAGAGACTTAAATGTAAAAGTGAAAATAAGAAAACTCATGATTTTTGTATAAAAAAATTAATAATAAACTAGTAGTTTAAAGACACCATATGTCGTGGCTAGATATCTAATAATTTGTCTATATAAAATATAAGATGCATTTTTTTACTAAAAATATAATTAATAAACTTACATTATATAGACGTCTGTATATTGTATTACTTAAAATATAATTAATAAACTTGTAATATATAGAAACCACGTATCTTCGTTATAAATATTTATTAACCTTAAAATGTGTTTTATAAGAAAAAAATAATTAATAAAGTATTAATTGTTTTTAAATATTCAAACCTTAAAACATAGAAAAGTAATTGTTTAAATAAATGGATTAGAAAAATTAATAATAAATTTAATATATACATATATGTGTCATTGTCCCAAAGTTCTTTATTGGTGACAAAATATGATTTAATGACATAGATAATCCATTAATTTGATACATTAATATCTCTAATATATGTTGTTTTCGTATCATTAGAGTTGATTTACATATACCCATTTTCATTCTTATAATATGATTTCTCACTGATACGAATATCTTAACAAGGTTCCTATTAATTTAGTGCTTTAGTGATTGATCTTGTGTCATTAAGCAACAAGAGTCAGTCCATCGTCTAAGTGTTTGGAGGAATTAAAATAACTAATTCAATGAATAATAATCTATTTCTTAGGATTGTATGAGATGCCACAAAAACAATCAAGTTCTCCTCAATACATTCCTACATGGAACGAAGAACATTGAGAGTTTTGCATTTGTTTTTGATATGTTTATTTATGGCTATAAACTTAGGTGTATATATACGCAAATGCAATTAGTTTGATAGTTAAAGTATATTCAAATAAACTTATACTTAACCAATCTTAGATATGTCATAGTTTATTTATAACTTGTTCCATTTTCTATTAGGAGTTCGTTCCCGACTCTTTTCATGAATTTGACCCTTTCCACAACCTTGTCCATATGGTACATATTTAGCATATATGTGTGGATTAATATGTTCAACTACTATCCTTTGGAGTTCTTTCCACCTCCAACGCTTGCCTTATTAACCCCAAGAATTTTCTTTATCTGGGTATGTCTAGCGTTGTTAAAAAAGCACTGCTACAACTCTTAACCACTTGCATTAAGTTAATGAGTTTGTTAAAGGTTATATTGCAGCTTATATTGTTTCATTAGTATGATTGGTGATATAGGAAAGATGAAAAGATGTTATGATTCGCATAATCTTTTGTGAGTTCCTTGCCACAAAGATTGAGATGCATTTTGAGACATGACATTCCTTTGTCAAAATCAGTTACCTTCTTGTAATCAAGTAAGTAGGTTTCTTTCCCCTGTATGATTAGTTTGAGAAGTATATGGTACTGAATATTCCCGAATTTCCTTTTTGGGACTACCCACGGTTCTTGGGGGTTTCTAGTTATTCTCTCTGAAGGTTGTGACTGATGTATCTGTTAGTGCTTAAATGTTTATTGTACCAAGTAGAGGGACCATTTTTGTAATAGGGCTATTCTATACCCTAGGTATATAATGTTTGTTTCCTTCCCTTTTGGGAAATAGGTCATCTACTACACACACTAGCCACACACACAAGTATTTTGTTCTTCATTGTATTGTGAGCTATTTTGATCTTATTGAATATAGAGATGGCCAATTTAATGTTCATTGATTGATTACTTGTTCTTGGGTCACAATTGGTATCAGAGCTTGTAAAATCATTGATTTGATTAGGTTTGAGTGAAATATTTCCATTTTGAGTGTTCTTCATTTTTCTTCAATTTTTGATTGATTTTAGCCATTAGAGTTCTTCTAATGGATTGGAATTGATCAAGGGTTGTTTCTAGGATAGTCCTGTGTGTTTTATTCCGCAAAAACACGAGGATCGAAGCTCAGATTGGATATTTTTCTTCATTTTCGTACTTTAACTTTCTGCACACTGTTTTGGATTGAAAACCCATTTTCTGTTGGTTTTTGGTTAAAACTTGAAGTTCTAAAGTTGCTCAGAATAGCCTCGCGAACCTACCCACCAAATTTCAGCCTCATTCGGTATGTTTTGAAGATTCAACCTTGAATCTTCATACATATCGCAATCCACTAACCTTCATCATTGTCGCAATCGTCTATTGCGACTTGGCTCCCAAATCGCAATCGTCTATTGCGACTTGACCCCAAATCGCAATCCATTACACTTTGAACAGTACCAAATCGCAACCTTCAGTTGCGACTCGGGTGAATTTTCTTACCTGTTGCGATTTCATTTGTTGCGACTTCAGTGTTGCGACTTCAGTGCAATTGCGACTTCTTTTGGGTTGCGACTTTGAGTGTGTTGAGACATAAACTTGAAAATTTAAAGTAACTCCTAATCAGATTAATCAGATTTTAACGATCAACAACAAGTAATCAGATATGACTGCAAGGGATATTTTAACAATTGGGTCGAAGGACAAACCACCGGTTCTTTTTCCCAAGGAATTTAAAATATGGAAAGATCGGTTCATGGACTATGTAGAAAGACAAGAGAACGGAGAATTCATTTCTAATTCTTTGATTAATGGGCCAATGGGAAAAATAACAAGAAGAGGGATTCTTACTGACGGGGATCCAATTCCTGAATGGGTTGAAGTTTTACCAATTCACTATGATGTTGATCAGAAAAATCTGCATTATGGAGACAAAATGGCAAAGTCCCTCGTAATTCAAGCTTTGACAAATGATATTTACCGAAAGGTAGATAGCAAGAATCACTCCGGGAAAGCCATGTTCGATGAGTTGACAAAACTTTATCAAGGTTCTGAGATTGAAAACCAGATGAGAATTTCCAATGCAATTAATCTTTATGAGAGCTTTAAACAGAAAGATGGTGAAGCTCTTGATTCTACATATGACCGTTTCACTACTATCTTGAACGAGCTGAACAGATACAGCATCAACAAGTCTATAATTGAGCATAATGTAAAGTTTCTGAATGTACTTCAACCTGAGTGGAAGAAGTATGCTCATCGGATGAAACAAAATACCAACTTGGATATTTTGCCTCTTCAAGAGATGTATGAAACTTTGAAACAAGATGAAGAAGATGCTGATGCTAAGAGAGCCAAGAAGAAGAAGAAAGAGAAGAAAGAAGAAGAAGAAAGAGAAGAAAGAAGAGAAGAGAGAGGTTAAGGAAGAAGAGATAGATCCACTCGCTTTACTGTCTAACAGAAATTACTCCAAGATTGTGGGTAATCAGTCTGATGAAGAACAGAATGAAGCAGGTGCGATAGATGAGATTGAAAGCATGAAGAACTCTTTGGCACTTCAGAGACAGTTTGGAAAAAGCCCTGGGTCTAATAATCAAAGATATTCTTCGGGTTCAAAGAATTTTGAACACAAGGCAAATGTTGAGTCTAGCAGGAGGTTTGATGACAAGAAAGTTGAGTATAAGAGAGAGGAGTATCAGAAACCTGAAGAGAAAAAGGTATTTGAGAAGAAGGAGGAAGCTCCAAAATGCTACAACTGCGGAAAGACTGGTCACTTCTCTAAAGAGTGTTGGAAGCCAAAAGTCAAGGATTCTACGTACTACAAGAACAAGTTGCTGCTTGCCGAAAAGAAAGAATCGGGGATAACACTGTTGGTTGAAGAAGAATACTGGCTAGATATGTCTGATGATGAAGCTGAAGGTGAGAAAGCTGCTCAGACTAAGATGTGCTTCATGACCAAGAAAACTGATAGTGAAGGCTCAGAGTCTACTTCTAATGAGGTACATTCCAATCTTTACAATCAATTCTTTACTCAACAAGCTTGTTTAACAAAAAGATTAGAAAACCTAACAAAAGACCAGGAAAGAGCAGACGAGATAATTTCCACTCAAAAGGCTATAATAATAGATCAAGAAAGTAAAATTAAAGTTTTTGAAAAGAAAAAGGCCGAATTTGAGATTGGTCATGCGTATTTTGAAGACAGAATAACTGAACTATCGGATAAATTGTTGAGCTCGGAAGTTAAGAATAGCGAGTTTGAGAGCCTTTTGCATGCTTACAAAGACAGAAATGATGAGTTATGTGGAAATGTCAAGGATCTGGAAAATAAATTGTACAAAGCAGGTCAAACTGAACAAACAATTCACATGCATAAACCAAATAAGTTCAGATATTTCAACTCAAAGTGGGGAATCGGGTATGACAATCCACAATACCTGAGCAATGCTTTATCAAAATCTCCCACTTTGTATAAATTTGAATGGATTGAACTTGCCGTATATTCAAAGTTTTAAATCAAGTGTCTTAAGATGGATGGTGAAGACTATGAAGCGGAAGAAGAAATAAAAAGGAAAACAACAGTTAAAATGCAACTTCCTTTTTGGTATGGTCCAGACAATGCAAAGGCATTGAATAATAAGAAAACCTTACCAAACAATTACTTTGAGAGTCATGGTGTTAAAGAACCGGAGGAAAAAGGAAATACTCAAAAGGATATTACTGACAAACCAGTTTTTGAAGGTAAAAGATACTTTCCACCAATGGTTCTTGAACAAAAACTCATGGACCTCGAAAGCAAGATCCAAAGCAACATTCAAGAAGTCAGAAATGACGAGAAGCTTGCTTTTGGGATTGAAAAGGAAGTTTTGCTCACTGTATTTTCAGAAAGCTTAAAGGAAATGAAAACCAAACTTGAGGAAATATCTGAAGAAAAGGCTTTAAAAGAGAAACAATCTTCAGATTCAGATGTTTCCTCATGCAAAGCTTTTATAGGAAATGCTATTTTGAGAGACTGGACAACCAATGACCAATATGATTTTGAACCTTGGGATTTGGAAAATCAGTTTGATAAAGATCCTCCTATATATTTTCCTACGGAAGAAGATAAAATATTTCAGAAAGAATTTAATGACTTTCTTTTTCCCAAGTCTGATGATATTGGTAATCCATCTTATGATACTGATACTGATTTTGAAAGCGAGAATGTTGGTAAGGACAACGGTAAAGCTGTGTGTGAAGCACCTGTTCAATTTGATTTATGTGCCAAACTTCCAGATCATTCTGACTTTCTAATAAAAGAAGAGGAACCCGAAAAGATTATCTTGGAAGGGGAATCTTCAAAATCAGCTGAGAAAATCTCTGTTAATGATGATCATTCTAAATCCAAATCAAAACCATCATTACAGAAAAAGAAAAGAAAAACCAAAAGAAAGAAGCATGTTAACTCTTTTCAGACTCAATATTCAAAAGCTTACAACTCTTATTTGTCTGGTTTTTCAGATCGTAATTTGAGAAACAATACGCGTCTTGAGTGGAGAATAAAGGAGTCCGCACAGGATGTGGCCCAGATCGAATCATCCCACTCTACTTTAAATGTTTTAAATTCCAAGAAAAACAATTTTGTTTCGAATGTTATTAATTATGAGGTTGGCAATAGACGAAAACTTGTAGTTCCTTACAAGGTTTATTCAATGCGACAACTGATTAATTTGGCACGAGATCAAATTTGTTGTGCTTCTTGTGGTGTGGATGATTTTATCTGCAAATCTGACTATAATCGTTGGTTTTATTCAAATGCTTATATTAAAACCGGTTATAAAAAGCAAAATGTTAAATCCAAGCCTACTAACCCAAAAGGACCCGATTGGCAGTGGGTACCTAAAACCGTTTAATTTCCATGTTGCAGCCCAGTCATGTATGGTATTTAGATTGAGGCTGCTCAAAGCACATGACTAGAAGAAAAGAGTTGCTAGTTAATTTTGTTGAACAAGATTGTGGAAAAGTGAAGTTTGGAAATGATCAATATGCTTCAATTCTGGGTTATGGGGATATTGTAAAAGATAATGTGCGAATTACAAAAGTCAATTACGTCGAGGGCTTAGGACACAACTTGTTTAGTATAGGTCAATTTTGTGATAAAGACCTAGAAGTCCATTTCAAGAAGACCCGTTGTGCTGTTCTTACCGATGGAGGAGATGAGCTTCTGGTTGGTTCTAGAAAATCTAATCTGTACACCATTGATCTATCAACACTCAAGCCCAAGACCGATGTATGTTTGATGTCAAAAGCGACGTTAGAGAAAAGCTGGTTATGGCATAGACGACTATCTCATCTTAATTTTCGCTACATTCAAAAGTTGATTTTGGGTGATTTAGTCATAGGTCTACCAGTTCTGTCATTTGAGAAGGATAATTTCTGTATTGCTTGTGAGAAGGGGAAGATGAAGCGTGCTCCTCATCTACCGAAACCCGAACCCAGCACCAGCAAAGCTCTAGAAATACTTCATGTGGATCTCTGCGGTCCGATGCAGACTCAAAGTATTAGTGCCAAACGTTACGTGTTAGTTGTCGTCGATGATTACTCGAGATACACATGGGTCAAGTTCCTACGCTCAAAGGATGAAACTCCTGACTTAATCATCTCGCTAATCAAACAGCTTCAAGTGAATCGCTAACAAACAGTTCAGACTGTTAGATCAGATAATGGGACAGAATTTAAAAACAAAACTCTTGATGACTTCTTTAAGTCATTGGGAATTACTCATCAATATTTTGCGGCCAGAACACCTCAGCAGAACGGTGTAGTTGAAAGACGTAACCATACACTAGTTGAAGTGGCCAGAACGATGTTGCCTTATGCTGATCTACCTCTGTTTCTGTGGGCTGAAGCTATTGCAACGGCATGCTATATACAAAACCACTCAATCATACATCGACGGTTTGGCAAGACTCCGTATGAATTGGTTAATAATAGAAAACCTGTTATACACTATTTTCGTGTTTTTGGATGCAGGTGCGTGGTGCTGAATGATAAGGATAACCTGAATAAATTCAGTCCTAAGGGTATTGAGGGTTTCTTTATCGGATACTCACTCACGTCAAAAGCATACAGAGTCTACCTCAAATCTTCCAGAACTGTGATGGAAAGCATTAATGTCAAATTTGATGAATCTGAAGCTATGGCTTCTGTGCAAAACAGTACAGAACCCGCAATATCAGGAATTCTAGCATCTGGACAATTCCGTCCAATGATGACTAGATCTTCAAACAAGGATCAAGCTTCCACTTCTAATTCTAATCCTAGTGAACTTGATGTTTTGTTTGAACACTTTTATGATGACTATTTTAACACTAATATATCCTCTTCATCTGTAAATGACAGGATTCATGTTGAAACCCCACCAGTACAATCTAATATGTCAGGCCCTTCACCGGTTCTGACTACACCGAATACTGGTACAACTACTCCTGTAACTTCTCCAAGGAACACAACAACGGCATCTACAAGTGGTGCTTCTTCATCTGGAACATCTTCGATTATCAGTGATCAGGGTAATACCAACATTCCTGAAAGATCAACCGAATCAGTCCCCGAGACTATACCGATTGTCAATCCTGACAAGCAACCCGTCTCACATCCGGAACCGACGCTGACGATTGAGTTGAACTTTGATAAGGATCTCTCACTTGTAGACCCCAATGAAGGTGCTGTATCTCTCCATCCACACTCTACTAAGTGGACACGCAGTCACCCAATTGATCAGGTGATTGGTGATGTATCTGAACCAGTAAAGACAAGATCCACTTCCGCAACCGCAAATGATGTATTGTACGCACTCTTCTTAAGCCAGATTGAACCCTCAACAGTTCAACAAGCTTTAGAAGATCCTGATTGGTTGGTTGCGATGCAAGAAGAGCTGAATCAGTTTGAAGCATTGAAGGTGTGGAGACTAGTTCCGCGACCCAAAGGTAAGACAGTTATCGGTACCAAGTGGGTCCTAAAGAACAAGAAAGATGAAGACGGAGTAATTGTGAGAAACAAGGCTCGTTTGGTAGCAAAAGGGTATAGGCAACAGGAAGGGATAGATTATGACGAGACGTATGCGCCGGTTGCTCGTCTTGAGGCAATTCGGATGTTTCTTGTGTATGCTGCTTTTAAGAACTTCACCGTCTATCAAATGGACGTGAAGACCGCTTTCTTGAACGGTGTTCTTAAGGAAGAAGTATATGTGTCTCAACCAGAAGGCTTTGTGGACAAAAATCATCCAGATCATGTCTACATTCTTGACAAAGCCCTCTACGGTCTCAAGCAAGCCCCTCGTGCCTGGTATGAAAAATTATCTACCTCTCTACTAAACGTTGGCTTTATGAAAGGTAAAATCGACACAACTTTGTTCACTCTACGTAAAGGAGGTGATATTCTTTTAGTTCAGATTTATGTTGACGATATTATTTTTGGTTTGACTAACCCTGGACTTTGTACTTGGTTTTCGGGCATTATGATGACTCAATTCCAAATGAGTATGATGGGAGAGATTAATTTCTTTCTCGGATTACAAGTCAAACAATTTTCAACTGGTATCTTTATCAACCAGTCGAAGTATGTGTTTGACATCTTGAAGAAATTCAAGATGGAAAACTGTACGTCGATCGGTATGCTTATGGCCTCTGTATCTAAGTTAGGTCCAGATCCAGACAGTATTGATGTTGATGTCAAGCTTTATAGAGGAATGATCGGGTCTCTAATGTACCTAACAGCTAGTCGTCCAGATATAATGTTTTCAACTTGTCTCTGTGCTAGATTTCAAGCCAATCCCAAAATGTCACACCTCGGAGCCGTCAAGAGAATCTTTCGGTACTTGAAAGGCACTCCGTACCTTAGACTGTGGTATCCCAAGGGAACCAGGTTCGAACTCTCTGCATATTCAGATGCTGATCACGGAGGAAACATGTTGGACAGAAAGAGTACTTCTGGGCATGTTCAGTTTTTGGGTGACAAGCTTGTGAGTTGGTCATCAAAGAAACAAAATTGTGTTTCAACTTCAACTGCGGAAGCAGAGTACGTTGTCGCGGCAAGTTGTTGTTCACAAGTTCTTTGGATGAAGACCCAACTCATGGACTATGGGTATAAATACGAGAAGATCCCCATTTACTGCGACAGTAAGAGTGCTATCGCTATATCTGCTAATCCTGTCCAACATACCAAAACCAAACACATCGACATCAGGTATCATTTCATAAAAGATCGTGTTGAGAAAGGAACTGTTGAGTTATATTTTGTTACATCTGAGTTTCAGCTTGCCGATCTTTTTACCAAAGCCTTGGATGAAAAGCGTTTCAATTTTCTCGTATCCAAGCTCGGCATGCATAATATGAAAGTTTAAATCTCATATATTAAGTATATAATAGACGGAAATATTTGTATCTTAATCTAGAACTTGCTTCTAGATTAATACACTAAAATTTTCATCATATTCTATTTTTAATATATGTTAATTAAATTGTCATATTCTCATTGTATCATAAGTATTTTTCAATTCGTTCTTCTTTTCTCAATTCTTAACCGCATTATCTCTGATCTGTTATGATATCTGTTTCTGCACGAAAGGTATATTCTTGGTTTCAGGGGGAGTTATAGTACAGATCATATGCACAAATTTAGGGGGAGTGTGCATAACTGCTAGATCATGTGCGTGTAGCTACATTGTTTATCTGTTTCCGAGGAGTGAAGGTAAGTATTCTAATTTTTTTTAAAACACTATCTCTTAAATGATGAAAACAATTTTGTTGAAAAATCTTTGCATCATTTAAGGGGGAGTGAAAAATGTGTTTAAAATCCTTGTGTGCTTAATCAGTTGGAAGTTGGACATCTTCCAATGTGCTAAAATCCTTTCAAATTTTTTTAAACTGAAAAATGTCAAAGTGTTATTAAAATCGCAACTCACACTTGCAATTTCACATGTGAACAGTGGGAGATCGCAGCCTTCTATTGCGATATCTCAATGGGCTTAATTTTTTTTTCCAAATCGCAACCGTACACTGCGATTTCAGGGTATGAACAGTGCCATGTCGTAACCATGGACTGCGACTTGACAATATGAACAGTGCCATGTCGCAACCATGGACTGCGACTTGACAATGTGAACAGTGCCAAATCGCAACTGTACATTGCGACTTCATCATGTGAACAGTACCAAGTCGCAACCTTCTGTTGCGACTTGATCTTTTGTCATCTCGTAGCTTGTTCACTGCGACTTGATGACACGTGGCAGGTCAAACCTTGGACCAATCATTTGCTGCCACGTGTCCCCGAATTCAAATCGTATAAAATCTAGGGTTTTGACTTTTCAACCATATCTCAACCCAAAACCTTAAACCCTACCCAAATCTCTCTCAACTGACTTCTCGATTCAAGGCCGATTTCGTGTTTCTGATCCGTTCAATCCTCTCAGATCTTCATCGAGGTATACTTTCTTGAATCTCAGTCGTTTTTATCCGCAATATCGCATGCTACAGTTCAATTTTAGGTTTTAGGGTCGACTTTATTGGAATCTGCAAAATCGATGCGTGTGTTGTGTTTGTTAGGAAGATTAGATGCTTAGGGTTTGTTATCGATGGTAGGACGAGCCTAGTAGTGGTAGTTTTAACATTTTTTGGGCGAAAACATGATTTTTAGGGCCTGAACACTTAGATTTTTTCAGTGTTCATCCAAGTCGCAACCTTGTGACATTCATGTGTTCATGAATGTCGCATTCAACTAAAACTCATATATTCAACCATGTCGCAGTGGCCTAATCTTCAACCATGTCGCAATGGTCTGTTGCGACTTGGACCAAATCGCAACCTTGTGTTGCGACTTCACCATGTCTTAACTTCTTTGCATTGCGACATCGCAATGGCCTGCGACATGCTCTTTCTTGTTGGTTGCGACTTGCCCAAGACTTAGGAAAATTTTGGAAATTTTTTTAAGGCAAAATCCAATTTTGGCACTATTCTAAACTGTTAAGTGGTACAGATGGCTGATCATGATGGAAATGACTCGGATGAAAACACCATCATCCGTTCACATCGTTCATCACATCCGTCGGTCAATGCACATGATCTGGACGAAGAAATCTTTCCGAGTACTAATACGGTGCAATTTCTGCACAACAACCATCATCTAGACTTGGAGGTTCCTTTTGACTACGGAGTCATTCTCGAGATTCTTCGCGGTCATCCATTACTGACTGCTTTGACCAGAGTTGAACTTGTGCCTGCGATCTATCTTAAACAATTCTGGAGTACACTGTTATACCATCCAACCGCCAGAGTACCACATTTCACTGCCAAACTAGACCACTTCAATGTCCGTTTCGCTCTAAGGGGACTCAGCCGATCTCTAAATCTCCCGAGTGAGAATCTTCAGGATTCGGTTCCTGAATCTCAACTCTATGCTGACATTCGAAGTTTGGGTTATCAGCCTCCACCGAATGGCCTACTTACTGGCTCATCCACTTTCAGACGGAACTACCTATCGAGAATATACTACTCCATATGCTCAATCTTCAACCGTTGCATGACCTCAAAGCATACTGGACTAGACAAGACAAACCTATCCACACTGCGCATGTTTCATGCATTCGTCTTTAACCACAACATCAACTATGCCGTCTTGATATGGAACGAGATCGTTGAGCTTGTCGCGGATCAGTTAAAACCAAAGGTGAGACGAAACTTCGTACCATTTCAGCGATTCTTCCAGATCTTGATTCATCAAGCTATGGTAGACAACGATCAGATACCAAGACGAGAGAATCACCCTAGAGGCCCAAGCCAGTATATGCACTATCTCAGGATGCCCAAGCAGATCAACTTTGCTCACACCTCCGTTCTACGTGAAGATCTACTTGCATATGCCGACCAACAGTCCAGGGTAGTTAGGCAATATAGGATAGATAATGCATTGATGGTCAATCCAGAATCGGAAGGACCTCCCCATGATGCTATACCTTTAGGTGGTGAGGAAGTCCAAGTCGAGGGGGTTCAGGAACATGGGGGTGTTCCTGAACAACGAGGGGTGAGGAGAACGAAAAGACAGAGAGTTGGGAGAAGATTACGGACTGTTGGTCATGCATCCTCTTCCAGACGAGCTCAACTACCACCTCGACCTCCTTCTACACATATATTTGATGATAATGTCTCATGGGATGAAGCTTATGCAACTGCATCATCTCCTGATGATGATGCAGTCAATCAAGACGATGAGGTAGAACCTTTCTTTCCTGCTTTTGACGTTGATGATGATGATGGTGACTCAGGTCATGACCCCTTGGTGCACTTAATTCCTAGACATATGGGAAAAAGACCACGTGTTATGAGTTCGGATACTGAGACCACTCGGAACACCGAACTTCTCGACACTGCTACTGATGTTGCGGGTCCTTCATCTGTAAACGTAGAAGTAGAAAATCAAGAAGAAGTAGAAAAGGTAGTTAGTGGTGAGAATGAGGGGAGAAAAGAAATGAGTGAAGCTGTGAAAGAGTCAGATAAAGTTTTAACTACTGACTCTCCCCAAACCGATCCAAGCCGGGTAGCCACATCTTCTACCAACGAGCGTACGTCGCCGTTGCGTATTGAACAAGTCGTGGTCCGCCCAGCCATGCATAGCACAGCCCCACTCAGCCACTCATCGACATCTCAATTTGCCGATGTTTCATTTTCCACAGGGGATCAAGCTCAACTGCTATCGGCGGTACAATCGGTATCTGCTGGTATTGAAACAGGTAGGCTCCCGCCCCGGCCACCGCTATTTATTCCACGCACATTGAGTCTAGAACCATTTGGTAGAACATCCTTTCCTAGGACACAATTGCTGGAACAACACCAAGTTGCGGGCTTTCGTGCCCCAACCGGAACACCCAGAGTGAGGCCGCCATTTGTTGGTGCCTCACGAGGACAGGGTGGAAGTCCTGTCATGGTCAACACTTTGCCAGCCATGAGCACAGGCAGTACGGTTGCTACAACCGCTACTTCAATCGGGTACCTAAGTGGTCCGGAAGTTAGCTCAATTTTCCCTAATTTTCCTCATGCAGAAGTAATTCGGATGCTCGGGCCATATCTGAATTTTATTACTCTACCATTACTGTCTTCTGCATTAGGTACAATTGACAGATCATACAAGCAACACCGTGCACAAATGCAGAAATCCGTTGATAAGTTAGCATCTGAAATCAGCCGAGCCATAAAGGGCAAACACATAGCTGAATCATCATCCACTCCTCAAGAACAACCATCAGAAGCTCAACCAGACTTACAAAATCCATCATATATCCCACTACACCTTATACCTGAAGACCAGCTTAAATCTGAGCTGTTATCTCGCCTTCTAGCCAAAAGCGACTCGAGCACATCTGAAGAAGTTGA
Organism: Saussurea involucrata; assembly: GCA_033807775.1. Taxonomy (NCBI): domain Eukaryota; kingdom Viridiplantae; phylum Streptophyta; class Magnoliopsida; order Asterales; family Asteraceae; genus Saussurea; species Saussurea involucrata. The sequence continues at coordinate 82,817,161 of CM066313.1, forward strand.
CTTAGTTTCCTTACTTCGTCAACATACACCACCTCCAACCCAACCTCAAACTTCATCATCCACCGATACACAACTTCTTCTAGCAAACCAACTTGAGAAGCTTACCAACTCTGTCACATATATAACTAATGCCGTGATGCATGGATTCACCAACATCAGTAACCGGCTCAAAGTTGTAGAAGAAAGATGTGGTATTGAATCAGAAGTCTCTCAGAAAAGGAGACATGATGATCAGGATCCGCCTGATTAACATGAGGGGGAGACGAGAGCAGGGGTTGGAGAGACTAGTGTTGCTGCTGCTACTGGCAATGTTAATGAATCAGAAGCTGGGGGAAATACAGGTGAAGGTGGAGCGGCGACTGATGTTGTTCAGAATGTTGATACAGAAATGCTTGTTCGAGCTGATGTCATAGCTGAGGTTGAAAAGCCTGCGGCTGTTAACAATAGAACAGAGGAAGAAAGAATGGCAGATGAATTCGTACGAGATTATATCTATATTGACTCTGAGGAAGAACCAGAGCAGCTCAACTACAAGATTAAAGAAGAGATGATAGAAGCTCTGGATGAATTGGATTTTGACTTTGAAACTGGGGATCAGGATTTGGATATCGAGTCTGAAGATGATATTCCGACAGCGGTAGAAGATGCTCCGACACAGGTTGATTCTCCAGGTCCAATCTCAGACACTCCACAGTTAGAAGATGCAGCAGGTCCAAGCTCGGGCACTTTAGTTCCACAAACACCGTTTGTACCTGATGGAAAGATCAGAGATAAAGTACTTGAAGCAGAACTCAATTTCTTCCAAGTTATTATTGATGCTGAACCAAGGTATGTAGCCACTGGAGAGAGAGTATCAATCCAAACTCCCTATCTAGAAACCTTGAGAAAAGAACTGTATGTACGGGATGTTCAGCGGATCAACTTGAAGAAAGTATATGGGATTGAAGACTGGCCATCGCTGAAGAAGATCAAATTTCTATACGTCATGAAGAACAAAGACAAAGGATCAGAAGCCGTCAAGTCAGATAACATGATTATGAAGGTGCTGAAAGTTGAATCTAAGAAGCTGTTTGATGTCTTCTATCCTGAGTTCACAGTCTTGAGATCAGACGGGTCTGAATGCGTATTTTCTGAAGCTGATTTCAAGAGTCTGAGACTGAATGATCTTCTGAGCCTTTACAACAGTCTTAATGTACATCCAGAGAAGAAGCGTCCAGAGTATAGAATTCAATACAGTGCTGCCTTTCGAAGTGTAAAGAAGTTTATGAAGAACATTCTGAAGTACTCTTACCTCACTGACTTCCAGATGGGTTTGGAATCTTTTCAAACTCAAGTGAACCTAAAAAGACCAAAAAGACGCTTATCTGATATTCAAGGTATCCCCGCCTACACTGTACTGAACAAGCCTGAGCTCGGGGTTGTTTACGTTGATACTGACTCAAAGAAAAGATTTATGAGAGTTATTGAGATCAACAAGTACTGTGAGGGTACTTTGAAGATTATTCTGTTTCACTTGGAAAGTAAGCTTCGTCTGGATGCGCGTGAAGAGGTAAAACTCACTGTGAAAGAAAAGAACCTGATCAACGAAGTGTTGAAAGCCATCTCATACCGGAAAGACTACCGCCTTGAACTGCGAAGATTCGAGATCATCTTTGGTATTCGGAAGAAGAATGTGATCCCGGTGGACGTCTAAATCTTTTGCTCTACATTGGTACAAAGGGAGAGAATGTTAGTGCTTATATGTTTATTGTACCAAGTAGAGGGACCATTTTTGTAATAGGGCTATTCTATACCCTAGGTATATAATGTTTGTTTCCTTCCCTTTTGGGAAATAGGTCATCTACTACACACACTAGCCGCACACACAAGTATTTTGTTCTTCATTGTATTGTGAGCTACTTTGATCTTATTGAATATAGAGATGGCCAATTTAATGTTCATTGATTGATTACTTGTTCTGGGATCACAGTATCGTCTCAAAAAATTTAAAGTATTTAATTGTATCTTAACATCTAGTGTTTTTTTTCTTTAGGGTCAAAATGGTTCGGTGACTTTTGCGTATTTTCTTGTGTTTTACCGAACCTATCTTATGGTAATCAAGTACTTTTGATTCAAAGATGTCGTAGAAAACGAAGAACATATTATTTTCTAAAATAGTGAATTATGGTTTATACTTATTATGTTATGCATAAAATTTCATTATCATAATAGTATTGGATTTTTGTATGCTTACATTTTGTTGATAATACTTCATCAATTTGGGAAGAGAAACCACTCAATCTATTGGATCTTCATGTAGTAGGGGAATCAAATGGATTTCTTAAGTCCCTACAAACCTTAGGGCTATTTACGCCCGTTTGACAAAATCCAAATCGATATATTGTGATTTAATTAATTTGAATATAACATTGTTAATTATAGAACTTTTGACAAGAGGCCAAAATGAATATGAGTTTGGCATATGAAGCCAATTTTAAAGTTTTAATATCTTAATAGTAATTTTAGAGATTTTGTCATTAGACAAATCAATATTAGTTTTGACATAAAGTCAAATTCAAACTCTTAACAACTTAATGGGGATTGAAAGTGTAACTTCCAAAAATTAATTATAAAGTTAAATATTATGAGTAGGAACTCACACTTAAGATAAACATTTAATAAGGTAAACATTTAAATATTATATAAAAAATTAATCTAAAAGGTTAAATAAATATTTGAATAGTATATGGATAAAATCAATTCAAAAACTGATGCATTATTAACAAACATTTAAAGAACATAATCAAATTCTCAAAGAATCTCATTCAAATATGATTATCTATCCATAGTTGTAGATCAACCTACCAAATAAACTAATGGAAACATTATACTATACATATGATTTTGAAGAATAAAAAAAATCTTCATTGCCATAAAGGAATTTTTTTTTTGAGATAATATTTGGAAAGGAAAATATTTTCTTAAAACAGTGTGAAAAATTAATTTTTACAAGTTCCTAATTTACATAGAAAAAGATTTCCTTTTATCTTTTTAATTTATTGAAATAAAATTGCATTTTTTTATAATGACGGTAAATAAATAAATATATTATTTATTAATAATATATATATATATATATATATATATATATATAACTTATTGATGTTTCAAATTCACACTAATAATAAAGAAATTTAAATTCAATAATGTATATATCCATCCCATGAAGCATGTATGCATATAAAATCTTGTCATACAAAAGAAAACAATTATATATATATATATTATAAAACAACAATCAAAGTGTTTTTACCATAAGGTTCACATATTAAAGGATTGTGTTTTTTTCTCTCTTTCTTTAGCGGTAATAAAGAGATGCCATGTTAACCAATCCATCTACCAATAAGTGATAAAAAAAATATGAAAATTGCTGATAACAATCTAGCATTGAGTCTCCAAAAAAACACATATATTTTTGTAAAGAGAAATAACCTAAACAATGTTGTATCATACGATCACATAAACATCACAAGAAGAAGCTTAAAATCATGAATAAAAGCTGGACAAAACAGTAAACAAATTATGCTTACTTGGATTAAGGTTGCAATGCCGGACGGTTGGAACAAAAAGCTAGTCATTTGGTTCCCGAGCTTACGTGCTGATAACGTATTGAAGGGAAAGAGAATCAGAACAACGATAATAGAGAGAATGAAGTCGCGTAATTCTCATTAATCATAAGTTCTTTATATAGGGAGGATTACATAGAGATCGTGATAATCATGGAAGGAGATTTACTCCATAAATAACTCTAATAATCTATATCTATCTCTATCTCTATCTCTATCTCTATATCTATCTCCATATTTATCTATATCGTCATATCCTTTAGACGATGACACATTTATCCTACAACAAAGATGCATTTTTTTACTAAAAATATAATTAATAAACTTACATTATATAGACGTCTGTATATTGTATTACTTAAAATATAATTAATAAACTTGTAATATATAGAAACCACGTATCTTCGTTATAAATATTTATTAACCTTAAAATGTGTTTTATAAGAAAAAAAATAATTAATAAAGTGTTAATTGTTTTTAAATATTCAAACCTTAAAACATAGAAAAGTAATTGTTTAAATAAATGGATTAGAAAAATTAATAATAAATTTAAGATATATATATATATTAAATATCAGGGTTTGATGTTCTAATTTATTTTAATGTGTGGTTTTGAGAAGTTTATGATTTGAGGATTTGAAAGTGGTTAAAGATAAAGATTAACTAATAAGAGTCCGATTTAAGAATTTGTAGGTTGTTAGAGATAAGTATTAATCAAGTAATTAGCATTAAAAGCGGTACATAAAGCTTCATTAGTTGTTTTTAAGATATTTTAAGTAATTAACATTAAATAGCGGTACATGAAGCTTTATGGGTTGTTTTTAAGAGTTTTTCATAAATGTTTTATAATATAGTATAGATAATCTACCAATAATTAGTTGTTCTTAAATAGTTTAAAGGGTTCAAGGGATGTAACGATTATAATGAGACCATACATGTTCTATATCGGGACCAACGATTCATATATGTCTGATTTCAGTTCTATCACTATATTATTAAAGTTTAGTATGGTTCTGGTAGTTGCAATCTCACATCCGCTAGATTTGAATCAGTTCTGTTATATATATGTTGGAACCTTAATTTTCTTCTCAAAAGATGATTTTGAAGATAATATAGGGTTTCACATATTCTAATATGGTACTATAGACAAAGTCTACTATTATAGGAATGTAACAAATGAGTTGGAAGTTGCTAAGAATGTATTTGTTACTATATTCTAAAGTATTTTAAAAAAACTCTAAAAAACAAAATTTTAAGCATTCTATTGATACATATTACTTAAAATTCAAGATTACCAATTTACAAGTACTTGATGCATGAGTACAAAATTTTAAAGTAGCATGTTTAAATTCATAACTAATTGATAAACATAATCAAATACAGGATAAACATCTCATTTTAAATATAAACAATCCAAAATATAATTAGGATAAACATTAAATTATAATATAATACATAATTATTATTTTATAAAAAATATTACATGATTTACCTAAAATAAATTACATCATTATTAAACCTAATCCAATAAAAGCGACAAAGAGAAAGGATAAAAACTATTTAAAAAAACGAAATGGCATTTGTTGGTGCAAGTGTACCCAGCTTTAAATATTGTGATATATTTTTGGTACACATAAAATCACATCTCCATATTTATTTTGATGATTACAAAACACACCGCATTATTTTGTTATCTAATATTTTATCCGAGTGTGCAGATATTTAAATGATCTCGATAAATTTTTTATCTGAAGTATCCAAGTCTGAAGAGTTTCGTCATTTTATTTTAAAATGATAAACACCCTAAAATATTTTATCACTTGGATATTTCGTATCTATATAAATATATTTGAATCAAATATATATATACAATATTTTTTTATATATATATTAAATCACTTGATATATATATATATATGCTGTTTGCTACTGTTCATCATCTGTTGCAAGAAGTGTGATCAGCCGAACCACCCTGCGTTGCCTTGCTCTCATTGGACAAAACTTCAGGCGGTATACCGCCAAGGTCTTCGCGGTATACCGCGGGTACTGTTCACCATCAGCATCATCTGCATATGAAGCTTCTTTTGTCAGACAACTTTTTCAGGCGGTATACCGCCATGTGCAACGCGGTATACCGCGGGTACTTGTAGCCGTTGATCTTTTGCAGGTTGACCTTCTCCTTGCAGTACACTTTTTCTGACGCAGGTATACCGCGATGGTCTGGCGGTATACCGCGAAATCCCCAAGTCTGATGATCATCCAGTATAAATACAAGCATCCAGCAGCCTTCAATGTCACACCAACTTCAGCAATAAATTCTCCCTCAGCATTTGATTATTATTCTGCTGCTTTCTTACTCACACTAAATCACTTAAACTGATAAAATTAATTTTTGAGCAAGAAATCTTGAGTTGATAGCAGATTAAAATCTCTCGATTAGTTGAATCAGCAACACAACTCAAGTGATCAAACTCTCTAAAAATATCCAAGTGATAAACCTTATTCAAGAGTGATTATTCATATTAAAATCTATACCCTCTTGTAAGTGTTTGAATTAGAGTGAGTGATCCACATTAATCTCTCAAAGAAGAGTGTTTCGCGTTTGTTGTATTAAGGTTTGTGTTTCTACCGTAAAGAACACGTTTCGTATTGGATCTCCGAGAAGTGTTATTTTCTCGAGGTGGACTAGCCAACTTTGTGTTTGGTGAACCACTTTAAAAATATCGTTGTCAAGTATTCTCTTTCCCTTATCTCTTTACATTTCCGCTGTGCATTTAAATTATATCTGTTTATATAATTGTTGTATATTTACTTGTTTATACTCTGCTTTATTTTTACTGTATTGTTTGTACTGTATTTATTTGTTCAAAGAATTTTTGAAAGAAAAAGATTTTAAATACAACCTTACCCCCCCCCCCCCCTTAGGTTGTCCAACATTTGGTATCAGAGCAGGTCTTTCAAAATATTCTGCATATTTTTCTCTTATTCTTCTAAATGGCTCAACAAACTAATATCGTGTTTTCAAAACCTCCTTTGATAGATACTGAAAAGTTTGGCATTTGGGCCGAGCTATTTGAATGTCACGTGCGTGGCAAAAATCAAAAGATTTGGAACATCATAGAAAAAGGGAATTTTAAACCCACCATTGTGAAAGATGATGTTTATATTGATAAACCTATAGATGACTGGACTACTTCTGATGAAGCTCATTTTTTTTTAAACTTTGAAGCTAAGAATATATTATATGCTGCTTTAACATCTGACGAAATTGAAAGAGTATATACTTATAAAACTGCAAATCAAATATGGGAAAGTTTAAATAATACTCATCGTGGAAACACGGAGGTTAAATCTAGTAAAGTAAATATTTTAGTTCACGATTATGAACTATTCGAAATGAAACAAGATGAGTCAATTGACTCAATGTTTAAAAGATTTAACCTTATTGTGACTACTTTGAAAGGTTTGGATCGCACTTATCCTAACGAGGACTATATAAGGAAAATCCTACGAGCTCTTCCTTCGGAGTGGATGCAAAAGATAACATCCTTAGAAGACTCCCGTGACCTTTCCATAATGAAGATAGATGACTTGATCGGTAATCTTAAAGTGCATGAAATTGCACTTAAAAGAAACAAAGACCGGGAGCAAGTTAAAAAGAAATCAATCGCTCTCAATGTCTCAACACCAAAAGATGAGAAGAAAAAGGAGAAAGCTAGCTCCTCGAAAGATCCATCCGAAACTCTCGATGAAGTCGCCATGTTGGTAAGAAACTTTTCCAAATTTCTTAATAATAATAATAAATTTTCTAACAATGGCAGATTTCAAAGAAACGGTAACTACCGTCGTGGTGGTGATAATCGAAGTCGTAAGTTCCATAAGCGAGACGAAAAAGTTAAGAAAAATGGCGACTCGAGTGAAGACGATAAAGCTAAGCCAAAGAGAGGCTTTTGCTACTCATGTGGTGACAAAGACCACTACGCCAATGAATGTCCGAAAAAGAACAAATTCCAAAAGAAGAAGGAGAAAGCCTTCATTGGAGGCGCGTGGAGCGAGAGTGAAGAAGAAGATGACTATCAAGCCATTTGTCTTATGGCCGATAGCGACGACGAGGTAAAATCTTCTTACTCGGATTACGATAGTGATTATGAAAGTGATAGTGAAAATAATCTTGAAGAATTATATGAATCTTTTCATAAAATGGCCGCTCTTGCAAATCGTTACCAAGATGAGAATGCTATGTTAAAAGAAACTGTAAATGCATGTAAAAAGGAAATAAAAAATGTTAAACAAAAATCTGAAAATGATATAGATATAATTGCTAAATTAGAAACTAAATTAGGAGAAAAAGATTTTTGTAAATCTTGTGATGTTTTAAATAAAGAAATTGCATGCTTGAATAAAAAATCACATGAAAATATTATTTGTACAAAATGTGATATTCTTGATAATGAGATTACATGTTTAAAGGCTAAATGTGCTTCATATGAAAAAGATAACATGCTAGCTAAAGCCTTTGAAAGTAGCAATGAGAAAGTTCTTAACATGCTTAATATGCCTAACCGTATAAAATGTAGAAAAGGCATTGGTTCCAATACTTGTGTTGATAAATGTTCATGTATACCCATCAAAAGATTCTATGAATCACCTAAAGTAAATACAAGAAATCAATATGTGCAAAAACCTCCGTATGTGCGTAAAATAAATAATGTAAATTATAATACGAGAAAACCGTATGCTCGCATGTACCATGATAAATATTCTAAACCTAATAATAATGCGAATGTAAATACTTGTTTTTATGTGTATGATAAATATAATCGCAAAATTAAAATGGTAAATAAATGGATTCCAAAAGGAATGTTTAGTAATGATAATCCCGGTGGTATGCGTTTATGGTTTTAAATGTGTTATGTATATATATATAGTTTAAATATATTTTGTTGTATACATTATATATATAAGTAATATATATTCTATGTACTGTTTGTTTACATATATATACGTATTACATATATATATATAATATGGTGTTTGTTATATATATATATTAATATGATTTGATGTATTATATATATATATTAATATTGTGTAATATATTATATATATATATATATTCTGTTTTACTTTATATATATGTATGTTGGTTGACTTTTGAAACTAATTGTCAAGGACCCACGAGAAATGGGGACCATAAAAGTTACATCTTCATTATTGTAGATTGACCTTGATATGGACTGGATACTCGATAGTGGTTGCACACGTCACATGACCGGAAACAATAATCTCTTTTCATCATATAAGTCATGTGATGGTGGACAGGTAATTTTTGGAGGAAACTCCAAAGGAAATATAATTGGTAGAGGTACAGTCTCTTGCAATAATGTTCAATTTCTTAATGTTAATCATGTTGATAATTTACATTTTAATTTGTTAAGTGTTCGCCAATTGTGTAAAAATAATACAACTGTTGTCTTCGAAGAAGATTCTTGTAAAATCATAAAAAATGGTAAAGTTCTTTTAAATGGCTTTGTAAAAGGAAATTTATATATTTGTAAAACTGTTGTATCTGATAATGTATGCTTATCTTCTATTAATGATGTTTCTACTTTATGGCATAGGCGTTTAGGTCACGCTAATCTAAGATTAATGCAAAACTTAAAAAATAAGGAGCTTGTGAGTGACCTGCCAAAATTAAAGTTTGATAATCATTTTTGTGATGCTTGTCGTGTCGGCAAACAACATCACGTTTCTCATAAATCAAAAAATGTTATTTCTACTCAAAGAGTTTTAGAACTTTTACATATGGATCTTTTTGGCCCGATGGCTATTCAAAGTTTTGGAGGAAATTTTTATACTTTGGTTATTGTGGATGATTATTCCCGTTATACTTGGACTTTATTTTTGAGACATAAAAATGAGGCTTTTGAAAAGTTTAAAATTTTGGGAAAACGAATTCAAAACCAACAAGGTTGTACGATTGTTTCCATACGTACGGACCATGGACGAGAATTCGATAATGATGTACAATTTGGTGCCTTTTGTGATAAACATGGTATAACTCATAACTTTTCGGCTCCTCGAACTCCTCAATCTAACGGGGTTGTTGAAAGGAAAAATCGAACGTTGCAAGAAATGAGTAGAACTATGCTAAACGAACATCAAGTTCCCCAAAAGTTTTGGTGTGATGCCGTTGCTACCGCGACCTATGTGCTTAACCGTGTCCTAATTAGAGGTATCCTAAATAAGACACCCTATGAACTTTACCGAGGTAGAAAACCTTCCCTAGCTCACCTAAAAGTTTTTGGTTGTAAATGTTTCATTTTAAACACCAAATCCTACCTAACCAAATTTGACCCCAAAGCCTATGAGGGAGTGTTCCTAGGTTATTCTTGGAATAGCAAAGCCTATAGAATCCTAAATAAGGAGACCATGGTAGTGGAAGAATCCCTTAATGTTAGTTTTGACGAGAGTCCTCCCAAACCGAGTGCATCCTTAGCAAATGATAATATCCGTGAAGGAGATGTCTTAGCCCAACAACTTAGTACCTTGGATTTAGGTACCCAACCTTCCACAAATAATATTGAATCTAGTGATGCCCCTCCATGCTTTATTCCACAAGGTATAGATGATCCTAACCTTAGAACCGCTCGAGGCCATCCCGTAGATCAAATTATAGGTGACCTAAACCAAAGGACAACTAGATCACAAATCCTTACCCATTGTGCTTTCCATGCCTTTATCTCAACCATAGAACCTAAAACCATAGATGAAGCTTTAGGTGATGAGGATTGGATATTGGCCATGCAAGATGAGTTAAACCAATTTACTAGGAATGATGTGTGGGACTTAGTGCCTAGCCCTAGTAGTCAAACCATTATTGGCACAAGATGGGTCTTCCGAAACAAGGTAGACGAAAACGGTGGAGTCACACGAAACAAGGCACGTTTAGTTGCCAAGGGGTACAGTCAACAAGAAGGTATAGATTATGACGAAACCTTTGCACCGGTTGCAAGGTTGGAGTCTATTCGAATGCTTCTCGCTTTTGCAAATGCTAAAGATTTTAAGTTATTTCAAATGGATGTTAAAAGTGCTTTCTTAAATGGTATTATAAATGAGGAGGTATACGTTTCTCAACCTCCCGGTTTTGAAAGTTTTGAAAACCCGACACATGTTTATAAATTAAAAAAGGCGCTTTATGGTTTAAAGCAGGCTCCGCGTGCGTGGTATGATAGATTAAAAACCTTTTTAATTGTTAGTGGTTATATTATGGGTAAAATTGATAATACTTTATTTGTGAAATATGTTCAAAATGATATTGTGGTTGTGCAAGTATATGTTGATGATATTATTTTTGGTTCCACTAATGAAAAACTGTGTAATGAATTTTCTGCGAAAATGACAAGCGAGTTTGAAATGAGCATGATGGGAGAGTTAAAATACTTCTTAGGATTGCAAATAAAACAATGTGAAACTGGTATTTTTATTAGTCAATCTAAATATTGTAAAGATATGTTGAAAAAGTTTAACTTTGAAAATGTCAAACCCGTTGAAACTCCAATGACCACAAATTTGCAATTATCTCGTGACGAGGAGGGAAACGATTTTAATGAAAAGATTTATCGTGGTATGATTGGTAGTTTATTATATTTAACTGCTAGTAGACCTGACATTATGTTTAGTGTATGTTTATGTGCTCGTTTTCAATCTTCACCTAAACAATCTCACTATGAAGCTGTCAAGCGTATTTTTTCGATATTTACGAGGTACTACTAATCTTGGCTTATGGTACGCAAAGCAACCCGAGTTAGAAGTAACGTGTTTTGCCGATTCCGATCTTGGTGGATCTATTGTTGACCGAAAAAGTACTAGTGGGGTATGCGCCTTTATAGGTCTCTCACTTGTATCTTGGTTCTCTAAGAAACAACAATCCGTAGCTTTGTCTACCACCGAAGCGGAATATGTAGCCGCCGCAAGAGCATGTGCTCAAGTCCTATGGATGAAACACACACTTACCGATTTTGAGGTACACCTAACCAAAATTCCAATTATGTGTGATAACTCAAGTGCCATAAACTTAAGTAAAAATCCCGTTTTGCATTCTCGTACCAAACATATTGAATTGAGACATCACTTTTTACGAGATAATGTTCAAAAAGGAAAAATCGTGCTTGAAAAGGTTGATTCGGAAGATAATTTGGCCGATATTTTCACTAAAGCTCTAAACAAGAAGGCGTTCTTTAAATTAAGACTTGGTTTAGGCATGCTTGAGTATAACCCTTGATAAATACTAACTCTCAAATATTTCATATTTTGAAAAAAATAATTAATAAAGTGTTAATTGTTTTTAAATATTCAAACCTTAAAACATAGAAAAGTAATTGTTTAAATAAATGGATTAGAAAAATTAATAATAAATTTAAGATATATATATATATTAAATATCAGGGTTTGATGTTCTAATTTATTTTAATGTGTGGTTTTGAGAAGTTTATGATTTGAGGATTTGAAAGTGGTTAAAGATAAAGATTAACTAATAAGAGTCCGATTTAAGAATTTGTAGGTTGTTAGAGATAAGTATTAATCAAGTAATTAGCATTAAAAGCGGTACATAAAGCTTCATTAGTTGTTTTTAAGATATTTTAAGTAATTAACATTAAATAGCGGTACATGAAGCTTTATGGGTTGTTTTTAAGAGTTTTTCATAAATGTTTTATAATATAGTATAGATAATCTACCAATAATTAGTTGTTCTTAAATAGTTTAAAGGGTTCAAGGGATGTAACGATTATAATGAGACCATACATGTTCTATATCGGGACCAACGATTCATATATGTCTGATTTCAGTTCTATCACTATATTATTAAAGTTTAGTATGGTTCTGGTAGTTGCAATCTCACATCCGCTAGATTTGAATCAGTTCTGTTATATATATGTTGGAACCTTAATTTTCTTCTCAAAAGATGATTTTGAAGATAATATAGGGTTTCACATATTCTAATATGGTACTATAGACAAAGTCTACTATTATAGGAATGTAACAAATGAGTTGGAAGTTGCTAAGAATGTATTTGTTACTATATTCTAAAGTATTTTAAAAAAACTCTAAAAAACAAAATTTTAAGCATTCTATTGATACATATTACTTAAAATTCAAGATTACCAATTTACAAGTACTTGATGCATGAGTACAAAATTTTAAAGTAGCATGTTTAAATTCATAACTAATTGATAAACATAATCAAATACAGGATAAACATCTCATTTTAAATATAAACAATCCAAAATATAATTAGGATAAACATTAAATTATAATATAATACATAATTATTATTTTATAAAAAATATTACATGATTTACCTAAAATAAATTACATCATTATTAAACCTAATCCAATAAAAGCGACAAAGAGAAAGGATAAAAACTATTTAAAAAAACGAAATGGCATTTGTTGGTGCAAGTGTACCCAGCTTTAAATATTGTGATATATTTTTGGTACACATAAAATCACATCTCCATATTTATTTTGATGATTACAAAACACACCGCATTATTTTGTTATCTAATATTTTATCCGAGTGTGCAGATATTTAAATGATCTCGATAAATTTTTTATCTGAAGTATCCAAGTCTGAAGAGTTTCGTCATTTTATTTTAAAATGATAAACACCCTAAAATATTTTATCACTTGGATATTTCGTATCTATATAAATATATTTGAATCAAATATATATATACAATATTTTTTTTATATATATATTAAATCACTTGATATATATATATATATATGCTGTTTGCTACTGTTCATCATCTGTTGCAAGAAGTGTGATCAGCCGAACCACCCTGCGTTGCCTTGCTCTCATTGGACAAAACTTCAGGCGGTATACCGCCAAGGTCTTCGCGGTATACCGCGGGTACTGTTCACCATCAGCATCATCTGCATATGAAGCTTCTTTTGTCAGACAACTTTTTCAGGCGGTATACCGCCATGTGCAACGCGGTATACCGCGGGTACTTGTAGCCGTTGATCTTTTGCAGGTTGACCTTCTCCTTGCAGTACACTTTTTCTGACGCAGGTATACCGCGATGGTCTGGCGGTATACCGCGAAATCCCCAAGTCTGATGATCATCCAGTATAAATACAAGCATCCAGCAGCCTTCAATGTCACACCAACTTCAGCAATAAATTCTCCCTCAGCATTTGATTATTATTCTGCTGCTTTCTTACTCACACTAAATCACTTAAACTGATAAAATTAATTTTTGAGCAAGAAATCTTGAGTTGATAGCAGATTAAAATCTCTCGATTAGTTGAATCAGCAACACAACTCAAGTGATCAAACTCTCTAAAAATATCCAAGTGATAAACCTTATTCAAGAGTGATTATTCATATTAAAATCTATACCCTCTTGTAAGTGTTTGAATTAGAGTGAGTGATCCACATTAATCTCTCAAAGAAGAGTGTTTCGCGTTTGTTGTATTAAGGTTTGTGTTTCTACCGTAAAGAACACGTTTCGTATTGGATCTCCGAGAAGTGTTATTTTCTCGAGGTGGACTAGCCAACTTTGTGTTTGGTGAACCACTTTAAAAATATCGTTGTCAAGTATTCTCTTTCCCTTATCTCTTTACATTTCCGCTGTGCATTTAAATTATATCTGTTTATATAATTGTTGTATATTTACTTGTTTATACTCTGCTTTATTTTTACTGTATTGTTTGTACTGTATTTATTTGTTCAAAGAATTTTTGAAAGAAAAAGATTTTAAATACAACCTTACCCCCCCCCCTTAGGTTGTCCAACAGCATTATATTTAGGGAAATTAATTAAAATACCCTTAGTTGACTCAAAATTAATGGAAATGCCCCATCTCTCTCCAAATTGGCTAAAATGCCCTGAAAATCCGTGGCCCACGGACATTTGCCCAAAAGTCGAATTTGCCCTCAATCTGTGGCCCACGGACATTTGACCCGTGGCCCACGGACAATTGACCCGTGGCCCACGGAAATAATCTGGAAACCCTAATCCGTGGCCAAAGCTGCAGTCCGTGGGCCACGGGTCAATTGTCCGTGGGCCACGGATTGGTGGTCAAATTCGACTTTTGGGCAAATGTCCGTGGGCCACGGGTTGGGCCACGGATTTCCAGGGCATTTTAGCCAATTTGGAGAGAGATGGGGCATTTTCATTAATTTTGAGTCAACTAAGGGTATTTTAATTAATTTCCCTTATATTTATATTTAGTTATTAATAAATAATTAAAAGCAAAGAAATTAGATGAAAATTCCGTGCATTAGTTAAAAGAATATATTAAAATATTAGTTAAAAGGGATATGAAGTGGGTATAGGGAAGAACTAGTCAAACGCAAACCCTTGAAACTTATTGGAAAAGACGACTTCATACCCCTATTTAATGGTTGAATAAACATTTATAACCACGATGTAAAATGATTTTCTATTGGTTGATTGAAGTTAATAAAGTTAGCACAAAAAATGAGGTCAACAAATGAACCTAACTCTCTCTCTCTCTCTCTATATATATATATATATATATATATATATATATATGGTGAGTTTCTTTTGCAAACCAATCAATTCATACAAATTATACAAACCAATCTTAATCGTTCATCAAATCTAATAAATATATGATTTTATTATGTTTTCTAATATAAAGCCATGATCATAATTAATGAACTTAATCATTTTCCATATATAATTATTATCATTATTAATGAATGATAATAATTACCATAAATATATATGTTGTTGTCTAATATAGTGGTTTGCAAAGTTTGTACAAATTATTTGGTTTGCAAAAGAAACGCACCCTATATATATATATATATATATATATATATATAATGTGTGTGTGTAATAAGGAAAAGTTCAAAAAAACCAACAAACTATTTTTTTGAATGAAAAACCATTAGACTTTCTCATTTTAAATGATTAAGTCCCTAATCTAATTTTTTTAAATGAAAAATCATTAAACTTTCTCATTTTGAATGATTAAATCCCTTAACATTTTTCTTGAATATATAAGTCATTGTACTTTTAAAAACTACTTGTAACCGACTAGAAATGTTTTAAAGTAAAAAGAAACCTAAATCAGTTTTACCGTTCTCAAACCCTACATCATTCAAACTTCAAGCAAACATCGGGGTCAACAGCGTGATAGGTGTTATGGAGAACGGACAACGTTGGGGGCGAGGGGAGTGATATCGTTGTTTGCGAGAGGTTTGAATGACGTAGATTTGAGAACGATAAAATTGATTTATGTTTCTTTTTTTTAATCTTTCTAGTTGGTTACATGTAGTTTTACTTTTTTGTTAAAATGATGCATGTAACCAATTTTTAACGTTTGATTTTATTTATTCAAGAAAAATGTTCAAGTACAAAATCATTAAAATTGAGAAAATTTAACATTTTTTCATTAAACTTTTTCATTCAATTAAGAAAATAGTTTAAATACTTAAATCATTCAAAATAAGAAATTTTAATAATTTTCTCACTCAAAAATAATAGTTCATAAACTTCATCACTGAAAATGTGATGGTTGGTTAGATTTTTTTTATACTTTTCCATATATCTATTCTCCTTTATAAAAAGAATAAGGGCTTAGGGCAGTTAATTTCAACATTTTAGAATTACTTCTATTTTAGCTTTATGTACAGACTTTTAAAGCATGATCCGTTTTTCTCAGCCACGATCTTTCTCCCCTCTTCTTCTCCCCACTATTTCCTTCAGTTTCTCTCCTAATCTGTACTACTTAGCCACGACTTACTCTCTGGTTTTTCTCGCATCCCTCTCTCTGGTTCGACCTACTCTCCATTCCAATCTTTAAATCTCTCTCTTTTTCTCCTAGAATCATCATCACCTACATCGTCTACAAATTTAGGGTAAGAACTCGAATAAAAGGTTTATACTACTTCTCCATAGATCGGTCATTAGCGGGTACAAAGGTATTTACCAGATTCTGCCATCCTCAATTTCACTGAACTTCATCATTCGTTACATAAGATTAAGTTTTACTTGCAGATTGCACGCTCTGGCGCTAGGGTTTGGATGTTGATGACATCTCACTTTGTAAAGTGCTCCATCTTTCCATCTTCATCTTCTTTGTCGCTCCATCTCTGGTAAGGTGCGGCTTCCCAGTATATGATTCTCTTTTTGTGATTCCTTGGATCATCGATTTTGTTTCCTTAGTTGAAATGCCATTTCTTTCTATGAATTATTCCCTCTTTCTCGATCATTTTGGTTTGGGTTTTGTTTAATTTGAGTTATTTGGGGTTCCATTGTTTTTCTCTCTGTTTTTTGGGGTTCAGGGTTTCTGCTTTCTGCTTCAGAATTTAATCTATGATTTTCTCTCTGTTTTATGTTTTTAAGAAGTAGTTTTAATTAGTAATGCATTAGTCTTGTTTGTGAAGTTGAGATTTTCTATGCTGTAATGAATTTGTTTGTTGAATAAGTTATTGTTTTAGGGTTCTTCCCAAATTGAGGTTGTTTTCAGAAGTCTACTGCTTTTCATTCAGTTTGATTTCGCTTCAGGTGAATTGCAACAAAATTTGTGCTTTTCATACACCCTTTTTGGTGTTTGTTTGTGGGTATTCCTGGAATTTTGCTAATTTCGATTGTTGATGGTGGGTTTTTTCATGCGTTTTGTAGGTCGTATATGACTTGCTCAAATTGACTAGGTGAGTGGACGTTTGGGGTGTTGACAAAGCATGGTCTGATGGAAAAGGAACTAATGCATTGCTAAATCCGACGATCCTGCCACTTCTCTCAAGGTTTCCCCGTACGCCTCTTTCGTCTCTCCCTCACTGCTGCCACGATTGCTTTCGGTAAGTTTCCTTAATTAACCTAGAATTTATTTTTGAATTCTACTTCCGAACTTCAAGCCTGAGTAAATAGTTGAATTACGAGTGTTGTTATCTTTTGTGTATGTGCACTTCGATTATTGAAATTATATGTGATACGGATCTTTGAATCAATTTTGGAATGGTGTTTCCCCGATTAGAGTGTTTGGGCCTTCGGTAAATTAATCCCACCGTTCAATTAGAAAAGAGCCACGGCTCAACTTTGGAAACTAGACTACTTAACCTAAGTTTAATAATAAAGTTTTCGCTAATGACATTAGACTTCATAAAAAGTACTACAAAATAAAAGTCTTTCTGGTCTGTTTATTTTTTCAAGATTGTGATCCAGCGACAATAGGTTTGATGTCAATTGTCAAAAGATCAAAATGTAACTCCAAACTTAGCGACCGTTTACCAAACACTTACCTTGGTAAGCACTTACCGGTCAAATTAATACTATCACTTACTTACCGGGTAAGATTATCGTCCACCAAAACGCTATTGTATGCAACAGTTTTCCCGGTTAGCGCTAACCGTGGTAAGAGTCTTCATCGTCACTTATAGGGTACGACTCTCAGTCATTGCTTTGGCTCTTTCCGGGTTAGATTCTTGGTCATTGTCATATTCATCCGTAAGGTAATGTGACTTGGTAAACGCTTACTCGGGTAAGCGTTTGGTAAACGGGCCCTTATACTACTTTTCCATGTGATTCAGTTTCGAAACATCCTCTTTATCTTTTTTATACTTAAAAGTTGGATCGAAATGGGTGGGGTTTGGCCATCTCTCCTCCCAAACACACGCACTAAAACATACTTTGTTTTAGTCTATATTAAATTGATTTATAATTTCTAGCTTGTTCATCAGTGGCATTTGAGGCCTTGATGTTTATCCATGGTTAAGTTCACTGGTCTTTATTTGTTTAAATGAACTTGGGGGATTTCAAAACTTAGTTTCTATTCCCGAAGAGTGATAATAATCCTTATATCATTTATTAATCCTTTTTTCCTATAAAATTCAAATGGCTTCACTATTTTTTAGTTCATTCTAAAAGAGATAAATAGTTATATGCTTTTAGATTATTAGTATTCACTATTGGGACTGCCAGAAGATAGCATTGTGATGACAAGAGTTAAGCGTCAAGTTCACATTGGGAGTGCACGTACACTTGAACAACTTTGTTTCAAAAATGGTGGAATATAAATCAAGCTTGGCCAACATATAGGTCAACTATCTTCTCATGGATACCCATGATAGATATCAAAATTTTAGTTTGTTATTTGAAGATTGGGTTTGTATAACATGTAATGCATAAAGCATATATCTATGGTTGAGCTGAATGGGATTTTATGGTTTAGGAATATTTGGTACCTCAAGAGTACATTCATACATTGAGGGAGTCGATGTTGAATACGATCAAGTGTGTCAAGTTGTCAAGAAAGAGCTTGGTGGGGCACCTGAAGAAGTATGTATATTTACTTTATTATTTCCCAAGGATATCTTAATTTTTTTTTGATTATATGTTTGTTCAGAAACTAATGGAAAACGACGATTTCTACAGAACAAGATTGCAATATGATGTGTTACATGCTCTAGGGAGGGACTATGTTATTTCCTCAGTAAAGGCAGTAAGTTTGAAAGTGGACTTTATGCATCTCTATCGGCTGATTTGTGTATTTTAAATTTTGCCTATGTTATAGTCTCATAAAAACAGAAATTTTCAACGTTTCAACTATTATAAACTACACAGCCATGAAAAAGAGGAGACATCCTTTTTTATTCTATTTGCTCTAATAACTGAAATGCTCAGAGACTAGACCCATATCATGTTCACACGCCATCATCAAACCACGTTATAATCTTGATATTTAATTAGTTGTAGATTTGATAACATGCTATCGTCTAGAAAATGCATCTTTAGAGATTCAACTATATTCTTCTGAAACAACAATAATAGTGCCAATGGTCCGAAGTTCTTTATTTTGCTCTTTTCATAAAGGAGATGATTTTACTTGCTATTGAGAGACAGCATGACCAGGTTTCATGTTTTCTTATTATAAGTTTACATGTAGCCATGTAGGCTTTCTGCACTTGGCTCTGGCACCCTGTATAAATATGTAGAACCCCCAAATTACTTTCCAAAAGTGCCCTTAAGACAGATGGAGGTTCCAACATATATAAGAGGAGAAATGGTTTTAGTCTAGCCAATGTAGGACTCCAACATAATTTTCACATTGCCATTTTGTATGCTTCTATCATACAGTGTTAAAACTTGTTTGAACCCGAATCTTTTGAAGCTGCAAGTCTTAAATATTTTCCGATACTTAGGATCCTTTAATTGGTTCATGAGTAATGGGCACATTTTACTTTGTTAATAGACACACACTTCAGTTATGCAACTTTTATGTTTCCATATCTCTTTGTCACTTTAACGCAGCTGCATAATGATGTCTGAAACTGCTCTTACGTTGAACATATTTATGAAAATGTCGGAGGAAAACAAAGAAAAACCCGATCATTTCTTTGGATGAACCAACTGTGAACGGAACTGAGGTTGAACATCCTGGCGCAGTTGTGGTGGCTGCAAAAGTCAAATACATTGAATCCGAGAAACTGGATGATGTAGCAGTAGAAGACACGCTGATAAGAGTCTTATGGTAGATATCCTTCTATTATATCACGTGCCGAGCAATTATCTACTAAGGGAGGGATCATGCAACATCACGGTGTTATACAGCAAGCTAAAGCACAATTACAATTTATACCCATGATTGTTTGTGCATTTTGAATGTCAAAAGTTACTTATTTCTGCAATCATGCAGATCAAACCTGTAATTGAGGAGTTCATCACAGCCATATATTCTCTATTCGTTGGTAAATTTATATTTTCTCTCTAAAATCTCTGCTTTTACTACTTACCTACGTAAAGAATTTCATAAATTTCAGTCAAAACTGACCAATGATCTTTTTGTTTTGGTGTATTTAGATCTTGACTTCAGTTTCCTAGAAATGAACCCTTTTACCCTGATTGATCTCTTAATATGAGACGAACACTGCAGCCTTTAAAAACTTCAAGAAGTATGATTATTTGTCAGGTATTTTTTTTTGGGAACTGTGTGTGACTCAATATTTTCATCATAGAATACAGTTTTTGGATATTCTTACTATATTTTTCCTACAAATGTTTTTACTTTCAAGTATGTAAAAACATAAATTTTTAATTTTATGTTTTAATTACAAGTTGCAAAATGTACAAACCATTAATGCATAAGTTGGTCGTTAAAAGCTAATAGCAGGCAATGTTTTGAGTTTGAAAACCTGATTATCTATTAATTCCATTTTAAAATCTATGATCATTTCACCATATTAATCTTTAATTTATATACTATCCAATTTGTGATATAAAACTGCATATATTTATAAAATTAACATCGAGAAGGAAGGAAATAAAACAAAAAAATGATTGTCATTTCAAGTATTCGGTTTCAATTTTGAGATGCTTCGTGCTGCATCGCGCACGGGCACATAACTAGTAATATCAAAGAAAAATAAAACAACTTGAATGAGGTTAGTGTTGGAATCCCAAATGGTTATCCAAACCGCATCTACATTTTTACAAGTTTAAACCCTTTTTCTTTCTTTTCCTTATTATCTTTGTCAACCACATGCATGCATGCTTCACAACCTTTTCATTTCCGGCGATCTACCACCATCCTCAATTTCTCGATCATCATGGATCACCGAGCCTATATACTAATGTCAAGGTCTTACTTAACCTTATCTCTCAATAGCTGGTTTTATAGGTGCCCATGACTGATGACGTAATTATATTGGTGGTTTCGATTCTTATTAGATCAAGCTTAAGTTCACAAAATCGACAATAATATCTATAAAATAACATAGGTGATTTCGAGGACGTTGCAATGGTCGTTGATTCTATCACAACATTGCTAACACATATTTATAGATACAAATTAATGAAAACAAATATTCTAGATGGTTACAAAAGTAATTACAAGAATCGAATCAAGAAATATTGAAGCATAGATCAAGGGATGTGGTATGGAGGCATAGATCAAGGAATATGATATGGAGGCATAGACCAAGTGATATATATGGTGTATCATGATCACAATCTTTATCTTTAACCCCCCCCCCCCCCACGACAAGATGGAGGGTCAATCTTGGATACGAAAGTCTGAAAAGCGGTGCGAGGAAGTGGGTTGGTAAGTGCATCAGCAAGTTGATCTTTACTTGAAATGTGGGACACTCAAAGTAGGGGTGAGCAAAACCGGGTACCCGGTCAAATTTCATGGAACCGGAACCGGCGGTTCCTAGAAGAAGGAACCGGAATCGGAACCGCTTGCATCGGTTCTCTATATTTTGGAACCGGTCCGGAACCGCCGGTTCTGGTTCCGGTTCCGGGTACCCGGTGTCAATTTGTTTTTTTAATAACTTTAACATTTTATATAATAATTAAAAATGTAATTTTAAGTCTATTGCAAATCAGTAACAAACATATTAGTTATTTTTACTTAAGATTTTCTTTGTATGTAAAAGATCTTTGAATTGGTAAATCTATTAATGCAATTTTAGTTTTATTAAATGTTTACATCTAATACATTTATAAATATTTTTTATTAAAATAGCGGGTACCCGGTCTCGGAACCGGTTCCGGCGGGTACCCAGCGGGTAACGGTTCCAAAAAATTGAGAACCAGAACCGGAACCAGTCTTAATCGGTTTCGTAGTTTAGGAACCGGAACCAGAACCAATCAAATCGGTTCCGGTTCCAAAAGCGGGTACCCAGTTCCGATGCTCACCCCTAACTCGGAGAGTCCCATTTTGAACATTTTCATGAACAAAGTGGTAGTCAAGGCCTAGGTGCTTCATTTTTTTAATGAAACTTCAGATTAGCTGCAACAAATGTGGCACCTATGTTATCACAAAAAAATGGATAGTTGGACCATGGATTGGTGGCCGAGTTTGGTGAGCAGATTAAGAACCCAAAGAACTTCAACTGTCGTTGATGCAATAGCGCGACATTCTGCTGCAATAAATGAGCGGGCAAGGGTTCGTTGCTTTTTAGAGCTCTACGAGATTGGATTGCAGCCAAGGTAGACAACATATTCGGTAGTCGAAATATAATTATCCTTGTCTCTTGCCCAATCAACATCAGTAAAGGCATGAAGCCGTGAAGTTAACTGCTATAAATTAGAATTTCTTTATTGATTTGTACCTGCTAGATTGAGAGCCACCATGTGTTCATCAGTGGGACAATGCATGTATTGTGACATCCACTTAACACTAAAAGCAACATTAGGACAACTTAGTGATAAATAATGAAGGCTTCCAACAAGGGCCCGATATTCTGTTGGGTGGCAAGTGGTGACCCGAAGTTAAAAAAGAGTGGTGGAGATGTGATCATAGGGGTGGGCATTCGTTTGGCTTCTTCCATGTCAGCTTTCTTCAAAATATCAATAATGTACTTTTGTTGGCTTAGGAAGAGACCATGAGGGTGAGGAATGACTTCAACACCTAGAAAGTAGGAGAGGTTGCGTCTTTAAGAGAGAATCGAGCAGAGAGTTTAGATATAAAGGTGTCAATGAGATTTTTGTTGGAACTAGTGACAATGATATCATCGACTTAGACAAGAAGATATAGGACATGATTATTGTGACGAAGGATGAAAAGAGAAGAATCGGAGATGGCATTGACAAAATTAAGAGTGAGTAGATATTTTTTAGCTTCGTGTACCATGCCCGAGGGGCTTGTTTCAATCCGTAGAGAGCTTTACGGAGCTTGAAAACATGATTGGGGCAACTTTTGTCAACGAAACCAGGAGGTTGGTGTCATATACACATCTTCTATAAGTGTACCTTGGAGAAATGCGTTATTTACGTCAAGTTGGCGGAGAGGCCAACCTAAAGTTACACCTAAAGAAAGGATGTCTCTGATGGTAGAAGGTTTAATAACAGGGTTAATGGTTTCGTTATAATCTAGACCGGGACGTTGATGAAAACCTTTAGCCACTAGACATGCTTTATAGCGTCATATCGTGCCATCGGGATTATATTTAGCTCGAAATACCCATTTACAACTGACACGGTTTTAAGAGGAGATGGGGGAACAAGATCCCAAGTATGATTGTGAATAAGTGCATCATACTCGACTTGCATGGCTTTTTTCCAACAGGCATATTTGTAACACCCTAAAAATAGGGTAAATTTAAGCCAAAATTTTCACGAAATGAGCTATCAATTAAAGATCATTAGTTTTCCAAGAGTTTGCGAGTAGAGCGTTTACAACAAAAATAATGAGATACATTAACAACAACCTATTAATATAACATAAGATTGTTTAGATGAAGTTTGGGTGTGCTATTTCATTTACAAAAAAAACGCTCGGCTAAGGTCATCAAACGCCGCTAGCTCTTTTATCCAAAAATGCTCCCTCTTCACCACACTTCCCTCAACCCCGGGAAGTCCCACCGCTATGAAGGCCTGCTAAACACAACATAAGAATGAGAAGAAGTGTTAGCCTAAAGCCTAACAAGAATAGCAATTGTATATTAAGAATATAATACACAATAAATAAGATGACGTTCCAACCGTTACCGATTTACCGTCCACTACATCATTGCCTTCATTTACGACATCAACCCAAACTAGGTCTCTAGTCCCACACGGACATCAACCCAAACCAGGTCTTTAGTCCATTAAGGCATCAACCCAAACCGGGTCTTTAGCCTTATAAGACATCAATCCAAACCGGATCTTTAGTCTAATCGACATCAATCCAAACCGGATCTTTAGCCGACGACGTCAATCCAAACTAGATCTTTAGCCTATCTTTCCCCAAAGGGTAAAGGGTCCATCCTCAATAACCATCAAACGGACTTGCACACAATTTGACTCAATCACAACATCCCCACAATTAACGAGACTCTACATTCACCAACCTTCAGTTTTAAGGAGCTACCAACACATAAGGGAACCAACAATTAATATCACATCCAAAAATTACCCTCAAACCCTAATTTTGACTCAAACTTACCAACTCATAACATATAGAAATTATTGATCTTATCAAAGAACACTCCATCATAACCATAATAATGAAGGTTCATCCCTTGTCATCATCCTTGACAAGTTCAAAACCCTACACTTTCCATAAATTGAAAGTTAGGTCATTTGTGCTAAAAATAAGAGATTAGCAAATAAACATAACTAAATATAACAAGGAACTTAAATAATCACACATATGTAAGTTGGGTGGGTTAGAATAACTTACCTTAGTCGTTTTCAAAGAAAACTAAACTCTAGAGGAGAAGAGGTGAGAACTTGAAGCTTTATACTACTTGAGAGCTCCCAATAACACTACCAAGATAGTTTAAAAACCTCCATTAATGATCTTGATGGAGTAATAAATGATGAGAGAGGTTTTGGGGGAAAACTTACCAAAAACGAAACCCTAAATCGGCTCCCAAATGTCCAAGATTGCAAAAATACGACAAAACCCCGTTTCCCCCTTTTTATACCCAAACAGTCGCCCGTCGACCTTGCCATGCGATTGTGACATATGTCACTCTTGCGGGCATAGTCGCTTGTGCCCCAAGAGGCCGCGGTACATTTCGCGCGAAAGTGACACGCGATAGTGACCCTGGCACTCTCGCCGGGCACTATCGCCAAAAATGTGCCAAGGGTTTCTCCCTCCCTCGCGATTGTGCCACCCGCGATAGTGAAACCCTGTCACAATCGCGGGCACTCTCGCCCAACATGTACCGCCACCACTCTTTTGACTCGAGATGCCCTCTTGACCCGACTTGTTATATCAATATAAAAGTAGAATTTTACATTATAATAAAGGGTCCAAAAGTTAAGAATATAAGATTTACTTGGGATTAGGAAGTCTAGATTTTCCAGGTCTAACAATATTGAAGAGCTTGAGGGATTGTGGTAGGTTCAATAGAGGCATTAGCAAGATGAATGGAAAGATTGTATTTGGGGTTAGTTTTTCGAATGTTGTTTTGAAGAAGAGTAACGATTTGTATCCCATATGATTGGGGAGGTGGAGTAGTATTAGATGGAGGAGGAGGAGGAGGAAGAGGATGGGTTGGGGGTGAGGCTGATGGTGGTTGCATCATGTGAAGTAGGAGAAACAACAGGAAGAGGCATGGTGCACCATGTATCAATGTTAGGAGGTGGTTGGATAGAAGTGAATTGCAAAAAGGGGATGTTTGTTCAACAAACTTAACCTGACGTGAGACATATATTTTGTGGGTTTTGGGATCAAGACAGTAGTAGGCATTTTGGGTGGAAGAGTATCCAACAAAAACACATGGTGTCGAGCGTTGATTGAGTTTATGTGAGTTATAAGGTCGTACCATGGGTAAAATAGGCTGCCAAAGCTACGTAATTTCATATAATTTGGATTGAGGCCGAAAATTTATGAAAAGTGAGAGGGGTGCACAAGAGTTGGAGTAGGTAATCTATTAATAAGATAAACGACAACTGAGAATGCTAACGACCAATATTTGAGGGGCATGGAGGCATGATGAAGAAGAGATAACCCTGTTTTGACGATATGTCTATGTCGACGCTCCGAATAGCCATTATGTTGGGGTGTGTGGGGAGGAGAAGTGAGGTGAGTAATACTATTTATAGCAAGAAAAGGGTTGAGTTTTTCGTATTCTCTTCCATTGCCAGAATAGAAAGTGGTGATTGGACAACTGGAATATTTTTTGACTAGTGCTTTAAAACGAATGAAAACATCTTTTGTGTCAGATTTATGTTTAAGGGGATAGAGCCATACATATTTAGATTAGTGATCAACGAAGATGATGTAAGATTTGTGATCGTCAAAGGAATAGATAGGAGAGGTCCAAACGTCACTATAAATAACATCTAATGGCCCATTATACAAAGATTGCAATTTGAATGAGATGCATGTCATTGCTATAATGGGCCATTAGATGTTATTTATAGTGAGGTTAAACATATTTGTAATGGCATCATATTTGCATGTCATCTATTAGTCTATTGAGATGACGGAAGGATATGACTTTTATTGCAATGACATGCATTGCAATTTGAATGAGAATTTGGAATAGAAAGGTTAAACATATTACTAATCTTCTTGAGAAGAGAGAAAGACGAGTGTCCTAATCTGTGATGCCAGTATAAGGTTGTAGATAAAGAAGTGGAGTTGATGGTTGGATGAATGGGATGCATTCATATATTTCAGATTTAGTTGGACCCTGAAGCAATGTCGCTCCTGTTTGTATGTCTTTCACAAGAAAAGAGTTAGGTAAGAAAGTGATGGAAGTATTATTATCAAGACAAAACTGAGAGATGGAGATTATGTTTCTAGAAACGGAAGGAACATGGGAGAACATTATTTAAGCGAAAAGAGTGAGATGGTGTGAGTAGAGATGTGAAACCAATGTTTGATATGGGAAGTCTGTAGCCATCACCAATGACTAGTTTGTCACTGCCATCATAAGGAGAATGTAAGGAAACCATCTCTAGGTTGTTTGTAATGTGGTGGGAGGCACCGCTATCAAGTAACCACACAGAGGTCGAAAATGGGGCACTCACAATATAGGCTCTTAGGTTGTGAATGGGTGTTGATACTGTTTGAACACAAGTTTACGAGAGGATGAAGCAGGTGACAATGCTTGAGGAAATTATTGGTGGAAAATTGAGCATTGGGTGACATAATATCCTTGCTCTTTACACCATTGACAACGGCCTTGGTAGGGGCAGCTTGGCCTTGGTGAAGAGTGGTTGTTAGGTTTGGTAGTAGTAGGGATAAATAATTGATCATTGGAAGCCATTGAGATAAGAGGAAGAAAATGAAGAACGAGATTAGGAGAATTGATATATTAGAGCTCTGATACCATATAGAAACTGATGGGAAAATGAATTGTCTATTACAACATTGCTAACACGTATTTATACATACAAATTAATGAAAGAAAATATTCTAGATGATTACAGAAGTAATTACAAGAATCAAATCAAGAGATATTGAAGCATAGATAAAGGGATGTGATATAGAGGCATAGATCAAGTGATATGATATGGTGTATCATGATCAAAATCTTTATCTTTGTCAACGACATCACCGTATGCGACAACGGTTTCTCGTCTAGCAGTTGCTGGGTTGCAATCTAGACCTCCCTACGAACATAATCGATCCTATAATGCGAAAGAAATACCAAAAACACAATACAAAGATTTTTCGAGGATCATATTTGTAACACACTCTTCGCGAGACGAAAAGGAGGTTACTTACAAACTTAAAACAAACCGCTAACAAGAGCAACTGTCCAAACTTCAAAAGAAAATGTGTGATATGAAGAAATCATAGCTTATTGCTCAAACAAAGTCTGAGATTGCTTCACATCTCATACTTTACTCCTTGGACACCTTGCACTCACAGATAAATGCTTAGTCCGATCACTTACAAGCATTTTGTGGAGGCTATCAATCCGGAGTCATGCAACCAACCAAGTTCACACTCGAAGACCGTGATCGGATAATCCTTCTTAAACAAAACCATGCTTCTATTACCAATTCACTGAAGAAGATTTCCTCCAACATCAGACTCCTTCTTTCCTCTTCCCATGCTACTGAGGGGGAGAAAACATGCAATTCCATCTCCAGCAACATGGAAAGATATCGGATTGAGGGGAAGCAACTAAGTGAGGGGGGGCAAAGAAAAGGAAAGCTCACAAGATAATTAGAGAAAACTCACAAAGTTAATCGGACTTAGTATCTACTTTTTGTAAACTTGTAATTCATCCTTTGATTATATCCTAAAATGATATAAAAGAAGATTGATTACATGTCTTTTTTCTTTAACTTGACCCTTGTTCTACTTTTTTATCGTTCTGTACATATTTTGTTTCTCTTTGTAATCCGATAAAAAGAAAAAGAAAGAATTAAAGTAAAGAAGAAAAGAAACCAAAAAGAAATAAAAAGAAAATAGGACAGAAAATGACAAAAAGAATCCAAAAAATGGATCAAAAGAAATTTATGAGTTCGAATTTTATATCCCATTTCTGGGTTTATGTACCATTTTTTATTTCTAAGTATTTCACTCTTTTTATGGGTACGTTTTTGTATTATACACAAATAAGGGGAGATTGATAGTCTCAACCATCGGATTTGTACATAATACATAGACATCCGAAGTTCAAACACTTAAAAATAATTTCTCTTCTTTGTCAATAAAAATAGGTCCAATTCGATGTATACTTCGACCATCAAATTAGACACTCAATAAGAATTAAATCCGATGTTTTCTCAAAAAGGAAACAAACTCAAGAACCATCGGATTTACAATCATCAGATTGAATGCATTTAACAAATATCACAATCCGATGAAAGCTTCTAAGCAATCATCAGATTGTTAACCCTCATCGGATTTTCATACTCCTTTAAATTATTTCATGTATTTAATATCCGACAAAACTATTCTTCATAAATGTCTATAGCTGGTAACTGTTTTATATTTTATACTTCAAAATAGACAAATAGGATTTTTACTTGTACCAAGAGTAAAAAGCCTTCAGCAAAATCAAAGATTAGTTAAAGAGTGGTCAGATTGTCACCAAAGCGGATTGGTTTCTTCATCTAGCCAAAAGAAGATGAAATACAAGATACAACCAATATGTAGTCTGACAAATACTACTAGTGGTAAGCCAAATTTGAAGTGTTTTGACAAGCAAGTTTGGTTCACCAACTCTTCTTGACTCTCATCCTAAAGTATGGGAACATGCAAAAGTGTGTCAGTATTAAGTATGTTCCAAAGTATTATTGAAATACTTGTCATACTTTATTATTGGCTACACACAAAAGGATGGGGTTAACACTTGTCTACATCAACACAAAAGGCTAAAGTGAAAAGTACAATCATGCATGGATCAACAAATCCTACAGAGATACATGTTAAAGTTGAAGGAGAGCATTTAATGCAATGAAGCTATAAAATGACTTCATTGTGTTAACTTGCAAATCACCCATTTTGAAAAGAGTAAATTTACGGTGTTTGTACTCACCCCCCCTCCCCCCTCTCTTCTAAAAACACTTTCGTTGTGAAAAGAACTTCTCAGTGAAAAGCTTCAAAGTAAATTTGGCGTCAATATCTAAGAGATATATTTATCTCTAGGATCTAAAAGAGAATCCTTCTTCTTTTCTCTTTTAGTGTGCGTATATTTGTCACCCTCAGATAGTTTAGGATCAAGGTCTTGCCTTCTAGTTTCCGCAACGTATCTGTAATTTTATATTCGAAATAAACTAAAATTAAAAAGAGTAAATTTACGGTGTTTGTACTCAACACCCCCCCCCCCCCCTTTTCTAAAAACACTTTGCTTGAGTCATTGTGGTCCATGACCAACAAAACTAAAAACCATTTTAAGGCAAGCAGATTAGTGGGGGCTTGATCAAAGAAAATGGCAAGATGTGAGTTCGCAGTCCTGAGGATAGATTGCAGAATTGTAGTCTCTTGTTTAGACTTTCCAAACTAACTTTATCTTTTTTAAATTCTCAGTTGTGGAGGTGTTTACCCGCAGTAAACTTATGCGATGTAATCCAATATTTGACTTGTCATTTGGAGCCATTTAGGCATTATTTATATTGTGTTTGGCTTAAGATTTGGGGTTGTTACATGTGACTTTCCCATGATCCTTCAAAGTCGATAGCACGTGCCTTTAGCATATCTTCTAGCGACTATATAGTTCTCTTGCTTTACCCATTCGTCTGCGGGTGATATGCAATGCCCATCCTTCAACTATTACGTATAAAAACGAGACCCCAATTTTATTAACACTCAATTCAATATTGACTTTTTTATATTAAAATTTACATAACATCTATTAGATGAAAATAAAGATATTATACTTTTCCTCAGTTAGTTTCTTGCTAAACTAAAGTTTTGAGGGAGTTTCTTAGAGGAGCACACATAATTTTTTTAAGTAGTGACATCATTTGATTATAAATTTTTTGCATTATTAATATAGATATGTTGGTTGGTTGTTGTCCCTGCATAGAAGAGACCCATGTTCGAGTCCTATCTACATATATTTTAAAAGAACACAAAAATTTAAACTAAAAGACAACAAAATTCATAATAGTGGGATTCAAACCCATGCCTT
This sequence comes from Saussurea involucrata, assembly GCA_033807775.1. NCBI lineage: Eukaryota > Viridiplantae > Streptophyta > Magnoliopsida > Asterales > Asteraceae > Saussurea > Saussurea involucrata. The sequence goes on from CM066313.1 coordinate 82,847,781, forward strand.
TTGTACAAATACAGGTTCATTTAGCATCTTTGTCATTAAAGTCTTGAGTAAGCATTTCAATTTTAAAAACTATATAATGACAGTATGACACCCAACAAAATAATACAATAATATTTTTCAAAAATGTTATTTTTTCTCTTTTAACAAGACCATAAAAGAATGGCTCGTGCCACCGTATCATTCTACGTTGACCCCGGATGTCTCATCCCTCTCCCACTTCGACCTATTGTGGAGATATGGGATTGTCCCATATTGACTTGGTCAAATTCCACCATCATACACTTAAACATGTTGACATTCTAGCCCTCCAATTTTCACTTTGGCAAATGATCTAAAAATGAAATGTTACATAATCGAAATTTGTAATTTCGTATTACTTTGTTGAATAATATCTTAACATCTCTCTTTGAAATAATTTAAATTAACTTTACATATTTTTAAAATCACTTTATTTGGCTTATTTTAATAACTTTTTTATATTTTAACAAGTGCAAATGATTAATTTGTAATAAATAAACGTATACAAATTACTAGGAAAACTAATTCATTATAACAAAAAGCTTTCAAATAGAAAATTTGTGGCCTTCATAAACTGCCATTTGTTTCTAAACCACGAAACGGATCGATCATATTAATGTATTTAATTGATAATTTTATATGATGATGATTTGTAGAATTTAAAGATTGGATAATGGTAATGCCGACTATGCTCTACTCAATAATTGGATCAACATTTGTGCAATTTATATAGTAGAGATGATGTTGACTGAAAATTATTGAGTGTTAACACTATACACATGTACATTATGCATACAACTAGATTAAGTTGTTTTTGGTTTTTATGCACATGTACATTATGCATTTGTTACAAATTGATTGTATGCATAAGTGCATACCGTCCAGATGAAAGACTATCAGAGTGTTTCTTAATTTTTCGTTTTTTTAAGATTTTCCCCTGAAACTGTGTACCTGACCCATGTTTTATATTCACACGACAAAAGTGTTATCTATTTTCAAAATATAAACATACATATCTCTGTCTGGTTTTAGATTTGATATTTATGAAAGTGGATGGTCTACAAGCACAAAGTAGAACATGATCTAATTCTAAGGTGATGTGTGAAATTTATTAGCGAGTTAAATCTAATTTTACTAGATCTATAAAGTAAATAATATTTGTGATAAAAAAAATTAATAAAATAATGAGGTGTGTAATAATTGATAGCATGGTGTTAAATGTCCACGCGCCAACTTTATTCCAAATAAATTAATTAAAATATGAATGAAAAAGAGAAAAAGTGACCTTCTCCTTTTAAATAATTTCAGTAAATTGATTAAATAAAAAGAATTAGGACAAGTTTGGATCACCGACACTACAACTATTTTGACTTTTCTTTTGTTTATGTTTGTTTTTTCTCGCCAAGTCGCCATAACGATTCATATTTTATACCTACAGATATGGTTTTAAGAGATTTCAACAGGTTTACTATAATTTTTCTAAAATAGAAAATCATAAGTTAAAATCTCTAAAAAAAATTACATTCGTCTCCAACAGTTTTTCTATTTTAGAGATTTTAACACATACTATATTAATATAATATTCTCTAATTTATCTTTTCAATATACTTTTTAGAAAAAAGTTAATATAAAATGATAAAAGTTTAATGTCATTGGTGGGATTGAATAAAATAATTATTTCTCTCTTCTACCATCAAGTTTTAGAGAATTCTCTAAACTTAGAAATATTTCAACTTTGTTCTATTATAGCAAACAAGATAGCAAAGCTGTTGGAGAGATTTAGGAAAAAAAACTCAAATTTTTTTATTTTAGCAAAGTTGTTGGAGATGTTCTAAAAGTTTTGTAGAACAAGAATACGTATAACCTAATAAAACTATATTAATTCTTATTTGATATGAATCTTTCTAATTAGTAAAACATATGTTTGTTTTTTTTCATTTTATAATTTTGATTGATAATCAGTAGCGGATATTGATAATGTAAATGTCAAGTTGTTGAATTATATTGTAATTTTTTGATATCTAAATAAATGTTATATTAAAATCAACTAAGGATCTAAATGGTTTAAAACTTGACGTGACGGAGAGGAGTCGTGACGAGGCCACGATGTTTAGCGTGACGTATGGCAGTAAATATCTGATTCATATATAATTTTATATATAAAAGTCATGTTTTGTACTATTAGTCAATAATAACAAACAACATATTATATATATATTAAAAACGTAAATAAAATCACATTTGCGTAACAAAAACCGTGCATTAGGCCATGATGTGTCACAGATTAACGTGACGTGAAACACAAGTCTTGGTTCATGGCACGTCATAACAACTTTAGGGCATCCACAAGAAAAATAAAAAAATAAAAAAAATATGTAGGGCCCACCAAAGATTTGAAAGACTTGATGATCCCTCTCCCAACCAATACTTCAAACGCTTGAGCTTTCTCGTGCCTTTAAGAAGTAAAGTGAGTTTCAAGTTGTTGCTCCAATCATCAAGTCATCATCAAATCATTATTACAATTGCCATTGGAGATGCTCTTACAACGAGCCTCTTAGAACAGTAAAATCAACTGACGCGTTTATCAAGTACAATAAGTACATGTGATCAATTGAACCCTTGTTGAATTAAAGGGTCAAAATATATAAAATATTATATAAATTGAAAGATTTTATATAATATTTATCTATACTTAATAATTGAGAAATGATATTCTTTTAAAATAAAGAATTTTTAAAATAAAATAAATGTAAACACTTTATAATATTAATGGACCAACTTTTTTGGTCTATAACACTCATTTTATGAAACATAATATTAAATACCACACTTTAAGGTCTACTATATTTATAAAAAAAATACATTTTGGTATCACGATGACCGATTTCATTGTATTTTTATTTCAATTTTTCTAAATGTTTTTCAAGACGTGTTTTATTTTATATATATATATAGAGAGAGAGAGAGAGAGATGTTTGACATATCTAATCATTAGTATAAATCATATAAATCGATTAATTGAGACATACATAGAAATGATAACAAAAATTATTATGATTTCAATATTTAAGAAAAATTATCAGATTTCATTTATTATGATCAATACTTTATATCAACAATAATTATGATATTTATCAAATCATATATTTATTAGACTATATGAAAGATTGATATTGATTTGTTTATTTATACTAATGATTTGAGTTTGTAATTAAAATCATCTCTCTCTCTCTCTCTATATATATATATATAAATAGGGGTTAAATCATGTACGAACCAAAAAAAGATTGAAAACCATGAGAACCGATCTAAGTCATAATTTGGTTTTGATCCCATGGTTATAATTAAACTTTTGATCACATGGTTATAATTAAAAGATTGAGAAACATGAGAACCCATCTAAGCCGTAATAGATTAAATCAATCAATGGTTTAGATCGGTTTTCATTGTTCTCAACCTTTTTACGGTTCTCATTTGATTACCGTCCTATATAAATATATGTATTATGGTTGGGTTTCGGTGAAGTTGATATTAACATGATAAACATGAGAAGTGGTTATTAACCGCTGAATGAGAAATAAATACATATTACAATGAAATGCACCAAGATAAGATACACCAGATATATTTATATATATATATATATAACATTTACAAAATACAAACTTTAGATCCTAGATGGCTAGCTAGATGGATTGTTGAACCATATTTTCGTTTATGCCAAAACAAATGTTGAAAGGTGCCATGTTTTCTTTCCTGAAAAACTTTAACACATTTTTATTTTATTTTTCAATATTTCATATATATATATATATATAGATAGGAAATCGAGTTTTTTAATAATCATATGTTTATTATTATTTTTATTTTGAAGTTATATACGATTTAATTACGTTCGTGCCGGTATGTTTTTCTATATAAGTTAATTTTTACTACAAAGAGTAAAATTAGAACCAAAATGGTATTAATGACGTAATCATATCACATGGGAGTTAATGGCACCGAAATCCAAGACGCGGACAGAGATAAGGACAAGACCGTGAAGAATGCGACGGTGCCAAGCCGACATCTTATCATTTATTTGAGTAAATTACATGTTTGGTCCCTCTGGTTTACACTTTCTACCCATACTCGTCCCAAAAACAAAATAATTACACAAAAGGGATCTCTGATACGCATTTTCGCTACTTTTTGGTCCCTCTCTCTAACAAAATGTTATCTCATCCCGTTAAGTGGCTCACGTGCCCCTCACATGAGGGGTAATTTAGTCTTTTTATGTTTCCCTCCTCTTTAAACGACACAGGGACCAAATTAACGCTTTAATTTCTTTCTTCTTCATCTCTCTCAGTTTACTCATACGAAGAGCCTTTAGGGCCATGATCCCTGGACTTTTCCAAGTAACAAGTAGAATTTTACAGGCTTTTATTCGTAAAAAGGTTAAAAAAACAATTAGCCCCTAATTCCATAATCCAGTCCAATCCACTAATTTAATTCTTTTATTTTTGTATCTAATAAATATAATCCAAGTCCAATATCCAATCCAAGCCTAAAGTCCATCCACTCAGCCTCAGACGTCAACGTTGGCCTCTTGTCCATCTTCTGTTTCTGAGAACAACGGAAGTTAAAGAACGAGGTCTAATCGACGAGGTTTAATCGGACAACCACACAAATCTAATAGACGGAACAAGATCCTCTCTCCGACGTCAACCTACAAGCTCTAGCCTTTCCAATCTCCATGGAAGAGCAAAGTCAACAACCAAATTCAAATGCAAGTGGAATCTCATTGATTTTAACTTCATCTTCATCAAATAATATCATTCTTACTGCCCCAAATCACAAGTTTTTTTCCCTTCATTTTATTCAAGTTAAAATGCTATTGCTTGAATGAGTTTGAAATTGTTTGATTGGGTTTTGGTTCTCTATAAAATGTCTATGGCCCGTGACAAGAGAGTCGGTGGTAGAACCCTATTAATGAAGAGTCCAAAGATCGAAGAAGCTAGGAGATTAAAAAAGAGAAATTCTGTGCTTTTCCTTTTGTGTGTATTAGCAAAGTTCAAACTATATGCTTTTTTGGATTCTAAGTACCTATAAACATCATAAACAATTACAATTGTTTGATTAAATTTGTTCCATGCGGATGATTCGTCTTACTTCAACTCTAGATCCGAAAATTGTGTACGAGAAGTTGTTGAAAAACTTAGTTTGGAGAAAATTGTGGAAGACTTTAAGAGCGTGAAAGATCGACGGGTCGACTTTGATGAGCGATGTTTGAAATTTTCATATTTAACGTCTACTTTTAGAGTTTTACTACATTATAACTTTGGATAATGAATTTTTTGTACTTTTTAAAATATATAATATATTAGGTCTGGTCTCTACGGTTAGAAAGCTTGTGTTCTGCCCCTACCTACGAATATAGTTAAAAGGGTAGTTACAACCACTTTTTAAAAATAGAATATATATATATATATATATATATAGAGAGAGAGAGAGAGAGAGAGAGAGATGGGTTCAAACGAGAACACAAATTATTTGAGAAAACACGAGAACGACGGTCAATGTACAAAATCATACATGATTCACATATAAAATCATATATGATAGTTGTAGTTATTAAAGTTTAGAAACTACTTTCGAAGAATGGTGTAAGTTATGGGGACCAAAATCGTAGTTTACTCGTTTGTTATTATTTTTCTTTTCTAATTTGTGTCTTATTTGAGCATCTATTGTTAAAAAGTAATTTCTACTCTTCTATTCTACCATTAATTATGAGATAGAAAAAGTTTATCTTTTTATTATTAATAGTAAAAGTGCCATATAGTTATTTTTAATCTCTAAAATTGTATGTCATGATTTCTATTGTGAACATTTTTTTTGAGACAGCGTGAGTATTAATTATTTATCATTAAACCTAAATGTTTTTCAGATTTATGCAAACTTAATTTAACTAATGTTCTTAATGATGTTATAAATCAAGTTATTAGAAACAACTGGTAAGGTATTGACTTGCTTTATTTTTAATGATTATCAGTTCGAAGTTCTACTGAAGATTGTTCTTTTATTAACTTCAAAACCTTGTATAACAGAAATCCACAGTTATCCTGATGCATAATCCATGGCTGGTACTAATTAATAGTTTAGAGCCTTTGAGCAACAACTTAAATGTGATGCTGTATTCTTTTTCAAATGTCTTAATTATTATTATTATATTAAAGATAAGCCCAAATTAACAAATCTTTTATATGACCATTTTGTAATATAGGGGTGGGTTCAAATAAAAACCAAATTTCAGTTGTAAACGTGAGGACAAACCACAGCCCTTGATTAAAAAATCGGAGATCAGATCAATGAATAAAAAACACGGTGGCAATTTTGTAAATAACTTGAAAACTATGTCCATGGCTTAGTGAATTTTTAGCGCGCAGGGGTAAAATTGGAATCAGCCCTCTTTTGTTGACTTTTTATTTTCTTTTTTAATTAAAAAACTTTTACCCCCTTAAATTTTAAAATAAATTATCTCAAAAACTACTAACATTTTAATCAAACAAATTACATCAAAAAAACGAGAATTTCGTGCTCTTCGATATGACATCCATCATGATATAGTTTTTTTTCGATTTAACCGTTTTTAAGTGAAATCGTGTATATATGTTATATTCAGACTGAATATAACACATATTCAAACTGAATATAACACATATTCAGTCTGAATATAACACATATTCAAACTGATGTATTTATATCAAAGAAAGGTAAGCATGAAAATGAGGTTTGAATAAACAAAAATGGTGTAATTATTCAAAAGGTCCTCCTAAACTACCCATCATCGAGGCTTCTGATCCATATACATTATGCTGCTCATCATCCAGTATTCTCCTCCATTAAAAGGTGTACCCCATTGACAAACATCATACTTGCACAGTTAACATTTAATGGAACATAATAAACGAAATCAAATACGAGATCTTGGTTACTTGAATGATCATAATAGATCACTTGCAGAGGGGCATGCTAAAATGATTCCCGTTTGAGTTTTAATTTATTCCTAAGTTCATAATCTTTTATACATATATATAGTGGTTTGTATAGTTTGTTAGAATTGTTTGGTTTACAATTGAAACGCACAATATATATATATATATATATATATATATATATATATATATATATATAGAGAGAGAGAGAGAGAGGGGGGGGGGGGGGGAGGTTCAAAGAAAAACCTCAAAAAACGAAAAACTGAAGAACACATATAAATACATCAGTCTGAATATGTGTTATATTCAGTCTGAATATGTGTTATATTCAGTCTGAATATGTGTTATATTCAGACTGAATATGTGTTATATCCAGTCTGAATATGTGTTATATTCAGTCTGAATATAACACATTATTTGTTATATTAAGTCTGAATATGTGTTATATTCAGTCTGAATATGTGTTATATTCAGACTGAATATAACACATATTCAGTCTGAATATAACATGAATGCATAATACAATATTTAGGTTCATGGTTTACATGAATATGGATTCATGCATTTATAATCATGTACGCATCAGTTATTCATAAAATAAATGACATTCATCACTGGTGTATACGCAGTGAATTATATACAATAGGTGAATTACGATTCTTGAATAAACAATCATATGGTGCATATGGATGCATAAAAGAAAATATATTTATTGGAATGGCTATAATTTTTTTAAAAGGTTAAGAACAGTGATAGGTTTAAATTGTATATGAAGCGAAATTCATTTTCCTACTGATTCATAAATAGGTATACCATACCAAGTTTTTTAGGTTGACCATGATTGTTATTCACGATTACAATTACCTTATTGCAGTTGTAGAGATTCTGATGAATAAACTCAACATGGATGAAAAAGGCATTCTAAATAATGAAACTGGAGGTATGATGAAAACGATTAACTTATCATCAATGTGGCATTTTGAAACATATTTGAAATAACTATAATATATCCAACAGGAAAACATGTTGATGGAAGCAACCCCAAAGCTGTTGGAGGTACCAAAAAGAAAGGTGTGACTAAAATTTGGCATTTGTTAGATACAAAATAATATGATTGTCATTAGATACAAAATAATATTTGGCTATAATTATAAGTTAATTATAAGTCTGAATATATGTTATATTCAGTCTGAATATGTGTTATATTCAGACTGAATATGTGTTATATTCAGACTGAATATGTGTTATATTCAGACTGAATATGTGTTATATTCAGTCTGAATATGTGTTATATCGTGAAATCGTGTATATGTGTTATATTCAGTCTGAATATAACACATATACACGATTTCACGTAAAAAACGGTTAAATCGAAAAAAAAACTATATCATGATGGATGTTATATCGAAGAGCACGAAATTCTCGTTTTTTGATGTAATTTGTTTGATTAAAATGTTAGTAATTTTTTAGATAATTTATTTTAAAATTTAAGGGGGTAAAAGTTTTTTAATTAAAAAAGAAAATAAAAATTCAACAAAAATAGGCGCTGATTCTAATTTGACGCAAATACCCCTAAAGCTGAATTTTAGGAATGGCTCAAATATGGCTCGGATCAGTGGATGAGATCTGTCCTCACGTTTACAACTGAAATTTGGTTTTTAGATGAACTTTCCTATTGTAACTAAGGCCATCCGTAGCCCAGCGGCTTCGGGCCCGGGTTCGGAGGGCGGGTTGGCGGGCTCTGGGTACGACTTCGGCGGGTTCACGCGGGTACGGGTGGCGGGTAAGGGGCTCGGGTTCCCCAGCCCGCATACCCGACGAGTTTATTTTTTTTTTTATAATTTTTTAATTCAAACGGCTATAATTCAAACGGCCATATTTTTTTTTATCAATTTTTTATTTTCCAATTTAAACCCTATAAATCATCCTCAAATCTCATTCATTTTTCACACCAAAATTTAAACACTCATCTCAATCCTTAAATATTTTCTTTCATTTCTTTCAATCCGATATAAACTTTATGGATTCGCCACCCGTTTCATCGTCCGGTTCTTCATCATCCATTGACACCGACGAGGAATTCGGTCAACTATTAAATCGTTATGCAGATTTGTTGCAACAAGCTGTAGCCTCATCGTCAAGAAGACCGAGGTCCGGGAACATAGAAAGAGGTCGGGTAGATGCTAACGACCGGCTTTTGCAGGACTACTTTGGCGAAAACCCGGTGTATACTTCGTATTTGTTTAGACGGCGGTTTAGGATGAGCAGACAACTATTCGAACGGATAGTTCAAGATTTATCGGGAGTGTATCCGTATTTTACACAACGGATTGACGGACTCGGGTTACAAGGTTTCTCTCCGATACAAAAGTGTGTATCCGCTGTTCGACAATTGGCGTATGGAGTAGCTTCCGACGCACTTGACGAGTACTTGAGGATGGGAGAGAAAACGTCACGAGATTGTCTGCACACTTTCTGCACAGGTATTATTGAACTCTATGGTGGAAAATATTTACGCAAGCCTACTTACGATGATATTCAGAAGTTGTACCACAAGCATGAAGCTAAACACGGATTTCCCGGCATGCTCGGCAGCATAGACTGTACTCATTGGTCGTGGGCAAATTGTCCGAACGCATGGCGAGGTCAATTCATGAGAGGTGATCATGAACATCCGACAATCATGCTAGAAGCGGTGGCCTCCCAAGATCTATGGTTCTGGCACGCATTCTTTGGTGTTGCCGGTTCCAACAACGACATCAATGTTCTCAATCAATCGCCCATCCTCAACGATGTCTACGACGGAAAAGCACCCGAGTGCCCTTTTGAGGTTAATGGAGTCACCTACAAGAACGGATATTATCTAACGGATGGGATATACCCGGAATGGGCAACTTTTGTAAAAGCGTTTACGTGCCCAAATGATGCTAAACGAATAAAGTTCAAGGCCGCACAAGAATCGGCACGTAAAGATGTTGAACGAGCTTTTGGCGTGCTTAAACAACGTTGGCATATACTTAAGTACCCGACACGCGGATGGCATAAGAATAAATTGGCGAATATTATGTACGCTTGTCTCATATTACACAATATGATACTCGAAGACGAAGGTCATGCCATTTGTGCCGATGGAAACGCCGTGGTAGCGGATGAAACACAAATCACTGAGGCACAACGCGCAACAAATGTTCGAGAAGTCAAAAACCGAGAGACTCATAATAACCTTCGGTCGGATTTGGTCGAACATATTTGGCATATCCGACTACCCAACAACGACGACGAGTAGATTTTTAATATTTTGTAATTTTTAATTTTATTTTGTAATTTTTAATTTTATTTTGTAATTTTATTTTTATTTTGTAATTTTATTTTTATTTTGTAATTTTTAATTTTATTTTTTAATTTTATTTTTATTTTTATGAATGTTATGATTTTTTATTAAAAAATTAGATGATGTGGCATGAGGGTTCAAAAGGTTCAAAAGGTTGGGGTACGGGATTAGAGGGTTCAAAAGGTTGAAGAGGGTTCAAAGTGGAAAACTGATGTGGAGCTGATGTGGCACTGAGGGTTCAAAAGGTTTGAACCCTGGGGTACGGAAGGCCTAATACATGATATTTTAGTATATATCAAAGTTATCCCAAATTCCAAGATCGTAAATGTTAAGGACAATACAATTGTCATTTAAATATGTCGAATCATTTGAGTTTGAAAAACATCTTTTTAAAAAATATATATATATATTATGGTAGGAGTTGTGACGTAATTAATAAATATTGATTTATGATCCAATCTTATATTTTGGGCCCTATTTTATAAAGGTTTGACAAAGCATTTTAACAAAAAAAAAGTTATAAAATTCTCATTTTACCATTTACTTAGCAAAGAAAGTAGACGATTGTTTATGTTAAGGATCAAATCCAGAATAGATTATATATAGAGAGAGAGACAGAGGGACGATATTATGTTAACCTAAAGAATGTTGTTAACTTTACTAACTTTCATGGATTAATAAGAATGCATGTTTGATACTTGTTTGAATTCGTGTGCAATTAATATGTAGGGTTATGTTTGGAATTTCAATTTTTTTGTAACACTCTTTAATGAGGAGTTACAAAACTATTATTGTCCATGATTTTAAATATACTTTTCATATATGAACATATACGAACAAATGATTAGACATCTAAACATGAATGATATACAAACTTATAATGTGTTTGACCGTTAATAGAACGTGTGGCATGAACATATATGAACAAGAATTAAATGTGTGACATGAAGACATATGAACATTAATAAAACATGTGAAACAATGTTTGGATGTACACCAACACATATGCAAATGCAATTACCAAAAACCATAAGGTTCAACTTTCTATTTGTATGAACATATAAGAACAAATGAATAGACATCTAAAACATGAATGATATACAAACTTATAAGGTGTTTGGCCATTAATAGAACGTGTGACACGAACATATATGAACCATCGGCCCCTAAACACCAATGTTCATTAAAATTATTGTTTGGGGAGTAGTTTTTTTTTTGGGGGTGGGGGGGTACACTAGGTAAAAGAAATATATTTTTCTCAATTACCCCAAAACACTAGTGTTCACTAAAATCTATAATTAATGTTTTAATTGTGCATCATCTCAACTGTCCAGGTTGAGATCAAGGGCTATAATTTTGGTTCATAAAGTTAATACAATAATGTGGGTTAACAAAATAACCCAACCATATGGGGTGCCTTCTTTTGAGATCTATGAAATTTGTGAGATCCATGAGATCCATTGTAGTCCACAAAAAATTGGTTAAAAGATAAATTTTAATATATGTGAAAGGTGAATTTTACTGGAATTATAAGGGCAAATTAGGGGTTTAAAAATTCCTCTCTCCTCTCCCCTCCATGTTCCGTCTCCCATGTCTCATCGGCATTGTAAAATACACATACATAATATGAACACATAGTGAATATCATGGTTCACCACCTAATAACAAGATCTTTCGTCCCCACTACCTTCGACAATCTGACACTGTGAATCTTTGTGAACACCTTGTGACCACATTGTGAACACCAAGTAAACTAATCAATAAAACAAAACTTACCACATTGCAGACTATGATCACATTGTGAACACATCATGATCACATTGTGAACCTGTATTAACACATTGTGAACCAATTATCCGATATAAAAGCTAAAACCATTACATAAACGAAATCACAAAACCAAGAAAATGAAGGCTAGATGAAGCAGCGGTTCATTGATCGGACTCAATCCTTCATAAGAAGGTAAACTTAAATATATATTAAAGATCATTATCACATAAACGAGTGGCCAACAATGGCATTTTCCACCAAATCGGAGCAAATATTCAAAATGTCGTCGACATAAGTGGTGGAGAAGGGAGAGTATACGGTTGTCCAAACAGTGTGTTGGATGGATTAAGTTGTAGAAGGAAACAAACATGAAGATGCATGGAGGAAAGTATACGGTGACGACACGAGATGGTCGGAGATGGTGGTTTTGTTACGATGAGGATGTTTTAAAGATTAAGGTTGTAGTGGTCACTGTTGACGACGATGAAGGGAGGATTGTGTAGTGGTGGTCATCGACAGGTAGTGAATGTGAAGAAGAGAGGGAGGCGGTAGATATATGGAAATACCTATTTTAATGGGTTGCTATAAGTAAGGGATGAAGACATATTTAAAAGGATGAGCGGTTACAAGTGTATTAATTTAATTTTGAGTAAATTACGGTTTTGGTCTCTCAAGTATGCAAAAAATTATGAAAATGGTCCTCTATCATCAAAAATTACAAGAAAATCCTCCACGTATGCAGTTTGTTAAGAAATTGGTCTCTCGAGCTAACGGCCGTCTATTTTCTACCGTTAACCCCCACCACGTGAGATGCACACGAGGGTATTTTTGTCAAACCTTAATTATTTCTTTTTTCCTTTTCTTATACCCCTCTCATTTAAAAAACAACCCCACACCCGTTACCCCCTCCCCCAAACGAATACAACATGCACATCTTCTTCTCCATTGAAGCTCAGAAGCTCAGACCATGGTGTTGTGTTACTGTGGTGCGTACACGGTTATCCTAACCTCGTGGACAAATGCAAACCCAGGGCGAAGATTCTTCTCTTGTTCCCGCCCTGTAAGTTTTTAGGGTTGATGGGAGTTCGATTTTATCTTTCTTCTCTTGAATTCTTTTTTTACAGGGAAGCAATTGCCCCTTTATTGGTTGGGTTGATCCACCAATGTATGCTCGATCCTTGGTGGTTATACCTGATTTATTGAGGTCAAGAAACGTAATTGAAGAAAAATTGAGGGCACATGCTGTGGAGGCTAGAAGAATGAAGAAGTTACTATTAATCAGTTGGATCATATTTGTAATTCATTTCCTTGTGTTTTGAGCAACTATAACGATTTCCTTGTGTTTGTGTCAAATGGTTTGTATTGTGTCCTGTTTCTTGTTCTCTGTAAGTGGAACGCCTTAAATGGTGGTTATTGTAATCAGTTGGATTTTTTTTGTCATTGAATGAAATATCTTTTTGATGTTGTTTGTAACCAATTTCCCTTTTTATTGACTATTATTTATTTTGGTGTTTGGTACAATCAATTTCCCTGTTTATGCAGTGTTATTTATTTTGGTATTTGGTACAACCATCAACATTAAATGAACTAAGGTTTCAAAACCAGTTAAATGAACAAAGGAACATAACCATATATTACCATTAATTGAACAACACAAAGGTTACAAAAGGAAGGTCATTAAGCCTTCATCAACCACAAAGTAATGTTCATATCACTGGAATGTTAAATAAACTAAAGCAAGCTTGTTATGGGTTACAAAAGATCAAACATCCAACAAACATCCAACTAAGACCTGGCTTCCTGTCCTTTACAAGTTCTGGAGTTGTGCCCACTCTTCTTGCAGGAGGTACAAGTGACAGTCTTTCCAGCCTTGGAAAGCTTGGAACCTTTAACAGGTTGGCTTAACTCTTCTGCACTCTTCCTTCTCTTCTTCTTGGACCTCCCAACCTGACTGGTGGAGTTAGCTTCACTGCACAGTCACTCTTTGGCCAAAAGTCCTTCCCACTCAGAGGGCCAACCTTGAACTCATACACCTTCTTCCAAGTTGCCAATCTGTAACTCTAATGCACCCAATCTTCAGGTAAACCCAAATCCTCTCCATTAACTGCCATATACCAGTTTGTGGAAACAACATGCCTACATGGTATTCCCGTCAACTCCCACTTCCTACATGTGCATGACTTCCTTCTTGAATCAATAACACACTGATCTTGCCATGGCCCACTCACTTGGTACTTGTCCCCACCATTCCAAATAACCACATACTATGCAGCCCGTGTCTTGTTTAACTCCAAATTTTTTGTGGTTGTGGGTGTCAGAAGTCCCTCACTCTTTGAAATTACCCTCCTTAAATTTACAATCCTCTTCATGAGGTATTCTCTAACATACTCCAATGCTGTGATGATAGGCTTGTCACGACCATCTAGAAGTTGTCTATTGAAGACCTCACACATGTTGTTCAATAGACCATCGCAGTGAGATCTACCTGTACATGTGAAAGAGATATGGGTTAGTATGCAATTCACTCTCAAGTCATCCATGTGAGCTATAAGGAAGATAAACCTGTAAAATGGGCTCTTGACCAATAAACAACTGGAATGTCATTCAACCAGTCAAAAGCCTTCCTATCCAACACTTTCAAGTCATCCATGCATTTTTTAAATTGGGGCGGTGTTGGTGCTGTTGCACATCTCCACAGAGCATCCTTGAACACCTTTCCCTTCCATGTCTTCTTCATGTTTTCATAAATGTGCCTAAGACAGAACCTGTGCTCTACACATGGGAAACCCTAGCCAATGCAGGTATAATTCCCTAATTGGAACAAAGGTAAACAAAAGTTAGTACTACATTAGTAAAAAATGAAAGGAATTAGCAAATCATAAAACTTTATCTTTTGCATATCACTGATGAAAGTAAAACTGGAATTTGAACTAAGATCTAAGTCATCACCCAAGCACTCGAGAACCATGTCCAAGAATTTGTTGTCTCAGCTTCAACTATGGCATATGCTAAGGGATCTACCCTGGTTTGGGTCAACACCAACTGCAGTCAAGATCTGTCCTGGAAAAG
This sequence comes from Saussurea involucrata, assembly GCA_033807775.1. Classification (NCBI taxonomy): domain Eukaryota; kingdom Viridiplantae; phylum Streptophyta; class Magnoliopsida; order Asterales; family Asteraceae; genus Saussurea; species Saussurea involucrata. Next base: position 82,862,943 of record CM066313.1, read on the forward strand.
GTCCTTTCACGAAAGATCCATCCAGGTCTTTTTCCACATGCTTTGAAGCCATCCTTAAGGGCACCAATACAAATGTAGATCCGTTTGAACTGTCTTGTTGGGGAGTCTGGGTTGGTCTCATCTTCCACTGCCATTTTCACCGTGGTCCCTGGGTTTGCTCTTTTAAGCTCCAACACATAGTCCCTCAATTGGTCATACTGCTCACTGTAATCTCCTCTCACCTTTTTGGTTGCAATTTCCTTTGCTCTGTATGCCTTCATTTTATGAACCCTAAGCTCATACTTCTTAGCTAGTCCTTCCGCCAAAGCTCTCATGGGGATATCTATGGGGATATCTGGGTTGGGAACTATGGTTTCTTCTAGGGATGAGATCGGTGTCGGACCGGTTGGTACCGAAAATTTTTGGGAGTAAAAAACGGTACCGAAAACCGAACCGTATGTACCGGTTTGGTTTCGGTTTTGGGACGGGAAATTCGGTACTAGCACCATTTAGGACCGCATATTTTTAAATGATCCCCTTCTCTTTTTTCTTGTGTGATAAACATATATATAATGTGATTTTTAGGTAAATAAAAAGTAACATAGAGAGATTGATATTTTCACACTGAATTCAAGTGACCATCACTCTTACTGTGGCTCCTAGAAATGCTTCCTCAACCTATCATCTAGAAAATAAGGCCAATTGACCAAATTCAATTTTTGAATTGGAAGTTACCCGCATACAGAGAATCAAAAATTCAAAAGCTCGCCACAATGCAAATCATATATACCTAGAAAGTAAAATGATTCCAGCACAAATCAACCTCTCGTTTAATTCAGGTCTGTATAATTTTTTTCCCACCAACGAAACATATATATATATATATGATATTGACTTATTAAGAACATCAAATATGTATCAAAACCAATCACAAATCAAAGAATTTTAAAAGACACTATCCTTTAATATTATCGGTTCAGTTTCGGTATTTTTGGGAAATTCCCGGTACCGAATCCCGAATTTGAAGATTATATGGAACCGAAAACCGGACCGAATACATGGTACCGATACGGTACCGGTTCGGTCCCGGTTCTTCGGGAAAACGGTCTGATTTGCTCATCCCTAGTTTCTTCAACCTGTTGAGAGAGAAAAGTGGATGTACACTGCCTCACATGTCTAGATTGTAAACACTTGTGAGTGTCTTTGTAGGTCTTCATAGTCCAGGTTTTGTTTTTGTTATCTGTAGAAATAAGTAATACCTAAGGACATTGTACCTCAGGCCCATCAGTGCTTGTACCTCCACTTTCAACAACCTTTCCTTTGCATATCACCCTCATTCTTACCTTATCATTTTTGGTAAACAACATATCCCTTCTAGTCTGAATTGAGTGGTATGTCACTGCTTTTCTTATTTCTTTCTTACTTCCAAACTGTTGACCAACATAAAAATGTATTGGCTTACCTTGATTAACCTTTCTAAGTTTATGCAGTGCTATTTTCCTACCAGTTTCAAACTCAGAGTCCTCACCACTCTCAAGCTCTTCCATGTCCATACTTATATCCTCAAAGTCTTCCATGTCATCATGTTCATCAAAGTCAGTGTAAAGCTGTTCATGCAACTGCTCTTGTTGATGCACCTGTTCCTGATTTTCAAAGTCATCCTTAAATTGAATAAAGTCGGTGTAGTCATCACCCAACACATCATTGACATCAAACTCCTTTTTAGTTTCACGACCCTCCTCTTCAGGATCATATCCATCCTGCTCATTTAAGTTAAACTCCTCTCCCTCGGTATTGCTCTGCTCTTGATGCTCAGCCTCATCTGGGTCATTTAAGTCAAACTCCATTCCTTCTGCTTCACCCAAACCCTCATTTAGGTCAAACTTCCTCCTATCTTTTGCATTGACCTCCCTGGGTTGGTTGTTCCCTTCTGCATTGCCCTAACTGAGTTGGGTGTTCTAAACAACTTTATTGTGTTGGGTGTTCTCAATAACCTCACTGTGTTGGGTGTTCTCCAATGTAACTTGGTCAGGCTCACTCAATTCAATGAATAACTGTTTTTTAGCTGATGTGGAAGAAGAACCAGTCTCAATTGCTCTTCTTCTTGTTCTATTCATTTCTGGAGAATTATCCTCTAAAATCTCCTCTATAACCACTTTCCTTTTACTAGGGGACCTTTCATATGTGTTCAGGGTAGTCCTACCATGTTTAATGTATATGTCTATGATTTTCCACTTGTTTGTATACCTTAGTAAGTTCAAACTATCCTGATCATTTCCCAAAGCTTCAAGGCCAAAGTCTAGGTCATGTTCTGGAATGCAAAAGTGATAATACATCCTCTCCTCAGGATCATAACCTAGCTTTACCATCATCAAATCTATTGCATGCACACTAAGCCCATCAACATCTATTAAATCAACATAATTTACCTTACCAATAATGTACTTCCTTCCTGGACTTCTAGTAAATACCCCACCATGATGAACCTTCATGGAAATCAACCATGGATAGTGTTGTGCCAAAACAAAGAAAATATGATTTTTTGTAAAAAAAAACAGAGCATCATAGCATCCCTCTCTAAGACAAGAACTTTGGTCAGAAATCAAAAAATAAACTTACCATATACTTCGTATGGGTCTATAGGTAGGTTTGGTTGGCGTATCATCCACATATGCGCGATTGGAGTACTTTGTCGAGCAGAGCAAAAGTGAGAAAGAAGAAGAAGAGCTCAGGACCTGGTTTGTAAGAATGTAGATGGTAAAGGGACACGAAGGGTTTTGATCGGGGTTGGAAACGGGAGGGAAAAAGGGGAAAGAGAAATAATTAAGGTTTGACAAAAATACCCTCATGTGCATCTCACGTGGTGGGTGTTAACGGCAGGAAATAGACGGCCATCAGCTCGATGGACCAATTTCGTAACAAACTGCATACCTGGAGGGTTTTCTTGTAATGTTTGAAGATAAAGGACAAGTTTTGTAATTTTTCACATACCTGAGGGACCAAAATGTAAATACCTACATTATCCTTTTATCTTTATTTAATAAATACCAATAATTATCTTAAATTAGTGGCTTAGGACGGATCTCATGGATCTTATAAAATTTAGGGTTCTCATATGATTAAGCCCGTATATCTATACATATAATAAATAAGTAACTAGCATGCCACGTGTCGTCTTCTGGTGAGCCGACTTCAGTATTTTCCCGCCTAAACATGTATCTGGACGCAGTTTACATTATAAGTTCAATTAGAACACCCACATTCACTCCTCCTTAAATCCCTCATTAATTCAATTTTTTTAATTTATACGTTACATTTACTACCCTTATAATTAGGTATGTAGTTTTCTTTTAATCTCTTACTTTTTTATTTTTCATTTTAGACTCTTATCATATAAACATAAATAATGTATATGAACTAAAACGCATTAAAAAGACATTTCTATTTTGTACAAATTATACCATTGTAATCGCTTCGTCAATACCTTCGAAATGAGCCCAATATTGAATATTTTTGGATTTAATTATATTATTAAATATCATAAATATATACGAATTAATGTGTCGTGATTAGTATGGGATTTGTTGAAATTAGTATGAAATTTGATACAAATAATCACTAAATTGTCGTGATTTTCTTTTTGCAATTTCATATCAATTTTTACTTCAAAGTCGAATTCCTTCGCCGAATTACAATTATATCAAATTCTATTTTGTCAACGAAACACCCTTAGAATTATCATAAGAGATTTAATTACTTGGAAAAAAAAGATATCACTTATCAACTGATTTTTGGACTATGAGTTCGAACCTTTTTCAAAAATATGAGTTCCAATTGCTGTATGTTTTGCCATAACCATAAATAAAAACCACAGACAACCATTATCGAATGTTGGTTTGTTTCTGAGACAACCAATTTTCACCAATGGTCAGTTGTATGTTGCTTTATCTAGAGTAAAAAGTAGGCAATGTTTACAAATATTAATTATAGATGACGAATGTATAATTAGCAATAGAACAAAGAATGTTGTATATAAAGAAGTATTTGGTAATTTATGATACGTGGTTCATATTTTATTAATATTTTAACTATGTACTATTCCATTATTTCATTTACGTTCTATTATAAATTTTGTTTTATAAATTCTTAATATTTATTCATATTTTTTATTAATTTTTTGCAAAACATCATTTGTGAAAACTGCCTAAAACAAGAACATTTTGTAACCAGCTGCAAAAAAAAAACAACTCTGAAGGGAAAAAAACTTGGAAAAGTAGCATCGTACTTTCGATGATCATTCATATCTATAAGCTTTTCTAGCATGATTTAATTTTTTTAAATTACCTCGTGTAATACACGGTTCGAACCTAGTTAAATAAATAAAGATAAATAATCAAATTCATAATACCTTCTATAAGTAAATAGATATTTATTAATTATTAATAATTTAAAATAGCAACGAAAATGCTTTGAAAATGGCATGTGGTTGCTTCTATTAAAATTTTATGTTACGAGGTTCCTCATATAATCAATCTTAACCCACCTGCCCCAAGTGTAAAGTGCTCTATGTGTTCATTGACTATATAGTACACTCCATTTTTGATACTTGAGGTTTACTTAAGGGTGCGTTTGGTTCGCAGAATGATTTCTGAAGGAATGAAATCTGTCAAATGAATTGTAATCTGGAAAGAATTGGAATCTGGAAGGAATTGGAATGAAATGTTGTCAGGTTTGACCACCTGTTTGGTTGACATAATTGGAATGGAATCTGTCAAAAGAATTGGAATCTGTCTGTTTGATTCACAGAATGTAGTTTTGGAATTGGAATGAATTTTCGACAAATGACCAAAATACCCCTTTTATAAAATAATTATTAAATACTTTAATGTGTAAAAAATATAATATACACAACCCAAAAATAAAAATTAAAAGTAAAATTAAAAGTAAAAGTAAAATTTAAAATTTAAAATTAAAATTTAAAATAAAATAAAAAACTAAATTATTTAATTAAATGAGGGTATTTTTGTCATTTAGGCAAATTTGGATGGAATGGAATTCAATTCCATCCATTTTGTAAAGGAATTGTGAATTCCTTATTTGGGTGGAATTCAATTCCATTCCATTGCAAACCAAACAGCACAATGGAATTTGGTCAATGGAATTGACCATTCCAATTCCGTCCAATTCCGTCAGAATCCGCCGAACCAAACGCACCCTAAAAAATTGAGAGTGGAATATGAATATTCATAAGTTTAGAAGATATTTTTATGGGTTTTGTTTTCCTGTGAAAGTAGTTTCTAGGTATTAATTTTTTATTTAATCTTATCCATTAGAGTGAGAGGTATTTTGTGTCTTTTTATGAAAATGCTTATTTTTTTATAAACATAACATAAAATAATAAATTATTTTATATTTTTAAGATCTTGGAATACAATTACTTACATATGATGTGTTTGTAACGGGGGAACACCATAAATTTTCACTTTTAGTTTCTATATTTTATTAAAACATAAAATTACAGATTTGTTGCGAAAGCTAGGAAGGTAAGACTTGTGATCCTAAACAGTTTGATTGGTGACAAATATGTTAATACTGAAAGAGAGAATAAAGAAAGTTCTCTTTCATATCTGAAGAACTAAGTTAGTCCTTTACATAGTGATGTCGATTTTGCCTAAGAAATTTACAGAGGAGTTCTTTCAACACGAGTGAGTAATACAATGTCAAAGGTGGTCATTTATAGTCACCATTGCATTAAATGCTATCTTTCAACTTTAACATGTGTCTTCATCTGATTTGTTGATCCATGCATGTTTGTATTTTTCACTTCAGCCTTTGTAGTTAATGTAGACACTTATTAACTCATTACATCCTTTCGTATAGAGGAAATAATAAAGAAACTATGACACTAATAAAATAGTGTTTTAGAACTTACTATGCCTCTCATGCTTTGCATGTTCTCATACTAGAACTGTGTAACAACCGGTTCTTTTGTAGAAAAGGTGAAAGTTTAGTGCCATTTGTCTAAAGAATGGAAGTCTATTTGGAGGACCAAAATGAAAGATAAGTAGAGGGACTGCTGTGCAATTTGTGAAAGATATTTAAGGACTCCAAAATTCTAGGGCAACCTCCATTTCACAATTCAGTATTGGTGTGTGTGTTTGGCGGCTCAAGGAAGAAAGGAGAAGAAGGAAACTCTTGGAGAGGAATCAAGAAGTGAAAATCAAAGAAGAAGTCAACAAGGTAAACCTCTCCTAATTCCGTTTTCCTTGTTGATGTAGTATTCCCCTCGTATTCAATCTGGATTTGTAAGTCTGAATGTAGAGATTCATTGAGTTTTCATCACTTTCTCCTTGGAAGTGGGTTTTGAGGGTTTTTGGCCTAGTAATCGATTGTAAGGGATTAAAGTGGGTTTAATTGGGTATTTGGGGTTAGTGAATGAACCCTTGATGTTATCTAATCAAACTAATGGCAAAATCGGGTTAATGATCACTTTTAATAAACCTGGGTTCGAACAGCTGTGTTTTCCGGACACCTGTTTTAGGTGGTGTCCGGATAGGTTGCAGATGTCCGGGTAAGTGCCCCATGAGGGTGTCCGGGTGTTTCTTAGTATCCGGGTAGCTGAAGTCTCCGGATAAGCTTAGTGTCCGGGTAGTTTTGCCCGGATAAGTCTAGCGTCCGAAAAAGTGATGTGTCCGGAAAAGTGATGTGTCCGGAAAAGTGATGTGTCCGGAAAAGTGTTGTGTCCGGAAAAGGGTATCCGGACAGTAGGTCTGAGTTGTTTATCTGATGCGAATCTATTGCCTTAGGTGTTCGACTGGTTTAGCTTGGAGTTATATAAGAAGTGCGTTCTACGATAATCAAAGGTGAGTTCTCTCAACCCTTTTTATGACGTACTATTTTTACTGAATATGGTTCCTTTATCGAGCATGAACTGATTTATAAAAGTTATGCATGTTTTCATGATTTACATGTTTACTTGCAAATGAAAGATGTTTAAGGTTTTCATGAATATGACTTCAAATGTATGTGGAGTCGGTTGCACAGTGGGGCCAGGGTACCTTGGGGTTTCTAATCCCTTGGGCATATGGAGGTTAGCTTGTAGGTTGGAATTCGTTTCCTCCTACATGAAGGAACGAGGAGTCCACATGGATTTCGGCATAGACGAGAGGGTGTCCGTTAGGCCCCGATCGGAGTAGCTTATGCGACCCTGAACCCTGTGTTTAACCTTGGATGATGTTTATGAGAAAGATGTGAACGTACGTTTTCTATGAAATGATTTTATATTGTGTTAAATGTTTTATGGAGGGAATTCACTAGACCTTTTGGTCTAACCCTCGCTTTTCAAAAAACTAAACCATTTTCAGGTAAACGTTCAATGGGTTCTTCTAGCAAGAACTAAGAGTTGGCAAGGAGGATTTGGAGCGCATAGCGACTCCAAGTTTTGACTGATAACTATAGATATAGTGCTCGGCTGTGGAATAGAGACTTTCGCTGTAAATGTTGCTTAGTATAGTGAAATGAATGTTTATGAACAAGATAATAATGTAATCTGAATGCGTATTTCTGGTTGAACGCATGTTATGTTTTTGGGATGTTACAAACTGGAGTTTGAAAAAGTTGGTGAGCCAAACCTTGTTGAACAAGTTTGCGCTCCATAATCCGGTTTGCCAGTAGTAGTATTTGTCAAACTACTAGTTGACTTTATCTTGTATTGATCGTCTTTCAACTAGATGACAAACCAATGCACTTTGGTGACTATCTTGACCTCACTTCAACAAGTCTTCGATTTTGTTAAAGGCATTTTTCTCTTTAGATCAATACAGGTGGTTACACAACTTTTATAAAAAAAATCAAATCTTTGTCTATTCTGAAATATAATTTATAGATTGGATTCCAACTATAGAGTGTTAATGAAGTAAATCTATTGGATGCTAAATGACTTTAAATGTTTGAGGATGAGTTATGAGTTCGATATGTGGTTGAAGTTATAGATACTCCTTATCGAATTCATTATTTGGATAAGGCTTTGATCACATCTGAGATTTGATCTCACAACACATTCTTAGTCAGAGACCCGGTGTAGTCTCTATATCCGAGATCTTGAACTATATGTTTCTTCTTCACAAAACAAAGGTTTGAATGATAGATTACTTAATATATGTCTGATGGATGTTGTTAATTGGTATACCTATTTCAAGGCAAGTGGTAAGAATATATTTCTAAATGTTCGGTCGGATGTTTTATATTATTCACAAATCTGATGTTTGAGACCAACAATCCCCCCTATTTGTATTATCCACAAATCTGAAATTTTCATCTCTTCGCTACTTGTTTTGAATTTCATGTCTATTTTCCTAGGATTATTGTTTTTGCTTGATTCAGAAGTATGATTGTATGATGATGGACGATCATTGCTTTTTTATGTTTTTCTGTAAGTTACATGTTTATTATTTATTGTGTTGCAGATCTGGCGTGTGTGGGGATCAAATTCTGGTTTATATTTATTTGATGAGATTAATATCGTGGTTTTTTGGTCCAAATGAAGTGCATGATGAAGTATTTGTGTCATTTCCTTGGTATTTCGTTCGGGTATGTTCTTGGTGAATTAGTGTCATTTATAAGTTTCGAGTATAAGGACTCCCAATTGTCTCATTAAACCCTTGGAAATAAGTTTATATTGATTTCTTTGTTGTTCTTCATACCAAGAGGTGTAATGCCAGCTTTTTCTTTTGACATAAGCTATCAACTAGTGGTTATTTTTATATAATTGTAGGGATGATATATGAATTTTTGAGATCAGATCATGCACATGACATAAAGAAGGAAGAGAAATCGTCGGATTAACAATTTTGATTGATGCATACATGTTCCTGCAGACTTCTGCATGGTTTCTCCCCTTCAGCTTACTTCATCATTCTCTCCTGCCAATTGTTCATGCTCCTGTAGTTAGCATACCCAAAATTGCGAAGATCCATGAAAGCAACTTATATTACTTTGGTGGTTTCTTTTATCCTGACAAATTGGATGGATAAAAAGTTGATATAATCATGTGTTTTTAGGTTTCTATGTCTATTTGTGTCTTGTGGTTTTTTGACTTTGACTGCATTAAAAACCATACAATCTTTATGGTTCATCATTTTTGGAATTCTTTTGATTGCATGCTCTCTGCAGTGGAGGCAGGTTGTCTTCTAATGTTGAATTTTCCTTTTGAGTCCATTGTGGGGACGATATCTTAGAATCCTTGGACAATATTCATTCTGTGCATCACTTTCATTAAATGTTACTCTGAATAGTTATATTTATGTCTCAAGATGCTACTACAGGTGCATTACATTTACCCATCTTTTATTGGAATGACCATGGCATATGAGTGGAAGCAATTTCTTCTCTTAAACTATGGAGATGGTCTGGATGGAACTCAAAATTATAGATGTGTGAAAACTAAAGCATAATCTCTTGACTCATGCTCTCTAAACTGTACATTGTTCATCTAAATTCGTGGAACTTTACTGAATATCCAAAGCATTGGAATCTAATAAAATCTATGTTTGTGTCGAAATGGTTGTTGGTCCCAATAAGGGTTATACAAGGGTTTAAGTTTCTAGAAAAGGGGGGGGGGTGAATACAAACACAAAATTATACTTTTAAATTTGTCTATTGATTATTATGAAATCAAAAACAGAATTTACAGATTGTTGTAGAAATAGAAAAGGTAAATCTATTCTAAACAATCTTAAGAATCGGTAAGTTTCTTGCACTAGAAAGAGAGAAAGAAGAAAGGCTTTCAAGAAAAGATATTTTCAAAGAATGCAGAAAAGAGGGATCCTTTGAGAGGAAGGTCTTCACTCTTATTTATACCCTATGCAGTTAATGCAAATCAGAAGGTACTTTCCACGTGTCCATAAAGTATTGGTTGCATGCATTTGACTTTATCCAAACCATGTTTTTTTGTTGTATTGTGAACATTAGAGCAGATAGAGGTTTGTATGGAGATAGACAAAAGCAGGTTTGCTTTTGTACCTTTGTACTATTTGTACAAGAGGATAAGACAAACAAATCTTGTAGATCAAGACTCATGATTAGCTATCGTTGATGAGTATCTTCAGCTTTTACTGAGAGAAGTCTTCAAATATCGCTGAGTCTTGATCTGATTTGTCACGCCTTGTAGACTTGTCTTGGTTTCACTGGATGTCACTTTAGATCATAAGTAGACTTGTCTTTATCGTCAGCTTGGTCTTTGACTTCTGCTGAGAATTTCTTTGAGTGTAAAACTTCTTCAGGGATTACATTTACAAACTGTTTATAAAGGAACCTTTCAGCGATCGATGAAACTGAAGCTATTAGACTTAAAACAGTTGAAGTAATTTTTACTAAGTAAAATGATCATCAGCAAATCACTGAGAGAGTTTGGATCAACAATGATGATGCTTTAATATGTTTATGGATGGTCTTTAGGTGTCATAAGTTGTTGAATAGTTGTAATTTAGCTTTGAAACTTCAAACAACTCAGATATACCAGGTAATTTGGCACTGGGAAGCAATGTGTTTGCTTTTTAAGGGAATGAATGAGAAAGATTATGGTTGCCCCTTCAATGAGCAAGATATTAAGATGTCTTTTCCTGAGAAACATCAATAATCCAACCAACTTCTCTTTTGCTTCACTCCATCTGCCCGTTCTTGTAAGTTCCTGATGTGCCTGATTATGCCCAAATGAATCTGTCTGTATAGTGGACACATGGTTCTTTCATTTCAAATATTATACCAATTGTTGGAATCCCCAATGTGATACATTCTTGAGTGTATGTTGCTTAATATATAGTTTGTCAGTAATTCTCTATTTCGAATTCTTATACAACAGGAAAATAGAGCCAGGGGTCCAATATTTGAAGATGACTTTAGTTTTGATATGGCATTCAAAATTTTCAATGGAAAAGATGGAGTTGTCCCTCTCTCCAAAAGAGATAACGAAAATACAAAACTTGAACCTGTACTAAAGTTCAACCCTTTAGCCGCGAATGTTGCAACAATCAGTTTCTCAACATTTGGACCCGTAGGACCATTCAGTTTTGAGGCTTTTTCGGAAAAATAGAAGATGTAGAAACCTAAATCGGAACCATCCAAAAAGGAGTCATCATCACATAAGGTCCGTTCATATGATTAAAAGTTGAAATAATACTTGCATATTAATTAAACCATGAATATATAGCAACATGGAGAATGAGTTATTTGTAGGCAAGTTATAGGCATTGGTTCAGTTGTGACATGATATGCCATTCTTCTGAAATAAGCATCAATTTTTCCGTTTTGTGGTATGTTTCATAAAAGACATTCCTAGTAAATGAAGCATACCATGTAATCCTTCAGGGTGCGTTTGGTACGCAAGACAGACAAGATAAAAACTTCTAGTCCCATTTTGGTGTGACGATCGGGACAAGACAGGACCGAGTGTGACAAAAATGCACTTTTTTTGTCTCACCAATATAGGTGGAACAAAAATGAGAAAGATGAGACAAGGTTGGTAAATTACTAAATTACTCATGTCAAATTAAAACCCTAAAACCTTGTAAAGAATTTACGCCCATAACCACTGCCCGAAAAGATGCTTGCTATAGGAATGTTGGGAATGGCAACTAGTGTACCCTTGGGGGTATGGAGGGAGCACACTCGGAAATTCTCACTCTCTTGGTTCATTGGGATTCATGCAGTCGTGCCTTTCATAGCCATGCCCAGAAAATCAGTGTTGATTCCCAAAACAACCATGGCATTCACAATCGCGACTTCTATACTTGGACAGGTTATCGGGTCCAGAGCTGAACGGTTTAGGTTGAGGGCTCAAGCCCAGGTTGAAAGGGAGAGAATGGTCGCAGGTCATGGTTCAACCGAGGTCGATGGGGCGATATGGCGTCTACTTTTTGGCAAAATTGGAGGGTACCCATCATCTGGTGTGTGTGTGTGTGTGTATGTGAGTTGGGTAAATATGAGCATTTGGCATTGAAGATCTTATACTGTACAGCTACCATATGCATATGCTATTTGATGATAGGTTTATTTATTTATTGTGCATGACCATCTTAAAGTCATATTTTTTCATGCATCCCTTCATGTTGAATGGAAAATGTTTTTTATTTTCATGTTAGACGTTACATATTTGTATTAAAAAAATATTATATAAAACATTTTTTATTAATTATATTGGCTTAACAAAACATCAATGCAATGCTCATTCTCAATTTCATTTTTATTTTAAATTTCATTCTCATTCCTTAAAATGAACCAAACGTCCCCCGAGTATTTTGGTTTCTACATTATATTTTACAAATTATATCATAAAAGTAATTATATATAAAAAAAATCGATTCTCATAAGCTTATCAAGTCGAGTATTAGATCGACTCAATCCAACCCCGACTTAATAGTATATCAAGTTTGAGCACAGTGTTAGACAAAGTCGATCTCAAGCAACTCATGAGTTGTCAAGGTCGTTTTACACTCCTAATTTCCTTTGCATTTCACAAACTAGTTCCACGTTCTAACAATATCTTGAACTTGGAATTTTACTTCACCCATTAAATCTGCTGTACATATACACATATCAATGCAAAGCCATGATTTGCAGCACATACATAGCAACCACAAGTTAAATAACCAACCAAGCACAATACAAAATTACATGGCATTTGCAATACATCTGCTCTGACCCTTCCCGGACCCTACCTCTGAGTGAAATATGCTGAATTAATTTGTTTGGTTTTAATAAATTTACATGAGATATAATTTACACATACCTAACCAGAACACACTAAGAAGAAGCAGCTACTTGAGAAAAGAACTGCTTAAGAATCCACGCTTTTGGAAGATAAAACTGTTGGGCAAAATCTAACAACGGTGATTACATTACTGCGACGTTGGAGGCAACATTAAAACAAAGATCTGCATGGATAAATGGAACTAGTTAATTTCCATAAATCAAAGCAAGAATATAACCAGACAGACCCAGAAAATCTCATGCAGATGTAGGGTTTGGGAAGAGTAAGAATATAAGATGTAACACAAACCGTACTAAAGATGCAATTATGTGAAAACTAAATGAGTTCTATATCTAAGTTGGGACTTTCTGATTTTTTATTGCAATTTAAGAGTGTTACAACTTGCAATCTTGAACTATTTAGGTCATTGACCTTAAAATGAGACTTTATTTCACAAGGTAACCTTCTGACAAGTTTAGCGTCATTCTTGTATATAGAAGTTGCATTCTCTAAATCTGTCACACAGGTTATGGATTTAATTTTTTTTTGTGAGGTGGTCATTCAATCAGCAGACCCTGCCACACGCGAAAGAAGAAAAGAGGAAGCTGAAGTTAAACTAATACAATGGGCTCCAAATACCAAATTCAAACTCTTAATTAACTTCTAACTTGATTCAGATCCCAATCTTTGCTCACAATTCAATGTCTAAAAAACTTTTCCCCATTCGTGTATAAAACAACTGAAGATATTTAGGTATATAAACTTAAATCAGATTTTAACTAAATCCATAACCTTCTAATGAGTATGAAACCATTTTTCTATTAATAGGCCAGGAGGTCATTGACTTGATTAAAATCTCATTTAAGGGTTGAGGTTTGTTTCTGTCATTGCTTAAGTTTTTGTTATTTTCTATGTATTCATAAGTGTACCATCACCTGTTTCCCAACTTTCTAGATTCGAACAAACTTTTGGAAACATCCACGTTTGTTTGTTTTTTTGGCTTTCGTAACTTCTTCCCTCTAAACTCCATCATCATTCTCTCATTTCATGACCTTCATCCTCTGCTTCCTGTTTGTTCTTTTTCCAAGTGTGTTCTCTATAACTATTGTAATTTGTGCACATGTGTGTATATCACAACTGGACAAAAAACAAACCTCAAATGTAGATGCTATTCCATGATTTCCATCTAATAGAAAGAGCTACATTTTTTAGTTTTGACAATCTAAAGGGTCATTTTTTCAAGTTGGAAAATACTCATGCATCTAACTTCCTGAGACGCATTACACATAGCACAATGACAATCATTGATGATAATTAGTGGCAAACCTACACCATTTTTGTATTTTAAAGTACTAGTTTTCACTAAAAAAGGTCAGATGTAGCTCATATTTTGCAATGAAGGGACCATAACGCTGTGTTCTCAAGTTTTTTACGAAAGAAAGGTAGGGAAAGTGGGGGGGATCTTGTGTTCTTGAGTTTTATAAGGAAGAAAAGGAAAGGAAAAAAAAAGGAAAATAATGTTGATATTCCTTCCAAAACTTTCCTCCCAAATGTGGGAGGAAAGGGAAGAAAATAAAACGAAATAAATTTAAAACATATTAAAATATTTATAAAATTACATATCTACCCATCAATTATAATCCGGTATAAAATAAATAAGGGTATATTTGTAAAAATGACATCTTCCTTTTCCTTTCTCTCCCGCTAAAGAACATGAAAACTTAATTTCTTTCCTTCGCTCTTTCCTTCCTTTCCCTTCACTCTCGGGAACACAAATAAAAAAATTCTTTCTTTTCCTTTTTTTTATTTCTTCCGCAAATCGAGAACTAAGCGTAAGAGAAAGAAAGTATTTGCTTTTAAAAAGGACCCCTGAAATTGTTAAATTGGTCCTCGAACTAGTAGCATTTCTAACTCATTTGTATTCTATTTCTACCACATAACCCTTTTGAGTTTCAGTATTTTGTTCACATTAAATAAATTTCAAACCTATATGGAAACTATGGTTTATTGTGCACTGTTTTTGTTCCTTTGGAAGTCTAAAGACAACTTCCTATAAATAACAATTTTCTGTCCACGAATCCCATGTCCCTTCACCGTCCCACCAATTAAAGGAAGACACCTTTTTTATTTTGATTAATATAAATTTATTTAACTCTTATTCTTCTCAATGAAGTGATGATGTGTCTTCACATGATTGGCAGACAGGGAGGAAACAAGGATTTTGACAGTAGATTTTTGTTTGCTTCCTAGAATAACCAATAAATCTAAAGTAAAAGACTTAAATTAGTGTAGTCATATAAGTTCTTGAGATCACAAGGGCTAGTCCCTAGATGTTGCATGAGTGAGTGAAATTATACCACGTAACTTTAAACAGCCAACATATTTCTTAGACTGAAATTTGAATTAAACCAAGTACCTTTATAGTCAATAGCCGCCATCATATTGCTTAGACGTGTTCCCATATCTTCCTGGAGCAACATTGTCGCTTCTAGAAGATGGAGAAACATTGCTTACACCAGGACAGTCTCTTGCCCAATGCCCCAATTGATGACACTTGTAACACTCACCAGAGACAGCAGTATTTTCACCCAGTGGACGCACGCCACTCTGAATTCTTCCTGCAGCAATACTTTCGCTTCCATATGATGGAGGAACAGTGCTAACACCAAGGCAATCTTGTGCCCAGTGCCCCAATTGATGGCATTTATAACATTCAGCAGTTGTAGCATTGTTTCCACCTCCTGAAGGCACACCACTGTTAATTCTTCCTCCAAAACCACCACCACCTGAAGACATACCACTGTCAATTCTTCCTCCAAAACCACCACCTGAAGGCATACCACTATTGATTCTTCCTCCAGAACCACCATTTTGACTCCCATAACGACCCACCTGACCAGTACCAGTAATACCTCCCACATAACTCATAACAGGTGACGCGGTCTCCTTAAAACCCACAATCCCTAATTGGGGATCAAGTCCAAAACCACCACCACCTGAAGGCGTATGACCGTTAATTCTTCCTCCAGAACCACCATATTGACTCCCATAATGACCCACCTGACCAGTATGTTATGAATTAACCAAATATGGGAAGAACAACAAGTGTATTGATGAAAATTGTGAGAAAGGTACAGGATTAGCTAGCAATGGTCAAACTATCACCATTAACAAGCTTAAGAACCCATGGCAATTCGAGAGGCCATACTCTCCAGGTTACAAGGGAAAAACAAGCATAAACGCACTGCTCACCTCATACCTAATTTATACTAGATTATTTAATAGTAATTGCCCATACCACCCTCCAACAAACTGACTAACAATCTGACTCCCCACACTTCTCATTCTTTTGGAGTGGTCCCCACGAGTTGTGCTCCTCCACGTTTATTTCTTCTACTATAAGTGAACCGAATAGGGTCGTTTCTAACATTACCCGCTCCCCAAAGAGCCACCTTGTCCTCAAGGTGAAAATTCGGAAAGAGTTGTTGCATGGTTAAAAAATCCTCCCAGGTAGCTTCCGAGTTTGGCAAGTCTTTCCACTTCAATAACACCTCCAATTTCTGCCCAACCTCCGTATCCAACGAACGTACATTTAGCAGGGCTTCCGGCACTACTTCTAACTCCAAATTTTCAGACAATTGTGGAGGTAAAGTAGCTAACACATTCTGCTCCCCTACAACTTTCTTCAATTGTGACACGTGGAATACTGGATGAATACGAGCTGTCTCCGGCAACTGCAGCTTATACGCAACTTTACCGATTCGTTCTATAATGCGAAACGGACCATAGTAACGAGCGGCCAGTTTTTGAAAAGGCCTTCGAGCCATAGTCTTCTGTCGGTACGGCTGAAGTTTGAGGTAAACCATATTGCCCACCGAGAATTCCACCTCCCTCCGCGACTTATCCGCTGCCTGTTTCATCAGCTGTTGTGCTCGAAGCAAGTAAGCACGTAGTTCGTCTAGTATGGCGTCCCGATCCAGCAACTGATCCTCTAAGGACGGTACTCCAGTACTTCCCGGCAACACACGACATAATTTTGGAGGGTCTCGACCATACAATGCCTTAAACGGCGTGCATCTCGACGCTGTATGGTACGACGTATTGTGCCAAAATTCAGCCCACGGTAAATATTGTGCCCATTTTCGGGGGTTGCCATTAATAAAACAACGTAAATAGGTCTCCACAGCCTTGTTAACTACCTCCGACTGCCCATCAGTCTGTGGGTGGTACGCTGTACTTCGCAAGAGCGTCGTTCCTTGGAGCCGGAAAAGCTCTTTCCAGAAAATGCTTAAGAATATCTTATCGCGATCAGATACGATTGAGGCCGGAAACCCATGGAGGCGCACTATCTCCTTGATAAACAACGCCGCTACCGTGGCCGCATCGAAGGGGTGTTTTAAGGCCAAGAAGTGAGCATATTTCGTTAACCGATCTACCACTACTAATACCGTATCAAACCCATGAGAACGCGGCAACCCTTCGATAAAATCCATGGTGACGTCCTCCCACACTTGGGAAGGTATCGGTAGTGGTTGAAGGAGTCCCGCCGGGTGGACCGTCATTGCCTTTTGTTGTTGACACGTCGCGCATTCCTGCACATATTTCTGGACAGCACGTCGCATTCCCATCCAGAACCATTCGGAAGCTAAACGCTGATACGTTTTGAGCTCTCCCGAATGGCCACCCACTGTGGAATTATGATATTTGTGCATAAGTTTAGGAATGACAGAGGAATTAGATGGAATTACCAACCTTCCTTTATACAACAGCCGCCCCTGATCAATAGCATATCCTACATGTATCTTGCCTTCGTTAAGGATCTCGTGAGTGATACGAGTAATAAAAGGATCACCTTGAATTTCTTCGGTCAACACTCCCATGTCAACCGACCAGGATGACACAATGGTGCTTAACTCCATTTCCGATGCAAATTCCCTTGACAGAGCATCTGCCACGGTATTCGAGGCCCCGGGTCTGAATTGTATCTCAAAATCGAACCCCAATAGCTTACTCATCCACTTTTGGTATTCCAACCCCACCTCCCTTTGCTCCATCAAGTACTTGAGACTACGTTGGTCGGTTCGGATAACGAAATGTCGCCCCAACAAATAGTGTCGCCACTTTAAAACCGCCAACACGATTGCCATTAATTCTTTCTCATATATCGGCTTAAGTCGATTACGCGTACCCAATACACGACTGAAATACGCTATGGGATGATTACCTTGGAGGAGAACAGCTCCAATTCCGAACCCCGATGCATCCGCTTCCACTATGAACGGCCGAGTAAAATCCGGCATGGCCAAAACCGGGGCGACCGTTAAAGCTGTCTTAAGCTGTTGGAAAGCCTCGGTGGCTGTTGTTGACCAACCGAAGCTGTCTTTTTTTAATTGATCCGTGAGTGATGATGCCAGTCGAGCAAATGCTGGTACAAACCTCCGGTAGTACCCGGCCAGCCCTAAAAAACCTCGTAACTCCCGTAAATTCTTCGATATTGGCCATTCTTTCACTGCCTTTATCTTTTCTGGATCCACGGCCACTCCTTCTTCAGCTATGACATGACCGAGATATGCCACTTCTCGTTTACCAAACTCACATTTGTTGAGGTTTGCATAGAACTGATGCCGTCCCAATTGTTCCAGCACCGTTGTGAGATGCCCCACGTGTTGTTGCTGACTTTTGCTATATATCAATATGTCGTCAAAGAAAACCAACACAAACTTTCGGAGGTACGGCCGAAATATATTATTCATAATGGACTGAAAGGTGGCCGGTGCGTTCGTCAAACCGAACGGCATTACGAGAAATTCATAATGACCCTCGTGCGTCCGGAAAGCAGTTTTCAACACATCTTTATCTTTAACGCGGATCTGATGGTAACCTGACTTTAAGTCAAGTTTGGAGAACACTCGAGACCCATGAAGCTCGTCCAAAAGCTCATCGATAACGGGAATTGGGTACTTGTCGGGTACGGTCACCTTATTTAAGGCTCGATAGTCGACACAGAACCGCCACGAACCGTCCTTTTTCTTGACTAGCAACACTGGACTGGAGAACGGGCGAATAATTCCCGCCCGTAACATTTCTTGCACCAATCGCTCAATTTCTGCTTTCTGGACCTGCGGGTAACGATAAGGCCTGACCGAAACGGGATCAACCCCTTCCTTTAACGTTATCGCATGGTCTCTTTCTCTCCTGGGCGGTAGTTCGTTGGGCCAACTGAAAACCCCACCATGCTTCTTGATGACCTCCTCCAGAAATATGGGAACCATGGGCAGCTTGCTCAATTGTGTGTATGTCTCTATTTGAGCCAATTGTAGGACGAACCCCCCTTTTTCCTTGCCAATGGTTCGCAACATATTTTTTAACGTTACCTTCGATCTATCCAGCGACGGATCGCCTTTTAAAGTGACCGGAACTCCATTAATCTGGAATTTCATTATCTGAGTTTTCCAATTAGTTGTGACAGGACCAAGTTTTTCCAACCATTGAACCCCGAGTATCAAATCGGAATTTCCAAGGGTTAATGGCAGAAAATCTTCCAGCACTTCCAATCCTTGCATCTATAACCTCAGCCCTTGGCACTCCCCATAACCTTTTACTGATTCCCCTGTACCCAAGGATACTCCGAAATTTCCAGTATCTCTGACCGGAACTCCCAATTTTTGAATAATTGCCAAGGAGATGAAATTATGGGTAGCCCCTGGATCTACCATCACTATCACCTCAGCGCCTAATAGAGCTCCCTTAAGTTTCAGAGTTTTGGGGCTTGTGATGCCCAAAACCGAGTTGAGGCAAATTTCCGTTATCGGGTTTTCCTCGACCCCTTCTATCGGAGTTTCTTCATTCCCCTCTGTTTCATCGTCTTCATTAGTTAACAAGACACTCAACTCCCGCCGGCGACAACGGTGGCCAACGTTCCATTTCTCATCGCATCTGAAGCACAATCCCCGTTCACGTTTCAATTGTAACTCCTTATCACTCAGCCTACGTACTTCTCCCCCGATTTTATTTGCCCCAGTTGAACCCATCAAAGTCTGCCCTAAATTTGACCCCCGATTGTTCACCGTTGCGGTCGGAGTCGCTCGATTTTGCACCGGCACCGTCTGGAAAGGAGATGCCCTGGTCGTCGTTCCACCAATTCCCCCAGAAGCATTTTTGGATCGAACATCCTGATGTCCAGAATTAAAGCGTTGTTTCTCTTCTAATTTCAGGGCCAAATCCATAGCCCGTTCTAAAGTCAGAGGCCCAAGGACCCTCACTTCGGCCCGTATCTCAGCCTTAAGCCCATTTATAAACTGGCCCAAGGCAATTTCATCAGGTACGTTGGAGAGGGGTGCGGCCAGTTCGATGAAACTTCTCTGATAATCCATCACCGATCCCGTTTGTGTGAGAGCAAGCCACTGTTCGTGTAACGATCCAGAACTTGAGGGACGAAACTGACGAAGAATTATGGCCTTCATCTCATCCCACCGATTGATTGGCCGGCGACGATGTTCCCATTGATACCAGAGGAGAGCATCCCCCTCTAAGGCAACCACCGCCGCTTCTAATTTTTCCCTTTCAGTAAGACGATAAAATTGGAAATACCTTTCTGCTCGAATAATCCAGTCGTCTGGATTAACGCCATCGAATAGAGGCATGTCCAATTTCCTGAACCTCCAATTCGTATTTCCCATGGTATTTGACGGTCCTCCCCCTGTTGCACTACTGGACGGATTTCCCCCTGAAGGCAGGACTGTGGGAGAGGGTTGACGGGATTCAGCAAACGACGCACGTAACTCCTCTCTCATCAGAGTCATCTGCTCCGTAAACTGTTGTTGCAGATCAGTGATCGAGGTTTTGACCGACGCTATCTCCTCTTCTACCGATTCAACCCTTTGCGCGACTGCATCCGTTCGTGGAGGAACCATGATCACTCAGGAAGGTTGCTCTGATACCAATTTGTTATGAATTAACCAAATATGGGAAGAACAACAAGTGTATTGATGAAAATTGTGAGAAAGGTACAGGATTAGCTAGCAATGGTCAAACTATCACCATTAACAAGCTTAAGAACCCATGGCAATTCGAGAGGCCATACTCTCCAAGTTACAAGGGAAAAACAAGCATAAACGCATTGCTCACCTCATACCTAATTTATACTAGATTATTTAATAGTAATTGCCCATACTACCCTCCAACAAACTGACTAACAATCTGACTCCCCACACTTCTCATTCTTTTGGAGTGGTCCCCACGAGTTGTGCTCCTCCACGTTTATTTCTTCTACTATAAGTGAACCGAATAGGGTCGTTTCTAACACAGTACCAGGTGACGCGGTCTCCTTAAAACCCACAATCCCTAATTGGGGATCAAGTCCAGAACTTGAAATAGGGATTTCCAGCTTTGTGGATATGAAACTTGGGCACTCTTTCTCATGCATCCTCTGCAGTTCTTGAAGTAGAACCTTTGTGTTTGGTGAAAATTTTATCTTCTCTGCTTTGACAACAATGGATTTAACTCGTTGGTCATCGTCGTAACTCTCTTCCTTCACTTTTAATTTGAAACTATATTTGTCATGCAGAGCATTACGAATAGTTTCTGCAAATCTATCATCGCCATTTTCTTCATGTCTCATGAAATACAACTCTTTAGCAGAAACACCCATGATCTCCTCACCAGCTTCCTGAAATGCAGTTGTCCATATCATACCAGTATGGTCGTGTATTTGTAACTGAAGAATGTATCTGTAATCACATTCATCAACAATCTGATCACACTTATCACATTGCCATTTTCCATCTCCATTATTTACAACCTTTTTGCTGCATTTTAGATCGCCTAACATGATAGGGCATGCCGTATACCAAAGGTTATCAACTTTCATCTTCAAGATGGTGGCATTGACCGTGATCCAGTCAGGTTTCTCAGAAGTCCCTAGCTTTTCATCTTTAATCTGGGATATAGTCTTCCGGGCAACAGTATCCCTGGACATGGAAACAGAAGGGGCATTCCTCCCAACACTGTCAAACCATGCTTTAAGTTTGCAAGCCTCTGGAAAATCAGGTTCTATGCATAGCTGGCTTGAGGAAATAGTACCTAACGACTTCCCGTTAAATTCATTTACTCTAGCAGACTTCACCGCCAAAACAGGAAATGTACCAGAATCGGACATGGTTTGCAGTGTTTGGCCTTCTGCATCGCAAAAATTACCCCATAAAGTTAACTCGATGCTTCTTCCAGACATGTCCTTCAGATGAAGGGTTCGCTTATGAGTTCCGGTACCATTTTTCCTCATTATTGAAGATGAAGGGGTGATACTAGATACCACACCAATAATATCTAAAACAGTGTTGTTATCCATGCCCTCAATCTCACCAATCGAGCGGAAATGAAACTGCTGATGTGGAATTAAATTGTCATCCTCAAAGCAAGGCTGAACCATTGATGTATTGCCCATCGTAATTTCATGGTCATTGTTTAGGTGATTAAAAGCTTTTTGAGCCGGTTTCAGGCTTCCTTTTGAAATATAATAGACCTTGCCCACCTCAATTTGGTTGTAGAATTGGTCAGCCACAGCATTGAAGCAGGTTGCTCGTATTTCTCCACCATCGGAATCGAGGAGATCAAAAGAAAAAACTTTACCATCTCCCTTTGCATTGTTGTAATGTCTAAGTTCCCCTTTTATGGTCACCCTAGCCTTAATGGTCCATCTACCTTGATAAGGATTCAGGGCAGCAATGGGTATTACCCTTGGAGGAGCTTCATTCTTAGCCATAGGCCCCGTGTTACCATACATTAGAGGTGGTTGATTATATGCTGGTTGGATTGGATATGTACGATTGTTTGCAGAAGCATGCTGAATTGAATTATATTGTCCTGATGTAGAATTGCTACTAAAAGAGCTACCATAAGAATGTAAGCCTGCAATATGCTGACGCTGAACTGAAGAGCCCACATTGAAATTCGGTCTTGGATCAGAGCCAGCAAGTGAACCTTCAGTGGAAAATTGAGCATTATTAAGCATTGATGCTGGCTGGTTCAGAGAAGAGAGCAACGGTGCTGCAGATCTTGCCATCGAAGGAATCTCACTGATAGAGGATTTAAGTGGGAAAGGCTTTGGATCACCAATGAGATCACACTTGTCAAGAATCACATTAAGATTGAGGATTACAATAAGTCTGCACAAAATAATTAGAAGAGCCAAGGCCATCAATTTGCACAGTAATTGTAAAAGATAGGCAGAAACTTGTACGCACATGATAAATGTAAAGATGGTACAAGTACAATGTTATCTTATCCTTCTGATTTCACCCATCCTTATGTTCCCACTCATCAAGCTGAGATAATTGGTAATAAACCTAAAAGTTAATGCTGAAGAACTCCAATGCTGAATTCTTAATACTCAATGTCAAACATAAGCAATTAAAGAAAGGGCTGCACTATAAAATCTCAAGTGGTGGGTAAGATCCTGAAATATGTTCAGGTATTCAGCCAATTAAGTGAATCCTACGCACCCAACAAATACAATTTCCTCCTCTAAGTACTTAATCTACTCAGTTTTTCTTGTAAGAGTTAAAGTTAGTAAAAAGAACAGAAGCGATGATAAAAAGCTTTCACAACATGTGTATTACATGCATGATTTCTACAAACTGTGACACCATCAATAGCAAAAAGAAGTCAAAAAGTTTACTAGATTCTTATTGAACCATCAAGCATGATGAATTTGGTACATGAAAATATGAGAAACGTTCACCCTAGAGCAACAAATATACACTATTTTCTCTAGTACCAAAACACACATGTCGATCTTAGCTCTTTGACCCACTGAATATCAGCTCTTCTTTTTTCTTATGCCACGATTGTCAGTTCATTAATCAAATTGTAAACTCACTTTGATTTTTCTAAAGTAACCTGGATAATATTATAGATATAAAACAGAAAAGGCTTTCAAGCAATTGAAAAATATATACTTCTACTAATCACAAGAAATTGTCTCATCAATGAGTCTAGAGTACTTCATCAGATAACAACAAAAACCATTTCTGTTGATGTAACAACTTATAAGATTTGGATCAAAAACCTTTTATGGAAGAATTCCACAAGACAGTATAGATTAGATAATACGTCTAGAATATAATTTACATGATTGACTACTATGTCGCAGTTTGCTCATACAAGACAAATTTCCAGTGGGAATCAGAAAACATTCTGATTCGCTAAATTGATTCATTGCATTTGCTTCATGAAACAAATCAAACCCTGAATTGTGAAATGCTGCAATCACACGCTTTCACTAGTAGACAGGCTTGCTGCACATTTCTCAGATGAATGACACCCTTAATTGCCGCAGAACATCATCCAAAACAAGATGCACCTTCATTAGTATCACAATACTGTAACGACTTTGTGAATCCATATTTATCTTTGTGGGGGCTTAAGAGAGTCTTAGTAAAAGTAGAGGAGTGTCCAAAAACTTTGATAAACTCATGAAAGCTCACAACATTTAGTGCCAAAGTGGGAGGTCTGTGGTTCGACACCAGGCACCATGCACCAGCCTATGAAACACACGATTTACCTCCCCCATGATGGCCATGGACCCGTATGGTGAGGTCGCTCCAAAGGGTGGCATCATACCCTATTTGCAGAACATTTAGTGCCAAAGTGACGGAGACCACAACGGTAAGGGGCGAAAGAATGTTTAATATATAGGGTTTTAGGGATTAGCCTCAGAGCAACTACTAAAGTTAGTTTCTTTGTTACCAAAAACTCAAATATTCAAGTCACAAGACAATCTCTTTGAAAAATGCAAGAAAAAACCTTCGAATCCAACACTTGTCTTCCCAACCATTACGCAATGATACACATCGTCATCCTCTAGTAAATGGGTTTTGTATGATTAATAGTTGGGATGAATTTATGAAATATATGATAATCTTAGACATGGAATTTTGAATATCTAGACTATTCAGCTATTTAGTACTCCTGTCACCAGCATACATACACATGGTTATCGTGTTATTACACCATATCTTTTTACATTGATCTTCTATAAAAAAACTACCTGTAGATCCCTAAACAAAAAATAATGAAATTGACATGCAGTACACAACAAGATTGTGATACATAAAAACAAAAAGTCATAATTTCATTTTCAATTGAGCATACAATGATACAAATAAAGATGCTCATCATCAAAACTAATAATAATCAAAATAAATATTTTTTGATCTATTGAAGCACTTTTATTTACACAAACAAATCAGAAATCAGAACAGAAATAACACGTACACGCGTTCACGAATCGCATTGCAAGTAAACTCAGTCAATTGAACAATGGAACCCTTCTGCAGCTGCTGAGATCTAACCAACTCATTTCGCTGGGTAGCAAGCATCCCTTGCTGCTGAAAGGAACCGTCAGATAACAAAACCTTGTACCTCTCCTTGTTTTCTACTCCGCCACCCCCAACCGACGATTGAGATTGAACAATCCGGATATCCATCACCTGAAGCACCGGTTTCACATCCGTAGCTTGCTTTTCCCCACTAGATAAAATCGATATTGCTCCCGTAGAAAGATTTACCGCCATAACCTTGATCGGATGAAGCTTAATTGCAGTAATTTGGGGTTTTGAAAACCCTAGAGAGTGAAGATAAAGCGAGGGAAAAAGGGAATAAAAAGCTTTTGGTTTAGTGAGCGCGAACAGGTTTGCACGTATCCACTTGTTGCGATATATTACATTTAGCTCCCTGTATTATAAAAATGTGCCAAACATCACCCATGTACTTTTTTTATGCTCAAATACCCATCTATTCTCTTTTAAAATTTAAATTTTGTCATCTACGACTAACAAGAGAATTAGATTGGCATGGATCATGTGAGAAATGTCATTTTTTGTGAGATGTGTGAGAAATACTTTTAAACAGTTGATCACTTTTAATCACATATCCTCCCCATGAATTGCAGCTTAAAATGGAATTGACTCGGTGTATCTTATCTCGGTGCATCTCATCCTAATGTTCGTTCATTTCTCATCCAACGGTTGATAACCACTTTCACGTTTCTCACAAAATTTAACGTTTTTCACCGGAACCCAGCCCTAATAATATACTTGTAATCTTGTGATTATATAGAAGATAAATAAAAAGCTCGTCAAAAACAATCAAAAAAGTGATTGGTAAAAATTTGGTTTCGTATCGGTTGATCAACTTGTTTAATGATTGGTAAAGGTTGTTTTCTTTTTTCACAAATCAATCGAAGTTTTAGGAGTCGTTTACCAACGCTGACTGGATAGCATTACAAGTTAACACATGATCGGTCTTGAGATTTTTGTTGCCTTGTACGAAAACAGTTAGTACCCCCCAAATTAAAACAAAAGCTAATTCTTTTTGTTATTAAAAACGCATCGATAAGAGGCAGACAAAAAAAATAATCAAAGAAGAATCAAATGTAATTCCGATATAAAAAACACAATTCGATATACGAAACAAAAGAAATGAAATGTGCAATTAACACTTTGGTCACCGTTCATCTCCATCCCAATCCACCTTCATTTTAGGTCCGGTAGGTCCTTCCTCGTTCGAAAATTCCCTCGGTATAATATTCACCAAACTCCCGATTGCCGACCCCACACTTCCGGTCAACGAACTTTGTAATCTTTCAACCTCGCTTCCAATCTCATACGTTATTTTCGGACCCCATTTTCTCGTGTAGTTCACCCATGGCGGCTCGACTACATCACGGATGTACTCCGCCGCCATAATCAAATACTTGTCTCTGACGTCAAAAAACTTGTCGCTTTTTGCGGCATCATTCTTGATCCCAATTACATGATCCGTTCCTTGTAGTACAAGTCCTGCGGCAGGGTACATTGCATGGCCATTTAACGACGAATAAGCTGCGAAATTATTGGTCGAATCTAAGAACTCAAGGGCCGGGGTATCAACCCATGTCCCTCCACTATGTTGCGCGAAATAAACACGATATAAAACTCCATCGAAATTGCTAATCCTAAGGGTTACATGCTCCCAATCTCCTATATGTTCACCAATTCTTCCAAATGGGATATCGATTAACCCCAATTTAGCGGTTGAAGGACCATTGAAAGGGTAAAAGATCCAAATGGCTATATCTGTAAATGTGGCTCCAAGCATTGGTTTGACATGAAGATAAGCTTCACAGCTTTGCAAGTCACCTTTCTTGACCCTTTCTTTGTTGGTTTCGTCAATGGGTAGGTCGAGCCAGTACGTGCCATCGTTCGGACCACCTTGAGGAAGGTTCGAGCCGGTGGGTTCGATTGAAACAGGGTTTGATTCAGATTCTTCTCCTGTGTGGTACAATTGAACCCCATTGGTGAAGTACCAAGTTGTTGAAGCTGGAAAGTAGGTTTCTTTAGGGTGAAAGTAGAATCTTGGAGAGTATTCTTGAATTAGCGCTTCGATTTGTGATAAATTCGGCATGGAAGAAGTTAAGCTTTCGAAATTATTGTTCTTCAAGCAAGAAAGAGATAATAAACTCGAATCATCTTCGGTTTTTATAATTATGAATGTACCTACAGACACCCCTTGAGCCAATCTCCCTCTAACTTTTGGTCTCAATCCGTACACATTGACATCTTTCGAACCCCATAACAATGTTTCAGTTTCAGATTCCTCCGTTAGATCGGATCGAACACAACGGATATCATCCAAGGAGGGTTTTTCCGGTGAGGTGGTGATGGCGTAGCCAACTGGGTTGTAACCCTGCGGTGGTGTTGGTAGCCAAAAGTAACATGATGAATCATTACTGCTCCAGACTAGAGTGTAGTCGAGTGGAGCGGCTAGGGTTCCGCCGGAGAGATCTTTTCCGGCGAGAACCCAACCAAAGAGTGGGGTGTGATTGGATTGAGAGTAGCAAGCAAGCATGGAGAAGCCATCTGGTATGGGTGATGGGTCAAAGAAGGTGGCATCAGTGTCACTTGATTGATCATCTTGAGAAGTAGACCATATTTTGTTGAAAGATGTGACTTGGCAAACTTCAAGTCCTCCAAGATCGATTGTTCCACTTGCAAAACCATCGCCTGTGAATTAAAATGCCCAAAAGTTCATTAAATTGAAACACTGTGCGTTTGGTACAGAGAATGGAATTGCAGAGAAATGATTCCAGAGAAATGATTGCAGAGAAAGAGAATTGGTCAGGAGAATAGGAATTGACTATCCTGTTTGGTAGCACAGAGAATTCAGCAGAGAAATGCAACAGTGAATCATTTCTCTTGTTTGGTTGCACAGAGATTTCAATAGAGAATTGTACCAACCTTGTCATTTACACCCATATTTTTATATTTACAAATCAATTATTTAAACCTGTCAGGATCGAATCTTAAGTCACGAGCAGTACTAACAGATATTCGATATGCACCAGCAGTACTAACCTTGACTTGCAGTAGTAATTCTGACAAGCAGTAGTAATTCTGACAAGCAGTACTAACCTCACATAAGCAGTATTAATAATATCCCAGCAGTAGTAATATACCAGCAGTATTAACTTTGTTCAGCAGTATTAACTTTGTTCAGCAGTATTAACCATGTACCAGCAGTAGTAACTTGTCTAGCAGTACTAATCATGTTCTTGCAGCATTAATGACTCAGCAGTACTAACCTTGAACTAGCAGTAGTATCTTTGTTCTGGCAGCACTAACATTGAACTAGCAGTACTAACTTGATCTGGCAGCACTAACATTGAACTAGCAGTACTAACTTGATCTGGCAGCACTAACATTGAACTAGCAGTACTAACTTGTTCTGGCAGCACTAACATTGAACTGGCAGCACTAACATTGAACTAGCAGCACTAACATTGAACTAGCAGTACTAATGACTCATCATGTTTTCACGCCTATTATGGTAACTCATTAAATATCTTGTACGTAATGTTCTAGATTGAATCGAACGACGTCTACGATAACTACACATCATCCACCAACGAATCATAACATACATGGCATAAAATGCACCTATGGCAACTATTCTTTGTCTCAACGGTGATCTTGCCATCCAAACAGCAGATCGTCGACTGGATTGAAAAGATGTTCCAAATCGAAGTTTATAAGTCACATAATTAGACAGAAAAAGAAGGCTGTAATTAGAAGATGATTAACCTGATGGGCGAAACACAAAGACAGAACCCTAGACAGGGCGAACGAGAGAAAGAGAGAGAGAAGACGAGACAGAGAGAGAGAGGAGACAGGGAAAGACGAGACAGAGTGAGTGAGAGAGGAGACGGGGATACCTAGACAGGGCGAACGGCGGTGGTGGGCGGAACCCTAGACAGGGCGAACGAGAGAGAGAAAAGCGAACGCGAGAACAATTCTCCGTGTTTTCCTATTCTCTCCATTTCTCTTCCTAAATCAGAGAAATCAAATACAAAGGGAGTCAATTCTCGGGAAATACCAACTCTCCGTGTTTTTATTTCCCTTACCTACCAAACAAGAGAATTCAAATCCATTTCCATTTCTCTCCTCTCATTTCTCTCTACCAAACAGCCCCTAAAGTTTTTTAAGGGAGAATGGAAGTTCTAATATATATTCAATAAAGAAAAAAGCAGTCTAATTAGTTTAACCCAAGGTTCTAAATGACGTGAGCCGTGACGTGGCGGCGAGGCCAAGTTTCAAGTCTTAGAAGCCATAGCGTTTTCAAGACGTGACTTATTGCGTCAAATTTCTAATTCATAAATAATATTATGTATAAAAACATATGTTTTATAAGGTTACTCAACGAGTCAATAATAAGAAGCAAGTTAAATTATGTCATATATTAAAAAACTTGCAAATAAGACATTAAAAACGTAAAGAAAAATCAAATATCGTATTACGAAAACTGCGCATTAAGCCATGGCGTGCCACAGGCTTAACGTGTCGTGAGACCCAAGCCTTGATGCCATGGCGACTGTGCGGCGAATTATTTAGAACAGTGGTTTAACCGATATAAAGTTTTGATTAATATACCTTTTCAATGGAAATAATTAAATAAATGGACCGAGAGCATCTAAGGGTCTGTTTGTTAGCAGCTTAATGAGCTTAATGGGACATATAGCTTATTCAATCAGCTATACATGACTGTTTGGTAGTGGCTTAATGATATAGAAAGTGACTTATTTTATAAGCTTTTAGGATGGAGCTTTATGCAGAAAGCCAAGTTTTGTCCAAACCAGCCTCTCCCAATTAAAAAACATGGTCATTTCATCTATGAAAACACCCTCCCAAACAAAAACCTTTTCAATCTATACAAAGAGATTAATCTACACAAACAACTTTATTCATACAAGACTTAATAAAAAACCAACCAAACAGCCCCTAAATCAGGGGGCTAGATTAGCACAAACTATCTCATAAGACTCTCGAGTGCTTAAATGAAAAAGGAAGGCTTCTGCATTTAGTCAAATGAAATGGTCTTAGAATTTAACCAAACCCAAATACAAACCACACAATTTCTTGTTAATTTATCAAATACTACAAAGTTTATTCTTTTTAGTTATTCATAATTTAATAAATATATATAAACATCCGTCAAGTATCATATATGTTATTTAATAATAGCAAAATAAGCGAATCTATCTATCTAAAACTACGCAACTGTTTCGTAACAATGAGAAGTGATCTAAATAGCAATCTTGGCTCGAAATTTACAGTCTTATGGGTTCCGGTAAAAAGTTGAGGTTAATGAGAGAAACGTGAGAAGTGATTATCTACCGTTGGATGAGAATTGGACGCACATTAGAATGAGATGCACTGAGATAAGATGCACCGAGATGTATCGAATCATTTATCTTCTAAGGCGCAATTCATGGGAGGGCATTTGATTAAAAGTGATCCATTTCTCATGCTTCTCATTTTAACCTTAACTTTTTTACATTAGGATGAGATGCACCGAGATAAGATGCATCGAGATGCACCGCATCAATTCACTACAAAACAAATGAGTTTTACCCACAAAATTTACCTAGAGAAATTTCCATCGATGATTACCCACGGATCACCCAGAAAATATCAATGGTTCGGTAGAATCCGATGTTTTTCGAGAAAATACCCATAGATCACCCATAAAATCCCTCGGTAATCTGTCACTGATTTGCATTACCCGCAAAAAATTTACCAACCAATTTTTGTGACGGTTTTGTGACAAATCATTCTTTAGTGACATATTTCCAGGAAAAAATTCATAGGTAAAAGTCTTTCGTGTAGTAGTGATTCCCTTTTAAGGCGCAATTCATGGGAGGTCATTTGATTACGTGAGAAGTGGTTATCAACCGGATGGATGAGAAATGGACACATATTAGAATGAGATGCACTGAGATAAATAGTTATCATGATCGTTTAATTTGATCCTCCCTATATATAGAGGGAAAATCAAACAAAAACAATATTTATTTAAAAGAACAAGAGAATGGCCAAATCACGTACAAAATCCCATGAGATTTTACATTAACGGGTGAAAAAGCCACACAGGCGACTTTGGCCGCGACTTCAAGCCGGTGTAGCTTTTTTTGCCCGTTAATGTAAAATCACATGTAGTTATTTACGTGCTCGGTCGTTCTCGTGTCTTTTAAATATGTATTGTTCTCCTTTGAACTTGACCTCTCTCTCTCACTCTCTCTCTCTCTCTCTCTATATATATATATATATATATATATATATATGGTGCATTTCATTTACAAACCAAATAGATTGTACAAACTCTGCAAACCACTATATTAAGAAACAACATATATATTTTTATGATTCATTAATAATGATTGTGATATATATGGAAGATGATAACGTTCATTAATTATGATAATGACTTTAGATTAGGAAACATAATAAAATCAGATATTGATTAGAGTTGATGAACGACTAAGATTGGTTTGCATGGTTTGTACAATCTATTTGGTTTGTAACGGAAATGAACCCTATATATATTTATATGCATGGGATCATGTGAGACGTGTCATTTTTTGTGAGAAGTGTGAGAAGTACTTTTAAACCGTTGATCACTTTTAATCAAATACTCTCCCATGAATTGTGGCTTATAAAGAAATTGATCCGGTGCATCACGGTGCATTTTATCTCGATGCATCTCATCCTAATGTTCGTCTATTTCTCATCCAACGGTTGATAACCATTTCTCATGGTTCTCATCAAATTTGTCACTTCTCACCGGAACCCAACCGTATATATATATATATATATATATATATATATATATATATATATATATAACGTGAGACCAATCTGTTTTCGTGAGACCAAGAAATTAACACTAAATATTCACAGTGATTTATTGTGATGGTAAGAAAATAGCAAACTTTCACAGCAAAACACTGTGAAGGTTTACCATCATAGTACCTTCACACTCTTTTGCTGTGAAGGTTTGGTGTTAATTTTTTGGTCTCACGATATCACGGAAATAGTTTGGTCTCACATGATCTTAAGTATATACACGGTCTCACGAAAACAGGTTGGTCTCACGTTATATATATATATATATATATATATATATATATATAGGGGTTCAAATGAAAATTCATTTTCAATTGTGAACATGAGGACAAGTCACAACCATTGATCAAGATTTGGAAAACTAATCAATGGTTAAAACTTAATGAAACCAATTGAGAAGTGATTAGGGACAAATCTGAAAATTTGAATCAGCGCTTACCATCTTTGACTTTTTATTTTCTTTTTTAATTAAAAAACTTTTACCCACTTAAAGTTTAAAATAAATTATCTTAAAAATTACTAATATTTTAATCAAACAAATTACATCAAAAAAACGAGAATTTCGTGCTCTTCGATATGACATCCATCTCGATATAGTTTTTTCTTCATTTTAACCGTTTTTACGAGAAATGCTATGTATGTGTTATATTCAGTATGGATATGTATCCACGTTTCCTCTTGTCCATACTCAGTATGAATAACAAAGGGGAACGCTCATTCACTATTCATGACGAATAACACAATATTCAAAATGAATAGTACAATATTCAAAATGAATAGTACAATATTCAAAATGAATAATACACGAATTTCTGATTCATATATTATTAAACATGAATCATGTATTATTCATCTTGAATGTTGTATTATTCATCCTGAATGATACGTTATTCATAATAAATAATATATGAATGACCCGTGAAGGTGTGAACACGTGACGCACTCTCTTTTGTTTTCCGATTCACAACCGCGACTTGGTTTTATTCTTTATGAATATGTATGCACATCTCCAGGTGTCCACATTCAGTATGAATAACAAAGGTGAACGTTCATTCACTATTCATGATGAATAATACAATATTCAGGATGAATAATACAGTATTCAGTATGAATAATACATCATTCAGGGTGAATAATACACGATTCAATAAAACCAAGTCGCGGTTGTGAATCGGAAAACAAAAGAAAGTGCGTCATGTGTTCACACCTTCACGTGTAATAACCAGGTATTTTATCTAATTTAAAATTGGAATTTTATAAGTCTTGATTTTTGTATTTTATGGAGTTAAGAAATTAAGGGATAAGTTTTTATTGTATAATAGAAGCTTAGGGGTGTGTTTTGTCAAGTGAAGCAAGTTTAGGGTTTAGTTGGTATTTTACCCAATCTCTTTAAAACCACAAACCGACTCAGTAGTTAAGTATAGGAAATATCTCATTTGGGATTTAATAGCAAAACCCAAATAGTGTGTGTGTGTGTGTGTGTGTGTGAAATTGTTCACGGCAGAGAGAAAGAGAGAGAAGAAGAACCGTAGAAGAAGAAGAAGAAAGATACTCAGCTGGGATTTTTGTTTGGTGCAGTAAATCCAAGAGGTAATCTTCTTATTTAACTCTCTTTTATGAGAATTAGGTTTCATTTGGACTTTAAAGTGGGTTTAGGTAATTTTAGATGAATTGGTGAATTTTATCTGTGCAAAATCTGGAAAAAAAGAGGGATTCCTGAAATTTAACTGATTTTTTTCTGAAAAAGACGATGAACAGTGTTTTTGCGAAAAGTAGGAATTCGCAAGCCTTGGTTGCGAAAAGTCCACTTTTCGCAAGTAGCTAAAACGCATAGTTAAGTTTTCGTATCTGTTGGTTACGAAAAGTAGGGAACTCGCAACTGTGGTTTGCGAGAAGTGAGGTTTTCGTATCTGTTGGTTGCGAAAAGTAAGGAACTCGCAACTGTGGGTTGCGAAAAGTTAGGTTTTCGTAATAGTGGGTTGCGAAAAGTGTGAATTACCTGTTTACGTGTTAAAAAGTATGTATACTTTAATTTGTTTCAGATACTAAGGATCAGGGTTAAAAGATAATCTGTTTTGAGGAAAGTTTGAAGGACCTTTGCTAAAAAGATCAGGTGAGTTTTACTTTAAAAAGTATTTTACTGGAATGCATTATGTGAATAGCAAATGTTAAATAAAGTGTATGAATATGTCATACGTGGGTGATTATAATATATTGAGATATTATAATTACGTGAGTATTATATGAAAATATAATACGTGACCGGTGTGTTAAATTGGCTCGCAACCAATTGATATTGGCCATTGGTGGAGGGATAAGGTTGGATGAGACGGGTATGATGTAGCAATCTTGACTGGTATTAATTTACGTGTGAAATATGTGTAATTATATAAAGAGTGTTTTATATAAATGAAACTTTAATGATTTTCAAATGTCAGGGATTTCCTCACTAGACCTTTAGGTCTAACCTTCATTTTCTGTTTTAAAATATGTATTCCAGGTGGTGGATCCAGTAATACCAAGTGATTAGAAAACTTGTTGCATAGCTTTTGAGGAGATGATCGATAAGAGAAATGTGGATGCTTTTGTACTTATAAATTGTTGTTAGTTATTAAGTAATTTAAAGTGAATCAAATTGTACTTAATTTTTATTATGTCTAGACTTTTGTTGGGACCAAATGTGGAATGTGATGTACTTTTGTTGCAAACATATAAATATATGATAATATGTACTTTTGGATATGTGGGATGTTACAGATGGTATCAGAGCCCTAGTTTAAGGGATTTAGGTATTTGGATTTATACCTAGACTTAAACTGCATGTGAAGTAGGATGTCCCCATTATTTTAGAACCTTGGGATGTTAAGTATAAAAAGGTAGAAGGAACATCATGTAAGGTAAATTCGAGTTACACCTGGCCAGTGTAATTGTGAACTTACAGTTACATGATTGGACTGGAATACTTTATTATATGGGGTATGTGCCTATGTGTATATTAACCTTGTTGAAATTTACAGAGTGGCAAGTCGGTCTCGACGTATGGATAGAGACGAAGACAGGTATATTTATATAAACTCTACACGTGCTAAAGTGCTATTTGACTTCGGTACAAACTGATTAATTGTGTTTTCAATCTTTTGTTGCTTATATGCGTTAGAAAAGAATTTGATAATTGTATTGGTAATATAGATAAGAGTGAAGTGCCTATTAAGTTATTTTTGATAATGTTGTCAGAATTTGAGGTAGTAGTAAGTATAGGATGGTGTTGGAACTTGATTTTGTTAAAATTGTCGATTAGGTAATGATAAGTGATCCTCGGTAATTCGGTATTTATTGGAATAAGTAGTTATGATGAAAGAAGAGATTGTCGAGTGATTGATTTAAAGTTTCCGTTTGTTAACAAGTTTTATATCAAGGATATATGAATTAATTTCGATAAGGCTTAGTAAGAGTGTAGGTTTGGAAGCATTTGGTGTGAAAAGAGGTTGGTTCTAATTTAGTAAGAGTATAACAAATATTTTGGATGATATCGAATTTAGTATGCTTATTCATTATGATATTGCTTGGGATAAATTTAAGTGAGAAATCAAGGATAATTGAACTAGAAAGTGAAGATTGTTTTTGGGAGTGATTAGTAAGGAATAGCTATTAGTGATCAAGGTGATAATCCGTTATCATATGTGTTTGGATTCGAAAGATTTATCAAGGTGGTAGTAAAATTTATTGTATGAGAACGAAAGTGGATGGTAGTTAAATTGGAATGAATGATCTAACACTTGCAATTGTTTGCAATTTTTCAAATTGAAGGTACATGATTAGAATTTTGGAAAGTTATTGCGAAAGTATAGATTGTGGCGTTATGTGTAATTCAGTATTTCAAACGCTAGGTTATGTCTCCAAATGTTAAAGTTTATGTTATGAATAAAATTTTAAACGTGTTAAATGATTTGTGATATATAATTTTGTGCTGGAAGAGGCACGATGACATATTTTGTGCTGAAAGAGGCACGAGGTGAAGTAAAGATGTTTTTATGGTTGTTATATTTTGGGGATGGGTGTATAGTGTAGATCCAATTTGTTTATTATCATTTTGAAAGAATATGTAAACGATTTAAAAAAAAATTGGAAAAGTATGTGGTTGTTTCGGGCAATGGATGTGATTTCGGATTAACTCGGTTAAATTCCTGTTATGAGGTGTGGTGAAATTATTGGTTAAGTATAGTAATTGTGGGAATTGGGTGTGTGCGATTGGTTTGGAGGTGAAAGAAAGCTAGCTCATAGGGTCGGGCTAGAGTAAGCACCTCCTAGTGAGCTATCCTTGGGGAAACGTATTTTATGTTGAGGAAAGAGTAGAAGAAAATAGTCGAATGTAATGATCGGGGTGAAGGACCATGGGATAGGACGTGGTAGTAGTATGAGAGTGATGTTGTGGCAAGTGTGGAAATCAATTGTAATCTAAGGTTCGGGGTCGGTGTAATTAATGCAAGAAAGTGTTGTCTGTCTTAGGTATATTTTGGATTAGAGAAGTGACGGTAGAGTTGGGGATGACCTATGGAGAAAAGTTCAACTACGGGTTAGGGTGATACTCCAAGTTGATTTTGTAATCCATTGGGGAGTAGAATGTCGTTATTTTTTTAGTGTTGGATTGTTGGGACATTTTAGAGACGGTGATCGAAGGCGCGGTGTGTACAGTCAGCCGAGACCAAGGGAAAAGGTAGAGTACTTAGTGTAATTTATTGTTTTCTAGAACATAGGAGTATGTATGCTAGATTGTCTGGTGCTTATTACACTTTGCTGCATGACTATTACTTGCCAGTAGGAATTTATGCTAGTCCTGATAGGTTGTTAAGTGACTGCCTTATAAGTGGTATACAGTAGGAACTAAATAGCCTTAGAATATTTGATTTAGTTCTATTGCGCAGCTCTTGTTTGAGTCTAACCGTTGTGGGATAGAATCTTTATTTCGAATGTCTATCTGATTTCACACTGTATGCGACTGTGCATTCGCGAGGCGACTCGTCATGATTAGTGGAGATTCCGTCATAGCAAGGGTAGTAGGATGAGGTGAACCTGGAGTCAGGATTTGTGAATGACATCGGTATGATTAATCTGGGATATTATACCTTGTTTGTATCACGCGGGTTTTTCTCTTAGAGTAAGAGTTGTTGCAGTTAGGAGGGTACTAAATTGTTGGTATGAGCCTTGGTATTGAAGGGTTACGCTTAGTGAGAGTTCTTTCAGCCTTTCCCGTGTCGATTCTGTGGAAGGGCTTAGCCGAAGCAACTAAGGTTGTACCGTTAGAAAACACCGGACTGGATCAAAGACGGAGTGATGTGGGGGAAGCATTGGCGATAGTGGGTCGCAAGGTTAGAAAACTAGGTTACTGATAACCTGGACTTAACTGAAAGAGAATATGCATACTATGATCATAAAGTATAAGAAATTGATGCTTGAGAGTTTGCTGGATATAGAAAAATGGTTCAACGGGTTGGATGTTTACCTAATACTTCCCATGAATTGGAGAATTTAAGTTGAAAAATGGATTTATATTAAGTGTTATGATTAGTGGGAAGAAAGCAATGAGCAATAAATATTTTAATGGTCGTGTGATGAACCTTCTTTATGGAGTTGTTTAAGATAAAGAGTTGTTTAAACTTGGTGCTGGACTTTGCATGTTAAGTCGTTAATGAGTTATATGATTAGTGACATGAAATTTTAACGGAGTTGTGATGAATTCTTTTCGGCTTAGTTTTGTAGTGAAATTATTTCATGATGATTTGGTAATTATTTTAGTTGGGTAAGGTGATCCCGGTGTTGATAAATTTCAAATTTCGGAGTGGTTTAAGTGAAACAAATGTCTAAAGAATTGTGTTAGTAATTTTATGCTAAGTTGGAGATGTAAGGAATTGATGTGATAACGAGTTTGTTATTTTATTAAGGAATGAATTGGTATTGATATTTGGATGGAAGTCGGTATGAGTTATGGTGGTGAGGTTATTGAGATAATTGAAATGTTTGAAATTGTGTTTTGCTGATATTCGAGAAATTAAGTTGCTATTTAGGCTTTGTTTTAATTGGATGGATGAATTGGTGTCAAGTGCAATTAAGTATGGTTGTGTGATTATAGTAATTATGCTATGCTTTCATGGGAAATGGAAATGGTAGGATGAAGTTTGCGGGTTTGATAAAATTAAGAAATTTTTCCATGATATAGAGTGATTCGGGTTGAGTATATTCTATTCCATGAAAGAGTATAAGAAATAGGTAGTATTTACGAAGCAAATTTTATATTGAAAGTATATGTTTACGTTTTAGAGTTAGTATTGTAAAAGTGTAGAACACGACGTTTGTAGTAAAAGGCCGGTGAGGTTAAAAATAGTATTAGCGTGGTAAATGTCCCGAGTAAGCCTATAATGTTCTATTATTTGGATTAGATTCATATGAGTATAAGTTATTTCTTTCTAAGAGATAAGTGAATTGTCGAGTTAATTTGAACCTTCATAGGATTTGATTATCAAGTGTGTATCATTGTTTTAGAGGGGCAAATTTCTTGTGAGAAATTAAAACTCTTGATGTTTTGGGTTGAAATTTTGAAGTGGGAACAAATGGTAAACTAGAAGCAGTAAAGCGGTGGGTCTAGTAAAAAGTCCTTTGAGGATTCCGTAAACACTTTGATGTGTTCATAGAATTTGATATCTTTTCAACAGTAGTTACCCTAGTTCGTTGCTTGAGTGAATTCCGGGACGGAATTCTTTTAAGGGGGAGATGTTGTAATAACCAGGTATTTTATCTAATTTAAAATTGGAATTTTATAAGTCTTGATTTTTGTATTTTATGGAGTTAAGAAATTAAGGGATAAGTTTTTATTGTATAATAGAAGCTTAGGGGTGTGTTTTGTCAAGTGAAGCAAGTTTAGGGTTTAGTTGGTATTTTACCCAATCTCTTTAAAACCACAAACCGACTCAGTAGTTAAGTATAGGAAATATCTCATTTGGGATTTAATAGCAAAACCCAAATAGTGTGTGTGTGTGTGTGTGTGTGTGTGTGAAATTGTTCACGGCAGAGAGAAAGAGAGAGAAGAAGAACCGTAGAAGAAGAAGAAGAAGAAGAAGAAAGATACTCAACTGGGATTTTTGTTTGGTGCAGTAAATCCAAGAGGTAATCTTCTTATTTAACTCTCTTTTATGAGAATTAGGTTTCATTTGGACTTTAAAGTGGGTTTAGGTAATTTTAGATGAATTGGTGAATTTTAGTTACAATTTAAGGTGTTAAAAGGAGTTTAGAACATCTCTGTGCAAAATCTGGAAAAAAAGAGGGATTCCTGAAATTTAACTGAAATTTTTCTGAAAAAGACGATTAACAGTGTTTTTGCGAAAGTAGGAATTCGCAAGCCTTGGTTGCGAAAAGTCCACTTTTCGCAAGTAGCTAAAACGCATAGTTAAGTTTTCGTATCTGTTGGTTACGAAAAGTAGGGAACTCGCAACTGTGGTTTGCGAGAAGTGAGGTTTTCGTATCTGTTGGTTGCGAAAAGTAAGGAACTCGCAACTGTGGGTTGCGAAAAGTTAGGTTTTCGTAATAGTGGGTTGCGAAAAGTGTGAATTACC
This sequence comes from Saussurea involucrata, assembly GCA_033807775.1. Lineage (NCBI taxonomy): Eukaryota > Viridiplantae > Streptophyta > Magnoliopsida > Asterales > Asteraceae > Saussurea > Saussurea involucrata. Next base: position 82,902,488 of record CM066313.1, read on the forward strand.
TGTTTACGTGTTAAAAAGTATGTATACTTTAATTTGTTTCAGATACTAAGGATCAGGGTTAAAAGATAATCTGTTTTGAGGAAAGTTTGAAGGACCTTTGCTAAAAAGATCAGGTGAGTTTTACTTTAAAAAGTATTTTACTGGAATGCATTATGTGAATAGCAAATGTTAAATAAAGTGTATGAATATGTCATACGTGGGTGATTATAATATATTGAGATATTATAATTACGTGAGTATTATATGAAAATATAATACGTGGCCGGGCTTTGGACCGGTGTGTTAAATTGGCTCGCAACCAATTGATATTGGCCATTGGTGGAGGGATAAGGTTGGATGAGACGGGTATGATGTAGCAATCTTGACTGGTATTAATTTACGTGTGAAATATGTGTAATTATATAAAGAGTGTTTTATATAAATGAAACTTTAATGATTTTCAAATGTCAGGGATTTCCTCACTAGACCTTTAGGTCTAATCTTCATTTTCTGTTTTAAAATATGTATTCCAGGTGGTGAATCCAGTAATACCAAGTGATTAGAAAACTTGTTGCATAGCTTTTGAGGAGATGATCGATAAGAGAAATGTGGATGCTTTTGTACTTATAAATTGTTGTTAGTTATTAAGTAATTTAAAGTGAATCAAATTGTACTTAATTTTTATTATGTCTAGACTTTTGTTGGGACCAAATGTGGAATGTGATGTACTTTTGTTGCAAACATATAAATATATGATAATATGTACTTTTGGATATGTGGGATGTTACATCACGGGTCATTCATATATTATTCATTATGAATAATGTATCATTCAGGATGAATAATACAACAATCAAGGTGAATAATACAGTATTCAGTATGAATAATACATCATTCAGGGTGAATAATACACGATTCATGAATCGTGTATTGTATTATTCACCCTGAATGATGTATTATTCATACTGAATACTGTATTATTCATACTGAATGATACATTATTAATGAAGAATAACACATGAGTGACCCGTGAAGGTGTGGAGACGTGGCGCACTCTATTTCGTTCATCGGTTCACAATCGAACTCGATAGGTTCCCGATTCATATCGATGGGTGTTGGGTTACGGTAATGAAGAACACGATGCCTTAGGACGTTGAAGAAAGTGTTGTAGAAGGTGATGTCGAGTTACGGACTTACGGTGTCGAGATGTTATAAACACTTGAAAACATAAATATTCATAATGAATACAACACATATATGACATTTCACGTAAAAACGGTTAAAACAACAACAAAAACTATATCGAGATGGATGTCATATCGAAGAGCACGAAATTCTCGTTTTTTTGATGTAATTTGTTTGATTAAAATATTAGTAATTTTTAAGATAATTTATTTTAAACTTTAAGGGGGGTAAAAGTTTAATTAAAAAAGAACATAAAAAGTCAAATATGATAGGCGTGAGTTTAAATTATTTTTCCCTTTACCCCTAATCACCTTAATTAATAACTTCAATTGAAAACTCTATTTAATATGAGTCATTGGATCAATTGAGATGAAAGGACCAAGATTCGTCCTCACATTCACAGTTGAATTTAAGTTTTCATTTAAACTTTACTATATATATATATATATATAATTGTTTTTTGGGGGTTAGTTTCTCGAGAGACTAGTTGTGAAGGCAAAAAACCACACTTTGAAGGTACAGATTTATTTTGTGGCTCACGAAAATATACGTGTCTCATGTGATCATAAGTCCTTTTTTTCAGACTTTTTAGAGACAGTATCTTTAAGAGTTCCACACATTCTCACATTACTTATTACGATAACTATATGAGCATGTTGTAACATGCACAACCGTTCTAATATAATATGTTTAGTTTTATAGTTTTGTAAGACCACCAATTGCATTACAATAAATCAATTATTATGATGGAGTTCGACAATCTAACAAGTACTCTTGTAAAACAATAAGTCGCAAATTAGGACGAAGTTAGACAACCAATAGCACCCAAAATGTAAATCAGACCAACCGTACAAGATATTGTCCGCTTTGTCCACACCTAGACTCATGGTTTTAAAAAGCGTCTAATAGGGAGGTATCAAGTCCCTCTTATAAGGCAACTTTTGTTCCTTTCCCGACCAATGTGGGATCTTACAAGATATATATGAGATCGGAATTGGAACTTATATATGAACTATATATTGATTGGATACCCAACACATAAAGTATAAGGATTATCCCATATATGAACCGGTTTCAGTAATCTGAATAAAGCCATTATCGTCACAAGATATGAACAACAAAAGCAATGGGTCTTGTTTTTGGAAATTAATATTCTAGGAATTGAATAAAGAGATCTATAAGAGTATAACCTGGTGGCCAAGAAGGCAATGGAGAAGGAAGCTTGAACCCAGTTTCAATGGGAGCAGCTGGTGAAGACTTGGAGTTCCCCATTTTGCTACTTCACTTCTAAGCCATACAACAAAAAAAGATGGATAAACATATATAGATATAGATAATATATATATATATATATATATTATAGAGAGAGAGAGAGAGAGAGAGAGAGAAAGAGAATGGGAAAGAAAAAGTGGCACCCACAATAAACCATCACTGGCTACCGACATACATTTGTGCATATTAAAAAAATATGATCCTAATATGACCGACATACTAGTGTTTTTATCTAATAATACCGAAAGTAGTAAATGAACCACTCACTGTTGAATTGTTTAACATGAAATTTTCAATGTGTTTGTTTATTTAATAAAAATGGAGTATAAAGTGTAATTTATTTAATTAAATGAACAAATATTGACTATACTCTCATTTATAAACACTTATTTATGTTTATTTACATTCGTTTGTTCATATAGATTTGTATATATAATTATTATAACTTAATTCATTTATTTACTCTTTTAGATGCGTTATATAATATTTTTTTATAGTTTCTTTTAAGGATTTCATTATACTTAAAACTTTTGCCCACAAAGTATGATGAAGGATGGTGATTTTTTTTGGATCTTCCACTAGAGATGGTTGGTGATTGTCTGTTAGTTGTGAATATTAATATGTTTTAAAAAAGAACAATGATGGATAATGGTGACATTTTTCCATTTTTCTATTTTTTTATGTTCAATAACATCTTAATTAACGATCGAACATGGTCATCCTTATTTTTAAAAAATAAACACAAACAAAAAAACCATTCCTTCGATTGTTCATTTAAAATTAAACGGGCGAACATGAATTGAATAGACTTCCCTCTATGATCGTAGTGTTCTCTCTCTCTCTCTCTCTCTCTCTCTCTCTCTCTCTCTATATATATATATATATATATATATGTTAACTCAAATGAGAACCACACATATATTATGAATATGTGAGAACCGGTATAATTTTTTTTCATGATATATTTTTATCAAATGCTAGGATTTAAGATATTGCTTCACATATACTTGTTTCATAATATGATAGTTTCACATGTATGTTTCACCATGTGAATATTTTTTATGTATATTTTTCATTTTACTAGGTGAACCAATTTTTTTTCAAGTGTAATATTTTCACAAGGTGAACACAAACATATGTGATACCGTATTTTAAATCATAGGTTTTGATAAGAAAAAATCATGTAAATAAATATTTTTATATCGGTTCTCACGAGTTTGTAATATATTTGTGGTTCTCATTTGATTATCGTCACATATATATATATATATATATATATATATATAGAGAGAGAGAGAGAGAGAGAGAGACGGAGGTTCAAGGAAAAACCTCAAAAAACGGAAAACTGAAGAACACCCTACGGGCCCTTCATCTGGACGATATGCATTTGTGCATACATGTAAATTAAGTTGACTTTTTGGTTTTTATGCACAAGTGCATTATGCATTTGTGCATATGCATGTGTGCATGTTACAAATTACCTGTATGCACAAATGCATACCGTCCAGATGAAAGGCCCCTAGGATGTTCTTCAGTTTTCTGTTTTTTAAGGTTTTCCCTTGATCCTGAACATATATATATATATATATATATAGAGGCCTGGAGAGGGAGGATCATGTGGGAAGGTAGTCATTTTGCAAGAAAGCAAGAAGAAATCATATCCACTCAATTAATTAAATCAACTTTTTTTATTAATTTTAGTTGAATTTTAATTCAAAAGGGTATATACGTCTTGTTATTGTATTATTTTTCCCATCTTAATTGGGCATCTCGTGTTAAGTTTAACCATAGATGCAATTATTACTTTTTTTGTTGTAGATTTTTTTTCCTTTTGCTTTTGTTGTTGAATATTTTTGCCGCATTTGATTTTTTTCCCCTTGCGTTGTCAATTATCACATGTAATCAGTAGATAAAGGTAACATTAATCATATGTGATAATTTCATTGTACACTTTAATGCATGCTAGGAAAAATAATGTGGTATGTTAGTAATCATATGTGATTATTCAACTTTTTTTAGGACATATTAGTCATAAAACAATAGTAAATATCAATAATCACATGTGTTAATTGTAACATTTCAGATTCAAAATTTTAGTGTAAACATTCAACCATAGAATATTAGCCAAAACGGCCCCAAAATTTAAATAAATACAGCCATTGCAAAATTAGGTTTGCGGAACAACCTATACACAACTGAGAATTTCTAAACAAAGTCTTGAAATAAAAGCAAGGTAAATATAACTATCTTCTAGTCCTCGCCTCACGCACATTCCTTCTCCTTTCCCTTGGTTGAGCCTCCTACTAGGTGCTTTCCTGAAAACGGGTTTAGATTTGAAAATGCGAGGGTTAGACCATCAGGCCTAGTGAGATCCCTCTAGAAAACTTTTGCGCCGCAACATAGTGTATAAAACAGTTCATAAGCATTTATAAACAATTTGACAAATCGAAACATTTAACTTTCATCAACAAACATCCACACATCAAATGGCACACTGGAGTCCCGTATACCGGTGACAACGTGTCAGTCTCACATTGCCTTAATTGGAACACACCCTCCATGGCATAAACGGGACCCCCCCCCCCCCCGTATGAGTATTGGCGAGACACACCTCCCAACTTAGCCGTATCACGCTCACTTACAAATGTATGCATACATAATAACATAACCTTCTCAAGCATAATAAACATGCAACTTTATATTCGTAAGATAAAACATGCGGTTTCATAATATCTCATGCATTTAAAATAGCATACAAATCATCTCATTTTCAGTCAGAAAGACTCACCTGTCATCCTTGTGTAATTCTTCCTACTTTACTCCGGATTCTTGGTTCGATCCCCTACGATTTAGAAATGAAAACGGGAGTGATCAGTCTCTCGAACTTCCCTCACGGTTACCCCTCCAAGACACCCTAAACAACAACTCGGATTAGCTCTAACGGTTTTCCGGGTCTCCCTTACGAATTACCAAATTTCGGATGCCACATACCGCCATCTGGAAAACTCCATCCGGACATCATCCGAAAAGCTCATATCCGAAAGACCCCCCCTTTATCTGGAAGTCCTCATATCCGGAACTTCCTATCCGGACAACAAACACTCGGACACTCGCATGTCTGGAAAACTTCACGCAGTCTAGATATCCCTTATCAGACAACTCTTCCGGAACCTCACCCGATCTGGGCGAACTTCTGGATACACTAGGATTTGCCGAGAAGTCTTAATACAAGTTCTATCGATAAAATAGTTTCCCAAAAAGGTTTAGGCCAACATAATCGGTAAGCGAGTTTACTAGATTCATACCGATTGATTTTCATAAAATCTCTTTCTCAGCATTACTACCCCTTACGATTCGGACTCCCAGCTTCAAGAACTAAAACTCCCAACAATACTTCAAAACCCAAATATTCAGCAATCTAAACAAGGCAATAAGGAAATAAAACTTGAGGTTACCTAGAATTGCTTGATGGAGAGTCTCCTTCTTTCGAAAATTGCAAGCAACAGCTCGTTTCCTTCTCTCTACTCCAACACGCACACAATCGTACAAACTGATTGCAGGTCTAGGGTATGCCAAATCTTGAGGGTCTTATACCCTCTTTCCAATATTTTCAAAACAGTCCTTGAAGTCCATTAGTTTCATCTTTTCCCACAAGACTTTTATTCCAAGAATATTGAAACCTTGGTTATTACAATACTCCCCCCTCAAAAGAATTATGTCTCCTGAATTCCATTGTCGAACAGTTGAGGGTATTTGGACCTCATGTCAGCTTCTACTTCCTAAGTTGTCTTTTGTCCCTTACGATACCGCCACTGAACCTTTACCAATCTGATCTCCTTATTCCTCAATTTTTGGACCTTACTGTCTACGATTTCTACTAGTTCCTCTACATACGTCAACCCCTCACCAACACTGATATCCTTCAATGGCACTGCCACATCTATCTCAGCTAAACACTTCTTCAAGTTAGAAACATGAAAAGTTGGATGGACTCCCTTCAGTACTTCAGGTAAGTCCAACTTGTAGGCTACCTCTCCAACTCGTTCTATAATGACAAAAGGCCTCACATATCTCGGCCTCAGCTTCTCTTTCTTTCCAAAATGAACTACGCCCTTCCAAGGCGAGACCTTCAACATTACCTTGTCACCGACATGAAACTCGATAGGTTTTCTCCTCTTGTTTGCATACATCTTCTGTCGGTCCTTTGCCACTCTCATATTTTCGCGAATTAGGTCAATCTTATCAGACGTCAATTGCACAAGCTCTGGACCTGCTTGGAATCATGTGACATCTCTCACTTTTTGTGAGATCCGTACATGAGATCACATTTGACTCAATGTATGAGTTGATCTTGTCAAACGGTCACAAACACTAAATATTCAGTTATTCACAATAAAAAAACACACAATTTTCACATAAAAAGACACAATAAACATTCATAAGAAACACAATAGCACATAAAGCATATACAAAACGTTTACAGTACTTAGAATGACAATATGTAACCAATGAATGAGTCAAAAAATATCTCTTACATTAATATCCTTAGAGACGAGTTTTCTATGAGGTTGGTTAGTGTTGCCAAAAATCAAAATTTTACCCAAATATTAAATTCATATATGGTGTATTCTATTCCTATCAATTTGTACATCCATGTGTAAATTACATTTTTGGTCCTGGTTGACATTCACTATCAATTTTAGTCCCTCTTTTAAACTAATTACAATTTTGATTCTTATGGTTGCCATTTTATTTCACTTTTAGTCCTTCTACAAACTTCTGCTAAATAGGTCAGTTATCTTAGGGGCATTTTCGTCTTTTTCACTTTTATTATATTTTTCCTTTAAAATTTGAAGACTAAATTTTAATAGTATATATTATAAATATATATTATATATGTATATTATATCCGTAAACACACCATCCCTTGTTTGTGTTCATCCTCCCTGACGGCCGGCGATTTCGTCCCCGGCGTTTGTGTTCATCTTCCCCGGCGAAAACACATCTTCAGGTGAATCTATCCTACATTTTCGATCTATCTTGATTTCGTCGGTTTTCATCTTAAGTCCATTTCGATTTCGCCGATCCCATCTTAGACCCTTCTCGAATTCGCCGATCTCATCTCAGATACATCTCAATATCGTCGATTTTCATCTCAACATCTCGAATTCTCGATATCGCTAGTTTTCATCTCAGATCCACTCGATTTTGTCGTTTTTGTCTTAGATCCATATTAGGGGGGATCCAATCTCAGGAGATCCGTCTAGCCGATGGTTCGTCTCAACCTCACCGTCTCCTCAACCCACCATCACCGTCAGACTCCACCCTTCCTGTTTCTGACCATGTTGGTCACAAAAGGGTTGTTTGGTTTTCAATTAATAGTGAGAGAGAAAGAGAAAAAGATCGAAATGGAGCACCCAGATACGATTGATTTTTTGTATGTTGTAACCTTAGTAACATTGCTACAAATTGGTGGTTTCGTTGATGGTAACTAATGACTCTAATGTGTTTTTTACAGGTTAATCGATCATCAGCGGACATCCATACTGATTATATCAACATCACAAGAACACATAGATAATCTTTCCTGGTGCATCGAAAGGAAAGGAACATATCATGACGAAACCAATCTTCTCAGGCTCGATTCGGTCTAATGACCTTATCAACAATTATTTTCTTCCGGTGGATACAAAAATCCAAACTTAGAATCTTACTAATTCAAACTCTAAAATCAGAACTCTAATAAAAAACTAAATCAAAATATGAATCTGAGATAGAGGTTAACCAAATCCAAAACTATGAGACTGGGACAATGATGAAATGTGGTGATCCAGATCAAAAAGGGAATTGAGATTGAAGATGGATTTGATATGACGACAAACTAGAGATGCCTATAAACTAGAGTTAACGATGATAAAAGAGATGAAGGCGACAAGTACAAGAAAGGGTCAGCCGAAGGTGAGGCCGGAGTTCACGGGAAAGGGAAGCATGGGGTCGGCCAGAGTTCATGGGGAAGGGAAGAGATGATGGGTATCTTAGATTATTAATAATATATTATATTAGTATATAAATATAAATATATATATATATATATATATATATATATTCCTATTTTTAAGTTAAAATGACACAAAATAAAGTAAAAAGACCATAATACCCCATAGTTAACAGAATTTTTAACTGAAGTTAGTCAGATGTATCAAAATTGAAATCAAGTGACAACCACAATGACCAAAAGTGTAATAAAGTGACAACCATAATGACCAAAAGTGTAATTAATTTAAAGTAATGACTACACTTGATACTAAGTGAAAACTGTTAAAAGATGTGATTAAAATAAACAATCTTAACATTTATTATTTAAAAGGGTATTAACTTGAAATGTTTAATATTTCAGGGTGTTATATGAAAAGGGTGAATATAGGTGTTGGGTTGATATGGTAGATATATGGAAAGAGTGGGACTGCGCCTCACATTGGACAAATCTTAAAGGGTAGCGGAGTTCTAGTTTTAATCTGAAGGGGCTAAAGTGTAATATTGGAGTTGCAGTATTTAATGTGCAATTCTTTGCACTTCTTCTCATTCAGACGATTTTTCACTTACATTTTTGCTCTCACCTTCTCTCTAGTATTTTTCTCTAATATCTTACTAGAGTTAGAATTAGGGTTAGAAGTTCTTCATTGTAGTTTCTTTCATTTGTAAAAGTGTAAGTTCTTGTTAATACACTAGTGTTATAATTTTCTATATGGTATCAGAGCTCAAAGGCCTGATCCGTTTTTTCTGTTCTTCATCTTAGATCTGAATCATTGTCGATTGGTTGTGTGCGATCTTCCTTTACCAGAGTTACATTTGTAACCAGGACGGTATTGTGAGCCACAACTTCGTCATCTGACCTGTTATCTCTTTTTTCTGGCATTCATCTTAGATCTGAATCGTTGTTGTTTGATTGTGTGCGATTTTCCTTTACTTGAGTTATATTTGTAACTAGGACGGTATTGAGAGCCACAACTTCATCATCTGATTTGTTGAATCCTTCTAAAGGATTGTTTAGATCTTTATAGATCTAAAACGATTCTTGTGAAGGTGTTCTTTTCATATATTTTTCGTAGATCTGAACTTATCTTTGTAGATCTGTTCATATCTTCGAAAATCTGCTATTATTGTTTGTGGATTTGTAGATCTGTTAATCTGATTTGTTAAATCCTTTCTAAAGAATTGTTTAGATCTTTATAGATCTAAAACGATTCTTGTGAAGGTGTTCTTCTCATATATTTTTTCGTAGATTTGAACTTATCTTTGTAGATCTGTTCATATCTTCGAAAAGCTGCTATTATTGTCTGTGGATTTGTAGATCTGTTCATACTTTTATTTTCGGTTGCTACTCAGATCTGAGATCGATCATATCTCTTGAAAATCTTTCATCCTCGTTACTCAGTAGTCGGTGACGTTCCTCGCTCTTCAGATCTGAGATTCTCCATTTCTCAGATCCTTTTGGAAAGTTCATCGGTTAGCTCTTATTCTTCAGTTCTTGTTCGACGTTGATCACAACTTAGATCTGAGGTTCGTACATAGCTCGTGGTCTGAGTTTCGTGTGATCTTCGTTCGTTTTCTTTTCTTTCTTTTCAGATCTTAGCTCATAAATCTGTTGTAATTTTTTCTTGTTCTACTTGAGTTGTACGGTTCTAACCACAACGGTGATAGTAAGAACTCAACATAATCGGTTCTTGGTTAATCTTACTTCAGATCTGAATTGTTCTAAGTTTCTTCTTCTTAACCGTGAGCTTTTTGGTTTGTTCACATCGGATATCTCCGTGAACTTAAGTAGGGAACGGTCATCGGCTTTAGTATTGTTATTTTTCAGTACCTCTTAGTCTCTTGATATCTGTGAGTTATTGGTGCTTTATTCTTTGTTTCAAGAATGTAACAATAAAAATATAAATATGTTGTGCTTATTACTATTTGTTTCTTCTGTTCAGGTGAGATCTGTGGCCTTCCTCGCCCCCCCTGTTTGTTGTTCTTTGTCTGTGTTACTACATATTGTTCTCTTTTTTTATCTTTTGTTGGTTCTTTTGCTTCCGATGTATCTTCTTTGTCAGGCTTATTCTTATCAAACTTGAAGGCTTTGGGGTTCGGCTTGACCTAGCACCTTGGGTGTTTTAGGAATCCTGCCTTTATTCACCTCAGATCCCTTTGTGTTTGCTTCATTATGCCTGCCAAAGAAGAAACTGTGATAAACTCCAATGGTAACGCTGGGACATCTCAGATCGCTAAGCTTGACTTTGTCTATCCCCTATATTTACATCCCAGTGATACTACTGGGGCTTCCATACTTAACCTAAAACTAAATGGGACTGACAACTATAAGGTCTGGTCCTGTGCAATGATCCTAGCTCTTGAAACTAAAAATAAAATTGGATTTATAGATGGATCTTGCTCTAGACCTACCACTGATCCTGTCCTGGCTAAACAATTGGATAGATGTAACTCAGTTGTTCTATCCTGGATCTTAAGCTCTGTTACTGAAGAACTGTTTCTTGGACAAGTCTTTTCTAAAATTGCATCTCATGTCTGGCTTGAACTCAAGGAAACCTATGATAAGGTGGATGGATCTGTTACTTTTAATCTACATAAGAAACTTAACTCTCTAACACAAAACGGGTCATCCGTCTTCGATTATTACCATAGGTTAAATTCTTTATGGAGACAGTTTGACGCATTAGTCAAACTTCATGTCTGCACCTGCAATGCTTCTCACGACTTTTCCGAACATAACCAACTTTTAAAACTCATGCAATTTTTAATGGGTCTAGATTAGGGGTGAGCAAGCGGGCGGGTCGGGCCAAAATTTTGGAAACCCGATCGGGTTCGGGTGGGGGATTCAGACCCCGAAACCCGCCCATAGTACAATTCGGGTTGTTCGGGTTCGGACCATTTGGGTTCGAGTTGTGCGGTCGGGTTGGGCGGGTTGGGCCAAGGTGCATTTTCAGCCCAATTTTCATGTTTTTTTGGTGTTTTTTGGTTGGGCCAGATCCCATGGCTTCGTTCACTTCGTCTCGTACTGGTCTCGTAACAGAAGGCAGTCGAGAAATGAAAGTATGAAACCCTAAATTGAGTAATAAGTAAATAAATATTTAAGAAAAAAAAATTATATGTAATTCGGGTTTCGGGCGGGTTCGGCCTGAAAATTTAGCCACCCGCCCCGATCCGGTTTACCCCATCGGACCATTCGGGTTCGGCCTATTTTCGGGTTCGGACCATTCGGGTCGGTCGGGTTGGGCGGGTTTTGCTCACCCCTAGTCTAGATGACATTTACCAGCCTGTAAGGAGTACTATTCTCACCTCTGACCCTCTTCCCTCTGTAAAAACAACCTTTTCCATTATTTCAAGGGAAGAGTCCCACAGAGGAACATCTAGCTCCTTATCTAGTAAAACCCAATCTTCTGCCTACTTTGGTAAGGATTCAGATAACAAGCGTAAGCCTATAAGACCACCAAATCCAAATCTTTTATGTAAACACTGTGGCATGATTGGCCACACCATAGAAAGGTGTTACAAACTCATTGGATTTCCTCCAAAATTTTTTTCAAAGAAAACCAAATGTTAATGGCAATTTTAGACCCTCTTCCAACAATGTAGAGACATCTAACACTTCCAACACTAGTCATCCATCTTCGGGACTCCAAGGATGCTCTCCCTCTCAATACTTGACTCAAGAGCAAGTTTCTAAATTTCTGACTCTTCTTGACTCTAGCACCTCTAGTGTGGCTTCAGCCAATATGGCAGGTATGTCACTCTCTTCTCCATCTATACCTAGTTAGATTATAGATTCTGGGGCTACTCAACATATGACCTTATCTCTCAGTAGCCTTAGTAATATTGTAGATGTGTCAGACTTGAATCTTATTGTTAATCACCCTAATGGATCTAAAGCAAAAATAAATAAAATTGGGAATATGAAACTCACTGATGAATTGGTTCTGTTTGATGTCTTAGTTGTGCCTGATTTTAATGTGGATCTGTTATCTGTTCACAAGTTAGCTAGAGACAATAAGGTGTTTATTGGCTTTGATGAGCAAAAATGTTACATTCAGGAATGTCAACGAACGAGGTTGATGGGGATTGGTAATGAGGTTGGAGGTCTATATCTTTTTAACTTGCATAATGGTAAGTCTGCTTGTTCTAACTCTACCATTAGCTGTTACATATCATATCAGCTATGGCATAGTAGATGACCCAGTCTTGAATGTTTTAAAAGAAAAGTTAAACATAAAATTGGGCTCTTCTTCTCCTTGTGAAATTTGTCACAAGGCTAAACAATCTCGTACAAAGTTTGATTTTAGTGCTCATAAGTCAAAGGAAATAGGAGAACTATTTCATTTAGATGTTTGGGGTCCTTATAAAGTCTCTAGCAAGGATGGTTTTAAATACTTCTTAACTGTTGTGGATGATTTTTTAAGATCAGTTTGGGTTTATCTCTTAAAGGGAAAGGATGAGGTTTATGACAATGTTGTCAATTTTTTCAACCTTATTCGAACTCAGGTTAATAAAACCATTAAAATTGTTAGGAGCGATAATGGAACTGAATTTTTAAATCACAAGGTTTCAAATTTCTTTAATTCTCATGGCATTGTTCATCAAACATCCCGTGCCTACACTCCACAACAGAATGGTGTTGTGGAGCGTAAACATAGACATTTACTAAACGTTGCTAGGGCTTTAATGTTTCAGGCTGGGGTTCCATTGTACATGTGGTCTGAATGCATTCTCACAGCCACCTATCTTATAAATAGAACTCCATCCTCTATTCTGAATGGTAAAAGTCCTTATGAAATTGTCTATGGTTTTCCTCCAGTTCTCACTCATTTAAGGAACTTTGGGTGTTTGTGCTTTGCAGTCAAACAAAATAATTTTGATAAGTTCAACTCTAGGCCTGAAAAATGTGTTTTGCTTGGATATTCAAATTCTAAGAAAGGCTATAGACTGTACAGTCTAGATGTAACACCCGTGATTTTCGGATAAGTACAACTTCGATTCAGTGAGGAATCGATCTTTTAAGAAAAAAAATGGAAAATAGGATTTGGAGTTCAATCCTAGATTTTATTGTCTTGTTGGATGGGGATTTCGAATACGAGTCCAACGGTTCTTTCTGGAGCGAAAACGGAGCTAGAACGAGGAAGTTATGGCCAAAACGAGTTTCGACACACCTTGAGCTATAGTGCCCAGCGATTGTGACACTGTCACTATCGCCGTGTCACTATCGCCCAAGTGGTACCGAGAGTTGTGAGGGGTTGAGCGATTGTGCCCCGGCGATTGTGACTATGTCACTATCGCCCTGTCACTCTCGCCAGAAGTGTACCGCGGGTGAGTTTGGGGTGAGCGACTATGCCCCGGCGATTGTGACCATGTCACTATCGCCTGTCATTATCGCCGTCGGGCTCCAGGGGGCTTTAAATCCTTTTCTCATTCCTTCTTCTTCATTATGTCTCTCTCTCTCGACTCAACTCTCTCTCAGCCGATTTTCTCAAGAAACACCATCCCCTCCCCTCTCCTTCCTCATTTCTTCACCAAATCAAACCCTTCCTCCATTGTTGAGCATATTGGAGAGCTTGGAGCTTTTGTGGAGATTAGGGGTTCTTCTTGGAGGATTCAAGTGTTAAGGTAATCTCTAGTTAGATTATTGTTATATTTCACTTCCTCTTCATATTGTGGTGTTGTAGGTCGATTTTGGTGATGATGGGTTAAGGAAATATGGTTTTATTCATCTACAAGAACTAGGGTTTGGTTTTGGAAGTTTTGGCTTGAGGATGCAAACTTCATCAAAGGAGCTTACGTTGGAGAAACTCTAGATTTAGCATAAATCTAGCAAGGTGAGTTCAAGTTACTTTGCGAAAACGTTGTACATGCCAAAATGAGTATTTTACAAATATGTGTGTGTTTTATTTGAAAATGTATGTGGTTAAGTTATTTGGTTGATTTAACTCTTTTGAAGTGTTTATCTTCATAAATGTGTAAAACACCCATATTTGGGGCTTTTGGATGTTTGGATGGTTAGAAACCATAAATTGTCTTTAAAAGATTATTTGCTCAAAATGAGGTTTAATTGATGGTTTAATCATATATGTGTAAATGATTTTGTAAACCAATTGGGAAATACACTTTTAAGTGTTATGTGTCATTTTGAGAATTATCAGGGTGTGAGTCCTTTGGGAAACCCTTTTTGTTTAACCTGTAATGAAGTTTGGGGTTAATGATGATTTTGAAGTATAGCTTGCCTAAACAAAGCTTAAATGTGTTTTTGACCGACGTTTGGGTCTAGCAAGTTTGGAGCACTTTGCTCGGTTTTGACTGTGAGTAAGTCTTGGGGACTTTTGTCCGGTTTAAATGGCTAAATGTGGAGTCTTGTTGATGGGTTGCTTTTATTGCACCGTTTTGCATTTATTGCACGTTGTTGAATATTTACATACTTGGGTGAGTGAGTCCCTCTGGTATAGGCATGTTGTTTAGACTGTATTGCATTTGGATACATTGGCATGTTAGTCAGTCGTCGGTAATGGTCGGTTGGGTATCTCGGGGTTGGACCTCGGTATTCATGTTTTATGACCGTGACTTTCCAGTAGGCACATGGAGGATATAGTCTTGGGCACTTACCTTGGAGGTTTGTGTATCGATCCACGCCTTCGGGATGTATACCTTGGAGGTAGTCCCGATGTGCCGGGCCTTGAGGCGTTACCAAGTAGGTAGACGTCAAGGTGTATCTTCAATTACGGTGTAACTGGGTTTCGTAGAGTAGAGTCGTGGAATAGGCCAGACGTATGTGGTAATTCCCGATTTCGTTGGGAGGGCAGAGATAGGCATAACGTAACTTGTAATCTCTACTCCCAGTTGTGCGATAAACGTTGTATGGGTGGTATACTTATGTGTTACCTCCACCTTCAACGGATACGGGTCTCCCCCGTTTATAGTATTTGGATTTTATACATTTTACGTTTGCGTGAGTTGGCTTCGTATTATGTTTCCAATGAAAGATTATATTTAAATAGATGTTTGAGATGTTTTAAGGGTTGAGTATGTATTGTCAACCGTGTTTGAAGGTTTTGCCTAAAACTAGAATTATTCACGTATTTGAGAGAGTTGGGATTGTAACTCATTTTGGAAAACGCTTTACACTTTTCGGGAATGGTTCCCATGGATTTTGGATGCGTTGGAAAATAAGTCTTTTATGCCGCTTGGGAAATCCTTTTTGGAAATGATAATCTTTGTCGAAATCTTTCATTTAAAGATTTACCGAATCATGACTAAAACTAATATCTTCTGATTTATGATTTTATATAGTCATGATAAAATGCTTGAACTCACTAGGCGTAAGCCTAACCCTTTTTATTTGTCGGCATGTGCAACAGGCTCAGGTTGGGAGTAGCTCTAGTTACATTATGAAGTGAAGAGTGCTAGTAAAGTGCACGAGAGGTGAATAGCTTAAGTTATGTTTCCGCATTTACCCTTGGGAAGTAGCACTTGTATTTGGATTAAGTGATGCCCGAAGTGGGTTTAGTCTTGGTAATGAGACTTGTGTAGTATGTATTACTTAGAGAAAACCTTTGTTTGTAATCGGAGGTATTTTACCATTTGTTTTGAATGTAATATCGAAAATTTTAAATTAGTTGCTCTTTCCAAATTTGAGGGTGTTACAAGTTGGTATCAGAGCATAAGTTTGAGAGAATTAGGTGTTGATTTTGGATACCTAGACTCAAACTAGTGTTTGTTTAAGTAAATGAGAGTGAAATTCACCTTTAGGCACTTTAAGATAAGATGTTTTGAAGTTGATGGAGCTTTTAGAAACGAGAATCACGTCGAGAGCAACAAGGATAATCATATGCAGTGCGTTCATAGTGACACCTGGCCAGTGTCATGGTGAACCTACTAGTACATGTGCATGCTCGAATTGCTTTCATGTGGTGATCGTTGGGGTAGTGAAGGAGGTTCTGAACTAGTAGTTGTTAGAATGGATGGACGATTCTAGTATTAGTCACTTGGAGTGACGATAAGCATGATGTTTGCTTTATGTAGGCCGTTTCGGGTCAAGATTGACGGTCGGACTAGAACCATAGGCTTTTGAGCCGATTTTGATTTGAGGAAAAAACCGTAAGGTTAATTGATGTATTTCCCAACTTGCCTTAAGAGGTTTGAATATCCGGATGAAAATAGTAGACCGGAGGATTTGGAGGAGTATGAGTGGAGACGTTGAATGCCGACTAAATCATGCACGAAATTTATTTTGGAAATAAATTGCATCAACTGTTTCTTGTGTTTCCAATCCTTATGTGGATTGTGTTATAAATTTTGAGAAATGTTTGGCACGCACACAAGATTTCAAATTATGGTTTTAAAAGTGCATGAAACCGTTTTATCGCGGGAGTTGCGAACTCCGCCGGGATTTGTTTTGCCTTATTTCATCGTTGTTCAACATTTGTTTTGGATGTAATGATAATCATATATAAATGATGTTTGAGATGTTGGGCAATAACTACGGCTTGTGACTTTAACATTGGATCTCCTCCACATATGTTAGAGTTTGGACGAAAAGTTATTTTTCCATTATGTCTATGTGAGATTATTTTGGGGATTTTGTTTAATGAGAGTTGTTAAACAATGTCGTTTATGTGGTATTACCCTAGAAGGGGATTTTTGGGATTTTGGCGTCTTATTTATGATTTTTGCTTTTAGCAATTTGGCTTTGGAAGCATGGTGTTTAGCGCCTTTTATTGACTTGGAGTCATTGAGTCCATGGGGGGGTTCATGGAGTTTGGTTTTACGACATGTTGAGTCGTGTGAGTATGATTTCACGAGGTGAATGTTTTAATTACTTTCGAGGAAAAGTTTACAATGTTTGTTACTTGCTGGTAGGAATTTATGCTAGTCTTGATAGGTTGTTAAGTGAATGCCTTATAAATTGTATGCAGTAGGAACCAAATAGCCTTAGAATGTTAGATCTAATTCTATTGCGCAGCTCTTGTTTGAGTCTAACCGTTGTAGAATAGAATCTTTTATTCGAATGTCTATCTGATTTCACACTGTATGCAACTGTGCATTCGCGAGGCGACTCGGGGGTTAGATATTTCTATTTACTCATCGTACGAGTTGATGACCGTTCGGTCATAGGGTGTTTTAGCGTTGTGGAAATCATGCATAGTTCGCGTTTTTGCACACTTTGAAAATACAAATGTATGAGTCATTGACATTGGTCAATTTTGATTTTGCCAAGTATTTTGGAAAATTGGAAACCTTTTGGGTTTGGAGGAAATGTGTGTTTTGAGTATTTTGCCATATACATTTTGTAATGACGCTTTGACGTTTTATGTTCCAAGTACGAAAATTTGAGGAAATGCTTGTGATGAAAATTTTAGAAAGATTGTTTTTATAAAAACTATGTTGCGTACAATTTCATATGTTTTGAACAATTACACGCACCGTTGGTGCAATTCGAGAACTGAAGTCGGTTTGACCTTTATTGGTGCCGACCATTTACTAGAAATTGTTCCTTCCTAGTTTTCTTTTTAGAAAGTACATGGTTGCGTACAGTTTGATCGGTAACGTTTTGCTCGTGTGTCGTTATGTGACCATTTGAGAAAATTTTGGAAATCAGTTTAAAGAATTTCATCTTTTGAAATTTTGATGTGATCTATTTGATGCATATGTGTTATTATAAGAAATTTCTAAGAAGTATTACGAGCTTGCATATCTACTCCAATTTGAAGTTTTACGATGTTGTAAGTCGATATTTTCGAATGGTGGAAACGTATTGATTTTGTTTAAATATGGAAATTGCACAAGTCCTTTTGTGTTTTGACTAAGGTGAGTTTGTAAATCGTTTCACCGTTTTGTATAATAAACTGAATCGCGCAAAATTTTGTTGGTAAACCTTACCTCGTGTCGTTTTATGGTGGACGAGGAAATGTTGGAGTCAATATTGTTTAGACCTCTTTTGAAATACGTGCACACCTGGTGTCGCACCCCGTTTAAGGTCGAGCAGTCACTTTACATGCATGTCATGAGTCAATTCATACTAGAACTGTGGTGTTTCATCTAAAAGAAATTGTTTACTACGCTTTTGCGTTTTGTGGGTAAACTGAACTGCAATGAAATGATTTTCAACATGATTTTCCTATGTGGGACGAGCATGTCCAGTTTTGCGTAACTACCGAGCTGATAGTAGTAGTTTTATTTCGCACGAGTTATTTGAGATGAAAATCTTGGTGTTGAAAATATTTTGTGAATGGTTTTGACTAATTGGCATATTTATTGAATAACGCATTTGAAAACCTTGAACTCGTTAGGACCTTGAAAAAGGGTATGTACCTCAATTAAGGGTAAGTGCGTGTAGCACTTCGACGGTGGAAGGTTGGGTATTCCACGCGTGTTGGTATTATGGGCCGAAGGATAGCGGTAGCAAAGTATTTGTGTTTGTGGTAATTGCAGAGTTAGACTTGCGGTAACGTATTTCGAGGTTGATACAGCCGTTTTGTTGGCAACCTTAGTTGTATGGAAACCTCGGTAAAGGGAACTCGTGTGTGGGGTCCTATTAGAGTTCCGAGTTTGGTGGTAAAACTAGGTGTCAACCTTTGTGGTCTTGAAATCGGAAACCGTTAGTGTAAACGGGTGTTTGTAGCCAAGTTTGAAGGATGGCGACAATGGTAGTGGTAACCGTAAGATGCTCAATTGTGATGAGTAGTTTTGGTGGAATAATCTTAGTGTACGGTTAAAGGACTTGTCGGTTTTATGGTTGTTCTTTTTGGAATGAATTCTTGGAGTTATTTGACAATTAATGGTAGGGATGATCGGAATTGATAATTCTGTTAGGGTTCGTTAGTGATTAAATCGTGAAATGATTTAGAGTTGAAAACTAAAATTGAGGAAGATGGAACACTTTAAGGTTGGGAGACAACCGGAGTCGTTTAACTAGGAGTGTTACCAGTGGTTGGAATGTTCTTCCGGACATAAGTACGGTGTACTTGAAGGGGTGTTGATGATAAGAAATTGTTCGAGGAATTGTCCTTATAGACTATGTGGAAATTTGGATTCCAGTTAGGAATTGATGATTCATGGTCAGAGTTGAGTGGGTTAGCATTGTTGTAAAGGATGTAGATTTCGAGGACGAAATCATTCCAAGGTTGGGAGGATTGTAACACCCGTGATTTTCGGATAAGTACAACTTCGATTCAGTGAGGAATCGATCTTTTAAGAAAAAAAATGGAAAATAGGATTTGGAGTTCAATCCTAGATTTTATTGTCTTGTTGGATGGGGATTTCGAATACGAGTCCAACGGTTCTTTCTGGAGCGAAAACGGAGCTAGAACGAGGAAGTTATGGCCAAAACGAGTTTCGGCACACCTTGAGCTATAGTGCCCAGCGATTGTGACACTGTCACTATCGCCGTGTCACTATCGCCCAAGTGGTACCGAGAGTTGTGAGGGGTTGAGCGATTGTGCCCCGGCGATTGTGACTATGTCACTATCGCCCTGTCACTCTCGCCAGAAGTGTACCGCGGGTGAGTTTGGGGTGAGCGACTATTCCCCGGCGATTGTGACCATGTCACTATCGCCGTCGGGCTCCAGGGGGCTTTAAATCCTTTTCTCATTCCTTCTTCTTCATTATGTCTCTCTCTCTCGACTCAACTCTCTCTCTCAGCCGATTTTCTCAAGAAACACCATCCCCTCCCCTCTCCTTCCTCATTTCTTCACCAAATCAAACCCTTCCTCCATTGTTGAGCATATTGGAGAGCTTGGAGCTTTTGTGGAGATTAGGGGTTCGTCTTGGAGGATTCAAGTGTTAAGGTAATCTCTAGTTAGATTATTGTTATATTTCACTTCCTCTTCATATTGTGGTGTTGTAGGTCGATTTTGGTGATGATGGGTTAAGGAAATATGGTTTTATTCATCTACAAGAACTAGGGTTTGGTTTTGGAAGTTTTGGCTTGAGGATGCAAACTTCATCAAAGGAGCTTACGTTGGAGAAACTCTAGATTTAGCATAAATCTAGCAAGGTGAGTTCAAGTTACTTTGCGAAAACGTTGTACATGCCAAAATGAGTATTTTACAAATATGTGTGTGTTTTATTTGAAAATGTATGTGGTTAAGTTATTTGGTTGATTTAACTCTTTTGAAGTGTTTATCTTCATAAATGTGTAAAACACCCATATTTGGGGCTTTTGGATGTTTGGATGGTTAGAAACCATAAATTGTCTTTAAAAGATTATTTGCTCAAAATGAGGTTTAATTGATGGTTTAATCATATATGTGTAAATGATTTTGTAAACCAATTGGGAAATACACTTTTAAGTGTTATGTGTCATTTTGAGAATTATCAGGGTGTGAGTCCTTTGGGAAACCCTTTTTGTTTAACCTGTAATGAAGTTTGGGGTTAATGATGATTTTGAAGTATAGCTTGCCTAAACAAAGCTTAAATGTGTTTTTGACCGACGTTTGGGTCTAGCAAGTTTGGAGCACTTTGCTCGGTTTTGACTGTGAGTAAGTCTTGGGGACTTTTGTCCGGTTTAAATGGCTAAATGTGGAGTCTTGTTGATGGGTTGCTTTTATTGCACCGTTTTGCATTTATTGCACGTTGTTGAATATTTACATACTTGGGTGAGTGAGTCCCTCTGGTATAGGCATGTTGTTTAGACTGTATTGCATTTGGATACATTGGCATGTTAGTCAGTCGTCGGTAATGGTCGGTTGGGTATCTCGGGGTTGGACCTCGGTATTCATGTTTTATGACCGTGACTTTCCAGTAGGCACATGGAGGATATAGTCTTGGGCACTTACCTTGGAGGTTTGTGTATCGATCCACGCCTTCGGGATGTATACCTTGGAGGTAGTCCCGATGTGCCGGGCCTTGAGGCGTTACCAAGTAGGTAGACGTCAAGGTGTATCTTCAATTACGGTGTAACTGGGTTTCGTAGAGCAGAGTCGTGGAATAGGCCAGACGTATGTGGTAATTCCCGATTTCGTTGGGAGGGCAGAGATAGGCATAACGTAACTTGTAATCTCTACTCCCAGTTGTGCGATAAACGTTGTATGGGTGGTATACTTATGTGTTACCTCCACCTTCAACGGATACGGGTCTCCCCCGTTTATAGTATTTGGATTTTATACATTTTACGTTTGCGTGAGTTGGCTTCGTATTATGTTTCCAATGAAAGATTATATTTAAATAGATGTTTGAGATGTTTTAAGGGTTGAGTATGTATTGTCAACCGTGTTTGAAGGTTTTGCCTAAAACTAGAATTATTCACGTATTTGAGAGAGTTGGGATTGTAACTCATTTTGGAAAACGCTTTACACTTTTCGGGAATGGTTCCCATGGATTTTGGATGCGTTGGAAAATAAGTCTTTTATGCCGCTTGGGAAATCCTTTTTGGAAATGATAATCTTTGTCGAAATCTTTCATTTAAAGATTTACCGAATCATGACTAAAACTAATATCTTCTGATTTATGATTTTATATAGTCATGATAAAATGCTTGAACTCACTAGGCGTAAGCCTAACCCTTTTTATTTGTCGGCATGTGCAACAGGCTCAGGTTGGGAGTAGCTCTAGTTACATTATGAAGTGAAGAGTGCTAGTAAAGTGCACGAGAGGTGAATAGCTTAAGTTATGTTTCCGCATTTACCCTTGGGAAGTAGCACTTGTATTTGGATTAAGTGATGCCCGAAGTGGGTTTAGTCTTGGTAATGAGACTTGTGTAGTATGTATTACTTAGAGAAAACCTTTGTTTGTAATCGGAGGTATTTTACCATTTGTTTTGAATGTAATATCGAAAATTTTAAATTAGTTGCTCTTTCCAAATTTGAGGGTGTTACACTAGATACTAAACATTATTTGGTTTCTAGATATGTAACTTTTTATGAAAACGTTTTTCCTTTCAAAATGAGTGAAAATCTGGAAACTTACTCTGAAAGTTTGAATACTTTAAATTTCTTTGATAATGTCACAAGTTCTACTGATGTATTTCCTGACAATCGGCCCAATGAGGAATCTAAGGATCGATCTACAACTCAAGTTAATCATCCTGATTCCTCTGGTAGTCAAGAGAGTGTTGAGAACCTGTCAACTAATGTGGATTCTATCTTGGCTGCTAGGAATCAAAGAACTCAAGAGCTGATATTGAACATGATACTCTTAATGTTTTAGACCCCCCTCCTGAGGGTCAAAATCTACCAAATCTGTCTATTGATTCTTCTTCTACGCCTCAATCTATAAGACAGTCTAGTAGAGTTCCTTAGTTTCCCCGAAAATTTGATGACTTTGTAGTAGAAGGCAAAGTGAAATATGGGATTGAAAAAGTAGTAAATTACTCTAATCTCACAAAAGAAATTTTTTGTTTTGTGTCAAATCTAAATAAGTCTATTAAACCAAGTAGTTTTTCGAAAGCTTGCAAAGATCCTAATTGGGTAATTGCAATGAATAATGAAATGGAGGCTCTTAATAGGAATGGTACTTGGGTTATAACTGACCTTCCACCAGGAAGAAAACCTATTGGTTGTAAATGGATCTTTAAGATTAAATATAAGTCTACTGGCGAAATAGAACGATACAAGGCTAGATTAGTAGCCAAAGGGTATAGTTAGAAAGAAGGTCTTGATTATGAAGAAACCTTCTCTCCCGTTGTTAAAAAGGTAACGGTTAGATGTGTCATAGCTTTGTCTGTTCAGTTTAATTGGCCTTTGCATCAACTTGACGTAAACAATGTTTTTCTGTACGGTGACTTGACGGAAGAAGTTTACATGACTCTTCCCGAAGGATATTTTTCTAATGATGATAGTCATGTTTGCAAACTTGTGAAATCTCTATGGTCTAAAACAGGCTCCTCGTCAGTCGTACGAGAAGCTGTCTAATTGCTTATTCGATTTTGGTTTTAATCAAAACAGTAGTGATTATTCTTTGTTCACTCTTAAATCTGGAAATACTTTTATTGTTCTGCTTGTGTATGTAGATGACATTGTTATAACTGGAAATAATAACAGTGAGATTCACAGAGTGAAAAAACACTTGCAAATGAATTTTTGATCAAAGATCTTGGAAATTTACAATTCTTTTTAGGAATTGAAATTTTAAAATCTAAAGATGGTTTATGTATGAGCCAAAGAAAGTATTGCTTGGAACTATTGAATGATTTTGTGTATTTAGGTTGTAAGCCTATCAATACTCCAATGGATATGAATTTAATAGTAACAGAGTCATCAAGTTCCTCTTCTGATCCTGTATTAGTTGATATATCTGGTTTTCAACGGTTAATTGGGCGACTCATTTATCTGTTGGCCACTAGATCGGACATTGCTTTTGCAGTGCATTGCCTTAGTCAATTCATGCATGCGCCTCGGCGTTCTCATCTGAATTTGGCTCTTAGAGTTCTGCGATATTTGAAAAGGTCACCAGGTAAAGGTATTTTATTCTCTGTTTTGGATTGTTTTAAATTGTCAACATACGTGGACGCAGATTGGGGTAAGTGTTTATCTACACGTAGATATGTAACTGGGTATTGTTTGTTTCTAGGAAATTGTCTTATTTCTTGGTAAGTAAAAAACAAACTGCTGTGTCTCGGTCTTCAGCCGAGTCTGAATATCGAGCCAAGGTGTATGCCACTTGTGAAATACTTTGGGTTCTAGAAATTTTGACTAGTCTTAATATCACATATTTACTTCCTGTAAATATTTTGTGTGATAATAAGTCTGCAATTCAGATTGCAAACAATCCAGTTTTTCATGAGAAAACAAAACATATAGAAATTGATGTTCACCAAGTGAGAAATAAAGTGACTAGTGGTGTTCTCAAAACTGTTAAAGTTGAGTCTCTAGAAAATGCAGCCGATATATTTACAAAATCTCTTTCTCTACATCAGCATGATTACTTGTTCAAATGTCAAGATTGAGGCAGGGTGTTAAAAGATGTGATTAAAATAAACAATCTTGACATTTATTATTTAAAAGGGTATTAACTTGAAATGTTTAATATTTCAGGGTGTTATATGAAAAGGGTGAATATAGGTGTTGGGCTGATATGGTAGATATATGGAAAGAGTGGGACTGCGCCTCACATTGGACAAATCTTAAAGGGTAGCGGAGTTCTAGTTTTAATCTGAAGGGGCTAAAGTGTAACATTAGAGCTGCAGTATTTAATGTGCAATTCTTTGCACTTCTTCTCATTCAGAAGATTTTTCACTTACATTTTTGCTCTCATCTTCTCTCTAGTCTTTCTCTCTAATATCTTACTAGAGTTAGAATTAGGGTTAAAAGTTCTTCATTGTAGTTTCTTTCATTTGTAAAAGTGTAAGTTCTTGTTAATACATTAGTGTTATAATTTTCTATAAAAACCACAAGGACCAAAAGTGTAATTTACTCTATATCGAATAAACAATTTAATTTCTAAATTTTTATTGACCCATAAATTTTTCATAAAAGACATGTAATTGATTGATTCAAATACAATAAATAGCACTTGATTAAAGATCCAACATCGTCATTAATTAAAAGAAAACTTTTAGCACGTGGTGAGACAAGTTCCAGCGAAGAAATCACATTGGGGATAGTAAGGGTGTATTTAGACATTATATATAATATGGACCCAATGGAGTCTAACTGTTTTTAGTTTGATAGGAGCCCTTTAAATTAAACTCAACTTTTGATCTGGGCCGTTTAAAACCAATAAGCCATCCATTCAGTCACTACTCACTATCCAACCCACTCCTTAGCCCGAGCGGTTGCCATCCCCTCAAACCTCTCTCTCACACGAACTTCCCGTGCAGTTCTCTCCCTCTCCTTTCAACCCCCACGTTCATGGAACTGCCCCACTCCTCCCCTTCAATCGAACGATCACGACCTGTTTGCTTTAGAAACTGTCCTGAACTGACCTGAAGTTTCTCCCCACTCCCTTACATAAAAACCTGCTTCTCCATTACGAGATCCGGCCAGTTCTCCACACCTTCTCAAAACAGTTTCTCTCCACACTTTCTGATGGTTTTAAGTACTCACTTGGCTGAATTATCAGCTTTAGCTTCAACACTACAAGGATCCATACCAACCGTTTGCCATCCATCATCAATGATAACCTTTTTTTGAAGATCCTGTGAAGATCTGCAAGTCCCAAGTCCAAAACTAACAGCTCCTAGAACAAAAAACAGGAACTTTAGCTTACTGAAGCTTGACTGCAACTCAACAATTAAGAGAGAAGAAAGATGTCAGAAAACCAACACAAAAAGCCCAACCCAATACCAAAAATTAGAATCTGCAACACCAAATCACTGCCATATGATCATAACCAGACCAACAGGGCAGCTTAATGCCAAATGATCATAGAACCAAAATTTATACATCATGTTTTGTACTACCTTCTATGCCACAATGATCTTGAAGAATACCAAGCCTTGGACAGAACCTTCCAGCAAAAGATTTTAAATGTTAGCAGCGATAAATAAACCTTCAGTTCTAGCAAAAGATTCAAACAGCAAAAAAAACCTTACATTAATAAGAATAAAACAACAAAATAATGGGGGGGAGGAAAAGAAATCTTAAATTAACCAACGATAAAAAAAGTACTTGAAACCAAAGGCCACCCTCCAATCTAGACTTTGGAGTAAAGGGTTCACAAACTTACAACAACTCAGAGAACGAATCAACTAAAACATACACTTCAACACCTGTTGAATCCCAATCTTTAATCCGTTCGCACATTAACTGATATGAGGGCTGTAAAAAGTCACAGTTGAAGCAAGCAAAAAATCAAAAATCAACTTTACCATGTAATGTCTCTTGTTGAAGCAGTCACAATTTTGTAGAAAGGCATGGTTAGTAATATGAAGTAGCACATGTAATTATAGAGTATCAAAATACCAAGATGGTTTGGATTGCTATATCACCTTAGTGTCCACAAACCTCATGCTTCAAACCAACACCACTTAACAGCAGTAATGCATTGCACAAAAATGATGCTTCTATCCCAAGCACCATCTAGCCTAAAACATCCACAAACCATTCCAACCATATGAGAAACAAAAACAAATTTCGAGAAGAAACAAACTTAAACTACAAGTAGAACAAACACAAATTTAAGTCTGTATACATGATCAATGGGATACAAAAAGCGTCAACACTCAACAACAATACCAAAAGGGATTAAAACACACTATAGAACCTTTAAAATGTGCAGAACATCTTATCTCAATAGGGATTAAAACGAACAGCATGATAACCATCCTAGAAAAGAAACATGTTTTTAAGTTGCATTTGTAACAGATAGGTTAATTTGGGAATTGTATAAAAATAACAGAACACCTCCAAGATAAGATGTTGAAGTTGGTGGAGTCCAGTGCCATCTTGTGCTGGATTTGCAAGGCAACAACCAACAAACTTGGATGGATGCTTCTTCAACACACTGTCCAGCTAGAATTAATGAAGGACCATAATCATATAATAAATTAAGAATGCATATCTATACTACATATATATATAAAGTTAGATGTTGAGATTGAGACCTTGTTACATATGAATGATCAAACTTGTGATTAATGGGCTGCATGATTACTGCACCATCTACGACAGCTTCCTCCATACACTGTACAACCATAACCAGATGATGAAAAATAATTAAGGTTTCAAGATATCATCATCATCATCTTAAAACCAATTTCCATAATTACTTAATTAATTACCTGAAGCAAGAAATCAAAATTACCAGGTAAGGAGGGTTCTTGGCCAGGAACGTAAGGGTATTTATCCATAGCCTGCAACAGATCATTTTATTAGTAGAAAGAAATTGAGATCTAAAAGATATAGAATGAATTAAACCTCTTGTGGAGATGCCCAAACGTGCAAATGAGAGTCGATGATTTTGGTGGTGGTGGTGGTGGTGGGCGCTGCCGCCATCTGTGAAGAAGCTCTAGGAACAATAGAAACAGGAGATGTAGAGAAGAAATTAGTAGAACTGAATGGCAATGGCAATGGCAATGGCAATGGCTTCAGTGAGATGGAGATCAAGATTATAAAATTAGGGTTTGAAAGAGCATACCCATAAAATTGAAATTGAAAGGAAAATCTAAATCAACATTGGGAGAGATCGCTAGGGTTTTCAGGAATCAAAACCTCAGTGAAGAAATCTTCCATTAGAAGGAAGAAAGCGTATGGCTCAGCGTACTATAGGCATGGGCTGAGATACAGAGGTAGTACTCTCAGTATGGTCTGATGTGAGAGGTACAAAGGGACGGTACAAGGGATGGAGCATGGAGGTAAGCATGGGCTGAAGAGTGAAAACCCAAAATCTGGTTAAACGTGATCGTGTAAATGAGAATGCATTAAAAACTTGTACATTACGCACAAAAAATGGTAATTAAGAGATTTTCAGGTTTTATGCTTTAAAAAGCAGTACCTTGTGTTTCTTGAGTTGTATTTAAGACTTTTTTCTTATATGCTTATATATGTGGTATAGATATATTTGTTGACCTAATGATCTAAAATTTTCCATGGTTCTGTTAGCAGGAGGTTAAAAGGAGAAAAGAAATACCTTTGGACCATAATTCTGTGTTCACAGCTCTTCAAAACCATTAGTACCCCCAAAAGAACCCAAATTGAATCAAAATTCTGAATTGGAATCTTTACTGCCAACAAATGGTTTTTGAAAAAACAGAACCGTTAGGTTTAGTTGTTGACAAGCTGAAAGATTTTGCAAAATCCACACAAGACGTTACCAATTCCATCCTTCACAGCTTTGGATTCTCCAGCCGTCGTCATCCGGTACTGTCACCATAAAAACCCTAATTTCATCACTGTATTTCTTATTTCTTACATTCTTGCCTTTGATTCATTTTCGAAATTCATGTTTTGTTTGTTTCTCATCGTGTCATTTCGTTATATCTTCATAGTAAATATTAATTACCATGTGGAATTGCACTTTTATTTTTTCTAAAAAAGAGAAACCTTGTGATGCATATCAGAAAGGTGCAATTCTTTTGACAAAAGGAGAGTAGAAATTTAAGCCTTTTAAACTGTTTGAACCGTCATTGGGGATATTAAGCTTTCTATTCATTACAGTTTGTATAATTTTTGTTGGTTTTTTGGTTTTTTAATATTCTCTTATTGTTTTTCAAAAAAATAAAGTGTATAATGTTTGGGTTTTTTTTACTTGGATTACATAAGTGTTGTTACAAGGGGTGTCTTTAGATTTTAAGTGAGACACAAAGGGTTAAGTGGTTGAAATTTGGAGGGTACCCTAATGGTCGTGCAGTTTATGGTAGAAGTAGAGATGATGTTTTTAGTGTAAATGGAGATGGGTTTGATTGGGTGTGGGATGAGAAGTATCCATTGTATCAATCTAAATATCGCAAGTTTTTGGATGAAAGATTCACGTGTGAATAGAAAATGGACAACCTAATTTTCTCTACACCAAACGGCGTTGGCAACCCAAATAATTGCAATTTGCCCAGGTTCTTAACCATTCAATGCTTTACGTGTTCTTTTTTTGTTAACTGTTCAAATGCTACTTGAGCTGGGCAAAGTTTTTGGTATGCAATTGGGAATTGTATAGTTTCTTGAAATTTTATAGTTTAAATTATTGGAGGGCAAGAAATCTTGATACACCAACCACCCATTTCTGTTGAAATTTCTTGAGGAGGGTCAAACCACCCTTTGACTTTGGACAGGTAATAAGAGGCAGTAGCATATTCACTTTGGACACATTATGGTTATGATTCTTGACAGATGGTTTCCAAGAAGACCTCCGACCGACAAAAAATATTTAAGGAAAGGTTTATAAAGCATATATAAGAGAAATCATCTCATATATGGTGGAGAAACCGAAAGAAAATTGATGCACTTAGTTTTGGGCTGATGAGTGTATTTTTTTCATGTTTATGCGTTGAACTTGAACTCAATTGTGTGTGCATGATGAAATTTTACCAAAGGTATATACATCAGGATATGTTAATTGTTTGCTTTTGAGAAAATGTAGGTAGTCTTAAAGAATCTGGTAACTTCGAAATTATTGTGTATATACAATGTGATTTTGGTGAAAGGAGTAACAGGATAAGGTGGACAGGGATTGCTAATGTTCTTTAGATGTCAAAGTACGGTCGTTCTCTCCAAATTGCCTGTTGCATATTCTTTTGGTGATATGGTGTTTATATCATCCTTTCGCTTACTTTAAGAGCTTTTTTTCTTAATTCTTTCCTATTTGTTTGGTTAAAAGAGATACATTTAGTGGGAAGGGGTGAAGTTTTCGACATAACATCAAGAAAATATTATTTCAATTCTTTGTTTACAGGTATCAAACATTAATCGGATCTTAATTTCTGTTTATGGTACTGAAACAGTGATCTCCTTATCTACTATCAAAAGCACGGATGAATCCACTGGCAAATTGTTTCAGAAGGCCAAGGTTTGTTCATTTGTTGCTTACTATTTCTAAAACTTGTTGCATTTGTATCGATCATCTTATAGCCTGATTACTCTTGAATTCAGATTGAAATTATAATGGCAACAACTGAGCAATCTGATAATGCATTGAAGAAGAAAAATGTTAAGCCTAATGTTAATTTGGGTTAATTTGCTTATTAGATAGTCTCTCTCACATTATCAGACAATGAAAATCTTAATTTCTCTCATAAACTAAAGTTCAGTCAGGGAAAACAAAGAAGAAGACCAAAGGAAAAGCAGCTGCTCCTGAGAGGACTGCTTGTAAATTGCAGGTGGGTTTTGAATTTTGTTCCAAGATTTTGATTTTTGGTCAATTAAATCATGAAGTTATGTGATCTGATCTCTCTCTTTAATCATCATCGATTGCAGGATGAAATTGTTAATATCAAGGATGATGTGAAAAGTGCAGATAATACGGAGAATGTCGGTTTTGATACTTTCTTGCAGACTGAAATTGGAGGTCGAAAAGAGACACGAAGCCGTTAACCGATTACCGGTGTTAGAAGCTTTCGAGACACTAAACCCGATGATGGTCGGATATCTCCTATCGTTATCTTCAGGATACGTGATCGAAGTGGAAGTGAATCAAATGATACGTTGGGACAAGCAAAACTCCAAATTGTTCACCTTAGATTGAAGTCTTATCGTGTACCCAACCAACGGGCGGGTATAAACTACATTTTTAGATATGATCTTATTTTCAAACATGTACAGACACATTCATAAATCATTTTCAAAGATTTAGTTGCAATTTGTATACTGATATCTAATAACTCTGTGGTGTTGTGGGACTTTTTGGATAGTGGCTCTAATAAATCATCTGATTCCCACGTACTGTAAGAATCTGTCAGATAGAAATTGCTAATAGTGGGATATTATCTTGCAATTAAAGGGGTCGTTTATCAAATGCTTACCTGGGTAAGCACTTATCAAGTCACATTACCTTACCGGATGAATAAAGGAAGGACCAAGAATTTTACCCAGTAACAGTTAACGCAAGGACCGAGAGTCTTACCCGGTAAGTAACGACGCAGACTCTTACCATGGTTAGCACTTACCGTGAAAATTGTTGATTATGGACTAAAATCGGACCCAGTAAGTAAGTGAATAGTGTTGAATTTTAATTTTTACGGGTAAGTGCTTACCCAAGTAAGCGTTTGGTAAACTGCCCCTAAGTGATGCAATATTTCTAATTATTTGTTAGTTAATTTTTACCGGTAAAACGCTTACCCAAGTACTGGATTATCACTTCCTGTTTGTGTTTCCAGATTGTGTTTAAGAGTCATGTAGTATACCTGACTCACGGACGGGTATAACACTAGTTTGGTATATTGGAAATGATATGATAAAATAGGGATCAATGTTTAAGCGTTTAATAGGAATTTTATGTGAAACAGAGTGGAACAAGTCTGTTCTATTCTATATCCTATATTCCTATGAAATAAGTTGGAACAATGTGAATTAAACTTATGTTTTATCTGTATAATCTTAAAATAAGATTTAATTCTTTTCTAAAACATCAAACATGCCTTCTTTTTCATATAATATTCGTTTTTAGATTTTATTTATTGTATTTTATGATCTTTAAACCATCATTTTACTGCTCTCAAAATATCATTTTATATGGTTTATATGTTTTTTATTAACTTATGTAAATTATTAAATATTAATAGTAAAAATATATAGAAAATGCTAGAAATAAAAATTGGAATCTACATAACTTTTTTATTTTGGTGTCACTTTAATCGTACCGAAGAAAACTTTCTAATCATATATTTTGTTATAAAAGATATTTATTTCATTATAACTTAATAAATTACTTTATTAATAAAAATATATAAAATAAAACTTATTAATTATGGGTAAACTGACCATGTTATTTGTTCTGTCCTGTCCAATTCAGTCTTACCAAACATTGAACTGTTGTTCTGGCTTATTTTGTTCTATTCTGATCTGTCTTATCCTATTCTATTCTATTTTGTCTATATACCAAACGCACCCTAAATGATCTAATTATTACCCACAAAAAATGTATAATAAATTCATGTTATAGGGTATAATTTATTAAACTGGAGATATGATGTTATCATTTGGATGGCATAATTTTATACGTACTGTTATGAAAACATGTCAAAAACATACAATTAAAAAATAAACAAGTCCAACAAGTTAAAAAAATTATCAAATGTTTATAGAGTCTGTTATTTTTTGTCCCCGGAGTCATTATAGGTAAATCTTTAAAATCTTATTTTGGTTCTAATTCACATGACAGATGGACCCAAATCCATTTGGTTAGAAACTAAAACTAAAGGGTGTTTTATATTTGACATCGAATCTCACGGTTTTCAATATTTTCGTGATTTTTACCAACCCCTCCTCCTCACATGTATATAGAGAGAAATAGAACGACAAGCGTGAGATATGTGAGATCTCTCACTTTTCGTGACACCACCTTTAAGTTGTTGGATGATTGAACCTTCACAACAAAAACACTATATATAAATGCTGTGAATTGAAGGTTTGGTTTCATGTAAGGTACTAAGCTTCACTGTTTTCCGTTGTGAAACTCCAGTGTAATAACCGGGTTCATTTTGTAAATAGGTGAAGTTAGTGGGTGTGGTGTGAAGAGTGAAAGTTGAGGGACTTGAATGCAATTAGTAGGGATTAGGGTTAAAACCCTAAAACCCTCATTCTCTCTTTATCAAAAAAAGGTGCGACTAGGTGTTTGTGTGTGTGAAGAAGGAGCTTGTTGAATTAGGAAAGAGAGTCTGGAATTGGAAAGCTTGGAGTTTGAAATCTTCATCTTCAACAAGGTAATTTCATTCCTCTAACCTCTTTTAGATTTGTGAAGGTTTGAGTTTCTGTTTTGGAAGAAATGTGTGGTTATCGATAATCCAATATTGGGATTGGGGTTTCCCGTGTGATTCGACAATGTAATCAATGTGGGAATTGATTAGAGTTGATTGGCTTAATCACTTATAGACTCAAATTCCATCTCTATTGGTTAATAATGGGATTAGAGGGTTTTGGTTGTGTGACGGTTGTGCTATTCGGAAAGTCGCCATAAGGGTTTTTCCGAATCGGGAAGAATTTCGGAAGTTATCGGAATCCGATTAGTTGTCCGGGAGACGTACTCGGGAATCAGTATACCGGGAGTCGATTACCGGATGTTTCATCCGAAAACCTTTGGGAAATCCGGATAGAATCCGGAAGTCGGTACCGGAAGTCGATACCGAAATCCGGACTGTTAGTGTCCGGGACTTTGTGTTGTCGGAGTGTTGTAAGGAGTGTTTCGTGAGTTTTGGCTCTGAGTGAATTGTGGAGTGGCTCATTCACTCTTGCGTGTCGGGTGATTATGTAGGTGTGCGGTTAGAGTGAAGTGTTCTCAAGTGAGGACGTTTTAGCGTGGACGTTAGGTGAGTCTTTCTAAACCGAAGTTCTGACGATACTTGCTTTTATTGCTCGTACATTTTATATTGTATTGCATGTTTCCATGTGGTTTAAATTATGCAAGTTGAAGGTGTGTTATTTATACTGTAGTATGCATGGGTCGGGACTAGGGATGGTTTATTATGATGCCATATGGGGAGTGTGTCCCATACGAAATATATGAACATGTTTCATATAACTACCAAGGGCGGGTGTGAGCCCTAACACGTTGTCACAAGTGTTTTCATGACCAAAGTGTGGATCATCAGCATGTGGGTGTTTGTTTAACACTGATAAGGGCGTAACTGTTCATAATTTTCTATGAACTCTTTTATTGGACATGTGTGGTGTGATATTGGTATCTTGAGGGATCTCACTAGACCTCGTGGTCTAACCCGCTTTTCAAATGTAAAACCCCTTTTCAGGCAAGCAGGTAGTCGAGGGCTCGAATAAGGGCAAGGGCAAGATGTGAGTTGGAGTTTGCGTCTAGTGGAACTAGAAGACTTTCCTTTTTAATATTTTAGATACATTTCTCAGCTATAATTAGGGTTATTTCCGCGAACCTTAGTTTTGTAATCTCAAATGTGAGACTTATGTTAGGCCATTTTGGTGTTTATATTTAAAGTAGTGGTTCTTGGCGTGTTTGTTTGGTGCGGGATGTTATACTCCAGTCACCCAATAGCTCCAAAATGATCTCACATGTGTCATAAAAAGTGAATCTTGTATATAAGAGGATCGAGCAAGAATTTGATCAATTTGTAAGATGGCAAAAAGTTTTAAAATCATATATGATTATACATGATCTGAATGTTTTTTAGAAGTTTCAAGGCAATAATTCTTTTGAAAACCTTGCAATTTTTAGATCCGTGAGATATAATATACATAAACCACACATAAACTCCTCTCTCTTCCCTCCTAGTGTTAATAACAAAACAAAAAAAAACTAAGTATATTAATCGACTTAGTTACTTGTGCACAAAAATAAACACCACTATGAACACATTGTGTATACAAAACAATCCAACAAACATTTGTGAACGCCAAAAAAACCTACATCTTGGGAACATCAAGTTAACTTGTGAACGTATTGTAGATCTGTGATATCAGGTATAGCTTGGGATCACGTTATGAACACCAAATAACCTAATAAAATTAAAACTAAATATACCACTTTATGATCATAACCTGAACACAATGTAAACACCCAAGAACATTTTTAACGGAAAAATGACACTACCAAATACCACCTATTTAGCAAAAAAAAACATGCACATGTACGTAGCAAATAGAATTAATATTCACGTCGATTAACAAACCATAATATCATAAAATAGAAAAAAAAACACATAAGAAATAAATTAATTTATTAGTGAAGGAGGGAGATTATAACTAAAGTTTTTAATGTATGAAAAAAGAATTAATTTATGGGTTGTTATCTAAATTAAAAATTACAGAATTATCCTTTCAATATTAACTAAAGAATAATAATATTAAGTATTTTAAATTAGTACGTGGATTAAGATGGATCTTAAGGATTCTACAGATTTTAAAGTTCTCAAATTAATGATTAAGTTTCTATATATGTGTGTAGGTGTATATATAAGTGTTGTTCGGTTCGTTTTTTGTTAAAACCTGAATGGATATGGTTGTTGTTAATGCCAAAAATCGCACCAAAGGGACAACTTAAGGTCGATGTGGACTTAAACAACTAGAGAAAGAATCTTTCGACGAGACGTGCGACGATAAATAAAATAAAGAAACAAGGGATTTGATGACGCAGGAAAAACCTCAAACGAGGAAAAAACCTGCGGACGACAGTGTGTGTCGTCGCTATACTATGGTCGCCAATCAGGGGCGATGTCCTTGGATACTGGTGTCGATCGTACAGTGATTACAATACAAATGAAGGAAATGCTTCGAAATGTAAAGTACAAGTGTTTGAATGTAAAAATAGGTGTTTGTCGTGTATGAAACAAAGTGTGAACTGCTGGTCGAGGGCTGTTGTCGTGCGTCGAGAGCGATACTTAGAATAATAGTTCTTCACTTCAGGTGTTCTTGAATATTGCTTCGGTTGTTAATCGTCGGATATTCGATGTCTTGAAATGTTGATTTAAGCTTGATATTTATAGTCTTCGTGTCGTTAGCTTCATCCATGAATGCTCCTTTAATGGCCTTAACGGTTGGAAACGGTCGTCGGAGTAATGATCTTCGTCCGTTACGGTCGCCGGCTGTTTAATGATTGCGTCGGTTATATCGTTGCTCCTTAATGACTTTTATTCCTGCATTAAACACTTAACAAACGGTCATGGTGAACGTTAGCTTTGGTCGAGGTCGCACGTCCTTATATAATAGTCGTGCGGATCGGGCGACGCTATGGTCGAGCGTCGTAAGGAACTCTCGACTTACCTTTTATGAGGGACGACGATGGTGTTCTGGGTCTTTGTCGAGACCTTATCTTAATACATGATATAGTCCGTAATCATACGTCTTACCTGTTCTGGTCGCGGTCGAGCGACGTGATTTTTTGCCCAAACAGTTTGCCCCCAAAATTTGAAAATTGAATGTCAAGTTTAAGTTTCAAATTTTGCTTGTCGAACGCTTAGGCTTGTGACCTGGGTTGAGGGACTTACCTGGTTGTCGTGGAACTAGACGCGCGATGATGCTTACCAGCTGTCGAGGACAGGTGTCGAAGATCCGGGTGGGTATACGAAAGGGTATGGACGCGTGTTGATTATCGAAACACTCGTCCTGATATGATCGGTTGCATAAATAGAGATCACGACGGATATTTTCTTGATACGTTTTCAAAGTGTTTTTTTGAGAAGGGATTTTGTTCTGATTTTTTACCAATTTTCACTCGAACTTATTCGAATCTTTGCGAATCTTCGGCTAGCAGTTTAGAGCGTTTATATAAGATCTTGTTCTGTCCTCCGATTCACAATGTCGACGGAACCTGTTAGCCTTATCATGAATCACGTAGACTTAGATGCTTTTAGGAGTTTGGCAAAAATCTCGGCAAATATAGAGTTGCGGTGTCCGGGGATTGTTCGTTCTATGGACTGCCCCGAGGGATATATTGCTTTGTATGAGTATCCTTTTAAGATAGGGTTTCAGTGGCCGTTTTCTGGTTTATCTAAGTCATTCATGCAGGATTTCGATGTGTCGTCGGGACAATTGATGCCCCAACTTTGGCGAGTTCTACTGGTTATTGAGCGAACGTCCGCAAAATGGGAGTCTTCTATGATCATGAATGATTTCTTGGCGGCGTATCAAGTTAAAAAGGATAAGAACTGGCGTTATAGTCCTTATTCTAAGTTCAGGGGTGATCGTTCTTTGGTTTTGGGAACTGGTGTTAATGATCGTGGGTGGAAGTCGAGGTATGTGTTTGTTCTTGCCGATTCACTGGATTCCAGCAGCGATTGGATACGGTCAGGCTGGAATAAGACAGGTATGCTTCGCCATTTTCTGAGTTTCATTTTTATAGCTTTTACTTACCATTCTTCTCCTGTTATCCTCAGAGATTCAGTTTGACGAAGTGAAACCGACTGCGGATTCCCAGGTTAAGGTTAACAAGTTCTTGAGTCTTAGCGTTGACGAACGATCTTTCGTTACATGGCAATTGGTGGCCGAAGACGAGGACGTGGCGGTGGACTGTAAAGCCCGTATCCCGGTATGTTTTAGTATTTTTATTTACTTAACTTTTTTTCTTTTTTAACGTTGTTTGTTAACGGGATTTGACGGAAAAGCCAAAGGTTAAAAGTTTGTAGTTAAGGGGCTTAATGTGAAAACTCTAACCCCAGGGGCTGTTTGTGCTCATGCAGCGCGGTAAGGTCATAGCTTACGCTTCGAGGCAGTTGAAGACTCATGAGGCGAACTACCCGACTCACGACCTAGAGTTGGGAGCAGTGGTGTTTGCCTTCAAGATATGGATGCATTACTTGTATGGCGTCAAGTGTACGATATACACTGATCATAAAAGCCTCAAATACTTGATGGACCAGCAAAACCTCAATATGCGTCAGAGGAGGTGGCTTGACGTAGTCAAGGATTATGATTGTGAGATACTTTACTATCCGAGTAAAGCGAATGTGGTTGCGGACGCACTTAGTCGACATCCGGTTGGTGAGCCACTACGGGGTTTGTGTCAACGGTTAACAGTGGTTGCACCTCTTCTCGAGTCGATAAGTAGTGCTCAGGAAGTGGCAGTTCTAGATGAGAATGCCAAACGTGAGAGGGTTTCGGGGGAAATTCCAAATTTTGTCCGTGATAGTCGAGGTTTATTGACTCGGTACGGTAGAATTTGGGTTCCCTTCACTGGCGGGAACCGGCAGGTATTGTTGGACGAGGCGCACAAGTCCAAGTTTTCGATTCATCCCGGGGCTACAAAGATGTATCGAGACCTGCGGGAGGATTATTGGTGGCCCGACATGAAGCGGGATGTCGCCAAATGTGTAGAGGTGTGCTTGACTTGTCGAAAAGTCAAGGCGGAGCACCAACGACCGCATGGGAAACTGCAACCTTTAGAGATTCCGGTATGGAAGTGGGAACAGATCACGATGGATTTCATCACTAAACTCCCCAGGACCCCACGCGGGAATGATGCTATCTGGGTGATTGTCGATCGTCTGACTAAGAGCGCTCACTTTTTGGCCATCAGAGAAAGCTCATCGGCGGAGAAACTCGCGGAGATTTTCATTAGAGAGATTGTAACCAGGCACGGGGTGCCAGTTTCAATTGTCTCTGATCGGGATACTCGTTTTACCTTCCGGTTTTGGGAGAAGTTTCAGGGTGAGATGGGTACGCGGTTGCATTTTAGTACGACTTTTCATCCTCAGACCGACGGGCAGAGTGAGCGTACTATTCAGACACTCGAGGATATGCTTCGGGCATGTGTTATTGATTTTGGGGGTAGTTGGGATCAGTATCTTCCTTTAGCTGAGTTCTCCTACAACAACAGCTATCATTCCAGTATCGGCAGGCCGCCTTACGAGGTGTTGTATGGTAGGAAATGCAGGACGCCCATTTGCTGGGGCGAGGTTGGGCATCGA
This sequence comes from Saussurea involucrata, assembly GCA_033807775.1. Lineage (NCBI taxonomy): Eukaryota > Viridiplantae > Streptophyta > Magnoliopsida > Asterales > Asteraceae > Saussurea > Saussurea involucrata. Next base: position 82,940,856 of record CM066313.1, read on the forward strand.
GTATTGGGAAGCACCGATGTTGTGTTGAAGACGACTGAGATGATTCAGATGGTCCGGGATCGATTAGTTACTGCACAAAGCCGGCAGGAGAGCTACGCCGACAAGAGACGATCGGATTTGGAATTTCAGGTCGGGGATTATGTTCTTCTGAAGGTGTCACCCTGGAAAGGGGTGATTCGGTTCCAAAAACGGGGAAAGTTGGGACCCCGTTACATTGGAGCTTACAAGGTCATTGCGCGAGTGGGAAGAGTAGCTTATCGCTTAGAGCTACCGGACGAGCTGCGTTTGATCCACAACACTTTCCACGTGTCTCAATTGCGGAAGTGTGTGGTGGATGAGTCTGCGGTGATTCCTCTCGAGGATATTCAGATCGACGAGCGGCTTAATTACGTGGAGAAGCCGATTGCCATTGTAGAGAGGAAGACGAAGACCTTGCGTAACAACGTAATTGGCTTAGTGAAGGTCCAGTGGTAGCACCGAAAGGGTTACGAGTGGACTTGGGAACCCGAGGCTGAGATGCGGGAGAATTATCCGGAGCTATTTACGGACGTAGACTTCGAGGACGAAGTCTAATTCAAGCGAGGGAGAGTTGTAAAGCCCGTATCCCGGTATGTTTTAGTAATTTTTTTTCCTTTTAACGTTGTTTGTTAACGGGATTTGACGGAAAAGCCAAAGGTTAAAAGTTTGTAGTTAAGGGGCTTAATGTGAAAACTCTAACCACAGGGGCTGTTTGTGCAATTGTTGTAAAGCTTGCATGGGATCGGCCCATATGGACCGACCCCCCCTCCCTTCTTCTCGTTTTTATTACGTCCCACACAAACCACACCCAAAAACCCTAAGCATCTCCCCACCTTTTCCCTTCTTTGCTGCCGCCGTCGATCACCCCAAACCACCAGCACCGGCGCTGCTGTTCACGCTGGCAAGAGAGGGAGAGTGCAGCGAGAGAGAGAGAGAGAGAGTGCAGCGAGAGGGAGAGTGCAGCGAAAGAGAGAGTGCATCGAGAGAGAGAGAGTGCAACGAGAGAGAGAGTGCAGCGAGAGAGAGGAAGAGACCACCGGTGTCTGGGTATAGAGCGGTACCGAAAGCTCCGTTGTGTGTTGCTACGCTGTTCGCGAGAGGTAAGCATCTCCTTCTCCTCGTTTTTCTTTTTCCCGTCGTCGTTTTCAACCACCGCCACCGTCGGTGGTGGCTGCCTTCACAATGCCGCCGCCGTGCCCCACTGCCGGAGGTGGCAGTGGGTGGTGGCCACGGCCCAACCCTAAACCGCCTTGGCGGAACCCTAAACCGCTAATGGTAATTCAAAACCATTCTATCATTTTATTAAAAAAAAATCCCATTCTGTCCCGGTTTTGCATCGGCCATAACTTTTCCGTCGTAGCTTGGTTTGAGGCGAAACTGGTGTCCACGGCTCACTTTCTATGTCGGGCACATTTTTCATATTTTAGCAAAAACCTGGTTAGGCCTCTAGCTAGGTGCAAAAGGACCGTTTTTGCAGCAGGTCCGGATCTGCCAGCCTTACGTCTCGATCTTAGAATAATCGTATAAATCGTAGGAAAATCGTTAGAACGCGTATATTATGTCCCTGGAAAGCTAAGACCTAGACCCTACTGTTTGTGGGATTTAATTCCTGGATTAGTGGGTCTAGGGAGGGCTAAGCAGGTCCTGAACAGACCTGCAGTTTAGGCCGAAAAGATGAATTATCCCTCGTTTAATCTTATGTTTATATTTGAGGGTTGGGGCTTCGTGTTGACACTTTATAGTACTTATTTAGGTGTCGAGAAGTGATTTTGGAGTTGACTAGCTCGTGTGATCGTTCGAGATTTCAACATCGCTTTTGAGGTGAGTTCACTCACTACATAGAACTATGGTTATATTTACATTACTGTAGCTCGCGTGTGCTAATTGGTATTACTTGTTGTGTGGTACTAGATAGTGTTGTGTCTAGTATAGACCTTGGGTGTCGTGTAAACTCGGTGGGACCGAGGACTCGGTGGGACCAAGGATTGTGTACACGAGTGGCGTAGGAACTCGGTGGGACCGAGGGATACGTGCATGGTTATCGTGTGCCATCGGGGAGACCGATGAATGCTTGTTTAGGTGGGTTGGTGTGAGAATGCTTGTTTAGGATGCGTTCTTAGACTTGCATGCTTGGTTATGTGTATCTACCTGTTTTAGGGGTAGTGTTATATAATTGTGTTGTATGTGGTGTTGAATTCACTAAGCTTCGTGCTTACCCTTTCCCTATAAACTGTGGTTTCAGGTACTAGTGGCTCCAAGGCGTGACGGTACACATTGGCGCTGGCGCGTACGAAGGGCTCTTTGCAGTCATGAGATTTAATTTATACTTAAAAACAATTTAATTCCGCTGTTTAGTTTTAATGAGAACGTTTATTATTTAAATTTGCAAACGAAACGGTTATTTGGATTATTAATGGTGTCTTATGCAATTAAATGATTATTTTTAAAAGTTCAAAATTTTTGAAATTTTTGGGACGTTACATGGACGCTGAACGAGAGGAAACGACCAGTAAACATTTTACGATTGTTGATTTTCACCATTTACATTTTCCATCTGATGTTTCATGTATTTCCTGGTTAGTGTCGACTGAGATGAAATCAGTCTCTAAGGCGAGAGGGAAGCAGATCATGCGTGCCCTTCGAGGTGAAGACGTTTCGACAGCTGGGTCGAGCCAAAAGAGAACCTGGAAGACGTTCCTGAGGGAACTGTCATCGAAGGTTGATAACTCATCGAGAGTTGTTCTGCCTAAAAAGGCGAAGGCGTCATCCAGCCGTCCTGGCGCGATGGACGCGACACCGGCAAGTTCGGCACTTCCGGGACAATGACGAGACCGGTGTTCAAGATGTCAACCCCATCATCTGCTCTGCCATTGCATTGAGTTGATTCCTGGCAACCTCGAGCTCCTGATACATCTGAGCGACGGCTTGCTGCGGATTTCCAGGGCCTGCCATTTTCCTGCAACAGAAAATAGAAGAAACTCCAAGAAACTATTAGTAGAATGCACGTTCGTCGAGGATTTTCTCTAGATGTAGTCCCACGGATGGCGCCAAACTGTTAATGCCAAAAATCGCACCAAAGGGACAACTTAAGGTCGATGTGGACTTAAACAACTAAAGAAAGAATCTTTCGACGAGACGTGCGACAATAAATAAAATAAAGAAACAAGGGATTTGATGACGCAGGAAAAACCTCAAACGAGGAAAAAACCTGCGGACGACAGTGGGTGTCGTCGCTATACTATGGTCGCCAATCAGGGGCGATGTCCTTGGATACTGGTGTCGATCGTACAGTGATTACAATACAAATGAAGGAAATGCTTCGAAATGTAAAGTACAAGTGTTTGAATGTAAAAATAGGTGTTTATCATGTATGAAACAAAGTGTGAACTGCTGGTCGAGGGCTGTTGTCGTGCGTCGAGAGCGATACTTAGAAGAATAGTTCTTCACTTCAGGTGTTCTTGAATATTGCTTCGGTTGTTAATCGCCGGATATTCGATGTCTTGAAATGTTGATTTGAGCTTGATATTTATAGTCTTCGTGTCGTTAGCTTCATCCATGAATGCTCCTTTAATGGCCTTAACGGTTGGAAACGGTCGTCGGAGTAATGATCTTCGTCCGTTACGGTCGCCGGCTGTTTAATGATTGCGTCGGTTATAGTCGTTGCTCCTTAATGACTTTTATTCCTGCATTAAACACTTAACAAACGGTTATGGTGAACGTTAGCTTTGGTCGAGGTCGCACGTCCTTATATAATAGTTGTGCGGATCGGGCGACGCTATGGTCGAGCGTCGTAAGGAACTCTCGACTTACCTTTTATGAGGGACGACGATGGTGTTCTGGGTCTTTGTCGAGACCTTATCTTAATACAAGATATAGTCTGTAATCATACGTCTTACCTGTTTTGGTCGCGGTCGAGCGACGTGATTTTTTGCCCAAACAGTTGTCTGAGTGGATTTGGTTGTCTGAGTGTTAATAGATATGTTGGTGTTCGGTTGTTGTACTGAATAAACAGCATGGATATCAGAAATGACCAATTTGCCCCCAATCTTTATTTTTGTCTCAATAAAACAATTGTTTATTAAAGATGTTAAATAGATAACTTTGAATGATAAAAAAAGTATATCAATTTAATTTTTTTATAAAAACATTAAAAATATTTTCATTAATAATAATACATCCACACCAAAGTCAAGCCTGGATACATTTGAAACTTTTTGCAATTTGAAGTCTTTTGAGGTCAGAGGGAAAGAAGGCCCCAGATGAATCCAAGGCCAAACAAACCTTTTTCCTCGTTTTTTCCCTGCTCTGTCCGATTTTAGTATATGGTGTTTGTTCTTGGGTAGTTTCATAAATATAATTCTGTTTGGGCAAAAATTCACCAGTCTCGATCACGACCAAGGTAAGGAAAACATTTATTACACTTATCCTTAATACGGTAAAATCACAATACTTTATTCCCTGATCAAAGTCAAAATCGAAAGATATTTACCTCACGACACTCGACCGCGATGTCGTGTAGTACACACGTCCGTCGTGTGGAACCTTGCGACCTCGACCGACTAACGTGCAATATTACTTTTACGTTTTTTCAACGATTAATGCAGGAATCAATGTCATTGATGACCAACGGTTATAACCGATGAAGGCCATTTACAGCAGTAAAGACGACGTCCGTTACATCTGTTACACGAGGCATTTAAGAAGTCAATTAATGCAACCGAAGACTATAAAAGCGAATGATCAATCATCATTTGGGACATCTGATCTCACTCAATCTGGCATCACGCATCATTTGAGAACATCCGAACTCTAAAGAACACTAGGAGCAAAGAATTCTCTCTCAACAGATCGCTCTCGAAGCACGACTTCCATACACGACACTTAGTCTTCTCGGGAGTCGCGATCGCCGCCTTCGCCTTCTCAGGACTAACGACTCTCGACGAGTCGCTTACCTTCGAAAACGGTTCCCTCAGGACCGTCGTCCTTGTCCTCTTTAGGACCCCCGACCCAGTTGTCGGGGCCTCTTTTCTCTTTAGGACTCCCGACCCAGTTGTCGAGACTTCCTTCCTCTTTTCTCTGCCCTGGCGGGCCAGCTCAGCTTGAGCTGCCTTCTTGGCAGCCGCATGCGTCATCTTCGCCTGAGATTCTCCTGTAAAAGAAGAAAGAAAAACGGTTGAGTAACTAAAGTAGTGGAAAGAGTAAGACAAGCGGAATAGGGTACACTTACCAGTTATCTCTACCTCCTCCTCTTTCTTCTCGTCCTCTTCTTCCTCCTCTGTCTCCTCCTCCTCCTCCTCGCCCTCTCGACCCCCTTGAAGTCTCTCGCTTAAAAAGACTAAGTCATCGTCTTCATCTACCAGGTGACGAGTGACGAACGATCGATCGTCGACATTGATCTCAAGGAACTTCTCGATCTTGGCCTCGGAGTCGTCGTTAGACTTCACTTTGTCAAAATTGATGTCTAGAAATACGAGAGAATATTAGACGAAAATCAAAAAAGCAAATACAATAAAAGCACTCTACTGATGCTAAAACTCACCTGCCATGTTCCAACCGGACCTGATCCAGTCACTATCAGTGTCCAATGTCGCTACCTATATGAGTACGTACCTGGTCTTCCATTTGCGGTCGTTGAACGCGGTTTTCAATACCAAGGTACGATCGCCCTTGTGTTTGGAAAACAAGCTATATCGGCGGTACATATCTTTCTTGACTTGGTAAGCCGTTAGCAGGTCCATCACGTTCATCGGCGACTCCCAACTAGCGGTAAGTCGCTCGATGACTTGGATAACTCGCCAGAATTGGGGCATCAGTTGCCTTGGTGACAAGTCAAAGTAGTATGTAAACGCCTTGGCTAGAGGCGAATATGGCCATTGAAATCCTATCTTAAAAGGATACTCGTAGATCACGACGTACCCCTCTGGGAACATCTCCGGTCGGATATTACCGGCTTTGCTCACGGTAATCCCCGCAGGGATTTTCGCCAGGTTCCTAAAGCTATCAAGATCATCTTGATCTCTAATGGTGCTCCTAGGCTCTGTCGACATCAATAGTCCCGTTAACCAAGTTTGTCGATCTGAAAGACCCCAAATATCCCAGGTTTTCCTAGGCTTTTAGCTATGACTTACGACGCATACAAAGGATGAGATTCGTACCTTATATAGGCGCTATAAATCCTCGAAAACTGTAACTCTTGCAGGTTTGGAAGCTAATCGCTAAAGAAAGGCAAGAAAATCTCTCTGGAATCGTAAAAAGGAAAGGATACGTCAAGGGTCGCTATTTATGTAAATGATCATGTCAGGTCGAGTCCTTCGATGATCGACATGTGCCCTTGCCTTTCCGTATAACCACATGGATCGTCGACACCTGGCAATGACAGCTATTCAGCATGATCGTACGTCAGCATGACGTCACGACTTTATCCCCTTTTCGGCTTCCCCTTTCAGTTAGAATTAGACCGATTCAGTTCCAAGACAACTAAGGTAATTTTCGACACGTGTCACGACCCTGGACATTCGACTGACAAAATTTAAAATTTGAATTTGCCATTCTATTTTCAAAATTTGGGGGCAAACTGTTTGGGCAAAAATTCACCAGCCTCGACCACGACCAAGGTAAGGAAAACATTTATTACACTTATCCATAATACGGTAAAATCACAATACTTTATTCCCTGATCAAAGTCAAAATCAAAAGATATTTACCTCACGACACTCGACCGCGACGTCGCCTAGTACACACGCCCGTCGTGTGGAACCTTGCGACCTCGACCGACTAACGTGCAATATTACTGTTACGTTTTTTCAGCGATTAATGCAGGAATCAATGTCATTGATGACCAATGTCTATAACCGACGAAGGCCATTTACAACAGTAAAGACGGCGTCCGTTACATCTGTTACACGAGGCATTTAAGAAGTCAATTAATGCACCCGAAGACTATAAAAGCGAAGGATCAATCATCATTTGGGACATCTGATCTCACTCAATCTGGGATCACACATCATTTGAGAACATCCGAACTCTAAAGAACACTCGGAGCAAAGATTTCTCTCTCAACAGATCGCTCTCGACGCACGACTTTCATACACGACACTTAGTTTTTACACACGATACACCAACCTTTTACATTCGAAACACTTGTTACTTTATGTTTAAAGTATTTCCTTTATTGTAATCACTGTACGATCGACACTCGAAACATAAGGACATCGCCCCTGTTTGGCGACCATAGTGCAACACGACTTCCACAGTCGTCCACGGGTTTTTTTCCTCGTTGAGGTTTTTCCCGCGTCACCAAAATCTCTGTCTCATTTATATTTTCGTCTTTGTCGTACGCTTTGTCGAAAAATTCCCGTCTTTAGTTGTTAAATTCCACAATCAACCTTAAGTTATCCCTTTGGACGATTTTTGGTATTAACAAATTCCATGGTGGGTTTCGTTTTTGTTCTCCTTTTCCTTTCCTACCTTTATTTTCTCCATTAATCTGCATGTCGGATTCGATGTTGGGTTTTTGACCTAATTTCAATTTTTTTGGTTTCTTTCCTAAATCACTCATGTGCTTGATTCTGTTATCTAGGACGTGTTTGGATTGTCATTTGGTTTCTTTCCTAAATCACTCCCTTTTGATCGATTTGATCTGTTGCTAGCTAGTTCGATCGAACAAGATGAAAGCAAGGGAAAAAGTGATCTGGGTGTTTTTAGTCAAGGGTCTGTGTTTTACAAAAGGACAAAAATGTAAAAAAAGAGGCTGATTGCATAGGACTTAACTTTTGGGGCTGAGCGAAAAAGCCACATTTTGTCCCAATAAGCCGCTATCGAACGAGTAGATATCGCTGTGTGCCTGTGCGAATCAGCCATATCTTCCATACAGCCAATTAAGCCGCTAGCGAATAGTCCCTAATTCAAATCTTGCAAGACAACTAAGGATCTATTTGCTTTTAAAGTTAGTCAAGATACGCACACCGACCAAACACTATGGTTAAAATAGCATAATTAAAGTTGTGTGAAACGAAAAGATGCTTTTATACTTGCCCTTATTATTTAATTAACATGACATCATCTTTTTGAATAAATTCTTTGAAAATTGTCTCAAATAGCCAAAAGGATAAAGGGTATAGCCAAAATAGCAAAACCTCTCCCGCATCACCGAAATAGCCAATGGGTCCGCACTCAGACCCGATCAAGGTTTAATATTATTATTTTTTACACTATAGATTCCTAAAATTTTATTTTTCTTTCTTGCATTTTTAAATATGCTTTTCACCAATATATAATAAATATATTTGTATCAACTTATTTACGATGTATTTATATATACGTAATTTAATGGTTCATAAAACCATATTTTTAAGTTTAGGTAACACCGTGATAAAAAAAATTGATCTCTTTTCTAATATTTCACAAATAAAAAGTCAAAATATTCATGTTTTTTTATCTACACACTGGACTCAAAGTTTCCTCTGAAAATCTTATGAAACTTAGAAGAACTACCATTAATCGCATATTACACCTAAACTTCTTATTTAAATAACTTCAATCGATAAGTTAAATCTTGAGCCCCCTCTAAGTTAAAATCCTGGCTACGCCCCTGCCGATCCGGTAAGTGCGGACCGCAATCAAATACGTGTCAGTCTCTTATTACTCTTAAAAAGTCGATTTTCCTTAAAAAAAATAAATTTTTAACCCAGGTCCGCAATTGCGGACCTAGGTCTGCACTTTAAAAAAAATTAAAGAAAAACTGCCAGGGCGAGTGCAGACCTAGGAGTGCAAGTGCGGACCTAGGAGTGCAGAGTACAGACCTATTGGCTATTTATGCAAAACCCGAAGAAGAATGACTAGAGGTCAATTTCCAATTTACCTTTTGGCTATTTGAGTCAATTTCCCAATTCTTTGTTACAAAACATCACATGTGCATGTGAAAATATTATTAAAATTGCCTTTTAAAAATTGTATATCATTTGTTGATATCATAATTATGTATTGACTTTAAAATGTTTATAAATTAAAGAAAATATATAGCAACATAAATCATCAACAAAATTATGATGGTTAATATGTATCTATCAACAAAAAATTCTCAGGGTAAGCAAAGTTAGGCCCTAACCAACAAACTTAAAAAATCGGCTATAATCAGTTAGGTTTTTATTTTGATCAACATTAAAACTGTATGGATCTCCATCTCAAACTTGATAGAATGTGATGATGATTAATATTAGAGGTTTATATGTTCCAAGTTAAGACAAACACATGCATATGCAGATTAACCCCTAAATTCTTGTTATCTAAAATTAATTATTTATGATGGTTAATGTACTTGATATTAAATAAAAATGATGTCATCAATAGTATTTTGACTATTAAATAAATATATGATTGATAATTCCTATTATCTTAAATCCCGATCTCAACCCTCTTTGGTTCAAGGTTTTTAAAGGAATTTGATGGAATTGGAATCTTAAATTCCTTTGATCAAATTCAATTCCAATGTTTGGTTCAAGGTTTTTAAAGGAATGGAATCTCAAATTCCAACCAATTCCATCAAATAGCCATTTAAACATTCCATCACTTAAACCAGAGATTTTAAAGGAATGAAATTGATTTTTTTCATAATGCCAAAATTACTCTTGCACATACGGTTTCTTCTCCATCGCACATACCTTCTCCATCGCCATTGCAGTTTCAGCAGCAAAAAGTCGTGAAAAACAGAGGAGGTCGATGGCGGTGAGATGGTGATTCGTCGGCGGTGAGCAGATCGACGACGAGCAGGTCGACAGCGGCGAGATGGTGGTTCGTCGGCGGTGAGCAGGTCGACGACGACGAGATGGTGGTGAACGGCGACTATGAAGTGAAGAGAGTGAAGGGACCGGCGTGATGTTTGTGAGAATGGATGTGGCGTGTATCTGATGTTTGTGAGTAGGGTTTTGATTTGAATTAATGAGAGGGTTTGTGAGTAGGGTTTTAATTAACAAAAGGGTATTTTGGTCATTTACTCAAATTTCATTCCAATTCCAAAGCTACATTATGTGAACCAAACAGACAGATGCCAATTCCTTTAACAGATTCCATTCCAATTCTGTCAACCAAATAGTTGGTCAAACCTGACAACATTCCATTTCAATTCCTCCAAAGTCAAATTCCTTTGACAGATTTCATTCCATCCAAAAACATTATGCGAACCAAACGCCCCCTTATATATCACGTTATGGATTATATGTTTTTGTGTTATCATATTTTGATCATTTTTTCATTTTAATTCTCCCCAATATATTTATAGGGGTTTTATATATATATATATATATATATATATATATATATAGAGGGATAATAAATGTAAACACTAAATGTGTGTAAACTTTGGATTTTCTAGGTTTTCTTGATGAAATTGTTTATTTTAATGAAAATGTTTCATATAATCCATTTTTTGATGAAATTGTTTCATATATTTTTGTTTTTATGTAAAAACGACAAAATTTCATCAAACTGAGAAAATATATGAAACAGTTTCATAGGAATGAAAAAAAATATACGAAACTACATAAAAAACACAAATATATAAAACAATTTCATCAAGAAATGAATGATATGAAACAATTTCATTAAAATAAACAATCATGAAACAATTTCACCAAAAAAACCTATGAAATCCAAAGTTCACACGCAAAAAAGTTTACAAAATAGTGGGTCTCTCTCTCTCTCTCTCTCTCTCTCTATATATATATATATATATATATATATATATATATATATAGGGGTTAAATCATGTGAGAACCAAAAATAGGTTGAAAACCGTGAGAACCGATCTAAGCCGTCATTTGGTTTTGATCCTATGGTTTTAAAAACATAAAAATTCATTAATAGGTTCTCACGGTTCTCAACCTATTTTTACCTATAATAATGTCCATAGATTAAAATCATTTAACGGCTTAGATTGGTTTTCACGGTTCTCAACCTATTTTAGGTTCTCATTTGATTATCGTCCTATATATATATATAGGGTCAGGTTCAGGGGAAAACCCTACATAACTGGAAAACCGGAAAACCACAAAAATACGGAGGAAAAAGTATATCAATATGGATGTCAAATTAACGAGAAATATATGATCGTTTATTTGGTGTAATTTATTTCGTTCGAATTTTGTTTATTTTTCGTATTTTTTTGAATAAAAAACAGGGGGTGAGGTTTTTTTAATTTAACTAATATTGTTATAACCGCCCGTCTAATCACATCCATCAAATTATCTAATCTAACAGTTGATAAGTGTTTTTTAGTTTTATAGTTATTTGAGGTTTTCCCCTGAACCTCTCTCTCTCTCTCTCTCTAGTGTTTATTTTACAACCCAATAAAAGGTCACAACTCCGTGTAACAAATGGCTTTCTCCTTTCGGCCTCAACCATCTCGACCTTTGAACGAATGTTAAACTCTTCTTGGTGGAGCCGAAAATCGGATGGTCTTCACAACATTAATTGGCTCTCTTGAGACAAATTATGCATTCCTCATAATTTTGGTGGTCTCGGTTTCTGTGACTTTACCGCCTTCATTTTTGCTATGCTGGGAAAACAAGGTTAGAGACTTGTGTCAAACCCCTCTTCTCTCGTTAGCCGCATTTTAAAAGCCAAATATTACCCTCACGGGGATTTTATGGAGGCCCATTTGGGACACCCCCAAGCTACATTTGGAGAAGTATTTGGCACTCCCAACTTGCCCTCCAAAAAGGCATCCGATGGAAGGTTGGCAATGGTCATCTTATTAACATTTGGAAAGAACCTTGGCTTAGGAACGACTTGAACTTCAAAGTTAAGACTCCGATGGATCCCGAATGTCCCACCATGACCGTTGGTGACTTGATCGACCCAATTTCCCAAAGGTGGAACTTGGGCTTGCTTTCTCAATTATTCTCATCTCGGGACAAATCACGGATTTTGCAACTCCCGATCCCGACCAAGTCCCACCCGGATAAGTTAATTTGGCATTGGACCACCGACAAAATTTATTCAGTGAAATCTTGCTATGGGATCATCATGGATAAAATCACTCCGATGTCGCATCTCTTCAAGGTCGGTGATTGGAAAAGAATCTGGAAGTCTAACATCCCGAATAAAGCAAATTTTTTCCTTTGGCGGGCTTTAAGAGATGTCATCCCTACGTGTAGTGCCCTCCAATCTCGTGGTATCTGGTCCCCCCCCCTCTTTGCCCCCTTTGCAATTGCAATGTAGAAAACACTTGGCATGGACTCGTCGATTTCCCCTTGCTGCAACTGATTTGGATAGAGACGGGCCTTTGTGAAGATATTGATGCGCGGGTGATCAACGCCAACTCTTTTGGACTTCACCTTAGGTTTCCTTCATGATAATCTCGGGATCAAGGGCGATAGATTCATTATGTTGCGTTGGAGTATTTGGCACAGTCGGAACGACATCGTGTGGAACGATGGATCCCGTGATCCATCTTCGGTGATTAGACGTGCGAACTGCCTTCTCTCGGATTGGAGGGCCACAAGGACTTTGGAGTCGGCCCTCTCTAACCCCCTTGAGCAGCCTCGTCCGACCTTGTGTAAGCCTCCACGACCTGGGGTTTTCAAATGCAATGTGGATGCGTCGGTCCCCGATCATACTTCAACAACCGGCTTCGGTGCGGTTATTCTAAACCACACGGGCGACTTCATCTCCGCAAAATCCACACCTATTGGCTTCCGCCCATGAATGTGAGGCGCATGCCATTCGTGATGCAATTCATTGGGTCTCCAACTGGAATGATACTAACGTGGTTTTTGAAACTAATTCAAAGGTTGTTGTTGACGCCATTTACAACCCCGTCGTCGATGACTCTTAGTTTGGAGACATCAACAAAGATATCAGAAGTTGCCTCAATGCCTATAGGAATTTCTTGGTCCATGCTATTAGTCGCCAAGCTAATGAGATGACTCATTTAATGGCGAGACACTCCCGAACCCTTTCGTGCCCTCTTATTTTTAACGTTATTCCGACTTTTTAACTTATTGTATGAACAATTGTACTTCTATTTCTAGTAATGAAACGGATGTTGCTTAAATGGGTGATGGCAATGTCGAAGCTCACTAGAGTTCTCATCCTTTTTCTTCAAAAAAAAATTTGTGTAATACTCATCTAAACAACTAATTTAGCCCTATCATTATGTAAACACTTGATTGATTACTGGATTGCATCAATGATTACTGGTTTCATGCATAGTATTTCATTAAATTCATACACTAACATGGAATGCATACTGTTTCATGAAAGTACCACCTTCATCCGATACATCGCATGAACCGTTATGTGTATCGACATATGTTGCAGAAATTCGACGAAACCAAGTAAAATCATTTAGAGAATCAATGAGAATCCAAATGCAATGGGCCAAATGAATGATTTAGATGAGGGTTGCACGAGGTTGTAATATTTTACTAGGTTGCAAAATAACTATGACCTATATACATATACTAGAAGTGTACCCGTGCAATGTAGCGCGATACATCTTAATTTTAGCGTTTCGTTTTATTTGTTGTTTTTGTCGATTTTATAATACGCTTTTATGTGGTTTTGAGAAAACGATAAATTTTTTTATAAATTCATTTAATTTAGATTTAGATTTATTAATGATGTAATTTATTTTAGGTGTAATAATGTAATATTTTTTATAAAATAATAAGTAAGTATTCGGTTAGAATTCAATAATTTTCTTGATTACATTTTAAATTTTTTAAATTTTAAATGTGATGTTTATCCTGTATTTGATTATGTTTATCAGTTAGTTATGAATCCAAACATACAACTTCAGATAGTTGTATTTGTAATATCCATGTTCGTATTCTGGAAGGATTTGGATTTTTGAGTGGGATTAACGACAACTCAAACTACAGGGAACATGTTGTATAAAGCCAATAGAAGGGTTAAAACCCTAAAACCCTCATTCCCTTATCATTTTCATTGTGGAGGCTAGAGAGAGAGTGCAATTTTGGAAGAGAAGCAATTAAGAGGTGCAGATTTGGAAGGGATCCTACTTCGATTCTCCAAGGTAACATCTATCACTCTATCTCTGATTAAGTTGGTGAAATCTAGTTTGATGGGTTTTGGTGATAAAGAGGGGTAATCAGTTGATTGATCTCAATTGAGGATTGGGTGTTGATGTTTGGATACCGTTAAAAAGGGTTGAGGCTTGTAACCCCTTTGATTTGGGGGCTTAAAACGTTATTGGTATGAGTTAACACCTTAGATTGGGATTTCTAATCGTTTGCAGTGCGCAACCAAGGAATCGCCTAAACCCGGGGGGTAATACCCGGGTAGTGGACGAAACCCAGTTGTATGCTAAATCCGATAGTGTTGAATTCGGATGTGGTGATACCCGGATGTGGGTAGCATCCGGATGTGGTGTTATTCGGTTATGAGTGGAATCCGGACGGGGCAAAAACCCGATTGGGAGTGGTATCCGGTTGAGGCCGAAACTCGAAAGGGATGGTGTTCGGATGAGGCCAAAACCCGGATGCGGGTATAATCCGATTTGGGCTAAACCCGGATAGTTGATATCCGGGTATGTGATATCCGAGAATTTCGCGAAGGTTCGCCAGTTACTTCGAACTAAGTCCGAGGTGTCGTTTAGGGTGTCGTTTATAGACAACCTTGAGGGATGATCGAGTGACTTATCACTCTTGTGCGTTTAATTAAAGCGTAAAGTGAGAAAGAGCTAAACGAGGACGTCAGGTGAGTCTTTCTAACTGAAAATGTTGTTGACTTACGAATTTTAACGCATGAGATGTTTATGAAACTGCATGTTTTATTTTGTTACGAAATGTGATTTGATATGTATGCATACATTTGAGGGTGGCCATGTGATGGCCTAAGTCGGTGGGTGTATCCCACAAATGCTCATACCAGGGGGTGTGTCCCGTTTATGCCAATGAGGGTGTGTCCTAGTTAAAGGCAATATGAGTCAGGTATGTTGTCACAGGTGTGCGTGACTTTAACGTGTGCCATCAACATGCGTCATACATGTGTTTAATGTTTTAAAGTTGTGAATTCTTTATAAATGCTTATAAACTGTTTAAAATGTTATTGGTGGTGCGGATGTTTGTTACTAGAGGGAGCTCATTAGATCTCATGGTCTAACCCTCGTTTTTCAAAAAACTAAACCATTTTCAGGTAGCGCTTAGTAGAAGGCTCTTGTAAGGACAAATAGAAGGTGTGATTGTGGAGCTTTGGGCTAGAAGGAAGTCATTTTATCTAGCATACCAGACATAGTATATTATTCTTCTCAGCTGTGTAATAGGTTGTTTTTCCGCAAACCTTATTATGTACTCGTATGTTTGAGATAGTATTTTGGAGCCCTTTTGGCGAGTTAGTTATATTATGTTGTATATGCTGGAACTGGTGAGTTGGGTTGTTACAATATTTATGTATTATTTACTTGTAATCTTGAATTTTAAGTAATATGCATCAAAAAACAGTATTTAATACATAAAAAATAGTGTTTAAGAGTTTTTCTCAAATGCTTTATAGTATAGTATATATATATATATATAGGTGAAGGATCGTGGGCGAAGTTGAGTTTAACGTGAGAAGCGTGAGCAGTTGATCTGAACCATTGATAACTTTTAATCAAATGTCCTCCCATGATTTTCGATTTCATGCCATTATGAAATGTGGTCAATGCAAGGGGTTTGTGGACGACCTAGGTTGTGGCCAAAGTCACACGAATCACATATAATTATACACGTGATTTTGATTAAAATCATATATAAATTGGGCATTTTCATGTGTTCTTATTTGATCACTATGTTCATTTAAACCTGACCCAATATAAATATTAAAGTTATAGATATTAAACGAAGCTAGTTGGTGTTATACTACCATAATATTAAAAAAATGTATACCATTGTCATGCCAATTGTATAAAATGGCATGACAGCAATGACCAAATTTGTTGGCTAACAAATTCATTGGTACAGTTGGTATTTGGTAATGTCTTGGAGTGTAACTTTAAAAATGTAAGTTAGGCCACCTGTACCGTCCTTGGGTATGGGATCGGGTTCAGCGGATGTGGCAATCGGGTTAGCAAGGGTTCAGCGGGTAGGGGGTATGGGGGGATCGGGTTCGGGGTATCGGGTTCGTGAACCCAATGGAACCCGAGGAAGCTGTGAGAGGTGGCGAAGAGGGTGGGTTCAGCGGGTAGGGTGGGTGGGTGGTACTCCAGTTTAGGGTAAAGAGGGTAGGAAAGAGAAAAACTGATGTGGCGCTGAGATGACAACTGGGTTCAGTGGGTTCATTGGGTAGCGGTACTCATGGTCTTATAACTTACGTTGAATTATTTCCAAGTAAATTTAATTGAGAGGATTTGTTTTTAAATTAAACTAAAAAACAACTTATTTAAAAATTATGGGTTTTATGTGAAAAAGAAGGGAAATTAATTAAAATGCCAAAAGTCCAACTTCGAGTTACCAAAATGCCACAAATCTCTCCCAGTTTACCAAAATGCCCCAAAAGCCCGCGATGGGCCCCGCGATCGCGGGCTCAGGCCCACGTGGCAAACTGTTTCGGCCAAAAGCCCCGCGGAGCCCCCCAACTTTGCCCGTGTTGGCAAGTTTGGTCCTTCACTCCTCCTTCCTATGTGGGACACCTTCTTACACCCAAATTGGTTTTTGCTAATTTCATGGTTTTTACTCAACTTTGAGCATCGATATCTCATTCACACATACTCCGTTTTCGACGCATTATATATCGTTTTGAAGCTCTCATATAGGAGAACATAAACCCACTAAGAGTTAATTATATACACCACATATATATATATATATATATATATATATTTAAATATGTCTAAAGTTTAGTAAAAGTATGGTTTTTATATATAAAAGAAGAGTTAATTACTAAACTTTGGACACATTTAAATATATATATATATATGTAGTATATATAATTAACTCTTAGTGGGTTTATGTTCTCCTATATGAGAGCTTCGAAACGATATATAATGCGTCGAAAACGGAGTATGTGTGAATGAGATATCGATGCTCAAAGCTGAGTAAAAACCATGAAATTAGCAAAAACCAATTTAGGTGTGGGAAGGTGTCCCACATAGGAAGGAGGAGTGAACTCTCTTTGGTTTATAAGGAAAGAAGTGTGAGGAGTTGACAAGCTCCTTGCATGGTTTTACTCCAACACCTACTCGCGCGCAGGGGGGGTGCCGATTGACGATTTCGTAAGCTAAAATCATTGAACTTGTACGCGACCTGCGGACACGAATGCAGCTCCAAAATCTCGTGCTCACGCAGCTCGGTTTTGCTAAAATTTCTTTTGACCACCATTTTTTTTTTGCCCGGCTGCAGTTCGCGACCAAAAAACCAAAAAGGACCAAAAATGTAATTTCTACCCTACCGCGGGCCGCGAAGGACCAAACTTGCCAACACGGGCAAAGTTGGGGGGCTCCGCGGGGCTTTTGGCCGAAACAGTTTGCCACGTGGGCCTGGGGCCCATCGCGGGCTTTTGGGGCATTTTGGTAAACTGAGAGAGATTTGTGGCATTTTGGTAACATGAGGTCAAACTTGTGGCATTTTAATTAATTTCCCGAAAAAGAATATCAATAGTCTAACGAATAGTCCAGTAATTTTATACGTAAAACAAACATACACAATATATTATTCAATGTCCGCTAGGATGTATGTATATGTAGACAAAATATTTATACTATGTTTGTTATAAAATATTTATGAAAAACTCTTAAAAACAGTCTCTAAAGCTTTATATACCGCTATTTAATGCTAATTATTTAAACTCTTTTAAAAACAACTAATGAAGCTTTATGTACCGTTTTTAATGCTAATTATTTGATTAATACTTGTCTCTAACAACCTTCAAATCCTTAAATCGTAGACTCTTATTAATTAATCTTTATCTCTAACCATTTTCAAATTCTCAAATTATGAACTTCTTAAAAGACGCCATTCTTTAAACAAAGTTATAAAAAAACCATGACCATTTTTTTCAATACCACACATTAAACTAAATTAGAACATTAAAATCAAGATATATCGCGCTGCATTGCACGAGTAAACTTCTAGTTATTTTTATATGCATCTATTTGAGTTAACGTTAGAGCATTATTCCCATTTACACACTCCCATTTCTGTATTTGTAAACTAAACCTGAAACATGAATTACATGTTTTCTTTTAACCCCTCACATGGTTATGATAAGAAACAATACGTACTTTCTTCGAATAAAGAAGGCCAACCATTGGCTTAGAGCATGTTTAACTTGCTTTTCACTTTTTCCTCTTAATCCCCACTTATGTCTGATTCGTTCAGACATTTTATAATTCAAACTGTTTGTTTTTTTATTCTTTTAGAGACACTTATCTCTTAAACGCACCTGGATAAAAAAGTTGTAACTTAATATCTAAATTACCTGTTATACGCTTAGAGCCTCCGTCGCCTCCCGTTCTCTCAAACATCTCGACCCAAACATATGCATAACCTCCATTGCCTTCAAGGTATGTCGATCTCCCCCTTTTTTCTGTTTTGATCTGTGGTTTTCGTCTCCGTGCTGGTTTTGTTTGATCTGTGATTTTCGTCCATGAGTTGGTTTTTGTTACTTAATTTGTAGAGCCACTAAACCAAGCATCCCAAGCAGCATTTTTCATGGAGAAAACTGAGTGGTCTTCTTGTTTGATTTGTGGTTTTCATCTCTGTGCTTTCACATCATTCACAACATTTGAAAATATTGCGCTTTCTTTTAACACATGATCTTTAAAACAGAGATTACCAAATAGGGGTTGTTTTGGGTAGTTTTGTGAAGGTTGGGATTAAACCAAAATTTACCAAATAGGGGTTGTTTTGTGAAGGCTGAGATCAAGGTTTTAAATGGCGTGAGGCGTGGCGTGGCCAGGAGGCCAATCCTCAAGCCTTAGGAGCCACGGCGAAGCGACGATGTTTTCAAGGCGTGACTTATGACGTCAAATTTTTAATTCATATATAATATTATATATAAAACATATGTTTTGTAGCGTTACTCAATGCGTCTATAATAATAATCAAGTTAAATTAAATTATATATTAAAAACTTGTTAGCTTCAATCTTCCTAATCATAGAAGTACTTAGAAGTAGTGAAAAATAGGCTAAGTGAAGAAAGCCTCTTACAGAGGCTCTGCCACTTCTTCCAGAAGATCCAAGTCCATAAAGCTACAGAACTTACAGAGGTGATCACAGAACCTCTGTAATGCGCACAAAGAAGATCAACTCGGAAACAAGTGAAGGCTGCTCTACAGAAGATCAGACCTCAGAACCTCTGTAACCCTTTACAGAGCCTCTGTGGTCTGTGATGAAGACTTAGAAGATATTTCATATCTTACTACTGTTACTGGATCCGTTCATCAACTTGCATGGAAGCGTGCCCTGTCAAACATAAACACGTGTCAAGCTCTGAGTGGACTCAATAGGACATGGTACAGCATAGACGTCTGCGCCATTTAATGCAAATACAACTCGTACATCTGCTCCATTAAATGCGTATGGAACGAACAACTGCTCACACCATCCAGTCTACTGTTCACACCATCCGTTCTACTGTTCATGCCGTAAAAGGAACAGTGACCTAATTCGTAGTCTTCTAAGAGTAGTATAAAAGGAAGTCTCATGTTGAGATCTTCCTTCAACACTTAAAAAAAATGAATCACTAATACTCTCAAGCTTTATATCGTCAAATATATCTGAGTATTACATTCTCACACAAACACAAAATAGTTCTTAATCTGTTCTTGGTGTTCTTATCATATATTGAACAACAGTAACTTTTCAAGAGATCCTTTCATTCTTTACTGTTTTCTTTATAAGTGTGCGTTCAAATATCTATCAAACATATCTGTTAGTTTAATACGCTTCCGCATCAAACTCTAAACTCAAACTAATAGACTGTTAATCTTGTTTAAGTGAAACTGGGATCCAACAATTGGTATCAGAGCTTGCCTTGATTTTTAATATCAAGTGATCCTCTTTACAAGATTCGTGATAGATATTATTCTGTTTTTAACCTGTTCCTAATTTCATTAAGAAGTTTCTGTTTTTTTCTTATCATTTTCGATTTTCGAAAACTGTATTCTTAACAAGAAACTATTCTTCTCCAGGTTAAAAATCCTTTTCCAGAAAATCTTCCAGTTCATCGAAGTTACTCTTTAGTCATACTTTCTTTCTAGAACCTTCAAAATGACAAATACAAATAATTTCTTTACTACTGGTTCTCTCACTAAACCTCCTACTCTTCTTCGAGATGAGTATCCTCAATGGAAAATAAGAATGGTCCATTTTTTCGAGGGTACTGAAAGAAATCTAGTACAATATCTTTACAATCCTCCTCCTGTTCCCATGATAGTAGTACCTCGTGTACCTGCTACGGCTGGATCTCTCGAAATCCCCGAACATCAAAAACCGAAGCCAAAAGGAGAGTGGTCAACCGAAGATAAAGCAGAAGATGAAGTTGCTCAGAAAACCAAGAGGACATTGATTATGGCAATACCCAACGAACTCTTTCAATCCTTGGATGCATGTGAAACAGCACATGATCTTTGGAAAGAACTGGAAAGACAGTTGGAAGGAGGTGCTAAAACACAGAAAAACCGAAGAGCACATTACATCAATGAATATCATGCATTCAGAGCCTCTGCAACAGAATCTCTGCAAACAACATACGACAGATTCAACTCTCTAATCAACAAATGCAGAAAATCAGGCATTCACAGAACTTCTGAAGAAAACAATGTCATGTTTTTAAAGAGCTTAAATGATGAATGGCTCCAGCTGTCTATGTCCCTACAAACAAATCAGGATCTAGACACCTGGACTCTCTCTGATCTTTACGGAACATTAGCCGCACAAGAACCTCAAATAACACAGGCTAAAACACTAACCATTGCACCATATGCATTGGTTAGTAAAACTACAGAGGCTGCACAGAGACCAAGGAATGATAGAGCCACAGAGGAGAAGAAGAAGGAGAAGAAGAAGGAGAAGAAGAAGATGGTGATAGTTGACAGTGAAGAAGAAGAGCAGGTAGAAGAGGAAATAACTCTTGCGTCACTAGCTAAATCATTAGCTCTATTGACAAAAGAGTTCAGAGGAAACAGAAGGGGTTCAGAAAGTGATAGATATGGCAGAGACAACCAGAATGACAGAAGAGATGACAGAAGAGGAGCAGAATCAACTGGCCGACAGAGGTCAAGCGATAGAAATTACAGAGGGAATGACCGACAGAGGTCAGATGACTCGGTAAGCCACACGCAACAAGAATGCTACAAGTGCGGCAAACCTGGTCATTATGCAAACGAATGTAGAACAGAGAAAGGTGGAGACCTACAGAAGTCCAATGATCGAACTGGAAACACTCCCCAAGGGTGTTTCAACTGCGAAAAGCCAGGCCATTTTGCGAATGAATGCAGAAGCAGATCTAACCGCCCACAGAGGGACTCAGCTTTTTACAAAAAGAAAGCTGAGTATTATGCTCAAAAATCCCTAACGGCAAAAGGGCATTCTGAGGAGAACACAGAAGACTTCCAGTCAGACTCTACTTTTGACGATGAACACACCGCCAATGCCCTATTATGTGGCATGGCAAAAGTCGACTCCTGCACTGACTCTGAGGTATCCACTTCAAACTCTACCTCTTGTATTACCTCTGTAGATGATAATATCCTTAGACTTAACATTGAATTAATTGAACTGAAAGAGATAAATCAAAGCGTTCAGAAAAGACTCACTTTCAATGAGAGAGAAGTACGGCTTCTCACTCAAGAAAAAGCAAAGATTTTTGAAGAAAAAGAGAGGATAGAAAAGAATTGGAACAAAACTTTAGATCCTTTGAAAAAGCAAATTTCTGAATTAACCTATGCTTTAAAAGACAAAACAAAAGAACTTTCAGTTTCAAGGAGCGAAACTACTGACATAAGAGCTCTTAAAGAATACTTTCAAAGAGAAAGAGAGGTATTATGGCAAGATCTACTCAGAAGAGACGTTTTGCTTAAAAACTATAAAGATGCACAGAAAGTTTATGAAAAGGTAAACTCACAAATAGGGAGACGAGGTATAGGGTATGATGATATCACCCTAGGTGTTGAAGGCAAAAGAAATAAACCTCTATCCTCTCTATTTGTGATAGGAAAAACGAACAAACCAGATTTTCCAAATCTAATCTCTGTAAGTAAAAGGGTGAAAACCTCTGTGGAACCTTACTTGAGGAAACATAAGAAGATGATTAACGTGTGGTTTGAAAACACAGACTCATCATCTTCAACCTCTGTCAATAGAGGTATCAAACCAAAGAAATATCTGAAAACACAAGATCAGATTGGTATCTTCAAGTTTGGTAAACCAGAGACCCAAACACAGGTTGCTTTTGTCTATTTGATAAATGTTGAAAAGAAGTTATCGGCAGAAGCTCCTGAGTTTAAACCCACTTTTTCAGAAGAAAATTTTAAAGAAACAATTGAAAAAGGAATTTTGGAAATATGGAAATCAAGCGTTTTAGAAAAATTCTGTACATCTTCTATAGATAAAATTCTCGCTGAAGAGATCCTATCAGAAACCTCTGCAATCTATGAAAACTATTCTACAGAGGAAGAAAGCGTGTATGACACATGTTCGGAAAATTCAGCCTCTATTGAAAGAATTGACTCAACCTCTGTATACGAGGACGATTCATCTTCCGACGATTCAGAGACAGATGTCACTTCTGGGGTAGTTCTCTATGACACAGAGGATGTTAAATACTCCTCTGAAGTTCTTCACAGAACTATTTCTTCTAAAGAGAAAATCAGAGAGATTCCTATCTGCCCAGATTTTCTGAATTTGAATCTACAAGTCAAAACCTCTGCTGAGCTTAAAATGTTACAGAAGACCTCTATAGAACCTATAAGGTCTAAATTTTCAAAACCTAAGGTTAACAAATCTTTTTCTTCTGTGACAGTGATGAAGGAAGTTCACCACAGAAGCAACCCACAGAAGGCAGGACCAAAAAAGAGCTTTTGCAAACAACATTCGAGTATTCATAGATCTTCTAGTAATAGGAAATCTACTGTAAAGAAAGAATGTAATGCCTCTGTGGCTCAGTTCAAAATTTTCAATGAAAAGTTCAAGCAAATTGCATCTCATATTCAATACTGTCGTTGCTTTGATCTTATGTATAAACTTAATAATCATTTTTCAAGTCAAGATTGTTTACTCTCTACGAATATTCAAAAGTCAAATCCCACAAAGAAACAATCTGATTTCACTACAGAGAACAAAATGTATTTCAAGAATGCCAAGGCAAACTTGAAAAATTCTAACAATATTGGACCCATGTGGATATGGGTACCTAAATCTCTGTGATTGTCCTGCAGAATATGTATGTGCCAACCTGGTATCTAGACTCCGGATGCTCGAGGCACATGACTGGCAATAGAAGATTACTATCCACATACAAAGAAACACAAGAAGGTGGATCTGTAACTTTTGGTGACAACAAAAAGGGACACATAAAAGGCTATGGAGTCATAGTAAAGGAAAATGTTTCTGTACACAAAGTTGCATATGTGGATGGCCTTAAGCACAACCTACTGAGTGTAAGCCAACTCTGTGATACAGGATTCGAAGTGTTGTTCAAAAGAACTTTCTGCGCTCTGAAAAGTGAAGAAACAGGGATAGAACTTCTGCGAGCAGAAAGAAGAGGTGATCTCTATCTGATGAATTTCAATTCAAAGAACAAGGACAAAGTTTGTCTTGTTGCCTGCAAAAGTGAAGAAGCCTGGTTATGGCACAACAGGTTCTGTCACTTGAATTTTCACACATTGGATAAACTGGTCAAACTTGATCTAGTTAAAGGTTTGCCAAATGTCAAATTTAATAAGGATCATTTGTGTTCTGCCTGTGAGATGGGAAAACTCAAAAGAGCTTCCCACAAAGGAAAAACAGATGTGTCTTGCCCCAGGCCTCTGTACATGCTTCATGTCGACCTCTGCGGTCCCATTGCCATACAGAGCCTAGGTGGCAAGAAATATATACTTGTCTTAATTGATGAGTATTCGCGATTTACCTGGGTTGAATTTGTCCGTAAGAAATCAGATGTACCAAACATCTTGATTAGCCTAATGAAAAGAATCCAAGTTCTTTATGAATGCAGGATACTGAAGTTAAGAAGTGACAATGGCACAGAAATTAAAAATTCAGTCATTGAAGCCTATCTTTCTACAGAAGGAATATCACAGAACTTCTCTGCAGCACGCACTCCACAGCAGAACGGAGTAGTCGAAAGAAAGAATCGAACGCTCGTGGAGGCTGCAAGAACTATGCTATCAGCATGTGGATTACCAATGAACTTTTGGGCAGAAGCGATCTCTACCGCATGTTATACACAGAATCGCTCAACCATCGTGAAAAGGCACATCAAAACTCCTTATGAATTGATCAACAAAAGGCGGCCAAACATCAAGTTTTTCCATGTATTTGGATGTAAATGCTTTGTTCTAAACGACAGAGATTCCAGAGGAAAATTTGAAGTAAAGGCTGATGAAGGAAAATTCATTGGATACTCTGCCGCTTCCAAAGCCTACAGAGTATACCTTACGAAATCACGAAAGATCGTAGAAAGCATCAATGTTTCTTTTGATGACTCATTCCAGAAGACTTCTGAGCAAATAAGTTCAGAACTCGGACTCAAAGGGGAATCTTCGAGCATCTCTCAATCAAAAGAACTGAATCTTCTATTCCTAGAGATGTTCCATGATGACATTGATCCCTCTGTTGGAACATTAAGAGCTTCTGCAGAACCATCCTCTGTCGTACAAAATCCTACAGGTATGACTCTCACTGGTCCAAATAATGCTTCATCTTCTTCTGTTAATGCTACAGATGCAAATGCTGAAGAAGAATCTACAGAAGAGGAAACTCAAAGAAAAACGACCACAGAAGCTGTTGAACAACCAACTCCGTAATCCACAGAGGAACCAATAACTGAAAACACAGAGGACTAAGTCTATACGTCCTCAGAGGAACGAACTCCACCACCACTCATACAAATCATTCCAGTAGGATCAACTACAAAGGCTCGCACAACAACAGAGGCTACAACAAAAGTAGAACATCCAGAAGCCTCTGCAGAGCAAGTTGATGATATTGATGACCATCTTCCACGCACAACAAAGTGGACAAAAAGCCATCCTCAAAGCCAAATAATTGGTGAACCTTCTGCCAAGGTAAAAACTCGGTCTGCCACTGCTAATTTTTGTTTCTTCACGAACTTTATTAGTGTGATAGAACCAAAGAGGATTTCTGAAGCCCTGGATGACCCAAACTGGGTAGACGCCATGCAAGATGAGCTTCTGCAGTTTGAACGAAACAAATTATGGACTCTAGTACCTCTGACACGAGGGAAACAGGCCATAGGAACTAAATGGGTCTACAGAAACAAGAAGGATGAAGATGGAGTGGTCATCAGAAACAAGGCACGGTTAGTGGCAAAGGGATATCGACAAGAAGAAGGCATAGACTACGATGAGACTTTTGCCCCTGTAGCACGGCTCGAAGCAATAAGAATTTTCTTAGCCTTTGCAGCCCACAGAGGTTTTAAGGTCTATCAGATGGACGTAAAATCAGCCTTTCTCAACGGTGAAATCCAAGAAGAGGTCTACGTCAATCAGCCACCAGGGTTTGAAAGTTCAAAGTATTAGTCACTCATGAGTCTCTCCATTTATTGTGACGGTTCCCCTTCCTGTATTTTGTTTATTCTCTAAGAGGTGTACTTGTAATTCTTTATTTGTATATATTGTGATGATCTCCTCCCTTATCAGTATGGAGAATCATTCTCTCATGGTATCAGAGCCTAAAGATCCTACCTTTTATCCTTCTACCTCTCTAATCCATGGCGGCCTCTTCCTCCACCGATACCCTCCTCCCCATGAACACCCTTATGCATCTCCTCACCATTCGTCTTTCCCCCTCTAACTACCTGTTATGGAAGAGCCAACTTATCCCTCTCCTCACCCATCAGGGCCTGTCGGGTCACGTTGACGGCACCTCTTCTGCCCCGCCCACAGAACTACTCATCGATGATAAGCCCTCGCCAAATCCGGCGTATGCGGCCTGGCTTGCTGCTGATCAGCGCACCGTAATCATTCTTCAAGCCTCTCTCATGGAAGAGGCCTTCTCTGAAATTATTGGTCTCGCTACGGCTCGACAAATATGGGTTGCCCTTGAGACAGCCTATAGCAACTCTTCTGTGGAGCGTATTCAAAACCTGCGTGATCAGCTTCGTCAGGTTTCCAAAGGTGCGTCTAGTATTGCTGATTATGGTCGTAAATTTAAGTCGATATGTGATCAACTATCAGCGATAGGTCATCCCGTGGCGGAGTCTGATAAAATCCATTGGTTTTTGTGTGGGCTTGGCGGTTCATTTGAGACATTTTCCACTGCTGTTCGAGCCTCTCGCACCCCTCTTCTCTTTCGGGATCTTCTTACGCAGGCCGAGGGGCATGAGTTGTTTCTCAAATCAATTCATGGGACTGCTGCCCCACCTGTCGCGTTTACTGCCCAAGCTCGTGACACTACTCCTTATAGGGGTCGTGGTGGTCGGTCCTCTCGTGGCGGTCGGGGACGCGGTCGCCGTTCCCCTCATTGTCAATTGTGTCGCACAAACGGCCATTATGCTAATGTCTGCCCTCGGCTTGCTACATATGCTACCCATGCTCCCACCTCTGATGATGCTCTTGCAAAAGCGTTTCATGCCCAATGTCATGTTTCTTCTGCTGGCCCTGATTGGTATGTTGACTCTGGTGCAACGGACCATATGACTTCTTCTTCTTCCTCGATGACTCAGGCCGCTCCATATTCTGGCCCCAACCAAGTTACCTTTGGGAATGGTCAGGTTCTTCCCATCTCTCTTATTGGGCAGTCCTCCTTTAATAATACTATCCGACTTCGGGACGTCTTGGTCATCCCTAAGATTACTAAAAATCTTTTATCCGTTAGCAAATTAACTTCTGATAATAATCTGGATGTTTTGTTTTCTCAACCATATTTCTACATTCAGGATCGAACAACGCGCAAGGTTCTCGCTCAAGGTCGGTGTGAACGTGGCTTGTATGTCCTCTCTACCAGTCCTCGGGCTCTATTTGCATCCACCAAATCAAAGTTGAAAGCGTCTTTTGAATTGTGGCACTCTCGTTTAGGACATGTGTCCCTTGACACCATTGTACTGTTAAATAAACAGGGCCGTTTATCGGTTACCTCTCTTTTACCAAATCCAGTTGTGTGCTCTCCTTGTCAAAAGGCTAAGGCACATCGCTTACCTTTTGTTCTCAATGAAAAGCGTTCTTTAAATATGTTAGACTTGGTGCACTGTGATTTGTGGGGACCTTCTCCTGTATGTTCTGTTGATGGTTATCGATATTATGTTGCCTTTGTGGATGATCATTCTAGATGCACATGGTTTTACCCCCTTCAAACCAAATCTGGTTATGCAATCTTGGATGTCTTTCTCAAGTTTGTTCAAACCCAATTTTCGCGCAAAGTAAAGGTTTTTCAGACTGATGGTGGTGCTGAATTCTTGAACCACCATGTTCGCAAACTGCTTGCTGATAATGGAACATTTCACCGGGTTTCCTGTCCATACACTCCTCAACAAAATGCTCGTGTCGAACGCAAACATCGACATATTGTTGAAACCGGTTTAGCAATGTTGTTCCACGCTCACGTCCCTCCATCTTATTGGGTTCATGCGTTTAGCTCTGCGGTTTATCTAATAAATCGTTTACCCACCTCGGTGTTAAAGAATAAATCTCCGTTCGAACTGGTATATAATCGGGCTCCAACTTACGATCACCTTCGGCCCTTTGGGTGTCGCGTTTACCCTTACTTACGCGATTATGCCGATCACAAATTGTCTCCACGTAGCCTCCCGTGCATTTTTCTTGGTTACTGCTCCCGTTACAAAGGTTATCAATGTCTTGATCCCGTGACGTCGCGTATTTATATAACCCGGCATGCCAAGTTTGATGAACAATGCTTCCCTTTTTCCAACATTATGTCCACAACTCCAGCGACCATGTTAACTTTGACATCTTTTTTGGATGATCATTCTTGTTCTTCCGTTGCTCCGGCTGGTTCGTCGCCGGTTCAGCCCGTTCAGGTATGTTCTTCACCGTTGCCTGCTTGCGGTCTTTGTGATGACTCGCCGTGCTCGCCCTCCGAAGCTACGGAAGTTAGTTTGGATACTGCGGAACGGCCGGTTCCTCTGACCACATCTGACCACCCTGAACATTCTACACTTGAACCCGCTGTTGCTTCGGACGTGCACGTTATACCTTCAACGCTGGCTTCGCCCGCTGGTGCTTCAGCTTCTATGCCCCTGCCTTCGGGACACCCGATGATCACTAGAGCCAAGGCGGGTATTTTCAAACCAAAACATCGGGCCGATTTAGCACACACTTCTGCTCATGGTCTTTATTCAGCTCTATTTGCTTCCGCCGATCCGAAAGGGTACAAGTCCGCTGCCAAACACCCGCATTGGATAACTGCTATGCATCATGAAATGGAAGCGCTTCACCGAAACAATACCTGGACGTTGGTTCCCAGACCTGAACATCATAACGTCGTTGGTTGCCGCTGGTTATTCCGGACCAAATATCGTGCTGATGGCTCGATTGAACGACACAAGGCGCGTCTCGTTGCGCAGGGCTTCAGTCAACTTCCGGGGCTAGATTATTCTAACACTTTCAGTCCGGTGGTTAAGGCCTCAACTGTTCGCATAGTGCTATCATTAGCTGTTCTTAACAACTGGAAACTTCGCCAGCTTGATGTTAATAATGCTTTCCTTAATGGTGAGCTATCTGAGCTCGTGTACATGGAACAACCTCCGGGCTTTCAGGATGCTGCTTTTCCTTCTCACGTGTGTCGTCTCAACAAAGCGCTCTATGGCCTTAAACAGGCTCCGCGAGCTTGGTTTCACCGGCTCAGCACCTTTCTCATTGACAGTGGGTTTGTGTGCAGTAAGGCGGATACTTCTTTGTTTGTCTTCAAACGGGATTCGTGCATTTTGTATCTGCTTGTCTATGTAGATGATTTAATTTTGACAGGAAATCAAGATGAGGTCATTCAGTCTTTCATCACCAAATTACATGCTGCGTTTGCCATCAAGGATCTCGGACGCCTTAATTTCTTTCTTGGGCTTGAAGTCGTCTATACTGATAATGGCCTGTTTCTCAGCCAATCCAAGTATGCTCACGACATTCTCCAACGGGCTGATCTCCTTAACGCCAAACCAGCTACCACTCCGCTTGCTTCCAATGCCGCATTTGTCACCAGTGGTGACTTATATGATAATCCGACTCACTATCGGTCTCTTGTGGGTGCTCTACAATATTTAACCATCACCCGTCCTGATATTTCTTATGCGGTTAACCAAGTCAGTCAGTTCCTTCAGGCTCCTACGCGCTCTCACTATCAGAGTGTCAAGCGTATTCTCCGCTATGTTAAGGGCACTTTGTCCTTTGGCCTCACTTTTTCTCGTCATCAGTCCACCGCCCTTCTTGGTTATTCCGATGCCGACTGGGCTCGGTGTCTTGAGACGCGTCGCTCCACTTATGGTTACTCTATTTTCCTAGGTGGCAATCTTGTCTCGTGGAGTGCTAAGAAACAACCCACCGTCTCTCGTTCGAGCTGTGAATCCGAGTATCGGGCTATGGCCAACACCGCTGCGGAGATAATTTGGATCACTCATGTATTAAGGGAGCTGCATGCCCTTCCTCCGGATCGGCCTACTCTCTTGTGTGACAACAAAAGTGCTTTATTTCTCACACAAAATCCGGTCTCTCACAAACGCGCTAAGCACATTGAGTTGGATTATCACTTTATTCGCGAGCTTGTTTCTTCTGGGAAACTCCACACCAAGTTTGTTCCTACCAAGCTTCAGGTGGCTGATATCTTTACAAAGAGTCTTCCCCGACATCAATTCGAGTTCTTTCGGGATATGTTGTGCATTAAACCGCCACCGTTTCGCTTGAGGGGGGATATTAGTCACTCATGAGTCTCTCCATTTATTTCCATTTATTTCATTTATTGTGACGGTTCCCCTTCCTGTATTTTGTTTATTCTCTAAGGGGTGTACTTGTAATTCTTTATTTGTATATATTGTGATGATCTCCTCCCTTATCAGTATGGAGAATCATTCTCTCACAAAGTACCCAAAACATGTGTACTATTTTGAAAAGGCTCTGTACGGACTGAAACAGGCTCCAAGAGCATGGTACGAACGACTTTCTACCTTTCTTCTGAACAATGGCTACGACAGAGGTACAACAGATACTACCCTTTTCTATAAACATAAGGATAGCGAAATAATGCTTGTACAAATTTATGTGGATGATATAATTTTTGGGTCTTCTAATACAGAAGAGTGCAAAAACTTTGAAAAACTCATGCAGAGTGAGTTTGAAATGAGTATGATGGGAGAATTAACATTCTTCCTCGGACTTCAAGTCAAACAATCATCAGAGGGAATCTTTATAAATCAAGCCAAATATGTCTCTGACATTCTTTCAAAATATAGCCTCTCTGATGCCTCTGCAATGAAAACTCCAATGGCCACTGGAAATAAGTTACACTTAGATCCAGATGGCATCTCTGTAGAAAGCTCTCTCTACAGAGGCATGATTGGATCTTTATTATATTTAACTGCTAGCAGACCTGACATTATGCATGCCATATGTCTTTGTGCACGTTATCAAGCTAATCCTAAGAAATCACATTATGATGCTGTGAAGAGAATCTTAAGATACCTAAAGGGGACCAAAAATCTTGGTCTCTGATATCCACAGAACTCTGGGTTTTGTCTTAAAGCTTATACAGATTCAGACTATGGGGGATGCATGCTCGACAGAAAAAGTACCTCTGGGAGTTGTCAATTCCTAGGTGGTAAACTAGTCAGCTGGACGTCCAAGAAACATAATTGTGTATCAACATCTACTGCAGAAGCTGAGTACGTTGCTGCTGCTAGCTGTTGTTCTCAGGTTCTATGGATGAAGACTCAGCTGAAAGACTACGGGCACATCCTTTTCAAAATACCCATCTTCTGTGATTCTAAGAGTGCCATTGCTATCTCTGCCAACCCTGTGCAACACTCTAAAACAAAGCACATCGATATAAGGTACCATTTCTTGAAACATCATGTTGAACACGGTACAATCGAAATGCATTTTGTGCCTACAGAATATCAACTAGCAGACTTATTCACCAAAGCTTTAGATGTAAAAAGATTCAATTTCTTGGTGGGTAAGTTAGGAATGATAAACATGTCGTGAAAAGCCTCTGTAAGTATAGATTATCTTCTGTAAATATGAGTGAATACATTGCTTTATTTTACTGCTTTGATTGATTTTACTTCTGTATGTAAATTCTTAAATCTTAGTTCTTAAAACCACAAAGCTTCTGTAAAGTCTGCTCAGAACCTCTGACAATCTTCACAGAACCTCTGATAGACTTGACCTATGCACTATGCAGAACTTATCCTATTTTTGATCCAAGCATAGGTCAAGGGGGAGCAGAAGAGAAACAACTTGATCTAAAGAGGTGATTAGATCAAGGGGGAGCAGAAAATAAATTTCTTGATCTAAAGAGATGATTAGATCAAGGGGGAGCAGAAGAGACCATGCAATAAACTACAGAGGATAATCTGTAAGGGGAAGCCAAGGAAAAGTGTCCAAAAGTCTATCGACAGAAGCCAGACATTACTTCCGAGAAGAAGAATCAAAAGGTGCCTCACAGGGAAGATTGGAAGCATAGACCAGAGCTCGCACCAAATTTTAACGATCATGTATGGGGTTTACTATGATCTCCCTCTCGATTACTCAACAATCATGATGCAAGAGATCGTCAATGCAATTGACATAAAGAACAATACAAAAAGAGTAAAAGAGAAAGATCCAAATTATCTACCACCCCTGCAATTTCCAAGAATTCTGGGTATTCTTTTTGAACCTCTGCTCTTGATGGAGAATTGGCCAATGGAAGGGCCAACTCCTAAACAGTTCCCATGAACAAGAATATCCCCACAGATCACACAGATGTCTACAGATTCTGCAGGCCAATATCGAAGAGGCTTCTGAGCTACGCAACAAGCAAATCCCTTACCCGTAGGTACATACGCAATCATAGGACTCCCCAACCGAGTCCTGTGACACCCCCGCGTTTAAGAGTCCCCCTAGAAGCAATAATTGTAGAACCTCTCTCTCCACAGACGAAGGAACAAAGACTGGCCAAACACTTGGCAATACAACAGAGCTTCACAGACAAACGTGCAAAGCTTAAAAGAAAGAAGTCCACGAAAGCCTCTGCCTCAACCCAGAAGAAGAAATCCAAGAAGAGGAAAACTGCAGAAGGCACCTCTACAGATGTTACTGAACCACAAACTTCACCTCCTCATGCCACAGAAGTTGGCTCCTCTGCTCCTCCCTCTTCTTCAAAACCAAAGAAGAAACGAAAGTCAAAGCCAACAGAGGAAGGGGCCCCAAAACCAAAGAGGAGAAAGACCAAAAAGAAGTTGAGAACAATCGCAGAAGAGGAGCCTGCAGAGGTGGTTGAAACAGAGGCAACAGAAGCTCAAGAAGAACCTGCAGAACACTTGGAAACAGAGGTCACAGAGGCTAGGGTAGAAGCCACTGCAGAGGAGGGAACTGCAGAAGAAGCTGAAGATCGATATGCTCATCAAGGAAGCTTAAGTGCCTTCCTTGACAATCCCGATATTGCCAACACCCTGAATACCGCCGGGTGGACTGCAGAACCACTCGACCACCACACCTCAGAGGAACACGATTTCTCTATCTCTGGGGTGGACACTCATCTGCAAGCCGACAACGAAACTCCCAGAGATCATCAGGGTGAAACTCCAGACATCTTACAGAATCCCTTCTTACAGGGATTGGACGTTCACAGAAGGAGTCCTAGACCAGCCTCTGCAGTAGTCATAGAAGAGATTGACATGTCAGAAGAGGCCATCAGAGAAAGGAATCAGTTTCTATCTGCTGAGTGGGAGCACCCAGAGGTTACAGAGGAATTAGAGAAAATGGGAGGAAAAGAAAAAGAAATAGAAAAAGATGCCGTAGAAGAAGAAGGCACACATCCATCACCCCCTCCCAGTGCAACCCACATTTCTGACACTGCAGGTCTAGCTGCAGAAGGTGTCATTGAAACAGAGCAACACAGCTCGAACCTTACCCAACCCATCCAGCCAGAGGTTATTCTTTCAACCTCTGAGCCCACAATAACCGGGGAAACCATTCCTAGGGAGTCTCCTCAAAGAGACTCACCTACAGTTCGTGATCAATCGCCCCAGATCACATCAGAACACCCAACAGAGGAATTTGTTTCCTCTGCCACGCACATATTAGGACCCACACTTCTTTCAGAGAGAAGTAGCGAGCACAAAGACAAAGAGACTCTAGACAAGTCTCCTAGTCAACAGGAGGATATTCCAATACCCACCTCTGGAGTGGATTTGGACAATGTTCTTCTCAGAACTTCTGTAGAGACTGAAACTCTTGTTTCTTCTCGAGGATCAGAAGGAAATCCTTCCACCCCCAATGTACAAACAAGGGTGAAAGAAGGTGTCCAAGGAACAGGGACTGACTCAGGAGACGCATGTGTTCCTCCAGAGGTTACCACCGGAACACAAGTAACAAGGGATGAGTTCCAAACCCTTGTCACCTCTGTGAACCAAACCTTGAAAGAGTTGCAAAGCTCTTTCAATTCTTTTACAGAGACTACATCACAGGCCATGCTGAATCTAAACACCAAAGTGGACAACCTGTCCCCAGAGGTGAAATCTGCCTTATCCCAAATGAAAGCCTCTGCAACAACAACTACCACTTCTGCCGCAACAATTACAACTTCTTCAATTGAGGACTCCATCAAAAAGTTCATTGGGCAAATGAACAAACAGTCTTCAATGTCAACGGGCATCACTCCTGCAGATCTACAGAAGGCCCTACAACAAGCTCAAGAAGAAGCAATGAGAAATACTGTCCTGATGCAACCAAAAGATTACATGACAAGAGCACAGCTGACAGAGCTTGGGCAGAATGTGATCAATCAAGTCACATAAGTTATCCTCTCCTTCACCACTGCCAATGCCAACTATGTAAAAGACTTCAGAAAGAGTGTCGGAAAAATGCGCTTCAGAACAGAAGCAGAACTGGCAACACTTCTCGGCCTCTGTGATGATGTCTGCACAAAGCTTATGGCCACAGGAGCAGAACTCCCAAAGAAATCTAAGGATTCAGGTAGGGCGGAAGGTACTTCTGAAAAGGGTCAGGATGACTCTGATGATGATGATGACCATCCTGGTCCATCAGATCATCCTGAGGGGGAGAAATCGACAGAGAGAGCTGCAAGCAGAGGACTTACAAGTCCACCAATAGCCGCAGAGCCTGTCAGTCAAGCCCCTCCTGAACAAACCCAACAACAGCAACAAACACAACAGACCACAGAGACAATACCCACCTCTGTGGAATCATCTACTCAAGAAACAGAGACTACAGAAAAGACAATAGAGGCTACAACCTCCCCTGAGGTAAT
Organism: Saussurea involucrata; assembly: GCA_033807775.1. NCBI lineage: Eukaryota > Viridiplantae > Streptophyta > Magnoliopsida > Asterales > Asteraceae > Saussurea > Saussurea involucrata. Next base: position 82,975,473 of record CM066313.1, read on the forward strand.
CATCTTAGAAGAAAGCCCAACAAACCAACCCGGAGGAACAGAAGCTCAGAAGACCACAGAGGAAGCACCCACCTCTGTGGAGTTCCCTTCAGTATTTTGAAAAGATGTTCAACACTTGACATCCTCTTCCGAAGAAGATCTTCCCTCCCAACCACCAAAACCAACAGAATCACCCCAAACAATCCCAAGAAGAAAGTCGATTGCCCACAAACCACCAAGAACAAAAACCTCTGCCTTCTCTGTTCTGAGAAAAATGCACGACACAATGACTGATCGAATGGCAAGAAGAGCAGAAGAAAGCCACATGTTTACGTCAGTATTCAGAATGGCAAGATAATTCGAATTTCCTCAATCACCAGAACCAGAGCTCACAGAAGAAGTCACTAAAGAACCTCCAACAGAGGTTACAGAGCCAACAAAAGCAACAAAACCAGAACCTCAGAAGTCCTCTCAAGCACAAGTGTCAGAATCTACAGAGGCAACTCCCATCAGTCCAAAAGACCCAACACCCAAGACTACAGAAGCAGCAGGTTCAGAACCACCAAAGGCCAAAGACAAGGGAAAGGCAAAAATTACAGAAGAGCCCAAGAAGAAGAAAATATTGCCCAACCCCACAGAAAAGCTAATGAAAAGCGCCTTCGATGCCTTCAAAACCCCTAAACCTGAAGAAGAAGAAGAAGACTGGCATACGGGTTAAAACCTCTGTCAGATATTCCACTGACAGGAAGAGCTGCAGAAGTAGTTCAACAGATGGAAAGCCTCAGAAGACAACCACCACCACGTGGTCAAGCACTTGAAGAAATGGAAGAAGAGGTCCACAAATACCTCTACAAAGAACCTTATCAGACAAATCTTCCAATAGACCACATCACTGATCCAAGAATCAGACAAGAGTTTGAGAACATCTTCTGCAGAACAAAGCCAAGATCCAGAGCAGAAGTCTTCTCAAATCACAAGATCAAAAAGGTGATCTTCTGTAGGTTCTCTGTTACAAGAACCTATCCAAGGGTCAGGTACAACCTTTACAGAGTCAAAAGGGACAACAATTCAGAAACCACCTTCGCTGATGCTGACATAAGGAATCTGAATCCCTATGATTTACCTGAACTTCTGCAATGGACGAAGGATAACTACAACACAGAGCCAAACGTCAGAGCCTATCAAGTGTTCAGAAAGGCCATGAGGGAAAAGCTTCTGATCTACAGTGTGTCAGACTTTCAGCTTGGAATAGATCTCGGCCTCAAACATCTAAACCTTCGTCCACCAGAAGATCGCTGCCCACCTGACGCTGTGCCAAATTCCATAATTACAGAACCAAGGATTGGGTTAGTATATCTAAACTCAAAAGGCGAAGCCAAACTTTTCTTGCCTCTGGAATGTCAGAAATACTCTACAAGTACCCTGAACAAGTTCAGAGCAACCCTGGTAAAATACAGAGATACAGAGCTGATGAAAAGAGAGACTGCAGATGCCTTCATCACAGAGATCGATGCCACAATACGCTTAAGAGAGCTCTGCATCAGTTTCTACAGAGAGATCAGAGAAGTCGGAAATGACAACAGAAGCTACAATGATTTCACAGATGCCAAAATCTGATTCTCAAAACAAAAATCTCTGTAAATCTTGTTAATGTATCTTTCAATGTACTCAAATGTAAAATGCCTTTGGCACATCTTTGAATGAAAGAACATTCGAGGTATTGTTTAACCTCTGTCATATCAAACTTAGCCTAAAAGTACTTAAGTGTCAAATTTTTATTTTTCACTACTTAGGGGGAGATTGTTAGCTTCAATCTTCCTAATCATAGAAGTACTTAGAAGTAGTGAAAAATAGGCTAAGTGAAGAAAGCCTCTTACAGAGGCTCTGCCACTTCTTCCAGAAGATCCAAGTCCATAAAGCTACAGAACTTACAGAGGTGATCACAGAACCTCTGTAATGCGCACAAAGAAGATCAACTCGGAAACAAGTGAAGGCTGCTCTACAGAAGATCAGACCTCAGAACCTCTGTAATCCTTTACAGAGCCTCTGTGGTCTGTGATGAAGACTTAGAAGATATTTCATATCTTACTACTGTTACTGGATCCGTTCATCAACTTGCATGGTAGCGTGCCCTGTCAAACATAAACACGTGTCAAGCTCTGAGTGGACTCAATAGGACATGGTACAACATAGACGTCTGCGCCATTTAATGCAAATACAACTCGTACATCTGCTCCATTAAATGCGTATGGAACGAACAACTGCTCACACCATCCAGTCTACTGTTCACACCATCCGTTCTACTGTTCATGCCGTAAAAGGAACAGTGACCTAATTCGTAGTCTTCTAAGAGTAGTATAAAAGGAAGTCTCATGTTGAGATCTTCCTTCAACACTTAAAAAAAACGAATCACTAATACTCTCAAGCTTTATATCGTCAAATATATCCGAGTATTACATTCTCACACAAACACAAAATAGTTCTTAATCTGTTCTTGGTGTTCTTATCATATATTGAACAATAGTAACTTTTCAAGAGATCCTTTCATTCTTTACTGTTTTCTTTATAAGTGTGCGTTCAAATATCTATCAAACATATCTGTTAGTTTAATACGCTTCCGCATCAAACTCTAAACTCAAACTAATAGACTGTTAATCTTGTTTACGTGAAACTGGGATCCAACAATTGGTATCAGAGCTTGCCTTGATTTTTAATATCAAGTGATCCTCTTTACAAGATTCGTGATAGATATTATTCCGTTTTTAACCTGTTCCTAATTTCATTAAGAAGTTTCTGTTTTTTTCTTATCATTTTTGATTTTCGAAAACTGTATTCTTAACAAGAAACTATTCTTCTCCAGGTTAAAAATCCTTTTCCAGAAAATCTTCCAGTTCATCGAAGTTACTCTTTAGTCATACTTTCTTTCTAGAACCTTCAAAATGACAAATACAAATAATTTCTTTACTACTGGTTCTCTCACTAAACCTCCTACTCTTCTTCGAGATGAGTATCCTCAATGGAAAATAAGAATGGTCCATTTTATCGAGGGTACTGAAAGAAATCTAGTACAATATCTTTACAATCCTCCTCCTGTTCCCATGATAGTAGTACCTCGTGTACCTGCTACGGCTGGATCTCTCGAAATCCCCAAACATCAAAAACCGAAGCCAAAAGGAGAGTGGTCAACCGAAGATAAAGCAGAAGATGAAGTTGCTCAGAAAACCAAGAGGACATTGATTATGGCAATACCCAACGAACTCTTTCAATCCTTGGATGCATGTGAAACAGCACATGATCTTTGGAAAGAACTGGAAAGACAGTTGGAAGGAGGTACTAAAACACAGAAAAACCGAAGAGCACAGTACATCAATGAATATCATGCATTCAGAGCCTCTGCAACAGAATCTCTGCAAACAACATACGACAGATTCAACTCTCTAATCAACAAATGCAGAAAATCAGGCATTCACAGAACTTCTGAAGAAAACAATGTCATGTTTTTAAAGAGCTTAAATGATGAATGGCTCCAGGTGTCTATGTCCCTACAAACAAATCAGGATCTAGACACCTGGACTCTCTCTGATCTTTACGGAACATTAGCCGCACAAGAACCTCAAATAGCACAGGCTAAAACACTAACTATTGCACCATATGCATTGGTTAGTAAAACTACAGAGGCTGCACAGAGACCAAGGAATGATAGAGCCACAGAGGAGAAGAAGAAGGAGAAGAAGAAGATGGTGATAGTTGACAGTGAAGAAGAAGAGCAGGTAGAAGAGGAAATAACTCTTGCGTCACTAGCTAAATCATTAGCTCTATTGACAAAAGAGTTCAGAGGAAACAAAAGGGGTTCAGAAAGTGATAGATATGGCAGAGACAACCAGAATGACAGAAGAGGAGCAGAATCAAGTGGCCGACAGAGGTCAAGCGATAGAAATTACAGAGGGAATGACCGACAGAGGTCAGATGACTCGGTAAGCCACACGCAACAAGAATGCTACAAGTGCGGCAAACCTGGTCATTATGCAAACGAATGTAGAACAGAGAAAGGTGGAGACCTACAGAAGTCCAATGATCGAACTGGAAACACTCCCCAAGGGTGTTTCAACTGCGGAAAGCCAGGCCATTTTGCGAATGAATGCAGAAGCAGATCTAACCGCCCACAGAGGGACTCAGCTTTTTACAAAAAGAAAGCTGAGTATTATGCTCAAAAATCCCTAATGGCAAAAGGGCATTCTGAGGAGTACACAGAAGACTTCCAGTCAGACTCTACTTTTGACGATGAACACACCGCCAATGCCCTATTCTGTGGCATGGCAGAAGTCGACTCCTGCACTGACTCTGAGGTATCCACTTCAAACTCTACCTCTTGTATTACCTCTGTAGATGATAATATCCTTAGACTTAACATTGAATTAATTGAACTGAAAGAGATAAATCAAAGCGTTCAGAAAAGACTCACTTTCAACGAGAGAGAAGTACGGCTTCTCACTCAAGAAAAAGCAAAGATTTTTTAAGAAAAAGAGAGGATAGAAAAGAATTGAAACAAAACTTTAGATCCTTTGAAAAAGCAAATTTCTGAATTAACCTATGCTTTAAAAGACAAAACAAAAGAACTTTCAGTTTCAAGGAGCGAAACTACTGACATAAGAGCTCTTAAAGAATACTTTCAAAGAGAAAGAGAGGTATTATGGCAAGATCTACTCAGAAGAGACGTTTTGCTTAAAAACTATAAAGATGCACAGAAAGTTTATGAAAAGGTAAACTCACAAATAGGGAGACGAGGTATAGGGTATGATGATATCACCCTAGGTGTTGAAGGCAAAAGAAATAAACCTCTATCCTCTCTATTTGTAATAGGAAAAACGAACAAACCAGATTTTCCAAATCTAATCTCTGTAAGTAAAAGGGTGAAAACCTCTGTGGAACCTTACTTGAGGAAACATAAGAAGATGATTAACGTGTGGTTTGAAAACACAGACTCATCATCTTCAACCTCTGTCAATAGAGGTATCAAACCAAAGAAATATCTGAAAACACAAGATCAGATTGGTATCTTCAAGTTTGGTAAACCAGAGACCCAAACACATGTTGCTTTTGTCTGTTTGATAAATGTTGAAAAGAAGTTATCGGCAGAAGCTCCTGAGTTTAAACCCACTTTTTCAGAAGAAAATTTTAAAGAAACAATTGAAAGAGGAATTTTGGAAATATGGAAATCAAGCGTTTTAGAAAAATTCTGTACATCTTCTATAGATAAAATTCTCGCTGAAGAGATCCTATCAGAAACCTCTGCAATCTATGAAAACTATTCTACAGAGGAAGAAAGCGTGTATGACACATGTTCGGAAAATTCAACCTCTATTGAAAGAATTGACTCAACCTCTGTATACGAGGACGATTCATCTTCCGACGATTCAGAGACAGATGTCACTTCTGGGGTAGTTCTCTATGACACAGAGGATGTTAAATACCCCTCTGAAGTTCTTCACAGAACTATTTCTTCTAAAGAGAAAATCAGAGAGATTCCTATCTGCCCAGATTTTCTGAATTTGAATCTACAAGTCAAAACCTCTGCTGAGCTTAAAATGTTACAGAAGACCTCTATAGAACCTATAAGGTCTAAATTTTCAAAACCTAAGGTTAACAAATCTTTTTCTTCTGTGACAGTGATGAAGGAAGTTCACCACAGAAGCAATCCACAAAAGGCAGGACCAAAAAAGAGCTTTTGCAAACAACATTCGAGTATTCATAGATCTTCTAGTAATAGGAAATCTACTATAAAGAAAGAATGTAATGCCTCTGTGGCTCAGTTCAAAAATTTCAATGAAAAGTTCAAGCAAATTGCATCTCATATTCAATACTGTCGTTGCTTTGATCTTATGTCTAAACTTAATAATCATTTTTCAAGTCAAGATTTTTTACTCTCTACGAATATTCAAAAGTCAAATCCCACAAAGAAACAATCTGATTTCACTACAGAGAACAAAATGTATTTCAAGAATGCCAAGGCAAACTTGAAAAATTCTAACAATATTGGACCCATGTGGATATGGGTACCTAAATCTCTGTGATTGTCCTGCAGAATAAGTATGTGCCAACCTGGTATCTAGACTCCGGATGCTCGAGGCACATGACTGGCAATAGAAGATTACTATCCACATACAAAGAAACACAAGAAGGTGGATCTGTAACTTTTGGTGACAACAAAAAGGGACACATAAAAGGCTATGGAGTCATAGTAAAGGAAAATATTTCTGTACACAAAGTTGCATATGTGGATGGCCTTAAGCACAACCTACTGAGTGTAAGCCAACTCTGTGATACAGGATTCGAAGTGTTGTTCAAAAGAACTTTCTGCGCTCTGAAAAGTGAAGAAACATGGATAGAACTTCTGCGAGCAGAAAGAAGAGGCGATCTCTATCTGATGAATTTCAATTCAAAGAACAAGGACAAAGTTTGTCTTGTTGCCTGCAAAAGTGAAGAAGCCTGGTTATGGCACAACAGGTTCTGTCACTTGAATTTTCACACATTGGATAAACTGGTCAAACTTGATCTAGTTAAAGGTTTGCCAAATGTCAAATTTAATAAGGATCATTTGTGTTCTGCCTGTGAGATGGGAAAACTCAAAAGAGATTCCCACAAAGGCAAAACAGATGTGTCTTGCCCCAGGCCTCTGTACATGCTTCATGTCGACCTCTGCGGTCCCATTGCCATACAGAGCCTAGGTGGCAAGAAATATATACTTGTCTTAATTGATGAGTATTCGCGATTTACCTGGGTTGAATTTGTCCGTAAGAAATCAGATGTACCAAACATCTTGATTAGCCTAATGAAAAGAATCCAAGTTCTTTATGAATGCAGGTTACTGAAGTTAAGAAGTGACAATGGCACAAAATTTAAAAATTCAGTCATTGAAGCCTATCTTTCTACAGAAGGAATATCACAGAACTTCTCTGCAGCACGCACTCCACAGCAGAACGGAGTAGTCGGAAGAAAGAATCGAACGCTCGTGGAGGCTGCAAGAACTATGCTATCAGCATGTGGATTACCAATGAACTTTTGGGCAGAAGCGATCTCTACCGCATGTTATACACAGAATCGCTCAACCATCGTGAAAAGGCACATCAAAACTCCTTATGAATTGATCAACAAAAGGCGGCCAAACATCAAGTTTTTCCATGTATTTGGATGTAAATGCTTTGTTCTAAACGACAGAGATTCCAGAGGAAAATTCGAAGTAAAGGCTGATGAAGGAAAATTCATTGGATACTCTGCCGCTTCCAAAGCCTACAGAGTATACCTTACGAAATCACGAAAGATCGTAGAAAGCATCAATGTTTCTTTTGATGACTCATTCCAGAAGACTTCTGAGCAAATAAGTTCAGAACTCGGACTCAAAGGGGAATCTTCGAGCATCTCTCAATCAAAAGAACTGAATCTTCTATTCCTAGAGATGTTCCATGATGACATTGATCCCTCTGTTGGAACATTAAGAGCTTCTGCAGAACCATCCTCTGTCGGACAAAATCCTACAGGTATGACTCTCACTGGTCCAAATAATGCTTCATCTTCTTCTGTTAATGCTACAGATGCAAATGCTGAAGAAGAATCTACAGAAGAGGAAACTCAAAGAAAAACGACCACATAAGCTGTTGAACAACCAACTCCGTAATCCACAGAGGAACCAATAACTGAAAACACAGAGGACCAAGTCTATACGTCCTCAGAGGAACGAACTCCACCACCACTCATACAAATCATTCCAGTAGGATCAACTACAAAGGCTCGCACAACAACAGAGGCTACAACAGAAGTAGAACATCCAGAAGCCTCTGCAGAGCAAGTTGATGATATTGATGACCATCTTCCACGCACAACAAAGTGGACAAAAAGCCATCCTCAAAGCCAAATAATTGGTGAACCTTCTGCCAAGGTAAAAACTCGGTCTGCCACTGCTAATTTTTGTTTCTTCACGAACTTTATTAGTGTGATAGAACCAAAGAGGATTTCTGAAGCCCTGGATGACCCAAACTGGGTAGACGCCATGCAAGATGAGCTTCTGCAGTTTGAACGAAACAAATTATGGACTCTAGTACCTCTGCCACGAGGGAAACAGGCCATAGGAACTAAATGGGTCTACAGAAACAAGAAGGATGAAGATGGAGTGGTCATCAGAAACAAGGCACGGTTAGTGGCAAAGGGATATCGACAAGAAGAAGGCATAGACTACGATGAGACTTTTGCCCCTGTAGCACGGCTCGAAGCAATAAGAATTTTCTTAGCCTTCGCAGCCCACAGAGGTTTTAAGGTCTATCAGATGGACGTAAAATCAGCCTTTCTCAACGGTGAAATCCAAGAAGAGGTCTACGTCAATCAGCCACCAGGGTTTGAAAGTTCAAAGTACCCAAGACATGTGTACTATTTTGAAAAGGCTCTGTACGGACTGAAACAGGCTCCAAGAGCATGGTACGAACGACTTTCTACCTTTCTTCTGAACAATGGCTACGACAGAGGTACAACAGACACTACCCTTTTCTATAAACATAAGGATAGCGAAATAATGCTTGTACAAATTTATGTGGATGATATAATTTTTGGGTCTTCTAATACAGAAGAGTGCAAAAACTTTGAAAAACTCATGCAGAGTGAGTTTGAAATGAGTATGATGGGAGAATTAACATTCTTCCTCGGACTTCAAGTCAAACAATCATCAGAGGGAATCTTTATAAATCAAGCCAAATATGTCTCTGACATTCTTTCAAAATATAGCCTCTCTGATGCCTCTGCAATGAAAACTCCAATGGCCACTGGAAATAAGTTACACTTAGATCCAGATGGCATCTCTGTAGAAAGCACTCTCTACAGAGACATGATTGGATCTTTATTATATTTAACTGCTAGCAGACCTGACATTATGCATGCCATATGTCTTTGTGCACGTTATCAAGCTAATCCTAAGAAATCACATTATGATGCTGTGAAGAGAATCTTAAGATACCTAAAGGGGACCAAAAATCTTGGTCTCTGATATCCACAGAACTCTGGGTTTTGTCTTAAAGCTTATACAGATTCAGACTATGGGGGATGCATGCTCGACAGAAAAAGTACCTCTGGGAGTTGTCAATTCCTAGGTGGTAAACTAGTCAGCTGGACGTCCAAGAAACATAATTGTGTATCAACATCTACTGCAGAAGCTGAGTACGTTGTTGCTGCTAGCTGTTGTTCTCAGGTTCTATGGATGAAGACTCAGCTGAAAGACTACGGGCACATCCTTTTCAAAATACCCATCTTCTGTGATTCTAAGAGTGCCATTGCTATCTCTGCCAACCCTGTGCAACACTCTAAAACAAAGCACATCGATATAAGGTACCATTTCTTGAAACATCATGTTGAACACAGTACAATTGAAATGCATTTTGTGCCTACAGAATATCAACTAGCAGACTTATTCACCAAAGCTTTAGATGTAAAAAGATTCAATTTCTTGGTGGGTAAGTTAGGAATGATAAACATGTCGTGAAAAGCCTCTGTAAGTATAGCTTATCTTCTGTAAATATGAGTGAATACCTTGCTTTATTTTACTGCTTTGATTGATTTTACTTCTGTATGTAAATTCTTAAATCTTAGTTCTTAAAACCACAAAGCTTCTGTAAAGTCTGCTCAGAACCTCTGACAATCTTCACAGAACCTCTGATAGACTTGACCTATGCACTATGCAGAACTTATCCTATTTTTGATCCAAGCATAGGTCAAGGGGGAGCAGAAGAGAAACAACTTGATCTAAAGAGGTGATTAGATCAAGGGGGAGCAGAAAATAAATTTCTTGATCTAAAGAGATGATTAGATCAAGGGGGAGCAGAAGAGACCATGCAATAAACTACAGAGGATAATCTGTAAGGGGAAGCCAAGGAAAAGTGTCCATAAGTCTATCGACAGAAGCCAGACATTACTTCCGAGAAGAAGAATCAAAAGGTGCCTCACAGGGAAGATTGGAAGCATAGACCAGAGCTCGCACCAAATTTTAACGATCATGTATGGGGTTTACTATGATCTCCCTCTCGATTACTCAACAATCATGATGCAAGAGATCGTCAATGCAATTGACAGAAAGAACAATACAAAAAGAGTAAAAGAGAAAGATCCAAATTATCTACCACCCCTGCAATTTCCAAGAATTCTGGGTATTCTTTTTGAACCTCTGCTCTTGATGGAGAATTGGCCAATGGAAGGGCCAACTCCTAAACAGTTCCCATGAACAAGAATATCCCCACAGATCACACAGATGTCTACAGATTCTACAGGCCAATATCGAAGAGGCTTCTGAGCTACGCAACAAGCAAATCCCTTACCCGTAGGTACATACGCAATCATAGGACTCCCCAACCGAGTCCTGTGACACCCCCGCGTTTAAGAGTCCCTCTAGAAGCAATAATTGTAGAACCTCTCTCTCCACAGATGAAGGAACAAAAACTGGCCAAACACTTGGCAATACAACAGAGCTTCACAGACAAACGTGCAAAGCTCAAAAGAAAGAAGTCCACGAAAGCCTCTGCCTCAACCCAGAAGAAGAAATCCAAGAAGAGGAAAACTGCAGAAGGCACCTCTACAGATGTTACTGAACCACAAACTTCACCTCCTCATGCCACAGAAGTTGGCTCCTCTGCTCCTCCCTCTTCTTCAAAACCAAAGAAGAAACGAAAGTCAAAGCCAACAGAGGAAGGGGCCCCAAAACCAAAGAGGAGAAAGACCAAAAAGAAGTTGAGAACAATCGCAGAAGAGGAGCCTGCAGAGGTGGTTGAAACAGAGGCAGCAGAAGCTCAAGAAGAACCTGCAGAACACTTGGAAACAGAGGTCACAGAGGCTAGGGTAGAAGCCACTGCAGAGGAGGGAACTGCAGAAGAAGCTGAAGATCGATATGCTCATCAAGGAAGCTTAAGTGCCTTCCTTGACAATCCCGATATTGCCAACACCCTCAATACCGCCGGGTGGACTGCAGAACCACTCGACCACCACACCTCAGAGGAACACGATTTCTCTATCTCTGGGGTGGACACTCATCTGCAAGCCGACAACGAAACTCCCAGAGATCATCAGGGTGAAACTCCAGACATCTTACAGAATCCCTTCTTACAGGGATTGGACGTTCACAGAAGGAGTCCTAGACCAGCCTCTGCAGTAGTCATAGAAGAGATTGACATGTCAGAAGAGGCCATCAGAGAAAGGAATCAGTTTCTATCTGCTGAGTGGGAGCACCCAGAGGTTACAGAGGAATTAGAGAAAATGGGAGGAAAAGAAAAAGAAATAGAAAAAGATGCCGTAGAAGAAGAAGGCACACATCCATCACCCCCTCCCAGTGCAACCCACATTTCTGACACTGCAGGTCTAGCTGCAGAAGGTGTCATTGAAACAGAGCAGCACAGCTCGAACCTTACCCAACCCATCCAGCCAGAGGTTATTCTTTCAACCTCTGAGCCCACAATAACCGGGGAAACCATTCCTAGGGAGTTTCCTCAAAGAGACTCACCTACAGTTCGTGATCAATCGCCCCAGATCACATCAGAACACCCAACAGAGGAATTTGTTTCCTCTGCCACGCACATATTAGGACCCACACTTCTTTCAGAGTGAAGTAGCGAGCACAAAGACAAAGAGACTCTAGACAAGTCTCCTAGTCAACAGGAGGATATTCCAATACCCACCTCTGGAGTGGATTTGGACAATGTTCTCAGAACTTCTGTAGAGACTGAAACTCTTGTTTCTTCTCGAGGATCAGAAGGAAATCCTTCCACCCCCAACGTACAAACAAGGGTGAAAGAAGGTGTCCAAGGAACAGGGACTGACTCTGGAGACGCATGTGTTCCTCCAGAGGTTACCACCGGAACACAAGTAACAAGGGATGAGTTCCAAACCCTTGTCACCTCTGTGAACCAAACCTTGAAAGATGTAAAGCCCGTATCCCGGTATGTAATTTCTTTTATTAATTCTTTTCTTTTTAAGTTTGATTTAATGTGGTTTCCGTTAGCGGGGTAGTCGAATCGGACCAAAAAGTTAAATGAGTCAACCTTTGTGGGTTTTTTGCAAGGAAAGGAAAGTTGAGGGGCTAATTGGGGCATCTCACCAAAGTTTGGCAAGGGATCGTCCAAGAGTCACCCCCTCCCCTTCCCCTTCCCTTCGGTTTCATGCTAGTAACCACCACAACCTTTAGTCATCCCCTCCCCCTTTCTTGTTGTGTTCGGCCAAGAAGAGAACTAGAGAGAGAGAGAGTGAAAGAAAGAAGCCGAGAGAGGGAGAGAGAAACCGAGAGGGTGATAGAGGTTGCTTCCGGCGACGAGGAGAGAGGAGGAAGGAGACGATCGCCGGCAAGTTTGGTCGGAAAAGAGGAGGAAGAAGGGTTCGTCGAGGTAAGTTCGTCTATTTCTCGTTTGTTGTTATCGTATGTCAAAGAAACGCCGCCAACCACCACCGCCTCCGGAGGCGGTAGGGGGTGGTGCACGGCTGTTGTCCAGCCTAGGGTAACCCATATTCAGTAGTTCATATGCTTTTCGGGTCTGTTGGGATTAAGCCACGACTTAATGGGTTAATAATCAATAGTGTCATTTCATGTGAAAATTTAGTAATCTGCCACTGTTTTGCTTAAACCGTAACTTTTTCCTCGTAACTCGGATTGGGGCGAAATCGGTGCCAAAAGTTCCCATTTTGAGTCTAGTAACGTTTCTATGTTTTGTGCAAAAACCAGTTCGGAACGTAGCTTAGGTCAAATCGTCGTTTTGTACTGAAAGGTTCTGTTTTAGCTGCTCTGAGAGGTGTTTTTGTAAAATTCATATAGAGTGCTAGGAATATCGTTAGGACGCGTGCGATACGTCCCTGGAACCGTAAGACATTGAACTTCCTGAATATGGAATTAGATTTTTGGTTTGATCAGTTTAGCAGGGGTAAAATGGGTCCCGAACAGACCTGCATTTTTAGTATAAAAGCTGGAATTTTTAGTTTCGTTAAACTAGTAAAAGTGTCGTGAGTTGGGACCTTCCGTTGACGTTTTTAGTGCGTAATTAGGTGGGAAAATGTGAGGAAGGTTGACGTGCTGGTGTTGCGGCTCGGGAGCGCGTCGCTTTGCTTTGAGGTGAGTTCTCTCACTGCGTAGTTAGGAATTTCATGTATATCGTTGTTTTTGTGCTATGTGTTATTACGTGTTTACGTGGACCAATTTGGTTGGAATGATTTAGCTGTGATTGTTGAAATTATATGTCGATTATTTGTGCTTGCGTACACCTCAGTGGGACTGGGGGGCTCGGTGGGACCGAGGGCTCGGTGGGACCGAGGGCTCGGTGGGACTGAGCTGGTATCAATGTCTTTACTCGGTGGGACCGAGGGCTCGGTGGGACTGAGCTTGTGTGGATATATTTTTGGTGTACTCGGTGGGACCGAGGTTCGTATTTATGCATTTATCATTATGTGGTTTTATATTTGTGGTGATGGTGACGTTGCCTACTTGCGAGTAGGGGCGATATTCGTGGGGTTGCTACCTGCGTGTGTGGTAGGACTCACTAAGCGATTAGCTTACCTTTTCCTAATATGTTGTGATTTCAGGTGAGAGCGGCAGTCGGGCTTGACGGTACACACACTATGCGCCGGGGTGCTGAGAGTGTTTAAAATTTCACTTTTAAACCTTTAGATTTTATTTTATGAAATTTCCGCTGCGTAAACTTTATTGACTGTTTGAGTTAACGACGTTAATTTAATTTGAATTGCGAATTATTAAATTGGGGTTATTTTATAATGAAATGCATGTTTTAAAAATTTTAAATTCCTTGTAATTTTTGGGACGTTACAACTTGGTATCAGAGCACAGCTTGAGTGAATCAAACACATCTCGGTGTGTTTGGTCTCAAGTTGCGGCTATGAAGTTTTTTTTAACTCTCTTATTAAAATCTTTGAAAATAAATGAACGGAGAAAGCCCGTTTGGGAAACGGTGATCGTGGGCGCAGTGTGTACAGTCAGCCGACGCCAATTGGGAAGGTACAGCACTTAGTGTATTTATTGCTTTCTAGGCATAGGGTATGCATGCTAAATTGCCGAGGTTGTTTACACTGTACTGTACGATGACTGCTTGCTAGTAGGAATCAATGCTAGTTATAGTAGGTTGTCAAGTGAAGGCCCTATAGGTTGCATGCAGTAAGAATCATATAGCCTTAGAATATTTGATTTAGTTCTATTGCGCAGCTCTTGTTTGAGTCCAACCGTTCTAGGATAGAATCTTGTATTCGAATGTCTATTTGATTCACGATGCGTGCGACTGGGTATTCGCGAGGCAACTCGTTATGGCTAACAGGGATTCCGTTGTAGCAAGAGTAGTGGGATGAGATGAAATTCCTAGTGAGCTGGGAATAGCGTTTACATATGAGTACGTATGCTAGATTGCTTTCTAGAACATAGGAGTATGTATGCTAGATTGCTTACGTGGATTTTGTGGTATTGTATGGTTGTTACTTGCTATTAGGAACTTATGCTAACCTTGATAGGTTGTTAAGCGAATGCACTATAGGCTGTATGCGGTAGGAACCGAATAGCCTTAGAATGTTAGATTTAGTTCTATTGCGCAGCTCTTGTTTGAGTCCAACCGTTGTAGGATAGAATCTTATATTCGAATGTCTATCTGGTTTCCACTGTATACGACTGTGCGTTCACGAGGCGACTCGTCAGGGCTAGTGGGGGTTCCGTTCTAGCAAGGGTAGTGGGGTATTACGACTTTTCTAGGGAGCTAGGAAAAGTGTTTGCATATGCCGGAATGGGCATATGTGTTTGTTTGTGGTAAGCAACTACTTGGACGTCCCGGGACAGGACTCGAAACGAGTAAGGATAGGTGTGAAGGGTAGTAGCAGAGCTCCTACTATCTGAAGCACATGATCCGTGCTCGAGTCGGGGAAAGTCACGGAGAATCCGAAGAGTTGAGTGTGAGCGTAGTTAGCAGGTTTTAATGTGTGCTAGTAGCTCGTTAAGGAGGAACAACAATGCTGATCCAGATGCTGATGCTGGAATTATTGCTGATCAGATTCGTGAGATGTTTGCGGTCGAGGTGACGCATATTTTGAGGAGGCGATCCCCGAAATTATTACCGCCATTCGTGATGAGGTAATAGTGTCGATGGAGGAGCGCATCGCGGCGATTCCACCCCCTGCGGGTGGGCAGCCCCGAACAAGAGAGTCTGGATCGGTTATGGAGTGCACATTCCTTACCGGTGGTTGTCCTGCGAACTAGAAGGTTCGCTTCGCGGTGAATCTGTTACGAGACGGAGCGAAAGACTGGTGTGCTACTACTTTGACGCTTAACGGGCGCACTACTTGACCTGGGAGGAGTTTGTCGTATGTTTCGTGTAGAGCATGTGCCTCTAGTGGAGATGGAGAGGAGTGTCAAAGAGTTCTTGGAGCTCTCTCAGACTGCGGAGGCCATAAGGAGGTGAACCGAAAGTTCACGGAAATGACATTATTCTAACCTTAGCATGCTGCTTTTGAGGACATGAAGAGGACACGGTACAAGGATATGTTACGTACCAAGATCAGGGAGTTCGTGAGTACTGCGCAGTATGCTTCACTTGCTGTAGTGATGGAGGCGGCCTGAGGTAGAGTTCATCAACTGGGAGTGGAGGAGGCACAAGCTACATATAAAGTGGTGACAGGTACGTTCTTGGTTAACTCGGTGCTTGCTGGGGTGATGATTGATAGCGGGGCTACTCATCATTCCGTGTCTCACATAGTCAGTGAGTGTTTGGGGCCGAGTTGTAGGACGGTTAGGCTGTCCACTTGTGGTTGCGGTTGCTGAAGACAGGACCCTGACGGTTACTGACGTGTACCGGGGGTGCACTTTGGAGATCTCTGGTGTGAAGTTCCCGATTGATTTGATTCCGATCGCTATGCGGGAGTTGTGCGTGACTGTGGGCATGGATTGGATGGATGCTTTTGATACTGAGATTGTTTGTCGTCGCAAACAAGTACAAGTTCGAACCCCAAGCGGGGGAGAAATGCTAGTTCAGGGAGACTCACCCAGGCGGACCCCAGCGTTATGTTCGGGTGTAAGAGCTCGGAAATACTTGCAGCGCAGTGGCTAGGGGTAATTAGCGTATGTGATAGACACGCGCGGCGTCGGAGAGAAGAAGACTGCGGAGGATGTGCCGGTTGTACGTGAGTTTGTTGACGTATTTTCCGATGAGTTATCGGGGTATCATCGGATGCGGGTGAGGAGAGAGGATACGGAGTAGACGGCCTTTCGTTCACGTTAGGGCCATTTACAAGTTTGTGGTGATGCCTTTCGGGCTCACCAATGCACCCGCAGCGTTTATGGACCTCATGAACCGGATATGTAGCCCTATGTGGGATCGATCGGTGATCGTGTTCATCGACGATATTCTTGTGTAATCGAAGTCGAAGGAAGAGCATGAGATGCATTTGCGAGAAGTTTTGGAAGTTTTGAGGCGGGAGAAGCTGTATGCTAAGCTCTCCAAGTGCGAGTTCTGGTTACGAGAGGTCCACTTTCGAGGGCATGTCGTGAACCAGAATGGTATTATGGTGGATCCGGCCAAGATTACGGCTGTGATGCGGTGGGAAGTGCCGAAGACTCTCACTGAAGTACGGAGTTTTCTTGGGTTAGCAGGGTACTTCCGGAGATCCATTCAGGATTTCTCCAAGATTGCTTTACCGATGTCCCGATTGACGAAGAAATCTGCGGCTTTTAGTTGGGGTGAAGAGCAGCAGAGGGCTTTGAGGAGCTACACAGGCGTTATGCGAGGCTCCGATGTTGACTTTGCCCGAGGGTATGTAAGATTTGATGGTGTTTGCTCTCAAGATTTGGAGGCACTATTTGTATGGCGTCAAGTGTATACACTAACCATAAAAGTCTCCAGTACTTGATGACCGGCAAAACCTCAACATGCGTCAGAGGAGGTGGCTTGACGTGGTCAAGGATTATGATGGTGAGATACTTTACCACCCCGGTAAAGCGGATGTTGTTACGGACGCACTTAGTCGACATCTGGATGGTGAGCCACTGCGGGGCTTGTGTCAACGGTTAACAGTGGTTGCACCTCTTCTCGAGTCGATAGGTAGTGCTCAGGAGGTGGCAGTTTTGGAGGAAAATGCCAAACGCGAGAGAGTTTCGGGGGAAATTCCGAATTTTGTCCGTGATAGTCATGGGTCAATTGCTCGGTCTTAATGGTCGGTTGGGTATCTCGGGGTGGGACCCCGGTATTCATGTGTTATGACTTTGACTTTCCAGTAGGCACTAGGAGGATATAGTCTTGAGCACGTACCTGGGAGGTAGACGTTAAGGTGTATCTTGATACGGTGTAACTAGGCTTCGTAGAGCGAGTGTAGGAAATACGTCAACGGTGGAAGGTTGGGTATTCCACGCGTGTTAGTACTGTAGGCCGAATAGTATCGGTTAGGGAATGATGCCCTTTGTAATAAAGAGGATATATGCGTAGAATTTTTGAGGTAAATAGTATATTTAGGTGTCGACTTTTGGGCTTGAAGCCAAACACCTTAGTGTAATTGGGGAATTGTAGCCGATTTTAAGGAAATTATGTTGATGGTAGTAGTAATCCTGAGGTGTTTGCTTGTGGTGAATGGTTATGGTGGAGTGACCTTCGTGAGTGATTTTAAATTTACTGGTTTGACGATTCTTGTAGGGTAATTTGTGGGAGTATAGTAGAACTCGTAGGAGTTAATCGACAGTTAATAGTAGGAATGATCGGATCCGAGTATCCAGTTGGGTATATTGGTAAGCAACTTGAGAATGTTTAAAGCTTGAGATTTGAATCGGGAGGTATGGAATATCTAAGCTTGGGAGACAACCGAAGTCGCTTGGCTAGGAATGATTCCAATTGGTGAAGTGTTCTATCGATCATAATTTCAGTGTCCTAGAAGGAGTACGTTAGTAAGAAAAGTATTCGAGAAGTTTTAGAAGGGGTCTCAAGTGAACTTGGGAACCTGAGGTTGAGATGTGGGAGAACTATCTTTAGCTATGCACGGGCATAGACTTCGAGGACGAAGTCTAATCCAAGTGGGGGAGAGTTGTAAAGCCCGTATCCCGGTATGTAATTTCTTTTATTAATTCTTTTCTTTTTAAGTTTGATTTAATGTGGTTTCCGTTAGCGGGGTAGTCGAATCGGACCAAAAAGTTAAATGAGTCAACCTTTGTGGGTTTTTTGCAAGGAAAGGAAAGTTGAGGGGCTAATTGGGGCATCTCACCAAAGTTTGGCAAGGGATCGTCCAAGAGTCACCCCCTCCCCTTCCCCTTCCCTTCGGTTTCATGCTAGTAACCACCACAACCTTTAGTCATCCCCTCCCCCTTTCTTGTTGTGTTCGGCCAAGAAGAGAACTAGAGAGAGAGAGAGTGAAAGAAAGAAGCCGAGAGAGGGAGAGAGAAACCGAGAGGGTGATAGAGGTTGCTTCCGGCGACGAGGAGAGAGGAGGAAGGAGACGATCGCCGGCAAGTTTGGTCGGAAAAGAGGAGGAAGAAGGGTTCGTCGAGGTAAGTTCGTCTATTTCTCGTTTGTTGTTATCGTATGTCAAAGAAACGCCGCCAACCACCACCGCCTCCGGAGGCGGTAGGGGGTGGTGCACGGCTGTTGTCCAGCCTAGGGTAACCCATATTCAGTAGTTCATATGCTTTTCGGGTCTGTTGGGATTAAGCCACGACTTAATGGGTTAATAATCAATAGTGTCATTTCATGTGAAAATTTAGTAATCTGCCACTGTTTTGCTTAAACCGTAACTTTTTCCTCGTAACTCGGATTGGGGCGAAATCGGTGCCAAAAGTTCCCATTTTGAGTCTAGTAACGTTTCTATGTTTTGTGCAAAAACCAGTTCGGAACGTAGCTTAGGTCAAATCGTCGTTTTGTACTGAAAGGTTCTGTTTTAGCTGCTCTGAGAGGTGTTTTTGTAAAATTCATATAGAGTGCTAGGAATATCGTTAGGACGCGTGCGATACGTCCCTGGAACCGTAAGACATTGAACTTCCTGAATATGGAATTAGATTTTTGGTTTGATCAGTTTAGCAGGGGTAAAATGGGTCCCGAACAGACCTGCATTTTTAGTATAAAAGCTGGAATTTTTAGTTTCGTTAAACTAGTAAAAGTGTCGTGAGTTGGGACCTTCCGTTGACGTTTTTAGTGCGTAATTAGGTGGGAAAATGTGAGGAAGGTTGACGTGCTGGTGTTGCGGCTCGGGAGCGCGTCGCTTTGCTTTGAGGTGAGTTCTCTCACTGCGTAGTTAGGAATTTCATGTATATCGTTGTTTTTGTGCTATGTGTTATTACGTGTTTACGTGGACCAATTTGGTTGGAATGATTTAGCTGTGATTGTTGAAATTATATGTCGATTATTTGTGCTTGCGTACACCTCAGTGGGACTGGGGGGCTCGGTGGGACCGAGGGCTCGGTGGGACCGAGGGCTCGGTGGGACTGAGCTGGTATCAATGTCTTTACTCGGTGGGACCGAGGGCTCGGTGGGACTGAGCTTGTGTGGATATATTTTTGGTGTACTCGGTGGGACCGAGGTTCGTATTTATGCATTTATCATTATGTGGTTTTATATTTGTGGTGATGGTGACGTTGCCTACTTGCGAGTAGGGGCGATATTCGTGGGGTTGCTACCTGCGTGTGTGGTAGGACTCACTAAGCGATTAGCTTACCTTTTCCTAATATGTTGTGATTTCAGGTGAGAGCGGCAGTCGGGCTTGACGGTACACACACTATGCGCCGGGGTGCTGAGAGTGTTTAAAATTTCACTTTTAAACCTTTAGATTTTATTTTATGAAATTTCCGCTGCGTAAACTTTATTGACTGTTTGAGTTAACGACGTTAATTTAATTTGAATTGCGAATTATTAAATTGGGGTTATTTTATAATGAAATGCATGTTTTAAAAATTTTAAATTCCTTGTAATTTTTGGGACGTTACAACTTGGTATCAGAGCACAGCTTGAGTGAATCAAACACATCTCGGTGTGTTTGGTCTCAAGTTGCGGCTATGAAGTTTTTTTTAACTCTCTTATTAAAATCTTTGAAAATAAATGAACGGAGAAAGCCCGTTTGGGAAACGGTGATCGTGGGCGCAGTGTGTACAGTCAGCCGACGCCAATTGGGAAGGTACAGCACTTAGTGTATTTATTGCTTTCTAGGCATAGGGTATGCATGCTAAATTGCCGAGGTTGTTTACACTGTACTGTACGATGACTGCTTGCTAGTAGGAATCAATGCTAGTTATAGTAGGTTGTCAAGTGAAGGCCCTATAGGTTGCATGCAGTAAGAATCATATAGCCTTAGAATATTTGATTTAGTTCTATTGCGCAGCTCTTGTTTGAGTCCAACCGTTCTAGGATAGAATCTTGTATTCGAATGTCTATTTGATTCACGATGCGTGCGACTGGGTATTCGCGAGGCAACTCGTTATGGCTAACAGGGATTCCGTTGTAGCAAGAGTAGTGGGATGAGATGAAATTCCTAGTGAGCTGGGAATAGCGTTTACATATGAGTACGTATGCTAGATTGCTTTCTAGAACATAGGAGTATGTATGCTAGATTGCTTACGTGGATTTTGTGGTATTGTATGGTTGTTACTTGCTATTAGGAACTTATGCTAACCTTGATAGGTTGTTAAGCGAATGCACTATAGGCTGTATGCGGTAGGAACCGAATAGCCTTAGAATGTTAGATTTAGTTCTATTGCGCAGCTCTTGTTTGAGTCCAACCGTTGTAGGATAGAATCTTATATTCGAATGTCTATCTGGTTTCCACTGTATACGACTGTGCGTTCACGAGGCGACTCGTCAGGGCTAGTGGGGGTTCCGTTCTAGCAAGGGTAGTGGGGTATTACGACTTTTCTAGGGAGCTAGGAAAAGTGTTTGCATATGCCGGAATGGGCATATGTGTTTGTTTGTGGTAAGCAACTACTTGGACGTCCCGGGACAGGACTCGAAACGAGTAAGGATAGGTGTGAAGGGTAGTAGCAGAGCTCCTACTATCTGAAGCACATGATCCGTGCTCGAGTCGGGGAAAGTCACGGAGAATCCGAAGAGTTGAGTGTGAGCGTAGTTAGCAGGTTTTAATGTGTGCTAGTAGCTCGTTAAGGAGGAACAACAATGCTGATCCAGATGCTGATGCTGGAATTATTGCTGATCAGATTCGTGAGATGTTTGCGGTCGAGGTGACGCATATTTTGAGGAGGCGATCCCCGAAATTATTACCGCCATTCGTGATGAGGTAATAGTGTCGATGGAGGAGCGCATCGCGGCGATTCCACCCCCTGCGGGTGGGCAGCCCCGAACAAGAGAGTCTGGATCGGTTATGGAGTGCACATTCCTTACCGGTGGTTGTCCTGCGAACTAGAAGGTTCGCTTCGCGGTGAATCTGTTACGAGACGGAGCGAAAGACTGGTGTGCTACTACTTTGACGCTTAACGGGCGCACTACTTGACCTGGGAGGAGTTTGTCGTATGTTTCGTGTAGAGCATGTGCCTCTAGTGGAGATGGAGAGGAGTGTCAAAGAGTTCTTGGAGCTCTCTCAGACTGCGGAGGCCATAAGGAGGTGAACCGAAAGTTCACGGAAATGACATTATTCTAACCTTAGCATGCTGCTTTTGAGGACATGAAGAGGACACGGTACAAGGATATGTTACGTACCAAGATCAGGGAGTTCGTGAGTACTGCGCAGTATGCTTCACTTGCTGTAGTGATGGAGGCGGCCTGAGGTAGAGTTCATCAACTGGGAGTGGAGGAGGCACAAGCTACATATAAAGTGGTGACAGGTACGTTCTTGGTTAACTCGGTGCTTGCTGGGGTGATGATTGATAGCGGGGCTACTCATCATTCCGTGTCTCACATAGTCAGTGAGTGTTTGGGGCCGAGTTGTAGGACGGTTAGGCTGTCCACTTGTGGTTGCGGTTGCTGAAGACAGGACCCTGACGGTTACTGACGTGTACCGGGGGTGCACTTTGGAGATCTCTGGTGTGAAGTTCCCGATTGATTTGATTCCGATCGCTATGCGGGAGTTGTGCGTGACTGTGGGCATGGATTGGATGGATGCTTTTGATACTGAGATTGTTTGTCGTCGCAAACAAGTACAAGTTCGAACCCCAAGCGGGGGAGAAATGCTAGTTCAGGGAGACTCACCCAGGCGGACCCCAGCGTTATGTTCGGGTGTAAGAGCTCGGAAATACTTGCAGCGCAGTGGCTAGGGGTAATTAGCGTATGTGATAGACACGCGCGGCGTCGGAGAGAAGAAGACTGCGGAGGATGTGCCGGTTGTACGTGAGTTTGTTGACGTATTTTCCGATGAGTTATCGGGGTATCATCGGATGCGGGTGAGGAGAGAGGATACGGAGTAGACGGCCTTTCGTTCACGTTAGGGCCATTTACAAGTTTGTGGTGATGCCTTTCGGGCTCACCAATGCACCCGCAGCGTTTATGGACCTCATGAACCGGATATGTAGCCCTATGTGGGATCGATCGGTGATCGTGTTCATCGACGATATTCTTGTGTAATCGAAGTCGAAGGAAGAGCATGAGATGCATTTGCGAGAAGTTTTGGAAGTTTTGAGGCGGGAGAAGCTGTATGCTAAGCTCTCCAAGTGCGAGTTCTGGTTACGAGAGGTCCACTTTCGAGGGCATGTCGTGAACCAGAATGGTATTATGGTGGATCCGGCCAAGATTACGGCTGTGATGCGGTGGGAAGTGCCGAAGACTCTCACTGAAGTACGGAGTTTTCTTGGGTTAGCAGGGTACTTCCGGAGATCCATTCAGGATTTCTCCAAGATTGCTTTACCGATGTCCCGATTGACGAAGAAATCTGCGGCTTTTAGTTGGGGTGAAGAGCAGCAGAGGGCTTTGAGGAGCTACACAGGCGTTATGCGAGGCTCCGATGTTGACTTTGCCCGAGGGTATGTAAGATTTGATGGTGTTTGCTCTCAAGATTTGGAGGCACTATTTGTATGGCGTCAAGTGTATACACTAACCATAAAAGTCTCCAGTACTTGATGACCGGCAAAACCTCAACATGCGTCAGAGGAGGTGGCTTGACGTGGTCAAGGATTATGATGGTGAGATACTTTACCACCCCGGTAAAGCGGATGTTGTTACGGACGCACTTAGTCGACATCTGGATGGTGAGCCACTGCGGGGCTTGTGTCAACGGTTAACAGTGGTTGCACCTCTTCTCGAGTCGATAGGTAGTGCTCAGGAGGTGGCAGTTTTGGAGGAAAATGCCAAACGCGAGAGAGTTTCGGGGGAAATTCCGAATTTTGTCCGTGATAGTCATGGGTCAATTGCTCGGTCTTAATGGTCGGTTGGGTATCTCGGGGTGGGACCCCGGTATTCATGTGTTATGACTTTGACTTTCCAGTAGGCACTAGGAGGATATAGTCTTGAGCACGTACCTGGGAGGTAGACGTTAAGGTGTATCTTGATACGGTGTAACTAGGCTTCGTAGAGCGAGTGTAGGAAATACGTCAACGGTGGAAGGTTGGGTATTCCACGCGTGTTAGTACTGTAGGCCGAATAGTATCGGTTAGGGAATGATGCCCTTTGTAATAAAGAGGATATATGCGTAGAATTTTTGAGGTAAATAGTATATTTAGGTGTCGACTTTTGGGCTTGAAGCCAAACACCTTAGTGTAATTGGGGAATTGTAGCCGATTTTAAGGAAATTATGTTGATGGTAGTAGTAATCCTGAGGTGTTTGCTTGTGGTGAATGGTTATGGTGGAGTGACCTTCGTGAGTGATTTTAAATTTACTGGTTTGACGATTCTTGTAGGGTAATTTGTGGGAGTATAGTAGAACTCGTAGGAGTTAATCGACAGTTAATAGTAGGAATGATCGGATCCGAGTATCCAGTTGGGTATATTGGTAAGCAACTTGAGAATGTTTAAAGCTTGAGATTTGAATCGGGAGGTATGGAATATCTAAGCTTGGGAGACAACCGAAGTCGCTTGGCTAGGAATGATTCCAATTGGTGAAGTGTTCTATCGATCATAATTTCAGTGTCCTAGAAGGAGTACGTTAGTAAGAAAAGTATTCGAGAAGTTTTAGAAGGGGTCTCAAGTGAACTTGGGAACCTGAGGTTGAGATGTGGGAGAACTATCTTTAGCTATGCACGGGCATAGACTTCGAGGAC
This sequence comes from Saussurea involucrata, assembly GCA_033807775.1. Taxonomy (NCBI): domain Eukaryota; kingdom Viridiplantae; phylum Streptophyta; class Magnoliopsida; order Asterales; family Asteraceae; genus Saussurea; species Saussurea involucrata. The sequence continues at coordinate 82,999,612 of CM066313.1, forward strand.
GAAGTCTAATCCAAGTGGGGGAGAGTTGTAAAGCCCGTATCCCGGTATGTAATTTCTTTTATTAATTCTTTTCTTTTTAAGTTTGATTTAATGTGGTTTCCGTTAGCGGGGTAGTCGAATCGGACCAAAAAGTTAAATGAGTCAACCTTTGTGGGTTTTTTGCAAGGAAAGGAAAGTTGAGGGGCTAATTGGGGCATCTCACCAAAGTTTGGCAAGGGATCGTCCAAGAGTCACCCCCTCCCCTTCCCCTTCCCTTCGGTTTCATGCTAGTAACCACCACAACCTTTAGTCATCCCCTCCCCCTTTCTTGTTGTGTTCGGCCAAGAAGAGAACTAGAGAGAGAGAGAGTGAAAGAAAGAAGCCGAGAGAGGGAGAGAGAAACCGAGAGGGTGATAGAGGTTGCTTCCGGCGACGAGGAGAGAGGAGGAAGGAGACGATCGCCGGCAAGTTTGGTCGGAAAAGAGGAGGAAGAAGGGTTCGTCGAGGTAAGTTCGTCTATTTCTCGTTTGTTGTTATCGTATGTCAAAGAAACGCCGCCAACCACCACCGCCTCCGGAGGCGGTAGGGGGTGGTGCACGGCTGTTGTCCAGCCTAGGGTAACCCATATTCAGTAGTTCATATGCTTTTCGGGTCTGTTGGGATTAAGCCACGACTTAATGGGTTAATAATCAATAGTGTCATTTCATGTGAAAATTTAGTAATCTGCCACTGTTTTGCTTAAACCGTAACTTTTTCCTCGTAACTCGGATTGGGGCGAAATCGGTGCCAAAAGTTCCCATTTTGAGTCTAGTAACGTTTCTATGTTTTGTGCAAAAACCAGTTCGGAACGTAGCTTAGGTCAAATCGTCGTTTTGTACTGAAAGGTTCTGTTTTAGCTGCTCTGAGAGGTGTTTTTGTAAAATTCATATAGAGTGCTAGGAATATCGTTAGGACGCGTGCGATACGTCCCTGGAACCGTAAGACATTGAACTTCCTGAATATGGAATTAGATTTTTGGTTTGATCAGTTTAGCAGGGGTAAAATGGGTCCCGAACAGACCTGCATTTTTAGTATAAAAGCTGGAATTTTTAGTTTCGTTAAACTAGTAAAAGTGTCGTGAGTTGGGACCTTCCGTTGACGTTTTTAGTGCGTAATTAGGTGGGAAAATGTGAGGAAGGTTGACGTGCTGGTGTTGCGGCTCGGGAGCGCGTCGCTTTGCTTTGAGGTGAGTTCTCTCACTGCGTAGTTAGGAATTTCATGTATATCGTTGTTTTTGTGCTATGTGTTATTACGTGTTATTACGTGTTTACGTGGACCAATTTGGTTGGAATGATTTAGCTGTGATTGTTGAAATTATATGTCGATTATTTGTGCTTGCGTACACCTCAGTGGGACTGGGGGGCTCGGTGGGACCGAGGGCTCGGTGGGACCGAGGGCTCGGTGGGACTGAGCTGGTATCAATGTCTTTACTCGGTGGGACCGAGGGCTCGGTGGGACTGAGCTTGTGTGGATATATTTTTGGTGTACTCGGTGGGACCGAGGTTCGTATTTATGCATTTATCATTATGTGGTTTTATATTTGTGGTGATGGTGACGTTGCCTACTTGCGAGTAGGGGCGATATTCGTGGGGTTGCTACCTGCGTGTGTGGTAGGACTCACTAAGCGATTAGCTTACCTTTTCCTAATATGTTGTGATTTCAGGTGAGAGCGGCAGTCGGGCTTGACGGTACACACACTATGCGCGGGGTGCTGAGAGTGTTTAAAATTTCACTTTTAAACCTTTAGATTTTATTTTATGAAATTTCCGCTGCGTAAACTTTATTGACTGTTTGAGTTAACGACGTTAATTTAATTTGAATTGCGAATTATTAAATTGGGGTTATTTTATAATGAAATGCATGTTTTAAAAATTTTAAATTCCTTGTAATTTTTGGGACGTTACAAAAGAGTTGCAAAGATCTTTCAATTCTTTTACAGAGACTACATCACAGGCCATGCTGAATCTAAACACCAAAATGGACAACCTGTCCCCAGAGGTGAAATCTGCCTTATCCCAAATGAAAGCCTCTGCAACAACAACTACCACTTCTGCCGCAACAATTACAACTTCTTCAATTGAGGACTCCATCAAAAAGTTCATTGAGCAACAAACAGTCTTCAAAGTCAACGGGCATCACTTCTGCAGATCTACAGAAGGCCCTACAACAAGCTCAAGAAGAAGCAATGAGAAATACTGTCCTGATGCAACCAAAAAATTACATGACAAGAGCACAGCTGACAGAGCTTGGGCAGAATGTGATCAATCAAGTCACAGAAGTTATCCTCTCCTTCACCACTGCCAATACCAACTATGTAAAAGACTTCAGAAAGAGTGTCGGAAAAATGCGCTTCAGAACAGAAGCAGAACTGGCAACACTTCTCGGCCTCTGTGATGATGTCTGCACAAAGCTTATGGCCGCAGGAGCAGAACTCCCAAAGAAATCTAAGGATTCATCTAGGGCGGAAGGTACTTCTGAAAAGGGTCAGGATGACTCTGATGATGATGATGACCATCCTGGTCCATCAGATCATCCTGAGGGGGAGAAATCGACAGAGAGAGCTGCAAGCAGAGGACTTACAAGTCCACCAATAGCCGCAGAGCATGTCAGTCAAGCCCCTCCTGAACAAACCCAACAACAGCAACAAACACAACAGACCACAGAGACAATACCCACCTCTGTGGAATCATCTACTCAAGAAACAGAGACTACAGAAAAGACAATAGAGGCTACAACCTCCCCTGAGGTAATCATCTTAGAAGAAATCCCAATAAACCAACCCGGAGGAACAGAAGCTCAGAAGACCACAGAGGAAGCACCCACCTCTGTGGAGTTCCCTTCAGTATTTGGAAAAGATGTTCAACACTTGACATCCTCTTCCGAAGAAGATCTTCCCTCCCAACCACCAAAACCAACAGAATCACCCCAAACAATCCCAAGAAGAAAGTCGATTGCCCACAAACCACCAAGAACAAAAACCTCTGCCTTCTCTGTTCTGAGAAAAATGCACGACACAATGACTGATCGAATGGCAAGAAGAGCAGAAGAAAGCCACAGGTTTACGTCAGTATTCAGAATGGCAAGATAATTCGACTTTCCTCAATCACCAGAACCAGAGCTCACAGAAGAAGTCACTAAAGAACCTCCAACAGAGGTTACAGAGCCAACAAAAGCAACAAAACCAGAACCTCAGAAGTCCTCTCAAGCACAAGTGTCAGAATCTACAGAGGCAACTCCCATCAGTCCAAAAGACCCAACACCCAAGACTACAGAAGCAGCAGGTTCAGAACCACCAAAGGCCAAAGACAAGGGAAAGGCAAAAATTACAGAAGAGCCCAAGAAGAAGAAAATATTGCCCAACCCCACAGAAAAGCTAATGAAAAGCGCCTTCGATGCCTTCAAAACCCCTAAACCTGAAGAAGAAGAAGACTGGGCATACGGGTTAAAACCTCTGTCAGATATTCCACTGACAGGAAGAGCTGCAGAAGTAGTTCAACAGATGGAAAGCCTCAGAAGACAACCACCACCACGTGGTCAAGCACTTGAAGAAATGTTAGAAGAGGTCCACAAATACCTCTACAAAGAACCTTATCAGACAAATCTTCCAATAGACCACGTCACTGATCCAAGAATCAGACAAGAGTTTGAGAACATCTTCTGCAGAACAAAGCCAAGATCCAGAGCAGAAGTCTTCTCAAATCACAAGATCAAAAAGGTGATCTTCTGTAGGTTCTCTGTTACAAGAACCTATCCAAGGGTCAGGTACAACCTTTACAGAGTCAAAAGGGACAACAATTCAGAAACCACCTTCGCTGATGCTGACATAAGGAATCTGAATCCCTATGATTTACCTGAACTTCTGCAATGGACGAAGGATAACTACAACACAGAGCCAAACGTCAGAGCCTATCAAGTGTTCAGAAAGGCCATGAGGGAAAAGCTTCTGATCTACAGTGTGTCAGACTTTCAGCTTGGAATAGATCTCGGCCTCAAACATCTAAACCTTCGTCCACCAGAAGATCGCTGCCCACCTGACGCTGTGCCAAACTCCATAATTACAGAACCAAGGATTGGGTTAGTATATCTAAACTCAAAAGGTGAAGCCAAACTTTTCTTGCCTCTGGAATGTCAGAAATACTCTACAAGTACCCTGAACAAGTTCAGAGCAACCCTGGTAAAATACAGAGATACAGAGCTGATGAAAAGAGAGACTGCAGATGCCTTCATCACAGAGATCGATGCCACAATACGCTTAAGAGAGCTCTGCATCAGTTTCTACAGAGAGATCAGAGAAGTCGGAAATGACAACAGAAGCTACAATGATTTCACAGATGCCAAAATCTGATTCTCAAAACAAAAATCTCTGTAAATCTTGTTAATGTATCTTTCAATGTACTCAAATGTAAAATGCCTTTGGCACTTCTTTGAATGAAAGAACATTCGAGGTATTGTTTAACCTCTGTCATATCAAACTTAGCCTAAAAGTACTTAAGTGTCAAATTTTTATTTTTCACTACTTAGGGGGAGATTGTTAGCTTCAATCTTCCTAATCATAGAAGTACTTAGAAGTAGTGAAAAATAGGCTAAGTGAAGAAAGCCTCTTACAGAGGCTCTGCCACTTCTTCCAGAAGATCCAAGTCCAGAAAGCTACAGAACTTACAGAGGTGATCACAGAACCTCTGTAATGCGCACAAAGAAGATCAACTCGGAAACAAGTGAAGGCTGCTCTACAGAAGATCAGACCTCAGAACCTCTGTAACCCTTTACAGAGCCTCTGTGGTCTGTGATGAAGACTTAGAAGATATTTCATATCTTACTATTGTTACTGGATCCGTTCATCAACTTGCATGGAAGCGTGCCCTGTCAAACATAAACACGTGTCAAGCTCTGAGTGGACTCAATAGGACATGGTACAACATAGACGTCTGCGCCATTTAATGCAAATACAACTCGTACATCTGCTCCATTAAATGCGTATGGAACGAACAACTGCTCACACCATCCAGTCTACTGTTCACACCATCCGTTCTACTGTTCATGCCGTAAAAGGAACAGTGACCTAATTCGTAGTCTTCTAAGAGTAGTATAAAAGGAAGTCTCATGTTGAGATCTTCCTTCAACACTTAAAAAAAAACGAATCACTAATACTCTCAAGCTTTATATCGTCAAATATATCTGAGTATTACATTCTCACACAAACACAAAACAGTTCTTAATCTGTTCTTGGTGTTCTTATCATATATTGAACAACAGTAACTTTTCAAGAGATCCTTTCATTCTTTACTGTTTTCTTTATAAGTGTGCGTTCAAATATCTATCAAACATATCTGTTAGTTTAATACGCTTCCGCATCAAACTCTAAACTCAAACTAATAGACTGTTAATCTTGTTTAAGTGAAACTGGGATCCAACAAAACTTGCAAATAAGACATTAAAAACGTAAAAAATTCAAATAATGCATTACGACAACTGTGCATTACGCCATGACGTGCCACGAGCTTAACGTGGCGTGAGACACAAGCCTTGTGCCATGGCGCGCCATGACAATTGTGTGGCGAGTTTTTTAGAAAATGGCTGAGATTAAACCAGCCATTAAACCCTCTCATCACCAGCAAAAATTGAGACTGGTCACCTGCCGTGGTGGGATTTGGTTCGATTTGGGTTAGAACCGAGACTACAAGAATTTAGGGCATAAATCGTGGGATCTGCAGGGGGTTTGATGTACCTCTCGAGGAACATTAGTTTCCATTTTAAGACTAATTAAGGTTTGTTTTAGATGGTTGTGGAATCGAGCTAGCGTAAGGCTGGAAATTTCACAGTCAAGAAAATAGTTCCAACAGTTGCGACAGTAAGTTGTTGTCAAGCCGTTTAGTTGCTATTATGAATGGTTTTAAGAAGGTTGTTTAGACACGTTTAAGGTAACATCTTGTACAAGTGAATCACAAACAAATGAAGAACATGGAACTATAAAAGCATGAAAGATGTTACATTGTACAAGTCTGAGAACATATAAGACTTTTAACAAAATTTATGCAGGTAAAATATTTCATGGCATATATAGTATGGATGAGTGGGAATCTTGTGCTTTCTTTTAACAACCTCATAATTTGGATGATTGAGAATCTTGTGCTTTCTTTTGGATCTTAACAACCTCACAAGACTTTTAGGCTTTTAGCAAATTTTGATATTGAGACCATTGAAAGATGTTACCTTGTACAAGTCTAACAACAGAACCATTGCAATATGTGCTTCCTATTTGCAATTGCTTCAAGGTTTTGATTCATCAAATGCAATATGTGATTCTTTCTTGTGTTCTAATCTAATTAGTGATGAACGAGAATGTACGTGTAAGGTGGGAAATGAAATTATCAAATACTTTTTAGAGACTTGTATAGAAGAGGTCAATAAAGTGGGTCGACATGGGGGTAGTCTTAGAAAAGAAACTTTGGCAACGTTGGCAACAAGGCTTGAAGAAGTGTGTCACGTAAAGCTCACGCAAAAACAATTGAAAATTCAATATGATTATATAAAAGGAAGTACTCGGGATGGGCGTACATAAAAAATAGAACAAGAAATATTTATGACCCTAAAATGGATAAGTTCAACTTATCCAATCAAGAATGGGAAGATTTTTTACATGCAACGTTAGTTTTTATTCGTTTTTACATTTATAGATGGTAATGGCAATAGTAAGGATTTTTTTTACAACATTAGTTTTTTTCCTTTTTACATATTTAGACGGTAATGACAATAGTATGGGTATTATATAAATTATTATCTTTGATTTGGATGTAGGACATCCAAAAGCAAAACCTTTAAGAATATCACGAGTGTATTTCTTGAATTGTGTATCGTTGTATTCGATGAGTCTTCTGCAATCGGGTATGGTGTTTATGGCCCCTAGTTCAATCCGTGAGAGGATTAACAATTTCCATTTTATCCTTAAGGTATTCTAACAATTTATAGGTAATATATGTATTGTATTCATATTAATAACTATTTTATTTATTATTTTCAGATAAACATTATCTACGTGATGTTGCGTATACGAATACTCGAAGATTTATAGCGCCATATCGTAATGTTAGATATTGGCTCAATGAAAAAGTATGAAAAATTTGATCATTCTAATGCAAAATATAGAAATGTTATTGAGCGTGCTTATGGTGTCCTGAAAGCACAATTTCCAATATTGAAAAGAATGACATTGTTTTCACTTGAAGTTCAAAGAGACGTTGTTATTGCATGTTTTGCGGTTCACAACGTCATACGAAAGAAAGGTTTAAGTGATGAGTTATTTTATGAATATGATCAAACCAACGAGCAATGGGACGATGGCGAGGATGAGGCTGAAGAGGTTCAATCGTATGGAAGTATTGTTAACCAAATATATATGGCTAGTTTAAAAGAAAAAATGACCATACAATTAAATGCAAAATGAAGATTGATGTTAGTTGTTATGATACTTTGTTCATGTTTTCAGTTGTATTTGAATCAATTGATGTATTTCAGTTGATTTGAATATGTTAAAATTGAATGGTAGTCTAATTTTAACTAAAATGAATTGTTGTTTTTATAACTCAACAATATAATATTTTGAGCGATAAAATAAATCATTACACATATTCAGACTTTTTTCAGTTTACAAAAAACAATCAGACTTCAACGCTGCTACCTCTGTCAATCAGATGTAAAATAAAACTTCAGACTTCAACGTATTAAAAAAACAAACACCACCTTAATTCACATAAGTTTGATCTTTATGGTTCAAAATTAATTTGGTCCTTTGTATGAAAATGGGAATGTCCTAACCGATCCTAGATTGGGCTTGACTATGCTCAATTCATTATTTATATATTTTACTAAAAAATCATTATGTTGCTTTCACAAAAGCAACATCAATACCTAATTTTATAAACTAGTCTTTGTAAGGGGACTTAACAAGAACATTTTAGTCCTTAAAATAATCTTTTTGTGGAAGGGTCCTTGATCGTTAAGGCTCGAAAATTGGAAATTGTTTTTAAGCGTGAAGGACTGGCTCGAGCCCATGGTCCTTGAAGGACCGGTCCTTAGACCAAACTCAGCTCAAATACAGATAAAGGTCTTTTATGCATCTATACTCCCTTCATCTGGTTTTTTTAAAATTTGGTTTGACTTTTCACTTGATATTTATTTTTACTTTGCTTAGCGATTAATACAAACATACAATCACAACTTGTTGACCTATCCTAGTATCTTCTTAAAGATTGTAGTTCTTCAACTATCAAGTAACAATGAATCGAATGATTAACTTTGTATTGAATGATTAAAAAGAGTTACAAGTATTAGATTGAAGAAACAAAACTCTCTCTCTCTCTCTCTCTCTCTCTCTCTCTCTGTGTGATAATCTCTATTAGGCGCATAACCATTCTTACCTAAATCACACTTTAAACCCACTTTATATACCTAGGGCTTAAGACTAAAGCCCATGGCCCATTAACACAAAGCCCAATTCACAATATAAGACTTCTACAATTATAAACCAATAAGCCTATTATTTTCTTTATATCACTTTCTATTTTATAGGACATTTATGGTCCTAACAATCTTTCCCTAAAGTTATATAAAGAAAAATATGGTCTTGAAATCTTTAGATCTTGATCTTCTCTCCCTCTTGAATCTTTGGGAATTTTTGGTGTTGTTTGTCTTCATGTTTTTCCAGGCTCCCCTTTGAATAAAACTCTTGGTCTTCATAGCTTCAACTTTATCACCAAATTCAATGAACAATAACCTCGATTGAGTGCACAAAAAACAGCTTTCAACTGTAGAAACTCAACACATCGGATAAGTTTACAAGAATGATAATGTGTGAGTTACATGACATTCTACAGTGCAACTTTAGTTTAAAATAAAGAATTTGTCTTTGAATCGCGAGTTGAATATGCTTTCAGCTGTAAGAACTTGTAGAACCAGTATGCTCAAAGGAAGAAACAACATGTAGCAAACAACTTGATAAGGGATAAAAAGAACCAATCAAATAAAACTCAGTTACTCCCCTTCAACTTTTGCTAGCTTCCCCTCAACATGATAATCTATGTCTTTGAATCTGTATCATTTCTCCCCCTCATGATGATTAGGAGGATCCTGAGCATCATGTAACTTCAAAGATAACACCGACGAGTAGCAGAATACCAGATAAAACGTTAAGTAACCAGAATGGGGTAATCAACTAACCCAGAAACACAAAAGTACATGTTATCACAACAACTAAAAAATTGTGTGGCCTATTTTCAGAGTTGGCATTGGGGTATCTATGATAGGACTTCCAATTATCACTGAAGTAAAATCTTAAAAAAATTACTTCTCAAACTGTTCCGGCAATATCACGAAGATATGCAAATGGAATCACAAAGATTCGTGCTTGTGTGAAAGAATTTAAATCATGTATATATGGCTCAAAAATTGATTTAACTTGGGACGCAAATTAAAATCAACAGACACAGTGATTAGAAAATTAAGTTCGGAGACTGGAGCTGATGTCTTCCCTTTTCAATATCTAAGACCTCCGAGTGAGGTATAGATAGATTATGTGCTAAACTTCCATGAATATATGAAACAAGCGTCTTTTGTGAGATACTTGAGTGGCTAGGTGGGGTGACACGAGTTATCGACATTGAGTTCACGTCTGTTTCAATATTCATCTCCAAGGAATGAGAATGAATAGATTGTGTGGTAACCCGGATAACTTACTCGGTTTGGTAAGGACCAATATATTCTTTTAAGTCATGTCACATCCTCACCTAATTCTTCCAAACTCATCTATGCATCTAGACCCCTCACTGTTGCTTATAATTGGATGCGTTTCTTGGGTAGGTCCTTCTGGTCCTGGATAGACCATAGAAACAATATAAGCCTAACACTCATGTCATTCACTAAGTAGAACAGTGAAGTAAACATTTAAATACGAGTTCTAAACTGAAATGTTTAGAAGTCAAAATATTTAAGAACGAGTCCTAATCTGAGATGGTCAGAAGTCATAAAAATCATTTAAAGTAGAGAATTTCAATAACCAAGATCAAGCGCTAAACAGAATGACTCATTAAGCACGTTATGCTCAAAAATCAAACAATGTTCAGAAAGTTTAATTGTGAAGAACAAGTCACAATTAATATGTTAGAAAAAAAATTGAATCATTAACATAAAATGATGAACTTTGAAAAACAAATAGGAATTCAAGCGAGTGTATTTCCATCAAAAAAATCAACAAACATAAGAGACATGGAAATAACTAAATCAATAAAATATAACACGTGGCAATTCTGGAATTTAAAATCGAAGAAAAACAAACACAAGTAAGTTTTTCAGAATAAATACTACAGTCTTTGAATTCACTTAAAAATCACTTACTTGTCAAGACATGGTATTCCCCCTCAAAAATGGCATAACCTTTGAACGTTAGTCATGTGATGTGAATAATCTAAATTAAACGCACATGACATTTCTGCAAAGCAAATCAAAAAGATTTTGGTATACATGCTTTGATGGATCCTTGACGGTTAGATGCCTTATTAGAGTGAGGATCGGGGATACTATAAGTACCATACCAATAAGATGCATATTTACGATCAACAAAATCATTCAAACCACATGCAGAACAACAAATACAATCATGAGAAAGTTGAAGCAACTGTTGAATTAAATGAAGTCTTAAAGGAAACATCACACTTTGTTCAACAGCAGTACGAGAATTAAAAACATCATGATTATGATTGTATGTCCTAACATGCGAAACTGAGTTAAATGAATTTGTATTCGTTGTGCTTTCATTAGACTTCTTCACTACCTAAACTTTTTTGAACCTTTTTCTCCGACCATTATTATCTGAAATATCGTTAAAGTCACTGTCGGAAGAACTGGACTAGTAAGAATGTCTTTTATTTGAGTTACCGGCCTTTTGTTGTTTCTGTGACCTTCTTTTAGATTTTGGTTTTGAAGATTTAGGCATAGAAACCTTTTGAGAGGCGGATGTGGAACATTCTCCTTTATGAAAATTGACTGCTTCACTCATTTTATTAAGAAATTGAACATGGATAGAACGTTTAGGCGCAAATTCAAACTTATTAAACTCATCATCTGAACACACTGTGGAATTCATGAAAGCGAAGAACTCAAGTTCTTCATCAGATTTGACATTATCATCTTTTGGAGTAGAGGAACTGGTTGGACTTGGACTTTTGCATGGAATCAACAGTGAAAGGATTTTCAAAATCAGAGTATAGATTCCTTTTGCAAAAGTCTGTTTAAGGTTCTTTTCCTTTATTAGAAATAATTGGTGAATAATCACCCAAAAAGGCTTTGCAAGAAGACGTATCTGAGGAAGTAGAGGAAGGTTCAGACAGATTAACTTTTTCCTCGTTAAGCTTATTAAGCTTCTCTTGGAGCTCAGCTTTGCTGAATTGCTCTTTCATCATTTCTGTTGCCAAGGCAAACAGTTGAGAGGTGAGCTTGTTGATCTCTGTCTGAAGGAGTTCCTTTTCTTCCCTAGATACCGAATCTGCTTGTTTGAAATTGAAACACTCAAGCTTAGATAGTAACTCTTGTTTTTCCTTTTAAAAAGAACCGTTCTTGTTCAAATGACTCCTCTAACTAAACTATTTTCTTTTCTAAGATTAGAGGTGGGACATAACGTTTAAACTCGCCCTTATCTTCCTTAGGTGCAGTTGTTTGGATCTTATCCTTGGTAAAGGAATCTTTTGTCTTGGCAACAACATAGCCGTCAAAGTAGTCATTTGAAAGATATGTGGATTTCTTTGTTTTGTAAGATGTATTCAGAATTTCGTATGCGAAAGGCATTTGCATCTTAACAGTATTCTTTCTTTTTAATTCCTCCAGTTCCTTATCCTTTTCATCAATTGGCTTAGTCCATCTGATTTTATATTGGGGATATGTCTTATCAAGGCCTAGAAAATTGAATTCATATAAAGCAGACACCTTGGATAGGATCTTTTTCAAATAGTGTGGGTTGTCATACCCGATTCCCCATTCATAGCTGTAATACTTGAAATCCTTTGGTTTGTTCAGATGGATCGTGAAACACCTCGAAATTTCCATCATTTTGTACGAGGAACGTTTAAAATATTAGAATGGGTTATTTTAAACGTTATGTTATAATTTAAGGTCGAAGAGTTGAAGATGTAATTTGGCCAAAGTTTTGGGTTAAATTGTGTAAGTGAGAAAGTTTATATATATAAAGTTGAGTCGGCTGAGAATTGGGATTATCTCAATTCCTTTGTTTGAAGTCGGTTCAAAAGGCAGAGAGAAAGAAATCGAGTTCTTCACCCTCGTTCGATTATTGAACTGTTGGAGAATCAGGTTTGAAATTGGAGTTACTGAATTGAGTCGATTTGCTCAGACTTGAAATTGAGTTCGTTTTAAGGCGAGTTCATCTACTCTGTGTATATTTCATTAAAATTGATAACTTGAATTGAAATAGCTTTATAAACTCATTACTATCTCTATGAAAAGAACACTAAAGAGTTATTGGAATTTTGGGATAAAAATCGTATGAATCAGATTGGGTATCATCGAATCCGGAAGATGGATTTTCCGGATAAGTCCTGGAATTAAGTTCTGGATTGTTTCCCGGATTGAGTTTACCGGATACAATTCCCGGATTAGTTCCGGATTCCGGATTCATTTTCTGGATACTTTTCTTGATGAATAGTGTTACAGATGAATTATGTTCCGGGTGAATATTGTAACCGGATTACTCAATTTTCTAGATGTTACCGGATATCATGCGGACAATTTCTGAAAATTGTTTAAGTATTTATTTGCTTGGAGAAAATGAGATGATATTATTATAAGCATAGAATTGTATGTTTATAATAGTCGCACGCAAGTCTATACATGTGAAATGGATCCATAGGCACTAGCATTATTTGATAAATTTGGAATAGGCAAGGTATAATTGATATTCTCGTTTATATTCGGAAATGAGGAATAGGCAAGGTATAATTGTTATTCCCGTTTATATTCGGAAATGAGGAATAGGCAAGGTATAATTGCTATTCCTGTTTATATTCGGAAATGAGAAATAGACAAGGTATAATTGCTATTCCCGTTTATATTCGGAAAGGAGGAATAGACAAGGTATAATTGCTATTCCCGTTTATATTCGAAAATGAGGAATATGCAAGGTATAATTGCTATTCCCATTTATATTCGGAAATGAGGAGTAGGCAAGGTATAATTGATATTTCCGTTTATATTCGGAAATGAGGAATATGCAAGGTATAATTGCTATTCCCGTTTATATTCGAAAATGAGGAACAGGCAAGGCATAATTGCTATTCCCGTTTATATTCGGAAATTAGGAATAGGCAAGGCATAATTGTTATTCCCGTTTATATTCGGAAATGAGGAATAGGCAAGGCATAATTGCTATTCCCGTTTATATTCGGAAATGAGGAATAGGCAAGGTATAATTGATATTCCTGTTTATATTCGGAAATAAGGAATAACCAAGGTATAATTGCTATTCTCGTTTATATTCGGAAATGAGGAATAGGCAAGGTATAATTGTTATTCCCGTTTATATTCAGAAATGAGGAATAGGCAAGGTATAATTGTTATTCCCGTTTATATTAGGAAATGAGGAGTAGGCAATGTATAATTGTTATTCCCGTTTATATTTGGAAACGCGTAGTAGGCAAGGTATAATTGCTATTCCCGTTTATATTTGGAAATGAGAAGTAAGCAAGGTATAATTGTTATTACCTTTTTTGTATTGGGACGTGAAAATGTGAAATAGGCAAGATATAATCGTTATTTCCGCTTTCTATTGGGAGATGAGGAATAGGCAAGATATAATTGCTATTTCTATTTCCACTCCAAGAAATAGGTATGGTTTAATTGTAATTTCTTGGATATGAGTTGTAATCTAGAATCATAAGTGATTCGTAGTGTTACTGTTGGTCCCAAAGGGGTTATACATGTTTGTAAAAGAGGGGGTTGAATACAAACACACGATTTTTATCTTTCTAAATTATTTATTGATATGTATCAAACAATTTACAGTTTGTTGTGACACAAGATTAAGGAATAAACCTAATCTAAACAAACTATGAGAACACTAAGATTTCTTGCACTAGAAATAGAGATTAAGAAAATAAGAACACTAAGAAGAGTATTCTTTCACACAGTAAGTTCAGCGAGAGGAATGACCGATCTTCAAGAAATGAAGTAGGGTTTCCTTTATATACTACGTGCATTTAATGCACAACAATACATCTTTACACGTGGCAGCCTCTGGTTGGTTGCATGTTTTGACTTTGGTAGACAACCTAGTGGCCGCATGGTGAACAATGCAGAATCAAAGTTGGTTGTACGATTCTGGACAAAAGGGATGTCCGTTCTGACAAAAATCGTATGGAGACGTGCAAGGGGATAAGACAAAAGTTGCTTGTAGAGAAGGCTTCATGATCACCGTTCGCTGAATGATTCTTTATCAACGAATGATAAAGTTCAGCGTTTGCTGAAGTCTTCTACTTGAAACTTCACGTTGAGTGGACAAGTCTTGGCTTCGCTTATATCCGCATCAGGTCACTAGTAGACTTAGTCACTGGTTCTTTGGCTTGATCTTCGACTTCAACGTAGAACACGGTTGACGTGAATCTTGTCTTTAGGGATCATAAGTAAACAACATAAAGTATCAGCGATCATCAGTGAGACTGAACAGGTTCAAGGCTCACTGATGTATAGTGTTCGCTGAATACAAATATTTAAAGCGCATGTTTTCATCAGCGATACTAAACAAACTTAGTATATTTTCTTTGATGGCAAAACATTAATACATATTGTCTACTTAATTTTCATTAAGTGTTTCTCAGAGTCATTATCAAATCACTGCGGGTTTGGATCAACAATCTCCCCCTATTTGATGATGACATAACAATAAAGGAAAATTGCTAAGTATAAAAACATAAGGATAAAAGGAACTAGTAAAATGCGTGTCCCATTTACTGTTTTCAGGGATCTTTTCTTAGTACTGATGGAGTAGAGTACATTCACTGAAATTGTTCATTAACTTCGTAAAGGTTCAAAGAGAAGTGGAAAAATTATAAGTACAATGAATTATAACTACAAGTACAAAAAGTTACAAGCTGATAAAAGATAGAAGATTTACAAAAGGAATCCTATCATCTAATCAGGTTCATTCTTGGCAAGAAGTTCATCAAGAGTATTTATTTTAGACACCATCCAATCAAGGACTTTCACTCCCTGTTCTTTTCTTTTCTTGGTTTCTTTATAGATCAAGGGCTTCATGAAATGTCCAAGCAGGTCTTGTCTGAAACCACACCAGTAGATGAGATCTTTGAGTTGTTCGATAGGAGTGATGGCTAGCTCAGAGATGCGTTGAAAACATTTTCGTCTGGTGCAGTCAATGAAGAAAATGCCATAAGGTTCGCTGACAACCTTTCCAGTGATAAAGTCTTCACCCGGGGGTAAGGAGACACCGAGCGTTGATAGATCAGGATCAGGGCCAAGGACAACTTCTCGTGAGAAATCGATGCCGGTTTCATTTCGGATAGGAGGACCTGAAGCTGAGGGTTTCTTCTTTTTCTTTGCAGTAGGCCTTCTATTTTGAACTGGAGGAGGAGGAGGGATATCAACAGCTGACGTTACCATGTCGATCTGCCTGTTTAGAGCTTTCTCGACAAAGGATTTGTAAGTTGATCCTGACCGTTGAATAGCTATCCGCATCTCCAACCATTCAGACAAATCAAGCTGATCAAGCCATGAAGTGTAGATAGTTGCCTTGTGACCATTCTCTCATAATCTGAATATCAATGATAGGAACATCATTGAGTGTTCTTCCATTGATGTTGACCGTTTTAATTTTGGATGCATGGTGTCGGAAATGACATTTCTCCTTGCACCAAGTTACAGTGGAGTCAGAGACCTTGGTTTTCTCTTCTCTGATCTTCTGGGCGTCTTTCCATAGCTTTCGCTGAATAAAGATAGGAACCTTCTTCAGGGCAGGGTCCTTGACTGAACGTTGAACGAGTTCTAAGGCATACTCTTTATCTATTTCTTCAGCCTTCTTTCGTTCATCCAGGAGCTTTTCAGCTTTAAAAGACTCAACGATTTCCCTATTTGATAACAACTTTAGGTGTGGAGGGACAATGCGCTGATCTTCCAGCTTCTTGATCATCGCTGCTCTCGCTGAGGTTTCATCTTCCTTTGTCTTTTTAATAGCCAATAAAGGTCTGTTGGGATGAGAGAGAGCAATTCTTCTTCTTCTTCAAAAAGGTCATCGATCCCATTGATGTTCAGGACCGGGATTATTTGTTCTTCAGCTCTTGTTGCTGGGATTATTTCTAGATTATTGCAGGGAGCTTCAGCTTGACCCTCAAGCAAGGGAGAGGACTAGCTGAAACAAAACAATCACAGAGGTAAGATCATTTGGAAGAAGAGATAGAGAAAGGATGGGTTTAAGTGTTTAGAGGTTTGAGTGAGAGTAGGATAGTTATTGAGAAGGGGTAGAGGAGGGATGTAGTGTAAGGGAAAAGAATGTAACATACCTGAAAAACTGGCTTCTTGAGGAGAATAGCCAGATTGTCCTCAGTGAGGCCTTTGTTTTTGCCCTGGTTGGCTGCAGTCGCTGGAGGCTTGGTTTTGGCCCCTCCCCTTGTTCTTTTATAACAACTCCCTTCTGAGCAGGGATTCTGGGTTGCTTTCTCTGGAAAATGAAGCCTTCATCGTCATCATCATCATCATCATCTTTTGGGAATGAAGATGGTTCGTCGTCTTTCAGGTCAAGGTCTTTGTCTTCTTCAGCGTCAACTTCCTTATCGTCCTCTGAGGATTCAATAAGCATAGGAGAGTTGGCTTGTTCGTCGAAATGCCCCCCCTCAGAATGAGAGGGACTTCCTTCGGTTCCCTCAGGGTTTTCATCTCCCTGAGGTTTTTCAGCAATATCCTCCCCCTCAGAAACATGGGGGGGGGGGCTTCATCTTTGTCATTCTCCCCCTCTTCCACATGTTGGATGGGGGAGGTAGCAGCGTTGGTAGTAGCAGCAACTACCTGTTCAATATTCCTGTCTTTTGGGCCAGGAATGACTGAATGGTTTTCAACCGCTGCTAATCTGTCTTCCAGGCTAGATATAGCAGGGGTTGTCGTCACGATGTGCTCCACTGCCTTTTCCAAGTTCTATCGATCGAGCTGAGAAAAGTGGGACAAAGGAACAATGGGAGCTTTCAAGCGGTCGAGGATTTGTTGCAGTAGATTGTTGGAGGAGCCAACCTTTTGAGCGAGATCACTCACCCTAGTCTTCAGAGACGTCACCTCTCCCTGAAGATTAGACACCTGTGTCTTCAACGTTGTGACTTCGCTGGACAAAGTTTTGAAGTTGGAGGAGAGCTCGTCGTTGGTGGTTTTAAGGGCGTTGATGGTGGAAGAATTGTTGGTGATGGCCTCAGGATAGTAGACAAACCACCTTCAAGATTGGAGACATCAGTTGTTGTAGCCTTGTCTTTGACAGCGTCGGCCAGTTTCTTCAGCGTCTCCCCAGCGTCTATAACCGCGGTGGAGTTTGTGGAGATTGTGGTGGTAAGATTTTCCACCTTATTAGCGATCTTCTTAAGGGAGTTGCTAATAGTGCCTAAATTAGGACCTGTAACAGAAAATAACTTCTTAACAAAGGAAAACTTAGAAGTTGGGGGTCCAGAGAGAGGAGTGTTTAGGGTACCTGTAGGTGGGTCGGAGAAGGTGTGGATATCCGTATGACCTGAGTAATAGGCCATGTCCATTTCCAGGGACGATTGATGTAAAGCATCTGCAGGTCCTTGATTTTACTGAATCATCTGCTGAAGTTCAGCGGCAGAACTGTCGTCCAGATGGATGACATTTTACGGTGATGCAGTAAGGAAGATGAATTGTGAAGAGACCAAAGAATGAGTGGGAGAAGCAAAGGATGTGAAGATGGTGTGGGTAGCAGATTCAACGTTGGATCCGCTGATGAAAATCTCTTCAGTACTTAGAGGTACTGAGAGTGGGGGGTCCTGCTCCATGAAAGTTTCAGTGAATGGATTCACTGAAATGGGTATGGAAGTGGATGGTTCAACGGATGTGGCAGAGTGTATCACAGAACTTTCCAGCGTCGTCGTTAGAGGGACCGACGTGGAGTCTTCAGCCTAGGAAGGCTTGGGTTGCTTCTTTGAGGTCTTCTTGCTCTTATGGATGCCAAGGGGGGATTCAGAGTGTTTCCTCTTTTTGGAAGAGGTGGTGGTTTCATCCTGGGTATCAGCGGTTGGGTTGACCGTTGTCGTTGAGGTAACTGAAGAAAGAGAAGAAGAAGAGCGAAGAAGAGGTATGAGTTAAGAGAACTTGGAATCGGCTTGTAGTCGAGCACCTTCGAGCCAACCTGAGAGAGTCTCAGGTCACCCACCTTAGGGTAGTCGTTCTTCAGGTCGTGCATGAGGATAGCACTAAGAAAACGGGGATACAGAACAACTGTTGGATGATCTGCAACATCCAATCGCTCCAACATATCTTCAAAGATTAGACTAGCCTAGTCTCTATGAAGATCTTTGAGTAGGGCATATCCCATGGCAGTCTGAGTCTTGGAGGCTTGATCAGTTGAGCCAGTCTTCGCAGGGAATGAATGGAATGAAGAAAAGAAGAGAGGAGGAAAGTGGTTCACTGGAGTTTATCTCTTGAAAATGGTTAGGTAAGCAGCTTATGATATGAGCGAAGATGAAATTGAGCTCGCTGGACATCTTGCTCTTGAGCACAGTCGTTATCTTCTTTTCAGGGTTTCCCAAACGATCAGGGTTCCAGTTGTTGTGCATCATGTATAAGAAGGCGATAAGTTCCGCCTTTCCAGTATTGGAGTTAGTGTCAGGGAATGGGACATAGCGATGAGTTTTCGAGCTTCTTGGGAGATTCAGGGATTGACGAATTGCATTAGGGGTGATTTCAGCTTTGCATAGTTCAGTTTCGAAAGCGGTAGCGTCATACTTCCTATTTGGGTTTTTGGTTGAGGTGACACTGGTTCGGTATGCTGTATACCAGAGCTGAGCAATAAGGTTTTTGTGAGCAGGAGGTCGGATGGTCAGAGCTGTCGCCAGAGGACAGGTCTTGATGAAATTGACAGCATCATCAAGATGGGTGATAGTCTTCTTTTTGGGAAAATCCAAGAGGGCGTAAGGGTTGTTAGACTGAAACTGGATCTGATCCAGGGAGTGTCTCATGTTTGGTGCCTTAGGGAGTTCAGCTTTGTTAGAAGATGAGGGAGATGCAGCGTCAGTTGACATTTCTGTTCAGAACACAAAAAGATGAAGATGATGAAGAAAATTTCTCAAAATGGAAAGAGATTCCATAAAAAGATTTTTAGGGTTTTTCAGTTTCCATTTAGAAAAAGAAATGGTAAACTAGGGTTTCCAGTTTTGAAAAAAAAAACTAGTAAAAAATCTTGGTTTTCCAGTTTCCTTTTATGGAAAGGATTATGGAAAAACATATGAAATGCATAAGTTTAAGATTTTTATATTAAACTTAAAGAACAACATATAAACAGATTGTGTTTATAAAACAATGAATAAAATGATTTCATTTTTAGAAAGTTCATTTGTTTGATCCTTTGAAAACAATAATAAGATCAAAAACAAGTTTTTGAGAGATTAAGGAGAGAAAAGATGAACCTGTTTTGTTGAAGTAGAATATGATGAATCACAATTTATTCAGAAAAAAAATCCAAATGCAACAAAGTTCTATTGCTTTAGGAGAGTAGGTTTGCGTAAAAGGTAAAAATATAAACTCGAAGGGTTTATATAGTGAGAGTAGAGAGAGAAACTAAGAGCGGGAAAAGTTTTTCATGATGACACGTGACACGTCCTTTGAATCTTATTGGACAAGAAAACGAAACGGGCGAGTGTGTCAGATGAAATGGTGTACCATGGTTTATCCGTTGTGATGACGTCACAAACGTCCATTCATATTTACAGTTGTCTCTGAGGGTTTTTGAAAAACTCAGGGACAATTTCGAAATAAGAAGCACTGATTAGAATTATCAGTGAGATTTTAGAGTTTCAAAAGAATCACTGAAAGGAAGAGATATTCAGTGATGTAATTTATTTTGAAATTCTGCATGCTGAGGCGAACATCAACGATTAAGTGAGAGAGAACATACCTTGATATCAACGATTCAATTTTGTTCAGAGATTAGATGATTAATAGGGGTATAGAAGTTCATATTATCACTGATCTAACGATAACCACTGAAGATTTTACTCTTCTAGATTCAGCATTCCAAGCTCGCTGACGAGAAAGTTGAATCTTGTCCCATCAAGAGGTTTGGGGAACAGATCAGCTAACTGAAAGTCAGTTGGAATAAAATGAAGTTATATATCATCATTCATCACATGATCTCTGATAAAATAATACCTGATTTCGATGTGTTTGGTCTTTGAGTGTAGCATTGGATTTTTTGCTATGGCGATGGCACTGGTGCGGTCGCAATAGATTGGAATTTTGGAGAGCTGAAGGTCATAGTCCAATAGTTGATTTCTCATCCATAAGACCTGAGAACAACATCTTCCAGCGGCTACATACTCAGCTTCAGCAGTTGAGGTGGACACTGAATTTTTCTTTTTACTTGTCCAACTCACCAGCTTTTCACCCAGGAGCTGACAGCCTCCTATGGTTCTTTCCTATCCAATTTGCATCCTACAAAATCACTATCTGAATAGGCGATTAGATCAAACACTAAGTGTTTGGGATACCAAAGACCTAGGTTAGGAGTACCCTTAAGGTATCAAAAATTACGCTTTACAACGATCAAATGAGATTCCTTAGGTTCAGATTGATATTGTGCACATAAACAAGTTGCATACATAATATCAGGATGGCTAACTGTAAGATACAAAAGAGAGCCGATCATCCCACGGTATGTTATGACATTAACAGGTTTTCCTGAAAGGATCCTTATTGAGTGTCAGTGGCGGTGCCATTGGGGTTTTCATAGCTGAGCTTTGAGTTAAATCAAAGTTTTTCAGCATATCTTTAACATACTTACCTTGGTGAATGAAGGTGCCTTTTTCATTCTGCTTGATTTGAAAACCGAGGAAATATGTCATTTCACCCATCGTACTCATTTTATATTCAGCTTTCATTCTTTCAGCGAAACGAGTACATAATTCAAGATTAATAGAACCAAATTTAATATCATCGATATATATTTGAACAAGAATGATATGACCTTTTATTTTCCTAAAAAATAGAGTTTTATCGATTTTACCACGCTCAAATTTTTCAATATGGAGATATGTTGAGAGAGTGTCATAACATGCACGAGGAGCTTGCTTTAAGCCATAGAGTATCTTATCCAGTTTATATACATAACCTGGATGCTTAGGATCAGTGAATCCTGGAGGTTGTTCAACATAGACTTCTTCATTCAGCCTTCCATTTAGGAATGCTGATTTAACATCCATCTGATATATACTTTGAAGTCTCTGTGAACAACATATGCTAAGAATAGACGAATGGCTTCCAGTCTTGCTACTGGGGCAAAGGTTTCGTCGTAGTCTATGTCTTCCTTTTGTCTGTACTCCTAAGCAACAAGATTAGCCTTGTTGTGGATTACAGTTCCATGTTCATCCAACTTGTTTCGATAGACCCATTTAGTGCCTATCACTAACTTGTCAGATGGTCTTGGAATGAGTTTCCAAACTTTGTTTCTTTCAAATTTTGTCAGCTCTACTTGCATAGCGCTGACCCAGTTTGGATCTCTAAGGGCGTCATCTGTTTTCTTTGGTTCAATCAAAGAAATAAAGTCAACAAATAAACAAATGTTACCTGAACCTCGTCGAATCTGAACACCAACATTTAGATCACCAAGAATCTGATCAATGGGGTGATTGATAGTCCATCGCTGAGTTGGGGCATGATTCGCTGACTCAATTTGAACTTCTGGATGAGCTGAAGAAGAAGCTTCAAAAACTTCAAGTATTTCAGGAAAAATAGGAAGAGGTTCAGATATCATTTCATTTACTGATTGTTGAGAAGTAGATGGGATATCTGAGGTAGATGGTTTAGAAACATGCATAGTGTTGAGAGGAACAACAAAAACCCATAACGATTCAGCTTCACTTGTCTGCATTCTTGGGATGATTGTAGGATCATCATCAGCGGCAGGGATGTTGACCTGAGGGTTAGGAATGCATTCTGAGTCCCTAAGATGATAAAACATCCATTGATTCAGTTCTTCAGTATCAGAAGAAGGTCTTGAATTCGCTGAACGGGTTTCGTCAAAAGTGACGTGGATTGTTTCTTCTACAGTTTGTCTTCTACGATTGAAGACTCTGAAGGCTTTGGAGATAGAAGAATATCCAAGAGATATTCCATCATCAGCCTTGGGATCAAACTTTCCTAGGGCATCCCTTTGTTCAATATGAAATACTGACATCTAAAGATGTGAAGAAAGCTAATTGAAGGCTTTCTACCATGGAAAAGTTCGTAGGTTATTTTCTTGAATCTTTTGACAATCAGCGACCTGTTTTGAGTAAAACAAGCAGTGTTGACAGCTTCTGCCCAGAACTGAGTAGGTAGATGAGAATAACTGAGCATTGAACGTGCAGCTTCGATGATCGTTTGATTTCTTCTTTCGGTGACTCCATTTTGTTGCGGTGTTCTCACTGAAGAAAAGTTGTGAGAAATACCCTTACTTTCAAAGAAATTTTCAAGGGAATTGTTTTTGAATTCAGTCCCATGATCACTTCTTATTGAGCAAACAATGAGGTTATTCAGGACTTCCATTTTCTTGACGAAAGACATCAGTGCTTCTGAGGTGTCGCTCTTGGCACGGAGAAACATAACCCAGGTATAGCGAGAGAATTTGTCCACGATGACTAGGGTATATTTCTTTCCAGCGATGGATTTTTTGTTGACAGGACCAAACAAATCCATGTGAAGAAGTTGAAGTGGAGATGACACTGAGGAAACTTGCTTTGACTTGAAACTAGCTTTGGTTTATTTCCCTTTTTCACACGCTGAACATAAAGATTCCTTGGCGTACGAATGTTGAGGAAGACCAGTGACCAACTCTTTTGAAGAAAGAGTATTCAGTGTCTTGAAGTTGAGATGAGAGAGCCTCTTATGCCATAACCAGTTGACATCAGATGAAGCTTTGGAGAAGAAGCAAGAATTCTCAGTAGTTGTCGAGTCCATGTTTATAACATAAACATTTTCCAAACGGTATCCACTGAGTGCGACCTTCTCCTTTTTGTCAGTGAAAAAGAAGGATTCCTTAGCGAAACACACTTTGTAATCGTTATCACATAGCTGACTGATGCTCAGAAGATTATGCTTCAGCCCTTCGACGTATGCGACTCTTCTGAAGGTTGTTGTACCATTAGAGAGTACACCAAACCCTCGGGTATAACCTTTTCCATTTCCACCAAAGGTCATAGAGGGACCTTTCTATTCCTTGTATTCAGTGAGCAGGTTCTTTTTTCCAGTCATATGTATAGAGCATCCACTATCGAGATACCAGATACCCTTCAGAACCTACAAACAAAGGAAGATTAGTTTGATTTGGGCACCCATTTTACTATGGGTCCACATTTCTCAGTGGTTAAGGAAGTTGAAGGTTCAACAATCTTCACATCATTTGAAGATTCAGCTTCAGTGATATTCTTCACTTTGGTTAATTTCTTAACCTCAGTGGTTGATTTCACCTTAACCTGATTTGCACCAGGATTGGTCTTCTTTGCCTTGGGGGCAGTGATCTTCACCTTAGCTAACTTTTCAGCTTTGGTGGTTGTAGGGCACTTACTGGCAATATGATCAGTAAGTCCATAGTGATAACATTTCCTATAGCTAAAAGTAGCTTTAGGACCATTTGCATGCTTAGCCGAAATTTTTAAATGGGCAGGGCCAGCACCAAGAATACCTTTGGCATAGGAAATTGGAGGAACTTTCAGTTCTTCGGATTTCTTACCAATTACATCCACTCTGATTCTAGGAGTAGATCACTAAATAAATCCAGGGATCTTGGTCTTAGACGTAGAGTGATGATTCACTGAAGTTTTTGAAACATTCAGCTTAGGTACAAAGGTACCCTTATAAGGTTTTTGATTTGAAACTTTTTCTTTACCTTTACCTTTAGAAGAAGAACACTGAGACGAAGAGGTGTCAGGGATAGAGGACACGAACATTCCAAACTTAAGCATGGAACGATCAGTGGTTGGTTCTACAACGTCAGCTTTATAACCAAGACCACTTTTGTCACTCAGGGAAATCTGAGCACGAATTATCTCAGTGATCATTGTTGAGGATTTACACCAACTTTCAATAGTATTCTTTTCAGCTTTTAATGCAGCGATAGCTTCTTCTCGCTCAATACTAATGATTTGATTTATACAGACCTGATCTTTCAAAATTTCGTCTATTTTAGAAAGCTTTTCAATTTGCAAATGACAATTTTTATGTTGTTCAGCGAGATTAATAATTTGCTTTTCAGCTTTGGTCTTGCCATTCATGGCATCATATAAATCAATAGTCAAAAGATCGACGGTTCGTCGTCTATCAGCGTCATTATCAGCTGAAGTGGAAGTATCAGTAGAAAGATTTGATACCTGAGAGGTGGAGGTAGAAGTAGAGGGAATTTCAGCTTTTTCTTCCTATTCTTTTATTTGGGCCATGAGGCAGAGATTGGCCTCATCATCATCAGAGTCAGTTGATTCTTCATCAGAAGCAGCCCAGTCATAATCTTCAGCGATCATGCTTTTTCCTTTCTTTTTGGAGTCTTTCAGCTTTTGATATTTTTCTTTCAGCTTATGGTATTTGTCATCTCTAGCCCTGGGGTTAGAGGATTTCTTGTAGCAAGAAGATGAAGGTTTGAAGACTTTCTTTGACCTGCACTCACTAGCAAAGTGACCTATCTTTTCACAGTTATAGCAAGTGGCAGTAGCCTTATCAACAGGGGTTGAAGATTTAGGCTTGTCAGTGAGGGAAAGAGGTTTATTTCTTATGAAGTTACTCTTTCTGGTGAATCTCCTAAAAGAATTAGTCAGGAGGGCCAGTGACTCATCAAGTTCGGACGGATCAATTCTGATGATTCATCAGAGTTAGATTCCAACTCAGTGATAGTGACAGTAGAACGCTGAGTGGGCACCAACTCTGAAGAGAGTAAAGCAACAAGTGTGCTTTTGGAATCTTTTACAAGATTCTTCTTAAGATGACATGACTGCTCATGATTGAGCATAGTGCCATATAAAGTAGAAATGGTCATTGATTTCAGATCCTTTGAGAGTTTAAGACACATAGAATAAATGTCCCAACTTTCAGGAAGACCCAGAAACTTTGTCAGGATCTTAAAGTTAGAATATTCCTTACCAATAGTTTTTAAGTCAATGATTAAACAGTTAAATCATTGATGTATTCCAGAGAGAGTTTCATTCTTACCACAAATGAAATTTTCGTACTGCCTTACCGGGTTGATCTTTCTTGAATCCTAGACTTCAGTAGTACCTTCATATTGAACACATATAGTGTCCCACATGGCTTTATAACTCTTCATGTTCATAATGGGGTGGTAGACTTCATCAGGAAGAGCCATAGAGATGATGGATCTGGCCTTAGTATCGATGGCCACCTTCTTCTTGTCTTCGTCTGTCCAGTGAGTGAATTCCCTGGGTATGATACGTTCAGGGATGGCAACTCTAATAGTAGTGGTTGGAATAGCATGGTCAATCATGAAAGGGACATATGGTCCATTTTCGATATAGTGAGGTATAGTGGGATCTACACCTTCCAAGAAGAGCATCATCTTATTCTTCCAGAGATTGAAGTTATCTATGGAGAATCTAGGGGGTTTTGCAAGAGAACCATTATCGATATAGTTTGTTTTTGTGGAGTTAGCCATTATGAAAAATAGCAAGGAAGAGAAAAGAATTAGTATAAGCAAGATCTTGTTTATTAGATTAAACAAACTGCTCTGATACCACTTGTTGGTCCCAAATGGATTATACAAGTTTGTAGAAGGGGGGGGGGGGGGGGTTGAATACAAACACATGATTTTTATCTTTCTAAATTGTTTATTGATATGTATCAAACAATTTACAGTTTGTTGTGACACAAGATTAAGGAATAAACCTAATCTAAACAAACTATGAGAACACTAAGATTTCTTGCACTAGAAATACAGATTAAGAAAATAAGAACACTAAGATTTCTTGCATTTGATCGACTAAAGTGTTATGAGTTGGTAGACATACCTGACAAGCTGCTTCAGACTGAGAGGAATAAGACAATGTTACTTGAGTGATTATGAGACAAGTTGATATTATCCAAAATTTAGAAAGCTCCCGGATATGTGATCATGGTGTGGTTCCGGAAAGATAATCCGGATAGGGTTTCCAGATAGGAATCCGGGTAGAGATCCGGAAAGAGCAAGTTTTCGGATGTGAATCTTCGGACAGTGTAGCAACCCAGATAGTGTTTCTGGGTAAATTCTATCGGACAGATAGCCAGAAACTATTTCTATCAGAAGAAGTTTCCGGGTAAAAGTATCGGATAGCGTACCGGACAAATAGGAATTCGGATAGAATTCGGTCCGGATAACTTATGTATCCGGATGACTTGTATTCAGAAAGATTATAGAAAACTTACCCGGAAAGAGTCGAGTGGCGTCCGGATGAATTGTATTCAGACAGATTATAGAAAACTTGCCCGGAAAGAGTCGAGTGGCGTCCGGATGAATTGTATTCAGACAGATTATAGAAAACTTGCCCGGAAAGAGTCGAGTGGCGTCCGGATAGCTTTGTTGTGCGAAGAACAAGGATCTGATGTTGAACTATGGTTGATGATTTTGATTCCTGAAAGTTATGAAACCAAAAGAAACACAAAAACACACAAACCCAAACCGATTTTGACCTAAACAACAACCTTTTTGATGAAAATCACCCGAAATTCTATGAACACAGTCAATAACTAAAAAACAGATTTTTATCGAATTGAATATGCAAACCTTAGAATTAGAACGTGAAACTCAACCAAACTCAGTTTAACACTTAAAGAGATTGATTAGAACAATTAGAACTCAACAATTTAGCCAAAATCTTAAAACTCATAATTCTAAGAAACTTACCAGGTGCCGATTTTCTCAGAAGCTATGAAAAATACCTTGAATCAATCATGTCTCTCTGCTCTGATACCACGTGTAGATCCCAGTATGATCAAGTAACAATGAATCGAATTCTTAACGTTGTATTGAATGATTAAAGAAAGTTGCAAGTATTTTTTTTTGAAAAGCAGAAAATATTATTTCCAAGCCAACCAACACGTACAAGACCACCCCTAACACCACAATTCACATGAGAAAAATTAGGGACACAGCTCACGAACTAAGACTGGGACAACAAAGATCAAAATTAAAACTATATCTCATGGTGCAGCAGCGATGCAACAGCAGAACGAGAAAGCCATCAACGACTTTAATTTACGAGACTTAAACTAAAGTGGCACTGTGTTTCCATTCTCGTTTGTCACATGTCCTACGCCACAGACCTGCAGAAAGGTCCAGAAAACTAGAGTCGAACCAACGGTTCCACGAGCCATCATTTCCAATCCATCGTTAGACCTTTGCTTTGGTATGTGATCCATTCGTATGAATTTCATTCGAATTTGCAGAAGAGATCGAGAATCTTCCTTTTGTCTTTCATAAACACGACACTGTTTCTATGCGACCATATCATGAAAAGTAATGCCCACTTAATACCCTCCCAAACCTTCGAGCTTGGCCCTTGATTTTCTGAATTCGATCCTTCATGTAGCAACTCTTAAACCGATTGTATCGACTCTAGATCCTTGCGACACCATCTTCCAACCAATCTCTACACCGATTTGACCTCTAGACAACCCACCAAAGCATGATTCACCGATTCACACGCCTCTCCACACCTAGGACACAACACGGAGTCCAAATCCATACCTATACGGTCTAATTCCATGTGGGTAAGGATTCTACCTTTACTTGCCCTCTAATCCGAAAGTGAATCCGTCCGGACACGACGACTTATTGTTGCCACAACTTTTTATTGTGTTCCAAACTTCCTCTTCCTCAAACAGACCTTCAAGTGCATCGGCTTCTTCCCTTGGTAATTTTTAAACTTTTCACCTCTTAACGAAGAACCACTTGTTCTTTTGGAGGCGAATTTTTCTTTGAAGAATTCGAAGGTATAACTTTTTATTTCATTCGGATCATCCATCCACCCCAAATTCGTGTGCAAACCTCAAATCGTATTTTTTCTTTGTCTCGATTTAACAGTTGCATGGAACAACTTGGAGTTTTCGTCTCCTTCCACGAACTACATGACTTTAGCCTTTTGTCTCGCCATTTCGGACTTTTTATCCTCCAAATCTAACCATCGTTTTCT
Organism: Saussurea involucrata; assembly: GCA_033807775.1. NCBI lineage: Eukaryota > Viridiplantae > Streptophyta > Magnoliopsida > Asterales > Asteraceae > Saussurea > Saussurea involucrata. The sequence continues at coordinate 83,028,048 of CM066313.1, forward strand.
GGCGTCGGCCCAATGTCTCTTTCTTCTTCATTCCACCCTACCGATTCCGCTTTCGATTCTCTTTTTTCGATACCTCGTCCTTTAGCAAGCTTATTTTCTTTTCAATATTGTCAAACTTTGATTTTCTTCATATTCTTAGAACCTCCTTGACGTTTTTTAACACAATCTGGCCAAGAGGACGAGATCCTTTTGTTCCAGGCTGTTTCCACCACATCCCGTATCCCCTCTTCTTTTAACCATGCATCAAAAAATTTGAAAGGTTTCAGACCAAAATCATTCCTATCTTCGTAGAGCATGATTGGGACATGGTCCGACCACTTCCTCTCCAGCGTTTTTACCCCAAGATTTTTCACGGTCGAATCAAACTCGACTGACATGAGGAATCGATCAAGTTTACTAAACTTTAACCCATCATCGCTGACCCTTGTGAATTTGCATCCGACCAAAGGAACTTCCGTCAAATTCCCTCTTCTAATGAATTCGTTAAATTCTCTTGCTCCACGTTGATTCGCAGTCAAGTATAGACGTTCTTCCTCCCTCTGACCTCGTTGAAATCGCCAAACATAACCCATTTCACCGATTCATTCTCGATTAACTTTTCCAGTCTGCCCCATAGTTCCAGCATATCCTTAATGTTGTTTGGTCCGTATACGTTGACAAAACCAATAAGGCTTTTTATTCCTTCCCACTTGCCTATTACAGTCAAGAATGAGCAATCTTCGATAACAAAATCACATACAAAAAAAATTATCCCACAAGGTCATTATCCCCCCTGAACTTCCAATAGCCTCTACCTGTGCATAACCCACTTCTTCCCCTCCCCAAACATCCCCAATTTGGTGTGTGTCCCATTTCTTAGTTTTCGTCTCCCGGATGCCTACCAAATTCGGCCACTCGGTTCTGCATATTTCTTTTACCCACCCTTTTTTATTACTCGACCCAAAACCTCTCACATTTAATGAAATTATTTTCATTTGGAAACAAAGGATTTTCGAGACTTACATGTTCCTTCTCCCGCCTCCTGGTTGCCGGAAGGTTGAAACAATTTCTTTGATTCCCAAATCATACCTATGGATTCTCCAAAATTTTCAATTCCTTCTGAAACATCTTGGCTCTTCAGTTCGTTTGATATCGAGGCTTGATTGGCCGCCCCCGACAAATTTGTTTCTTCTGGTTTCTTCTTCTTTTTTCCCCTTCTTACTTCTGCTTTTTTCTCCCATACCTTTCTGTGTAAAATCTGCTTCTTTCGGATGATCACCTGTTGCAGTTCCGTTTGGGTCGACATGGTTAACTTCATTTGTCGTGAGATTCTTAGATTTGTTACTTGGACCTTGACACTTCAGGTGTGGATGCAAACACGGCCCAAATTTAGCCGGCCCATGAATTTTATTTAATACCTGGCCCACACCTTTCTTTTCCTTTCCATTTAATGGGAGCGGCCCAACGTTTTCGGGCCCATTTCCATTTAGAAATTCATCTTCTGCCACCGAGTTGTGTTTCCCTTCTAAATCTTTATACACGTCATCCTCCTTTGACTTTTCTTTTTCATTTGATCATGCACCCATACCATTCCATTCATTCGCGCCTCCCACTTCCTTGGAAACCGCCGCCTTGAGTATTGTGTCTCTCGAAACTGATGCATCATTTTCAGCTGAGGCCGACTTTTCGTCTCCCACCATACCCCTCTCCACTTCCAACGGTCTAGACGCCGTGAAATTTGCCCCTCTGCCGTTGACCTTTTCTGTTTCCGATTCTGGCCACTTGCCGTCTCCGATTCCTATCTCTACACCTCCTTCCCCGTACCAACTTTCTTCGACTCCATCCTCACTATCGTCGATCTTGCTTCTTCCGACTCTAGTGACGGCACCGAAGATCCTTCATCCTCTAACTCTCCGTCTATCTTCTTTCCTAATGTCCATCCCCACTCGAATTCATCAATTAGACTACTCTCTTCATCCTCTATCTTGACACGGTAGAACAAGTCTCCCACTTTAATGCTCCTTAGACAGATGATTTCAGAAAGTATCGATGTGCTTATGAGAACTTTACCTCACCCTAGGGTAACACTTTTCTTCATGCCACAGTTCTGTATTTGTAATACCTTCCCCCACTTGCCTGCGATCGATGAGAATACTTCGTCAATCCAGGCGTGAAGAGGTACTCCGCTGATTTTGAGCCATACCATTCTCTTAACCCAAAAGTGGAAACAATGGTTTTATTGGTGATACTTTGTTCATTTCTTCCTCTCTTTCAAGTATTAGATTGAAGAAACAAAACTTTTTGTCTCTGATAATCTCTATTAAGCGCATAACCATTCTTACCTAAAACACACTTCATATACCTAGGGCTTAAGACTAAAGCCCATGGTCCATTAACACAATAAGCCCAATTCACAATATAAGGCTTTTACAATTATAAACTAATAAACCTATTTTTTTCTTTATATCACTTTTCTTTAGGTGATGAGTAGCGCAGCCCTCAAGCCCTAGTCTGCCACCTCAACGCCACATCAGCTTTTCTCCTAACCCTCGAGCCCTCAAAAAGTGGAGTACCACTACCCTCAAGCCCTAGCTTGCCACCTCAGCGCCACATCTTTTTTTTTAATTCTTTTATTTATACATTTAATTATTAACAAAATAAAAATATTTATATATTTTTTAATAAATAAAAATAAGATAAATAATAAATAAAAATAAGAAAAAAAATGTAAAATTTGATATACAATAAACAAGGACCAAATATGTAATTTTCTCAATTATTTTTTGGAAGAATTAACTCTAATTTTAACAAAGTTAGATGGAGGGATGAAAATGGAAGGAAAATAGAAACCATAAGGATAAAAAAACAGTTTTAAAAGATCAAATTTTACTCGGTAAACCACAGGGACCAAAATCATAGTTTACTCAAAAAATTATTTTATGTAGTTTATATGGTATATATTAAAATATATAAATCCAAAAAAATTCAATGTTGGGCTCATTTCGAGCGTATCGAAGAAACGATTATAATGGTGTAACTTGTTAAAATTAAAACGTATTTTTTTAACGTGTTTTAGTTAATAAACGATTATATGTGTTAAATGTAAAATTAAAATAATAAAACTAAAAGGTATAAAGTAAATTTAGTAAATAAGTATAGGGGTTGAAAGTGTAAATTTGAATTAAAAATTATTAAATTTTTCCAAAATTTCACTCGGGTTCCACGGGTTTACAAACCCGCTCCCCTAAAGCCCGCGCCAAGCCCTCTCCCCCCTACCCCTTACCCGCTTGCCATCTGGCGAAGCCCGAGCCCGAGCCCGTGGGCGATACGCATGGCCTTATAGGACATGTATGATCCTAACAAACTCTATTTAATTGTGCGGTTCAATTTTATATCATCGGTTATATGTTCAGTTTTAAATTAATAGAAAGATAAACTATACTATACTTTCATTTAAGTAGAAACACATTCAAGACATCTAGAAGCATCTTTTTCTTGTACCTAACCATACATTTAAACATTTTCTTAAAAAAATATTCTAAAAAATTATCAATTGTACCTAATCTTATATTTAATTATTTGCACGTTTAACATGAACCAATCATATAAAAGGGTTGGAACCCCCTTTTATAAATTCCTAGTTTTATATTCTTCTAACCATAATTTTAAAAGTTATCTTGAGATTTTTATTAAAAAAAATTAACACGCGGTGATTTTATAAATGGGAAATTAATTAAAATACCACAAGTTTGAAAGTGACTTACCAAAATGCCACAAAATTTAAAAAGTTTATCAAAATGTCATTTTTTTCGCGTTATGGAGCCCATGATCGCGGTCAGGGGCTGAAAGTGAAATTTTTTGCAAGATTTATTTACACTTCCAGTCCTTGACCCCGCGATCGAGGCCCGCGATGGCCCGCGATCGAGGCCCGCGATGGCCTGCGGTGGGGACTGGAAGTGTAAATAATCTTGCAAAAAATTTCACTTTCAGTCCCTGCCCGCTATAGAGGGCTCTCACCGTGGAAATTTATGGCATTTTGGTAAACTTTTCAAATTTTATGGCATTTTTATAAGTGTTGGTCAAACTTGTGGCATTTTAATTAATTTCCCGAGGGAAGAAATTAACCATCTTAACTATTATTGATGATTTATGCTAGATAATAGAGTAAATTACAAATTTCGTCCATGTGCTTATATACAAATTTGGATTGGCTCCCCTAAATGAGATAGTTACATGTATGGTCATTGTGGTTTCACTTTTGTTATGAATTTGGTCCCTTGCCTTAACTCTGTTACCTTTTATTTAGTTAACTTAACGGTAAATTAGTCAACTTAGTTTTTTGTCTAATTTTTTTGTTAGATCGTAATTGGCAATGGATCCAACCTTCCAATTTCCCATACTAGTTCAACTCTCCTTCCTTACTCCACTCATTCTTTTAAACTCACCAATCTTCTATGTCCCTTCCATGCATCGAAATATTATCTCCGTAAAACTTTGTCATGATAATAATGTCAATATTGAATTCTCCCCTTTTTTGTTATGTCAAGGATCCTAGCACCTAGGGATGGTAATTTGCGCCGACCCGACAGGGGACCCCGGTCCACCCGACCCGGACGGGGCCGGGTAATCCCCACTTTTGCGGGTTCGGGGCCGGGGAAACCCGGTTTGCTTCAACTGGGGCTGGGGACAGGGTCGGGTAACCTACCCCCCGACCCGCCCGGTACCCGATTTATATATATATATATATATATTAATTTTTTTATATTTTTTATATAATAAAAATTATAATTTACAAAATACATATCGTTTTCCCCAAAATCCCAAATCAGAATTAGATCACGCTTCAGTTCACTGCTCCAGCCATGTTTCTTCACGAGTCACCACCGACCTCCGGCGCTCCACTGCTTCTAGCTCCAACGACACTCCACCGTATCCACCGACTACCGACGCTCCACTAACCACCGACGCATCGACGCTCTCTCACTCTCTGCCTGTGTCTAACGACTCACCTAGTCGCCTACCTCTCCAATATTGATGCTCATAGCTCAACTACTACGATTTAACTGAATCAAGGTATGCATGCAACTTGTGGAATTTCTTACTTAATAAAAATCATAATATGATTTTTTTACAATTTGTGGTCAAATTGGCTTATTGAGGGATGAAACTTGTGGTATTTTGAATTGAACATTGATATTGACTTATTGAGGGATGAAAGTTATTAGTTTAATTACTTGTTGCGACTTTAACTAATTGTTGCTATTTAGGGTACCAAACGGGGTCGGGGTCGGGGTCGGGGTATTGACCAGGTATTAACTAGGTAGCGACCGGCAGAATGATCGGGATGGGTTTCTAATCCATGTATCCATCAGGGACCGGGGCAGGGGCTCTCTACACGAAACTGGGGTCGGGACTGGGGCCGACAAGGGGATACCCGCCTCGTTACCATCCCTACTAGCATCAGAAAGATTCTTCTTCAAGCACCAACCAATTATGGAGTCCATGAGTGGCCAAAGTCCCTTTTTCCACCACCTCGAGCTTACAACACCACCACGCATGTCAATTGGCATCATCGTTTCGGTCATCCTTCCACCATAAATTTAAAGCAATTATTATCTACTTTAGCAGTTTCTCACATTCCTGAATCGCATTGTAAATCTTGTTTAGTTAAAAAAAGTAAACTTCCATTTGGTATACCACCCTTACCTCATCCTATCCTCTTGAACTTAATTTAAGTGACGTATGGTACTCCCCAATTTATTCATTCGATGACTTCAAGTATTATGTACTTTTTATGGATCACTACACAAAGTATGTATGGATATATCCCATTAAGAATAAATCGGACACAACCAATATCTTTCCTAGATTCAAAGCATTGGTGGAAATTTTCTACAGTACAATAATAAAAACTTTATATTCTGATAATGGCGGTGAATATCCCAAACTTGCATCCTATCTCGCTCATAATGGTATCACTCATCTCACATCCCCACCTCACACACCCGAACACAATGGCTATGGGGAACGTCGTCAAAAACACATTGTTGAAACAAGTCTAGCACTTTTGACACATGCATCAATGCCATTGAAGTATGGTCTCATGTTATCCTTACTTCCATTTACTTAATCAATCGTATGTCCACCCCAACTCTATCAAATCACTCTCCCTATCAAAAGCTCTTTGGAACACCTCCTAAGTACACTCATCTACACAATTTTGGTTGTCTTTGCTATCCATGGTTCCGTCAATACACCCCTCACAGACTCACCCTAAAATCGATTGCATGTGTGTTTTTTAGGTACTCACCTACACAACATGCATACTGAAGTCTTGATCCAACCATTCATCGCCTTTACTCATCCAGACATGTAAGGTTTGTCGATGATACATATTCGTTTGCACAGTTTCCCTTCCCACTTCTGCCTGCATTACTCATATTGTTGATGAATGATGCACTTTCAATATCAGCACATTGATGCCTCCATCTAATTCCCCACCCCAAAAGCCCCCATCCCAACCAAATGCCAACCCGAGCCACCTGCATCACCCCCACAACACCCACAACCACCTCCCCACTCCTACTTCGGCCATAACAACCAATTGCATCCACCCCATCCCCCACCCTCACCCGCTCCGCCTCCACCCAACACCATCACTAAGAGATCCAAAAACAACATCTTTAAACCTATCACCAAGCTAAACCTTATTGCTCAACTTCATCCAATCGAGCCAAAAACCGTCAAATAAGCATTATATGATCTAGCATGGAAATGTGATATGACAACCCAATATAAATCTCTTACTGATAACGACACATGGGAACTGGTCCCACCATCGCCAGATCAAAATTTGGTCAGTTGCAAATGGGGTTTTCGGGTCAAATACACCAAACAAAGAAGGGTTTAAAGGCTAAAAGCTCGCCTATTTACCAAAAAAATCACCAACGTCCTAGAATCGACTACCAGAGACGTTTAGAACGATCATTAAACCCTAAATTGTCTGTCTCATTTGGCTCTTGCAACTACCAAAGGGTGGCAACTACAAAAACTTCATATCAACGATGCCTTTTTTCAAGGAAACCTCACTGAAACTGTTTACATGGGCAACGAGCTTTGTTGACAAAGATAAGCCACATCATGTCTGCCACCTTTGAAAGGCCATTTACGGTCTTAAACAAGCACCTCATGCTTGGTACATCGAGCTTCGATCTTACGTCCACAAAGTTGGCTTCACCAATTCGGTCAAGGATACCTCTTTGTTCTTCACTAATGGCGCTAACTCCCTTATTTATGTACTTGTTTACACTTATGACATAATTGTTACAGAGCCATGCCAACAGCAGTCTCCAAGTTCGTCACTCAATTAGCACACATGTTATTGCTAAAAGATCTCGGTGAGATCGATTATTTCATGGGTGTTGAAGTTTAACGGTTCTCTCATGTGTTATTTCTCTCTCAAACAAAATACATTGCATACTGTTGGGTCATCAAAGATTTGAAGATGACCTCTTGATCTCCTTACATTCCATTGAAAAACATCTTTTTACTTACAGAAATTTTAGGTTCTTTGTAATAGCTTAGTCATACTGTCAATGTTCGGTGAAGTCAAAGATCAGCCAAAATCAAGAAGAGGTAAATCTACCAGTGCGGATTGAAGATGGACTTCTCAACCCAAACTAAGCTGTCTCACCGATTGTCTCCATGAAAATCGGTGAGATCCTCAAATAGAAGATTCCTCCCTTATCTCCTTGCAAAGAAGACTTTCATCATAAGAGGTCATGTTTGCCATCCCACCGATTCTCTCCATGAGAAATCGGTGGGATCCTCAAAATTAGAGGATCCTCTCATGACTTCTTCCTAAGAAGACTCTCACCTACTTTGTCCATGACAAATCGATGGGATCCTCAAATAGGAGGATCCTCCCTTGTATCTTTGCTAAAAGGATTTCCTATCAAAGAAGGAATGTCTGGGTACGGAGGAAAAAGGTTCATTTGTTCTTTTTCCCATTCTTAGATATTGTCACCATCAAACCTTTCTAGCATCATTGGAAAAGATACATCAACTTTTGAGAGTCAAACCTAACCTTCAAATGACAAAGTGACAAGTGTCCCATGCATCAAATGCTTATGACATATATAAAGATGAAGACTTCTCCATGCAGAAAAGAACTCTTGAAGATTACTCTATGCTTAAGACACTCTACTCTTTTCTCTTCTTAAACTTTATAGCTTTCAATCTTTGGGTTTTAGAAGTTGTTTAGTTTTCAGTATTACTTTGTGAAGATTGTTAGAATAGATTTTATATGTTCTTTCCGCATCAATCTAGTTGTTATATGTGTTCTATGTGTAATTCTTGATTTGAATATTTTCAATAAAAGAATTAATTAAAGTGAAAAAATTGTGTATTGTATTCAACCCCCCCCCCCCCCTTTCTACAATACATGTTCTTGTTTTTATTAGCCATCTGGGATTAACAAGTGGTATCAGAATAGAAAGTTTAATTTCAATAAACTTGATCTGCAATGGCTGCTTCTTCTTCCAATAATGAAGCTTTCTATCAAAACAATTTTTCTGAAAATAGCTCTATAGCCAAACCTCCCAAGTTTAACCCCAACAACGTTTCTCTGTGGAAAAGCCGGATGATGCTTTTCAGGGAAGGAGTGGATAGCAGATACCCTACTATTCTCAGTGAGGGACCCTTTGTCCCTAGAGTTTGGGATCGCTATGAAACTCAAAAATCTGGCAAAGAAAGTGTTGGTCAAGATGATTCTGATGATTCCTCTGATGAAGAAAAATCTTCTATAACTGGTTGGTATATTCTTAAAAATCCCAAGAAATACACTGATGAAGAAAAACGTCTTGTGTCTTTAGATTCGAAAGTCAGTACCATCATTGTTCTCTCTTTTCCTGAAGAAGTGTAACACTCTCTGGTAAATCTCTCTACTGCCAAAGAGATGCGGTCCACTCTGTATGTTCTGTACGAAGGTACAGATGAAGTTAAGAAGAGCAAGAAGATTGCTCTTGTTAGAAAATATGAACTCTTTTCTTATGAGAAAGGAGAATCTCTCTCCAACTACTATAACCGCTTTAATAGTCTTCTTAATAACTTAAAGCTGTTAGGTAGAGTGTATGATGATGAGGAAGCCTGTGCAAGTTTATGGACTGTCTCCCTGATTTTTGGGAAAAAATCTGTACTTGTATAAAGACAACCAAGGATCTTGATCATATGCCTCTCACTGTTCTTTATGGAATTCTCTTCAACTATGAGTAGACTAAACTACAAAGGAAGTCTGTCATCACAGATATAAAGAGCTTTTCTCTAGCTCTCTTAGGTGACTCTTCCAAAAGAACTATGTGTACTTCAAGAATCACCTACCCATCTGACTCAGACCATGATAGTCAAGAAGATCCTAATGAGCATTCAGAAGCATATTTTAGTGATGCTGAGGATGAATGTGAGGAAACTTCACTTGACAAATTATCAGATGGAATAGCCATGTTTGATGGGTATTCTAAATACATATCTCACCTCTCTTCTGGAAAATCTATGTTTAGTAGGAAATCCTCCTCTCCAAGCACTCCTCTTTGGACAAAACTAATGAGGAATGTTTTAATTGTGGTAAAAGGGGTCATTTTGCCTCTGAGTGTAGAAGTAAACACTTTGAAAGACCTAGAATTTCTTCCTCAGGCCGATTTTTCTCAAAATCGGGAAGATCCAAATATGATTCCACCAATCTCTCCCCTTCCCAAAATTTCCACCAACCTCTCTCTTCTATAAATTATGACCGGGCTGAAAGATACAAAGAAAAATACAAGAGAGAAAAGGAAAGAAATGAAAGACTTGTCAGAAAAGCAAAGGGTCTGCCTGCTAAAACTCATGATTTGACAGATGAACCCACATCTGAAAGCGAGAATGACACTTCAAATGTGTGCTTCATGGCCAAAATAAATGACATGGATGATCCAGAAGGATACAACCCCTCAACTGCTCTTGTATCAGCTAAGTGCTTATCCTCCTCATCACAGGTACATCCTTTTCACTCTTTTTCTGATGCTGAAAAGATTGAAGCATTTGCTTCTTTAACCATTGATCTCTATGATGCTAAAAATGCTAACAAAAAGGCAAATGCTCAAGTTAAATCTCTCTCTTCGCAACTTCAAATATGTCTCTCTTAATTGAAACACTTTGACAAAGTTAAGGCTGAGCTAGAAGATCTAAAATCCATCAACTTTATTCTTACCAAGGAGAAAAACAAAATATTCAAACGTTTTCAAAACAAGCAAGATTTTGTGAGAAAATGGACCAGCTCTTCCAAAAATCTAGAAAAGATTTTTCAAGACCAGATTTCTTGTGATGACAAAACTGGTTTAGGTTTTGGAAAAATGGAAATTGATTAATCTTCAAAAACTCTTGCTTTCACCTCTTGTGTTTCACCATCTTTTTGTGAAACCTCCGATTCTAGTTCCATTGGGTATGTGTCCATGAATTCTAGTGATTTGTCTGAAGCTTTAAAATTTGGAATGTTTATAAAAGCAAAAGACCCCATCTCCTTTCCAAATAAAGAAGCTCAAGATTCCAATGACTCTTCCAAACCTATCTGTAACAACCCAAAACACTTAACCTAAAATATAAGTCAAAAGCCCATAAGGGTCCCAATTACATCACATTACTTAATATCATTCTCAACGCTTACGGTTCACATACGAATACAACCGAGACATTAATCTAGCAAAATATGGGTTGTGACGGTCTCTATCCCCTCTTTACGCCGCCTTAAGCCTTCTCTTTACCTTTGGACGAAGCACCTAAGCGATCCTTACCTGAAAATGGTTTTAAGTTTTGAAAAGCGAGGGTTAGACCATAGGGTCTAGTGAATTCCCCCTAAAACACGTTCACAAACCATTTAAAGCAAAACGTTTCATTTCAAAATAGTAATGTATCAAATCATGTACTCAACAATGGTATGCACAGCGGAGAAGACCATGGCAATCACCCTACGAAGCCGGGCACGGCAAACACCCTACGAAGCCGGGCACGACTAACACCCTACAAGGCCGGGCATGACAAACACCCTACAAAGTCGGGCACGGCAAACACCCTACAAAGCCGGGTACGGCAAACACCCTACAAAGCCGGGCATGACAAACCAAGTAGTCCCTCCACAGTGCAACCCAACTCCACAAATGGTAATTTCACAAAAAACATGCAGTTTCATATACTTGAGGGCAACCCTCCTTCATTTACAAAACAATACTTTTCATGCCAAGGAAAACATATGTTCATAAAGCTTGTGTAAACCAAATTCAGTCGAATAAGTCTTTGCAAATCATTTTAAATAAAAGTTATGCATAAGGGAACTCACCTGATGTTCGGCTAAACGACACACTACTCGGAGCTCACTTAAACACCAATCGATCACCTGAATTGGGGTTAACAAAGGAGGTATTAGAGTCCCCAATTATACTCTAAAACATCCCTCATAATGTCTTAAGACAATCCCCTAAACCAAGCCTCGAATCCAAGCCCAAACGACAACCGAAGCAAAAACGAGAATTTGCCCAACAGGGACTTACTCGGTTTGCTACGCGGTTTGCAAACCGCGTGAAAAGCCGCGTAAGTCTCTGGTCCAACATTCTCAGATCTGCATAACAGGGTCAGCTCAAAAACTCACTTAAATCCTTCAACATCGATTCCAATTGATTGATAACTTCCCCAAACGAACTCTAAAACTATTTATACATTAAGGAGACAATCCTCACTTCTTAAATCAATCAATTCCTCAATCAAATCATCATGAAATATTCTTTTGAAACACAAATCCTTTTTAAAATGAATCAAACCTATGAACCTCCATTGGAAAGGTGGAATATCACCAAGAGTTCACAAACTCCTCAAGGGATTCATCCAACTCACCTTCCCAATGGGTTTTGCTTCAAAACACTTAAAGAAGAAGAGAATGCATTGAGGATTGAACATCAAAGCTCCATTTCAGACACAAAACAAAGAGATGAAGATGGAGGTATACCTTAGTAGAAACTTCTTCAATCTCTAGCTGAAACACCTCCCCAAACCTTCAATGGAAGAATTTTGAGCTCCTTCTCCTCTCCTAATTTCTCTCAGCCGCCAAATGAGGAAAAATCAGGGTTTTAGGAGGGTTTTCTCTTATTAAGCTTTTCCTTTTCACACTTTGGCCACAGAATTTTCGAATATCCACCTTAGACCCCCAAAAGTTTTTATTTAACTACTAAGACCACAAAGTTGAAATATGGGGTGTTACATCACCTCCCCCTTAACAGGATTCCGTCCCCGGAATCTCATCACTGAAAAGGTGTGGGTACCTTGCTCTCATATCGGTCTCAGTTTCCCATGTTGCCTCACCCCCCTTGTGGAAACGCCACAACACTTTCACTAGGCTAATCTCTTTGTTCCTTGTTCTCCGAACCTTACGGTCGGTGATAGCTTCGGGCTCCTCCACAAAGTTCAATTTCTCATCAACCTGGACTTCATGCAGAGGTATTGCCATATCGGCTTCCGCTAAGCATTTCCTCAGATTCGACACGTGAAAAGTGTTATGAATTCTTTGCATTTCTACAGGTAACTCCAACTTATATGCTACTTCTCCGATGCGCTCAATGATTTTGAACGGTCCTATGTAGCGGGGGCTCAACTTTCCCCTCTTCCCGAATCTGATTACTCCTTTCCAAGGGGATACTTTTAGCATCACCTTATCCCCAACCTGGAACTCGATATCTTTACGCCTCTTGTCGGCATAACTCTTTTGTCGGTCACGAGCAACTTTCAGCCTTTCCCTCACTTGGTCGATCTTGTCGGCAGTCAACTGTACTATCTCGGGTCCAGCCAGTTGTTTCTCCCCGACCTCGTTCCAACAAAGAGGTGTCCGACACTTCCTACCATAGAGTATCTCATAAGGAGCGGCTTTTATGCTTGCGTGATAACTGTTGTTATACGCAAACTCGATCAACGGTAGGTGGTTCTCCCACGAACCCTGAAAATCTAACGCGCAAGCTCTCATCATGTCTTCCAGGGTCTGGATGGTTCGCTCGCTCTGACCATCAGTCTAAGGATGGTATGCGGTGCTCATCTTGATTTGAGACCCCATTTCTCGTTGAAAGATCCTCTAAAAAGTTCTACGTAAATCGACTATCACGATCCGAGACTATTGACGACGGCACCCCATGACGGGTCACTATCTCGTCAATGTACAACTTTGCCAACTTCTCCATCGGGTAGGATTCCTTTATTGGAAGGAAATGCGCCGACTTGGTGAGTCGGTCTACAATCACCCAAATGGCATCGAAACCCTTTGGAGTTCTAGGCAGCTTTGTCACGAAGTCCATCGCAATTTGATCCCACTTCCAAACCGGAATATCCAAGGGTTGGAGTTTTCCGTACGGTAGTTGGTGCTCCACTTTCACTCTCAGACAAGTATCACACCTTTCAACAAAATAAGCTATATCCTTTTTCATACCCGGCCACCAATAGTCTTGTCACAAATCACCAAACATCTTGTTCGTTCCTGGATGGATGGAGTACTTTGACTTGTGAGCCTCCTCTAGTATCAACTTCCGTATATCTCCCAACTTCGGAACCCATATCCTACCATTGAGGCATTTCAGTCCTCGGCTATCTTCTACTAGGGAGTCCACGTTCCCCACCATCCGCTCTTTCTTGAGCTTCTCTACCGCGGATGCTTTCACTTGCCATTTCTTTATTTCACCCAGCAGGTTAAACGTGACCTCGGCTCTTAAGGCTATGATCTTCGAAGCTTCTCCCCTTTCTTTACGGCTCAAGGCGTCTGCCACTACATTAGCTTTCCCGGGATGATACTCAATCTCACAGTCGTAGTCTGATAACAATTCCATCCACCTGCGTTGTCTCATGTTTAGCTCTTTCTGGTCGAAGATGTGATGAAGGCTTTTGTGATCGGTGAAGATTTGACACTTCGTCCCATACAGATAATGCCTCCAAATCTTTAAGGCGAAAACAACGACCGCCAACTCTAAATCGTGTGTGGGGTATCGTTTCTCATGCTCCTTCAATTGACGGGACGCATAGGCGATCACTTTACCACGCTGCATCAAGACACACCCCAAGCCCAACTTAGATGCGTCGTTGTACACCACAAAGTCTTCCGTTCCCTCGGGTAAAGTTAGAATTGGAGCCTCACGCAGCATTTCTTTTAGCTTCTGAATGCTTCTTCTTGCCCTTCGGCCCAACTGAACTTGACGTTCTTCTTAGTCAAAGAAGTCAACGGAGTAGTAATCTTCGAGAAGTCTTTGATGAACTTCCGGTAATACCCCGCTAACCCAAGGAAACTACGGACTTCGGACGGCGTTCTAGGCGGTTCCCAGTTCTTAATAGCTTCCACTTTTGCCGGGTCAACCTTGATTCCACTCTGGGTCACTACAAGTCCCAAAAACTGCACCTCTCGAAGCCAAAATTCGCATTTCGAAAATTTGGCATAAAGTCTTTCCCGCTTCAACAACTCCAACACCACTCTCAAATGCTCCCTATGCTCTTCTTCCGACTTCGAGTAGATGAGAATGTCGTCTATGAAGACGATTACGAATTTATCTAAATAGGGTTGACACACCCTATTCATCAAATCCATAAACGCGGCGGGAGCATTCGTTAATCCGAACGGCATTACCAAGAACTCATAATGACCGTATCGGGTTCGAAAAGCTGTTTTTGGGATGTCTTCTCCTCGCACCTTAAGTTGGTGGTATCCCGATCTTAGATCTACCTTTGAAAAGTAGCTAGCCCCTTGCAACTGATCGAACAAGTCGTCAATCCTGGGAAGCGGATACTTGTTCTTGACAGTGACTTTGTTGAGTTCGCGGTAATCGATGCACATCCTCATAGTCCCGTCCTTCTTCTTCACAAAAAGTACCGGCGCACCCCACAGCGAGGTACTCGGTCTCACGAACCCCTTGTCTAGCAACTCTTGGAGTTGGGTCATCATCTCCTTCATCTCGGAAGGTGCCAACCGATATGGTGCACGAGCTATTGGTGTGGCTCCGAGCACCAGGTCGATTCGGAACTCGATCTGGCGATCCGGCGGTAGATCACACAAATCATCCGGAAATACCTCCGGGTATTCGCCCACTATCGGTACATCTCCTACCCCACGTTTTTCCTTCTTTGCATCCACCACATAAGCTAGGTAACTCTGACATCCCTTCCTTACACATTTAGTGGCCTTAAGCAAAAAGATAAGACTAGACTTCCTATCTCGACGGTTCCCATAAATCACTACCATTCCCTTATCTGGTAGTTGCACATGCATTAACTTCTTGTTGCAGACGATGGTAGCATTATTTTTCGCTAACCAGTCCATCCCCAACACTACATCAAACTCTCCCATCGGCATAGGATACAAACGTATCGGTATCAAACTCCCCTCTATGTCTATACAACACTCCTCCACCACACTACTAACAAGTACCACGTTATCATCGACGGTCTCCACTTCTAGGGCACTACCCAAACGCTTAGATCTCACCCCCAAACGTTTCACAAAAACAGGAGATACAAAGGAGCGATTCGCCCCCGAATCAAATAATACGCTGGCACATATAGAGTTCACCAAAAAGGTACCTGTCACGACATCCGGAGTTTCCTCCGCCTCATCCGCAGTCATACGAAATGCACGCCCCTTCGCGCGTGCCGGCTCTTCTTTCTTCTCAACTCCCTGCACCCCTTGACGATTTCCAACCTGACCCGATCCCCCTCTCTTGAACATAGGGCAATCAAACCGTCGGTGGTTCGGCGACCCACATTGAAAACAACCCTGCTTCTTCGGGCAATCCCTTGACATATGCCCCGGCAATCCGCAATGGTAACACAACCCCGAGTTTGCCCTACATTCCCCTTTATGCATTCGGTGACACTTCCCGCACGGTTTGTCGCCATATCCCCGATTTCCACGCAGCTCCGGCCTCGAAACTTTCCCCTTTCGAGCATCATTTCCCGATCCTTCCCATTTCCTCTTTTCCCCGACCCTCTCAGTTTGTTGAGGATCTTTCTCCTTTTCTGTTAACTCGGCCGCATTTATCGCCGCTTGAAAAGTGGTAGGGTTTCTTGTCATCACTAACTCCCGAATGCTACTCTTCAATCTAAAAAGGTACCTCTCGACTCGTCGCTCTTCGGTTGGGACGTAGAATTCTGCAAAACGAGCTTTTTCTATGAACTTAGTAGTGTACTCCCTCACGGTCATGTCTCCTTGCGCTAGGTTTAAAAACTCTTCTTCCAACTTCTTGATTGCCGCCAGAGGGCAAAACTGAGCTTTGAACCATCTCATGAATTCCTTCCATCTCATGGCTTTAGCCACTGACGATCCCAACCCTCCAGTTTCTGCATCCCACCAAAAGATGGCCTCCGATTTAAACATAGACAAGGCGTAAATCACTTTATCCTCTTCGGCACACTTACAAACGTCAAAGACCAACTCCATTTCCCGAATCCACCTTATGGCTAACACCGGGTCGCATTCCCTCTAGAAGGTAGGAGGTTTGCAAGATGAGAATGCTTTGTGACTACATCCTCTAGCAGCCGACTCATTCACCACTAACGTCGTGGATTGCTTGTGGCTACCAACTACTGTCGGGGGCGGGCTAGACAATTCAGTGACCGCCTTACTCTCACTGTTCTCCTTACTCCCCGACGCCGAAACATCATGACGGTTCATCCATCGGTCTAACTTTTCCTGCAGCTTCACCATTTCAGTGGCGAAGGCCTCTTGAGTCACAAAGGCATGATTCCCCGATGCCGAGCCCTCTCGATGAGACTTTTCCCGTTCAGACGGTGCCTCAACACTTTTAGTTCGGCGACCAGTCGGAGTTTTCTTCTTTGGACGCGTCCCTCCCACAGTGGTAGTAGCCTTACGTGGAATGGTCTCACGTCCCCTACCACGACCTCTTCCTCTTCCCCGGGTAGCCGGCGCCTTCGGAGGGACCACGGGTTCGTCCGCTTGGGCCTCCTCAGACGTGGCCATTCTTACACTGGGTACAGACCTGCTCCTCAACGACCTTTCAGACATGGTGACACTGATACAAAATGTTGGGAACTGAAGATATGCTAAGTATGGTTAGTACTGCCAGAACTACATTAATACTGCCAGATCAACGTTAGTACTGCCAGAACAAAGATACTACTGCTAGATCAAGGTTAGTACTGCTGAGACATTAATGCTGCTGGAACAAAGTTAATACTGTTGGTATATTACTACTGCTGGAACATTATTAATACTGCTGAACAAAGGTTAGTACTGCTGGTGTCTTACGAAAACCATTAGTACTGCTTGAGAAAAATGAAGTTAATACTGCTTGGGATCAGAACATGGAATGCGAGATTGAAGGAGATAAAGATGGAATGATTGAAGATATGCTTAAAAGAATATTCTGAAGATCAATTTATTTTTGATAGTTATCTTGTACTTATTGTGTATAAATAGTTGTTGATAGATAGCTATTAAAAATACGAAACCGATATACGTATTTGAGAAACAGAATTCGATTTTGCTAAGAGTGAATTAACCTCAAGGTTTAGAACCCTATTTCTAGAGAAGTAGAAGTCGTCTTGATTGAGCCTGTTCATCAAGATTGAGGTTTGGTTGTAAGCTTGTGAGTCGAATTAGTGAATACAAACAGTTGTGTGTTTTCTGATATATTGTTCTTTGATTGTGAGAATTAAAGTTCTATTCCGCAGATTCTTTAATTCTGAATTCTAAGTATTATTAGTCTTGTTAAGATTCGATCCTGACAAGTGGTATCAGAGCTTGTGTTTCTTAGAATTCGACAATTATTATGGACAATTCTATTGAATCAAACAGTACTTTTGATTGGAGTGATCAAGCAGAAGAGGCAATCCAGAATCATGCACTCATGGCAGAAGTCTCAGATATTCCTACTGAGGTAAAATCTAATCTCTGTTCTCAAGCTTGTATAGACACTGTTAAAAGGTATAGAGATCACAATCAGGGAATGTGTGATGACCTTAAGAGATTAGAAAAGGACATAAGAGATTATGTATTGATTGTTGAGAGGTTTGAAGAACAAATTAAGGCTTTTCAAGCCAATGAACTTCAACACTCATATGATACAAACTACTGGAAGTGGGAAAAGGGTGGTCTGGAGTTCCAACTGAAAGAGTCTAGGGAAGAGTGTGAGAGACTAAAAGGAGAGCTTGAGAAAGTTAAACTTGATGTAGAAAAGTTTACTTGTGCCTCTAAAGTCATGGACAACATAATCAACTCTCAAATCCAGAGTAAGTTGAAACCAGGAATAGGGTACAATGCCACACCCCCACCCTATAACAACAACTACATCCCTCCTAAGTCAGACCTATTAGAAACCAAGGATAGGAAGGACTTACCTAAAGGAGCCACTGAAGTAGATCCATTAGATAAAGTAGTTGTTGAGGAGAAGACTGAAAAAGAAGGATCTGATGAGGAATGTGAAAGTCCATGTGTTAAGAACAATGAGATGAAAAGGACTGACAAGGGAAAGGGAGTTCATTATACACAGACCACTGTTGTGAACTCTAAAACTTGTGAACATTGTTCTTGCAAGAAATCTCAAGAGAATAAGCCCCAAAAACATGATAAAAAGAGGGGAAATCAAAGAAATTGGAATAACCAGTGGGCACAAAAGCAAGGAGTTGATCTGCAAAGGATTAACAGACCAAAACCATGTTTCATCTGTGGCAGATTGAATCACCTTGCCAAACACTGTTATTTCAATCCTATTAACCAAAGGATAAATTTTCAAAGACCTTTTCATAAATCAAATGGTTATAGGAAGCCTGCAAGGAACCATGTGGCTAAGAAACAGGCTAAATCCAAAAGCCACATGAGGAAAAAGACTGAAAAGGAATGTGTCAATATGTGGGTCTCCAAAAGCACGAATACCTCAGATAGTACTGCTGAAAAGGATAGTGCTGCTAGAAGCAATACTGCTGAAAAGGATAGTTCTGCTAGAAGCAATACTGCTGAAAAGGATAGTGCTGCTAGAAGCAATACTACTGCCAATACTGCTGCTAGCAGTGTTAGTACTGCTAACTCAATTAGTGCTGCTAACTCTGTTAGTACTGCTAACTCAGTTAGTGCTGCTAACTCTGTTAGTACTGCTAACTCTGTTAGTTCTGCTAACTCTGTTAGTGTTGCTAACTCTGTTAGTGCTGCTAACTCAGTTAGTGCTGCTAACTCAGTTAGTGCTGCTAACTCAGTTAGTGCTGCTAACTCAGTTAGTGCTGCTAACTCAGTTAGTGCTGCTAACTCAGTTAGTGCTGCTAACTCAGTTAGTGCTTCTAACTCTGTTAGTATTGCTGACTCTGTTAGTACTTCTTCTAAGGTTAATACTGCTTCTAGTGTTTGTGCTGCTAGACCAATCATATTGACAAAGTACTCAAATTCTGCAGTACCTAAGTTTGAAAATCTCATCAAAACCCAATGCAAGTACTTTGATGAGCAAGGGAGACCCAAGACCACTTCGGCTTGGGTTCCCAATAAAAACTAATTGGTTTATCAGATGTGCAGGGCAACCAACAGCTCAAGGGAAAGAGCATCTGGCATGTTGATAGTGGTTGCTCCAGGCACATGACAGGTAACATGTCCTGCCTCAAGATTTTCAAAAGAATTGATGGAGGACATGTTACTTTTGGGAATAATCATGCAGGAGGTAAGATAAGTGGTAAAGGAGATGTGTCAAAAGGTAAGATGACAGTTGAGGATGTTGAGCAATTGAGATACAACCTGTTAAGTTCAGAACCTCAGTATGACTCAGATTGACAAGTGCTGCAAAGTATAAGTATAGTTACTACTGCCAGTGCAGAGTTTCTACTGCTAGTCCATATTTCCTACTGCTAATTATTAGTTAATACTGCTTAGTAGTTAATACTGCTTTGTCGTTAATACTGCTTATTATTTAATACTGCTTAGTAGTTAATACTGCTTAAGTAGTTAATACTGCTTTGTAGTTAATACTGCTTTGTAGTTAATACTGCTTAGTAGTTAATACTGCTTTGTCGTTAATACTGCTTAGTAGTTAATACTGCTTAGTAGTTAATACTGCTTTGTAGTTAATACTGCTGTGTAGTTAATACTGCCTTGCAGTTAATACTGCTCAGTCGTTAATACTGCTTTTATAGAAAATTAGGGCTACTACTGCTATAAATACTCTTTTAGCCCGCCAAAGCTCATAACGTCTCTTTGCATTCAACTTCTCTCTCTCTCGCTCTAACCCTTTTCTCCCTAGAATCTTTGTGTTTTCTATCCAAATCCTCAGGAAGAACGACGACAATGGAGTTTGTCGATGAGCACAATGAGATAGCAATGCTTCAGAAGCCGAAGCAGGCCGCAGGATTTCACGACATTGTGGATTTTCTCAAGTCCACTCATATTTCTCATGCCCTAACAGTGTGCCCAACCATATACATCGAACATCAAAAGCAATTTTGGGAGAATGCCACTGTTATATTTGAAGATGGGCAGAAGATCATTCGAACAAGGGTTTGTGACAAACCCTTGAAAATCACAGAGGAGGTTCTTCGCATCACTCTTCGATTGGATGATGCCTCAGGTATAACTTCTATTTCCAATGAAGAACTATACTCAACTTTACAAAGAATGGGGTATGAAGGTCCCATTGGAGTTTTTAAATTCTACAAGTCAAAGTTTTTTACTCAATGGCGATTTCTTGTTCATACTCTTATGCACTGTATTTCAAAGAAAACAACTGGATGGAGTGAGTTTAGCAGTACCATTGCTTATGCCTTGGTCTGCTTAGCCACTGCCAGAAAGTTCAAATTTTCAGCAATGCTTTTCAATGATCTTGTATCAAACCTGGAATCTAAAAAGCGGTTTTATATGTATCCAAGGTTTGTTCAAGAAGTGATAACTAAGGAATTGACGGATATACCTCAATTTGATGAGGTATATGTGCCAAAACCCCCTAAAGGGAAGGTTTTCTCAAATATGAGGAGACTTCCTAGGGACTCGGAAGGAGTTGACACACCATTGTTCTCTACAATGATGGTTGTGTCCCACACAATTGAAGGTATGGCATCAGTGTCAAGGCCCTCATTAGACACACCCACTGATGGCCAATCCCAACCTTCCATCACAAAAGAAATCCCACAGTCCATTCTTTTAAGACCCAATCCCAAAATCACCAAGAAATTTGAAAGAAGAAAGGTACACAAGGTTCCTTCCCTTGATGTATCTCCTAAGAGCCCGAAGCCTTTAAGCCCTCTGTTGGAGCATTCTCCAATGGAAAATATCGAAAGGGAAACCACAGGGGTGTCTCCCAACCCCAAGAAGGTGCTCACTAAGGAGAAGGTTGAGCATGTGAGTCGCAAGGCTGCCACTACTTCTGCTAGCAAAGAGAAGGCCAGTGGTAAAATAACTAAGACCTTCCTCACGGCAAGTCAGGGTGAGAAATCATCCAGAGGTCCCAGGTGCCAAGAAACCAAGGGGGTAGGTAGTGCTTTTGCTAGACAAGAGACACCTGCTAAAACTTCCAATGATCCTGAAAGGGAGGTAAACACTTCTAAATCAGGTGAGGATAGATATACTTATGAGGAATTGATGGAAACTATTGCAAATATCAACATTGAGGTCATGGATCAGCAGAAGGAGATTGATGAGCTTAAGAAGGTGGTTCTTCATCAAAACACCAAGATAGAAAAGAATAGGAAGCTGATCACCAAACTGCTACAAAGAAGGAAGAAAGCTCAGTATGTTCTGAGAAGGAGAGGATCACCCTCTGATGCTTCCAAAAAGGGGGAGTTAGACTCTGAACTAAACATGGAGGATACAAACATTGAGGGGGAGTATGAGTATAAGGTTGAGGGGGAGACTAAGCAGGCTGCAGATATTACAAAGGAAGCAGAAACAGAAAAAGCAGCAGAAATGGTTACTGCTGCTGATATTACAAAGGAAGCAGAAACAGAAAAAGCAGCAGAAATGGTTACTGCTGCTGATATTACAAAGGAAGCAGAAACAGAAAAAGCAGCAGAAACGGTTACTGCTGCTGATATTACAAAGGAAGCAGAAACAGAACCAGCAGTAGAAACAGTTAATGTTGTTGTGATTGAGAAAGAAGCAGAAACAGAACCAGCAGCATTAAAAGATAATGCTGCAGTATCTAAGACTGAAGCAGCAGTATCTAAAAGTGAGAAGGAAGCAGTACCTGCAACTAAATCCGAGATTGATGCAGAGATATTTTGGATTGTGAAAGATAGTGTTGAAGCAGCAGCATTAAAGGTTATAAAAGAAGCAGTAACAGCTATTGCAGTAGAAATGGTTACTGCTGCTGCAAAACAAAAGGCAGAAGAAACCATCCCTGAAGCAGCAGAAACTGTTAGTGCTGCTAAGAGCCACAAAGAAGAAACAGCTGAAACCACTCCTGAAGCTGTTAAATCTTTCAAAAGAACAAAGATGATGTCAACCAAAAGGCCAAGAACAAAGTCCATAGCATCAAAGAAGAAAGATGTAAAGAAGCCAAGGGTGGAACCAACTGTAGAAGAAGCTCAGGAGGAAACAGTGAAAGAGAAATCTGATCCAAAGGTTGCTGAAGAAGAAGTGGCAACTCCCTCAGGTCAACCAAGCAATGTACAATCACTGCCAAATGCTCAATGTGATTTGTATATTACTGTGGTTGATACCAATCCAATCAAAATTAAACCATTAGCTTCTATGGCTCCTGAAATCATCTTCTGGGATACTTTGAAAGATCAGAGAAAGGAGTACATTAGAGTAAAAAGAGCAGATGGGAAGTTTGAGGTCAGTTCTACTTGGGGAAAACTTTTAAGGATGTGTTCTAGATCAGACTTGGAAGAGATGTTCAAGGTAGGAATGAAGCTTTATGGAAACATGCTGACTGAAAGTGGAATGTCCATCACCAAAATGGTACTTGAATACTTGTGCCAAATGTTCAAACCAGAAGCAGTTCAGCATAGGATAGAAAGAAATTTTCAAGTTGTTACCAAATGGATGCTTATTGAAAACTGTGGTGTGTATGTCATAACTCTTGACAATGCATATCATGAGTATTAGTTGGTGGATAAAGTATACAAGCACAGCATGAAAAAGTTGGATGGAATGCTAAAAATCAAGTTGGTGAGTGACAAAGATTCTGCGATGGCAAGATACCTTGTAAGAAGGATCATCAATCAAAGTCTGGGAGTGAATCCTGACTTGTGTGTTCACGATTAAGTTTTGGAAGCATCATCTGAAGAACTTAACTTCTCATCCTGAAAAGTCAAGTTAGGGGGAGATTGTTGGGAACTGAAGATATGCTAAGTATGGTTAGTACTGCCAGAACTACATTAATACTGCCAGATCAACGTTAGTACTGCCAGAACAAAGATACTACTGCTAGATCAAGGTTAGTACTGCTGAGACATTAATGCTGCTGGAACAAAGTTAATACTGTTGGTATATTACTACTGCTGGAACATTATTAATACTGCTGAACAAAGGTTAGTACTGCTGGTGTCTTACGAAAACCATTAGTACTGCTTGAGAAAAATGAAGTTAATACTGCTTGGGATCAGAACATGGAATGCGAGATTGAAGGAGATAAAGATGGAATGATTGAAGATATGCTTAAAAGAATATTCTGAAGATCAATTTATTTTTGATAGTTATCTTGTACTTATTGTGTATAAATAGTTGTTGATAGATAGCTATTAAAAATACGAAACCGATATACGTATTTGAGAAACAGAATTCGATTTTGCTAAGAGTGAATTAACCTCAAGGTTTAGAACCCTATTTCTAGAGAAGTAGAAGTCGTCTTGATTGAGCCTGTTCATCAAGATTGAGGTTTGGTTGTAAGCTTGTGAGTCGAATTAGTGAATACAAACAGTTGTGTGTTTTCTGATATATTGTTCTTTGATTGTGAGAATTAAAGTTCTATTCCGTAGATTCTTTAATTCTGAATTCTAAGTATTATTAGTCTTGTTAAGATTCGATCCTGACACAAAAACACGAAACAAACATTTAATACTAATGCCACCCCATGAGGTAAAATAAGCATCCTCACGTGCCTGTAAATTCGAAATTATATTGGCCAGATATAATCCCCAATTTACCTCACATGATGATCCTCGACACCCCGTCCTACTCATTCCTCTTAGGTCTCCTCCTATGGCCATCCTATATCTCGGTTGTGTCCTTATCCTCAAAGTTTAAGTTTAGGCCCATCCGGTCACCTAAATCCCTTAAACTACGACTCTGATACCATTTGTAACAACCCAAAACACTAAACATAAAATATAAGTCAAAAGCCCATAAGGGTCCCAATTACATCACATTACTTAATATCATTCTCAACGCTTACGGTTCACATACGAATACATCCGAGACATTAATCTAGAAAAATATGGGTCGTGACGGTCTCTATCCCCTCTTTACGCCGCCTTAAGCCTTCTCTTTACCTTTGGACGAAGCACCTAAGCGATCCTTACCTGAAAATGGTTTTAAGTTTTGAAAAGCGAGGGTTAGACCATAGGGTCTAGTGAATTCCCCCGAAAACACGTTCACAAACCATTTAAAGCAAAACGTTTCATTTCAAAATAGTAATGTATCAAATCATGTACTCAACAATGGTATGCACAGCGGAGAAGACCATGGCAAACACCCTACGAAGCCGGGCACGACAAACACCCTACGAAGCCGGGCACGGCAAACACCCTACAAGGTCGGGCACGACAAACACCCTACAAAGCCGGGCACGGCAAACACCCTACAAAGCCGGGCATGGCAAACACCCTACAAAGCCGGGCACGGCAAACCAACTAGTCCCTCCACAGTGCAACCCAACTCCACAAATGGTAATTTCACAAAAACATGCAGTTTCATATACTTGAGGGCAACCCTCCTTCATTTACAAAACAATACTTTTCATGCCAAGGAAAACATATGTTCATAAAGCTTGTGTAAACCAAATTCAGTCGAATAAGTCTTTGCAAATCATTTTAAATAAAAGTTATGCATAAGGGAACTCACCTGATGCTCGGCTAAACGACACACTACTCGGAGCTCACTTAAACACCAATCGATCACCTGAATTGGGGTTAACAAAGGAGGTATTAGACTCCCCAATTATACTCTAAAACATCCCCCATAATGTCTTAAGACAATCCCCTAAACCAAGCCTCGAATCCAAGCCCGAACGACAACCGAAGCAAAAACGAGAATTTGCCCAACAGGGACTTACGCGGTTTGCAAACCGCGTGAAAAGCCGCGTAAGTCTCTGGTCCAACATTCTCAGTTCTGCATAACAGGGTCAGCTCGAAAACTCACTTAAATCCTTCAACATCGATTCCAATTGATTGATAACTTCCCCAAACGAACTCTAAAACTATTTATACATTAAGGAGACAATCCTCACTTCTTAAATCAATCAATTCCTCAATCAAATCATCATGAAATACTCTTTTGAAACACAAATCCTTTTTAAAATGAATCAAACCTATGAACCTCCATTGGAAAGGTGGAATATCACCAAGAGTTCACAAACTCCTCAAGGATTCATCCAACTCACCTTCCCAATGGGTTTTGCTTCAAAACACTTAAAGAAGAAGAGAATGCATTGAGGATTGAACATCAAAGCTCCATTTCAGACACAAAACAAAGAGATGAAGATGGAGGTATACCTTAGTAGAAACTTCTTCAATCTCTAGCTGAAACACCTCCCTAAACCTTCAATGGAAGAATTTTGAGCTCCTTCTCCTCTCCTAATTTCTCTCAGCCACCAAATGAGGAAAAATCAGGGTTTTAGGAGGGTTTTCTCTTATTAAGCTTTTCCTTTTCACACTTTGGCCACAGAATTTTCGAATATCCACCTTAGACCCCCAAAAGTTTTTATTTAACTACTAAGACCACAAAGTTGAAATATGGGGTGTTACATATCCATGATTTTCTGAAAATCTTGACTTTAGATGAAGCTTCCTCATATGAACACATGCCTTCTACAATTTTCAAAAGAAATCTTTCCAACTCAAACAAAATATTTTCTACTTCTGAAAAACGGCAAGTCTTTGGGTGTTGATTCTTTCTTACAAAGAAAATCCTCAGATCTTTCCAAAAACAACTTTGTGGCTTCTTCCACCGTTTTTGTTCCCCGATCTATGAACATCAAAATGTCCAATTCAAAAGAGAAGAGTCATTTCCTCCCAAATTCTGAAAAAGGAATCTTAGGTTCTGCACCCCAACTCTTTGTTACTTCATCAAAATCTTTGAAAATAAAAGGCAAAAGTAAACAAAAATGTCAAGATTCTAAAAAGAATTTTCTTTATAAAAAATGTTATATTTGTGGTGATATTTTTCATTTTGCCAAAGACTGTCCAAAAGAAAGAATTGGTCTGATTGATATCAATTCTTATTCTTCGACATCTAACCCAAAAGGACCCACTACCAAATGGGTACCTAGAAAATAAATTCTTTGTGATTGCAAGTTCTAAGCTAAATAGATGGATATGTTCATGCATTGGTGATGGCTTTCTTACAACCTCTACCAACCAACTTCCTCAATCCCCTTCACTCTCATTATTCCTATACCCTATTACCCACCATACCTCTCACCTTACTTTTCTCATCCATCCCACTATAAATACATTACCAAAACCTTATTTATTGATCCATCAACATCCTTTTCCACCCAAACAAAAACAACCTACACATTTCTTCCTCTTCCTCCTTTTACAAGATCGGCCACCGATTTCTCATTTGCTTTCAACCGATA
Source organism: Saussurea involucrata (assembly GCA_033807775.1). Classification (NCBI taxonomy): domain Eukaryota; kingdom Viridiplantae; phylum Streptophyta; class Magnoliopsida; order Asterales; family Asteraceae; genus Saussurea; species Saussurea involucrata. The sequence goes on from CM066313.1 coordinate 83,054,801, forward strand.
CCCCAAATCTCATCACTCCCGATTCCCTCACAACCGATCGAAGTCAATCGGCTTGGTTGTCGATCATCGGCTGTTGTTTCTGCCGATCATCCTCTTTGATCACTGTTTCTTCTGATCCGTACACCCACCTGTCGATTGCTACTTGCGCCGAAAACAAACCGGCACTGCTGTCGAACACCATTTCCAACCGAATAGCCCTTGTCATTTGTGTTCTTCTTCCGCCGACGCCAACAAACAGCCTTGTCGGCTCCCTTTGCTGCCGAAAATCCTTCTCGGTCGAAAGACCCATCGGTGCTGCCGATTTCTCTTGAGTCGTTGCCGACGCCTACAACGATCTGCTCGGCTTCTGCCGATCACCGAAGCCACATACCGACGAAGACCTATTTGCCGACGACCACTCCCTGCCGAACCCCTCCCCCCACCGATTTTCTTTGTGCTGATTTTTTCTTCACCTACACCCTACACCCATATTTTCTTTATGGTTCTTATTTCTCATACTTTAATCCCTTTCCCTTTTTCCCTCTTCCCAATATTACTTTCTCCCTTCCCAAACACTCTACACTCCTCTCCCATCACACTCAATTACCCTACTATTACCCATCATACATTTAACTTCCTCTTTTCCGTATTCTCTTTCACCCATGCTTCCCTCTCATTTCTTCACCTTCAACCTCTCACCCTTTATAATTATCCACCAGTAACTATTTTTCTTCGTTAATTATCTCTACGATAACTTCCTCATCTACACAAGTAGAAGCTTCCAAACCCCTCCGAAATCATTCGCATCGGTGAGACATTCCATCTCACTGAAACCCTTCCTCTCATCAGACCCAACTCCCTATGTGTCATTTTCTCAAGATTTTCTCACTCATAATGGTGATCCTCCTACTTCACCAAATTTCACTCTTGATCAGCAACCCAACTTTCCTTCTCTTCAAAACCCTTCTACTACATACTCTCCTGAAGATGTTATCTCAAATCCTTCTCCTCAAAATATTCCTCATACTTCTCCTCAAAATATTCCTCCTCAAAACCTTTCCTCTTAAAATCCTCCGAGCTTAATTTTTCTTGGGTCATCAAAAATTGGATGATGCAACTCCAATCTTTTCGTCACCTTGAAATTCTTCTTTTTTCACTGGCTTTCAAAAACAATTCGGTGAGATGCATTACATCGGTGAGTGCAACAAAAAAATTATATATATATATATATATATATATATATATATCGGTGAGTTGCAACAAAAACAAAACAAAAAAAATTATATGCATCGGTGAGTTCAACCAAAAAAAACAAAAAAACAAAAGATGCCGATGTTTTCCATTGTTCATGATGTTCCTTCTCCGTCGGACGCTGAGGGGGATCGAGAAACCATCTGAGGGGGAGCAATATCAACGTCCAACTCGAACAACACCAACCTTCAGTACCATTTGAAGGGGAGAAGTCATCTGAGGGGAAGAAATATTCAACATCCAACTCAAATTTTGGTCAAAGATAAGGAACCGACAAACCAACCAAAGGGGAGCAGATCAGTCCGGCCGATATAACTAAGGGGAGGCAAACAAGACAAAAGAAAAAGGGCAATGACTACCGAATAGGAAGCTGAAGATGCTATGAGAAAGAAAGAAGATGTAAGATATGGGCAGAGGCATCCTGAGGCTAATTCACTCAAACTCAAACCTCCCACAAACATTGTCACCATTTTGGGATCGGGCAGATCAGTCTCTTCATGATGGAAGTACATTTTATTGCATTCATATTGTTTATTATTTATCCTTTCATTCATTTCATTCATCTGTAAATATCATATACAAAAAAAAAAGGTTGTGTGAAAAAGAACCCAAAAGAATAAAATAGGGTCAACATGTAATATTCATTGTATTACTCATGTTTTTCTAAGTATGGATGTCATCCTCAAATAGGGGAGATTGTTGGGTCATCAAAGATTTGAAGATGACCTCCTGATCTCCTTACATTCCATTGAAAAACATCTTTTTACATAGAAAAATTTTAGGTTCTTTGTAATAGCTTAGTCATACTGTCAATGTTCGGTGAAGTCAAAGATCAGCCAAAATCAAGAACAAGTAAATCTACCAATGCGGATTGAAGATGGACTTCTCAACCTAAACTAAGTTATCTCACCGATTGTCTCCATGAAAATCCGTGAGATGCTCAAACAGGAGATTCTTCCCTTATCTCCTTGCTAAGAAGACTTTCATCATAAGAGGTCATGTTTGCCATCCCACCGATTCTCTCCATGAGAAATCGGTGGGATCCTCAAAATTAGAGGATCATCCCATGACTTCTTCCTAAGAAGACTCTTACCTACTTTGTCCATGACAAATCGGTGGGATCCTCAAATAGGAGGATCCTTTCTTGTGTCTTTACTAAAAAGATTTCTCATCAAAGAAGGAATGTCTGGGTATGGAGGAAAAAGGTTCATTTGTCCTTTTTCCCATTCTTAGATATTGTCACCATCAAACCTTTCTAGCATCATAGGAAAAGACACATCAACTTTTGAGAGTCAAACCTAACCTTCAAATTACAAAGTGACAAGTGTCACATGCATCAAATGCTCATGGCACTATATAAAGATGAAGACTTCTCCATGCAGAAAAGAACTCTTGAAGATTACTTTGTGCTCAAGACACTCTACTCCTTTCTCTCCTTGAACTTTATAGCTTTCAATCTTTGTGTTTTAGAAGTTGTTTAGTTTTAAGTATTACTTTGTGAAGATTGTTAGAATAGATTTTATCTGTTCTTTCCGCAACAATCTAATTGTTCTATGTGTTCTATGTGTAATTCTTGATTTGAATATTTTCAATAAAAGAATTAATTAAAGTGAAAAAAATTGTGTATTGTATTCAACCCCCCCCCCCCCTTCTACAATACATGTTCTTGTTCTTATTAGCCATCTGGGACTAACACATACCTTCTTGACCAAGCTACTATGTTAGACTGCAAACCTGTCAGCTCTCCTGTTGATTTTAATGTCAAGTTAACATTGGGCGCCAGAACTACTCTCGATAACCTGGCAGAATTTCGAACCTTGGTTGATGGGCTACAATACCTCTCGCTCACTCACATTGACATTGCATTTGCAGTTAACAGGCTTTCCCAGTTCATGCACAATCCAACAACAGTACATTATCAAGCGTTAAAGCGACTTCTAAGATATCTTCATGGTACTCTTGATCTTGGGCTCAATATCTACTCAAGCTCGCCCTTCCAGCTTCACACCTTCTTTGACGTTGAGTGAGTAGGCGATCGAGATGATTACCTTTCTACGGGCGGGTACATCGTCTATCTCGAAAAAAATCGCATCTCATGGAGCTCCAAGAAACCAAATTCAGTTTCAGTATCGTCCACCGAGTCTGAATATAGGTGTGTGGCCCAAATTGCAACAGAAACTGATTGGCTGCATCATCTCATAGGTGAAGTGAACTTGACGTGTCCAAACACTCCAGTCATCTACTGTGATAACATTGGCCCTACAAAACTTAGTGACAATCCAGTCTTCCAATCTCGTATGAAGCATCTTGGCATACATTACCATTTATCAGAGAAAGAGTGCAAGCGAAACTCTGAGAGTCACAAGTATTGTCAATAATGATCAGTCGATCGATGCCTTAACCAAACCATTACCTCGATGTCGCATGAACATGCTACTAGCCAAGATCGGACTTTCCCTTCGGACGTCCGTCTTGAGGGGCCATGATAAGATTATCGAACCTTTCTGATCAGATTAGGAGTCCTATTATAATTATCTACTAACTCCTATCTCTTATCTTATCTGTATTATAACTTACCTTATTTGTGTTATAGTTATCTTCTAATTGTTCTAGGACTCTATATCCTCCTTATATATGTGGCTTTTGCCAATGAGAATAATTGAATAAACACAACATTCTCTAATTACTCTATTCTTTTATATTTATTACATCAATATATACATAATTTTTATTACATGAGACTATTCTTAACATGATTGGAGACAAAAACCAAATATGTCATGAAACTATGGAAGAAAAACATAATTTATAAATAGTCAACTTTGAACGAGAAAATGAGCGATCTAAAAAAGAAGATGGACATAATACAAATTATTGATTTTTTCAACGTTATTAATGATATGTATTAAATAATTTGCTCTAAAATAAAATAATATAAAACAAATAGCATCTTTTTGCTTGATCCAATGTCATTTTCTTATTGTATTATATTGATTTTTATTTTTATTTTAAAAATGTTTAATACTCTTTTGATTCATATTTCAATGTTTCTAATTAATCATAAATTCTTAACTTTAGCGGGCTAAACATGTGTTTGCAATCCATTATCGTATAAAATAATTATATGATTTATAATAAACAGGAAAAATCAAAAGATCCGAATCTAAATCTCATACTCTACGATTAAAATACAGAGGTTTGATGATATAATATGTCCATGTTTGTTATACACCAATAACACGAGCTAAGGTGATTAAATTATATGTGACATCTTTTTTCTTTAAGTATGGTATTTGATCTTTAGTCGTTAAGTTTACAAGGTCCAAACGTGTCATCATAACAACCAGAATATCAAGAAACTCTTTTACACACACAAAAAAAAACCGAGTGGCCGCCAACAAAAACACGATAATATCAAGAAACTCATGTCTGAATATTTAAATTTATTATAAACTACAAAAGTTGGCAAGTGGACCACTCTTAGGGTTTAGATCAACATGTTTGTATATCGTCTTAATCACCAATTTTTAAAATCAAGTCATTTAATAAGCATTTGGGATATAATTAACTACAAATATGAAAAGGGCACTAGTCGATTCTATTTGAGCGGATGCAAATAAGTAACAAATGAAATTGACAAATCAAATGAACACTACAAGAGAAATTACCTTCAGGGAAGGTTTTATTTTGTATTTAAAAGCCTTCAAAGCTTCTCTAAAGCCTTTAGAGAAGCTTTTCATTTCCGTCAAAAAGCTTCTCTATGTAACTGTAGGTAAAGGTTTTAGATACACTTTTAAAGCTTCTCTAAAGATGTTGCCTTTAGAGACGCTTTTCTAGGGCTTTAGATACACTTTCAAAGCTTCGCTAAAGGTTAGTTAAATTTTCTCAAAAAGCTTCTCTAAAAGTCATTATTAGTGACGCTTTTTAAGCTTTTAAGACAGATTGGAAGAGCAACTAAAAACACACTTTCAGAGAAGGAAATGGAAAAGCTTCTCTAAAGATGTTGCCTTTAGTAACATTTTTTGAAAACCTTCTCTAAAAGTATCATTTAGTTACGCTAACACAACCTTCTCTAAACATGCTATTTAGATACATAAACTCTAAATCTTCTCTAAAAGTCATCTTTAGTTACACTTTTAAAAATCCAATTCCTTCTCTGAAGAGTATATTTTCTATTTATTTTCGTCCCTATTTCAGGTGCATATTCATATATAATTATATATATATATATATATATTATAATATAACAAATAAATAATATTAAATTGATAAGAACAAATTCTTGAAAATCCCAAAACGATAATTTTTATTAAAAGAAACCAAACGTTCAATCAATTCGCATCCATCCAAATTTATAAAAAGCAAACGAAATCATAGTGCAATATTTAACGATCTCGGGTCTCGGAACCATTGTCTTGAACGTCTACTGAAGTTGAAAAACTAGGAAGCGGTTGACCAGATATAAACTTCCTCACCAATAGACGTAGGTCGGCCATGTCACCCTTCATCTCGGCGAGCTCGGATTTGGTTGAAGCAAGCTCGGACTCCGTCGAGGCAAGTCTTGCAGACATCTCGGCGTGGCTCAATCGACCAGTGGCACTATGTCGTGAACTCGTAGCGTCACTCTTAGTGCTCGGGACCCTAGACCATCCCCGAATATATACAGGTCTTTTACCTAAGACTTGTTGCATAATCTCTAGATCATCCGGCGGGTTTTCAGTTGATTCGGTATGCCGCTTCATCTCTACCATACTCTCCTATGGACACGAAAAAATATATATATACATAGTGATTTATAAAACGATGAAGACATAAAAAATGAATTCGTTAAACGTAACTTACATATGAAGAGCGAGAATAGTCGTTAACCCAACCCCCTTTTTCTCTATAATGCAACTTTCTGAAAGTATCTATCTCCCCGATAGAAGAATCGTTATTTCGGAAATGGTGATTTGGAGTGCTCACCGTACCATTTAAAGAAACATACTTTCGCTTTCCCCTATTCTCAGAATTTTTCCTTGACATAGCCTACACAAACAGCAACCTCAACATAATCATAATTTTCTAACTAATTAACAACTAAGCTGCTATTAAGCCTGAGCAATTTTGCAACAGTAAACGAACAGATTGTTTTACCACAAACATGTTACCAGCTGAACTATACAATAATAGATCTGTTTAAGCATGAAACATGTATAGTTTACTGTTGTAAAATTGGTAAAACATCACAGCTGGTAAAACATCACAGCTGGTGAAACATGTATAGTTTACTGTTGTAAAACATCACAGCTGGTCTCTGAAATCTGAATGAAACATGTATAGTTTACTGTTGTAAAATTGCTTGAAACTTACTTGAAACTTCTCCGAACTCCAATAATCGCAAAGTATATGCCAAGCCTCATTTGTAACGCTCGATTCTGTTGGCTTCATTCCTTTAGCTCTTTCCACGTCCTCCTCGCCATTGCATCTTAGGAAATGCTCCTGCAGCTTTGCTCGGTGATTTTTGAAAGATTCACCCATTTGAAAGTCAATCACATCAACCACAATCTTTGAAGACAAGTCGACGTCAAAATTTAGCTATAAAATAAATATAAAAATGAAATAAATTCGTTAACGATAATGAACAAGAATGACAAAATATTTTACATATAACTCGTGGTTATCTTACCAAAATCCTCTCGCGAAGACCATCCTTGATGGATTTAGGGACCTTCCTCCAATCCGTGTAATTGAAGGGACACTGCTTACGACATATTATGCCGCATTCGTTGTTGAACTTCTCGGAGTTTGTCCCAACAGCTTGCCTAAACTCTTCGCAAAATTTTACAGTTAACCTAGCTCCTCCCATTCGCTTTCTAACTTTTTTTATGATCTCTCCTCGAGTAGAACCACGTTTGTTACTTTGCAAGGTCGACGAAGCACCATTTGATTGTGATGTGTTTGTAGAGGCGGTCGCCATCATGCAGTAATTTCAAGTGAACTGCAATAAAAATTAACTGTGATACAGCTTTGAACCATATTTAACTGTGATAAAAATTAACAAAAACCATGTTGTTTCATTATTGTGCAGAAACAAGCAAGCAATCTGCTTATTTAGCTCATCAACTAACTCTACCACACCAACTAGCTTATAAAATACAATCATTTTATAAAAACAGCAGTAAAGCATATTCGAACAAGGCAGCAACAATCCCATAAAAACAATCAACAAATCATTGATTCAACATAGTAACATGGTATCAGTGTATGAGGGCAATTTATATCACAGAGCCAATTTTAGATAAAAAGCCTGACCGAGTGTTAACTTGCACCATTCTACTTAACATATTTGATATGTACAGAGCCAATTTTTATACAGATTAAATGGAAGACACTGCAAGTAATTATAAGAAAGATATGTACCAAGAACTATCAAGGACTCTGGAAGGGGGTCAAGAACAGGGAAAGCACTTGCACCGAAGACACCAGGGAAAGATATTTGGAGCCTCTAGCAACCAAACCGACCTCAAATAGAAACCTATTAAATTGAACACAACAATGTTAATCACGAAACTCTTGAGCATAAACTAAAGCAAATCACATTAGATGATTAAAATCACAATTTATTGATTAAGAGTAACAAACACAAAAATAAACACAAAAACATAGAATTATAAACTACTAGAGTGTTCCTTCCGATGTACATTGCAATTAACAAAAAAAAGCTAAAATTAATCATACCATGTTGTAGAATATGAGCTCGAATCGTAGGGAGTCGTTGTAGCCATGTATTTTCACATCGATTACAAGGACATAACGTCTTTTCATCTGAATCCAAGTGATGTCTAGCAGTATCTAAAAAATAGTTCAACCCAAGAGTGTACTCTAGACTTATGCGATTTCTACTTACTATCCATGCTCGGTCATTATCCATTGACTTTGAAGGAGAAATTAGTTTGTTCTGAAAATGTTACGTAGGAGTGTTAGATATATAGTAATAAATAATATAATTTAATAATTAAAAATGTTGCAAGGATATATTCATTTAATATTTCATACGAATTGAATAGAACAGAATGTACATACACATATGGGAAAAAATAGACCAGAAACAAAATACATACCGGAAAGACATCAAATTAGATTGGACAAAATGAAAATAGACTGGAAACAAATTACACAATATATATAATACCTATAGGTAGCAGGTTCAAAGAATGCAGCGGGTATAAGTTTTCAATGCAGAAAGAAGGGTTTAAAGTGTGAGGAGAAGAAGCCATGACGTTTTAAAGAAATTCAGCTGGTTATGTATTATAAAACTGTACCAGCAGTGACTAGGATTAGATTAAAGAAATACCCATTCATCATCGTGTTCCTCTGCATGTAAATGGTTGTCATATATAAATGGTTTTAACAATATGCTTATCTGTGATTGTCTCAAAATGTCCAACAACATTCATCCCCTCCCTCCCTTCCACTTAATCATTTATTGAAAGTGGCGGTGGTTCGATTCATGCAGGTTTTCATGTGATCTGGGCTGGTCAGACTCATATTAAATAAGCAATCCCAAACACCCCCTAAGATCAATAAGTTGCATTAATGAACGGTGGTTTGGATGATTGAATATATACCCGTTCTTTCAACTGGCGTTTTACCACTACCACGTGATGGCTGTTGGATGGCACTCCAGAGTCCAGAGTATATAAACTTGTACAAAATGTAGAGTTATTAAGCCATATTAAAGCAGTGAAAAAGCATGCAATAGATAGACCATCCATATCTAAAGTGCTTCATCCTGCCCAAAGAACATAATAAAAGTCGACAACCAACCATCTACAAACCTTGCATTTTACTTTTGGTAACAGAGGAATTGGATACATCTAGCCAATTAAAATGTGTTTGAAGGATTTAATTGGGTATATGTATTTTAAACGAATTGATGAGGTTTTGTTACCTTTGTAATGGCAAAAACATTGTCCCTGCTATTCTTTCTCAAAGGAAAGAATGTACAACCAAAGTTTGGAGCATATATTGCAAGTACTCCATCCGTATAAATTGTTGTGCCACTAGGCGATCAATATCAACATTTGGTGATGCAGATCTTAATGTCTTGGATAAGGCTTAATTCTATAGTATGTGTCATCATTGAGATACATGTTAACTTGGTTTACTATATGTTTTGGCAGGCTTTATGTGTTAGTGGTTGTCACAATAAATCAACAATGAAGGTTTTTTGGGTTGATGGATACATACAAATACATTTTGTGTCTTTATGACCACTCTAGTATTACCCAAATCCAATTTCATGAACCAGTTGATTCTAATCAAACTTCCCTATAACCTCTTAGTGTGTAGTAATGGATGTCAATTCCCTAATCGTGCACTCCCTGTGGTGGCCATTTGTGGCATAAACTGAAAGTTTAATCAACGGCATCACGACATGTAAAGAGTAAAAATCCTTTCTCTCACTTTCTGACTTCCTTTCACATAATCTCTATAAATCTTTTAACAATTAACCCACAACACATATCAATTGAGCCTACATACATGCACCAGTAGATCATCCATATCAAACACATTGCAATTTCATCATTTCTATGTTAGAATTTGAAGAACACAATTCAATTAAGAAATTTCTACAACATATAAAGAAGGATTTAATACCTGGAAAACAGGGGTGCATAATGGATCAAGGCAAATCGGTCAATCCAATACGTATGGATCAGTAGGCACCACCTGTAATGCCCCAATCGCATTGTTAAACACAGGTGAAATCAGATAAACTAAGAACACAAGTGAGATGTAAAAGAAATCTACAAAACTGATACAAGCAAAAACATAAGTCCAGTATAAAATTGGAGATTAACAGAGCATGGCAATATATAGCGATAGCTGAAACGTATATAAATAAATAAACACGAACCAACAAGCATCCATCAAAATCAAACATGTTACGTACCTGCACGCAGAGAATTAACCAAGCAAAAGAACCTGAATCAAACGTACCTGCAAACGAAAACTCACACTCGACTTCAATAAACGTTAGTAAAAATCGATCTACATATTCAGATGATCAACCACAACAAAATCATTTGAAGAACCGTGAAATGGAAATCGACTAATTTGAATTTAGATTGCTTGCCTGTTCGAGCTGAGAACTGGAACAGTTGCGAGAGGCAACGTGATTAGTCCGGCTAGAAAATAACTACGTGAGCGATGGCGATTTGAGGACGAGGATTTGCATGACGGCTAGAGGATGAGAGGTTTTCCGAACGAGCGGGAAGAGAATTCTAGGGCTCAGACTTTCTGTATCCTGTATTTTGATTTTATTCTTAAAGAATAAACCTTTTAGATATGTTTCTCAAAGCGTAACTAAATATTTATCTAATATTAAAAATTATAAAAAAGAAAAAAATTATTTTTAGATACGCTTATAAAAGCGTTACTAAATCTTGTTTTCATTTTTAGAGAGGTTTTATTTTTAAAAGTGACTCTAATTTTTTAGAAACATTTTTCATACCGTATAATATGTTTGAAAAACCTTCCCTAAAAGTCATCCTACTTTCAGCTACGTTTATTATTTTTGTCACCTAATTCCCTCCCTAAAACATATCTTCAGATACACTTATAAAACCTTCTCAGAAGGTTCCTTCTCTAAAACCTCTTTATCTTGTAGTGGAATAGCTTTAAAAAGCATATGAAAAGGAATCATGAATCGAACATATTGGGCTTGGCAAGGAGTCCCATAAAATTCACAATCCTTTTTTTTGCAAAAAAGAAAGACAAATAGATATTTGTTGAGCAAAGCTAAAATTGTTATGATTCTTATTTTCTTTAATGGATGCTTGACAATATCGTTCACAATTGTACGAATAAATGATATAGTCATCTTTTTATATAACTGGTGTATGGACTAGCTTGCACATATATACCTCTACTAATCCAATGTGGGAGCTCGAACACGAACATGTAACCAGTATGTGGATGTGCACAGTAGCAAACTTAGGGCTTGACCGACAAAGCCACACTTCCCAAGTCTTTAACATATATAGGCTAACTTCTGTACATCTCGACTTGTATCATCAATTTTAAGACATGTGATATGTCTATTAAGAATATATTTTCTTGCTTTATTTTATCAAACAAATAGGTTAAAAACATGTTAATATTTCAAATGTGAATGTGGTTAATTATAAGATCAACGGGCAACCTATAACCACAAATAATTAGTCCTACCAAATAAAATAAATATTTAGAAAATATAAATACTAAATAGTCAATGTCTACCAAACATGTTAAACCAATTTTCATCCTTATCTTTTCTATTTAATTTATTATTTGTAGAAAATATTTAAAAAATCATCATTTATATATTCACATCAAAGTTTTGTTGCACGTTTTAGTTTCTTACAATCCTTCGTGGTTCACGATAAAACTCTCGGCAACCTTTGGATAAGCTGAATTCAGTCTTTTCTTTTTATATATATATATATATATATATATATATATATATATATATATATGGAGAAAAGTTCGAGAATATTAACTATTTAAAAAGCACAAGAACAACAGATCATGTATAAAATCATATGTGATTTTATATTAACAATAAAAAAACGGATGCAAACGACTTTGGTCGCGACAAAGTCGCGTGAATCATATATGATTTTGTACGTGAATCATGTATGATTTTGTACACTGACTGTCGTTCTCGTGTTTTCTTAAATAGTTAGTGTTCTCATTTGAACTCACCTCTCTCTCTCTCTCTCTATACATATATATAGATAGATATAGAGGAAGGTTCAAACGAGGAGCGTACCTATTTACGAGAAATGCTAGATCACATGTGATCCACTACTCCCAAAAAAATCGGGTAGCTGGCGACCTGGTTCGCGAGTCGCGTGGAAGTCGCCCGGATCACATGTGATTTTAGGCGTGAATCACATGTGATCCACTACATGGGCGTAAGCCCCCCGATCAGGTTTGAATCACATGTGATTTTGTACGTGAATCACATGTGATTCAGTACATGGGCGGTGCTCCTCGCGTTTTCTTAAATTGTTACGCTCCTCGTTTGAACCCGTCTCTATAGATATATGTTGTAACATGTAATATTTATCACATGTTTTTGTCCCACGTAGGAGGGGTGAAGAAAGTTTCATTTGCTTAAAAGGTGAAAAATATTTGAAACATTTGGAGGAAACACAAAGAAAGTTCCATTTGCTTAAAAGGTGAAAAACATTTGAAACATTTGAATGAGATTTGGAGGAAACACAAAGAGGCAAAGTTTATAGAGATTTTTGGTAAGAGTATATAGTTGAGGGACTATATATAATCAAAACTTAGCACTTTTTTTGAAACCAATTAGACTTGACACTTAGCATATTTCATGGATGGGTTTGAGATTATGATACAGTGAGAATTCGAAGAATTCGAGAGGTAAATAAGGGTTTTATAAATAATAATAAACGAACTCGAAAAGGTAAACGAGCACAAAAGAGACTCGGAATTTGGCGTCGGAAAAAGAGCAAACATAAAACACCAGATATAGAGAAAGTAGCGACAAAAGATCGAGAGTCAAATCGAGCAACGAAGAGAAAAGAAGAAACGCAAAGCAGCCGTCGGCGCCAGCGACGGCGCCAGCTGGGTAGCACCAAACTAGCACCAGCTGCTATTTGGTTGTTGGCACTCATTCTCGCGCTAGTTGGCTAGCGCCAAACTAGCGCCACCTTCCGGCAAGCAATCTTTTCACCCACGTGACTTCCAACCCACTTGATTTTCATTGTTTAAACCTCACATGCCTTTTGTTTCAATTCCATATTCCTTGAATGATTTTCGATTATTTAATTATAGTTCTAATAGGATTAGGTTTAGTTTAAGTTTTCTTAATTATCCATTAGTTGATGCTTATCGTTTTCTTAGTCTAGATTATAAATAGGGTATTAGAGTTCTTTTGTTAATCAGTTGATAAATTAATAAAGTTCTTATTGTTAGAGTGGATTCTCTAATTTTTCGTGTTTTACAGTTCGTAATCACGTTTATCAAAGGATTTAGACGCTTGTCGATCCTTCCGCAAACCCCGCTGCGTCAGATTAAAAGTGATCAAAGGTCCATATCCTTTTTACCTTCTCACCTTAACTCTTCTTCTCACATGATCTTTCGTCTACGTATACATATAGGTGAAGATTCAAACTAGAACACTTTCATTCTACCAAAAAGACAAGAACACATTTTTATTATAAGTCAATTACATGTGATAATGTACGTGAAGAGACTTGGCCTGCAACCTATCATCTAATTTAATATCACATTTGATAATTATAGCACCACATGTGATTAATAAAAGATATTTTCGTGTGAATACATATGTATATATATATATATATATATTTAATTAATTAATATTTTACACCTATATATAACCATTGTTGTTTGGCAAAGAAATCAAAATACTCCAATTCAAAAATGGGGAACTTTGGGTCAATATCATCAATCGAAACTTTTCCCATTGAAACCGGGTTCAAGTTTCCTTCGCCATTGCCTTCTTGGCCACCAGGTTTCATTCATCTCTCTTTATTTTCTTTTACAAACTTTATCTATTTGCTCTCATTTTTCATCATTTTAATAACTATAAGTAAATCCTAGCATACTTCAACATTTCTATTATACTTCAAATTTGAGTATTTCGATTCACAGGTGAAGGTTTTGCAAGTGGAACAATCGATCTTGGAGGACTTGAAGTTTGCCAAGTCACATCTTTCATCAAAATATGGTCTACTTCTCAAGATGATCAATCAAATGACACTGATGCCACCTTCTTTGACCCATCACCCATACCAGATGGCTTCTCCATGCTTGCTTGCTACTCTCAATCCAATCACACCCCACTCTTTGGTTGGGTTCTCGCCGGAAAAGATCTCTCCGGCGGAACCCTGGCTGCTCCACTCGACTACACTCTAGTCTGGAACAGTAACGATTCATCATGTTACTTTTGGCTACCAACACCACCGCAGGGTTACAACCCAGTTGGCTACGCCATCACCACCTCACCGGAAAAACCCTCCTTAGATAATATCCGTTGTGTTCGATCCGATCTAACGGAGGAATCTGAAACCGAAGCATTGTTATGGGGTTCGAAAGATGTCAATGTGTACGGATTGAGACCAAAAGTTAGAGGGAGATTGGCTCAAGGGGTGTCTGTAGGTACATTCATAATTATAAAAACCGAAGATGATTCGAGTTTATTATCTCTTTCTTGCTTGAAGAACAATAATTTCGAAAGCTTAACTTCTTGGATGCCCAATTTATCACAAATCGAAACCCTAATTCAAGAATACTCTCCAAGATTCTACTTTCACCCTAAAGAAACCCACTTTCCAGCTTCAACAACTTGGTACTTCACCAATGGGGTTCAATTGTACCACACAGGAGACGAATCTGAATCAAACCCTGTTTCAATCGAACCCACCGGCTCGAACCTTCCTCAAGGTGGTTCGAACGATGGCACGTACTGGCTCGACCTACCCGTTGACGAAACCAACAAAGAAAGGGTCAAGAAAGGTGACTTGCAAAGTTGTGAAGCTTATCTTCATGTCAAACCAATGCTTGGAGCAACATTTACAGATATAGCCATTTGGATCTTTTACCCTTTCAATGGTCCTTCAACAGCTAAATTCGGGTTAATCGATATCCCTCTTGGAAGAATTGGTGAACATATAGGAGATTGGGAGCATGTAACCCTTAGGGTAAGCAATTTCAATGGAGTTTTATATCGTGTTTATTTTGCACAACATAGTGGAGGGACGTGGGTTGACACCACGTCCCTCGAGTTCTTAGATTCGACGAATAATTTCGCAGGTTATTCGTCGTTAAATGGCCATGCAACGTACCCTGTTGCAGGACTTGTACTGCAAGGAAATGATGTGATTGGGATAAAAAACGATACGGCAAAAAGTGATAACTTTTTTGATGTAAAAGATAAGTATTCAGTCATGGCAGCCGAGTACATCAGTGATGTAGTCGGGCCACCATGGGTGAACTACGCAAGAAAATGGGGTCCGAAAATAACGTATGATATTGGAACGGAGATTGAAAGAATACAAAGTTCGTTGACCGGACCGGTGGGATCTGCGATCGGGAGTTTGGTGAATATTATACCGAGGGAATTTTCCAGCGAAGATGGACCTACTGGACCTAAAATGAAGGTCGATTGGGATGGAGATGAACGATGAATAAAATGATTTATTAAACCGTTTTTTATTGTTTTTTAATATTTGATTTCTGTTTTCATTTTGTATGTGGTATTTTTTTGTGATGAATTTCGATCCTATTGGTTGTTGTTGCTCAGTTGTTCGTTAATATAACTCAAATCGATCCATTTATCTATGTTGTCTAGATTTTTAGATCATCCACACACCTGCAAGACCTTACTTCTTTCACACGTGACATATCAACTTTGCAATAACACCTTCTACATATATGCAAGACCAAACTCTTTTCTAAACTAATAACTTATAATATAAATAATATAGATAAATATAATATAACTAATTAATTAATTATAAAATATAGATAACTAAAATTTTACTTTTGTTTTCTTTTATTATATTTTGTGTAAATATAATTTAGCAGTTTAAATAAAAAACATTGCATAAAAATATCATTTAAAAAAAATAAAATGTGGGTAAATTTTTTTAATAAAAATATTAAAAAAATAATGTTCAAATAAACTAATAAATGAATTAAATTTAATAAACATATTAATAATAATCAATGTTTAAACAAACAAATAAACTAATTAAATTAAAAAATGTATTTGGCCAAAAGCACTTTTGGGACTCAAAAAGCACTCCCAAACACCCTCTTAATTTGTTAAAAGACCTTGCAAGTTTAGCAAGATGAGGGCGGTCTTGCAAGACCTTACAAGACACATTGCATTCCATGTCATCTTGCAAGAGCTCTTACAAGTAGGGGTGTGCATCGGTCGGGTTTTTCGGGTTTCAGGTTGTTCGGGTTCGGGTTCGGGTTGTTCGGGTTTCGGGTGGAAGGAGGAGGCCCCGAAACCCGTCCAAAGTGTAGCTCGGGTTTCGGGTTTCGGGCCATTTCGGGTTCGGGTTCCTTGGTCGGGTTGTTCGGGTTGGGCCGATCCCCAAGCCCAGTTTTTTGGTGTTTTTTAGCCCAACTTGGTTTTTTGGTGTTTTTTAGCCCAGTTTTTTAGTGTTTTTTAAAAACAAATTCGAGAAATTATAAATTATAAACAGAAAAATAGAAACAAAAATTATAAATATATATAATATATTTACGATTTATTGAAAAAAAATTATTTTTAAAAAAGAAATCGGGTTCGGGTTTGGGAAAACCCAACCCAAACCGAACCGAAATACCTTGATCGGGTTTCGGGTTTCGGGCAAGTTCGGGTTTCAGTTAATCGGGTGGCTTAAGTTCGGGTTTATCGGGTTCGGGTTTGGTCGAGTTATTCGGGTCGGTCGGGTTATGCTCACCCCTACTTACAAGACATGTCTGGATACTCTTATGTAACATTGAAAAGGTAACCGTGTATGTTGCCTAAGCTAGCCTTAGACAACACATAAAATTCTTTTAAAAAATATTTTTCATTTATTACCGCTTGTCTAGTTATTTTTACTGTATTAATTTTGTTGAAAACTAATTTCTTATTATCTTCAAAAGTTTATAAATAAGCAAAATCAAACATTAGAATAATATTAAATAAATAACAAATCTAACAAGTCTAGAATAATATATATATATATATATATATATATATATATATATATATATATATATATATATATATATATATATATATATATATATAGGGGAGGTATCCGTTGCAAACCAGTCAGTTTGTGCAAACTATACAAACCAATCTTAGTCGTTGATCAAGTCTAATAAATATCTGATTTTATTATGTTTCCTAATCTAAAGTCATGATCATAATGAATGAATCTTATCATCTTCCATATATATCTCGGTCTTAATTAATGAATCATAATGATTATCCATAAATACATCTATTGTTTCCTAATATAGTGGTTTGTATAGTCTGCACAAACTGACTGGTTTGCAACGGATACCTCCCCTATATATATATATATATATATATATATATATATATATATATATATATATAGAGAGAGAGAGAGAGAGAGACTGAAGATCATGTGAGACCAGGTTATTTCCATTAAATCGTGAGACCAAAAAATTAACATTAAACCTTCACAGCAAAAAACTATGAATGTACTGTGTTAGTAACACTACAAAACAGTTCAGATTTTCAGGAGGAAAAATCCGCCGGAAAAATCCATTTTAGGCGGATACGGTCGCCGGACAAACAGGTGCCGAGACCGACAATTTTCGGCGGATTTGGCCGCCGAAAATCCTTCAGAAAAAAATAGGCACAATTAACCAACTTTTAATTTACAAAATGATTAAAATATATATTTTTGGCGAATTTTTTCATCGAAAATATTTTATTTATTTCTTTATTTATTTATAAATTAATAAATATTATTTTCAACGAAATATTTTCGACGGATTTCAGGCGGAATAATCCGTCGAAAATATTTACAATTATTTTTTTATTTATTGATTTAATATTTTTAATTATATAATCCGTCGGAAATCCGCCAGAAATTATGTATATTTTTTTTTAAAAATTGATTTTTTATATTAATAAGAAGTTTACCTAAATAACAATTAATATTTATAAATTACAAAACAACACAATATCCAAAATGAAATACAAATCTAAATGTAGTTTACATTAATATGTACTAATCAATATTTGTGTACCATCACTTCTCATGTGGTGATTTGAATAGTTGACTACTGGTCTTAGCATCGAATATAATAAATGGTGGTGGAGGCAAATGTTGCTTATTCAGCAGTGTCTCATGTCTCATGTCTCATGTCTCGTATCTTTATATCTTTGGTATTTCTCGTCTCGTGTATCTCTTTCGATTGGATAACCTAAACCTACCATAAACAAGGTAAACAACAATTTATAATTATCACCAACGATTTTTTTACCAACAATTCGACACCATTAAGTACTTATGAAATTTAAACAAACATAATGAAAACAGAGAATTTACGTATGGTTTAACAAAAGAACCAATAACTCATTGTTGTATTTGAAGAATCTTTATGAGACATAGAGCTTTGAAGCATGCCACCAAATGCACCATTTCCACCAGCCAATACTACAACTAAATATTCACAAGCAGATGTCATAACAAGGAAGAGTTTTATCAAAAGCGTATAAGGCAGTTTCTATATCATTAAGCAAGTTTCTCTCCAATATTTCCAGTCCTTTATTGATACATAATAGAGAACTAATTGATAAATAATAGCTGAAGGACACAAAAGCTATAAAATTACAATAAAAGTTCATTAATCATTTGGTCTATATATAAAAAATAAAAATAAAGGGATTGATTAAAAATAAAAATAAAAAATGATGCGATGATGGTGTGATATATAGCAATGGAATAAAGGGATTGATTAATTGTACCTTGGAAACAAGAACATTAAGGCCAACATGTTTATTGTCCCACCCAAACTCATTAATATTTTCATTAGCACCCAAACTTTTAGCATTATTTTGTATGTAACCCAGGTACCTTTCATCCCCATAAGCCTTTCTTAACCATGTATCCTGCCAACCAATAACAATTAACAACCACACCACACCACACCATATATTATATATAATAATATATGAAAACAAATCTATTTTTTAAGAAGGTAATTATGTATAGATGCTTGCCTGATATCCATCAAAATCACATTAAACAAAGAATCAAATCCAATCAATATTCTTTTGTTTTTAAAAAACTCAGTTCAAACTCAACTACTTCCAACTTTGTATTAAACAAAGACCTACCCAAAATTTTGTAATCAAACACAAATATTCGTTGGATTCTATGAATTTAATTTAAAAATATTCGTTGTATTTCTTTAACATATCAAGTGCGTTGGCGTAGGGGTGTAAATGATGCGAGTCGAGCTCGAGTATCATTATACTCGACTCGAACTCGAAAGTCAATACTCGAGCTCGAATTCGACTCGAAAACTCGCGAGAAGTAAAAATTCAAACTCGAACTCGAACTCGTTTCAAGATCGAATCAAGCTCGAACTAAGCTCGAACTCGAGCTCGAACTTGTTTAATATATAACATTATTAGAAGTTCGAAAAAAAATCTAAATTACCAACAAAAAAAATCCAATTCGAGCTCAGGAATTGGCATCGAAATAAACCGATTGTGGTCCACTAGACATCTCTAAAATTATAAATGCACGTATAAATAAACTTAAACTCCAAATAGAAACAAATAATATAAAATGACCAAGCAATTTTCTTAACAATTTAGCTAAAACAGTAAGTAATTTAGTGGAGTGAAGCATAAGTAGATTTACTTAACAAAAGCACATTAAACCTTGAAGTTTAATTTAATGGAATTAAAAGAGTGAAATTTACAGCAAGCCGCAAACCAAACTAAACTGTGCAGCAATGAAAAAACCACAAACAAATTGTGCAGCAACGAAAAAAATCACAAACAAACAGTGAAATGTACAACAAACATCATCATACGCACTGAGAGACAAAGGGATACAGAAATAAAGAGACGAAGGGGGAAACATACACACTGAGAGAGAGAGAGAGAGAGAGCTAATCGGCGGAGGAGAGACTCGGTACTTCTCGTCGGCGAAGGGGGAGACTCAACAGAGCTCGTCGGCAGAGAGGGAGACTCAACGGAGCTGTCGTCGTTGAAAGTTGAAACGTCGAAGTGATTGTGGTCTTGTGGAACTGAAATGTTGACAGGGAGTGTAGAGAAAGCAAAAGGGCGAGAGATGAGGGGTGTGGGAGGCAGAGGAGGGATAGGGTTTCTTAATTTTTGGGGGGAAGGGTAAAGGTTTAGGAAAATTGAGAGGGGAAATTGAAGGGGAAATGAGGGGGAAATTTTGGGAAAATCTTGATTTTATAAAAAATTTAAAGATCACATAAATATTTATTTATCTTGTATATATAAATTAGAGAAATTTTGGAAAATCGGTTGGAAATGCTCTAATAGTTTATGTTGGGTCACTAAAGATTTGAAGATGACCTCAGTCTTTTATTTTTACATAGTTCATACTTAGAATAATTTTTAGGTTCTTTACAAGCAGTTTAATTATATAAAATGTTCGGTGAAGTCGAAGATCAACCGAAGAAACAAAGTAGAAGTGTATCTTCAAAGCGGATTGAAGATGGACTTCTCAACCAAAGGTTAAGGTGCTACTTGAAGACTTCCTTAAGTCTTATGCCAGTATACTTGAAGAGCAAGGAAAATCTTGAAGACATGATCGGCAGGATCACTTGAAGATACAAAAAGAAAATGTTGAAGCAAAGAAAAAGTTGAAGACAAGATATGATCGGCAGAATCACTTGAAGAATTCTTGAGAAAGAAATCTTGAAGATATCTTCTGAAAACATCTTCGGTCAAACAGCAGGTATATTCTACTTTATCTGAAAAATATATTTGGGATATCTTGCAATGATAGAGACATCATCCGAGGATCAGAAAAAGGTTATTTGGATTTCTTATCTCTTTCAAGAAAGATCATCTTCAACAAGCAAGTCAACGCTTCAAGACAAAAGTGCATATCAATACTTTTTTAGAAGACCTGCTGCTCTCTTATCTCTGCTTGACAAGTGTCCTTGCATTTAATGCATGAGGCACCGTATAAAGAGATCATCTTCAACCTTACAACCTCACTAGTTTACAGACTCTCAAAGCTTTCAATTGCTGGAAATTTCTTTCTCAAAGAAGTTCATTGTTTTCTTAGTGTTTTACAATTGTTCTTCTTCTCTGTATGACTTTGTGTTAGATTGTTTGAGCAAATTTTATTTGTTCTGTTCCGCAACAATCTTTAAGTTTTCTATGTGTAATTCTTGATTTTAAATCAATAAAGAATTAATTAAGTGAAAAATTTTGTGTATTGTATTCAACCCCCCCCCTTCTATAATATTTGTTTATCTTTGCTACTCCATAGCTGGGACCAACAAGTGGTATCAGAGCAGGTCAGTTTAATCTAATAAACTTGATCTGCAATGGCTTCATCTTCTTCCTTAAACAATGCTTCTTTTCAAAACTCTATTGCTGGATCATACGACAATGGCTCCATAGCCAAACCACCAAAGTTTAACCCTAATAACTTCTCTTTGTGGAAAAGTCGTATGATGCTCTTCTTAGAAGGAGTTGACAGCAGATATCCTACCATACTCAATGAAGGACCTCTTGTCCCTAGAGTTTGGGATTGTTATAATGCCAAAAACAAAGATGAGGATGGTGATGACTCTTCTTCTGATGAGGAAGATCAAACACCTGCTACTGGGAGATACATTGTAAAGGACCCCAGTAAGTACAATGGTGACGATAAACGACTTGTAGCTCTTGAAACTAAAGTCAGAGCCATCACTTCCCTCTCTCTGCCTGATGAGGTTTATCATTCTCTTGTTAACTTTTCTACTGCTAAAGCAATGTGGTCCACACTGTGTGTTCTTTATGAAGGTACTTCTGAAGTGAAAAAGACCAGAAAGATCGCTCTTGTTAGAAAATACGAGTTGTTTTCTCATGAAAAAGGAGCATCTCTTTCTGACTACTATAACCGGTTTAACGGTCTGCTTAATGATCTTAAGTTGTTGGGTCGCATTTATGACAATGAGGAAGTGTTATGCAAGTTTATGAATTGTCTTCCTGATTTCTGAGAAAACATCTGCACATGCATTAATACAACCAAGGACCTTGATCATATGCCTCTCACAGCTCTTTATGGTACTCTCTTTAACTGTGAGCAAACCAAACTCCAAAGGAAGTCTGTCATTAAAGACATCAAGAGCTCTTCTCTAGCTCTTGTGAGTGACTCTTCCAAAAGATTTGTGTGTGTTCCTAGAATCACATATCCTTCTGATTCTGACCATGATAGTCAGGAAGATACCAATGATCATTCGAAGACATACCTTAGTGATGCTGGTGATGAAGGTGAGGAAACCCCTCTTGACCAACTGTCAGATGGCATGGCCATGCTGGCAGGTTACTCTAAACCTAGATCTCGTTTCTCTTCTGGTAAATCTAAATTTTCTAGAAAATCTTCTCAAAATTTCCCCAAGCACTCTTCAACTGATAAATCAAATGATGAATGCTTTAAATGTGGGAAGAAAGGTCAATTTGCCTCTGAGTGCAGAAGCAAACTCTCTAAAAGATCTAAGAACTCTTCTTCTGGTCGTTCTCTTTCAAAATCTAGCAGATCTAGACCTGATTCAAATTCTCTTCCTCTAAAAAATTTGGCCAATTTGTCTCCTCTGTGAACTCTGATCGTGCTGAAAAGTACAAGGCTAAATACAAAAGAGGAAAAGAGAAAAATGAAATGTTTTCCAAAAAGGGAAAGGGTCTACAGGATGAGTCTCATGACTGGGCAGATGAACCCACATCTGAGAGTGATAAGGACATGGCCAATATTTGTTTCATGGCAAAGATTGATGACAAAAATGACTGTGATGAAACTCCTTCTACTCTTGCTCTAGTCTCAACAGGATGCTCCTCCTCATCCACTCAGGTACATCTTTTTTTCTCTCTTACTGATGCCGAAAAGATTGATGCATTTGACTCCTTAACTGTTGACTTCCGTGATGCTAAAGATGCTAAGAAAAATGCAAACGCTCAGATAAAATCTCTCATTTCTCAACTTCAAATCTGTCTTTCTCAACTAAAACATTTTGACAAAATCAAAGCTGAGCTTGAAGATCTGAAAACCATAAACTTCACACTTGCTAAAGAGAAAAATAAGCTGTTAAAAATACTTGAAAAGGAACAAGAAACAGTGAAAAAGTGGACTAGCTCTTCTAAGAACTTAGAAAATATTTTTAAAGACCAAATGAAGTGTGATGACAAATCTGGACTTGGTTTTGGCAAAATGGACATTGATTCTTCCTCAAATGTTCATGCTTCAACTTCCTTTGTGCTTCCTCCTTTCTATGAGTCCTCTGAACACCATTCAAGTGATACTCATTCAATGAACTATGTTGATCTTTTGGAAGCCTTGAAGTTTGGGATGTTCATTAAAGCTAAAGGTGATGCCTCAACTTCTGAAGTTGAAAAAGCCCAAGGCTCTAATGACCTTCCCAAACTTGTTCAGGTGCTGATAAAATCTTTACACATAGATGAAGCCTCTTCCTCTGAACCTAAGCCTTCAAAGATCCCTAAGAGAGAACCTCAACCTCCTTCAAACATACTTTCCACTTCTGACAAAGGGAAACCAGTTGCCTATTTCCATCCCAAAAGAAAAACTCCAAAGAAACATTCTAGTAACTCTTCCACTTTTCCCATTCCTCGATTTGTGCTTCTGAAAAATTCAAATTCCAAAGAATCCTCTCATTCACCAACCTATAACCCTGACAAAGGAATTATAGGATCCAAACCTCCTAGTTCATCCTCTTCAGCCAAGATCATAAAAATTAATGTGAAAGGTCAAAGCAAGGAAAGTGCTCATGGTTTTAAAAAGGTTTTTATCTATAGAAAATGCTATAACTGTGGTGACACCTTTTATATGGCTAAAGATTGTCCTCTTGAAAGAATGGACAGGATCTCTAAAGATCTCCCTACTTCTTCTTCTAACCCAAAAGGACCCATCTCCAAGTGGGTACCAAAGAACTAATTTTTTGTGACTGCAGGTCTATGGACATCAACATATCTGGTATCTGGATAGTGGATGTTCGTGTCACATGACTGGAAACAAATTCTTCTTGTTAACTTCATGTCTGCTAAAGGTCCATTTGTTACCTTTGGTGATAACTCTCTATGTAGTACTAAAGGCTACGGAACTCTCTCTAATGGTTATGTTACCTTTAATAAAGTCGATTATGTTGAAGGCTTGATGCACAACCTCTTGAGCATAAGCCAACAGTGTGATCTCGGTTATAAAGTAATCTTTGAACTGCCCATTTGCACGATGGTTGACAAAGACATGCAAGTTGTACTGTCCGGGTACAGAAAAGAAAATGTATATGTTTATAGACATGGAACAGAGTTCATCTTTTGGAACAAACATATGTTTTGTCTCTGAAAACTCCGCTAAGATCAGTTGGCTTTGGCACAAGCGTCTCTCTCACCTCAACTTCAAAACCTTGAACTCTCTCTCCTCTAAAGAGCTCGTGTCTGGAATGCCAAAGCTAACATTTGTGAAAGAAACGTTGTGTCCTGCTTGTGAGAAGGGAAAGCTCACAAAATCCTCGTTCAAATCCAAGCAATGCTTCTCCATTTCTCAACCTCTTCAGATGCTGCACATGGATCTGTGTGGACCAGTCAACACTCCAAGCCTTGGTGGAAGAAGGTACATTCTTGTTATTATTGATGAATTTACATGTTACACTTGGGTATTTGTAAAGCCCGTATCCCGGTATGTTTTCTTTTTAGTTAAATATTTCTTTCTCTCCTAACGTTGCTAGTTAACGGGGTGGGCGGCGAGGACGTTAGTTGCAAAAGTTGGATATTTGGGGCTTAATGTGAAATGTTCTTGCAGGGACCATTGTTGTAATTTCCTTAATAGTTGCATGGGGTTCGGCCCATAAGGGGACCGACCCCTTCCCCCTTATTCTCGTCACTTACGTCCCAAGCAAGAAAAGAAAACCTAAATCGCCTCCCCCCCCCTTCCCTGCTGCTGCGACTGCCGTGCAAACCAAACACCGCCACACGACGCTGTGGTCTTCCGCTGGAGAGAGAGAGTGAGCGAGAGGGAGAAAGAGCGAGAGAGAGGAGGAAACGATAACCGGGAGAAAGCCGAGATCGCGTTGCGGTTTTGGTTTCGTTGTTGTCATCAGGTAAGTTTGCTTCCTTTCTTCCCTGTTTCTCTTTCGTCGCCGACTGTTTTAGACCGCCACCGCCGCTGCCGCACGCGGCCTTTGCCGCTGCCGGCAGTGGCAGCCGTGATCCTCCACGAGTGGTTGGGGTACATGACGGCAGAGTGTGTGTGTGTGGGTCGGTATGTTTAGTGTTTGGGGTGCATAGGTGCGATGCGCGTGTACGGCTTCCGCCGGAGCGCCGCCGTCGCCGCCGCCGTGACCCGCTGCCGGAGGCGGCAGTGGGTGGTGGCTGTGTAAAAACCTCAACGTCACCCTGGCGGAACCCTAATACCGCTGGGCAAAACCCTAAACCGCCTTTGCTTAACTCCAATCGATTTCTATGATTTTATGTGAATAAAAAGGGTTCTGTCCAGTTCGTTTTTCGCCCGTAACTTTCTCGTCGTAGCTCGGTTTGAGACGAATCCAGTGCCCACGGTTCACATTCTGTGTCGGGCACACTTTTCGTGTTTTAGAGAAATCTTGGTTCGGCCTCTAGCTAGGTGTAAAATAGTTGTTGTTACAGCAGGTCCGAATAAGGCAGACTCGCGTCCCATTCTTAGAAAATTCATATTAAATCGTAGGAAAATCGTTAGAATGCGTTTAATATGTCCCTGGAAAGCTAAGACCTGGATCTAGCTGTTTGTAAATTTTAATCTCTGAATTGTAGGTCTAGAGAGGGCTAAGCAGGTTCCGAACAGACCTGCAGTTTAGGCCAAAAAGACGATTTATCGCCGTTTAATCTTATGTGTTTATTTAAGGGTCCGGGCCTCGTGTTAATGCTTTATAGCATTCAATTAGGTGTCGAGAAGTGACTTTGGAGTTGGATAGCCCGTGTGATCGTTCGTGAATTCTACGTTGCTTTCAAGGTGAGTTCACTCACTACGTATAATGACGGTTATATTTACATTGCTGTAGCACGTGTGTGATAGTGTTATTACTTGTTGTGTGGTACTAGATAGGGGGTGTCTAGTATGGATCTTGGACTTTGTGTTAACTCGGTGGGACCGAGGACTCGGTGGGACCGAGGATTGTGTACACGAGTGGCGTAGGAACTCGGTGGGACCGATGGATGCGCGCACGGATATCGTGTGTCATCGGTGGGACCGATGGACGCCTGTTTAGGTGGGTTGGTGTGGGTATGCTTGTTTAGGATGCGTTCTTAGACTTGCATGCTTGGTTAAGTGTATCTACCTGTTTTAGGGGTAGTGTGATATAATTGGATTATATGTGGTATTGAATTCACAAAGCTCCGTGCTTACCCTTTTCCTATAAACTGTGGTTTCAGGTACTAGTGGCTCTAAGGCGTGACGGGTACACACTGGCGCGCGCGAAGGGTTTATCATATTTATGAGATTTAGAATTATCATTTAAACAATTTAATTCCGCTGTTTATCTTTAATGAGAATATTTATTGTTAAGTTGCAAACGAAACGGTTTTGGATATGTAATGAGGTTTCATTTAATTAAAATGTTTAATTTTAAAAGTCAAAGTTTATTGAAATTTTGGGACGTTACAAGTTGGTATCAGAGCACAGCTTGAGTGAATCAAACACATCTCGGTGTGTTTGATCTCAAGTTTGCGGCTATAAAACATTTTCTTTTAAATTTTTAGAAAATAAAATAAAGGAAAATCCGTTTGAGAAACGGTGATCGAGGGCGCAGTGTGTACAGTCAGCCGGAGCCAAAGGAAAAGGTACAGTTCTTAGTGTATTTATTGCTTTCTAGATCATAGGGTATGCATGCTAGATTGCCTATGTTGTTTACACTGTACTGTATGATGATTGCTTGCTAGTAGGAATTAATGCTAGTTATAATAGGTTGTTAAGTGAATGCCTATAGGTTGTATGCAGTAAGAATCATATAGCCTTAGAATATTTGATTTAGTTCTATTGCGCAACTCTTGTTTGAGTCCAACCGTTCTAGGATAGAATCTCGTATTCGAATGTCTATTTGTTTCGCGCTGCGTGCGACTGGGTATTCGCGAGGCAACTTATTATGGCTAGTAGGGATTCAGGGGTAGCAAAGGTAGTGCTTTGGGATGGAATTCCTAGGGAGCTAGGAAGAGTGTGTACATATGCCGGTGCGGGCATATATGTATAGTTTTTCGGCGAGAAACTACTTGGACACTTCGGGATGGGACTCGGAACGGGCAATGATAGGTGTGGATGGTAGTAGTAGAGCTCCTACTACCGGAAGCACAGGATCAATGCTCAAGTCGGGGAAAGTCACGAGGAATCCAAGGAGTTGAGCGTGAGTGTTGTTAGTGTGAGTAATTATGTGCTAATAACTCGTTGTAATTTCTACTCCAGAAATGGCCATCACTAGAAGAAACAACACTACAGAGCCAGAGACTGGCGCCGGGATCACTGCGGAGCAGATCCGAGAGATGATTGCTGCTGAGGTGGCACATGCGATCGGGGAGGCGATCCCCGAGATTATCACTGCCATCTGCGATGAGGTGGTAGTTCTGATGGACGAGCGCATTGCGGCGATCCCACCACCGACGGGTGGACAGCCGCGTGCTAGAGAGTTTCAGTACCAGGATCTCTCTGCTTGTTCTCCGCCTGAGTTCAAGGGAGACCCGAATCCGATGGATAGCGGACATGGAGTGTGCATTTTTGACTAGTGGCTGCCCCGACAACCTGAAGGTTCACTTCGCGGTGAACCTACTTCGTGACGGAGTGAAGGATTGGTGTGCTACGGCATTGACGCTTGCCAAGCGCACTACCTTGACCTGGGAGGAGTTCGTCACTCGATTTCGCGCAGAGTACGTACCTCCGGTAGAGATGGAGCGGATTGCTAAGGAGTTCCTGGAGCTCACTCAGACGACAGAGACGGTGAAGGAGATGAACTGGAAGTTCACCGAGATGGCGTTGTTCTGTCCTCAGTATGCTGCTTCGGAAGACATGAAGATGTATCGGTACAAGGACATGTTGCGAACCGAGATTAGGGAGTTCGTGAGCACGGAGCAGTAGGCTTCCTTTACTGCGATGATGGAGGCTGCCCGGAGACGGGAACTTGAGTTGGAGACTCAGGCGAAGAAGAGAAAGGCGGCACAGGCGGTGACGCCAATCTCTGCGGTACCGAAGAAGTCGAGGTTCCCGGATTCACGCGCGAGTTCTAAGAGCGGTGGGTTTAAGCCCAGGGATACTAGTGGGAAGAGGATTGATGGATGTTTCAAGTGTGGGCAGTCCAGTCATTTCAGCCGGGATTGTAAAATGCCGTTGATGGTCTGCTTTAACTGCAAGCAGACGGACCACGTGAAGGCCAACTGTCCGAACACTAGAGCAGCTGATGGGAGTGGGGCACAGAGGGCTCCTGCGAATGCCCCACTGCGCATTACTAACGGTCGAGTGGGCTAGCCGGGGACGGAGGCATCTCGAGGTAGAGTTCACCAGCTAAAGGTGGACGAGGCGCAGGCGACGCCTAAAGTGGTGACAGGTACATTTCATCACTCTCTCTTTTTGTCTTTCCTTTCTATGCCATATGTATTTATATGTTGTTAAATTATATGTTAGGTACGTTCCTAGTTAACTCGGTGCCTGCGGTTGAAATGTTTGATAGCAGGGCTACTCATTCGTTTGTGTCTCGCACTTTTAGCGAGAGTTTGGGCCGAGTTGTAGGACGGTTAGGGTGTCCTCTTGTAGTTGAGGTGGTTGTTGATAGGACCTTGACGGTCACGGATGTGTATCGGGGATGCACATTGGAAATCTCGGGTGTGGGATTTCCCATCGACTTGATTCCGATTGCGATGCGTGAAGTTTGTGTGATTGTGGGCATGGATTGGATGGATACGTTTGACACGGAGATTGTTTGTCGTCACAAACAAGTGCGAGTTCGAACCCCAAGCAGGGGAGAACTGTTGGTCCAGGGAGACTCGCCTAGACGGACTTCGGCGAATGTTCAACTGCAAGGGCTCGGAGATACCTTCAGCATAGTGGGCAGGGATACTTGGCGTACGTGTTAGACACGCGTGTTGACGGAGTGAAGGAGACTGCCGAGGATGTTCCAGTCGTGAGGGAGTTTACTGACGTGTTTCCCGACGAATTACCGGGGATACCTCCCGACAGGTAGAGTTTCGGATTGATCTAATTCCGGGTGCTGCTCCGGTAGCCAAGGCACCTTACCGCCTGGCTCCACCGGAAAGGAAAGAGTTGTACGCTCAGTTGCAGGAACTTCTTGAGAAGGAGTTCATTAAGCCGAGCTGTTCACCGTGGGGAGCTCCGATATTATTTGTGAAGAAGAAGGACGGGTCTCAGCGGATGTGCATTGACTACCGTGAGCTGAATAAGCTTACGGTGAAGAATCGTTATCCCCTGCCAAGGATTGACGATCTGTTCGACCAGCTTCAGGGAGCCTCGTGGTTCTCTAAGATTGACTTGAGATCGGGGTATCATCAGATGCGGGTAAGGAGTGAGGATACGGAGAAGACGGCATTTCGCACGCGTTATGGCCATTATGAGTTTGTGGTGATGCCTTTTGGGCTCACCAATGCACCAGCAGCATTCATGGACCTCATGAACCGGGTATGTAGCCCGATGTTGGACCGGTCGATGATTGTGTTCATCGACGATATTCTCGTATATTCGAAGACAAATGAGGAGCATGAGATGCATTTGCGAGAGGTTTTAGATGCTCTGCGATGGGAGAAACTTTATGCTAAGTTCTCCAAGTGTGAATTCTGGTTACGAGAGGTCCAATTCCTAGGGCATGTCGTGAATCAGGATGGTATCATGGCCGATCCAACCAAGATTTCAGCGGTGATGCAGTGGGAAGTGCCGAAAACTCCCACCAAGGTACGGAGTTTTCTAGGGTTGGCGGGGTACTATCGGAGATTTATCCAAGATTTCTCCAAGATTGCATTGCCTATGACCCGATTGACGAAGAAATCTGCGGCTTTCAGCTGGGGTGAGGAGCAGCAGAAGGCTTTCGAGGAGCTACGCAGGCGTTTGTGCGAGGCTCCTGTGTTAACTTTGCCCGAGGGCATGGAGGATTTGGTGGTGTACTGTGATGCTTCACACCACGGTTTGGGTGTCGTGCTTATGCAGCACGGCAAGGTCATAGCCTACGCTTCGAGGCAGTTGAAGCCTCATGAAGCAAACTACCCGACTCACGACCTTGAGCTAGGAGCGGTGGTGTTTGCTCTCAAGATTTGGAGACACTACCTGTATGGCGTCAAGTGTACGATTTACACTGACCATAAGAGCCTCAAGTACCTGATGGATCAGCAGAATCTTAATATGCGTCAGAGAAGGTGGCTCGATGTGGTCAAAGATTATGATTGCGAGATACTTTACCACCTGGGTAAAGCAAATGTGGTCGCGGACGTACTTAGCCGACATCCGGTTGGTGAACCACTGAGGGGTTTGTGTCAGCGATTGACAGTGGTTGCACCTCTTCTGGAGTCGATAGGTAGCGCTCAAGAGGTGGCTGTTTTGGAGGGAAATGCAAAATGTGAGAGGGTTTCAGGAGAAATCCCGAATTTTGTCCGTGATAGTCGAGGGTTGTTGACTCGATACGATAGAGTTTGGGTTCCATTCACCGGTGGGAACCGACAGATACTATTGGACGAGGCACATAAGTCCAAGTTTTTGATTCACCCGGGAGCTACTAAGATGTACAGAGACTTACGAGAAGATTATTGGTGGCCCGGCATGAAGCGGGATGTCGCCAAATGTGTTGACGTATGCATGACCTATCGGAAGGTCAAGGCGGAACATCAACGACCGCATGGGAAGTTACAGCCGTTGGAGATTCCTGTGTGGAAGTGGGAGCAGATTACGATGGATTTCATCACGAAGCTTCCCCGAACTCCGCGAGGGAATGATGCTATATGGGTAAATGTGGATCGTCTGACTAAGAGCGCTCACTTCTTGGCGATCAGAGAGAGCTCCTCGGTGGAGAAGCTCGCGGAGATTTTCATCCGGGAGATTGTAACTAGGAACGGGGTGCTAGTCTCGATTGTCTCGGATCGGGATACTCGTTTTACCTCCCGGTTTTGGGAGAAGTTTCAGGGTGAGATGGGTACACGGTTGCATTTCAGCACATCTTTTCATCCTCAGACCGACGGACAGAGTGAGCGTACTATTCAGACACTCGAGGACATGCTGCGAGCATGTGTTATTGACTTTGGGGGTAGTTGGGATCAATATCTTCCGTTAGCTGAGTTCTCCTACAATAATAGCTATCATTCCAGTATCGGCAGGCCACCTTATGAAGTATTATATGGCAGGAAGTGTCGGATGCCCATTTGTTGGGGCGAGGTTGGTCACAGGGTATTAGGGAGCATCGATGTCGTGTTAAAGACGACTGAGATGATTCAGATGGTACGTGTTCGGCTGGTTACTGCACAGAGTCGGCAAAAGAGCTACGTCGACAAGAGGCGATCGGATTTAGAGTTTCAGGTTGGGGATTATGTTCTCCTGAAAGGTGTCACCCTGGAAAGGGGTGATTCGGTTCCGCAAGCGGGGAAAGTTAGGACCCCGTTATATTGGACCTTACAAGGTCATTGCGCGCGTTGGGAAGGTAGCTTATCGTTTGGAGTTACCGGATGAGTTGCGCTTGATTCACAACACCTTCCATGTCTCCCAGTTGAGGAAGTGTGTGGTGGATGAGTTGGCAGTAATTCCCCTCGAAGATATTCAGATCGACGAGCGGCTCAATTATGTGGAGAAGCCAATAGCCATTGTGGAGCAGAAGACGAAGACTCTGCGGAACAAAGTAATTGGCTTGGTGAAAGTCCAGTGGCAGCACCGGAAGGGTTCCGAGTGGACTTGGGAACCCGAGACTGAGATGCGGGAGAACTACCCAGAGATGTTTGCGGACGTAGACTTCGGGGACGAAGTCTAATTCAAGCGGGGGAGAGTTATAAAGCCCGTATCCCGGTATGTTTTCTTTTTAGTTAAATATTTCTTTCTCTCCTAACGTTGCTAGTTAACGGGGTGGGCGGCGAGGACTTTAGTTTCAAAAGTTGGATATTTGGGGCTTAATGTGAAATGTTCTTGCAGGGACCATTGTTGTAATTTCCTTAATAGTTGCATGGGGTTCGGCCCATAAGGAGACCGACCCCTTCCCCCTTATTCTCGTCACTTACATCCCAAGCAAGAAAAGAAAACCTAAATCACCTTCCCCCCCCCCCCCCTTCCCTGTTGCTGCGACTGCCGTGCAAACCCAACACCGCCACACGACGCCGTGGTCTTCCGCTGGAGAGAGAGAGTGAGCGAGAGGGAGAAAGAGCGAGAGAGAGGAGGAAACGATAACCGGGAGAAAGCCGAGATTGCGTTGTGGTTGTGGTTTCGTTGTTGTCATCAGGTAAGTTTGCTTTCTTTCTTCCCTGTTTCTCTTTCGTCGCCGAATGTTTTAGACCGCCACCGCCGCTGCCGCACACGGCCTTGGCCGCTGCCGGCGGTGGCAGCCGTGATCCTCCATGAGTGGTTGGGGTATGTGACGGCAGAGTGTGTGTGTGTGGGTCGGTGTGTTTAGTGTTTGGAGTGCGTAGGTGCGATGCGCGTGTACGGCTTCCGCCGGAGCGCCGCCGTCGCCGCCTCCGTGACCCGCTGCCGGAAGCGGCAGTGGGTGGTAGCTGTGTCAAAACCTCGACGTCACCCTGGCGGAACCCTAATACCGCTGGGCAAAACCCTAAACCGCCTTTGCTTAACTCCAATCAATTTCTATGATTTTATGTGAATAAAAAGGGTCCTGTCCAGTTCGTTTTTCGCCCGTAACTTTCTCTTCGTAGCTCGATTTGAGACGAATCCGGTGCCCACGGTTCACATTCTGTGTCGGGCACATTTTTCGTGTTTTAGCGAAAGTTTGGTTCGGCCTCTAGCTAGGTGTAAAATAGCTGTTGTTACAGCATGTCCGAATAAGGCAGACTCGCGTCCCATTCTTAGAAAATTCATATTAAATCGTAGGAAAATTGTTAGAACGCGTTTAATATGTCCCTGGAAAGCTAAGACCTGGATCTAGCTGTTTGTAAATTTTAATCTCTGAATTGTAGGTCTAGAGAGGGCTAAGCAGGTCCCGAACAGACCTGCAGTTTAGGCCGAAAAGACGATTTATCGCCGTTTAATCTTATGTGTTTATTTAAGGGTCCGGGACTCGTGTAAACGCTTTATAGCATTCAATTAGGTGTCGAGAAGTGACTTTGGAGTTGGATAGCCTGTGTGATCGTTCGCGAACTCTACGTTGCTTTCAAGGTGAGTTCACTCACTACGTATAATGACGGTTATATTTACATTGTTGTAGCACGTGTGTGATAGTGTTATTACTTGTTGTGTGGTACTAGATAGGGGGTGTCTAGTATGGATCTTGGACTTTGTGTTAACTCGGTGGGACTAAGGACTCGGTGGGACCGAGGATTGTGTACACGAGTGGCGTAGGAACTCGGTGGGACCGATGGATGCGCGCACGGTTATCGTGTGTCATCGGTGGGACCGATGGACGCCTGTTTAGGTGGGTTGGTGTGGGTATGCTTGTTTAGGATGCGTTCTTAGACTTGCATGCTTGGTTAAGTGTATCTACCTGTTTTAGGGGTAGTGTGATATAATTGGATTATATGTGGTATTGAATTCACAAAGCTTCGTGCTTACCCTTTTCCTATAAACTGTGGTTTCAGGTACTAGTGGCTCCAAGGCGTGACGGGTACACACTGGCGTGCGTGAAGGGTTTATCTTATTTATGAGATTTAGAATTATCATTTAAACAATTTAATTCCGCTGTTTATCTTTAATGAGAATAATTATTGTTAAGTTGCAAACGAAACGGTTTTGGATATGTAATGTGGTTTCATTTAATTAAAATGTTTAATTTTAAAAGTCAAAGTTTATTGAAATTTTTTCTCATGTATAAAAGTGATACTTCTGAAGAAATCATAAAGTTCATCAAAAGATCTGAAGTGATGAATGGGCAGCTGGTGAGATCAGTAAGAAGTGACAACGGCACTGAATTCAAAAACAGTGTTTTGGATAACTTATTCACTGAAAAGGGGATTTCTCAGAAATTTTCAGCTGTTCGGACTCCACAACAAAATGTTGTGGTGGAGAGAAAGAACAGGACGTTGTGTGAAGCTGCCAGATCCATGTTGAGTGAATCTCACTTGCCGACCTATTTTTGGGTCGAAGCAGTTAATACTGCATGCTTACCCAAAATAGGTCCATTATTGTAAAATGACATAACAAGACTCCGTATGAAGTCTTTTATGGTCGAAAACCAAACATCAGTTTTCTTCATGTCTTTGGTTGTATATGCTATATATTAAATGATAGAGAAAACCTGGGCAAGTTTGATCCTAAAGCTGATGAAGGAATCTTTATGGGTTATTCTCTCACCTCCAAAGCTTTCAGAGTCTACAATCTTCGGAGAAAATGTATTGATGAATCAATACATGTCAAGTTTGATGACCTCAAGGTATCATCCCTTTCCTCAGATGATGATGAATTCAATAGTTGGATCACCTCTTGCATTGGTGATGGTTCTTCTTCTACTTCACCTAACCCAACTATTCCCATACATTCTCCTCAAAAAGCTACCTCTCAAGACAATAACCCTTCCACATCTTCACTCTCTTCCTCAAACCAAGAAGAAAATCATCTGCCGATCCAAACTTCCCAAAACCAACATTCTCTTCAAAACACATCAAATATACCTTCTTCATCAAATCCACCTAATCTTCCCTCCTTCAATCCTCCTGAAGATCTACCATCTACATCTCATGCTCAACCTTCCTTTCCTCCAGCTTTGCCTCCTGCACTTAAATGGACCAAAGATCATCCAATTGATCAAATAATTGGTGATCAACAGGCTGGTGTCCAAACTAGAAGAGGAGTAGGCAATATCTGTCTCTATGTGAACTTCTTGTCCCTCATAGAGCCTAAGAAGGTTGAAAAGCTCTAGCTGATCCATGTTGGATCACTGCCATGCAAGAAGAACTTTCTCAGTTTGAAAGAAACAAGGTCTGGAGATTGGTTCCTCGTCCTTCCAGAAAAATAATCATCGGAACCAAGTGGGTATTCAGAAACAAGATGAATGAAGAAGGTACTGTCATCAGAAATAAATCCAGGTTGGTTGCTCTAGGGTACAGGCAAGAAGAAGGAATTGACTACAACGAAACATTTGCTCCAGTTGCCAGATTTGAAGCAATCAGAATCTTCCTTGCGCATGTTGCATACAAGAACTTCAGAGTCTTCCAGATGGATGTCAAAGGTGCCTTCCTAAACGGAGAACTAGCTGAAGAAGTCTATGTGAAACAACCACCTGGATTTGAAGATCCCTCTCATCCTGACTATGTGTACAGATTGGATAAGGCTCTCTATGGCCTTAAACAAGCTCCTTGTGCCTGGTATGACACTCTAGTTGACTTTCTTCTGAAGAACAAGTATACTCGGGGGTAAGATTGACAACACTTTTTTCATCAAACAAACCTCAGGTAATCTTATTCTTGTTCAAATCTATGTGGATGACATCATTTTTGGTGCCACCGATGAATCACTGTGTGATGAGTTTGCTTCTCTCATGACGAGTCAATATGAGATGAGAATGATGGGGGATCTAACATTTTTCTTGGGTCTCCAAGTAAAACAATCTTCTGAAGGTATCTTTATAAATCAAAGCAAATACATTCATGGTCTTTTGAAAAAGTTTAAATTTGATACCTGCTCTCCCATGAAAACACCTATGGCACCACCTCTAAAACTTGATGCTAATCCAGCTGGTGTGTCTGTTGATGTAACAAAGTTTAGAGGAATGATTGGGTCACTTCTTTATCTTATTGCTAGTAGACCTGACATTATGTTTGCTACTTGTCTGTATGCGCGTTACCAAGCCAATCCTAAAGAATCTCATTTGGCTGCAGTTAAACGCATCTTCCGGTATCTGAAAGGTACCATGAATCTGGGTCTTTGGTATCCCAAAGACTCAGGTTTTGATCTAATGGGTTATTCAGATTCTAACTTTGCAGGATCAAAAGTTGATAGAAAAAAGCACTACTGGAAGCTGCCAACTCCTTGGTGGTAAACTTGTTAGTTAGTCTAGCAAGAAGCAACACTCAGTCTCCACCTCCACGGTTGAAGCTGAATATGTTGCTGCTGGTAGTTGTTGTGCTTAAATCCTATGGATGAAGAATCAACTGAGGGACTACAATCAAATCTACTCTCAAGTGCCTATGCTGTGTGACAACTCTAGTGCAATTGCCATTGCGAACAATCCCGTGCTTCACTCAAGATCCAAGCACATTGACATCAGATATCACTTTATCAGAGATCACATATCCAAAGGTGATATTGAGTTGCATTTCATCCCCACCGATCTTCAACTGGTGGATCTCTTCACGAAGCCTCTAGAAGAAGCTCGGTTCAAGTTTCTCTTAGGAGAACTTGGTATGTTCAATTTAGATTTTTAGAAAAATAAAAAATATATATTGTGTTTATTATTTTATCAGTTAGAAATTTCAAGAACGGACAATTTCCTTGTTACAAGAAAAGTCAACCTCTTTCCTCTTCTAATTCTCCTTTCCTACTTTATTTTTACCATCTTTCCCTCACACAACAAACACATCTCTTTTACCCTCATCAATCCACGTCATCTCAATCCTATCCATCCATTCTCCTCTGCATCCAAAATTACTTTTGATCTCCACCATCCTTTTTCCATCCATCAAACACATTTTACCCTCAAACAAAAACAACCTACTTCTATCCTACCTTCAATCTTTTCTCTACCCTCTACAAGATCAACATACCTCCTATCCTACATCCACCTTTCCTTTACCTCCTATATATTTTTAGCTATTATCTCTATATTTTCACATCTCAAAATATTCATCTCTTGTCAATCTCACTTACGGCCGACGCCCTCCACCAATCGGCGCTGCTGATTTCCATCCATTGTCGACTTTTCGGTTGATCCTTGTCGACCGATCATTCAATAGGCTGTTGCTTTCAAGCCCACAGCACGGAAGACCAAAGCAACCGAACAACCCTAGTCGGCTGTGTTCTTCTTCTGTCGATCAGTCATCATCGAAAAGCCCATCGACTGCTGTTGCCGATCGCTACCTTTGCTTCTCTTCGTCTCCAGCCGACGACAAAGGGCCGAAACCCCTTTTCCTTTTTTCACCGATAGCATCGCCCAAACCCTGTTGCCGACACAGCAGTTGTCGCTGCCGTTTTGGCCACTACCGACATTGCCCCTTTGTTGAAGACCATCTGCCGATCACATCTCGGCTGCACTCACCCTCCCACCGGATGCCGACACGACACACACACATCATTTGTCGGTTGTGTTCTCTTCTGTCGATGATAAATCAGCCGAAACCCACCTGCTGCCGATACCCCCTAATACCTACCGACAGCAGCTCCTCCCCCCCCCCCCCCCCCAATACCTGTTGCCGATTACCCCCTCCCCCCTTGGTGTTTGATGTGGAATTACTCACACACATCCTTCACCTATATTTTTAAAGAGTAAATTTTTTGAAAAAAAAACAACCCTCTCTATCTTACCTTTTATTTATTCCCCATACCTCTCCTACCTAAACCCTAAACCTACTATCTCACATCACACTCAACCTTTCTTCACCCTCTTACCCAACATACTTTCCCCTACCATTTACCCTTCTCTTACCCACTATAAATACCCCATCTCACTTTCTCATTTCTTCACACCTCTCATCTTCCATCCTTCTCTCATCCTAACTTCTACCTCTCCCATGGCATCATCCTCTTCTCCTCCCACATACACTCATGAAAATTTGGTATTCAACGCTTGCAATCACCTTGCAAGATTTGCTAATGACCCGGAGCACCCCGAACACAACCAAGTATCTTTCTTTCTTCAAAAGTCCCCTCTCCAATATGCTTTTACCAAAAGCATCAAAATGAGCAAAGTACTCCTGGGTAACTTCTAGATTTCTTGTTTCTACGATGAAGATACTAAACAAATCAAGGCTTCCATCCTTTCTGATGATGAACCGGATCTTATCTTTGGGATAAAAGATATTCGGTTTGCTCTACATCTTCCAACTTTTCCTTCTTATGAAAAGTTTCCCCTAGGCAAAGAACATGCTAAGTCTCCCCTAGACAAAGAACATGTAGAGGTGGTAAGTGTTATCCGATACGAACACAAAGATGGTGATAAAGGGCCTGGAACTCTCCTGCGCAAAAACATGGGTCCGGTATGGAACTTCTTCTTTACTCATATACTTTTATGCCTTAGTCGTAAAACAGGAGGTTATGACCAAGTTCCATCTTATGCCACCAAGCTTGCACATGCAATTCTGTTTCAAAGAAGGATAGATTTTGCTAAATACTTCTTTGATGAAATAGTTAGTGTAATAGACAATT
This sequence comes from Saussurea involucrata, assembly GCA_033807775.1. Taxonomy (NCBI): domain Eukaryota; kingdom Viridiplantae; phylum Streptophyta; class Magnoliopsida; order Asterales; family Asteraceae; genus Saussurea; species Saussurea involucrata. The sequence continues at coordinate 83,093,242 of CM066313.1, forward strand.
CCAAGAGGCCACATGTAGCCTATCCTATATGTCTCTCTCTCATCATCTCCCACAAGATGGTTGCTGCTTTTGAAGTTGATCAAAAGTCAGCTACTCCCAAATTTGTGTTTGACTACTCTCCTTCGACTGTCACCAAGAAAATTCTACATCGCGACCCAAATTTGTGTTTGACTACTCTCCTTCGACTCCCACCATTCTTCCAGGTATGTCCCCCTTCATTAACACTCCCAATCTACGATGGGGAGACCCCCGGGACCCTCATCCCATTGTGGCTTCCCCCACAGTAGTGGCGCCTCCTCCCCCTCCCCGAGTGAAACCGGCAAGCAAATCAAAAAAATCCAAAGCTTCTGGTAGCTCCGCACTCGCTTCTATGACTCTGCCATCAAAAGAACCTTTGGTGGCTATCCAAGTCAACACCCATTTCAAGAAGCGGAGTCACTCCTCATCCCCCCTTACGCCTCATCCAAAGAGGCATAAGGATCCATTGAGGGCCATAACCACCCATCCAGCAACAGATTCTCCACAATCTGAAGCTGTTAAAATTGTCCCTACCAGGCCCAGGGAATCTGATGACCCCAAAGCTAGCTCATCCATCTCCTCCCAACAGGTTTCGGTTGAATATTTGGAGACCGACAATGCTCCTTCTCCCACCAACTTCTTGGTGGTTGAAGATGACTTGGGCCTCTGTCCAACCCAGGGTGCTGCTTTCTCACTGCACGACCTAACACCCGATCGTTCCACGATCGATGCTTCTACACGACCCGATAAGGGTCATACATGTTTACTTGACTTTCTTGTTGAGGATTCTCCACAGGTTTTTCCCACTCTTGAATACCGAGAGTACTCATCGACTACTACCGAAGAAGTTCAGTTGTCTTCATCAAATTACAATTCCTCTGCAAGCTTCCATGGCTCACCTCCTCCTCATGACTTTACACATATTGGCTTCTCTCTACAAGTACAACCTGAGCATCAAGGCTCTTCTAATGATGATTCCTCTTCAAGTCTACCACCTTCTAGAGATCCTATCATTGACATGCTGGTGCCATCCCCTCCTACATTCTCCAGGTATCTTTCTCATCACCCTCCTACGCCAACTCATCAAGAGTCTGAAGCTCCCTGCCCAAGATACGTTTCCACCACAAGTCTCTTCTGGACTCCAATGCAGTCTCACTCTCTCCATGACTGCTATGAAAGCAGCCTCAGATGCTCGTGATCAAGAAGTTCGTAGGCTCTAGTATGAACTTCAAAGCCAACAGGACATCAACTCTCAGCTCCTTGGCTCTCTTCAATATCTCCACAAAAAGATGGATGCTCTTCCTGCAGAACAGGCTAGAACACTCACCACCTTTGTTGGGTTTATGAAGTGTATTACCTGTCAGTCACTGAGGGGGAGAGAAGACCAGAAATATTTTCCAGCGACCGATCGGGTACTTCTGACCGACCGGGTCCATATGATCCATCCAAATCGGCACAAGCTGATCCACCAACTCAAGGGGAGAAATCTACTGAACATGTAGGTGCCTTAGCTGAGGTGGAGCAATCTGAGTTCTCTAAAAAACTTGCATGGTGCAAAAAGATGTTGCTTGAAAGGGTCAATATCTCAAAAATTGTTGAAGCCAAAATAGCTACTCATAAAGAATCAAAGGACATCTATGTGATACTTACTCGGGCTGATAACACAGTCACACCAGTAAGATTCCATGATCTTAACTCTTATGGTGTTTTAGAATGGTATGAAATTGCAGAATGTCTACAAGATTCACACACTCCAAACCTACCTGCTATAAACCTCTATATCAAATAACTTTTTGAAAATATGAGGAAGATAAGGAAAGGATTTCAGGAAACCAACTTCCAATATTTTGTTGCTAAAGAAATCCTTCCTGACACCAAGAACCTGAACTTAGAGCTTCCATACAGAACTCCCCCCGAAAGACTCATATTGTGATCTATAAACCGTATTGGGGCATCTTCTTCAACAATGCCCAAGGTACTCAACAATTCTTCCGACATGAACAGATATCTATGGCTGACTCCATCTTCCTTGAAGCCATCTTTGTCATTGTCCCCGACAGACCTCAAACCACTTCCTTCCAACTTGACATCACAGTCGAACTTCAGAAAAGGAAGAAGTGAATTTTCTCTCAATTTATGTTTCTGATATGTACTTGTAACTTCAATTACTGTTCTTTCAATGTTTCAATACAAATACATTTTTTTATTAGTTTGTACATATATACCTTATTCTTTCATTATACTTGTAAATGTCAGATATACTTAAAAAATCCAAAAAGAACAAAAAGAATGGACTGTGTGAAAAGAACCCAAAAAGAGTAAGCAAGGGTCAAAAATGAAATATTCAGTGTTTACTTCTCGGATTATAAGTATGGATGTCATCCTCAAATAGGGGAAGATTGTTGGGTCACTTAAGATTTGAAGATGACCTCAGTCTTTCATTTTTACAAGTTCATACTTAGAATAATTTTTAGGTTCTTTACAAGCCGTTTAATTATATAAACATGTTCGGTGAAGTCGAAGATCAACCGAAGAAACAAAGTAGAAAAAGTTGAAGACATGATATGATCGCAGGCTCACTTGAAGAATTCTTAATAAAGAATTCTTGAAGATATCTTCTGAAAACATCTTCGGTCAAACAGCAGGTATATTCTACTTTATCTGCAAAATATATTTGGGATATCTTGCAATGATAAAGACATCATCCGAGGATCAGAAAAAGGTTATTTGAATTTCTTATCTCTTTCAAGAAAGATCATCTTCAACAAGTAGGTCAACGCTTCAAGACAAAAGTGCATACCAATACTTTTTTAGAAGACCTGCTGCTCTCTTATCTATGCTTGACAACTATCCTTGCATTTAACGCATGAGGCACTATTTAAAGAGATCATCTTCAACCTTGCAACCTCACTAGTTTACATACTCTCAAAGCTTTCAAGTGCTGGCAATTTCTCTCTCAAAGAAGTTCATTGTTTTCTTAGTGTTTTACAATTGTTCTTATTCTCTGTGTGATTTTTTGTTAGATTGTTTGAGCAGATTTTATTTGTTCTGTTCCGCAACAATCTTTAATTTTTCTATGTGTAATTCTTGATTTTAAATCAATAAAGAATTAATTAAGTGAAATTCTTTGAGACCTGATATAAAAATATATTATTCTGAATATATTATTCTGAATAATGACAAGTATATTAAAAGCACAATAAAATTCTTTGAGACCTGATATAAAAATATATTTTATCATAAATCCATCAATGTTATTGTTATCATTGACGGATTAGCGACAGACACATGTATTTATTATTAATAATATATATTAATATTATTATTATACGTTAAAGCCCAAAAAGTCAATTCAAAACCATCATCGTCCATTAAAGCCATAAACGGTCCATTAAAGCCCAATACGGTTAATTAAAGCCCAATACGGTTCATTAAAGCTCAATACGTCCCATAAAGGCCCAATACGGTCCATTAAAGCCAAAAACGTTCCATAAGCCCATAATGGTCAATTAAAGCCCAATGCGATTCATTAAAGCCCAATACGTCTCATTAAAGCCCATAACGGTCTATTAAGCCCATAACGGTCCATTGAAGCCCAAAACGATCAATTAAAGGCCAATACGGTCCATTATAGCACAATACGATCCATAAAGGCCTAATACGGTCCAATTAAGCCCAAACCGTTTCATAAGCCCATAATGGTCCATTAAAGCCCATAACGTTCCATTGAAGCACAATACGATCCATTAAAGCTTAAAAAAATATATTAAACCACAAATAAACCCATTAAAGTTCAATTGAGTTGATTAAATACCTAGTAGATCACTGAAACCCTAATAGGATCCATTAACGGCCATTTGGATCCAATAAACCCCTGTTGGACTCATTAACGACCATTTGGATCCAATAAACCCCTGTTGGACTCATTAACAACCATTTGGATCCAATAAACCCCTGTCAGATCCATTTGGCAGCCCAATACGGTTCACTAAAGTCCAATACGGTCCATTAAAGCACAATACGATCCATAAAGGCCCAATACGGTCCATTAAAGCCCAAACCATTCCATAAGCCCATAACGGTCCATTAAAGCCCATAACGGTCCATTAAAGCACAATACGATTCATTATAGCACAATACGATCCATTATAACACAGTACGATCCATTAAAGCTTAAAAGAATATATATTAAACCACAAATAAACCCATTAAAGTTCAATTGAGTTGATTAAACACCTAGTAGATCACTGAAACCCCAATAGGATCCATTAACGGTCATTTGGATCCAATAAACCCATGTTGGACTCATTAACGACCATTTGGATCCAATAAATTTTCGACGAATTTTCGGCGAATTTTAAAAATTAATTTTTAAATTTTTTAAAAACATATTTTCGGCAGATATTTAAAAAATTAATTTTCATTTAAATTAATAGATTTAAATTTCCGACGGATTTTAAAAATAATTTTTTTAATTTTTTAAAAATATATTTTCGACGGATTTTCGGCGGATATTTAAAAAACTAAATTTCATTTAAATTTATGAGATTTAAATTTTCGACGGATTTTCGGAGGATTTTAAAAACTAATTTTTTAAGTTTTTAAAAATATTTTTTCGGCGGATTTTCGGCGGATATTTAAAAAATAAATTTTCTTTGTGATTTAAAATTCCGGCAGATTTTCGGCGGATTTTAAAAATTAATTTTTTTAATTTTTAATTTTTTAAGAACATATTTTCGACGGAAAATATATTAATTTTTAATTTCTTTATTATTTTTTAACTAATTAAAAATTTTCCAGCGGATTCCTGACCGACCAGAATTAAAAAAATAATTAATTATATTCCGACGGCCCAGAATTAACAGCCGACGTCTAGAGCAGTCGCCAAAGTTTGTGAGGTATAAAGCTTGACAACTCTAACCTTCACAGTGATTCATTGATGGTTTTGTTGATATGAACTTAATCATATATTTGTTAGATGATATCAATGTAAATGTTATTAGTATGAATTCTTCAAAATTGTTTAAAACGAATTATTACAATTTGTTGTATTTTACGTTGCCTTCTATAAATTAAATAGAAAACTTGAGATTCTTTTCCTTACATACCGGGGTCCTAGCTATTTTTTACAAATATCGAGGGCCTATAGATTGTCCAGAATAGGGATAGATTTGCTCTTTTTTAATTGCAAACCAATTCGGTCATGGACACCTCGTTGTTCTTCACTAAAGGCGCTAACTCTCTTATTTATGTACTTGTTTACGCTTATGACATAATTGTTACAGAGCCATGCCAACAACAGTCTCCAAGTTCATCACTCAACTAGCACACATGTTTTCGCTAAAAGATCTCGGTGAGATAGATTATTTCATGGGTGTCGAATTTTAACGGTTCTCACATGGGTTATTTCTCTCTCAAAGAAAATACATCGCATACCTTCTTGACCGAGAAACTATGTTAGACTGCAAACCTGTCAGCTATCCTCTTGATTTTAATGTCAAGTTAACATTGGGCGCCAGAACTACTCTCGATAAGCTGACAGAATTTCGAACCTTGGTTGATGGGCTACAATACCTCTCGCTCACTCACATTGACATTGCATTTGCATTTAACAGGCTTTCCCAGTTCATGCACAAGCCAAGAACAGTACATTATCAAGCATTAAAGCGACTTCTAAGATATCTTAATGGTACTCTTGATCTCGGGCTCAATATCTACTCAAACTCGCCCTTCCAGCTTCACACCTTCTCTAACGTTGAGTGAGTAGGCGATCGATATGATTACCTTTCTACGGGCGGGTACATCGTCTATCTCAGCAAAAACCGCATCTCATGGAGTTCTAAGAAACCAAATTCAGTTTCGGTATTGTCCACCGAGTCTGAATATAGGTGTGTGGCCCAAATTGCAACAGAAACTGATTGGGTGCGTCATCTCATAGGCGAAGTAAACTTGATGTGTCCAAACACTCCAGTCATCTACTGTGATAACATTGGCCCTACAAAACTTAGTGGCAATCCAGTCTTCCAATCTCGTATGAAGCATCTTGGCATACATTACCATTTATCAGAGAAAGAGTGCAAGCGAAACTCTAAGAGTCACAAGTATTGCCAACAATGATCAGTTGGTCGATGCCTTAACCAAACCATTACCTCAATGTCACATGAACATGCTACTAGCCAAGATCGGACTTTCCCTTCGAGCGTCCGTCTTGAGGGGCCATAATAAGATTATCGAACATTTCTGATTAGATTAAGAGTCCTATTATAATTATCTACTAACTCCTATCTCTTATCTTATCTGTATTATAACTTATCCTATTTGGATTATAGTTATCTTCTAGTTGTTCTAGGACTCTATATCCTCCTTATATATGTGGCTTTTGCCAATGAGAATAATTGAATAAACACAACATTCTCTAATTACTTTATTCTTTGAGTAAATTACTGTTTTGGTCCCTGTGGTTTGTCAAAAAAAATGCGGTTTTAGTCCCTAAACTTCATTTATTACAGTTTTGGTCCCTATGGTATGCAGAATTTTACGGAATTGGTCCTTAGGGGTGACGGACGTCTATTTCGTCCGTTATCATTAAGGGCATTTATGTCTTTTAATTCACAGGGACCAAAACAGTAATAAATCACAGGGACCAAATTCATAATAAATTTATTTTCTTTATTTTTAATGTTTTTGTTGGACAACCAAGGGGGGGGGGGTTAGGTTGTATTATAAAAAATCTTACTTTCAAAAATTCTTTTGTAAATAAATACAGAGTAAATATAGTACAATACAGAAGAGTATAAATACAAACAGATATACAGAGATTGTATAAATAAATATAAATGCAAAGCAGTTTATATAAACAGATATAATAAAGCACAGCGGAAAAAATAAAGAGATAAAGGAAAGAGAATACTTGACACCGAAATTTTAAAGTGGTTCACCAATCACGCGGTTGGCTAGTCCACCTCGAGAAAACACTTCTCGGAGATCCAATAAGAAAACGTGTTCTTTACGGTAGAACACAAACCTTAGTACAACAAACGCGAATCACTCTTCTTTGAGAGAATTATGTGGATCACTCACTCTATTCAAATACTTACAAGAGGGTATAATTTTAATATGAATAATCACTCTTGTATAAGGTTTATCACTTGGATATTTTTAGAGAGTTTGATCACTTGAGTTGTGTTGCTGATTCAACTAATCGAGAGATTTTAATCTGCTATCAACTCAAGATTTCTTACTCAAAAACGTGTTTTATAATTTTAACAGTTTAATTATCAAGAGAAGAGGCTGCAGAGTCTTTATCAAATGCAGAGAGGAGTTATTGTGAATTGGTGGTTTTGAATGCTGGTAGGTTGCATGTATATATACTGGATGAGCAACAGTCCACGGCTTTCGCGGTATACCGGCAATCCTTCGCGGTATACCGGCAATCCTTTCGCGGTATACCGGCAATCCTTCGCGGTATACCGTGCAGAAGAAAAGTACATGCAGAAGAGAAGGTCAACCCTGCAAAACAGAACGTAAACTTGTACCAGCGGTATACCGGCTATTCTTCGCGGTATACCGGCTATCCTTTCGCGGTATACCGGCAATCCTTCGCGGTATACCGTGCAGACAAAAGGAGCTTCCAACCAATCAGAGATGTACACCATGCCTGCCGCGGTATACCGCCTGTACCTTCGCGGTATGCCGCCCAGAAAAATGTTGCAGGAAACAGTACGCATGCGCAGATTCTTCTAGAAACAAATCTTTCATATTTGGTGATCCAGCAAGATGATAAGATGTTGAGGAGAGCTGACTTGGTTTATTTAAAAAGACAGTATTAGAAAAATCCAAGTGGTATATTATTTTAGGGTGATTTATCATTTTAAAATTAAAACGACGAAAATCTTCAGTCTTGGATTCTTCAGATAAAATTATCGAGATTATTTAAAAGCTGCACACTCAGATAAAATATTAGATAACAAAAAAAGCGGTGTGTTTTGTAATCATCAAAATAAATATGGAGATGTGATTTTATGTGTACCAAAAAAATATCTTAATATTAAAGCTGGGTACACTTGCACCAACAATCTCCCCCTTTTTGATGATGACAAACACACGCTAAACAGGAGAGCATACTCGGTTTCTCTCCCCCTTTTGTCGAAGCAAAAAGGGTTAGGAAAGACGCTATGCTCCCCCTTGAAAGATGCTCCCCCTCAAGATATGAAATATTTGAGAGTTAGCATTTTCTCAAGGGTTATATTCAAGCATGCCTAAACCAAGTCTTAATTTAAAGAAAGCCTTTTTGTTAAGAGCTTTAGTAAAAATATCGGCCAAATTATCTTCCGAATCAACCTTTTCAAGCACGATTTGGCCTTTTTGAACATTATCTCGTAAAAAGTGATGTTTCAATTCAATATGTTTTGTACGAGAATGTAAAACAGGATTTTTACTTAAGTTTATAGCACTTGAGTTATCACACATAATAGGAATTTTGGTTAGATGTACCTCAAAATCGGTAAGGGTGTGTTTCATCCAAAGGACTTGAGCACACGCTCTTGCGGCGGCTACATATTCCGCTTCGGTAGTAGACAACGGTACGGATTGTTGTTTCTTGGAGAACCAAGACACAAGTGAGAGACCTATAAAGGCACATACCCCACTAGTACTTTTTCGGTCAACAATAGATCCACCAAGATCGGAATCGGTGAAACACGTTACTTCTAACTCGGGTTTCTTTGCATACCATAAGCCAAGATTAGTAGTACCTCGTAAATATCGAAAAATACGCTTGACAGTTTCATAGTGAGTTTGTTTAGGTGAAGATTGAAAACGAGCACATAAACATACACTAAACATAATATCAGGTCTACTAGCAGTTAAATATAATAAACTACCAATCATACCACGATAAATCTTTTCATTAAAATCGTTTCCCTCCTCGTCACGAGATAATTGTAAGTTTGTGGTCATTGGAGTTTCAACGGGTTTGACATTTTCAAAGTTAAACTTTTTCAACATATCTTTACAATATTTAGATTGACTAATAAAAATACCAGTTTCACATTGTTTGATTTGCAATCCTAAGAAGTATTTTAACTCTCCCATCATGCTCATTTCAAACTCGCTTGTCATTTTCGCAGAAAATTCATTACACAGTTTTTCATTAGTGGAACCAAAAATAATATCATCAACATATACTTGCACAACTACAATATCATTTTGATCATATTTCACAAATAAAGTATTATCTATTTTACCCATAATATAACCACTAACAATTAGAAAGGTTTTTAATCTATCATACCACGCACGCGGAGCTTGCTTTAAACCATAAAGCGCCTTTTTCAATTTATAAACATGTGTCGGATTTTCAAAATTTTCAAAACCGGGAGGTTGAGAAACGTATACCTCCTCATTTATAATACCATTTAAGAAAGCACTTTTAACATCCATTTGAAATAATTTAAAATCTTTAGCATTTGCAAAAGCGAAAAGCATTCGAATAGACTCCAACCTTGCAACCGGTGCAAAGGTTTCATCGTAATCTATACCCTCTTGTTGATTGTACCCCTTGGCAACTAAACGTGCCTTGTTTCGTGTGACTCCACCGTTCTCGTCTATCTTGTTACGGAAGACCCATCTTGTGCCAATAATGGTTTGACTACTAGGGCAAGGAACTAAGTCCCACACATCATTCCTAGTAAATTGGTTTAACTCTTCTTGCATGGCCATTATCCAATCCTCATCACCTAAAGCTTCATCTATGGTTTTAGGTTCTATGGTTGAGATAAAGGCATGGAAATCACAATGGGTATGGATTTGTGATCTAGTTGTCCTTTGGTTTAGGTCACCTATAATTTGATCTACGGGATGGCCTCGAGCGGTTCTAAGGTTAAGATCATCTATACCTTGTGGAATAAAGCAAGGAGGGGCATTACTAGATTCAATATTATTTGTGGAAGGTTGGGTACCTAAATCCAAGTTGCTAAGTTGTTGTGCTAAGACGTCTCCCTCACGGATATTGTCATTTGCTAAGGGTGCACTCGGTTTGGGAGGACTCTCGTCAAAGCTAACATTTAGGGATTCTTCTACAACCATGGTCTCCTTATTTAGAATTCTATAGGCTTTGCTATTCCAAGAGTAACCTAGGAACACTCCCTCATAGGCTTTGGCATCGAATTTGGTTAAGTAGGATTTGGTGTTTAAAATGAAGCATTTACAACCAAAAACTTTCAGGTGAGCTAAGGAAGGTTTTCTACCACGGTAAAGTTCATAGGGTGTCTTATTTAGGATATTTCTAACTAGGACACGGTTTAGCACATAGGTTGCGGTAGCAACGGCATCACACCAAAACTTTTGAGGAACTTGATGTTCGTTTAGCATGGTTCTACTCATTTCTTGCAACGTTCGATTTTTCCTTTCAACAACCCCATTTGACTGAGGAGTTCGAGGAGCTGAAAAGTTATGAGTTATACCATGTTTATCACAAAAGGCACCAAATTGGATATCATTATCGAATTCTCGTCCATGGTCCGTACGTATGGAAACAATCGTACAACCTTGTTGGTTTTGAATTCGTTTTCCCAAAATTTTAAACTTTTCAAAAGCCTCATTTTTATGTCTCAAAAATAAAGTCCAAGTATAACGGGAATAATCATCCACAATAACCAAAGTGTAAAAATTTCCTCCAAAACTTTGAATCGCCATAGGGCCAAAAAGATCCATATGAAGAAGTTCTAAAACTCTTTGAGTAGAAATAACATTTTTAGATTTATGAGAAACGTGATGTTGTTTGCCGACACGACAAGCATCACAAAAATGATTATCAAACTTTAATTTTGGAAGGTCACTCACAAGCTCCTTATTTTTTAAGTTTTGCATTAATCTTAGATTAGCGTGACCTAAACGTCTATGCCATAAAGTAGAAACATCATAAATAGAAGATAAGCATACATTTTCAGATACAACAGTTTTGCAAATATATAAATTTCCTTTCACAGAACCAGTTAAAAGAACTTTGCCATTTTTCAAGATTTTGCACGAGTCTTCTTCGAAGACGACAGTTATACCATTTACACAATTGGCGAACACTTAACAGATTAAAATGCAAATTATCAACATGATTCACATCAAGAAATTTAACATTATTGCAAGAAACTGTACCTCTCCCAATTATATTTCCTTTGGAGTTTCCTCCAAAAATTACCTGTCCACCATCACATGACTTATATGATGAAAAAAGATTGCTGTTTCCGGTCATGTGACGTGTGCAACCACTATCGAGTATCCAGTCTATATCAAGGTTTATCTACAATAATAAAGATGTAACTTTTATGGTCCCCATTTCTCGTGGGTCCTTGTAAATTAGTTTCAAGATAACAACCAACATATATATAAAGTTAAGCAAAATATATATATATAATAGATCAAAAAGAATATATATATGTAGTACGTATGTATATATATATATATAAATAAAAGTACATATAACAATATATTACTTATATATACAAGAAAATATATCATATTTAAACTATATATATATATATATATATATATAATATAACACATTTAAAACCATAAACGCATACCACCGGGATTATCATTACTAAACATTCCTTTTGGAATCCATTTATTTATCATTTTAATTTTGCGATTGTATTTATCATACACATAAAAACAAGCATTTATATTCGCATTATTTTTAGGTTTAGAATACTTATCGTTATACATGCGAGCATACGGTTTTCTCGTATTATAATTTACATTATGCATTTTAGGTACATACGGAGGTTTTTGCATATACGGCTTTCGTGTATTAAACTTAGGTGGTTCATAACATCTTTTAATAGGCATGCAATTACATTTTTCAACACATGTATTTGAACCTATACCTTTTCTACAATTTATACGGTTCGACATATTAAGCATGTTAAGAACTTTTTCATTACTACTTTCAAAAGCTTTAGCTAACATGTTATCTTTTTCATATGAAGCACATTTAGCCTTTAAACATGCAATTTCATTTTCAAGAATATCACATTTTGTACAAATAATATTTTCATGTGACTTTTTATTTAAGCATGCAATTTCTTTCTTTAGAGCATCACAAGATTTACAAAAATCCTTTTCTCCTAATTTAGTTTCTAATTTAGCAATTACATTCATATCATTTGCAGATTTTTGATTAACATTATTTATTTCCTTTTTACATGCATTTACAGTTTCTTTTAACATAGCAATTTCGTCTTTATAATTATTTGCAAGATTAGCCATTTTATGAAACGATTCATGCAATAATTCAAGATTGTTTTCGCTATCGCTATCATAATCACTATCGTAATTTGAAAAAGAAGTGTTTACCTCGTTGTCGTTTTCAGCCATAAGACAAATGGCTTGATAGTCATCTTCTTCTTCACTCGCGCTCCACGCGCCTCCAATGAAGGCTTTATCCTTCTTGTTTTGGTACTTGTTCTTTTTCGGACATTCATTGGCGTAATGATCTTTGTCGCCACACGAGTAGCAAAATCCTCTCTTTGGCTTAGCTTTATCGTCACCACTTGAGTCGTCATTTTTCTTTACTTTTTCGTCTCGTTTATGGAACTTACGACTTCGGTTTTCACCACCACGACGGTAGTTGCCGTTTCTTTGAAATCTGCCATTGTTAGAAAATTTATTATTATTAAAAAACTTGGAAAAGTTTCTTACCAACATGGCGACTTCATCGAGAGTTTCGGAAGGATCTTTTGAGGAGCTAGCTTTCTCCTTTTTCTTCTCGACTTTTGGTGTTGAGACATTGAGAGCGATTGACTTCTTTTTAACTTGCTCCCTTTCTTTATTTCTTTTAAGTGCAATTTCGTGCACCTTGAGATTTCCGATTAAGTCATCTATCTTCATTAGGGAAAGGTCACGGGAGTCTTCCAAAGATGTTATCTTTTGCATCCACTCCGAAGGAAGGGCTCGTAGGATTTTCCTTATATAGTCCTCGTTAGGATAAGTGCGATCCAAACCTTTCAAAGTAGTCATAATAAGGTTAAATCTTTTAAACATTGAGTCAATTGACTCATCTTGTTTCATTTCGAATAGTTCATAATCGTGAACTAGAATATTTACTTTACTTGATTTAACTTCCGTGTTTCCACGATGAGTATTATTTAAATTTTCCCATATTTGATTAGCGGTTTTATATGTATATACTCTTTCAATTTCATCAGTTGTTAAAGCAGCATATAATATATTTTTAGCTTCAAAGTTTAAACAAAAATGAGATTCATCAGCAGTAGTCCATTCATCTAAAGGTTTATCAATAAAAACATCATCTTTAACAATTTTGGGTTTAAAGTTCCCATTTTCAATTATGTTCCAAATCTTTTGATTTTTGCCACGCACGTGACATTCAAATAGCTCGGCCCAAATGCCAAACTTTTCAGTATCTATCAAAGGAGGTTTTGAAAACACAATATTAGTTTGTTGAGTCATTTTAGAAAAAAAATTTGAGCAGAAAAATTTTGAAAGCCCTGCTCTAATACCAATTGTTGGACAACCAAGGGGGGGGGGGGGGGTTAGGTTGTATTATAAAAAATCTTACTTTCAAAAATTCTTTTGTAAATAAATACAGAGTAAATATAGTACAATACAGAAGAGTATAAATACAAACAGATATACAGAGATTGTATAAATAAATATAAATGCAAAGCAGTTTATATAAACAGATATAATAAAGCACAGCGGAAAAAATAAAGAGATAAAGGAAAGAGAATACTTGACACCGAAATTTTAAAGTGGTTCACCAATCACGCGGTTGGCTAGTCCACCTCGAGAAAACACTTCTCGGAGATCCAATAAGAAAACGTGTTCTTTACGGTAGAACACAAACCTTAGTACAACAAACGCGAATCACTCTTCTTTGAGATAATTATGTGGATCACTCACTCTATTCAAACACTTACAAGAGGGTATAATTTTAATATGAATAATCACTCTTGTATAAGGTTTATCACTTGGATATTTTTAGAGAGTTTGATCACTTGAGTTGTGTTGCTGATTCAACTAATCGAGAGATTTTAATCTGCTATCAACTCAAGATTTCTTACTCAAAAACGTGTTTTATAATTTTAACAGTTTAATTATCAAGAGAAGAGGCTGCAGAGTCTTTATCAAATGCAGAGAGGAGTTATTGTGAATTGGTGGTTTTGAATGCTGGTAGGTTGCATGTATATATACTGGATGAGCAACAGTCCACGGCTTTCGCGGTATACCGGCAATCCTTCGCGGTATACCGACAATCCTTTCGCGGTATACCGGCAATCCTTCGCGGTATACCGTGCAGAAGAAAAGTACATGCAGAAGAGAAGGTCAACCCTGCAAAACAGAACGTAAACTTGTACCAGCGGTATACCGGCTATTCTTCGCGGTATACCGGCTATCCTTTCGCGGTATACCGGCAATCCTTCGCGGTATACCGTGCAGACAAAAGGAGCTTCCAACCAATCAGAGATGTACACCATGCCTGCCGCGGTATACCGCCTGTACCTTCGCGGTATGCCGCCCAGAAAAATGTTGCAGGAAACAGTACGCATGCGCAGATTCTTCTAGAAACAAATCTTTCATATTTGGTGATCCAGCAAGATGATAAGATGTTGAGGAGAGCTGACTTGGTTTATTTAAAAAGACAGTATTAGAAAAATCCAAGTGGTATATTATTTTAGGGTGATTTATCATTTTAAAATTAAAACGACGAAAATCTTCAGTCTTGGATTCTTCAGATAAAATTATCGAGATTATTTAAAAGCTGCACACTCAGATAAAATATTAGATAACAAAAAAAGCGGTGTGTTTTGTAATCATCAAAATAAATATGGAGATGTGATTTTATGTGTACCAAAAAAATATCTTAATATTAAAGCTGGGTACACTTGCACCAACAGTTTTATTTATTATAGGGTCCCACCCATCACCACCACCACCATCATCAACCCATCACCACCACCACCATCATCAACCCATCACCATCAACCCATCACCACCATCGTCAACCCACAACCACCATATTTCTTTCTTCTCTTTTTCTTTATATATACACACACAGATACAATATATATATATATACACACACATACACACAGAAAGATATATATATATATATATACATACATATATATACATACACACAGAAAGAAAAGTTTAATGGGTTTTGACATTTGGATGTGTTTTAATTCATAAAACCACTTCAAACCTTCTTGTTTTTTGCATTTGGAAAAGAAAGAAATTTTCAGTTTCGATTTTAGTTGAGAAATCTGCATGTTTCAGCATCGCCGGAGCACTCGCCGGAAAACCGGGCTTCGTCGGAAATCAACATCTTCACCGGATTTCTGCATAAATTTCATCTCAAATTGATTTATTTTGATATTTTGATCGAGAAGCAACATCCATAATGGATTTCTATCAATATTTTATTAAGTACGATGTGTTGGAAGAGCTCGCAGGAAAAACAAGTTTAGCCGGAAAATTTCACGTTTTGATATCTATCGATTTTTCGTGCATGATCAATTTGTTTTTGTCAAACCTTTCATGAAAGTTGATGGTGGTGATGGGTTGATGATGGTGGTGGTGGTGGTGGTGATGGGTTGATGGTGGTGGTGGTGGTGATGGGTTGATGGTGGTGGTGGTGATGGTGATGGGTTGATGATGATGGTGGTGATGGTGGTGGTGTGTATATATATATATATATATATATATATATATATATATATATATATATATAGGGCCGGCCCTGGCCCATGGCAAGTGTGGCTTGGGCCATGGGCCCAGGTTCAACAGGGGCCTCACAATTTCCTTAGGGCTTTTATATAATTATATGTATATGCGTATCAGACTATCAGTATGCCGTATAACATCAAAAATTGGTCTGTGTGTGTGCGATACAACGATAGCCGAAGAGACGAAGAACGGAAGAAGATTCAACAGACAATCACTCAATCAGATGTGTGTGAAACATTGAAACTGTGAACGTTGCTTGCTGCCCTAGTCGATTGAAAATTTGAAATCGTTGCTGCCCTACAGCGTAACAACCCTAGTCGATTGAAATGATGAAATCGTTGCTTGATTTTCTGCGGTTCTGCCCTAGCCCCTAATTCCTAAATCAAGTGTTTTCTATCCTTTTTTAAACTTTGAAGTTTGAACAATTGAACTTGCTGTGGTCTGTGGACCGTGGTTTGCTAATTGCTTGCATTTTCATTTTGCCTCATTGAACTTGCTGATTGTTGTTCATTGAATCATTGTTTGTTTGCATTTTGCCTCATTACATAATAGAGTAATAAATATTAAATAGACATGTTTCCAAGATCACACCCCTCGGGTGCTCAAAAGAGGAAAAGGAAAAAACAGCAGGAAGAAATTGAAAAATCGATGCAAGGATCTTTGAATAAATTTCTTGTTAAACCATCAAACATTTCTGAAAATCCGGTTGAAAATCCTATTGAGAATCCGGTTGAAAATCCTATTGAGCATCCGGTTGAAAATCCTATTGAGCATCCGGTTGATGATAATGAAAACATTGAGCATCCGGTTGATGATAATGAAAACATTGGTGTGAATATATTTGATCCTAGAGTTTGGGATGGGTTAAATTCAAAAATGAGAGACTTACTTGCTGAAAAAGGGCCTAAAAGGGAAACTAACATCATATTTCCAAAAGATAATGTAGGTAGGCATTTCTCTTCCGAATACTATGTCCGTAAAATAAGAAATGCTGATTGTTATGATAGAAAGTGGTTGGTTTATTCTAAAGAGTTAGATAAAGTCTTTTGTTTTTGTTGTAAGCTTTTCAAAGATGGTCGATCAAAAAGTCAATTAGCAACCGAAGGTTTAAATTGTTGGAAACAACTTGGTCAAAGATTAAGCATTCATGAAATAGTTCGGAACATTTGACTAATTTCAAAATTTGGTGTGAGTTGCAATTGAGGTTGAATAAAAATCAAACACTTGATAGAGATTTGCAAGAATTAATAAAAAAAGATACCGATCATTGGAAAGATGTTTTGCATAGAATAATTGCTATCGTGAAATGTTTAGCAACGTATAACATACCTTTTCGTGGGAGGAATGAAAAACTTTTTCAAAAGTCTAATGGTAATTTTTTGGGCTTCATTCAAATGATTTCCGAGTTTGATCCTGTTATGAAACAACATTTTCGTCTTATTGAAGGCAAAAAAATTCATTATCATTATCTTAGCCATAAAATTCAAAATGAATTGATTGAAATGTTGGCATCCGATGTAAAGAATGCAATCATAAAAAAGATCAAAGAAGCAAAATATTTTTCGGTTATTCTTGATTGTACTCCGGATGTAAGCCACAAAGAATAAATGACTTTGATTATTAGATGTGTTGATATGTCAAGTTCTCCTGTTCAAGTAGAAGAGTTCTTTCTTGAGTTTTTAGTTGTAGAAGATACATCTGGTTTAGGACTTTTTAATGCATTACAAGATGTGTTGAAATCGCTTGATTTGGATATTAATTGTGTGCAGGGGCAAGGGTATGACAATGGGTCTAACATGAAAGGAAAACATCAAGGAGTGCAAAAAAGATTACTTGATATAAATCCTAGGGCCTTTTATATGCCATGCGGTTGTCATAGTCTTAATTTGGTTTTATGTGATATGGCAAGCTCTTGTTTCAAAGCGAAAAACTTTTTTGGTATTTGTCAAGCGATTTACAACGTGTTTTCTAATTCTACAAAAAGATGGACTGTTTTGTTAGAACATATTGATGATTTGACTTTGAAATCCTTGTCTACTACTCGGTGGGAAAGCCATATTGAAAGTGTTAAAGCCATCAAAACTCAAGTTGGCAAAATCAAAGATGCTTTAATACAATTGGCTGAGGTAACCGAGGATCATAAAATGTGTAGGGATGCCACTTCTTTGGTTGATGGTGAGCTTTCAAGTTTTGATTTTATTGTTAGTTTGGTTATTTGGCATGAAGTTTTGTATAGAATTAATTTGGTAAGTAAGAAATTACAATCTAAAGATATGCTTCTTGATGTTGCCATTGAAAATCTCAAGGGATTAGTTGTCTTTTTTGAAAACTATAGAGAAAATGGGTTTGCATGTGCTATAAATGAAGCAAAAGAAATTGCAAATGATATTGGAGTTGAGCCGGAATTTACTGTAAAACGTTCTTTCTCTCGAAAAAAACATTTTGATGAAATTCCAAATACCGAGAGAGAACAACAATCTGCTCAAGAGTGTTTTAGAACGAATTACTTTCTTGTTTTAGTTGATATGGCTCTTTCTCAACTACGAACTAGATTTGAACAAATGCAAGAATTTGAATCTATTTTTGGTTTCTTGTTTGATGGAAGAAAGTTGGTAACCTTACATGTTGATGAGTTGAAAAAAAGTTGTATGAATCTTGAACTATGTTTAACAAATGGTGATGATTCTGATATAGATGGGGAATATTTGTTTATGGAGTTGCATGTTTTACAGGAAATGTTACCGGAAGAGGCATCCAAGAGTGGAAATCCTTGGATATCTATACAAATTTTGGAGTTTGCAAAGAAGATGGACATGTTTCCACATGTCTTGGTTGCTTATAGGATTTTGCTGACCGTACCCATCACTGTTGCATCCGCGGAAAGAAGCTTTTCGAAGTTAAAGTTGTTGAAAGTCATATCTACGTTCTACTATGAGACAAGAAAGATTGAACGGGTTAGCAATTTTGAGTATTGAGAGTAAGTTTTTACCGAATGTTAACTATGATAAAATAATTGATACTTTTGCTTCGAAAAATGCACGAAGGCATCGTTTTAAATAATGTATTTTATGTTCTATTATACGGGGTTTTGGTTTATGTCCCCCTCGTTGTACTATTTTTGTTTCTTTTAATAAAGACCCGGCGTGGGGATGAGCCGCCTAGCTTGACTAGGTTCCAAACCCTGTTAAATTGTTTTTCGTTCTCGTAATATAGGGGCCTTTTTTTTGTCTTTCGTCATGGGCATCCGAAATCTCAGGACCGGCCCTGTATATATATATATATCTAGTATATGTTTGTATATATATATATATATATATGTATGGTTTCAGAGAATGAAAGATAAGAGAGAAAGAAGGAGAAGAAAGAAAAGTAAAAAAGATTTTTTAAAATAATTTGACACGTGTCATTTTCTAATTGGTCCATTAAAAATAAGAAATAATAAAATAATAAAAAACCATTAAAACTTAATTCTAAAAAAAGAAATTGAAAAAGACAGAAATGCCCTTAATGATAACGGACGAAATAGACGTCCGTCACTTCTAAGGACTAATTCCGTAAAATTCTACATACCATAGGGACCAAAACTGTAATAAATGAAGTTTAGGGATAAAACCGTATTTTTTGACAAACCACAGGGACCAAAACAATAATTTACTCTTATTCTTTTATATTTATTACATCAATATATACATAATTTTTATTACATGAGACTATTCTTAACAATGATTGGGGACAAAAACCAAATATGTCATGAAACTATGGAAGAAAAACATAATTTAGAAATAGTCAACTTTGAACGAGAAAATGAGCGATCTAAAAAAGAAGATGGACATAATACAAATTGTTGATTTTTTCAACCTTATTAATGATATATACTAAATAATTTGATCTAAAATAAAATAATATAAAACAAATAGCATCTTTTTGCTTGATCCAATGTCATTTTCTTATTGTATTATATTGATTTTTATTTTTATTTTAAAAATGTTTAATACTCTTTTGATTCATATTTCAATGTTTCTAATTAATCATAAATTCTTAACTTTAGCTGGCTAAACATGTGTTTGCAATCCATTATCGTATAAAATAATTATATGATTTATAACAAACAGGAAAAATCAAAAGATCCGAATCTAAATCTCATACTCTACGATTAAAATACAGAGGTTTGATGATATAATATGTCCATGTTTGTTATACACCAATAACACGAGCTAAGGTGATTAAATTATATGTGACATCTTTTTTCTTTAAGTATGGTATTTGATCTTTAGTCGTTAAGTTTACAAGGTCCAAACGTGTCATCATAACAACCAGAATGAATGAACCTCTTTTACACACACACAAAAAAACCTAGTGGTCCCCAACAAAAACACGATAATATCGAAAAACTCATGTCTGAATATTTAAATTTATTATAAACTACAAAAGTTTTGCAAGTGGACCACTCTTAGGGTTTAGATCAACAAGTTTGTATATCATCTTAATCACCAATTTTTAAAATCAAGTCATTTAATAAGCATTTGGTATATAATTAACTACAAATATGAAAAGGGCACTAGTCGATTCTGGTTGAGCGGATGCAATAAGTAACAAATGAAATTGACAAATCAAATGAATACTTTTAAAAGCATATGAAAAGGAATCATGAATCGAACATATTGGGCTTGACAAGGCGTCCCATAAAATTCACAATCCTTTTTTTTTTTGCAAAAAAGAAAGACAAATAGATATTTGTTGAGCAAAGCTAAAATTGTTATGATTCTTATTTTCTTTAATGGATGCTTGACAATATCGTTCACAATTGTACGAATAAATGATATAGTCATCTTTTTATATAACTGGTGTATGGACTAGCTTGCACATATATACCTCTACTAATCCAATGTGGGAGCTCGAACACGAACATGTAACCAGTATGTGGATGAGCACAGTAGCAAACTTAGGACTTGACCGACAAAGCCACACTTCCCAAGTCTTTAACATATATAGGCTAACTTCTGTACATCTCCACTTATATCATCAATTTTAAGACATGTGATATATTTGTCTATTAAAAAAATCTTGCTTTATTTTATCAAACAAATAGGTTAAAAACATGTTAATATTTCGAATGTAATTATAAGGTCAATGGCCAACCTATAACGGTATAACCACAAATAATTAGTCCTACACTCCTACCAAATAAAATAAATATTTAGAAAATATAAATACTAAATAGTCAATGTCTACCAAACATCCAGTTGGCATCCTTATCTTTTCTATTCATTTGAATCCACCTCTACACACATATATATATATATATATCTATATCTATATCTATATATATATATATATATATATATTGTAACATGTAATATTTATCACATATTTTTGTCACACGTAGGAGGGGTGAAGAAAGTTTCATTTGCTTAAAAGGTGAAAAACATTTAAAACATTTGAATGAGATTTGGAGGAAACATAAAGAGGCAAAGTTTATAGAGATTTTTGGTAAGATTATATAGTTGAGGGATTATATATATAATCAAAAACTTAGCACTTTTTTGGAGGCCGGTTAGACTTAACACTTAGCATATTTCATGGATGAGTTTGAGATTAAAAATGATCAAGGATTCGTATCTTTTTTACCTTCTCACTTTAATACCTTTTCTCACATGATCTTCCGTCTACATATACATATAATAGGTGATGATTCAAACTAGAGCACTTTCATTCTACCAAAAGACAAGAACACATTTTTATTAGAAGTCAATTACATGTGATAAATGTACGTAAAGAGACTTGGCCTGCGACCTATCATCTAATTTAATATCATCACATGTGATTAGTAAAAGGTATTTTCGTGTGAATACATATATATATATATATATATATATATATATATAATTAATATTTTACACCTTTATATAACCATTGTTGTTTGGCAAAAAAAATCAAAATACTCCAATTCAAAAATGGGGAACTTTGGGTCTTGCTTCACATCATCAACCGAAACTTTTCCCATTGAAACCCGGTTCAAGTTTCCTTCGCCATTGCCTTCTTGGCCACCAGGTTTCATTCATCTCTCTTTATTTTCTTTTACAAACTTTATCTATTTAATTTCTTACACGTCTCTTGTTCAAAATTAAATGCTCAACGTTTTGGTAAATTTTAAGTTTTGAGCATTTCGATTCACAGGTGAAGGTTTTGCAAGTGGAATAATCAATCTTGGAGGACTTGAAGTTTGCCAAGTCACATCTTTCAACAAAATATGGTCTACTTCTCAAGATGATCAATCAAATGACACTGATGCCACCTTCTTTGACCCATCACCCATACCAGATGGCTTCTCCATGCTTGCTTGCTACTCTCAATCCAATCACACCCCACTCTTTGGTTGGGTTCTTGCCGGAAAAGATCTCTCCGGCGGAACCCTAGCTGCTCCACTCGACTACACTCTAGTCTGGAGCAGTAACGATTCATCATGTTACTTTTGGCTACCAACACCACCGCAGGGTTACAACCCAGTTGGCTACGCCATCACCACCTCACCGGAAAAACCCTCCTTGGATAATATCCGTTGTGTTCGATCCGATCTAACGGAGGAATCTGAAACCGAAACATTGTTATGGGGTTCAAAAGATGTCAATGTGTACGGATTGAGACCAAAAGTTAGAGGGAGATTGGCTCAAGGGGTGTCTGTAGGTACATTCATAATTATAAAAACCGAAGATGATTCGAGTTTATTATCTCTTTCTTGCTTGAAGAACAATAATTTCGAAAGCTTAACTTCTTCTATGCCGAATTTATCACAAATCGAAGCGCTAATTCAAGAATACTCTCCAAGATTCTACTTTCACCCTAAAGAAACCTACTTTCCAGCTTCAACAACTTGGTACTTCACCAATGGGGTTCAATTATACCACACAGGAGAAGAATCTGAATCAAACCCTGTTTCAATCGAACCCACCGGCTCGAACCTTCCTCAAGGTGGTTCGAACGATGGCACGTATTGGCTCGATCTACCCGTTGACGAAACCAACAAAGAAAGGGTCAAGAAAGGTGACTTACAAAAGTGTGAAGCTTATCTTCATGTCAAACCAATGCTTGGAGCCACATTTACAGATATAGCCATTTGGATCTTTTACCCTTTCAATGGTCCTTCAACGGCTAAATTCGGGTTAATCGATATCCCTCTTGGAAGAATTGGTGAACATATAGGAGATTGGGAGCATGTAACCCTTAGGGTTAGCAATTTCAATGGAGTTTTATATCGTGTTTATTTTGCACAACATAGTGGAGGGACGTGGGTTGACACCACGTCCCTCGAGTTCTTAGATTCGACGAATAATTTCGCAGGTTATTCGTCGTTAAATGGCCATGCAACGTACCCTGTTGCAGGACTTGTACTGCAAGGAAATGATGTGATTGGGATAAAAAACGATACGGCAAAAAGTGACAACTTTTTTGATGTAAAAGATAAGTATTCAGTCATGGCAGCCGAGTACATCAGTGATGTAGTCGAGCCACCATGGGTGAACTACGCAAGAAAATGGGGTCCGAAAATAACGTATGAGATTGGAACGGAGATTGAAAGAATACAAAGTTCGTTGACCGGACCGGTGGGATCCGCGATCGGGAGTTTGGTGAATATTATACCGAGGGAATTTTCCAGTGAAGATGGACCTACTGGACCTAAAATGAAGGTTGATTGGGATGGAGATGAACGATGAATAAAATGATTTATTAAACCGATTTTTACTGTTTTTTTTATATTTGATTTCTGTTTTCATTTTGTATGTGGTTTTTTTTGTGTGTGTGATGAATTTCGACCCTATTGGTTGTTGTTGGTCAGTTGTTCGTTAATTTTCTTTCCATTTAATTTGTTTATATAAAAAATAAATATAACTTAAATCGATCCATTTATCTATGGTGCCTAGATTATTATGTAACATTGAAAATGTAACATTAATTACGTGCGTAAATCTAATTAATAATTACTTAAAATTATATTTTAAATGGTTTTCCCATTTGAGTGACTATTTTTCCGAAATTTTGGATCATTTTGGTACCTCAAACAATATATTTTTAAGAAGTTGATAAATTCTGTTAGAATATTAATGTCAATATGTATAGTTTATGGTCCTTTCTGTAATTAAGTGTAACTTATCTTGTATAAATAGTCTCTTAGGGTTTCATTATTAGGTTAGACACTTCATTTGTATTACTCTCTCAATATATGAAAACGGCTGATTCTGCCATCATCTCGTGTGTCTCTCAATCGCTATCCAATTCTAACATGGTATCAGAGCTCTAGGTAAGTATCCCTCTTTACTCAGATCTGTCCTTTTACCCTTTTATTTTCTGCACTCGTTTTTTGCTTCGAAAACTCGTTTTCTGATGTACTTTGGGCAAAACCTCAAGCTTTAAAAGTGCCCAGAATAGTGTTACGAACCTACCTACCAATTTTCAGCAAAACCCGACCTGTTTTGAAACCTCATCTCAAGAACATCGTACATTCATAAGTCTCGCAACTCACACACTCACTCATAAGTCTCGCAACCTTCACACACACATAAGTCTCGCAACTCACTCATAACTATCGCAACAGTTAATTGCGATACTTGTCTCATATCACAACCTTTACTTGCGATACTTTTCTCCTATCGCAACCTTTACTTGCGACACAATCATCTATCGCAACCTTCAGAAACCCATCTTATCCCTATCGCAAACATCTATTGCGACAAGCCTCATTATCGCAACCTTTACTGCGATATATCTCTTTATCGCAATCCTCTAGTTGCGACAAGAGCTCCTATTGCAACCTTCATTTGCGACAAAACCCTATTATCGCAACCTTTATTTGCGATACCTGTCACTTGCGATATCTGTTTGTTGCAACCAGCACTCTTTTTCATTCATGTCAGTTCAAATGACTCTCAATTCCAATCCCTCCAATTCAATCTCTGTTGTTCTTAATGGGAACAACTACGTTCTATGGCATCACCATATGTCCATTCTCCTTAAGTCTCATGGCCTCTATACCTACGTCACGGGTATATCTACCCTTCCTGTTCAAAAGGAAGTGGAAAGTGCAGTTGAATTTGCAAAACGTATGAATGATTGGGATATCGCCAATGCTCGCATTCTGGGCTTCATAAACGCTTCCACCACTACTGAGATCAATCAACAGTTCCTCGGCTATACCACAGCAAAAGGACTATGGGATTTTCTTGCAAACAGGTACACTTCTACAGGCTTATCTCATCAATATCAGTTGTGGACCACTTTCCAGAACAAAAGACAACTGCCTGATCAATCTATCAACTCCTACATCTCTGAGATGCAAGCTCTTAGAGATCATCTGAGGCTGGGTGCACCTTAAGTTTTTGATGAAACTGCTCAGAAATTTACCGCTTACTTCAACCAATTGCACCTGATTACTATTCTCATGGGTCTCACTGATCGCTTTGAGAGCGTTCGAGCCTCACTTCTACATCGACATCCTCTACCTACTCTTGAACAAGCCATCACTGAACTACTAAGCGAAGAAACTCGCCTTCAGCAGCGGTTTCCACTACCCTCAGACACTGTGCTCTACACTCCCAGCTCAGGGAAATCAAAAGGCAAATGGGGTAACCATGACCAGTCCAGATCTGCAAGCAAGGGGAACAATAGTGAATGTACCTTTTGTCACTCTACTTCCCATCTTCTCCTCAACTGCCCAACTCGAAAATGTCGTTGGTGTGGGATTACACAGCCACGTCACTATGCTTCTGACTGCCCAAAATGTCCATATCCAAAGAACTCTGGTAATCAAAGACAACAGTCCAAGTCTCAACCAATTGCTGGCTCCATCACTCAGGAATACCCATCGCCAGCACCTACGGCACAGCACAACAACCACTCAACATCTGATCTCATGGAACTCATGCGCCGAAATCAAGAGCTCATGGATCAAATTATGACAGGTTCTATGGGTATGAATTCTCAATGCAATGCAACTACACCAGGTAACCCTTGGCTTTTTGACTCTGGATGTTGTAATCACATGACACCTAAGGCGGATGGTTTTGTCTCTAAACAACTTTCCAGCCTGTTTTCATCAGTCCGTACTGCTGATAATACTCGCTTACCGGTTTCCTTCAGTGGAACTGTATCTACCCCCGATATTCAATTACCTGATGTGATGCATATACCAAACTTATCTCTGAGTCTGATTTCAATCACTCAGCTTATGGAAGCCGATCTAATAGTCTTACTTCACTCTACTGGTTGTATTGTGCAGGATCCAAAGACCAAGCAGATCCTTGGAGTAGGCCGTAAAGTTGGTCGGATGGTTGAAGTGGTCTATCTCCGCCTTCCCTTACCTTCATCCAATTTTGCTGCTTCAGTTTCCAGTACCCCGTCTTTTGAGCTATGGCATGCACGCTTAGGCCATTTATCTTTAGCTAGGATGAAAGTTTTAGCTAGTTCAGGACTTTTAGGAAACACTTCCTCTGAAAATGTTTCTTGTCTATCTTGTCAACTTGGAAAACATCATGCTTTACCTTTTCAAATTAATGACTTTAAATATGCTTCTGCTTTTGATCTTATTCATTCTGATGTATGGGGACCAACACCACACCCTTCTATGGGAGGTGCTCGATATTTTGTAATCTTTATTGATGATCACACACGTTTTACGTGGATTTATCTCATGAAAAATCGCTCCGAATTACCCAAACTTTATATCACATTTGCTCGCATGATTCTAACCCAGTTTTCAAAGTCTATTAAGATTCTTAGAGCCGATAATGCCATGGAATACAAAGAATCGTCTCTTCTCTTATTTCTTCAATCTCAGGGCACCCTTTCTCAGTACTCTTGTCCTGGCACCTCCCCACAAAATGGTCGTGCCGAACGCAAACACCGTCACATCCTTGACACCGTCTGTACCCTATTAATATCAGCCAAGTGTCCAGAACGCTTTTGGGGTGAAGCAGCCTTCACGGCTGTCTACACCATCAATCGACACCCGACCCCAATTCTCAATCAAAAGTCTCCGTATGAAGTACTCTATGGAGTCTCCCCTCCCTATGAACTACTCAAAGTGTGGGGTTGTGCTTGCTTTGTTCAGCTACAACCTCATGAACACACCAAACTTAAACCTCGTTCTCGTCTGTGCTGCTTCCTTGGCTATGGAATTGAACACAAAGGATATCGTTGTTGGGATCCAATCTCTAAGAGACTTCGTATATCCCGTCATGTCACCTTCTGGGAACATCTTCCCTTTTCTACGGTGTCAAAATTTCAGGAACCCATCACTCCCCCTACTTACTTCTTCACTGACACATCTATCTCATTGGACTCACTCCAATTCGATCCTATACTCTCCTCACCACCTGATCCACCAACTTCCGCATCACCTGAGTCTTCCCTTATCTCCTCTGAGCCTTCATCTGCGCCATCTATGCCCGCTGACCACGATCAATCATATGCACCAACTCCAAGGACTACTTCTGAGCCTTCTGCCGAATCTATGGATCCTAGCTCCTCCCAACCACACGATGAGGTAAGACGCTCCGATCGGGTAAGACAAGTTCCTACTCATCTTCGTGATTATCATTGTTATGCCACTTTGTTGTCCACTCATGAACCCACATCCTATAAGGAAGCTGCTTCTAACCCTGTTTGGCAGCAAGCTATGACAGAGGAACTTCAGGCTCTCGACAAAGCCAATACATGGGAGTTTGTTCCGCTCCCATCGGGAAAGTCACCCATTGGTTGCAAATGGGTCTTCAAACTCAAAACCAAGTCTGATGGATCCATTGATCGATACAAAGAACGTCTTGTGGCAAAAGGTTTCAATCAAGAATATGGCATTGACTACGAGGAAACATTTGCTCCTGTGGCTCGTGTCACATCAGTTCATAGTCTTCTCGCCATAGCTGCCACCAAGAAATGGCCACTCTATCAGATGGATGTCAAGAATGCCTTTCTAAATGGCGATCTCGAAGAGGAAGTCTACATGCGACTCCCTCCAGGTGTGACCTCTCGTCAAGGGCATGTATGTCGACTTCGAAAAGCCCTCTATGGCCTCAAACAAGCTCCTCGTGCTTGGTTTGAAACGTTTAGCAACACTGTCATCTCCTTGGGTTTTTCTCCAAGTAACTATGATTCTGGCCTGTTTACTCGGACTACTGCTGCAGGTACTATCTTACTTCTGTTATATGTTGATGACATGATTATCACCGGCAGTGACACTACAGGTATCAATCATCTCAAACAATCTCTCAGCTCATGTTTTGAGATGAAAGATCTTGGCAAACTATACTACTTTCTTGGACTTGAAGTTCTATCAGACTCCTCCGGCATCTATCTCTGTCAAGCCAAGTACATTTCAGATCTGTTGTCCAAAGCTGGGATCACGGACAACAAAGTTGCATCTACACCCATTGAGCAAAATCTACACCTTGCTCCGAATGTCGGAACCCCGCTGAAAGATCCCACACGGTATCGTCAACTAGTTGGATCTCTAGTCTACCTGACTGTTACTAGACCAGATCTTGCCTATGCAGTTCATATAGTTAGCCAATTCATGGCTGCCCCGTGCTCAGACCACTATGCCGCTGTTCTTCGTATACTTCGGTACCTCAAAGGGACAATGTTCCATGGTCTTCACTTCTCATCCACTTCATCCTTACAGCTTCGTGCCTTCTCAGATGCTGACTGGGATGGTGACATAACCGATCGTCGTTCAACTACCGGCTATTGTTTCTTCCTTGGGGACTCTCTTATCTCCTGGCGCAGCAAGAAACAATCACTGACAGCTCGCTCCAGCACTGAAGCGGAATACCGCGCCTTAGCTGACACCACTCAAGAACTCGTATGGCTACGCTGGCTACTATCTGATATGGGTGTTCATCAATTTTCCCCAACACCTTTGTGGTGTGACAACACTAGTGCTATTCAGATTGCTCACAATGATGTCTTTCATGAGCGTACAAAGCACATCGAGATTGACTGTCACTTCACTCGTCAACATGTTCTTCGCAAGACGGTTAAACTCTTTCCAATCTCAACCATCGATCAGACTGCCGATATCTTCACCAAAGCTCATCTCCCAGGGCGTTTTCGGGCTCTCGTTTCCAAACTAAATTTGACTCATTCTTCCCCTACTTGAGTTTGAGGGGGGAATGTTAGAGTATTAATGTCAATATGTATAGTTCAGGGTCCTTTCTGTAATTAAGTGTAACTTTTCTTGTATAAATAGTCTCTTAGGGTTTCATTATTAGGTTAGACACTTCATTTGTATTACTCTCTCAATATATGAAAACGGCTGATTCTGCCATCATCTCGTGTGTCTCTCAATCGCTATCCAATTCTAACAAATTCGATTCAAATCGAATATTTTTATCTTTCTTTATTAATTTTGTTAATGGTCATGCATTCCAATATATTTTTAAAATTCATCATTTATTTACTTCCAAACAAACCTCATCTCCCTCACATGTGACAACCACATAAATTCAAAACCGTCCCATACAACTTGACCTCTATACACCTACTATGGAAATGTAGAGGGTACACATCCTCATGTTACAATCACAATAATTGTTATATAGCAATAAAAGTCAACTACAAATTTGGTTCATGTGGTTTGTGGAAGATAATATCGTTTTGTTTCTATAGTTTGTAAAAGCGTCGTCTGGATTTTGGTCCTCTCTTTGAAATGAAGGGTTTTTTTGTTGTTTTATTGATGTTTTTTTTTTGTCTTTTACCCAATCAAAATTGATTATATGATTTTGGTTCTTGTGGTTTTTAATTGAATAAAAGACAAAAAAAAAAGTCGATAAAGGATGAAAATGTATCTCATTTAACAAAATTGTCAACGACCGTTGAATGAAGGACCAAATCCGGACGTTTTTGTAAACCAGGAAGACCATGTTGCAATTTGGAAACAGCAGGGACGAAAAATCTTATTTTCGACAAACCACAGGGACCAAATTTGTAGTTTACTCTAATCATAATTTCGGTCATGGTCAATTCGACAATAGGTTATAAGTGCACGTTATACATGATACGATCTTGATGTTTAAATGATACAAACTTACGATTTCCAAAAACCTGCTTGGCGTTTGTGTTGGGCAAATGCTGCAAGTTAGGCGGCCTCAAAGAAATGTCAATTGTAAAGGTTGTCGTTTTGACTTTTGACGTATTTGTGGTCCTAGATGAACTAAATTATTAATCTGATCATTGTACCTCGTGGTTTGAATGTTTTTTGTCCATCTGAATTTTTTTCCCGGCAATTAGGTTGAAATTTTGAAACAAAATTATATCCTTTAATGAACGTTAAAAAGATATCCATGGTTCATTAAATCATTTATTTATTTGGGAAATTAATTAAAATACCCTAAGTCAAACATTGAGTTACCAAAATACCCTAAATTTTTTCAATTTTGCAAAAATACCCAAAATACCCGCGATGAGGTCCCGCGATCGCGGGATACGGTGACGTGGCACGTATTTTGGCCCCAAATGCCCCGCGAAGCCCCTCAACTTTGGCCGCGGTGCACTTTTGGTCCCTGCCCGCGATCGCAGCCCGCGATGGCCCGAATTTTACACTTTTGGTCCCTGAAATTTACACTTTCAGCCCCTGAAAATTTACACTTTCAGCCCCTAAACTTAGAAGAATCTTGCATGCTTTTACTGTTTTTTTCCACAATTATTGCACTTTAAAGACCGATTTGTGGTTGAAATTCATTTGCATGTTTGAATCAATGTTAAATCAATGTTTTTGGAATACCAGTTTGTGGATGAAATGAGAGATTGGTTTTCTGATATGTTGGTTGTTTCATTGATAAATAGACGTAAAATGCAAGCCATAATCCCCACACAACGATTTCATTGTTGCAATATTTATTTCTGCAATATTTTGTTTTTGAGATACTACTGAAAAAATGAGTTCATCTGTTGCAAAAGCTAAGCTATATTTCTGTTTTGATGGTGAATGGGTGCAAGATAACAATGAGTGAAATTTTGCTTATAAATCTAAGCATGGTGTAAAAGTGTCAGTAAACTATACTTATCAGAAGTTTGTTGCATACGCCATGCAAAAATGTGGAATCAACTCTTCTGATGTTTGCAAGTTAGTGTTTAAAAATGGCGATGGGTCATTTGTGGATTTATCCAACGATGGGGATATCTCTACTTTTCTGCACCTTGCAGTCGATTCAGAAAGACCCCCATTACTCTTTGTGTATCCCGGCGTATCCGACGGTGACGACGACGGTGACGAGGAGGGTGACGACGACGAAGACATCCAAATAGAGCAGCCTGATTCTCAACAACAACAACCACCACAACCACACGAATGGCGTACTGCTGGAGTTGCTGATGACGAAACCCACGTTTTCAGAACGGGTAATTCTGAAATAGACAGATCAGACACCGATAATGATGATCACGAAGAATATACCCCTAGTAGAAAATCATGTAGTCAGATATATGACTTTTTGGATATGCCCCCTATTCTTCCAGACTCCCATACCCAGACACAAAGCTACGAACCTACACCTTATATTCGCAGTGAAAGTTTAACAGCAGGTCAGATATTCGATTCGAAGGATCTCTTAGCAAGTCAGATCGGAATCAAGTTCTTGGAAGAGGGTTTCCAAAGTCGCGTGCGAGCATCTGACAAAAGCAAATACGTAGTTGAATGTGCTAGAGAAAAGTGTGAGTGGAGGTTGTACGCGATTCACACGGGTCCCAAAGGAGGGGCGATAATGATTAGAAAGTTGCACGACGTACACACTTGTACGAGGACGCAACTTAATCCCCACCACAAACAAGCCGGCAAAAAGACTTTGGGTGCGATCCTGAAAAACAAATTTCTTGATGTTAGCAGGTCATTGCGCCCAAAAGACATCGTCCACGACGTTCACCGGCAGTTCGGCGTCACGATTGATTACCACCAAGCGTGGTGTGCGCGCTGCCATGCACTGTTTATGGTGAGAGGCACGTTCGAGGAGTCGTATGAACGACTCCCGACATATTTATATAATTTGCAGCTGCAGAACCCTGGTACTGTCACGCAGCTACGAACCGATTCACGTGGACGGTTTGAGATATGCTTCGTGGCCCTTGGACCCGCGGTACGTATTTTAACACGTCATATGTTTACACATTATAAACTATAACATTTACACATTATAAACTATAACATTTTAACCTATGTTTTTGCAGATCCGCACATTTCTGGCAAATCTACGTCGTGTCCTGATAATAGACGCAACCCATTTAAAGGGCCGTTACTTGGGTATGATGTTCCTGGCGGTTGCCATGGACGGGGATAACTCCATCGTTCCAGTAGCTTTTGGCGTAGGCAAGTCTGAAACCGGGGACGAGTGGACTTGGTTTATGTCCATGTTGAGACAAGCTATCGGAGACCCGCAAGGGTTGGTGTTTATGTCTGACAGGGCTCCTTCCATAAGCGCCGCAATCTCTGCCATGTACCCAAACGCCCCTCACGCCATATGCTGTCGACATTTGGAGATGAACGCCAAATCCAAGGACAAACGTATTACCACCTACAAGGATGTCTATTGGGCGGCATACAGAGCATTTACGGATCGGGAGTTTAACAAGTACATGAATATGCTACGATACAGTGTCAAGGAAGCGGCCAAAGTCTTTGACGATGCTGGACCGGAGAGGTGGTCCGCGGCCCAGTTTCCTGGACAACGGTATGACATTCTGACCTCGAATAGTGCAGAGTCTGTGAATGCACTCTCTCGTTTTGCGCGTAGATGTCCGATTGTTAATCTTATGGACTACTTTCGGGCCTTTCAACAAGAGTGGTACCAAATTCGACGCCTAAAAGGAGCTGAGATGCAAAATGCACTCACACCAACGACGGAGAATATTGTTCAGTACAGGGCGCGTCGTGCGGCGACATGGCCGGTAAGAGCAATCGGGTATGGGAAGTACGAGGTGCATGATGACTATATTCACGCGATTGTGAATATGGAAGACCACCTTTGTTCGTGTCGCGAATGGGATAAATCTGGGTTACCGTGCGGCCATGCCATCGCTGCAGCAAGATATATGAGTCGTACAGATTGCAGCGACTTGGCTGTACCTTTCTTCACGTCCGAATATTACCGGAAAACATACGTGGAGGTAATAAACCCAGCTGGACCCCCTGCAGCATGGGTGTATCCACCCGACCCGCTTCCACCATGCTATCCACCTTTAATGGATAAGAACAGGGCCGGGAGACCAAGAAAGAACGACCGACGTCCATCACGTGGTGAAAGTTCGATACAACGAAGATGTACTCGGTGCCAATGCGTAGGACACACTCGTGGAGAGTGTCCAAATCCCGCCCCTTCAACCGTGCCAAGGAGACATTCTGTCAGTCACACCTCGGGCCCGTCACAGCTTGAACCATATGGAACAAACCCATATGATACTGTTGATCTAAACACTGATTTGTAAATGATATATATACACAGCTAGTTTGTATTCCATCCAACATGCTCTTCATCTTCAATCTTTCTGACCCTTCTTCAACGGCTTCTGCTTTTGCAAACACGTATGGCCATTGTGTACCACAACCCGGACACACTTTAGCAAATGAGTTGAGGGTTGTCATATATTCTACAAGAGGAGTAGGCCCACGTGGATAGAGTACGGCTAGCAAAATCTAGCATCATTAACAAACAAAACCCCATGTTTGTTTATCCGAATGAGGTAACCTCTGACTTGACCTTGCATGATGTATCCAATCTAACCGTGGTTCAGCGGCTTAAAAACTACTTTTCAGAGAAATTAACAACAACAAAAAAATACAAAACAACAACACAGTAAAAAAATACAAACAACAACACAGTAAAAAAAATACAAAACAACAAAAAATACAAAACAACTAAAACAACCACCACCTACTTAAAAATTGATTTAGTTTCATCAATCCAAGCTTGCTTCTCGTTTACCTTCGCTTGAATAATTGCGAAGTCTTGCAGAATATGGTGAATTGCTTCTTGTTCTCGACGAACACGAGCCTCTCGAGCTATTATATCCCCTTTCATCCTTTTGATCTCCCTGTCTTCCTCTTCGATCTTTCTAAAATGGACTGCCTTCCTGTCCATAATTTTTTTCCACTCTTCTGTTAGTTCATCTATCTCCTTTTCCTTTTTTGCTATGGCGACCTCGATTTGAGGTGGCATTTTTCCAGGAGTAGACTTAGGGTTTGATGACGATGCCATTTGTGGATGAAATGAGAGAAGAGAAATCAAGGGAGAAAGCAATTCAAAGAAAGAAAGCAAGAGAGAAATCAAGAAAGAAAGCAAGAAACAAGTGTGAATTGTGAATTGCATATTACTGATATTTATGGATGAAATCTCAAAAGTGCAAATGAATTTCAACCACAAATCCGTCTTCAAAGTACAATAATTGTGAAAAAAACAGTAAAAGCATGCAAGATTCGTCTAAGTACAGGGGCTGAAAGTGTAAATTTTCAGGGACCAAAAGTGTAAAATTCGGGCCATCGCGGGCTGCGATCACGGGCAGGGACCAAAAGTGCACCGCGGCCAAAGTTGAGGGGCTTCGCGGGGCATTTGGGGCCAAAATACGTGCCACGTCACCGTATCCCGCGATCGCGGGACCTCATCGCGGGTATTTTGGGTATTTTTGCAAAATTGAAAAAATTTAGGGTATTTTGGTAACAGTTGATCAAACTTAGGGTATTTTAATTAATTTCCCTATTTATTTTATATTATAAGAAAGTAGGATTGAAGAGCACAAAATTTATTGAAACGTGATATGTTATAAAATGTATGAAAATAAAACATGTTTTTTATTAAATTTATCATTTATGGAATATACTTCCAAAAACATATTTTATGGCATATAATTTAAAAATATATATTTAATGAGTTACAGATTGAAAAATGTCTATTTTAATAAATATACTTGTAAAAAATAATACGTCAATTTTATATATGTCAGTGGTTTTAAAATAGGAAAATTAATTAAAATACCCTAAGTTTGACCATCACTTACCAAAATGCCACAAATCTCTCCTATCTTACAAAAATGCCCCAAAAATCTGCGATGGAGCCCGCGATCGCGGGCCCCAGGCCACGTGTCACCAAACTTTGCCCACTTTGCTCGCGTTGGTCCCTCAAGAATGCCCGCGGTCCAGATTTCCCCCCTCAAGAATGCCCGTGTTGGCAGTTTTGGTCTCTGCCCGCGTTTGACTTCCTTTGACCCCCGCGATCGCGGGCTGACGTGGCACGAACTTTAGCCAAAAGTGCCCCGCGGAGCCCCTCAACTTTGGCCGCGGTGCACATTTGGCCCCTGCCCGCGATCGCAGCCCGCGATGGACCAAATTTTACAGTTTTGGTCCCTGGAAATTTACACTTTTGGTCCCTGTACTTAGACGAATCTTGCATGCTTTTACTGTTTTTTTCCACAATTATTGTACTTTGAAGACCGATTTGTGGTTGAAATTCATTTGCATGTTTGAGATTTCATCCATAAATATCAGTAATATGCAATTCACAATTCACACTTGTTTATTGCTTTCTTTCTTGCTTTCTTTCTTTGAATTGCTTTCTCTCTTGATTTCTCTTCTCTCATTTCATCCACAAATGGCATCCTCATCAAACCCTAAGTCTACTCCTGAAAAAATGCCACCTCAAATCGAGGTTGCCATAGCAAAAAAAGAAAAGGAGATAGATGAACTAACAGAAGAGTGGAAAAAAATTATGGACAGGAAGGCAGTCCATTTGAGAAAGATCAAAGAGGAAGACAGGGAGATCAAAAGGATGAAAGGGGATATAAAAGCTCGGGAGGCTCGTGTTCGTCGAGAACAAGAAGCAATTCACCATATTCTGCAAGACTTCGCAATTATTCAAGCGAAGGTAAACGAGAAGCAAGCTTGGATTGATGAAACTAAATCAATTTTTAAGTAGGTGGTGGTTGTTTTAGTTGTTTTGTATTTTTTTGTTGTTTTGTATTTTTTTTACTGTGTTGTTGTTTGTATTTTTTTTACTGTGTTGTTGTTTTGTATTTTTTTGTTGTTGTTAATTTCTCTGAAAAGTAGTTTTTAAGCCGCTGAACCACGGTTAGGTTGGATACATCATGCAAGGTCAAGTCAGAGTTACCTCATTCGGATAAACAAACATAGGGTTTTGTTTGTTAATGATGCTAGATTTTGCTAGCCGTACTCTATCCACGTGGGCCTACTCCTCTTGTAGAATATATGACAACCCTCAACTCATTTGCTAAAGTGTGTCCGGGTTGTGGTACACAATGGCCATACGTGGTTGCAAAAGCAGAAGCCGTTGAAGAAGGGTCAGAAAGATTGAAGATGAAGAGCATGTTGGATGGAATACAAACTAGCTGTGTTATCAATGTTCATTTAAAAGCATATGTATGTGTGTATATATAATATGAATATATATATATATATATCATTTACAAACTAGCTATGTTATCAATGTTCATTTAGAAGCATATGTATGTATGTGTATATATAATATGAATATATATATCATTTACAAACTAGCTGTGTTATCAATGTTCATTTAAAAGCATATGTATGTGTGTATATATAATATGAATATATATATCATTTACAAACTAGTTGTGTTATCAATGTTCATTTAGAAGCATATGTATGTGTGTATATATATAATATGAATATATATATATATATATATATATATATATATATATATATATATTACAAATCAACGTTCAGATCAACAGTATCATATGTGTTTGTTCCATATGGTTCAAGCTGTGACGGGCCCGGGGTGTGACTGACTGAATGTCTCCTTGGCACGGTTGAAGGGGCGGGATTTGGACACTCTCCACGAGTGTGTCCTACGCATTGGCACCGAGTACATCTTCGTTGTATCGAACTTTCACCACGTGATGGACGTCGGTCGTTCTTTCTCGGTCTCCCGGCTCTGTTCTTATCCATTAAAGGTGGATAGCATGGCGGAAGCGGGTCGGGTGGATACACCCATGCTGCAGGGTGTCCAGCTGGGTTTATTACCTCCACGTATGTTTTCCGGTAATATTCGGACGTGAAGAAAGGTACAGCCAAGTCGCTGCAATCTGTACGACCCATATATCTTGCTGCAGCGATGGCATGGCCGCACGGTAACCCAGATTTATCCCATTCGCGACAAGAACAAAAGTGGTCTTCCATATTCACAATCGCGTGAATATAGTCATCATGCACCTCGTACTTCCCATACCCGATTGCTCTTACCGGCCATGTCGCTGCACGACGCGCCCTGTACTGAACGATATTCTCCGTCGTTGGTGTGAGTGTATTTTGCATCTCAACTCTTTTTAGGCGTCGAATTTGGTACCACTCTTGTTGAAAGGCCCGAAAGTAGTCCATAAGATTAACAATCGGACATCTACGCGCAAAACGGGAGAGTGCATTCACAGACTCAAGTTCTTGGAAGAGGGTTTCCAAAGTCACGCGCGGAAATCTGACAAAAGCAGATACGTAGTTGAATGTGCCAGAGAAAAGTGTGAGTGGAGGTTGTACGCGATTCACACGGGTCCCAAAGGAGGGGCGATAATGATTAAAAAGTTGCACGGCGTACACACTTGTACGAGGACGCAACTTTATCCCCACCACAAACAAGCCGGCAAAAAGACTTTGGGTGCGATGCTGAAAAACAAATTTCTTGATGTTAGCAGGTCATTGCGTCCAAAGGACATCGTCCACGATGTTCACCGGCAGTTCGGCGTCACGATTGATTACCACCAAGCTTGGCGTGCGCGATGCCATGCACTGTTTATGGTGAGAGGTACGTTCGAGGAGTCGTATGAACGACTCCCGACATATTTATATAATTTGCAGCTGCAGAACCCTGGTACTGTCACGCAGCTACGGACCGATTCACGTCGACGGTTTGAGATGTGCTTCGTGGCCCTTGGACCCGTGGTACGTATTTTAACACGTCATATGTTTACACATTATAAACTATAACATTTACAAATGAAAACCACCTATGTTTTTGCAGATCCGCACATTTTTGGCAAATCTACGTCGTGTCCTGATAATAGACGCAACCCATTTAAAGGGCCGTTACTTGGGTATGATGTTCATGGCGGTTGCCATGGACGGGGATAACTCCATCGTTCCAGTAGCTTTCGGCATAGGCAAGTCTGAAACCGGGGACGAGTGGACTTGGTTTATGTCCATGTTGAGACAAGCTATCAGAGACCCGCAAGGGTTGGTGTTTATGTCTGACAGGGCTCCTTCCATAAGCGCCGCAATCTCTGCCATGTACCCAAACGCCCCTCACGCCATATGCTGTCGACATTTGGAGATGAACGCCAAATCCAAGGACAAACGTATTACCACCTACAAGGATGTCTATTGGGCGGCATGAAGAGCATATACAGATCGGGAGTTTAACAAGTACATGAATATCCACCCGACCCGCTTCCACCATGCTATCCACCTTTAATGGATAAGAACAGGGTCGGGAGACCGAGAAAGAACGACCGACGTCCATCACGTGGTGAAAGTTCGATACAACGAAGATGTACTCGGTGCCAATGCGTATGACACACTCGTGGAGAGTGTCCAAATCCCGCCCCTTCAACCGTGCCAAGGAGACATTCAGTCAGTCACACCCCGGGCCCGTCACAGCTTGAACCATATGGAACAAACACATATGATATTGTTGATCTAAACGCTGATTTGTAATATATATATATATATATATATTCATATTATATATATACACACATACATATGCTTCTAAATGAATATTGATAACACAGCTAGTTTGTAAATGATATATATATTCATATTATATATACACACATACATATGCTTCTAAATGAACATTGATAACACAGCTACTTTGTAAATGATAAATATATTCATATTCCTATATGAGAGCTTCGAAACGATATATAATGCGTCCAAAATGGAGTATGTGTGAAAGAGATATCGATATTCAAAGTTGAGTAATTGGATGAAATTAACAAAAACCAAATGAAGTAAACACTAAGTCAACCACAATACTTTAACAAAATAAGTTAATACTAAAAATAAAAATTATTTAATGTTACATAAACAACCTAACTTTGATTTATTTGACAATGCGCATAAATGGACTCCGCCATATGTATGCGAAATGCCTTGGCCTCGGCCTCGGTCTGGTCAGGGTGTACAAATACCACATCGTTATTTATCAAGATGCTGGCATTACGGCATACCCAGACACCGCAATCCGCATTCATCCCGGCCTGCTGGGGTGTATTCTTGGCGAACTTATGGCGAAAGAGCTCTGACCTATCGCGACGCCTCGTGTCCTTGACCCGACAAAAGAAGTCAAATAGCACATCTTTAAACCTTCTCATCTGGTCTTCCAATTGGTCTCTGAAGAGACTGGCACTATCGCTGTCATATATGGTCATGGTCATAGCGTCAAGCTCAAACACTCCGAGCAGCCAATGTTTGGGATGAATGCATATAGGGATGTACACCTGAAATATTACAATATTAGACAACTTAGTTAGCAACAAAACAACTTAAATAAAATAAGAGTAAAACGATTTACATACCACATCGAGGAGAGCCCAAGAAACCCCTTCTACGCCGTTGCATGAGTTGGCCACGGAGGCGGGACCTTCATGGGGGAGCACCAGGTAGGCAAAGAAAATACTATACATTATGGTCCACCTGGTGTCTGTTCCACGATGTCTTTGCAACAGCGAGACCCAACAATCGATGTGCTATACATAAAAAATAGATGGTTAGACATGTAATATAAATATATTTGATTATATGACTATAGTTAAACTTCATACTAACCACATCCTGTAACTCAGACTCCAAAGGGTCATCCGCCAGCAATACATGGAAAAAGCGGGGGGTGATTTCCAAGCTCAAGTAAGGGACGAATATCATGGGGGATAGGTGACCAGTCCGACACATCCTCAAATTTCCGATGCCGGTTGAGGCTCCGGTGAAGGGACCTTTCCCTTTTTCTTTCCTCCCTTCTTTCCCCCCGCTTTCTTTGCTTGTTTTTTAGCGGCCGGTGGTGTCGTAGATCCTTGTTGGCCAAACGGGTGACGAAACCATTGTGAAATTTTATGCGACCGCTTTTGAGGGAGCGGGGTCACCTGTGGTGGTGGATCTACAACCTCCATCGGGTCATCTTTCGGCTCCGAGAAGTGATCCGAGAAGTGATCCTGGATAATAGGAGACCCCGTCTGAAAATTAAGTTATTAGATGTTTTAAGTACAATTTAGGAAATGTTCACAATTAAACCAAAACTACCAAAATAACTTACAGTATGCATTTCCGGCCTGTAATAGTCTCCGGCCGAACCGCCAAAGATGTCCGTGATTCCTGTGGTGGCGAACGTCGTTTGGGACATCCCGGCCCCCGACATCCCGGCCTGCGTGACATTGATCATAAAAATAGTTACAAAAATAGTAACAAACATATAACTATAATGGTTTCTCAGTGTCACTTACACTCTCCGGGATAGTAGAATAGGATGTGGTGGCGAACGTCGTTTGGGACATCCCGGCCCCCGACATCCCGGCCTGCGTGACATTGATCATTAAAATAGTTACAAAATTAGGAACAAACATATAACTATAATGGTTTCTCAGTGTCACTTACACTCTCCGGGATAGTAGAATAGGATGTGGTGGCGAACGTCGTTTGGGACATCCAGACCCCCGACATCCCGACCTGCGTGACATTGATCATTATAAGAGTTACAAACTTAGAAACAAACATATAACTATAATGGTTACTCAGTGTCACTTACATTTTCAGGGAATGACGAATAGGATGTGGTGGCAAACGTCGCATGTGCCCCCTGTCCGAACGGAGCGGTGATCGGTGTCGTACTCGACATCTAAAACAAATTTAGAACGTAATATTAATATACAAACTAAATAAACGTGGCCAACAAATTAAGTTAAACACTAACATGGACAGCGCTAAACTGTCTGTAGACTCCCTCCAGAAACTGTACACCTGACTCTAGCGGCCCGTGGACGTAGTCCCACAGGTACTCATGACAGCCACGCTGTGGCTCGTAGGAAGGGGCCGCCTGATATGGATCGTAAGGGGGCGGCTGGTAGGAGGAGGAAGGGGGCCGCAGATAGGAGGAGGTAGGGGGCGGCGGATAGGAGGAGGAAGGGGGCTGTTGATATCTACCGGAAGGGGGCCTGTCGTCGCCTTCCTCATCTTCGTCAGATGTGGAAGGAGAGGGACGTCGAGCCCTTGCCGCCTCTGCGTCAATAAAGGCCACGTTGTCTCTGTACCAATCCGTGTCCATCTCGTCGGTAGTAGGCTCAAGGCGAGCGAAAGGCAAGAGTGGCAGCTAAATATATGATAAAACATAAAAAAAAAATAAGCGGGACTAACGTATGCAAATTGTAAACATAGTAAAAGAACATACATGTCTAGATTCATTGAAGAACTGAACCCAAAGCGACCTACTTAGGGTAACACGCTTGTCCCAACGGGTTCCCCTAAGTACTCGGTCGTCGCGCTTGACGAAATATCGGATTGATACGGGAAACATCTCCAAGATCCATATCTGGAATTAGACAAGAAGAGCAAGTACGTAAAAAGAAAAGCCAAACAGTTTGTATGTATTATTAACAATTGTTATACTACGTATCTAACCTTGAAGGCGTATGTAAAACCACAAAGGTTCATCTTTCCATGTCGATCGGAGTCGCGTCTGGTTATGGCTCGGTGCAAGATTGAGTAGCAATGTGTCCAGATATGGCTACCCCACGGGTAGCTGTTAAACAGCTCAAGGTCCTCGACGGCCCTAAGGACCGTCGAGGAAGCATACTGGCTATACTCACGGCCCATGAAGCCCATATCCACGATCACCACCAAGCATACACGGACAACATCGGCGTCGCTTAGGGCACTAAGGCCCTCTTTCATCATGTCCCGGGCTGCCTTCAGCTTCAAACGAGATGCTGAAATGCCCCAAACCCTAGGAACGAAGGAGCAGTCTGCTAAGGGAGGAAGGGGGAGCCTCTCCAAAACGTAGTCCTGTAATTAGACAGAACTCACGACGCCCAAAATGCAATCGATCGCCGAAGAAATCAAAATGCATCTCCTCCGGCTCAGCGTTGGCGTCCTCGACCTCCAACTGTAGAAACATGTGTACTAGCGTAGGGTCGCTAGCAGAGTAAGACACATCCATCCATGGCCCGAATGGTGTCCCTCTAAAGATAACCTCAAGGGTATCCGCGCGATCACCTAATCCCCTAAAGCGGTTTCTTAAGTCCTCGATGTAGGCAACTTTGCACTTTAGCGTCAAGTCGATGTTAAAGAAATCCCTCTACATAGTCATTCACAGATGTTATAGTTAGTGTTATATATAGATGTTGCGGTTTATTTTATTTCAACGTATAATAGTGTTATAAATAGATAAAGTGCGGTTTATTTTATTTCAACGTATAATAGTGTTATATATAGATGTTGCGGTTTATTTTATTTCAACGTATAATAGTGTTATAAATAGATAAAGTGCGGTTTATTTTATTTCATCGTAAAATAGTGTTATATATAGAGGTTGCGGTTTATTTTATTTCAACGTATAATAGTGTTATATATACATGTTGCGGTTTATTTTATTTCAACGTATCATATTGTTATATATACATGTTGCGGTTTATTTTATTTCAACGTATCATATTGTTATATATACATGTTGCGGTTTATTTTATTTCAACGTATCATATTGTTATATATACACACTTTTAAGAATTATTTTTATAAAAACACACTCTTAACAAATATTTTTATAAAAAACACATTCTTAACATTTTTTTATAAAAACACACTCTTTAAAATTATTTTTATAAAAACAATCTCTTAACAATTTTTTTATAAAAAACATTCTTAACAATGTTTTTTTATAAAAATACAATGTATCAATTTTTTTATAAAAACACACTTTTAAGAATTATTTTTATAACACACTCTTAACAAATTTTAAAAAAAAACACATTTTTAACATTTTTTTATAAAAACACATTCTTAACAATTTTTTATAAAAAATACATTCTTAACAATTTTTTTATAAAAACACACCCTTAACAATTTTTTATAAAAAAACACATTTTTAACAATTTTTATAAAAACACACTCTTAACAATTTTTTATAAAAAACTGTTTTTATAAAAAATTGTTAAGGGTGTGTTTTTATAAAAAAATTGTTAAGAGTGTGTTTTTATAAAAAAAAAACATTTTTAACATTTTTTTTATAAAAACACACCCTTAACAATTTTATTATAAAAAACACGTTTTTAATTTTTTTTATAAAAACACATTGTTAACATTTTTTTATAAAAGAACACTCTTAACAATTTTTTTATGAAAAAACACACTATAACAACATACACATTATAACATACAAATATCAAATTCAAACATAAAACCATAAAACTATAACAATTTTTTATAAAAACACACTCTTAACAAATTTTTATAAAAAAACACATTTTTAACAATTTTTTTATAAAAACTGTTTTTATAAAAAAAATTAACAATTTTTTTATAAAAAAACACATTATAAAAACCATAAAACTATAACATTTTTTTATAAAAACACACTCTTAACAATTTTTTTATAAAAAACACGTTTTTAATTTTTTTTTATAAAAACACATTGTTGTTAACAATTTTTTTATAAAAACACACTCTTAACAATTTTTTTATAAAAAAACACTCTTAACAATTTTTTTATGAAAAAA
Organism: Saussurea involucrata; assembly: GCA_033807775.1. Taxonomy (NCBI): domain Eukaryota; kingdom Viridiplantae; phylum Streptophyta; class Magnoliopsida; order Asterales; family Asteraceae; genus Saussurea; species Saussurea involucrata. The sequence goes on from CM066313.1 coordinate 83,136,769, forward strand.
CACACTATAACAACATACACATTATAACATACAAATATCACATTCAAACATAAAACCATACATATCATGTTAAACATACAACATATTCAAACATAATTTATAAACACTCTAACAACCTACAAATCATATATCTTAACTTAAAATAACATACAAAAAATAACAAAAAAACATAAAAGAAACATACCATAGAGGTAATACGAGACATCTTCACAAAACGCGAACGTGTTCCACACGACACAATTGAGAGAGTGGGAGAAAATTGAGAGAGAGTGGGAGTAAAAAATTGAGAGTGTTATAAAAAATGAGATGGAGCCGAATTGGTCCCCCCCCCCTCCCCATTTATAGTGCGGCCGAAGAAAAGAATTAGGGTTTTGGTCCTCAAAGTCATTTTAGGGTTAACCCTGTGCCGACACGTGGCACTTTAGCCCGCGATCGCGGGGGTCAAAGGAAGTCAAACGCGGGCAGGGACCAAAACTGCTAACACGGGCATTCTTGAGGGGGGACACGTGGCACTTTAGCCCGCGATCGCGGGGGTCAAAGGAAGTCAAACGCGGGCAGGGACCAAAACTGCCAACACGGGCATTCTTGAGGGGGGAAAGCTGGACCGCGGGCATTCTTGAGGGACCAACGCGGGCAAAGTGGGCAAAGTTTGGTGACACGTGGCCTGGGGCCCGCGATCGCGGGCTCCATCGTGGATTTTTGGGGCATTTTTGTAAGATGGGAGAGATTTGTGGCATTTTGGTAACTCGAAGTTGGACTTTTGGCATTTTAATTAATTTCCCTTTAAAATAAATAAATTTCAATTTATAGAACTTTTAAATTAAAGTTTTGAAAGATGATTTTCCAAAATAACATAACAAATCAAAAAATTTATGTATTTAGCCCAATTATTTTTATTGTCGAAGTAATGTTTTCTTTCCATCATAAACGTTAAAAAATATGAATTCAGATCATTACTTCAAGTAGTACTCAAAAAAGCTCGACGTAACAGCCGTCATGGCGCGTCGTGGCTTAAGGCTTGTGTCTCACACCACGTTAAGTCCGTTATACATCATGATCTTATGTGCGGTATTTTGTAACGTAATATCTTATTTTTCTTTATGTTTTTGATGTCTTATTTGTTAGTTTTTAATATAACCTAGTTTAACTAGTTTATTATCATTAACTCGTTGAGTAATAGCACAAAACATATATTTTTATATATAATAGAGTAAATTACGGATTTGGTCCCTGTGGTTTAAAAAACGAAACAAAAATGGTCCCTATAATTTTTTTATTCCAAATAAGGCCCTGTGGTTCGTGTTTTCGTAACAATTTGGTCTCTGGCGCTAACTAGCGTTAACTCCCAACGTTAAGTGAATGACATTTTAGTCCTTTTGATATGCTTACCTTTTTCAGTTAAATTATAAAACCACAGGGGCCCAACTTGTAATTTACTTTATTCATCTTCTACATGAACACCATGATATGAACACCAAGAACATGAACACCAAGATGGTGGTTCATTTGCTCTTCACCCATTTTTCACTTTAAAATCATTTCTTTTTGCAATGAGAGGAGAAAGTTGTCCGATTGAAAATTGCTTCGGAGATGGAAAAATCATACCGAAACCTCAAAACCAAATTTAATATCAAAATCAAACCCACCAAATTAATCATCAAAACTCAAATATATAGTTACACAGACCAAATTAATCATCAAAACTCAAATATATAGTTACACAGGAGTTCATCAGAACTCCATCCCCACTTTCCTCTTCTTCTCCGACTTCCCTTTCTCCACTCTTCGACTAATTTTTTCTCGTAAGCAACTTATTTCCTGATTCTTACCAGTTTTCTTTAGAATTTTCTTCAAGTTTGAGCATCAATTACATGCTTATGTAACTTTGGAAACAGAAAGCTATCATTCAAACTTGATATCTCCATGAAGAACATCACCATCGGAAGCTATTTACAGTGATTCACCGGCGGCGAGAGATTTATCCGTTACAGAAACGGTGTTGTTTCCATACCAGGTATTGGTTTTGCTAAAATATCCTACATCGAGTCGTCTGTTGACGAAAGACGAAATCGAGTGCGTTTATTCTTCACTGAACACTTCCGGGTCTCACCTGAGGTCGTCGTCGTTGTCAATCGGCGGTCAATATCTCGATCGAAAAGTTGTAGTGCCGGAACCAAGATCCATCGAACCCATCTTCCATGGAAACCGACCAACCCTCATCGGAACAATCACCACCACTACACCTTCCTTTTCCGCTTTCACCACCATCACATGTGTTCTTTTGAAGCCTACAGACCATCACCGTCACTGGTTTGTTGAAGCACACCATCGCCGCCCCTATTTATGTGGTTCAAGGTGGTTCAACGAAAAAGAAAGGAGAGGGAGAGTGTTTGCAGCTAAAAGGGGGATTGAGGGATTCATCAGAAGAAATCTCCTTGTGCAGTATATATATATATATTATTTGTTATATTATATAATAATAATAAAGTAAATTACAAGTTGGGTCCCTATGGTTTTATATTTTAATAAAACATATTGGAAAAAGGTAAGCATATCAAAAGGACTAAAATGTCATTCACTTAACGCTGAGAGTTAACGCTCGTTAGCACCAGGGACCAAATCGTTACGAAAACACGAACCACATGGCCTTATTTGGAATAAAAAAATTGTAGGGACCATTTTCTTTTAGTTTTTTAAACCACAGGGACCAAATCCGTAATTTACCTTATATAATATATTGAGATTTGCCGTTTTAAGTCACGCCTTGAAAAACGTCATGGTCTCGCCGTGGTTCCTAAGGCTCGAGGCATTGGTCTCGACGCCACGACACGCCTCACGTTATTTAGAACCTTGGTCAAAACTTAATATAAATATTTTATTTATAACATGATCGAACAACGACAATAACCAAAAAAGATGATACCGAGGGAATAATACCGACAATATGAGTTGAGAAGGAACTTTTATCAATGGGAAACAATGAGTTTGAGAGGTAGCAATTCCATTTAAAGCTCAATGTTTTCCATAGCTCGTTGTTTAATATAAAACAATGATAAACAGTTTCCTGGTCCAAAGAGGTATGACAAGTTTGTTTCTTCGATGCTTTATGCAAGTTGATGAAACTAAAATATGTTTAGTTGAATGGTCAATGGACTTGATTAATCTGTAGCAATTTTCTTAATTGGGCAGAGTTTTGTTTGGTCCAACTAAACGTGCAAGGCTTAACCGATCCTAAAAGGACCAGTCTTTGTCAACCAAAAAAAGATCGGGACCGTTCTTGTATAAAAATTTAGGACCGAATTCGGACCAGCGGTCCTAGTCGGGGGTTTTTTATTTAAAAAAACAAATACATAATCAAAATAATAATACAAACACTTATTTTGAAAAATACCTTGAATTTTCATTTAATTATAAACTAATTAATTGTAAAATAAGTAATTCTTTTGAAGTTTTTTTTCCTCTAGTCCAAGTCCAACCAAATGTCTTTTTAGAGCAAGTTATCTAGTGGAAAGACAAGGAAAAGAGGTAGAGGAGGGCTATCATATTCATTTTTAGCCAAATAAGTTCAAAGTAAATAAGTAATCAAGTTTGGTCATTGGTGGCCTGATCAAGGTATCATCCAACACCGATAACCAAACTTTTTGTAACAATGCCTCAGTTAGGACATCTTTGACAATCATAAGTTAACTTATTTTTTGAGCTTATTGAAAAACTATGTTTGAATTGACATAAACTAGTTTATTGAAACACTACTTCAAGTGTGGTACTCACCTAATTATGAAAGTCAAACCCAAAATAGTTTCTAGTTAACCATATTACACTATCCTGTTGTACAAGGGTTGTTTTGTGTATCCGTATATATGAAATACATATCTTTGTTGACACAAACGGACTAGTAGAGTCAAAACAAAGGCATGTGCAAATCTAACACACATCACATGGGTTGCCACATGCTTACACAGTTGTAGAGATGGCCAAAAACCGGTCTCCAATCATATTTAGGATTTCAAAACTTCTTCTTTCTTTCATACATTATTGACTTCTTATTACCTAATATTGAGTGCATAAATCTTAAATACTCTCATATCTCTAAAACAAGAATAAGATCTCAAACTATAAACAACATGAACTTTTGATTACAAGGTTGATGATTCTCAAAAAAATTGTTTCAATCCTAAAAGTTAAAAATGATGATGAAAAACATTAACATCATGTATTAAATATAGATATAAGTTGGGTCTCACCTGAGGTCGTCGTCGTTGTCAATCGGCGGTCAATATCTCGATCGAAAAGTTGTAGTGCCGGAACCAAGATCCATCGAACCCATCTTCCATGGAAACCGACCAACCCTCATCGGAACAATCACCACCACTACACCTTCCTTTTCCGCTTTCACCACCATCACATGTGTTCTTTTGAAGCCTACAGACCATCACCGTCACTGGTTTGTTGAAGCACACCATCGCCGCCCCTATTTATGTGGTTCAAGGTGGTTCAATGAAAAAGAAAGGAGAGGGAGAGTGTTTGCAGCTAAAAGGGGGATTGAGGGATTCATCAGAAGAAATCTCCTTGTGCAGTATATATATATATTATTTGTTATATTATATAATAATAATAAAGTAAATTACAAGTTGGGTCCCTATGGTTTTATATTTTAATAAAACATATTGGAAAAAGGTAAGCATATCAAAAGGACTAAAATGTCATTCACTTAACGCTGAGAGTTAACGCTCGTTAGCACCAGGGACCAAATCGTTACGAAAACACGAACCACAGGGCCTTATTTGGAATAAAAAAATTGTAGGGACCATTTTCTTTTAGTTTTTTAAACCACAGGGACCAAATCCGTAATTTACCTTATATAATATATTGAGATTTGCCGTTTTAAGTCACGCCTTGAAAAACGTCATGGTATCGCCGTGGTTCCTAAGGCTCGAGGCATTGGTCTCGACGCCACGACACGCCTCACGTTATTTAGAACCTTGGTCAAAACTTAATATAAATATTTTATTTATAACATGATCGAACAACGACAATAACCAAAAAGATGATACCGAGGGAATAATACCGACAATATGAGTTGAGAAGGAACTTTTATCAATGGGAAACAATGAGTTTGAGAGGTAGCAATTCCATTTAAAGCTCAATGTTTTCCATAGCTCGTTGTTTAATATAAAACAATGATAAACAGTTTCCTGGTCCAAAGAGGTATGACAAGTTTGTTTCTTCGATGCTTTATGCAAGTTGATGAAACTAAAATATGTTTAGTTGAATGGTCAATGGACTTGATTAATCTGTAGCAATTTTCTTAATTGGGCAGAGTTTTGTTTGGTCCAACTAAACGTGCAAGGCTTAACCGATCCTAAAAGGACCAGTCTTTGTCAACCAAAAAAAGATCGGGACCGTTCTTGTATAAAAATTTAGGACCGAATTCGGACCAGCGGTCCTAGTCGGGGGTTTTTTATTTAAAAAAACAAATACATAATCAAAATAATAATACAAACACTTATTTTGAAAAATACCTTGAATTTTCATTTAATTATAAACTAATTAATTGTAAAATAAGTAATTCTTTTGAAGTTTTTTTTCCTCTAGGTCCAAGTCCAACCAAATGTCTTTTTAGAGCAAGTTATCTAGTGGAAAGACAAGGAAAAGAGGTAGATGAGGGCTATCATATTCATTTTTAGCCAAATAAGTTCAAAGTAAATAAGTAATCAAGTTTCGTCATTGGTGGCCTGATCAAGGTATCATCCAACACCGATAACCAAACTTTTTGTAACAATGCCTCAGTTAGGACATCTTTGACAATCATAAGTTAACTTATTTTTTGAGCTTATTGAAAAACTATGTTTGAATTGACATAAACTAGTTTATTGAAACACTACTTCAAGTGTGGTACTCACCTAATTATGAAAGTCAAACCCAAAATAGTTTCTAGTTAACCATATTACACTATCCTGTTGTACAAGGGTTGTTTTGTGTATCCGTATATATGAAATACATATCTTTGTTGACACAAACTGACTAGTAGAGTCAAAACAAAGGCATGTGCAAATCTAACACACATCACATGGGTTGCCACATGCTTACACAGTTGTAGAGATGGCCAAAAACCGGTCTCCAATCATGCCTAAATTGGTCCCGGTCCAGAATAGTTTAGCCTTAACTAGTACCGGTCAAATAGCTTCGACTCGGTTAAGGGTTTTCATAACCGGTTATTGTAACGCCCCTAAATTTTACAAAATAACATACAATTTAAAACCTCCAAATTCCTTTAAATACATAACTTTCATAATATATTTCTTCATGTTTACAAAGGGAAAGAAGACTAGGAGATGCAATCAAAGTGCTAAATGGGACTATCTAACTCCTCAACATAGAATTAGAGCGAGTCAGGTGTTACTAAGACCATCAAAGCTGTTATCTTCCCCAAAGCGGATGACGCCTCTAAAGCTATCCAACCAAGCATGTTCCACTCTGTTCTTTGTCTGTTCCACATAAAATTCATGTCAAACGTGGAACAATAATCCATGTTTTGTTTTGTTCTATTATATTCTGATTTTTCCTATGCAGTGTACCAATTACGTTTGTGAATGTTCAATTGTGTTCGTTCATTTATGAAAATAGATTATATAATTAGTAATAAATATTATTAATTTAAATAATTAATGATTATATTATTAGTTAATCGAAAATATATTATATTTTTTGAGTAAATTACGAATTTGGTACCTATGGTTTGTTCAAAATTACGGATTCCGTCCCTAGACTTCATTTATTATGGAAATGGTCCCAGAGGTTTGCACTTTTCATTGGATTTGGTCCATACCCCTAACGTTCGTCCAACTCCGTCTAATAACTCGGCCCACATGAAAGGCACACGAGGGCCAAATGGTCATTCCCCTGGCGAGTCTTCTTCATCCTCCTACTCCTTCTTCTTCTGTAACCCACAAAACTCAGCCCACGTGCAAGGCACGCGAGGGCAAAATGGTCATTCCCCTAACAAGTCTTCTTCAACCCCTCTTCTTCTTCTTCTTCTTCTTCGTCCTTTCTTCTTCGTCGTCTTCTTCTTCTTCTTCTTCTTCTTCTTCTTCTATAACCCACAAAAACTAACAAGTTAAGGCTAATTGTTACAGAAAAAACCCCACTAAACCACAAACAAAACCACAAAACCATTCTTCTTATTCTTCTTCTTCTTTTGTAACCCACAAAAATTTAACCCTAAAATACAAAAATTAACACAAAAATACAAGAAAAAAAATATACAAAAAAACCCACTCTTCTTCTTCTTCTTCTTCTTCTGTAACAACACAACATCCCTAAACCCTAATTGTTACAGGAAAATAGAGTTTGAAAAAAACCTTAATCTGATCACTGTCTTACCATTTATCTGATCACTTTGAAACCATTAATCTAAGTAAACATTACCCTACAAAAAAACCTTAATCTGATCACTTTTAAACCATTAATCTAAGTAAACATTAGCCCACAAAAAAGCTTTAATCTGATCAATTTTAAACCATTAATCTAAGTAAACATTAACCCACAAAAAAACCTTAATCTGATCACTCTGAAAAAAGATTAACCAAACATAAAAATATTCCATTAAAAACCAACTTACATGATTTCATAACCCCTAACTAAACAAGAGGAGGAAATGCATGCTTCTAACAGTCATATCTAACCTACTGGACAACAATAAAAAACCAGTAGAAGTTCAACACAAACACAACCCAAAAACTCCATCACCACCCATTCACATCAAAAACCATGTACACAACCTAAAAAGCCATCATCATCACTGACCATCAGTTTTCAAATGGATTGGGGTAAGCTTGGACAACTCCACAGGTGCAGGTTTCGTGGATGCATTTGAACCTGTGCTTCAGAGCCTGGTTCTGCAAGAAGGCATGCATCATACCGTCTACTGATTTCTAGTACTTCTCATCAATCTCCTTGAGTGATTTTTGGTACTTCTCTTCAGACTCCTTCCTCTCACGCTGCAAACCCTTGACAACTTCTTCAAAGTCGTGAATTTTAGCAATCAGATGGACTTGGTGACGAAATAAGATGTTGAGGTAAGAAACGGGACACACCCATACAGTTTCTTCAACCACGGGGGGAAAGGTGAAGCAGGATCCATTGAAGAAGAATATGAGAAATGGAGGGTTGTAAGGAGAGGGAAGGGAGGAAGATGATGAGATATGTAGGAGATTGTGAGGAGAGGGAGGGGAGGAAGACCTTAAATATACCCAAAAATGAAGGGTTTTCTTGGAGAAAGAAAGGGTTTGTCAGGAAATTAAAGGGTTTTTTTTTTGGATATGATGCAGTCGGCGGTGATGATTGCTTTTGGTAATGATGACGCTGAAGTCATCAAGGATTATCTTGAGAAGATGATTGCTACACAGTAAAATGACCATTTTGCCTCGGGTGCATTGCACGTGGGCTGACTTAACGGACCAATTGGACGAACGTCAGGGGTAGGCACCAAATCCAATGGAAAGTGTAAACCTCTGGAACCATTTCCATAATAAATGAAGTATAGGGACGAAATCCGTAATTTTGAACAAACCACAGAGACCAAATCCATAATTTACTCTATTTTTTTAGTAACTTCCTCACTTGTATTTCAATCTTTCTAAGTTTTAAATAATCACATCATCACATATTACGTACATGATACAATAATTTATCACATTCACACACTTTTTGTTTTTATTATGATATTTTGGTAATTGCGTAGAATAGTTAATGATGGTAACTTAATTTTCTTAGAGTTTACAAGAGGAACAAGATGATGAGTAATGATGGTCTATTTCTGCTCATTTACCTTCATTTGTTTACATTCGTTTGTGTAACGTCCCAAAATTTCAATAAACTTTGACTTTTAAAATTAAACATTTTTTTAATTAAATGAAACCTCATTACATATACAAAACCGTTTCGTTTGCAACTTAACAATAATTATTCCCATTAAAGATAAACAGCAGAATTAAATTGTTTAAATGATAATTCTCAATCTCATAAATATGATAAACCCTTCGCGCGCGCCAGTGTGTAACCGTCATGCCTTGGAGCCACTAGTATCTGAAACCACAGTTTATAGGAAAAGGGTAAGCACGAAGCTGAGTGAATTCAACCACATACGCAGGTAGCAATTATATACACACCACTCCTATCCACACATAGATAGACGACTACCACAAGCGGTTACATTTCATACAAGCGACTCATGCAAAACACAATTCGTCGGTCCCACCGAGTTCACACAACACTTGTACACAATTCCTCGGTCCCACCGAAGTGCATATAACATTCATTGATACTAGGCATTAATTCAAACTAGTACTGCGCACCACAATTCAGCTAGTACACACAACGATTCAGCTACTACACACAAACTACCGCGATGTACATATAGTTCCTATTCTACGCAGTGAGAGAACTCACCTCGAAAAGCAAAGCAGGAGTCCTCCGATGACCACAAGAGCTTGACAATTCCAAGATCACTTCTCGTCACCTAAAGAAGTGCTACAACGTGTCAACACGACGCCCCGACCCTCAAATATAGACGTAAGACTAAACGAGCGACATTTCAAGTTTTTGGTCTAAACTGCAGGTCTGTTCGGGACCTGCTTATCCCCCTCTAGACCCACTAATCCAGAGATTAAGTCCCACAAACAGGAGGGTCTAGGTCTTAGCTTTCCAAGGACATATTATACGCGTTCTAACGATTTTTCTACAATTTTATACAATTATTCTAAGATTGAAACGTAAAGCTGGCAGATTCGGACCTGCTGCAAAAACGGCTATTTTCACTTAGCTAGAGGCCGAACCAGGCTTTCGCCGAAACACGAAAAATGTGCCCGACACAGAATGTGAACCGTGGTTACTAGATTCGTCTCAATCCGAGTTACGACGGAAAGGTTATGGCTGAAATAAAACAGCGGCAGAAAAGACATTTTCACATAAAATGACGATTTGGTTCGGTTTAGGTTTTTCGCAATAGGGTTGCAACTATGGTTAACGAAGCAGCAGGGTCTTAGAGCTTAGGGTAAATGAGGCTGGACCCAAACCTCGCACCACCCACTGCCACCTCCGGCAGTGGTGGTCAGCGGCGGCGGCAGCCACCACCAGTGATGGTTTCCCGGTGAGAAGAACTAACGAGACCCAAACAAAAGACGATTCCTACTCGGCCGCACCCACCCCCACGCACGAGATAAACTACAGCCCCGCACGGTGCAACCACCATGCTGGCGGTGTACGGCGGCCACACGCTGGCAGCCAAGGCCGACGGCGGTGGTGATGGTTTTTGGGGTGGTCCGACGGTAGCGAAAGAAAACAACGAAAAGAGGTTAGGAGCCTTACCTTGCGACGATTACCGTAGCGCCCTCTCTCTCTCTCCCTTCGGTAGGAAACAGCGGCGGCACGGCGGTGGTCCTGGTGGTTCACGGCAACCCTAGGAAGGAAAGAAGAGGAGTATGCTTGGTTGGGGGGGGGGGGGTCTCACGGCGCCAAGAAGGAAGAGGTAGGTTTTTTTTTGTGTTTGGTTTCCTTGTGTGATGTTGATTCCACGAGAAAGGGATAGGGGATCGGTTCTTATGGCCGACTCCCATGCAAACAACCACTAAATTTACAATTTCATCCCTCGCAAATAAACTCCTTACAACTAATTATGGCTTTACTCACAATTAACATTTTTGGTCATCCTAACCAAACCCCGTTAGAAAGGATTTGCTACGAGAGCGGTATTAAAGCAATTAAAAAAAAGATATCCATACCGGGACACGGGCTTTACAACTCTCCCCCGCTTGAATTAGACTTCATCCCCGAAGTCTACGTCCGCAAACAGCTCTGGGTAGTTCTCCCGCATCTCAGTCTCGGGTTCCCAAGTCCACTCGGAACCCTTCTGGTGCTGCCACTGGACTTTCACCAAGCCAATTACTTTGTTCCGCAGAGTCTTCGTCTTCCGCTCCACAATGGCTATTGGCTTCTCCACATAATTGAGCCGCTCGTCGATCTGAATATCTTCGAGGGGAATTACTGCCGACTCATCCACCACACACTTCCTCAACTGGGAGACATGGAAGGTGTTGTGAATCAAGCGCAGCTCATCCGGTAATTCCAAACGATAAGCCACCTTCCCCACGCACGCAATGACCTTGTAAGGTCCAATATAACGGGGTCCTAACTTTCCCCGCTTGAGGAATCGAATCACCCCTTTCCAGGGCGACACCTTCAGGAGAACATAATCTCCAACCTGAAACTCTAAATCCGATCGCCTCTTGTCGGCGTAGCTCTTTTGCCGACTCTGTGCAGTAACCAGCCGATCCCGTACCATCTGAATCATCTCAGTCGTCTTCAACACGACATCGGTGCTCCCTAATACTCTGTGACCAACCTCGCCCCAGCAAATGGGCGTCTGACACTTCCTGCAATATAATACTTCGTAAGGTGGCCTGCCGATGCTGGAATGATAGCTATTATTGTAGGAGAACTCAGCTAACAGAAGATACTGATCCCAACTACCCCCAAAGTCAATAACACATGCTCGCAGCATGTCCTCGAGTGTCTGAATAGTACACTCACTGTGTCCGTCGGTCTGAGGATGAAAAGCTGTGCTGAAATGCAACCGTGTACCCATCTCACCCTGAAACTTCTCCCAAAACCAGGAGGTAAAATGAGTATCCCGATCCGAGACAATCGAGACTGGCACCCCGTGCCTAGTTACAATCTCTCGGATGAAAATCTCCGCGAGCTTCTCCGCCGAGGAGCTCTCTCTGATCACCAAGAAGTGAGCGCTCTTAGTCAGACGATCCACAATTACCCAGATAGCGTCATTCCCTTGCGGAGTTCGGGGAAGCTTCGTGATGAAATCCATCGTAATCGGCTCCCACTTCCACACCGGAATCTCCAACGGCTGTAACTTCCCATGCGGTCGTTGATGTTCCGCCTTGACCTTCCGACAGGTCATGTATACCTCAACACATTTGGTGACATCCCGCTTTATGCCGGGCCACCAATAATCTCCTCGTAAGTCTCTATACATCTTAATAGCTCCTAGGTGAATCGAAAACTTGGACTTATGCGCCTCGTCTAATAGTATCTGTCGGTTCCCACCGGTGAATGGAACCCAAACTCTATCATATCGAGTCAACAACCCTCGACTATCACGGACAAAATTCAGGATTTCTCCCGAAACCCTCTCACGTTTTGCATTTCCCTCCAAAACAGCCACCTCCTGAGCGCTACCTATCGACTCCAGAAGAGGTGCAACCACTGTCAATCGCTGACACAAACCCCTCAGTGGTTCACCAATCGGATGTCGGCTAAGTGCGTCCGCGACCACATTTGCTTTACCCAGGAGGTATCCCTGGTAATTCGTCGGGAAACACGTCAGTAAACTCCCTCACGACTGGCACATCCTCGGCAGTCTCCTTCACTCTGTCAACACGCGTGTCTAACACGTACGCCAAGTATCCCTGCCCACTATGCTGAAGGTATCTCCGAACCCTCGCAGCTGAACATATCGCCGAAGTCCGTCTAGGCAAGTCTCCCTGGACCAACAGTTCTCCCCCGCTTGGGGTTCGAACTCGCACTTGTTTGTGACGACAAACAATCTCCGCATCAAACGTATCCATCCAATCCATGCCCACAATCACACAAAGTTCACGCATCGCAATCGGAATCAAGTCGATGGGAAATCCCACACCCGAGATTTCCAATGTGCATCCCCGATACACATCCGTGACCGTCAAGGTCCTATCATCAGCCACCTCAACTACAAGAGGACACCCTACAACTCGGCCCAAACTCTCGCTAAAAGTGCGAGACACAAACGAATGAGTAGCCCCGCTATCAAACATTACAACCGCAGGCACCGAGTTAACTAGGAACGTACCTAACATACAATTTAACAACATATAAATACATATGGCATAGAAAGGAAAGACAAAAAGAGAGAGTGATGAAATGTACCTGTCACCACTTTAGGCGTCGCCTGCGCCTCGTCCACCATTAGCTGGTGAACTCTACCTCGAGCTGCCTCACTCCCCAGCTGGCCCACTCGACCATCAGTAATGCGCAGTGGGGCATTCGCAGGAGCCCTCTGTGCCCCACTCCCATCAGCTGCTCTAGTGTTCGAACAGTTGGCCTTCACGTGGCCCGTCTGCTTGCAGTTAAAGTAGACCATCAACGACATTTTACAATCCCGGCTGAAATGACCGGACTGCCCACACTTGAAACATCCATCAGTCCTCTTCCCACTAGTATCCCTGGGCTTAAACCCACCGCTCCTAGAACTCGTGCGTGAATCCGGGAACCTCGACTTCTTCGGTACCGCAGAGATTGGCGTCGCTGCCTGTGCCGCCTTTCTCTTCTTCGCCTGAGTCTCCAACTCAAGTTCCCGTCTCCGGGCAACCTCCATCATCGCAGTAAGTGAAGCATACTGCGTAGTACTCACGAACTCCCTAATCTCGGTACGTAACATGTCCTTGTACCGAGACATCTTCATGTCCTCCGAAGCAGCATACTGAAGACAGAACAACGCCATCTCTGTGAACTTCCGGTTCATCTCCTTCACAGTCTCGGTCGTCTGGGTGAGTTCTAGAAACTCCTTTGCGATCCTCTCCATCTCCACCGGGGGCACGTACTCTGCACGGAACCGGATGACAAACTCCTCCCAGGTCAAAGTAGTACGCTCAGCCAGCGTCAACGCCGTATCACACCAATCCTTCGCTCCGTCACGTAGCAAGTTCACCGCGAAGCGAACCTTAAAGTTGTCAGGGCAACCACTGGTAAAAAAATGCGCACCCCATGTCCGATATCCATCGCATGCTGATGATCGGATTCGGGTCTCCCTTGAACTCAGGCGGAGAGCAAGCAGAGAGATCCCGATACTAAAACTCTCGAACACGCGGCTGTCCCCCCGCCGGTGGTGGAATCGCCGCGATGCGCTCCTCCATCAGAACTACCACCTCGTCTCGTATGGCCGTGATAATCTCGGGGATCGCCTCCCCGATTGCGTGTGCCACCTCGGCAGCAATCATCTCCCGGATCTGCTCCGCAGTGATCCCAGCACCAGTCGTTGGCTCAGCAGTGTTGTTCCTCCTAGTGATGGCCATTTCTGGGATAGAAATTACAACAAGTTATTAGTACATAATAACTCACACTACAACGCTCACACTCAACTCCTTGGATTCCTCGTGACTTTCCCCGACTAGAGCATTGATCATGTGTTTCCGGTAGTAGGAGCTCTACTACTACCATCCACACCTATCATTGCCCGTTCCGAGTCCCATCCCGAAGTGTCCAAGTAGTTTCTCGCCAAAAAACTATACACATATGCCCGCACTGGCATATGTACACACTCTTCCTAGCTCCCTAGGAATTCCATCCCAAAGCACTACCCTTGCTACCCCTGAATCCCTACTAGCCATAATAAGTTGCCTCGCGAATACCCAGTCGCACGCAGCGCGAAACAAATAGACATTCGAATACGAGATTCTATCCTAGAACGGTTGGACTCAAACAAGAGCTGCGCAATAGAACTAAATCAAATATTCTAAGGCTATATGATTCTTACTGCATACAACCTATAGGCATTCACTTAACAACCTATTATAACTAGCATTAATTCCTACTAGCAAGCAATCATCATACAGTACAGTGTAAACAACATAGGCAATCTAGCATGCATACCCTATGATCTAGAAAGCAATAAATACACTAAGTATTGTACCTTTTCCTTTGGCTCCGGCTGACTGTACACACTGCGCCCTCGATCACCGTTTCTTAAACGGATTTTCCTTTCTTTTATTTTCTAAAAATTTAAAAGAAATGTTTAATAGCCGCAAACTTGAGATCAAACACACCGAGATGTGTTTGATTCACGCAAGCTGTGCTCTGATACCAACTTGTAACGTCCCAAAATTTCAATAAACTTTGACTTTTAAAATTAAACATTTTTTTTTTATTAAATGAAACCTCATTACATATCCAAAACCGCTTCGTTTGCAACTTAACAATAATTATTCTCATTAAAGATAAACAGCGGAATTAAATTGTTTAAATGATAATTCTCAATCTCTTAAATATGATAAACCCTTCGCGCGCGCCAGTGTGTACCCGTCATGCCTTGGAGCCACTAGTACCTGAAACCACAGTTTATAAGAAAAGGGTAAGCACGAAGCTTAGTACCACATACGCAGGTAGCAATTATATACACACCACTCCTATCCACACATAGATAGACGACTACCACAAGCGGTTACATTTCATACAAGCGACTCATGCAAAACACAATTTCTCGGTCCCACCGAGTTCACACAACACTTGTACACAATTCCTCGGTCCCACCGAGGTGCATATAACATTCATTTATACTAGGCATTAATTAAAACTAGTACTGCGCACCACAATTCAGCTAGTACACACAACGATTCATCTACTACACACAAACTACCGCGATGTACATATAGTTCCTATTCTACGCAGTGAGAGAACTCACCTCGAAAAGCAAAGCAGGAGTCCTCCGATGACCACAAGAGCTTTCCAACTCCAATATCACTTCTCGTCACCTAAAGAAGTGCTACAACGTGTCAACACGACGCCCCGACCCTCAAATATAGACGTAAGACTAAACGAGCGACATTTCAAGTTTTTGGTCTAAACTGCAGGTCTGTTCGGGACCTGCTTATCCCCCTCTAGACCCACTAATCCAGACATTAAGTCCCACAAATAGGAGGGTCTAGGTCTTAGCTTTCCAAGGACATATTATACGCATTCTAACGATTTTTCTACAATTTTATACAATTATTCTAAGATTGAAACGTAAAGCTGGCAGATTCGGACCTGCTGCAAAAACGACTATTTTTCACTTAGCTAGAGGCCTAACCAGGCTTTCGCTGAAACACAAAAAATGTGCCCGACACAGAATGTGAACCGTGGGCACCAGATTCGTCTCAATCCGAGTTACGACAGAAAAGTTATGGCCGAAATAAAATAGCGGCAGAAAAGACATTTTCACATAAAATGACGATTTGGTTCGGTTTAGGTTTTTCGCAATAGGGTTGCAACTATGGTTAACGAAGCAGGGTCTTAGAGGTTAGGGTAAATGAGGCTGGACCCAAACCTTGCACCACCCACTGCCACTCCGGCAGTGGTGGTCGGCGGCGGTGGCAGCCACCACCGGTGATGGTTTCCCGGTGAGAAGAACTAACGAGACCCAAACAAAAGACGATTCCTACTCGGCCGCACCCACCCCCATGCACGAGATAAACTACAGCCCCGCACGGTGCAACCACCATGCTGGCGGTGTACGGCAGCCATACGCCGGCAGCCAAATCCGACGGCGGTGGTGATGGTTTTTGGGGTGGTCCGACGGTAGCGAAAGAAAACAACGAAAAGAGGTTAGGAGCCTTACCTTGCGACGATTACCGCGGCACCCTCTCTCTCTCTCTCTCTCGCTCTCTCTCTCTCTCTCCCTTCGGTAGGAAACAGCGGCGGCACGGCGGTGGTCCTGGTGGTTCACGGCAGCCTTAGGAAGGAAAGAAGAGGAGTATGCTTGGTTTAGGGGGGGGGGGGGTCTCACGGCGCCAAGAAGGAAGAGGTAGGGTTTTTTTTGTGTTTGGTTTCCTTGTGTGATGTTGATTCCACGAGAAAGGGATAGGGGGTCGGTTCTTATGGCCGACTCCCATGCAAACACCCACTAAATTTACAATTTCGTCCCTCGCAAATAAACTCCTTACAACTAATTATGGCTTTACTCACAATTAACATTTTTGGTCATCCTAACCAAACCCCGTTAGAAAGGATTTGCTACGAGAGCGGTATTAAAGAAATTAAAAATAAAAAAAAGATATCCATATCGGGACACGGGCTTTACAGTTTGTTAATGTTCATTTAATTATCTTAACGAAAGAACATGAATAAATACGAACACACTTATGGTGCGTTTGGTTCGCAGAATGATTTCTGAAAGAATGGAATCTGGAAGGAATTGGAATTGAATGTTTTCAGGTTTGACCACTTGTTTGGTTGACAGAATTGGAATGGAATATGTCAAAAGAATTGGAATCTGTCTGTTTGGTTTATAGAATGTAGCTTTGGAATTGTAATGAATTTTCGGCAAATGACCCAAATACCCTTTTTTATAAAATAATTATAAAATACTTTAATGTGTAAAAAATATAATATACACAACCCAAAAAAAATGTATTAAATTATAGAGTAAATTACGGATTTGGTCCCTGTGGTTTGAAAAACGAAACGAAAATGGTCCCCATAATTTTTTTATTCCAAATAAGGCCCTGTGGTCCTTATTTTCGTAACGATTTGGTCCCTAGCGCTAACTCCGTTACTCCACCCTCCGTTAACCCTCATTTTAATGAGGGTAAAGTCGTTATTTCAAGTTTCCTCCCCTTTTAATAGATTAAACCCGTTATTTATTCAAAAACCTCGATCGACTATTTCTCAAACACCCTGTTCATCATCGTCCTCACCAAGATCGATTGCAATGGTGGTGATATGCAATTGTGGAGCGACTGGAAGTATACAAACTTTATGGACCAACAGAAACCCAGGTCGTAGATTCTACTGTTGTTCAAGACAAGTAAGTGATTTTTTCCCTAACTTCTCTTCAGATTCGGTCATTGAAAGGCCCAATGTTGTTTTACAGGTTTCAAGTTGTGGCTTCATTGAGTGGTTAGACCCAGAAATGTGTAAGCGATCTACTGAAGTGATTCCTGGTTTGTTGCGGTCCAAACACAAATTTGAAGCAAGGATGAAAGCAAAGGAGTTGGAAGCTTTTAAGTTGAAATTGTTGTTGTGCATCAGTTGGTTGTTGTTTGTAACAATTTGGGTTCTTTATTGACCCAATGTTTAGTAGTAGTGAAAATGTAAGCTTTTGTCTCTGGAAAATGGTTGGAACCTGTATGTGTTTTGTATGATTCATGAATATGTATTGAAAATGGTTAGAACCTGTATGTATTTGTATCATTCATGAATATGTAATGAAAATGGTTGAAATTGATCAATTCTGTAATCTGTCTATTTTCTACATTGCCTACAAATTTTATACATTGTCTACATAGTTGTCTACAAACTTAAATCTGTCATAAACCAAAACTTTCACCATAAATATATTCATCCCATTCATCACCATATAAACAAAAGTGGGAACATTGTCATTCTGTTGGATACATAACAAAAAACCAACAGTGGGAAAGTAGCCATTCAGTGATCGACTAACACAAAATAACAAACCATAACCAAGTTTCAAACATAACATATTAACAAAAACATCCAATCACAACTATGCAGGTCCTTGAGTTGTGTCCTCTTGCCCTTTACAGGTCATTGAGTTGTGGCCTTTCTTGTTGCATTTGGCACAAGTTACTGTCATTCCACACCTACATAACTTTGATCCCCTGACAATAGGTTGGCTCAACTCTTCAACATTTTTCCTTCGCTTCTTTTTTGGCCTTCCTACTTGTGTGTGATGCTTTGGTGGAGTAATTGTAATGGTACTTGAAGATTTAGGCCATAGCTCCCTTCCATTCACAGGTTCAATTTTGAACTCATAAACAGCCTTCCATGTATCAAGTTTGTAACTTGTGTGAACCCAATCTTCTGGTACTTGTTCCATGTACCATATTGCAGCTACTGCATGCTTACATGGTATGCCAGTGAGTTGCCACTTTCTACAAGCACATTCCTTCTCTCTTAAATCAACTACACGTCTACACGTTGATCCCCCTATGGTCCACTAACCTCATACTTTTGACCTCCAATTGATAACACTGTGTATTGGGATGCCTCACACTTGACAGAGTTCAACAGTTTAGTTGTTGTAGGAGTAAGAGGTCCATCACATTTGCCAATCACCTTGTTAACACTAACAATTCTCTTTAATAGGTATTGCCTTATATACTCTAGTGCCTGTATGATGGGTTTGTCCCTTCCATCAATCAATTGTCTATTAAAAACCTCACACATGTTATTTAATAACACATCACAATGGGATCAGCCTGTAAAATTTAATAGAGACAAATAACACATTACAAAACAAATCTGACATAACCAAAGTGAGATCATACCTACATGTAAGAATAAACTTTACCTGTAAAATGAGATCTTGACCAATATTGGGGTGGAATTTCGTTCAACCATTTGTATGCTTCTGGTTTGAAAGTTCCTAACTCAGACATAAAGCTTTCAAACTGTGGTATAGTGGTTGATGTTGCACATTTCCACAAAAGATCTTTGTATGCTTTGCCTCCCCAGGTCTTCTTCGTATTATCATGAATGTGCCTCAAGCAATACCTATGCTCTGCACATGGAAATACCCTGAAAAGTGCTGGTAAAAGTCCCTGTGGTCAATGTTAATTGCATATGTGAGTTAATAACATACATAACATGTCTGTGAGTAAATTCATGAAAATAGAATAGAGGTTTACCTTCTGCCTGTCAGTGATAAATGTGAAGTTTGAGTTCCTCTCCAAGCCTAAGTCATCACCCAAATATTCCAAAAACCACATCCAAGAATTAGTACATTCAGACTCTACTATTGCATACGCAACTGGGTAGATGTAACGTCCCAAAAATTACAAGGAATTTAAAATTTTTAGAGTAACATTTCATTAATAAAAACTTATTTAATAATTCAATCATTTCATTTGCAAACTCATAATTAATAATCTCACGAACAAGAAACAGCGGAATAAATGTTTAAATTAAAATCATAAAAGTAATCAACTCTTCCCACGCGCCAGTGTGTACTCGTCACGCCTTGGAGCCACTCGTACCTGAAACCACAATTTTATTGGGAAAGGGTAAGCACGAAGCTTAGTGAATTCAGACACCATAAATAACACAGTTATTTCCACACCACCTCTAAACAAATAATTGCACATAAACAGCATACAAGTCTACGAACAAATCATAAACATGCATACCTACACCATCCCACCCAAAGGCATAAGCTGGTCCACCCGACCACACGATAACCGTGCAAGCATTACCCGGCTCCCCCGGGTTCCTACGCCACCCGCGTATATAAACCTCGGCCCCGCCGAGTCACTACGCCACCCGCGTATATAAACCTCGGCCCCACCGAACTCCTACGCCACCCGCGTAGTCATAACAATAAAGGTCCGACTAGACGCCCCACTATTTAGTCCCGCATCACAAACAATTAAAACTACCACACACGTACGAATCGTAATGTAAAAAGTAACCGACATTAGTTATAGTGAGAGAACTCACCTCGTAAGCGCGCCTAGCTCACAAATAATAATTCAAGCTTCACAAATCCAAGATCACTTCCCAACACCTAAACAATCGTTAAAATGTATTAACACGAGACCCGGACCCTAAAACACGACGCACCCTTAAATCGTCACTAAAACGACTTTTCGGTCTAACCAACAGGTCTGTTCGGGACCTGTTCCGACCTCCATAAACCCAGAAAATCCTCAATTAAATTTGATAACCAGAAATTTCTCAGAGTTAGGGTTCCAAGGACATATTATACACCTCCTAACGATTTTTCTACAATTTATTATGGATTTTACAAAACTGGTTAACTGCACAGCGAAAAACAGCACCTTTCGTTATAAAACAGCAGTTTTACACTAGCTACGGTCCGAACTGGTTTTTCCGCAAAACATAAGAAACTTACTAGACTCAGAATGGGAACTTTTGGCACTGGTTTCATCCCAATCCGACATTCCTAGCAGAAGTTATGGCTTTCCCAAAACAGTGGCAGAAACTGAGACTATTAAAACGGAACGCGATCTGCCACATCCGGATCTGCTGTATAAACAGCCAATTTACGCCTAGCTAGAGGCCGAACCGGACTTCCGCTAAAACATGAAAAGTGTGCCCGGCACAGAGTGTGAACCGTGGGCACCGGATTCGCCTCAATCCGAGCTACGACGGAAAAGTTATGGCCGTCGCAAAACAGTGGCAGACAAACGTTTTCACATAAAATGATAACTAACGATTATAATCTCATTAAGACAATGCTTAACCCAAACAGCCCCGGGAAGCCTAAAACTTACTGGAACAGATTATACCAAGGTGTAACAACAGCCGTGCACCACCCCCCTTGCCGCCTCCGGCGGCGGTGGTGGTCGGCGGCGATCACGCACACACGCACACACACCCTCATATCCACCGCCCTCTCTTTCGATCGCTCTACGCGAACCCATCCGCACCCGCAACCACACCAGCCCCGACCGCCCACGCCCGGCCACCACAGAGGCGGCGTGCGGCGGTGGTTGCTTCGCCGGAAAAGAAAAAGGAAAAAGGAAAGGAAACGAGAAGAGAATGTACCTCTCGACGATTACGATACCGCCGCAAGAAAAACAACAACCCTTCCTCCTTCTCGACTCTCTTCCTCACGACCTCCTTCTCGCCGGCGTAACAGCTCCGGCGGCAGCAGCAGCGGCGGTGGCCGGTGGTTCCTTCTTTCCGGTCGGTGCACAAACGAAAGCAAAAGGGAAGTGGCCGTAGGGTTCTTTTTTTTTGGTTTCTTTCTTGGTTTTCTTCTCACGCCACACTACATCCAATTTAAGGGTTTTATTTTTCCCTTTTGTTTACTTCTCACGCCACCACACAAAAATCATCACAAGGGCTGCGTTTTTTGCATGGGCCGAAATCCATGATGGGTTTTTGGGCCTTTGACACAAATAGCCCCTCCACTTACAACTCTCTTGCAACTAACCAAAAAATTCCGACACTTTAACAATTAGACCCAACTCGACTAACCCCGATAACGGAAACCACATAAAATCAAACCTAAAAGAAAAGAATTAATACTAATAAATTACATACCGGGACACGGGCTTTACAACTCTCCCCCACTTGGATTAGGCTTCGTCCTCGAAGTCTAGACCGGCGAATAACTCGGGATAGTTTTCGCGCATCTCCGCTTCGGGCTCCCACGTCCACTCTGAACCCTTCCGGTGTTGCCACTGAACCTTCACCAATCCAATGACCTTGTTGCGCAGGTTCTTCGTCTTTCTCTCAACGATAGCTATTGGCTTCTCCACGTAGTTGAGAAACGTGGAAGGTGTTGTGGATTAAACTCAACTCATCCGGTAACTCCAAACGGTAAGCTACCTTTCCCACTCGGGCAATGACCTTGTAGGGTCCAATGTAACGGGGCCCCAACTTCCCTCGTTTGCGAAACCGAATCACCCCTTTCCAGGGCGAAACCTTCAACAACACATAGTCGCCCACCTGAAACTCTAGATCCGATCGTCTCTTGTCGGCGTAACTCTTTTGCCGACTCTGTGCAGTAACTAGCCGCTCCCGAACCATTTGAATCATCTCAGTCGTCCTCAGCACGATGTCGGTGCTCCCTAGCACCCGCTGACCAACCTCGCCCCAACAAACGGGCGTCCTGCATTTCCTACCATACAACAACTCGTACGGCGGCATGCCAATACTAGAGTGATAGCTATTGTTGTAAGAAAACTCTGCCAGAGGAAGGTACTGATCCCAGCTACCTCCAAAATCGATAACACAGGCTCGAAGCATATCTTCGAGGGTCTGAATAGTCCGCTCACTCTGCCCGTCCGTCTGCGGATGAAAAGCCGTGCTAAAGTGTAACCGTGTACCCATCTCCGACTGAAACTTCTCCCAAAACCGGGAGGTAAAACGAGTATCCCTGTCGGAGACAATCGAAACTGGCACCCCGTGCCTGGCCACAATCTCTCGCACAAACACCTCTGCAAGCTTCTCCGCCGATGAACTATCCCTGATGGCCAAGAAGTGAGCGCTCTTAGTCAGACGATCCACCACTACCCATATAGTGTCATTCCCCCGCTGAGTTTTGGGAAGCTTCGTGATGAAATCCATCGTAATCTGCTCCCACTTCCACACCGGAATCTCCAACGGCTGTAACTTTCCATGCGGTCGTTGATGCTCTGCTTTGACCTTTCGACAGGTCAAAAACACCTCAACACATTTGGCGACATCCCTCTTTATGCCGGGCCACCAATAATCTTCTCATAGGTCTCTGTACATCTTAGTAGCTCCCGGATGAATCGAAAACTTGGACTTGTGCGCCTCATCCAACAGTATCTGTCGGTTCCCACCAGTGAAGGGAACCCAGACTCTACCGTACCGAGTCACTAAGCCTCGACTATCACGGACAAAATTCGGGATATCTCCCGAAACTCTCTCACGTTTGGCATTCTCTTCCAGAATTGCCACTTCCTGGGCGCTACCTATTGATTCAAGAAGAGGTGCTACAACTGTCAACCGCTGACACAAACCCCTCAGTGGTTCGCCAACCGGATGTCGACTAAGTGCGTCGGCGACCACATTTGCTTTACCAGGGTGGTAAAGTATCTCACAATCATAATCCTTGACCACATAGAGCCACCTTCTCTGACACATATTCAGATTTTGCTGGTCCATCAGGTATTTGAGGCTCTTATGGTCTGTATAGATCGTACACTTGACGCCATAGAGATAGTGCCTCCAAATCTTTAGGGCAAACACCACCGCTCCCAACTCCAGGTCATGAGTCGGGTAGTTCGCTTCATGAGGCTTCAGCTACCTCGAAGCGTAGGCTATGACCTTGCCGCGTTGCATAAGCACGGCACCCAGACCTTGGTGTGAAGCGTCACAGTACACCACCAAGTCTTCCATGCCCTCGGGCAAGGTTAACACCGGAGCCTCGCATAATCGTCTGCGTAGCTCCTCAAAAGCCCTCTGCTGCTCTTCTCCCCAGCTAAAAGCAGCAGACTTCTTCGTCAAACGGGTCATGGGCAACGCGATCTTGGAGAAATCTTGGATGAATCTCCGATAATACCCTGCCAACCCTAGAAAACTTCGTACTTCGGTGGGAGTCTTCGGCACTTCCCACCGCATCACCGCTGAAATCTTGGCCGGATCGACCATAATACCGTTCTGATTCACGACATGTCCTAGGAATTGGACCTCTCGTAACCAGAATTTGCACTTGGAGAACTTAGCATAAAGCTTTTCTCGCCTCAGAACCTCTAAAACTTCCCGCAAATGCATCTCGTGCTCTTCTTTCGTCTTTGAATACACGAGAATATCGTCGATGAACACAATCACCGATCGACCCAACATTGGGCTACATACCCTGTTCATAAGATCCATGAACGCTGCTGGTGCATTGGTGAGCCCGAAAGGCATCACCACAAACTCATAATGGCCATATCGAGTGCGAAAAGCCGTTTTCTCTGTATCTTCACCCCTCACCCGCATCTGGTGATATCCCGACCTCAAATCAATCTTAGAGAACCACGAGGCTCCCTGAAGCTGGTCGAACAAGTCGTCAATCCTGGGCAGAGGATAACGATTCTTGACCGTAAGCTTATTCAACTCACGGTAATCTATACACATTTGCTGGGACTCGTCCTTCTTCTTCACAAACAGCATCGGGGCTCCCTACGATGAACAACTCGGTCTGATGAACTCCTTTTCAAGAAGCTCCTGCAATTGAGTGTACAACTCCCTCATATGTGGTGGAGCAAGGCGGTAAGGTGCCTTGGCTACCGGAGCAGCACCTGGAACCAAATCGATACGAAACTCTACATGTCGCTCGGGAGGTACCCCCGGTAGATCATTGGGAAAAACATCAGCAAACTCCCGTACAACTGGTACGTTCTCCGCAGTCTTCGTCTCTTCCTCAACGCGCGTATCTATCACATACGCTAGAAATCCCTGCCCACTATGCTGAAGGTATCTCCGAGCTCTCGCAGCTGAACATATCGCCGAAGTCCGTCTCGGCGAGTCTCCCTGGACCAACAGTTCTCCCCCACTTGGGGTTCGAACCCGCACTTGTTTGTGACGACAAACAATCTCTGCATCGAACGTATCCATCCAATACATGCCCACGATCACACACAGCACACGCATCGCAATCGGAATTAAATCGATGGGAAATCTCACGCCCGAGATTTCCAACGTGCATCCCCGATACACATCCGTGACCGTCAAGGTCCTACTATCCGCCACCTCAACCACAAGAGGACACGCTAACCTTCCTACTACCCGGCCCAAACTCTCGCTAAACGCGCGAGACACAAACGAATGAGTAGCTCCGCTATCAAACATCACAACCGCAGGCACCGAGTTAACTAGGAAGGTACCTAACATACAATTTTACCAAAACATCTACTTCTTGGAACAACCATCAAAAAGTAGTCTTATACTTCTTCTAGGTCAAAGTAGTGCGCTCAACAAGCGTCAAAGCAGTTAGCACACCAGCCTTCGCTCTATCACGTAACAGATTCATCGCGAAGCGAACCCTCAAGTTCTCAGGACAATAAATCCTGCTATCTATGCTCACGCTCAACCCCTCAGCTTCCCCGTGACATTCCCCGACTCGAGCACGGATCCTGTGCTTCAGATAGTAGGAGCTCTACTACTACCTTCCACACCTATCCTTACTCGTTTCGAGTCCCGTCCCGAAGTGCCCAAGTAGCTTCTCACCGAAACTATACACATATGCCGCACCGGCGTACGTACTCACTCTTCCTAGCTCCCTAGGAATTCCATCCCAACCACTACCCTTGCTACAACCGAATCCCTACTAATCATAACGAGTGGCCTCGCGAATACCCGATCATATGCAGTGCGAAACAAATAGACATTCGAATACAAGATTCTATCCTAAAACGGTTGGACTCAGATAAGAGCTGCGCAATAGAACTAAATCAAATATTCTAAGGCTATAAATCTCTTACTGCATACAACCTAGAGGGCATCCACTTAGTAACCTATCATAATTAGCATAAATTCCTAATAGCAAGCAGTACAGCATACAACATAGTGTCAACAACAGGCAATCTAGCATGCATACCCTATGATCTAGAAAGCAATACAACACTAAGTAATGTACCTTTCCCCTTTGGCTCCGGCTGACTGTACACACTGCGCCCTCGATCACCGTTCCTCAAACGGATTTTTCCTTCTTTTTATTTCCCAAAAACTTTAAAGAAAATTTTATAGCCGCAAACTTGAGATCAAACACACTGAAATGCGTTTTATTCACTCAAGCCGTGCTCTGATACCAAGTTGTAACGTCCCAAAAATTACAAAGAATTTAAAAATTTTAGAGTAACATTTCATTAATAAAAACTTATTTAATAATTCAATCATTTCATTTGCAAACTCATAATTAATAATCTCACGAACAAGAAACAGCAGAATAAATGTCTAAAATTAAAATCATAAAAGTAATCAACTCTTCCCACGCGCCAGTGTGTACTCGTCACGCCTTGGAGCCACTCGTACCTGAAACCACAATTTTATTGGGAAAGGGTAAGCACGAAGCTTAGTGAACTCAGACACCATAAATAACACAGTTATTTCCACACCACCTCTAAACAGATAATTGCACATAAACAGCATACAAGTCTACGAACAAATCATAAACATGCATACCTACACCATCCCACCCAAAGGCATAAGCTGGTCCACCCGACCACACGATAACCGTGCAAGCATTACCCGGCTCCCCCGGGTTCCTACGCCACCCGCGTATACAAACCTCGGCCCCGCCGAGTCACTACGCCACCCGCGTATATAAACCTCGGCCCCACCGAACTCCTACGCCACCCGCGTAGTGTAACACCCCAAAATTTCAAGGAAATTTAAAATTTTTAATTGCACGCTTTATATATAAAAACTCAATAAATAATCTCAACATATTACTTGCAAGGTCATAAGTATTGTTCAAGTAATCAGAAACCAGCGGAAACAATGTTCAATAATTAAGACAAATATCAGTTAGCTCGTCCCGCGCGCCAGTGTGTACCCGTCACGCCTTAGAGCCACTCGTACCTGAAACCACAGTTTATTGGGAAAAAGTAAGCACGAAGCTTAGTGAATTCAAACACATGCGCAGATAGGAATTATATACACATCACCCCTACCCGCACATAAGCAACAACATCACAGACACATAAAACGAGTAAACATCTACGGGTAATTATGTATCCAACCACCTCAGTACCATCGAGGCCTCGGTCCCACCGAATTGTAACATAATCAGCACCTCAGTACCATCGAGGCCTCGGTCTCACCGAATTGTAACATAACCAACACCTCAGTACCATCGAGGCCTCGGTCCCACCGAATTGTAATATAACCAACACCTCAGTACCATCGAGGCCTCGGTCCCACCGAATTGTAATATAAGCAACACCTCAGTACCATCGAGGCCTCGGTCTCACCGAAACGTAAGGTAACACATTTATACCAAGCATTCAAACCAATCAAATATTATACGCCACAACAACTAGTTCACACCACAAAGACAGTAGTACATGCAAACTATTATGAAATGCATACAACCCCTAACTACACAGTGAGAGAACTCACCTCAAATGCGCGCCTAGCTTAATCAACACGAATCGAGCTTCACAATTACGGTCACCTTCCAGCACCTAAACGCATGTTAAAACGCGTCAATACGAGACCCGGACCCTATGACACGACACACGCTTAAACCGTCACTAAAACTAATTTCCGCTCTCACAAAACAGGTCTGTTCGGGACCCGTTTCGACCCCCTTAAATCCAGAAAAATCCCAATATTATTTCATGGCCAGAAAGTCCTCTGAATTAGGGTTCCAAGGACATATTATACGCCTCCTAACGATTTTTCTACAATTTACTATGAATTAAATACGAACGGTTACCAAAACCGCCAGTTTCGGTCCAGCCTGCATAAACAGTCCAAAACAGCCTAGCTACGGGCTTAATCAGACTTTCGGCAAAACACGAAAAACCTTCCCAACTCGAATAGGGAACTATGGCCACCAAAATCACCTCAAAACGAGTTACGAGTAAAAATTTACGGCTTTCGCAAAAACGAGACAGATTCCAGAATTTTCACATGAAATGACGAACCGCAGAACTTGCGACCACTTTTTCTCCCAACTCGAGGCCGAACCAGTTTTCCGCTAAAACACAGAAAACGTGCCCGGTCCCGAGCTCGAAGCGTGGGCGCCAGTTTCGGCTCAATCGTAGTTACGACGGAAAAGTTATTGCCGTCACAAAACAGGGGCTGAACCATATTTCGCATAAAAAAAAATGATTTTAGAAGCAACGGTTTAAACTATTCGGCTTAACGATTAAGTCACGGGTTAAGGGCTCTGTAGATACTAAGGTCTGGTCACGGCCACGCGCCACCCACTGCCATCTCCGGCAGTGGTGGTCGCCGGTGGCGACCGGCGGCGGCCAGCGGCGGCCGGCGGTGGTTTTTCGATTACGATCGCACGAGACAACATCCGACCCTTCTCCCTCTCTCTCTCGACCAGTCCCACACACACGCACCCACAACGGCAGCCACGGCCGTCCATCCACCACCGCCACAGCGGCGGCGAACGACGGCGGCGACGGGAACGAGAAGGAAAGAAAGCGAAACATGAAAGGTGATTACCTTACGACGACGCCACGTTATTGCGCCCGGTTCTCACCCTCACGAACTCCGGCGAACAGCAGACTCCGGCAACAGCAGACTCCGGCAGCAGCAGGCTCCGGCAGCAGCAGGCTCCGGCAGCAGCAAGCTCCGGCAGCAGCAGGTGGCTCCGGCGCCTCTCTCTCTCTTGCCGCAGATCACTCTCTCTCTCTCTACGTCTCTCTCTCTCTCGTTCCTTTTCTCGCTGCCGCACCACACACAAAGACGAAATCAAGTTGGGTTGAGGAACAAAAACGTTTGTGTCTTGCTTGGCTTTCACGAAAAAGAAACGAGGATGGGAACACGGCCATGGGCCGTGACCCATGCAACTTCTTCCAACTTTTCACTTAGCCCCCTTAAACTACCCCTGATTTACAATCTTCACTAAAAACGTGGATTTTAACATTTATGGTCCTTTTTGACACCAAACACTAACCACAAACAAATAAGGGTAAGCATTTTAATTAATTAAATAATTAAACAAAAAAAAACGTACCGGGACACGGGTTTTACAACTCTCCCCCGCTTGGATTAGACTTCGCCCCCGAAGTCCGCGCCCGCAAACAGCTCCGGGTAATTCTCCCGCATCTCGGCTTCTGGTTCCCACGTCTATTCCGAACCTTTTCGGTGCTGCCACTGGACCTTCACCAATCCAATGACTTTGTTCCGCAGAGTCTTCGTCTTCCTCTCGACTATAGCTATTGGTTTCTCCACATAGTTGAGTCGCTCGTCAATTTGAATATCTTCAAGGGGAACTACTGCAGACTCATCCATCACACACTTCCGCAACTGAGAGACATGGAACGTGTTGTGGATCAGGCTCAGCTCCTCTGGTAGCTCCAATCGGTAAGCTACTTTCCCCACACGCGCGATGACCTTGTACGGTCTGATATATCGGGGACCCAACTTTCCCCGCTTGCGAAAACGGATTACCCCTTTCCAGGGTGACACTTTCAAAAGAACGTAATCCCCGACTTGGAACTCCAAGCCCGATCGTCTTCTATCGGCGTAACTCTTTTGTCGACTCTGCGCAGTGACTAACCGATCCCGCACCATATGAATCATCTCCGTCGTCTTTAGCACAACATCGGTGCTCCCCAGCACCCTGTGACCAACCTCGCCCCAGCAAATGGGCGTCCGACACTTCCTGCCATACAACACTTCGTACGGCGCTCTACCGATGCTAGCGTGATAGCTGTTATTATAGGAGAACTCAGCTAGTGGAAGATACTGATCCCAACTACCACCAAAGTCAATCACACATGCTCGCAGCATGTCCTCAAGTGTCTGAATAGTACGCTCACTCTGCCCGTCGGTCTGAGGATGAAATGTTGTACTGAAATGCAACCGCGTGCCCATCTCATTCTGAAACTTCTCCCAAAACCGGGAGGTGAAACGAGTATCCCGATCCGAGACAATCGAGACTGGCACCCCGTGCCTAGTTACAATCTCTCGGATGAAAACTTCCGCGAGCTTATCCGCCGAAAAGCTCTCTTTAATCGCCAAGAAGTGAGCGCTCTTAGTCAGACGATCCACAATTACCCAGATGGTATCATTCCCTCGCTGAGTTTTGGGAAGCTTCGTGATGAAATCCATCGTAATCTGCTCCCACTTCCACACCGGAATCTCCAAAGGCTGCAATTTCCCGTGCGGTCGCTGATGCTCCGCCTTGACCTTCCGACAGGTCAAACATACCTCCACACACTTGGCTACATCCCGCTTCATGCCGGGCCACCAATAGCCTTCCCGTAAGTCTCTGTACATTTTGGTAGCTCCCGGATGAATCGAAAACTTGGACTTATGCGCCTCGTCCAATAGTATCTGTCGGTTCCCACCGGTGAATGGGACCCAAACTCTACCATATCGGGTCAATAATCCTCGACTATCCCGTATTAATTTCGGAATCTCTCCTGAAACCCTCTCACGTTTTGCATTTTCCGCCAATACGGCCACCTCCTGAGCGACACTTATAGATTCCAAAAGAGGTGCAACCACTGTCAA
This sequence comes from Saussurea involucrata, assembly GCA_033807775.1. NCBI lineage: Eukaryota > Viridiplantae > Streptophyta > Magnoliopsida > Asterales > Asteraceae > Saussurea > Saussurea involucrata. Next base: position 83,167,222 of record CM066313.1, read on the forward strand.
CCGCTGACACAGACCCTTCAGCGGTCCCCCAACCGGATGTCGACTAAGTGCGTCCGCGACTACATTCGCTTTACCCGGGTGGTAAAGTATCTCGCAGTCGTAATCCTTGACCACATCAAGCCATCTTCGCTGTCGCATATTAAGATTTTGCTGATCCATCAGGTATTTAAGGCTCTTATGATCAGTGTAGATAGTACACTTGACACCATAAAGATAGTGTCTCCAAATCTTCAGAGCAAACACCACTGCTCCCAACTCCAAGTCATGAGTCGGGTAGTTCGCTTCGTGAGGCTTCAGCTGCCTCGAAGCGTAAGCTATGACCTTGCCGCGTTGCATAAGCACGGCACCCAACCCCTGATATGAAGCATCACAATAAACCACCAAGTCCTCCATACCCTCGGGCAAAGTCAACACAGGAGCCTCGCATAAACGTCTGCGTAGCTCCTCGAATGCCTTCTGCTGCTCTTCGCCCCAACTGAAAGCTGCGGTTTTCTTCGTCAGTCGAGTCATAGGCAAGGCAATCTTGGAGAAATCTTGGATAAATCTCCGATAGTACCCTGCTAACCCGAGAAAACTCCGCACCTCGGTAGGAGTTTTCGGCACCTCCCACCGCATTACCGCTGAGATCTTGGCCGGATCGACCATAATACCGTTCTGATTCACGACATGTCCTAAGAATTGGACCTCTCGTAACCAGAATTCACACTTGGAGAACTTAGCATAAAGCTTCTCCCGTCTCAAAACATCCAAAACTTCCCGCAAATGCACCTCGTGCTCCTCTTTCGTCTTCGAATATACGAGGATATCGTCGATGAACACGATCACCGAGCGATCCAGCATCGGGCTGCATACCCTGTTCATGAGGTCCATGAACGCTGCTGGTGCGTTGGTGAGCCCGAAAGGCATCACCACGAACTCGTAATGGCCATACCGCGTACGGAAAGCCGTTTTCTCCGTATCCTCACTTCGTACCCGCATCTGATGATACCCGGATCTCAGGTCAATCTTAGAGAACCGCGAGGCTCCCTGCAACTGATCGAACAAGTCGTCAATCCTTGGCAGAGGATAACGATTCTTTACCGTAAGCTTATTCAGCTCCCGGTAATCAATACACATTCGTTGAGATCCATCCTTCTTCTTCACGAACAAGATCGGAGCTCCCCACGGTGAACAACTCGGCTTAATGAACTCTTTCTCGAGAAGTTCCTGCAACTGATCATACAGTTCCTTCATTTCCGGTGGAGCCAGGCGATAGGGTGCCTTGGCCACCGGAGCAGCACCCGGAATCAGATCGATTCGAAACTCCACCTGTCGTTCGGGAGGTATCCCCGGTAACTCGTCGGGAAACACATCGGCAAACTCCCTCACGACTGGCACATCTTCGGCAGTCTTCTTCGCCTCGTCAATACGCGTATCAATCACATACGCCAAGTACCCCTGACCACTATGCTGAAGGTGTCTCCGAGCCCTCGCCGCGGAACATATTGCCGTAGTCCGCCTGGGCGAGTCTCCCTGAATCAACAACTCTCCCCCGCTTGGGGTTCGAACCCGCACTTGCTTGTGGCGACAAACAATTTCTGCATCAAACGCGTCCATCCAATCCATGCCCACAATCACACAAAGCTCTCGCATAGCTATCGGAATCAAATCTATGGGAAACCTCACACCCGAGATTTCCAACGTGCATCCCCGATACACGTCCGTAACCGTCAAGGTTCGATCATCGGCAACCTCGACTACCAAAGGACATCCTAACCGTCCCACCACTCGGCCCAACCTCTCGCTAAAGGTGCGAGACACAAATGAATGAGTAGCCCCGCTATCAAACATTACAACCGCAGGCACCGAGTTAACTAGAAATGTACCTAACATACAATTAACAACATATATAAAAAAAAGGCATGAAAAGGAAGGACGAAAAGAAAGAGGGTGATAAAGCATACCTGTTACCACCTTAGGCGTCGCCTGCGCCTCTTCCACCTTCAGCTGGTGGACTCTACCTCGGGCTGCCTCTGTCCCCGGCTGACCCGTACGACCGTCAGTGATGCGCAGTGGGGCATTTGCAGGAGCCCTCTGTGCACCACCCCCATCAGTTGCCCTCGCATTCGGACAATTGGCCCTCACGTGGCCCGTCTGCTTGCAGCTAAAGCAGATCATCAATGGCGACTTGCAATCCCGGCTGTGATGACCGGACTGCCCACACTTGAAACACCCGCCAGTCTTCTTCCCACCAGAATCCCTGGGTTTAAACCCACCACTCCTCGAACTTCCGCGCGAATCAGAAAACTTCGACTTCTTTTGCACCGCAGAGACTGGCGTCACAGCCTGTGCTGCCTTTCTCTTTTTGGCTTGGGTCTCTAACTCCAGCTCCCTCCTCCGGGCTGCATCCATCATTGCTGACAAAGAAGCGTACGGTACCGTGCTCACGAACTCTCTGATCTCGGTACGTAACATATCTTTATACCGGGCCATCTTCATTTCCTCCGAAGCGGCATATTGAGGACAAAACAGCGCCATCTCAGTAAATTTCTTGTTCATCTCCTTAACAGTCTCCGTGGTCTGGGTTAGTTCCAAGAACTCCTTCGCTATCCTCTCCATCTCCACCGGAGGCACGTACTCGGCACGGAACCGAGTAACGAACTCTTCCCACGTAAGGGTAGTACGCTCAGCAAGAGTCAGCGCTGAGGCGCACCAATCCTTCGCCCCATCGCGAAGCAAATTCACAGTAAAGCGGACCTTCAGATTATCCGGGCAGCCGCAGGTCAAGAAGGCACACTCCATATCAGAAACCCAACGCATGCTAACTATTGGGTTCGAGTCTCCCTTGAACTCCGGGGGAGAACAGGCAGAGAGATCCCGGTACTGGAACTCTCGATTACGGGGTTGTCCCCCAGCAGGCGGCGGAATCGCTGCAATGCGCTCCTCTAGCAGAACCGTCACCTGATCTTGTATGGCGGTGATAATCTCGGGGATTGCCTCCCCAACCGCATGCGCTACCTCCGCTGCAATCATCTCTCGGATCTGCTCCTCCGTGATTCCCGCCTCAGTTCGCGGCTCAGTCGCGTTGCTCCTCCTAGTGATGGCCATTCTATAAAGAAGAAACATACAACGAGTTATTAGTACCTAATAACTCACATTAACAACACTCACGCCCAGCTCCTTGGAATCCTCGCGACTTTCCCGACTCGAGCACTGATCCTGTGCTTCCGGTAGTAGGAGCTCTACTACTACCTTCCACACATATCATCGCTCGTTCCGAGTCCCATCCCGAGGGGTCCAAGTAGCTTCTCGCCGCAACTACACACATATGCCCGCACCGGCATATATACTCACTCTTCCTAGCTCCCTAGGAATTTCCATCCCAATCACTACCCTTGCTACTAATGAATCCTCACTAATCATAAAAAATGGCCACGCGAATACCCGATTACATGCAGTGCAAAACAAATAGACAGTCGAATACAAGATTCTATCCTAGAACGGTTGGACTCAAACAAGAGTTGCGCAATAGAACTAAATCGAATATTCTAAGGCTATAAGTCTCTTACTGCATACAAGCTAGAGGGCATTCACTTAGTAACCTATCATAATTAGCATCAATTCCTAATAGCAAGCAATTCAACATACCGCATAGTGTCAACAACAGGCAATCTAGCATGCATACTCTATGATCTAGAAAGCAATAAAACACTAAGCATTGTACCTTTCCCTTCGGCTCCGGCTGACTGTACACACTGCGCCCTCGATCACCGTTCCTCGAACGGGTTTTTACTTTTTCTTTTATTTCCAAAAAGATTTAATAAAGAATTTGAAAATTTCCCAGCCGCAACTTGAGACCAAACACACCGAGGTGCGTTTGATTCACTCAAGCTGTGCTCTGATACCATTTGTAACACCCCGCTTACCACAACACAATATTGTCCGCTTTGCCCCACTGGCTCACGGCTTTGTTCTTGGCGACCTGGCAAGGACTTCGCAAGGACTTCCCAGGAGGTCACCCATCCTGGTACTACTCCCACCCAAGCACGCTTAACCACAGAGTTCCCAAGGAACCCGCATGCTTGTGGCCCCAAAACGCGTTGTGTCTGGTAAGGCCAAGGTTTACTAATATACCCAGCATCTCTCCTGTCCACGACCGATGTGGGATATGCCTAAGGTGTTACACACACCCCCCTTAGGGACTCATCGTCCTCGATGAGGTTTGCCCCACCATCCCGAACGGCACAGGAGTGGCTCTGATACCAAGTTGTAACACCCCAAAATTTCAAGGAAATTTAAAATTTTTAATTGCACGCTTTATATATAAAAACTCAATAAATAATCCCAACATATTACTTGCAAGGTCATAAGTATTGTTCAAGTAATCAGAAACCAGCGGAAACAATGTTCAATAATTAAAACAAATATCAGTTAGCTCGTCCCGCGCGCCAGTGTGTACCCGTCACGCCTTAGAGTCACTCGTACCTGAAACCACAGTTTATTGGGAAAGGGTAAGCACGAAGCTTAGTGAATTCAAACACATGCGCAGATAGGAATTATATACACATCACCCCTACCCGCACATAAGCAACAACATCACAAACACATAAAACGAGTAAACATCTACGGGTAATTATGTATCCAACCACCTCAGTACCATCGAGGCCTCGGTCCCACCGAATTGTAACATAATCAGCACCTCAGTACCATCGAGGCCTCGGTCTCACCGAATTGTAACATAACCAACACCTCAGTACCATCGAGGCCTCGGTCCCACCGAATTGTAATATAACCAACACCTCAGTACCATCGAGGCCTCGGTCTCACCGAAACGTAAGGTAACACATTTATACCAAGCATTCAAACCAATCAAATATTATACGCCACAACAACTAGTTCACACCACAAAGACAGTAGTACATGCAAACTATTATGAAATGCATACAACCCCTAACTACACAGTGAGAGAACTCACCTCAAATGCGCGCCTAGCTTAATCAACACGAATCGAGCTTCACAATTACGGTCACCTTCCAGCACCTAAACGCATGTTAAAACGCGTCAATACGAGACCCGGACCCTATGACACGACACACGCTTAAACCGTCACTAAAACTAATTTCCGCTCTCACAAAACAGGTCTGTTCGGGACCCGTTTCGACCCCCTTAAATCCAGAAAAATCCCAATATTATTTCATGGCAAGAAAGTCCTCTGAATTAGGGTTCCAAGGACATATTATACGCCTCCTAACGATTTTTCTACAATTTACTATGAATTAAATACGAACGGTTACCAAAACCGCCAGTTTCGGTCCATCCTGCATAAACAGTCCAAAACAGCCTAGCTACGGGCTTAATCAGACTTTCGGCAAAACACGAAAAACCTTCCCAACTCGAATAGGGAACTATGGCCACCAAAATCAACTCAAAACGAGTTACGAGTAAAACGTTACGGCTTTCGCAAAAACGAGACAGATTCCAGAATTTTCACATGAAATGACGAACCGCAGAACTTGCGACCACTTTTTCTCCCAACTCAAGGCCGAACCAGTTTTCCGCTAAAACACAGAAAACGTGCCCGGTCCCGAGCTCGAAGCGTGGGCGCCAGTTTCGGCTCTATCGGAGTTACGACGGAAAAGTTATTGCCGTCACAAAACAGGGGCTGAACCATATTTCGCATAAAAAAAATGATTTTAGAAGCAACGGTTTAAACTATTCGGCTTAACGATTAAGTCACGGGTTAAGGGCTCTGTAGATACTAAGGTCTGGTCACGGCCACGCGCCACCCACTGCCATCTCCGGCAGTGGTGGTCGCCGGTGGCGACCGGCGGCGGCCAGCGGCGGCCGGCGGTGGTTTTTCGATTACGATCGCACGAGACAACATCCGACCCTTCTCCCTCTCTCTCTCGACCAGTCCCACGCACACGCACCCACAACGGCAGCCACGGCCGTCCATCCACCACCGCCACAGCGGCGGCGAACGACGGGAACGAGAAGGAAAGAAAGCGAAACATGAAAGGTGATTACCTTACGCCGACGCCACGTTATTGCGCCCGGTTCTCACCCTCACGAACTCCGGCGAACAGCAGACTCCGGCAGCAGCAGGCTCCGGCAGCAGCAGGCTCCGGCAGCAGCAAGCTCCGGCAGCAGCAGGTGGCTCCAGCGCCTCTCTCTCTCTTGCCGCAGATCACTCTCTCTCTCTCTACGTCTCTCTCTCTCTCGTTCCTTTTCTCACTGCCGCACCACACACAAAGACGAAATCAAGTAGGGTTGAGGAACAAAAACGTTTGTGTCTTGCTTGGCTTTCACGAAAAAGAAACGATGATGGGAACACGGCCATGGGCCGTGACCCATGCAACTTCTTCCAACTTTTCACTTAGCCCCCTTAAACTACCCCTGATTTACAATCTTCACTAAAAACGTGGATTTTAACATTTATGGTCCTTTTTGACACCAAACACTAACCACAAACAAATAAGGGTAAACATTTTAATTAATTAAATAATTAAACAAAAAAAACGTACCGGGACACGGGCTTTACACGTAGTCATAACAATAAAGGTCCGACTAGACGCCCCACTATTTAGTCCCGCATCACAAACAATTAAAACTACCACACACGTACGAATCGTAATGTAAAAAGTAACCGACATTAGTTATAGTGAGAGAACTCACCTCGTAAGCGCGCCTAGCTCACAAACAATAATTCAAGCTTCACAAATCCAAGATCACTTCCCAACACCTAAACAATCGTTAAAATGTATTAACACGAGACCCGGACCCTAAAACACGACGCACCCTTAAATCGTCACTAAAACGACTTTTTGGTCTAACCAACAGGTCTGTTCGGGACCTGTTCCGACCTCCATAAACCCAGAAAATCCTCAATTAAATTTCATAACCAGAAAGTTCTCAGAGTTAGGGTTCCAAGGACATATTATACACCTCCTAACGATTTTTCTACAATTTATTATGGATTTTACAAAACTGGTTAACTGCACAGCGAAAAACAGCACCTTTCGTTATAAAACAGCAGTTTGACACTAGCTACGGTCCGAACTGGTTTTTTCCGCAAAACATAAGAAACTTACTAGACTCAGAATGGGAACTTTTGGCACTGGTTTCATCCCAATCCGACATTCCTAGCAGAAGTTATGGCTTTCCCAAAACAGTGGCAGAAACTGAGACTATTAAAACGGAATGCGATCTGCCACATCCGGATCTGCTGTATAAACAGCCAATTTACGCCTAGCTAGAGGCCGAACCGGACTTCCGCTAAAACATGAAAAGTGTGGCCGGCACAGAGTGTGAACCGTGGGCACCGGATTCGCCTCAATCCGAGCTACGACGGTAAAATTATGGCCCGTCGCAAAACAGTGGCAGACAAACGTTTTCACATAAAATGATAACTAACGATTATAATCTCATTAAGACAATGCTTAACCCAAACAGCCCCGGGAAGCCTAAAACTTACTGGAACAGATTATACCAAGGTGTAACAACAGCCGTGCACCACCCCCCTTGCTGACTCCGGCGGCGGTGGTGGTCGGCGGCGATCACGCACACACGCACACACACCCTCATATCCACCGCCCTCTCTTTCGATCGCTCTACGCGAACCCATCCGCACCCGCAACCACACCAGCCCCGACCGCCCACGCCCGGCCACCACAGAGGCGGCGTGCGGCGGTGGTTGCTTCGCCGGAAAAGAAAAGGGAAAAAGGAAAGGAAACGAGAAGAGAATGTACCTCTCGACGATTACGATACCGCAGCAAGAAAAACAACAACCCTTCCTCCTTCTCGACTCTCTTCCTCACGACCTCCTTCTCGCCGGCGTAACAGCTCCGGCGGCAGCAGCAGCGGCGGTGGCCGGTGGTTCCTTCTTTCCGGTCGGTGCACAAACGAAAGCAAAAGGGAAGTGGCCGTAGGGTTCTTTTTTTTTTGGTTTCTTTCTTGGTTTTCTTCTCACGCCACACTACATCCAATTTAAGGGTTTTATTTTTCCCTTTTGTTTACTTCTCACGCCACCACACAAAAATCATCACAAGGGCTGCGTTTTTTGCATGGGCCGAAATCCATGATGGGTTTTTGGGCCTTTGACACAAATAGCCCCTCCACTTACAACTCTCTCGCAACTAACCAAAAAATTCCGACACTTTAACAATTAGACCCAACTCGACTAACCCCGATAACGGAAACCACATAAAATCAAACCTAAAAGAAAAGAATTAATACTAATAAATTACATACCGGGACACGGGCTTTACAGTAGATTCCATGATTGGGATCAACCCCCACAGCAGTTAGTATCTGTTCTGGAAATGGTGTAACGTCCTAAAAATTACAATAAATTTTAACTTTCAAAAATAAACATTTTATTAAATGAAACCTCAATAAATATCCAAAACCGTTTCGTTTGCAAACTTAACAATAAATATTCTCAATAAAGATAAACAGCGGAATTAAATTGTTTAAATGATAATTCTAATCTCATAAATATAATAAACTCTTCGCGCGCGTCAGTGTGTACCCGTCACACCTTGGAGCCACTAGTACCTGAAACCACATTTATAGGAAAAGGGTAAGCACAAAGCTTAGTGAATTCCAACACATGCGCAGATAGCAATTATATGCACATCACCCTATCCGCACAAGATCAAACAACACAACAACTACATAATACAGGTAAACATATACAAGTAATTATGTACTCAACTCCTCGGTCCCACCGAGCCCTCGATCCCACCGAGTTCACACAACATTTCCACCCACTTCCTCGGTCCCACCGAGCCCTTGGTCCCACCGAGTTCACACAACATTTCCACCCACTTCCTCGGTCCCACCGAGATATATATATATAATACGTATTTATACTAAGCATATAAACCAATCAAATACTACGCACCACAATACAACTAGTTCACCCCACAAAATCAGTAGCACACACAAACTACCGCAATATACATACAATCCCTAACTACACAGTGAGAGAACTCACCTCGAAAGCAAAGCGGATATCCACGAACAGCAATACGAGCCCGCCAACTCCAACCTACTTCTTTCCCCCTAAAGAAATGTTCCCACGTGTCAACACGACACCCCAACCCACAATTATAAACATAAGACTAAACGAGCGACATTTCAGCTTTTCGGTCTAAACTGCAGGTCTGTTCGGGACCTGCTTATCCCTCTTTAGACCCACTAATCCAGAATTATTAATCCATAACTAGAAAGTTCCATGTCTTAGGGTTCCAGGGACATATCGCACACGTTCTAACGATGTCCCTATCGTCTTACATGAATTTTACAAAACCGACTCGCAGTGCAGTGAAAAACAGGACCTGTCAGTACAAAACGATGATTTGACCCTAGCTAGAGGCCGAACTGACTTTTCCGCAAAACATACAAAACTTACTAGACTCATATTGGGAGATTTTAGCACTGGTTTCACCTCGATACGATATTCCTAGAAAATGTTATGGGTTTTATAAAACAGGGGCAGAATAGGCGACCTTCACATGAAATGACGTTTTTAACAACGGTTTAAGGTTTTCGAGTTTGCAAGCTAGGATTTACGCAAATAAAGTTTAGGCATCTAAGGTTCAACCGTACGAGCACCACCCACTGCCACCTCTGGCAGTGGTGGTCGGCGGCGGCGGCGGCAGCCACCACCGGCGGTGGTGTTGATTCGATAAAAGAAACCGACGAGACCCAAAAAGGGAGTATCTACCTAACCCATCTCGCCACACACACACCCACACGCAGCCAGACGGCCGTAGACCCGCCATCCCAGCCACCGGGCTGGCGGTGCACGACGGCGACAACCGGCAGCAGCCATGGCCGCATACGGCGGCGATGGTGGTTTCATGAAGAGTTCTCAGCGGCGAAAGAAAAAGAAGCAAGAAGAAAGAACTTACCTCTTGTCGACGACGAAACCGCGGCCACAACGAGATCCCGACTTCCCCCCGATCGCCGGTTCCTTTCTTCCTTTTTCTCTCTCGCTCTCTCTCTCTCTCTCTCCTGCAGAAAACCCAGCGACGGCGCTGGTGGAGCTGGATGGTCTCGCGGCGGCAGCAAAGAAGGAAGGGAGAGGATGTCGTTTAGGGTTTTCGTTGATGTGGTGATGATTGTGAGACGTAGGCTACCAAGGAAAAAGAAAAGGGAGGGGGTTTCGGTTCCTTGCATGGGTCGAAACCCATGCTACTTTCACCCAAGCCCAAACCTAGCCCCTCTAAAACCAAAACTTATACATAAATCTAAACAACCCAAAAAAAAATTAACATTTTGGTCAACGATATTAACTCCCAAAAAATACGATTAATACGAGGAAGGAGAAAATTAATTAAATAAATAAAATAGGAAAAAAACCATACCGAAACACAGGCTTTACAACTCTCCCCCGCTTGGCTTAGACTTCGTCCTCGAAGTCTCTGTCAACGAACAGTTCCGGATAGTTCTCCCACATCTCAGCTTTGGGTTCCCAAGTCCACTCGGAACCCTTTCGGTGTTGCCACTGGACTTTCACTAACTGGGATCTAAATTTCTCACACCGTCTAAAAAAAATTGCTCGAATACTTTTCTTACCAACAAAACTCCTTCAATAACATTGAAATTATGATCGGAAGAACACTCCGACAACTGGATTCATTCCTAGTCAAACGACTTCGGTTGTCTCCCAACCTTAGATATTCCATACATCCCGATTCAAATTTTCAAGTTCTAACCATTCTAAAGTTGCTTACCAATATGCCCTACTGGATACTCGAATCCGATCATTCCTACCATTAACTGTTTAACTTCCACGAGTTCTAATAGACTCCCAAAATTTATTTCACACGAATCATCAAACCAATAAATTTATAATCACCCACGAAGGTCATTCCACCATGACCATTCATCACAAGTTAGCATTCCAGGGTTACTACTACCATCACCATAATTATTTTAAAATCGGCTACAATTCTTCGATTACACTAAAGGTGTTTGGCCTTAAGCCCAAAAGTCGACACCTAAATATACCACTTACCTCAAAAAGGTTACTGCGCATTTATTCTCTTAATTACAAAGGGCATCATTCCCTTAACTGATATCATTCGGCCTACAGTACCAACACGCGTGGAATACCCAACCTTCCATCGTCGACGTATCTTCCACACTTGCTCAACGAAGCCCAGTTACACCGTATCGAGGATACACCTTGACGTCTACCTCCCACGTAACGCCTCAAGGCCTGGCACATCGGAACTACCTCTCAGGTAAGTGCCCAAGTCTATATCCTCCTAGTGCCTACTGGAAAGTCAAGGTCATAAAACATGAATACCGGGGTCCCACCCCGAGATACCCAACCGACCATTACCAACGACTGACTAACATGCCCATGGATCCAATGCAAACAGTCTACTAACAACATGCCTATCCCGGAATGACTCACTCACCCAACATGGAAATACTCAACGTACAATAAATGCAAAACTGTGCAACAAAAACAACCCATCAACAAGACTCCACATCGAGCCATTAAAACCGTGAAATTGACCCATGACTATCTCAAAGTCAAAACCGAGCAAAACGCTCCACTCTTACTAGACCCATAAGTCGGTCAAAAACGCATTTAAATAAAGTTTAAGCAAACAATACTCTAAAATCAACATTAGTCCTAAAACTCAATACGGGTTTAACAAAAGAGTTTTCCAGAAGGACTCACGCCCTTAAAATTTTCCATATGACACATAACACTTAAAAGCGCATTTCCCAAATGGTTTACAAAATGTTTTCAACACCAAGATTTTTCATCTCAAAAAGATCATATGCAATAAAACTACTATTACCAGGTCGGTAGTTACGCAAAAATGGACACGCTCGTCTCACATAGTAAAAATCATGTTGAAAATCATTCCATTGCCGTTCAGTTTACTTACAAAACACAAAGTGTAATGAATAATTTCTTTTAAAATGAACCACCACGGTTCTGGTATGGATTGACTCATGACATGCAGGCAAGGTAACTGCTCAATTTCAACGGTGTGCAACAATTTTTCACACGTACTTCAAAAGAAGCCCAAACGGCAATTTACTCAAAATTATTTTCTGACCATCCAAATGATATGGAACAAAGTTTACCAATCAAAATTTGTGTGCGTCAGTTATTTATACAAAACAAGGAAACGATTCATTGACAATAAAACATTTAGCAGACTAAAAAGCGCACCAAACAACTCATGATAAAATGTTACCAAAAATATTCTCTCATGCATCATTTAGGTCACATATAAATCGATCCACACACTGAACTATTTAAAATAATATACTTAGTAAAACAAACTCATATTAAACAAATCACCAACAAAGTTTGTAACTCTCGTGATGAAAAGGTTTCATGCACTTTCAAAACCATAATTCGAAATCTTGTGTGTGTGCCAAACATTTCCCAAAATTCTAAAACACAATCCACATAAGGATTGGAAACACAAGAATTAGTTAATGTAATTTTATTTTCAAAATCAAACTTTGTGCATGACTTAGTCGGCATTCTAAGTCTCGACTCGTACTACTCCAAATCCCTCTGGTCCACTATCGTCATCCGGACATTTAAACCTCTTAGGGCAAGTTGGAATTCACGTCAAATCATCTTACGGCTTTTCCTCAAAACAAAGTCGGCTCAAAAGCCTATGATTCTAGCAGAATCGTCAATCCTGACCCGAAATGGTCTACTTAAAACAAATATTACATCAACAACCTCAACCACAAGTGGACAGCCTAACCGTCCTATACTACGGCTCAAACGCTCACTACAAGTGTGAGGCACGAAATAATGGGTAGCCCCGCTATCAAACATCACTACAGCAGACACCGAGTTAACTAAGAACGTACTTAATCACACAGCTTAAGCAAAATGCAACTACATACAATAATCAATAAAAGAAAAACACGTGATGAAATATACCTGTCATCACTATAGGCGTAGCCTGTGCCTCCTCCACCGTCAGTTGATGAACTCTACCTCAGGCCGCCTCGGGTCCAGCCTGACCCACACGATTATCAGTAATACGCAAGGGAGCAGCCGCAGGAGCTCCTTGTGCCCCACCCCCAACAGTAACCCTCGGATTCGGGCAGTTGGCCTTCACGTGGCCCGTCTGTTTGCAGTTAAAACAGACCATCAGTGGTACCCTGCGATCCCGACCGTAGTGTCCTACCTGGCCACACTTGAAACAGTTGTCGTTTCTACTTCTGCTACTATCCTTGGTTTTAAACCCACCGCTCCTTTGATTCAAGAGCGAGTCTGAAAACCTCGTTTTCTTTGGAACCGCCGATTTTGGTGCAACGGCCTGCGCCGTTTTCCTCTTCTTAGTCCGTTCCTCTAACTCAGGTTCCTGTCTCCGAGCAGCCTACATCATCACTATTACTTCATCACGAACGGTGGTAATAATCTCGGGGATTGCCTCCCTAATAGCATGCTTTACTTCAGCCGCGATCAACTCACGTATCTGCTCAGTAGTGAGTTCAATACTAACATTTGGTTCAACATCGTTGTTCCTCCTTGTGATGGCCATCCTAGGTAATAATACAACGAGTTATTAGCACACAATAACTCATACTAACAACGCTCACGCTCAACTCCTCGGATTCCTCGTGACTTTCCCCGACTCGAGCATTGATCCTGTGTTTCCGATAGTAGGAGCTCTACTACTACCTTCCACACCTATCATCACTCGTTCCGAGTTCCATCCGGAGTGTCCAAGTAGTTTATCGCTGATAACTACACCCATATGCCCGTACCAGCATATGTACGCATTCTTCCTAGCTCCCTAGGAATTCCACCTCTAAACACTACCCTTGCTACAACGAAATCCCTACTAGCCATCACGAGTTGCCTCGCGAATACCCCTTCACATGCAGCGTGAAACAAATAGACAGTTGAATACAAGATTCTATCCTAGAACGGTTGGACTCAAACAAGAGCTGCGCAATAGAACTAAATCAAATATTCTAAGGCTATGTGATCCTTACTGCATACAACCTATAGGGCATTCACTTAACAACCTACCATGACTAGCATAAATTCCAACTAGCAAGCAAAGAACATGCAGTACAGTGTAAATAGCACCAGCAATCTAGCATGCATACTCCTATGATCTAGAAAGCAATAAATACACTAAGTACTGTACCTTTTCCCTTGGCTCCGGCTGACTGTACACACTGCGCCCTCGATCACCGTTTCTCAAACGCATTTTCCTTTCTTTTATTTTCCAAAAACTATAAAGAAAATTTTATAGCCACAAACTTGAGATCAAACACACCGAAATGTATTTGATTCGCACAAGCTGTGCTCTGATACCAAGTTGTAACGTCCCAAAAATTACAATAAATTTTAACTTTCAAAAATAAACATTTTATTAAATGAAACCTCAATAAATATCCAAAACCGTTTCGTTTGCAAACTTAACAATAAATATTCTCAATAAAGATAAACAACGGAATTAAATTGTTTAAATGATAATTCTAATCTCATAAATATAATAAACTCTTCGTGCGCGCCAGTGTGTACCCGTCACGTCTTGGAGCCACTAGTACCTGAAAACACATTTATAGGAAAAGGGTAAGCACAAAGCTTAGTGAATTCCAACACATGCGCAGATAGCAATTATATGCACATCACCCTATCCGCACAAGATCAAACAACACAACAGCTACATAATATAGGTAAACACATACAAGTAATTATGTACTCAACTCCTCGGTCCCACCGAGCCATCGGTCCCACCGAGTTCACACAACATTTCCACCCACTTTCTCGGTCCCACCGAGCCCTCGGTCCCACCGAGTTCACACAACATTTCCACCCACTTCCTCGGTCCTACCGAGCCCTCGGTCCCACCGAGTTCACACAATATTTCCACCCACTTCCTCGGTCCCACCGAGTTCACACAACATTTTCACCCACTTCCTCGATCCCACCGAGATATATATATATATATAATACGTATTTATACTAAGCATATAAACCAATCAAATACTACGCACCACAATACAACTAGTTCACCCCACAAAATCAGTAGCACACACAAACTACCGCAATATACATACAATCCCTAACTACACAGTGAGAGAACTCACCTCGAAAGCAAAGCGGATATCCACGAACAGCAATACGAGCCCGCCAACTCCAACCTACTTCTTTCCCCCTAAAGAAATGTTACCACGTGTCAACACGACGCCCCAACCCACAATTATAAACATAAGACTAAACGAGCGACATTTCAGCTTTTCAGTCTAAACTGCAGGTCTATTCGGGACCTGCTTATCCCTCTTTAGACCCACTAATCCAGAATTATTAATCCATAACTAGAACGTTTCATGTCTTAGGGTTCCAAGGACATATCGCACGCGTTCTAACGATGTCCCTATCGTCCTACATGAATTTTACAAAACCGACTCGCAGTGCAATGAAAAACAGGACCTGTCAGTACAAAACGATGATTTGACCCTAGCTAGAGGCCGAACTGACTTTTCCGCAAAACATACAAAACTTACTAGACTCAAAATGGGAGATTTTGGCACTGGTTTCATCTCGATCCGATATTCCTAGAAAACGTTATGGGTTTTATAAAACAGGGGCAGAATAGGCAACCTTCACATGAAATGACGTTTTTAACAACGGTTTAAGGTTTTCGAGTTTGCAAGCTAGGGTTTACGCAAATAAAGTTTAGGCATCTAAGGTTCAACCGTACGAGCACCACCCACTGCCACCTCCGGCAGTGGTGGTCGGCGGCGGCGGCGGCGGCATCCACCACCGGCGGTGGTGTTGATTCGATAAAAGAAACCGACGAGACCCAAAAAGGGAGTATCTACCTAACCCATCTCGCCACACACACCCACACGCAGCCAGACGGCCGTAGACCCGCCATCCCAGCCACCGGGCTGGCGGTGCACGGCGGCGACAACCGGCAGCAGCCGTGGCCGCATACGGCGACGATGGTGGTTTCATGAAGAGTTCTCAGCGGCGAAAGAAAAAGAAGCAAGAAGAAAGAACTTACCTCTTGTCGACGACGAAACTGCAGCCACAACGAGATCCCGACTTTCCCCCGATCGTCGGTTCCTTTCTTCCTTTTTCTCTCTCGCTCGCTCTCTCTCTTTCCGACAGAAAACCCAGCGACGGCGCTGGTGGAGCTGGATGGTCTCGCGGCGGCAACAAAGAAGGAAGGGAGAGGATGCCGTTTAGGGTTTTCGTTGATGTGGTGATGATTGTGAGACGTAGGCTACCAAGGAAAAAGAAAAGGGAGGGGGTTTCGGTTCCTTGCATGGGCCGAAACCCATGCTACTTTCACCCAAGCCCAAACCTAGCCCCTCTAAAACCAAAACTTATACATAAATCTAAACAACCCAAAAAAAAAAATTAACATTTTGGTCAATGATATTAACTCCCGAAAAATACGATTAATACGAGGAAGGAGCAAATTAATTAAATAAATAAAATAGGAAAAAAACCATACCGGAACACAGGCTTTACAAATGGCCCTTTCCATCACTACGGTCGGTCTATCGAACACGGGGTCAGAAGTGAATTACGATAAAAGCTCCATCCAAGCCTAACAAATCTCTGTCACATGCTTTGAATCCCTTCTTAAGTGGACCTAAACAGATGTATATTCTCCTGAATTGTCTAGTATCATTTGCCTCATTTTGCTCAACCTGTAGATCCAACTTAATAGTTGTATCACTGTTGGTCCTCTACAACTCAAGATAGTAGTCTCTCAACCATGAATATTGTAGACTGTAATTACCCCCTGTGTGTTGCCATTGTCTTTGCCCTGAATGCCTTCTGCTTTGAAACATGAACATCCAACTTCCTTTGAAGTTGATCCTTTAAGGCATTAAGTGGTATATTAGGGTTAGGAATAATTGTGTCCTCAACTTGCTCAGAGAGATAGATTTCTGTATATTGTGTTACCTTTCTAGTTTGTAGACATTTATGGTCATCAATGTAGGTTTTAACCACCCACGTTTCATCTTGGTTGCTTGTGGATGCATATAGAGTCCAAGGACAAACAGGCCCACCACTTGTATTTAACTTTCTTGATTTTATTGACTCTTGACTAGGCCTACCAACCTGTTTTTTTGAGTCCACAACCTTCCCTTTGCAAATGGCCCTTATTCTTTTGTTATCATTTCTTATTAGGCCAATGTCCCTTTTGGTCTCAACTGCATGCTCTGCAACCAATTTCTTGATCTCTTTCTATTGTCAAACTCTTGTCCAACATAAAAGCCTGTTTTACAAGTTCTGTTTCTATGCTCTGCTTCATAGTTCTTTCTTAAACCATGCAAATGTTTTCTCCTTTCTGCCTCAAAATCAGAAGATTCTCCACTGTCATAGTCATCAAACTGAAATGGCTCCACATCATCTCCTATGTTGCCTTCAGAAAATAAGTCCTGAAAGTTTGCATTACAATCTGCATCAAAGTCCATAGTTGAGTAGTAGCCCATCATATCCACATCAAAGTCATCATCCATCCCATATTCATCATCTACCAAGTAGTCATCATCCTCAGCCAATGCCTCTTCACCAATCTGAGGCCCTGTGTTTTCTTCACCCATCTCAGGCCCTGTGTTTTCACCACCCAACTCAGGCCATGTGTTTTCATCACCCATATCAGGCCATGTGTTTTCACCACCCATGTCATGCCCTGTTTGAGGTTCACCCATGCCATGCCCTGTTTATGATTCACCATCTCCATGTAGCATATTTGTTTCTGTTTCAAACCATCCAAGAAGTAGTTTTTTCTTGCATGTAGAACTACTTGCTTGTTTTCTACACCTACGAAGTGGTGGTGATACATCCCCTGTCATTTCATCTATAACAACATTTGAAGCCCTTGGTGATTTGAAGTGAGCGTTTAAGGTTGAAGTCCAATGCTTTATGTACAACTCAATCATTTTATACTTAGTAGTATACTTTAACAATTTTAGAATGTCCCGGTCACTTCCTAATGGTTGAAGTCCAAAATCTAGGTCAGAATCAGTGGTAAGGAAATGATAGAACATTGGTTGACGAGAAGTATAACCCATCTCAGTGATCATAGTATTCACTTCATGTACACTTAACTCGTCACAGTCAACTAAGTCAACGAACCGTACCTTACCATTCATGTACTTCCTTCCTGAAGCCCATGTAAAAAATCCTCCATGATTGATCTTCATGGTGATGATATTGGGATAGTGCTCTACAATAAGAGATTACCACATAAAGAGATTAACCATTATCACTCCTACTTGAACAAACCCTATTTTTAGCTTATTAACATAACGACATTGAAAAGTGACATTTGTACGCACATTTCATATGGAAAAAACCCCAAATAAGAAGTGTACACAGAAGCACATTTTTTTCAATCTTTGTTGATGCATCAGTACAGTAAAACGAAGAGAAATGGAGTAGATGAACTTACCATAAACTTCATACGAATCAAAGTCTAGGTCGTTCCATCGAATTTCCCACATTGTGTCTGATTGATTGTCGATCTTGGTGAGGACGATGATGAACAGGGTGTTTGATGAGGAAGACGATCGAGGTTTTTGGATAAATAAGGGGTATAATCTATTAAAAGGGGAGGGAAACTTGAAATGGCGACTTTACCCTCATGCAAATGGGGGTTAACGGAGGGTGGAGTAACGGAGTTAGCGCTAGGGACCAAATCGTTACGAAAATAAGGACCACATGGCCTTATTGGAATAAAAAAATTGTGGGGACCATTTTCGTTTCATTTTTCAAACCACAGGGACCAAATCCGTAATTTACTCTAAATTATATTAATAAAAAATTAAAATTAAAATTAAAATTAAAAAAAAATAAAAAAAATAAAAAACTAAAGTATTAAATTAAATGAGGGTATTTTTGTCATTTGGGCAAATTTGGATGAAATGGAATTCAATTCCATCCATTTTGTAAATGAATGGTGAAATCCACCAATGAAGGAATTCAATTTCATCCATTCAATTCCATGGGTAACCAAACATGCTATTGGAATTCGGTCAACGGAATTGACCATTCCAATTCCATCTAATTTCGGCGGAATCCAACGAACCAAACGCACCCTTAATTTCTTGACGAATGAAAATGAACAAAAAAAGTTTATTAGTTTAGGGTGTATGTTCATCCATTTATTTGATTATAATAATTTTATAGATCAAGCCATATACAATCATAATAGAAGGACTGATTATGGGCTTAATCATAACAGATGGACCATTTATGTAAAACACAAAAGTCTACAATGGACAGCGGTGGCGCATTCACGGGGTTCTTTGAATGGCGACTTTGCCAGATTGTGTACCACAGAGGCTTCGTCGGTTTTCTTCATTTTAGAAACAAAATATCGTCATTTTCCGATCACCGGAAAATTTTTCTGGTGATCGGACGCACCACCGCCACGCCGTCGGTTCCATACACCATGAATTCACCGGAGCGAATAGAGGAGTCAACCAACAACATCGAAGATGAGGGGAAGAGGAGTTCTTTTGTTTACCTATTGCTCAGATGCTGTATTGCTCTTGTATTCTCTATATGTTTCCTGGCTTTGGTTGCCTTTTCGCTCGCGATTTTAGCAGTGATCATCAGCAACCTCTCGATTTCGTATCCAATCTCCGTCCCCTGCCAGTGCAAGATAGTATCAAGCAGTAAGTTTTTTCTAAATTGTTTTTAATTTCGCAGTGTTTTGCTAGTTAAGAATGAGGAAAGGTTAAAAATTAGGGTTTAAATTGAGCCGATGAATTGAATTAATGCAATTTGAGAACTTCATAGAGATTATAGTGCAAATCTGATTACCTAATTTCTGTTAAATCGTTCATTGTTTGTTCAGCTCAATTGAAAATTTCCTAGGTGGTGTCTACTTGCTTGTCGAAGTGTGTTCATTAAGTATTACATCGGTTCTACAAACATGGACACTTTCACTTTCGTTGTCATATGGTCTAAATCTTAAATTTGAAGTTCACATGTTTCAGTTTGATCATTGGTTGTGGTTTATAATTTAACATAATCTCCTGGTTACCGCATAATCTAAATATGGTTATATCAAGTTTGGATTCCAGGATAACTCATATCACCACAGAACTGGAAACACCTCTGGATTTGTTGGACAGATCTGTATTAGTTTTCTTGGCTTTTCCTGCTTTTATGTTGGTACTTCACTATTGTTGTTTCTCATTTGTGGAAAGCCATGGTGTTAACTGTTCACATATCACACATGTTTTAAGGAGTATATCTTGGTATACATTATGAGTTATGATTTAAAGTTAAAAAGAACCCAATTGCAACATTCATTATGTTCTTCAATTTAGTTAAGGAGGTTGCTATGGACATGCCACTTGAAAACAGTGAAACAAACCCTAATATAGTGTTCTTGAATTCAATAGGTTTGTGAATGTAGCTAACAGTTCAAGAACCTGTAGATTTAAAGGAGAGTATTAACTTTTCACCTTTTCCCAAAGGAGATGGTAGGTTTTTGGATGTTAACCAGGGATTCATGATATTGTAAATTGAAGTACAGAAGCAAGTTTTTACATTTCCAAAACTGATATGGGATTTATACAATACAATAAATGACATGACAATAAATGACATGTGGAGTGTTTCCAGAGAAAGACAAGGTGCAACCAAGCATTTAGCTACATGGTAAAGAGTAAACACTTGATACCTTTTCAACTTGACACCTCACTTTCCCAGTGATCTTTTTCCATCTCCATTACAGCTGTTTCAGGACACTTCATTCCATTAGCACTAGACTTGAATGATCATCATGTTACATGAGCTTTCATGATCGACAAATTTTACCCTTTCTCATCTGCTAGATAAGCCATTTGTCAAATATTTTAACAACCAAATCTCCTGCTTGGTAACTCATTTAGGTATTTGTCCTAGATGGTTTGGCTTGTACAACTCAATTGTAGAGACAGTTTGGCAGTAAATGGGGCTCAACTAGTTAATGGACTCATGTTTATCTTGAATTCTTCTAATAGTTAGTTGGAGCCTTCTTCTAAGTGTAGATTGCATGTGATCAAGAGGTATCCATTATGATTTAGAAGATGGTGTGAGCATTGGGTTTAATTGTGCCATGATAATGCTATTTCATGGAAATCTATCAAGTGTGTAGTAAATCTGTGTAGTGTTTATCTTTATATCAAACTGAAACTGATATATCTGGAGCAGATAATTGTCCAACACTACTTCTGATTCATACCCCCAGAAAATTGTTTACTTGATATACCAAAATTGCTTCCATTTCATTCAGACATCTTGGGAATAAGTAAAGATCTTTGGATATCTGATGCACCAGCGCAGGTAAGGGTAATGAATGTATCCAGACTTAACACTTCCCCAGCATGTCTAGCAACCTCTCAAGTAAGATTTTCCGTGTTCATTGCTTCCATAGAATCTATTTGGTGCAAGTGTTGACTGTCGAGTCTCCTATTTTCAAAAAGTGGGGTGTGGTAGTGGATCTAAAACTGGATCGAGGAGACACCCTCAGCATCTACCTGTCAATATAGGGTTTAAATCGACTGTTGAAGTGGATACATGCAATCTGAAGGCAGCTGTTCTAGCAGAAATTACAGTGTGAATCAGATTGCCTAATTTTAGCTAGATTATGTAATTAACTCTTAGGTCTGATTGTTAGGGTAAAGTTGCTTGTATGGACATACCCTTTAACAAACACAAGCTCAATAGAGTTCTGGAATTCATTAGATTCTGAACATAACCGACTCTTCAAGAAACAGTGAGTTGGGGAGGAGTAACTTTTTTACTTCTCCCTTAAGGATATAGGAGAGAAACAAGTATTCATGTTTTCTGAGACCAATAAATGTCAACTTTCAAAAGTAAATGTCTACTTTTCCATTCTACCCTTAATTATGTGATGGAGAAAATTGGGTAAAATTGTCTTTTTGTTAATTAAAAAGTGTAATAATTACGCATATCTAAAACTGTGTGTCGGTTGGCGTAATATATATGGTTTTTAATATCATTATTCATTTAATAATAAATAGAAAACATATATATGTATATATTGTAACGTCCCAAAAATTTCAGTAAATTTTAACTTTAAAATAATGCATTTCATTAACATCAAAACATAGATAACCAAACCCAATTACAAATGGATTCAACTCCGTTAATTTAAAAATGCCAACTATAATTCATGCAGCGGAAAATGTAATAAATTCAAACTTAATGTTTTAAAAATGAACATTTAGAAAAGCCTTCGCCACGCGCTTGTGTGTACTGTCACGCCCGACTGCCGCTCGCACTTGAAACATAAGTTGTAGGGGAACGGGTAAGCACAAAGCTTGGTGAATTCTAACACCTACGCAGGTAGCAATCACATATATATATATATATCGCCCCTATCCGCACATAGGCAATCAACACCACGATCACGTAGTACAACAACACAACTAAATTAAACATGTACTCAAATACCTCGGTCCCACCGAGCCCTCGGTCCCACCGAGTTTTCACAATTCGTTATCCGCACTAACTCGGTCCCACCGGGCCCTCGGTCCCACCGAGGTGTATACAAAGCACAATCATTCAATAACACATACAAATAATGCAACACATATATATAATTCCTAGTCTACGCGGTGAGAGAACTCACCTTAAAGCAACGCAAGTATCCGCAACAGCAACACAAGCCGGCCAACTTCACTCACTTTTTCCCACCTAATTACGTGTTAACAAATGTCAAAGTGAAGTCCCAACCCAAAACCACAACTACTAGATTACAAGTTAATTATTCCAGCTTTTACTCTAAAAACACAGGTCTGTTCGGAACCTGTTTAACCCTCTTAAACTCATCAACCCAGAATTATTATTCCATAATCAGTTAGTTCTATGTCTTAGGGTTCCAGGGACATATCGTACGTGCTCTAACGATTTTTCTACAATTTAATGTGAATTTTCTAAAAACGGAACGCGAAACTGTCACGTTCAGACCTGCTGTGAAAACAGCCATTTTAAGCATAGCTAGAGGCCGAACCGGACTTCCGCTAAAACACGAAAAGTGTGCCCGGCCCAGAATGTGAACCGTGGGCACCGGTTTCGCCTCAATCCGAGCTACGACGGAAAAGTTATGATCGAAATAAAACAGGGACAGAAAGACACTTTCCACATGAAATCATAATTATAGCCTACACTTATATTAAGCCGCGACTTAACCCAAACAGACCCGAACTCAGCTGTGACTTATTGATTAAAGCTATAAGGGCTGTGCAAACCGTGCACCACCCACTGCCACCTCCGGTAGTGGCGGCCGTTGGCGGCGGCGGCGGCGGCGGTACGGTTAATAACTTCCTGCGAAACCACACCAATTCGCACACCCCGACTTACCCACACACACACACACACACACACGTACAACTCCTGCCGACGCAGCGGCGGCGTACGGCGGCGGCCACACCGCCGGCAACCATGGCTGCGGCGGCGGTGGTGGTGGTGGTGGTTCATGGCGTTCCGAAAACGAAACCAACAACGAAAAAGAAAGGGAAAACGGAATTACCTCGACGTGACTTCTCCTCCCCCCTTTTTCCGGCAGAAACGGCCACGACGGCGGCGGCGGTCTCTCTCCCGGCTGCTCCCTCCCTCTCTCTCACGGCGTCGCTCTCTCTCTCTCTCCTTCTCGGCCGCCTCTCTCTCTCTCTCTCTCTCTCTGCGATGGCAGCAACAATGGGGAAGGGAAGGGGGTGTCTTAGGGTTTCTTGGTGGGTTGCAAAAGTGAAAACGAAGGGGGAAGGGGAGGGGGTCGGTCCTTTGGCCGATCCCTTGCATAACTAGGGCCCCCTTGCCATTTTTGGCCCCTCAACTAACCTCTTCTCGCAAACTAACAAACGATTTGACATATTTAACAATTAGGTCCAAATCGTCTAATCCCGTTAATGGAAACCAGTCAAACCACGTTAAATAAAACTTAAAAAAAAGAAATAATAAGGAGAAATTACATACCGGGATACGGGCTTTACATATATAATTATGTATATGACATACACATTTGTTGCCTTAGGCCCCGCCTTGAAAAATGTTGTGTTCTTGCCGTGGCGTGAAAGCTTGACCTCACCGCCATGCCACGCCACGCCTCACGCCATTTAGAACCTTGGTTTCTGTTGAACGTGATTAGGGTAAATAAACGGTTAGAATATTTTGGTTTACTCTGGTTAGGGAGTTCACTCAGGTGTAAGCATAGTAGTGGAACATAAATATTGGCCTAACTTCTCAGAGTTGTCTCTGATGATGCCTGCTCTTCTGCCACTTCGACTTGTTTAGCAGCATATCCTCTGCTCGCTCTCATTATAAGAATGGCATGATACATGGATGCTAATTTATTTCTGCGTTGTACTATTTTGGGAAGTCTTTATGGGCCTGTTTGGTAGTGGCTTAATGAGCTTAATAAGGCCTTCAGCTTATTCGCTCAGCTATATAGAGATGTTTGGTAGTGGCTTAATAAAAAAAACCATGACTTATTCGCTCAGACTACAGGGAGCTTTATTTGGTCAGACACCCTTTTTCCCCATTTACCCCTCAAAATAATAAAACACTCTCAGCTCACAAAACCCTCACTCCAGCCACCTCCCTCCCATGAACACCCTCCAGCAGCACCGCCTCGTCGATCTGCTCTCCACGGCGACTTCTCTCTCAGATCGAAGCTTCTCACCGGCAACCCTCTCTCTCACCGGAGCATCTCACCGGAGCATCTGGTTACCGTCCTCTCTTCTCTTCTCGGCGCTGTTGTGAAATAAAAAGGGATGGGTTTTATTTCTTGAAAAATAGGAAGTAATCTCCCATCTTCAGGTTTAGATAATTAGATTTGAAACTCTTAATTCTTCTCATTTTAGATTTTATGTTGTAGATGTTTGACTGATTTAAAAAAGGATGAAGATGATCTTCTCGTTTATTGAGTTTCAGTTTTTTGATTTCTTCTTGAAGATGAAGGCACAGCAAGCAAGATGATTGGTATCCACAAGGGTTTTCTTATCTTGAAGCTACAGCAACTTTCTTATCTTTATTTTATTTTGATTTTTAATTTCTTGTAATTTTTTTTGAAATCTACGAATTGGGACAAACAATAGATCTGTAGTTTGGATTTTAACTTTTACCATTCTGATGGAAGATTTTATTTTTACATGAACCATTAATTATCTTCTTCTAAACTTAGGGGTAAAATAGTCATTTTCATTATTCAGTCAAGTGTATTCAGCATAGCTAACAAACAACACCCTTGTCTAATTCATATAGCCAACTTTATCTACTCAGTCAACTTTATCCATACAGGACTTAATGAAAAACCAACCAAACAGCCCCTATGTGTGGCAAGTGGCAACTATCTGTTAGGTTATACACCAGTAGACTCTTATACTTGTTTGAAATATGAACTAAGATGGTGAACATTTCATGTCGTTGCTCATTTAACATGCGTAGGATTTATGACAACTCTCAGATTTCTTGCAGGTGTAGATATTAGGTCAGCCAAAGTCTGTGAACTTGGACTGCTAAATTATAAAGCAAAGCATGTGTTTTACCCATCAGAGAAGAAGAAATTCCGATGTCGCTACGATTATTATTGGGCATCTGTTTTTGAGGTCATTTTATACTTCAACCTCTTTTACATATTAAACCATCGCTTGCTGTTACTGTTTGCAATAACATGTTTTATAAACATAGATTTTATCTATATGAAAAGGAATACATTATTATAAATTATCATATAAATAACTTGATTTTTGCATTTTCCTTGAGAATCCCTGAAGAGTGATGAGCTGTCTTATATATATATAATATACATTTGTTGCTTTGGTCTTGCAGGTAGAATATACAGACCATTCTGGTCATCCTCATATAGCATTTGCAGAAGCTCCTAATGAGGCCCTCCCACCTGATTGCAGACCCACATTTAATGCTGCATGGATGGCCAAAGATAGATTCAAGGTGACTTATGCAAACTTTGAACTTGAACTTCTTTCAGTTACAAGTTTATCCAGACAGACTGTTATGATATGCTAGATTTTAGCTGGTTTCATTTCTTCTATTTCCTATAAACTAATAGTACTTCTATAGTTCTATATCACTTTTCTGCTTTTTTTTGCAGGTGAATGAGACTTATGATTGCTGGTATACATTGGGAATTTCCAAACTGAACTTATATTATGATGAGATTTTTAATTGCCAAGCTTACCACCCATCTATGACGGAGATGCTTAAGCGCTATCTTATCCTGTGAGTTAATCAATTACTTGAGTATTCTTTCACACAGTATCTTTTATATGATATTTATTTGAAATTTCTACCCTTATGCACCAATTTTGTCTATTTTATTTGAAATTTCTACCGTTATGCACCAATTTTGTCTATTCGACTCAAGGTATTGTTACTCTACTATATTACCATTCCATTGTTGCTTTATTTAACTGAATTATACAAGGAAAATCTAGAAATGCTTATCCTAAATTAATGTTTAGTCTAGTAATGAGAAACCATCAGAAATTACAGTGAGGTTGAATCTATATTCCATGGCCTGGGAAAGTGTGTCGTGAGCCTTTATTATTAGTTTAACGAGTTAATATTTTTCTATGCGCCTTTATGTGTGATTTGCCATTTAAGATTTTAATATTTGGATACCATTTACGCCGTAGCGAATATATGATTGTGGGTCCCACTCAAGAAACAAAAACGAGACCCACAAAATATGTAATGAAGAACGAAGGAAACAGGTGTAAAACAAGCAAACACTTAACATCCGATTTTTCTTTTTCAATTTTGTAGGTCAACAGAGATGTTAACGTCATGGCTTTCTCCAACGGGTGGTCGAGGGAAAAACAGGTATATAAGATGGGAAACCATAGCCGGAGCCATTACTGGTTTCATGACTTCCTTGCTCACCATTGCCTTGGGCAGAATTCTATATCTTCTGAAGTCACATATTATTGGCATGTGTCGGGTAAGGATGCAACCCCTGACTATCTATTTAGTCCGTCTAAAACGAGCCTGTTTTCTTGTAGCATATTTTTCTTTCGTGAGTTGGTTAGCAATTCAGTATTGGGGAAAGCTTGGTCTTTTGGACATCTTTGGTGCTCATACATAATAGATGAGATAATATATATATGCAGCACTTGGTTTTTGTAGAAGTGCTAGTTCTTCACAAAAATTGTAGCGTAAAATAAGAGTACAATATCTGAATCAAGTATCGGATGTACAGAAATAGAACCAACGCCTCGAGAAGGTTAATTAAAAAAAGCGCGTTTCAGTTCACCCATCAAGACAATCTTCTAAGATCAGTTTTGTATGTAGGTATCCCTTTATAACTTAATGCAGCATTGCCTTAAATTGAATAAGTTTATGATGTTATTACCTACTGCTGACTGGTGTTGATTCGGTCAACTAGTTTACCTAAATACTTATGGTGCTGACTGAGCACCTATCCTGCCAGCATTACTATTTCACTTACCGGGTCAGCACAAGATGATAAAGGCTACTTGGTAAACAACTATTCTCGGTCGGTGCTTACCAGGTTAATGCTTACCCGATTTGTGTTGGTAAACGCCCCTTAGCTTCACTTTAAAGTATGGTTGATTAAAATATAACTTCCCAATTTCACATCCACGTCATCAATGGTTATCGGTCAAAATGGAAATGGTGTATAAATTATTGTATATAGCAGTGGAATTCTCAAAAGTCAAACCTGTCAGAAGGTCATTGATTTAAAAGAAACTTTGCTTGAAGGTCATTTAACCAACGAACCCTTTGCAAAGAAACCTTTTATCAACCGATGTGCATATAAAGCTCTATTGGACCTGGGAAATTCCGATACAGAAACCAGACTGTTTCAAATCTTTTGCATACAGAAACGCTTTGTTGCTAAAGAGGAAGATCTGGGATGCTTCCGATATCGCACTTGCGCTTCTTCGTGGGATCTCCGCTCTCTGCTGCATTAGTTAATAAAGTTATACAAAGTTGCACGATATCGCACTTCTTTTGCAGTTTATGCAGGAAAAAGTTAGCTTCAACAGCATAGTGTTTGTAGAGATTGTCACAGCTACCAAAAGGTAGAGAGAGGTTGTTTGCGTGAAAACCCTCCGACTTGCAGAACAATAATAGTAATACATGTGCAAAATGCCCCTATAACGATCGACAGAAAAACAAGCAAGTTTCATTTGAACTACAGCAAAATAATGTGCTCGACATCTCTGAAAGTTTCAATGGTATTGACTATTAGTCAAATGTGTAAAATACCTAAACGATGATGACGTAGAAATGTACGTCTGAAGTAAAATTGTCACCGTTAATATTTTGTAACGACAAATAATGGAAATACACGTACTAATAGCTTTACGACTTGATGAAAGGGGGAAGTTGTGGTTAAATAAAGCACCACGAGGGGTGGGTCATTTGTTTTTCTCTTGTCAAATGGATCGGGAAGTTTGGAAGCAAATTGGTCGATGGTGGAGTTTGGATATTCCGGAGTTTAGGTCTAATTCAGAGTGGATTGGCTTGGCTTGGCTGGTTATTATCCTTGCGTTTGAATAAAATGGAGTCGACTTGTTTTGAGGCGGTTGTTCTGACGGCGTTATAGGCTATTTGGTCTTTCCGAAATGGGACCCTCTTTAGGCTTTCTAAGCCTAAGAAAGTGACGATGTGGGATAACATTGTAACTGATCAGTCGTTCTTTTGAGTTACAAATAGGAGTAGAAAATGTAATATTAATTGGGTGGGTTGGTTACAAAACCCTCTTCTGTCTATCTCTTACTTGTAATTGTTCTTTCTAGCTTCTTGCTAGTTTTTCTTTAATATACTTCTGCCGTTCAAAAAAAAAACACCACGAGGGATTTTCCCAACTGTTTTTTTTACGGCTCCTGGGATTGGTCGAGGTGTATGCAAGCCGGCCCGAACACCCAAAGTTAACAAAAAGAAAATGAAATGAATAAAAACATAGCTCCTTTTTTTTCATATATGTTATCGAAAAAGTGTCACAATAGATTTTAGACCCAAGTTTACACTTTACGCTATTGAGACTTTAAAGAATTCGGTACTTCTATATGTTAATCAGTTATTGGAGTTATGTTCTGCTTTTCGTATTGAACTGAATTCGGAATTCAAGTTTACCAGAGGCAGCCGATGTCACTGATCCATGTCGACTCGAGTTTCCTTTATGCTGCAGATACACAATCGACAAAGTGTTGGCAAGTAAAACAATTTTCTTCCAACAGAACTTTGTGAAAGCATTATATATTATCCCACTCGTTGCGAAAAAATAAAAATAAAAAAATCGCTTTAAAATCTAATGGGAATTTATAGACAAAAAATTGGCATTCCGGCTAGAAGTAGTTGTTTTGAGTACAACATGTGTATAAAGACTACAATAAGGCTATGTTTGGCAAACTAGCTGATAAGCTAGCTTATGACTTATAAGCTAGCTGGTAGCTGATAAGGTAGTTGTTGACTGATAAGCTAGCGGGTAGCTGATAAGCTAGCTGATGAAAAAGTCACGTTTGTCAAAAAGTAGCTTATAAGCATTTAAATGACCAAAAGGACATATTAAAAAAATATCTACTAAATAATAATTAAAATTAATGAGGGCATAATTGGAATATTTACAAAAAGTTACTCCAAGTAGCTTTTCAAAAAGCTAGCTTATGGTCATCCAAACATGTACCCAAAAAATAAGCTAGCTTATAAGCTAGTTTTTTTGCCAAACAATGTCTAAGTAAAGCAAACCTATTGATCTTCTTTATGGTTGTCTCGATCCCTTGTATCTCTAATGTAAGAGGTAATAAATAAATGATCAGTTATTCCTATCGAGAACAAATAAGTAAGATGCTTAATTGCTTAACCAAAGGGCAAATTGCATCAAAATGCAATCAATATACTTTGGGTTGATTCCTATTTTGTGTAACGTACTTTCAAAACCTTCATTTTGGCACCTAGGATGTAACATCTCAAACATTTAGAAACCTACTTTACATCTGAGAATGCATAAAAATGCAACGTACTTTGATCTAAATGTTTACCAAATTGAGTACACAAAATAGAAATCAGCCCAAAGTACATTGCACCTCCATGCAGTTTTCCCCTTTAAATGTGAAGGTTCTTGAGATGCAATATTTATCTGGGTTAGATTTGTGGGGGCCATAAAACTCTCCAGGTCAGCATACACGGGATCCTTTATGTCAGCCGTTGTTAAATCTTGGATCTAGAAGGTTGTAGAAGATTCTTCGAGCCTTAGTACCTTAATTCAGATGATCGACTTCTTCTTCTTTTTTTCTTTTTTTGGAAGGGTATCCTAGGCTTTACCTAGACTAATCACTGACACTGATTGACTGCTAAGCATGCAACCCTGAGATGATTCCTCAGTGGCCACAAGTTGCCAACGGCTGGATTCGAACCCGAGGTAGATGGGTTTCTGAGCCACATCCCCCAAGGCCTTAACCAGTACGCCACAAGCCTTGTGGTTAATGATCATAGATTCCTTATATCTAAAAGTTAAATCATGGGACCAAGTTCACACTATATCATGGGACCAAGTTCTCCAAGATTCCTTATATCTAAAAGTCATAGAAATCTTACACTAAATACAACCATAATCATAGATCATTATAAAGCTGGTTTTCTTCCAAAATAAGTGTAACAATCTTTCATATAACAAGATCAAGATCATGAACTATTTTGATCATGTTCTGGGATAACTTATGTCAAAACAAATTGATGAATGGGTCATCATCTGTCATCCCTCTAATAGAATTCTTACACTATACACAAGTATGAACATGTATGATGTACAAATGATTGATTATACAAAAAAAGGCAAGTGGGAACTGGGAAGGATTGTGATTAAAAAATGAACAACATTAAAAGGCAAGGAGAAATTTGTTGGGTCTAGTAAGAAGTGATGATGATAGCCATGAAAAGGATGTGTGCGATTGCCCTTTAAAGACACTTTCTTTTTTAAATGGAGTTGTTTTAAAGGGCGTTTTCAATTGGGTTTTTTTTTAAGGTTCTAAATGGCGTGAGGTTCTCTGCGTAAGTTTATTTTTCATCCCAAAAAATTAAAAAAAATGGGAGGAAAACTTACGCATAGAGTTTTCTCTGCGTAAGTTTAATTTAAAAAATATATTTTTTAATTTTTTGGGAGGAAAATTAAACTTACGCAGAGAAAACTCTATGCGTAAGTTTCTCTGCGTAAATTTTGGGTATTTTGGGAATATGGTTAGCAAAGTGGTTATTTGAAGAAGTCAATGGTATGGAATGACTATTTTCGGCGAAAGTTAGTTTTGACCGTTGATAAATCGACTATTCGATTACCTTATTAGTTTTTACTTTCAACACAAGTTTTTAAAAGAAAAATGATTAATGACACCCTCCCCCTTTTACTTTCATTGATTTCTTAGTTACGCCCCTTGAATATGAAAATAGATAAATAGACCCTTGTTCTTTCTTGTCTATGAACAAATCATTTTATGTTTTTACAAGTTTCTTATTTTAAAAAACTTATCAACTAAAATTCATAACCTTTTATTTTAGTTTTTTTATCGTTAAAATCGTTAATGGTATCAATTTATTATATAAATTTTTCTTTACTTTCAGGTTTTTATCGAATTTACAAATAGATTTTTTTAAACTTTGCTAAGTCGTTCCCTCAATGCATTTTACCACTCCCCCAGTCCCCAACATCTACCTTCACGGCTTCACGTCGTCACCTACAGCCTTCAACCGGTGACCAGCTGCCGGCGTATTCCTCCACCTCCAGCTTGTGACGTACAACCTCGATTTCTTATTTTCTTCTACTGCAAAATCTTCTCGAGTTCAACTTCTTGAAAAAATATCAGAGCTTTCTTCCTTAAAATCTTCGAAGTTTAGCCTTTTTTGTTGTTTCATTGTATTTGTTTGCTTCAATTTGACAATTTCTTCATTGGGTTTAGTTTCATTCTATTTTCCGTTCTTTTTTTATTTGATTTCTACTCCAAGCGTGTAAGATTGTGATTATTAAACACATATGATATTTTGAGCATTGGTGATGGATGTATTACCTTTTTGAGTTTTGATGCTTTGTTTTTAAAATTCCATTATTCGAGTAACATATTGATTTTAATAATACATTAATACTTCAGAACATTTTTATCATTAGTAGAAAATAAAAGAAGTAAAAATAGATAACAAATTAATTAAAACTAGAGAGCTAGGTTGCAATCGGGCCTAAACTATGATGCAAAATACAAAGATTTTGATAGGATTATCACGTTTAACTAGATCTTAAAAACCCTAACGTTTCAGTTAAGCTTAGAGCATCTCCAACAGCTTCTCTAAAATTTTCCCATAATGAAGAACCAAAATTTAAAATCTCTAAAAAAATTATATTCATCTTCAACAGATTCTCCATTTGTTCTGAAGGTATAAAATAAATGGTTAACAAAAATAATTGAGAACTTGTTACTTTTAGATTTATTTTTAAGATATGACATGAAAAAAAAAAAAGTCTTGATTGATTTTTGCATCGGTGATTATAACACCAATATACTCCTAGCTTAGATGTTTTTTTCCTTTCAAATATAAAGCAAGATAAATTTATCTACACCTATCATTATCGGGGGTGTTTGGGATTGCTTATTTAAATTAATTTATGCTTTTATATAAAACTATTTATTAACTTATGTGTGTGTTAAAATAGAGTTTTATAAAATTGGTTTTGATTAGTTTATGGTGATACCAAAACTTAATAAACAAAGAAGGCTATGTTTGGCAAACTAGCTGTTAAGCTAGCTAGTAGCTGATAAGCTAGTTGTTAAGGCTATGTTTGGCAAACTAGCTGATAAGCTAGTTGTTGACTGATAAACTAGCTGGTAGCTGATAAGATAGCTGATAAAAAAGTCACGTTTGGCAAAACTAGCTTATAAACATGTAAAATGACCAAAAAGGGTATCTTCAATAAATTATCAACTATATAATTAAAATTTTTTATAGCAATATAATACGTTAATTAATACAACCAATGTAGTAAATAAATTAAAAACATAACATGTTAATTAAAATAATTTAAAATTTATTACTACATGTATACTATAAAGTTTTGAATTTGTTAAAACATGTTTTAGAAGAAATATATGTATTAATTTATGATTTTAAATAACCGTTACATACAATATAAAAAAATAATCATAAAATAATTGAAAAAATAAATTGTAATTGGTAATTAAAATATATTTATTGTTATTAAAAAAATTATATGATTAACAATAACTCTAAATAAAAAAGTTTAATAAAAATGTATAATTAAAATTTAATTTAATAATTTTCAGTTAATACTAATTCATATTTATTAATCAATAATAATTAAATTTAAAACACTAATATTTATTTATAATAATAGTTAGTAAATAATAAATAAGGGTAATATTGGAATATTCACAAAAAGCTACTGAAAAGTTACTCCAAGTAGCGTTTTAAAAGTTAGCTTATAAGCTAGCTTATGGTCATCCAAAAATGTACCCAGAAAAAAAAACTAGCTTATGGTCATCCAAACATGTATCCAGAAAAAAACTAGCTTATAAGCTAGCTTTTTTTCCAAACAATGCCTAATTCATAAGCTAGCTAGTAGCTGATAAACTAGTTGATGAAGAAGTCACGTTCGGCAAAAACTAACTTATAAACACGTAAAATAACCAAAAATGACATCTTCAAAAAATTATCAACCAGTGTAGTAAAGAAAAACTAATAATATAACATGTTAATTAAAAGAATTTAAAATTTATTATTACATATATACTATAAATTTTGAGTTTGTTAAAACGAGTTTTAGAAAAACTATATATTAACTTATGATTTTAAATAAATGTTACATAGAATATTAAAAATAATAAAATAATAATTAAAAAGATAATAGTAATTAGTAATTAAAATATAATGATTAATATTAAAATATATATAAAAATAATTTATATAATTAACAATAACTCTAAATAAATTAAAATTAATATCAATATATAATTAAAATTTAATTTAATAACTTTAAGTTAATATTATTTAATATTTATTAATTAATAATAATTAAATTTAAAAAATTAATATTTATATATAATAATAGTTAATAAATAATATATTAATATTAATGAGGGCAATATTGGAATATTAACAAAAACTACGAAAAAGCTACTTCAAGTAGCGTTTCAAAAAGCTAACTTATGGTCATCCAAATAGGCATGGGAATGGGTCCCAACCCGTCGGGGAACCTGGTCCATCCGTCTCGGTCGGGGATGGGGATTCCCCGCTAAACCAGGGACGGGGACGGGGATCCCCGTTTGTCTCAAATCGGGGATGGGGACGGGTATGGCACTCCCCGTCCCCGTTATATATTTAAATTAGGGAAATTAATTAAAATACCCTAAGTTTGACCAAGTGTTACCAAAATGCCACAAATCTCTCCCACTTTGCAAAAATACCTTTTTTTCCGCGATGGGAGCCTGCGATCGCGGGCCAAGGACCATTTCTGACACTTTTTTAAACTTGCAGGGACCATTTTTGAAAAATGGAATCCCGCGATCGCGGTCTCATCCCGCGATGGGATTATTTTTGTGACTTTTCAATTGCAAGGGACCATTTTTGAAAATTTGACCCGCGTTTGACACTGTTCACCCCGCTTTCACTGTTCACCCCGCTTTCGTCCAATTTTACGAATTTAAAATGAAATGTTACACTTTCAACCCCTATACTTATTTACTAAATTTACTTTATACCTTTTACTTTCATTATTTTAATTTTACATTTAACACATATAATCGTTTATTAGCTAAAATACGTTAAAAAAATACGTTTTAATTTTAACAAATTACACCAATATAATCGTCTCTTCGATACGTTCGAAATGAGCCCAATCTTGAATTTTTTTGGATTTATATATTTTAATATATATCATATACAGTTATACACTACATAAAAAAATATTTTTTATATTTAAAATTCATACCCTTATAGTTAATTATTTAATTTATGGTACATCTTTTATTTTATTTTTCAATTTTGTTTTACACTCCTATCGCATTAACATAATAATCATATATTAACTAATTCATTAAATCGTTTTAAATTATTATTATTTGAATGTGTTTATAGATATCGTGAATGGCAATAGGAGAAGGTTTCACGAGAAGAATATTAAATGAGGTTTTGACAAGTCGGTATCACTGGACTCATTTAAGAATTGTGAAAATGGGTATTTGGCGAATGATGATTCATGTGTGTTTGGAGCTGAAGTATTTGCAGTTACAGAGTATACACAAAATGATCGATGTATTTTCACCGTAACTTAGATTAAAATTATCTCCTTCAGTTCAGTCCCGTCCCGTCCCATCCAGTTCCGTCCCGTCCCATCTAGTATGCGTACCAAATCACAATTTCGAATTGAAATTTACAATTTCACCCCTATACTTATTTACTTATTTTACTTTATACCTTTTACTTTCATAGTTTAAATTTACATTTAACACATATAATCGTTTATTAACTAAAATACGTTAAAAAAATACGTTTTAATTTTAACAAATTACACCATTATAATCGTCTCTTCGATACGTTCGAAATGAGCCCAATCTTGAATTTTTTTGGATTTATATATTTTAATATATATCATATACAGTTATACACTACATAAAAAAATATTTTTTATATTTAAAATTCATACCCTTATAATTAATTATTTAATTTATGGTACATCTCTTATTTTTTTTTCAATTTTGTTTTACACTCCTATCGCATTAACATAATAATCATATATTAACTAATTCATTAAATCGTTTTAAATTATTATTATTTGAATGTGTTTATAGATATCGTGAATGGCAATAGGAGAAGGTTTCACGAGAAGAATATTAAATGGGGTTTTGACAAGTCGGTATCACTGGACTCATTTAAGAATTGTGAAAATGGGTATTTGGCGAATGATGATTCATGTGTGTTTGGAGCTGAAGTATTTGCAGTTACAGAGTATGCATAAAATGATCGATGTATTTTCAACGTGACTTAGATTAAAATTATCTCCTTCAGTTCAGTCCCGTCCCGTCCCATCCAGTTCCGTCCCGTCCCATCTAGTATGCGTACCAAACTATGAAAGTAAAAGGTATAAAGTAAATTTAGTAAATAAGTATAGGGGTTGAAAGTGTAACATTTCATTTTAAATTCGTAAAATTGGACACAGTGAAAGCGGGGGTGAACAGTGTCAAACGCGGGTCAAATTTTCAAAAATAGTCCCTGGAATTTTTCAAAAATGGTCCCTTGCAATTGAAAAGTCACAAAAAGTATACCATCGCGGGATTCCATTTTTCAAAAATGGTCCCTGCAAGTTTAAAAAAGTGTCAGAAATGGTCCATGGCCCGCGATCGCGGGCTCCCATCGCGGAAAAAGGGTATTTTTGCAAATTGGGAGAGATTTAGGGCATTTTGGTAACACTTGGTTTGACTTAGGGTATTTTAATTAATTTCCCTTTAAATTAATACATTAAATATATATTATTTATTTAGGGTAAATCGGTAATTCATAATTTCTTATTTTCTAACCAGATTTAGAATATAAAATTGTTATTTTTTGGATATTAGTATGTATTTTGGACGTCAAACCAATATATAATTACTCGATATGGTTTTGGATATTAATTACTCGATATGTTTTGGTACGCGTGACTATAACTTTTTTTTGCATTAAGTTGAATTTCTTTCGGTTTTAGGTAATTAATTACTATACGATGTTGTAATTTTATATTAAAATAACTTTTTTGTATTAAAATAATTATTTTTGTAATAAAATAATTTTTTTCAATGGAGGAAAAGATCCTCGTTTCTCCGTTGGGGATCCCCGTTCCCCGGTGGGGTTAAGGATGGGGATATGGTCATATTCCCCGGCGTGGACGGGGACGGGGACGGGGATGAAGATGAATATAATGATCGGGGATGGGGATGGGGATGGGGATGGGGATTGAAGTCCCCGCCCCATTACCATGCCTACAGGCTACATCCAAACATGTTACCAAAAAAATAAGCTAGTTTTTTTTTTGCCAAACGATGCCTAAGTTGTAAAACAATAAAAAAAACTACTAAGGGTGTGTTTACTTGTGGCTTATTGGGCTTAATGAGAAAAACGGCTTATTCGCGCAGACGTTCCTAGGTGTTTACTTGTGACTTAATCGCGCAGCCAGTGTCTTATTCGCGCAGATCATTTTAGGCTGTTGTCCCCATTCAGATGGAATTTTTGACTATTTTACCCTTGAGCTTCCACTCTCACGTCTCTCCCTCCAGCCCCTCTCATCGACGCAGCAGCTTGCTCTCTTCTCTCTATCCCCTTCTCTCTATCGCCTCTGCTGTGGGATTTGTGGAGGTCGCCGGTGTGTGGTGGTTGTGGTGGTTGTTCTGTGGTAGGGTTCTGTGGTGGAGGGTTGTAACACCCTAAATTTCAGGGCCAAATTAAACCTCAAAACACAAGTGTTATGATCATCAAATATCAAACTTCCATAAACTAGAGGATCAAAAGTATGTTTCTATATACATAAGTCAACTAACTTAAATAATCTGATCAATCTAATTTATACCTCATAAAAAGATTAACTAGATTATCTAAGACTTGTCCCAAAAATCAACAAAAGAATATCCTGATCCTCCATTATCGTCAAGTCTGAATTTCCTTCAGTTAACATCTCACTCCCCAAGCTACTTCCCAGAGCCTGTACCTGGTAAAACAATTCAACTTAAAACATTAGGCTTTCGCCTAGTGAGGTTAATCAATTCAAATTTAAAACTCAACAACGAAAACATCAGGTGTCTCAAACCTGCATCTTTCATCTTACCAAATCAAGTTCCAACCACTATGACTATTTCACCTAGTCATTAAATCGAATAACAACATCAACTACTTATAATCCCACCAGATTTATAAGAAGTTAAACTCAACAACCCATGAAATGCAAATTACAACTCGATGTAATTTTCTCACACTTCATCATTTAATAAACCCCGGAAATGCGAATTACACCTTAATGTAATTCTCTCACACTTCCCATCGCTTGAAATGCGAATTACACCTCAATGTAATTCTCTCACATTCCAATATCTCACCATCCTGAATCACTGGTTCCCAATGGGATTTTATTCATCGGTGATCACAACAACCGGGAACCCTCACAGATGATTCAGAATTCACTCCACCACTAGAATTACATTATAGGTCCCCAGCTAGTATGCGGTTCCCATTAGACCGTGCTAAGTTGCCCACTAGACCAAATGTAAATTCTAGCCATCGCAACACAATAAATATGTGTCATCACTCTTTCTATCGCATCTATAGTGCCAACAATATCAGATAAATCTCTATATTTAATAACTGATATAAACTCTACATCTGATAATATCTCATGCATATTCTTCATCATTAAGTCATGTCAAGATCGTATAAATGATAACATGAAAACTTCACATAAAATCATCATGCATTTTTATGTCAAAAAGCCTCAAAGTTCGCAAGCTATAGATTGCGAATTTCATGAAATTCGCAAGCCAAAGCTGCGAATTTCAGAAGTTCGCAGGCCATGTTTGCGAGTTTCACAAAGCTCGCAAGCTACTCTTGCGAATTTCTTAATTTCGCAACCAACGGTTGCGAATTTCAACTGATTCTCGCAAGCCAAGGCTGCGAGATTCATTTCACTGTTCATCACCATCAACCTCTCATTAAGCTGCTTCTTACCAGATTAAGCATTAAGCACATAAAATGATATTTAAGCTCAATAAACACATACACACATGTTTACATGTTAAGTTTTAAGCAAGAATCAATTAAACTCACCTTAAAAGTCGATTTATACACTGCTCCACTCAAGAGCTTAACGAACAGCTTAATGGCAGTTTTATCAAAATCTGTAAATGAACAGACTTTTAAAATCCATACATCCTAACCACAAACAATTAAGAAACAAGTTCTTACCTCTAATTCACCACTGATTTCTTCTTCTTTTCTTTTCTTTCCTTCGTCCTTTTCTCTTTTCTCTCTCGATCTCTCTCTGTTTCTTTCTTTTCTTTTCTTTTCTTTTTGAACACACAAAGAGGAAAGGAAATCAGTATGTTGCCATACTTATAATCTCACAACTTGACACCTCACACCAACTAGATGAGTCATCACTCATTTACCACTTTATACCCCAAACTTCCAATTAACTTCAATTTAACCCTCCAAGGTAACTTTTTAAAACAAAATTGTACTAAAATACAATTTATCTCTTTATTAATTTACAATGGAAATTTCGGGATGTTACAATACTCCCCAACTTAAAAGGATTTCGTCCCCGAAATCAACTAGGCAAACAATTGAGGGTATCGTTTCTTCATCTCTTCTTCCGACTCTAAAGTTACATTACTGCCTCGATGGTGTTTCCACTGCACTTTCAACATAGGCACCTCTTTGCCATTTCTTAACTTCCGAACCGATCTTTCTAGAATTCCTTCCGGTTCTTCAACACATTGATTCTTCTCGTCCACCTTGACATCAGATAATGGAATCACGTCTTGTTCTTCGGCTAAACACCTCCGAAGATAACACACGTGAAACACATTGTGAATTCCTTCTAATTCAGGCGGAAGATCTAGCTGATAAGCTTGTTGACCAACTCTTTTAGTGATGACAAAAGGTCCTAGAAAACGAGGACTCAGCTTCCCACGTTTTCCAAAACGAATCACACCTTTCCACGGAGATACTTTTAGCATAACGCGCTCCCCAACTTGGAATTCTACCGGTCTTCTCTTTAAATCAGCATAACTCTTTTGTCTGTCTTGAGCCGCTTTCATATGCTGTCGAATCTCTTTCACTTTATCCGCAGTTTGTTGCACCAACTCAGGTCCAGCAAACTGTTTCTCTCCAGCTTCCAACCAGCAAACTGGAGTTCTACACTTTCTACCATACAAAGCTTCAAATGGTGCTCTTCCAATGCTAGAATGATAACTATTGTTATATGCAAATTCCACTAAAGGCAAATGCGTATCCCAATTTCCTCCAAAGTCTAGCACACAAGCTCTAAGCATATCCTCCAAAGTTTGTATAGTTCTTTCACTTTGGCCATCGGTTTGCGGATGATATGCGGTACTCAAATTCAATTTCGTACCCAACTCTTCTTGAAGTGACCGCCAAAATCTGGACGTAAACCGACTATCACGATCAGAAACAATAGACACTGGTATTCCATGTCTTGACACTACTTCGTCAATATACAACTTTGCCAACTTTTCTATGGGTGAAGCTTCCTTCATTGCCAAGAAATGAGCACTCTTTGTCAACCTGTCAACGATCACCCATATAGTGTCGTTACCTCTTTGCGTCTTTGGTAACTTTGTCACGAAATCCATGGTAATCTTGTCCCATTTCCATTCCGGAATTTCCAAAGATTGAAAACTTCCGTATGGCTTTTGATGTTCAGCTTTGACCATAGAACAAGTTCCACATTTCTCTACACATCGAGCCACATCTAACTTCATAGTTGGCCACCAATAATGTAGCTGCAGGTCTCTATACATTTTTGTACTTCCAGGGTGAATGGAATACTTAGATTTGTGAGCATCTTCCAGAATCAATTCTCTATTCCCACCTACCTTTGGTACCCAAACACGACCTCGAAACAATTTCACCCCACGACTATCTTCCGTTAGTTGAAACCGTTATTTGACCATAACTTCATCTTTTAAGTTTCCTTCCAAAAGAGCTTCCATCTGAGCGGTCTTTATTCTTTCAATCAAACTTGACATTACATCAATTCGAGCATTTGTCGTCTTCAAACAACCACTATACTCCTTTCTACTTAAAGCATCAGCCACTACATTTGCTTTACCAGGATGGTAATGCAATTCACAATCGTAATCTTTAAGTAGTTCCAACCACCTTCTCTGCCTCATATTCAATTCCTTCTGATCAAAGACATGCTTTAAACTCTTATGATCAGTATAAAGAGTACACTTCGTACCGTACAAATAATGACGCCATAGCTTCAAAGTAAAAACCACCGCTGCTAATTCCAAATCATGGGTAGGATAATTTTTCTCATGTTCTTTCAATTGCCTCGATGCATAAGCAATCACCTTGCCTCTTTGCATCAACACACATCCTAAACCCATTTTTGAAGCATCACTATATACTACAAAATCATCTGTACCTTCAGGTAGGGACAAAATAGGAGCTTCACACAACTTTTGTCTTAAGGTTTTAAAAGCTGAATCCTGCTTTTCAGTCCAAACAAACTTTACATTCTTACGAGTTAACACAGTCAAAGCAGAAGCAATCTTTGAGAAATCTTGAATAAACCTCCGATAATACCCGGCCAAACCCAAGAAACTTCTTATTTCCGACGCATTCTTTGGAGTTTCCCAGTTCATCATTGCTTCTATTTTGGCTGGATCCACCTTCACACCTTCAGCTGAAATCACATGCCCCAGAAATTGTACTTCTTTAAGCCAAAAGTCACATTTCGAGAATTTTGCATACAGTTTCTCTTTTCTTAATACTTCTAAAACTTCCTGAAGATGGTATTCGTGATCATTTTCATTCTTTGAATAGACTAGAATGTCATCAATGAACACAATAACAAACTTGTCTAGAAATGGCCGA
Source organism: Saussurea involucrata (assembly GCA_033807775.1). Classification (NCBI taxonomy): domain Eukaryota; kingdom Viridiplantae; phylum Streptophyta; class Magnoliopsida; order Asterales; family Asteraceae; genus Saussurea; species Saussurea involucrata. The sequence continues at coordinate 83,208,845 of CM066313.1, forward strand.
CACACTCTATTCATCAGATCCATGAATATCGCTGGAGCGTTAGTCAAACCAAATGGCATTACCAGGAATTCATAGTGCCCATATCTCGTTCTAAAAGCAGTCTTCAGAATATCTTCATCCCTGACTCTTACTTGATGATACCCCGACCTCAGATCGATCTTAGAAAAACATCCTGCACCTTGCAATTGATCAAACAAATCATCAATTCTTGGCAACGGATACTTGTTCTTGATTGTCACTTTATTCAATTCTCGATAATCTATACACATCCTCATGCTTCCATCCTTCTTCTTAACAAACAGTACCGGAGCTCCCCAGGGTGAAGAACTCGGTCTGATATAACCTTTGTCTAATAACTCCTGCAATTGAGACATCATCTCTTTCATTTCTGCGGGGGCTAAACGATACGGCGCACGAGCTATTGGTGCTGCTCCAGGAATTAAGTCAATACTGAACTCTACTTGCCTTTCCAAAGGTAAACCTGGAAGATCATCCGGGAATACGTCTGGAAAGTCACGTACTACTTTGATGTCTTGTATCTGCTTCTTTTCGGACTTAGCATCTAAGACATATGCCAAATACGACACACATCCTTTTGCTAAACACTTACATGCCTTTATGGCCGAAATCAACTGTACCTCTCCCTTCTGCTTATCCCCATAAATAAATATATCATCCTGATCAACCATCGGGATTCGAATTAACTTCTTAGCGCACATTATTTCGGATTGGTTATCAGACAACCAATCCATTCCCAAAATAACATCAAATCCTCCAATTTCCATTAACAACATGCTAACGGGAAATTTCACATCCTCTAGTTGAATCGTACAACCATCTATCCTTTCACTAACCAAAGCTAAACCTCCATTAGCTACCTCAACCACTAAGGCATCTCCTAGAGTAGTGATAGGCATAGCTAATTTTCCATAGAACACCTTGGATACGAACGAATAATTTGCACCACAATCAAATAACACACGAGCAGGTATAGAGTTTATAAAGAATGTACCAGAGACGACATCCTTGGATCCTCTTGCTTCATCCACCGTCATGTTAAACGCTCGTCCTGTTGGCTTTGGTACGTCGGCTTTCTTTCCCTGCTCTCCCTCCTTTTTCAACTTTGGGCAATCCCTTCGAATATGCCCCGGCTGTCTACACTCAAAACACACTGCGCCCGGCAATAAACAATTTGATGCAAAGTGCCCCGACTTCCCACATTTAAAACATTCTGGCCCGCTTGTTCGACATGGTCCAAAATGCTTACTCCTACATTTCGGACACCAGTTGGGTTCTTTTCGTGAGTCAGAACGTATATTTTTACCAAACAACCTGAGTTTCTGAGGAGAATTAGAGCGACCTTCCCACTTTCTTTTATCACCTACATGGGCTTTTTCTTCCTTATCTTTAGCATACATCTCCTCTATTAACTTAGCCTCTTCGATCATTTCCCTGAGCGTCACCGCCTTTGAATTCCGTACTCGGGACATCATTTCGGCCGGCAACCCCTTCAGATAAGCTTTGACTTTATCTTTATCAGTAGGAGCCACGTGTCCTACCAAGTTCAGTTTCTCCATAAATAACTCTGTGTACCTTCTCACCGACATATTTCCCTTTTTAAGATTCCTAAACTGTTCCTCTATACGATCCATCTCCTGTTCATTGCAATATTCTTCTAAGATCTTTGCCTTAAACTGACTCCAAGTTACAGAGTTCAAGGTTGCTTCCGACACAGTTGATGACAACACATTCCACCACTGCAACGCCTTTCCACGTAACATCTGCGACCCAAATCTTACCTTAGATCTCTCATCCGAACATTCACAGGCTCGGAAAGCTTGTTCGATTTCTCTTATCCAGTTCATACAAGCCACTGGATTATCATCTCCCTTGAATTCTGGCGGTTTACAACTTAGGAACGTTTTGTAGGAGCAGTTTCTTTCAACTCTCCTTTCTGCCTCCACTCTAGGATTTACAGTCGGATTAATCACGTTAGCATCAATCGTTGTTCGCCTTGGTTCCACGTTACGATCATTAAACATCTTGGTAAACATCTCTGCCTGTCTGCCCATCATAGTATTCATTAATTCAGCTTGCCTCTCCATGGAAGCATTCATCAATCGAGTCACATTATTCATTATTCGTCCCTCCATTCCTGAGTCTGACGATGTTTGCTCAGCTGTACTGGTACCTCCTGGCTGTACCCGACTTCGCATTCCTCCTAAGGAAAGAAAATCTGATGGCATATCCGGAACTCCACCCAATCCAGCTTGTCTTTCACTGGCATCATCTAACCAATTCCTATTCAACGAAGGACTCGGAGACTGCGGGGGTGTATTCACCATTTTCTGATGAGCACAAAAGAATACTCATCAATTAATGGTTTATACAACTAAACATACAATACATACTTTACCACGAATCAGTCACTGTAACAATTAGAAACAAGTATGCTTGTGCAATAATATATTCATAATAACAATAGCTAATTGAAATTGCGAACATATCATACATGAGGATTCTCATTACCATTGCTACAGTACCAACTTCGCGTATTTCTGTCGACTCTAAGACTACCCAGTCTTAGTACTTCTACCCATCTCTCGTAGATCATAACTTAATTTCATCACAGCTTAAGTCTAGGCATATCAAGTTCATACCTAGTTCGCTTAAACTAAAGCTCTGATACCATACTGTAACACCCTAAATTTCAGGGCCAAATTAAACCTCAAAACACAAGTGTTATGATCATCAAATATCAAACTTCCATAAACTAGAGGATCAAAAGTATGTTTCTATATACATAAGTCAACTAACTTAAATAATCTGATCAATCTAATTTATACCTCATAAAAAGATTAACTAGATTATCTAAGACTTGTCCCAAAAATCAACAAAAGAATATCCTGATCCTCCATTATCGTCAAGTCTGAATTTCCTTCAGTTAACATCTCACTCCCCAAGCTACTTCCCAGAGCCTGTACCTGGTAAAACAATTCAACTTAAAACATTAGGCTTTCGCCTAGTGAGGTTAATCAATTCAAATTTAAAACTCAACAACGAAAACATCAGGTGTCTCAAACCTGCATCTTTCATCTTACCAAATCAAGTTCCAACCACTATGACTATTTCACCTAGTCATTAAATCGAATAACAACATCAACTACTTATAATCCCACCAGATTTATAAGAAGTTAAACTCAACAACCCATGAAATGCAAATTACAACTCGATGTAATTTTCTCACACTTCATCATTTAATAAACCCCAGAAATGCGAATTACACCTTAATGTAATTCTCTCACACTTCCCATCGCTTGAAATGCGAATTACACCTCAATGTAATTCTCTCACATTCCAATATCTCACCATCCTGAATCACTGGTTCCCAATGGGATTTTATTCATCGGTGATCACAACAACCGGGAACCCTCACAGATGATTCAGAATTCACTCCACCACTAGAATTACATTATAGGTCCCCAGCTAGTATGCGGTTCCCATTAGACCGTACTAAGTTGCCCACTAGACCAAATGTAAATTCTAGCCATCGCAAAACAATAAATATGTGTCATCACTCTTTCTATCGCATCTATAGTGCCAACAATATCAGATAAATCTCTATATTTAATAACTGATATAAACTCTACATCTGATAATATCTCATGCATATTCTTCATCATTAAGTCATGTCAAGATCATATAAATGATAACATGAAAACTTCACATAAAATCATCATGCATTTTTATGTCAAAAAGCCTCAAAGTTCGCAAGCTATAGATTGCGAATTTCATGAAATTCGCAAGCCAAAGCTGCGAATTTCAGAAGTTCGCAGGCCATGTTTGCGAGTTTCACAAAGCTCGCAAGCTACTCTTGCGAATTTCTTAATTTCGCAACCAACGGTTGCGAATTTCAACTGATTCTCGCAAGCCAAGGCTGCGAGATTCATTTCACTGTTCATCACCATCAACCTCTCATTAAGCTGCTTCTTACCAGATTAAGCATTAAGCACATAAAATGATATTTAAGCTCAATAAACACATACACACATGTTTACATGTTAAGTTTTAAGCAAGAATCAATTAAACTCACCTTAAAAGTCGATTTATACACTGCTCCACTCAAGAGCTTAACGAACAGCTTAATGGCAGTTTTATCAAAATCTGTAAATGAACAGACTTTTAAAATCCATACATCCTAACCACAAACAATTAAGAAACAAGTTCTTACCTCTAATTCACCACTGATTTCTTCTTCTTTTCTTTTCTTTCCTTCGTCCTTTTCTCTTTTCTCTCTCGATCTCTCTCTGTTTCTTTCTTTTCTTTTCTTTTCTTTTTGAACACACAAAGAGGAAAGGAAATCAGTATGTTGCCATACTTATAATCTCACAACTTGACACCTCACACCAACTAGATGAGTCATCACTCATTTACCACTTTATACCCCAAACTTCCAATTAACTTCAATTTAACCCTCCAAGGTAACTTTTTAAAACAAAATTGTACTAAAATACAATTTATCTCTTTATTAATTTACAATGGAAATTTCGGGATGTTACAAGGGTGGAGGTGGAGGGTGGCGATTTGTGGAGGTCGCCGATGTGTGGTGGTTGTTCTTGGCGGCGTGAAGGTGACGAGTGAAGAGAGGACGAGAGGGCAGAAGGCGGAGGTTGATTAGGACAGAATCACGAGTGAGAGGGGAGGAGCAGGTGTGTGAAATGGCGACCGAGATGAGAGGTGCAGGTCGCCGGTGGTCAGGGACGATGGCTGAAAGCGGCTGCCGACGGTAAATTATCAGTCAGCGATCTCGTTGCTAAATCTGGAATTTGGTTGTGATTCGATGTTGGATTCAACTCTCACCACTCTCAACTTCTACTGATTTAATTTCATAAAAAGTTATTTAGGTTTTTTTATCTATTTATTTAAGATGAGGGGTAGAAACGAAAGAGATGAATTCGATAGCCATAAAGTGTCTTCTGTATCTAAAGATTTCTCAGTTGGGTTAACAAGAATTCTTTGCTTTCTAATAGTTTTTGTAATTGGAATAGTGATTGGTTTGGTTTCAAGTTCACATGTAATTTTGTGTTTAAGATATATAATTTGGCTTAAAAAATAAACTGAATATATAAAACAGCTTATAATTCATACTCAGGGGTAAATCGGTCATTTCTGCTATTCAGACTGTTGATTCAGATAAAAAAGTAAACAACAGCAACAATTTATCCAGACAGAAAAATTTAACCAGACAGACACATTTATCCATACAGGACTTAATGAAAATTTTGGTAAACAACCCCTAAGTTGTTTCAAATAAGTTAATAAGTTATAATGAAACGACTTATTAAAAACTCTTCATCAACAACAACAAAATGGTATAAGCGGTTTTTTCCCTCTCATCCAAACACTAAAACTATTTATCGACGGTGACAAAACGAAATAAGTTAATAAGCCTTATAACTAAGCAATCCCAGTATGAAGATATAAATTACAAAAATATCTGATTAATTTTTGTTTATGATTATAACACAAATATAATGTTCGGTTGGATGTTAGGAATAAAATTCTCATTTCTATATATTGTTCTCAAGAGCATAACCCACAATGCTAAAAGAATATTTATGTTTTGTTTATTTAAATATTACATTAGGGTAAATGTTAACAATCGTTTATAATCTTCGTTAAGTGTTATGAAATTTGTAGTTATTTGAAGAATAAGTTTTGTCAATTTCTAAAAGCAAAATAATAATAATAATAATAATAGAAAAAGAACCAGCATAGTATCCTCCATCTTCTTCAATGTGATTTTTGGGTTTTAGATTTTATGGTCATGCCAATGGGTTTTTTTTTTTTTGTATATGTTATGAATTTTATGGATTTTTTATTTAGATGTAGGATCCTTGATGTTGATGTGTTTTTGAGGAGTTATTAACAAATTTGATATTTTTTTTGTTTTTTGTTTAATTAAGATTTTTCCTTTGGGTTGAGAAAAATGAAAACTAGTGGATATATGTATAAATGGTTTCAAAAATAGGTTTTGTTTTTAAAAAATGGGTTTGTGTTCTTGATTTTATTGTTTAAAAATGAGTTTATCTTGTTGATTTTGTTATTCAAAAATGGTTTTTTGTTGTTGATTATGTTCTTTAATTACTTTTTTATGAGCATCAATGTTTGATGACGAATCAATTGATTGACAAAACTTACGAACGAATTAAGAACACTTTCAAGAAACCTGTTAGGGAAACTTTAATAACTTTATTTATCAAAACTCAGAATGAATAATAATTTAAACAAACTAAACTATTTATAGGAAACTAGAATAATCTAATGGGAGCAAAACTAGGAAACTATTATGATAATCCTAATTGGAACAAAACTAGGAAACTATTATGATAATCAAAGCAAACTATGACAATAAAACTTATCTAATTAGAAAGTAAATCCTAATTAGAAGCAAACTCTTAAATCTCCCCTGCATCATCCTCCCCTTCTTGAAAATGACTCGTCCTCGAGTCATATTCGGCTTCGTTATCCCCAAGGTATGGAGATAAATCAGCGACATTGAATGTAGCCGAAACGTTATAATGACCTGGAAGTTCTACATTGTACGCGTTATCGTTAATCTTCTTTACTATTCTTAAAGGACCATCAGCGCGTGGCTTTAACTTTTCAAAACGTCCTGCTGTTGAAAGCTAGACTACACCCTGAAAAAGAGAGTATTATCAGCAATATCATTCAGAAATAAACCATGACGCAAGTATACATCTTAGTCTATTATCGCCTTTAACAAGTAATAATGGTACGAAGTACCGAGTATCGATCCCACAGGGAAGCGTGAAAAAGTTCTTCTTTTATAAGTCCAATAAATAAAAACAGGCTTCAGATGGCGAATGCAAAAGTAATCTTTTGTTTGGAGTTTGATTATCAACTACTGGAAATTTGATTTTAAAGAAGCACAGGGTATAAAGATTCATTGGATCCTTTAGTCAGATAATTAGATTAGAGATGAGCCGGTATTCCTTATTATCTCAGAGTCGATATTTTATGTGAGTTAACAGTCCTTCATATAAATAACCAGTTGTCAATTGACTAATTAAACTTTCGGAGTCGATGTGAATCGATTTAACATTAATCATCCTAAAACTATAACTTTGATTTAAATAAATCGGACAATTATACCGTACGATACACCTTTTCGTCTTGTTATCAGGCCCGGTCTCAACTTCACTTTATACCCCAAGCTAAGGCAATTAGCCCATCATAGCTTTACGTGTGCTAAAAACTACAACGACGATTATGAAAACAAATAATGGAGATGGACAATGCATGAAAAAGACGTAACTTGTTATGCAAGTAACGACGGGTTTATCTACTGAGAAGTTAACGACAACTTTTAAAAGTAGGTGGAAAATCTTGTTTTAAATGTGAAACTTAAAATAAAAGAACCTTTAAGTGAACCACCACCGGTTACGTTTGGAATAAATTCCAAACGTTAAGCTATGGATTTGGTTACTTAAAAAGCCCGAAAAGTGAATTGCTAGGATGAAATTAAAAACAATTGCTTAAAATGATTATTTAAGCAAGCTTGAATTATAGTAACTTGAGAAAAAGGTTTTAACAACAAAAACGACAACAACACTTGTAACCTTTATAAATTCACTATTACTACAAATCGTGAACCAAACTAGTTGGGGATTCGAAGAGATTAATTCAGACTTCCGATTTATAGTAGTAATTTAGAATTATAAGAGAGTATTAAGAGTGGTTTTCGAAAATAACATAAACCGAAAATTAAACTTATCAAGATTTAGGAAACGAAATTACAAACATTAACTACAACGATGAATGCGAGAGTAATTCGGAAACCGTAAAAACGAGAATTTGAGCTAAAACCGTAAGAAGAAGGAAACGAAGATGCATAAACGGTAACCTTAAAATTAGCAAAAACACGAGAATAATAAAAACACACTTAGATTAAATGAGAAATCAAACCCGAACGTTACAACGGAATCACTTGGGTGTGAAATGTGAACCAACCCAAATGGAATTATGGATTTGGTTCACTCTACAGTAGATGGCCGAAGCCACTGAATTGAAAACTATTAACGAAAAGAAAGAAAATGGAAGATGCTTGGTATCTGATGGACGCCAAACTAATGATGTCTCTTTCATGCATACTACACATACATATATATACTATTATGAGAAGGCTTTTTGGGGCCCAAGTTGAGAAATTGGGGGCCCATGCAATACTTCAAAATTAGCCTACAAACTTGAACCAAAATAATTCCATAGCTATTTTAGCCAAAAGCCCAAATGTAGTCCATCAAAAATCGGCCCATGTGATTAATTATGAAATCTGCGTTTTTCGGCCCAAGTGATGCAGAAACGTTGCCGTGTCCAAAAATGTGAAGTCTCTCGTGTCTCGTCCCGCTACGTGTAAATTACTTCTTTCCCACGTGCTTCCAATATATATCTATAGACTTCAAAAACGGCATTCGCATCATCCCTACAATTAGACAACATTGGATGAGAAAATTGCTATAAATATATATAATTATGCTATTTTGACGTTTTAAGGTCCAAAGCATTTATTTACTAAATTAGACACTAAACTTAACTAAAAAGACTCAATGGAGAATAAAAACTAGCTCAAAATTATAATAAAAAGCTATAAATAGTGTAACGACCCGTCCCAAGAATACACCATATAATAACATTTACCAACTAAAGATATATAACAAAAGATTCATGATATTCACATAAGGTCCCTTCAGTCTCAAAACTATACAATACAACACATAAGCATTTCCTAATCTTCGTCAGCTATCAACCGCATCCTACACTTTATCCTTCCCTTTGCTATTAAAAGTTCCTCGACCTGGAATACATATTTTTTAAAACAAAATGAGGGTTAGACCAAACGGTCTAGTGAGATAATCCCTGTCAGTTTAGAAATCTTTTTGTAAAACACAAATATACAACAAGTATTTAAATACCAAGCAAGACTCGTGCATTGTGTACATCTCCTCATTCCCATGGCCAAATTAGTTGGTTGCGAGCCAACTAATCAATTCACTCCACTGCACTTACATACAACCAACTCCGTTGTCCCTCCGTACAACCAATACTCCGCCGGTCCTAAACCCGGCCAACGTGCTCTCGTGTAGTGTAATGCTCATGTAAATACAATATCTCAATATATTATATTTCAAACATAAACACATAATCACACCATCTATCAAATTCCCAATCCACACATATATGTATTCCAGTTTGAAAACGTTTTAAAGTAAAACTCACCTTGTTAATAGTTTGAAGCCACACACGCGCAAACGATACAACCGAACACCACTATCAAACTTCACAAACGAGGGGCAACCGAGCCTGAAATATATACACATTGATGAAACCCCTATGATTATATATATATAAGACTCACTACGACAATTGACAACCTTAACAACCCACCGGACACCCCCGAATCGCAACCGAGCTAAAAACCGAACAACCGACGTCAATCACAAGACTTTGGGTTTGTAATTGGCACATAAAAACATGTTCAAAGTGTTCAAATGCTATTTTACACTCAAAACGAGTACCCATACCCATATATTTCGCTTTAAACGACTCCCGTACGTAACAACAAAAAAGTCAGAAACCAATACCGGGATTTCCAATACCGGGACTCCAAATACAGGGACTCCAAGTACCGGGACTCCAAAATACAGGGACTCCAAGTACCGGGACTCCAAAATACCGGGACTTAACCCAATACCGAAACTCGTACAGGAAACGATACAGAACCAATTCAACCCAGAAATCAATTGAAATCGATACTAACCTTAAAATTGATAAATCTAAACCGATAGAAACTTACTATAAACGATTACAAACATAATATGAGAAGGAACTATACCTCAATAATGATTCCAAACGATTCCAATTTGAACCCTAGCCGAGCGATACTTCTGTTCTTTCTTCTTTCTTCTTTTCTCAGTTCTAACTCTCTCTCTTTCTCTTTGCCGAATGAAAAACACACACACACATTGAGTATTGAGAAAATATCTCATTTTCTCCTCTTTAACAAAAAGAGGCGGTGGGTGATGATGTTTCATCATTTCAGCCAATTAGCCCCTCAACTATCCTCAATTGCCACTTTATACCCTCCAACTTTTCCATTAAAATTAAAGTTTACCTCTTAACTCCTAACTCCATAAAACTAACCCCAAACTTACCTTAAAAATCAAAATAATAAAATTAAATAAACCAACAATGTACCCGGTTATTACAACATCTCCCTCTTAAAAGAATTTCGTCCCGAAATTCGGTCAAGCATAAAGGTACGGATACTTAGTTTTCACACCCATCTATAACTCTAACACAATTATCAAATACTTTCTAATACAGATAAGCAGCAAAATAATAAGACACAATTGATCGGTTTGCACCGAAGTTAAATAGCACTTTAGCACGTGTAGAGTTTATAGAAGTATACCTGTCTTCATCTCTATCCATACGTCGAGTCCGACTTGCTACTCTGTTAATTTTATAGAGTTAATATACACATAAGCACATACCCCATATAATAAGGTATTCCAGTTCAAACATGTACTTGTAAGTTCATGATTACACTAGCCAGGTGTAATTTGAAACTACCTTACATGATGTTCCTTCTACCTTTTATATATAGCATCCCAATGTTCTAATATATCAAGGACATCCTACTTCACATGCGGTTTAAGTCTATGTATGGATCTGAATACCTAAATCCCTTAAACTAGGGCTCTGATACCATCTGTAACGACCCGTCCTAAGAATACACCATATAATAACATTTACCAACTAAAGATATATAACAAAAGATTCATGATATTCACATAAGGTCACTTCAGTCTCAAAACTATACAATACAACACATAAGCATTTCCTAATCTTTGTCAGCTATCAACCGCATCCTACACTTTATCCTTCCCTTTGCTATTAAAAGTTCCTCGACCTGGAATACATATTTTTGAAAACAAAATGAGGGTTAGACCAAACGGTCTAGTGAGATAATCCCTGTCATTTTAGAAATCCTTTTGTAAAACACAAATATACAACAAGTATTTAAATACCAAGCAAGACTCGTGCATTGTGTACATCTCCTCATTCACATGGCCAAATTAGTTGGTTGCGAGCCAACTAATCAATTCACTCCGCTGCACTTACATACAGCCAACTCCGCTGTCCCTCCGTACAGCCAATACTCCGCCGGTCCTAAACCCGGCCAACGTGCTCTCGTGTAGTGTAATGCTCATGTAAATACAATATCTCAATATATTATATTTCAAACATAAACACATAATAACACCATCTATCAAATTCCCAATCCACACATATATGTATTCCAGTTTGAAAACGTTTTAAAGTAAAACTCACCTTGTTAATAGTTTGAAGCCACACACGCGCAAACGATACAACCGAACACCACTATCAAACTTCACTAACGAGGGGCAACCGAGACTGAAATATATACACATTGATGAAACCCCTATTATTATATGTATATAAGACACACTACGACAATTGCCAACCTTAACAACCCACCGGACACCCCCGAATCGCAACCGAGCTAAAAACCGAACAACCGACGTCAATCACAAGACTTTGGGTTTGTAATTGGCACATAAAAACATGTTCAAAGTGTTCAAATGCTATTTTACACTCAAAACGAGTACCCATACCCTTATATTTCGCTTTAAAACGACTCCAATACGTAACAACAAAAAAGTCAGAAACCAATACCGGGACTCCAAATACAGGGACTCTATGTACCGGGACTCCAAGTACCAGGACTCCAAAATACAGGGACTCCAAGTACCGGGACTCCAATACCGAAACTCGTACAGGAAACGATACGGAACCAATTCAACCTAGAAATCAATTGAAATCGATACTAACCTTAAAATTGATAAATCTAAACCGATAGAAACTTACTATAAACGATTACAAACATAATATAAGAAGGAACTATACCTCAATAATGATTCCAAACGATTCCAATTTAAACCCTAGCTGAGCGATACTTCTGTTCTTTCTTCTTTCTTCTTTTCTCAGTTCTAACTCTCTCTCTTTCTCTTTGCCGAATGAAAAACACACATACACATTGAGATATTGAGAAAATATCTCATTTTCTCCTCTTTAACAAAAAGAGGCGGTGGGTGATGATGTTTCATCATTTCAGCCAATTAGCCCCTCAACTATCCTCAATTGCAACTTTATACCCTCCAACTTTTCCATTAAAATTAAAGTTTACCTCTTAACTCCTAACTCCATAAAACTAACCCCAAACTTACCTTAAAAATCAAAATAATAAAAATTAAATAAACCAACAACGTACCCGGTTATTACAAATAGGGTTATAAAAATAACCCTATCACCTGCTGGAAATCTTTCTTTCCACAAATGAATCCATACCAAATCACCTTCCCGGAATAGAACTTGCTTACGATGTTTATCCGTTTGTTCCTTGTATTGGTCATTAGAGCGAATGATTCGTTTACGAACTTGTTCATGTAATTCCTTGATTTGAGTTGAGCGTTGTTCTCCTTCAACACTAAGCTGACTGGTAACAAGAATTGGTGCCAAATCAAGCGGCGTAGTTGGATTGTGGCCATACACGATCTCGAATGGTGTTTTGCCGGTAATGCGATTGTAACGTCCCAAAAATTTCAATAAATTTGAACTTTTAAAAATACCATTTTATTTAAAACAAACCATAAGTACACAAATTCCATCAACGTTTTCCCAAAACTCATTAAGTGAAATAACCAACCAATTAACACAGCGGAAATGTAAATAATAAAACATAATGTCTCAAGGTAAAAAAATGCCGAAAGTCTCAACGCGCCAGTGTGTACCGTCACGCCTTGCTGCCACTCGTACCTGAAACAGTAATTTGTAGGGAAAGGGTAAGCAAGAAGCTTCGTGAATTCAAACACATGCATACAATATCAATCATATCGACACCACCCCTATCAGCAGATAGAGATAACAACCAACACATGCAGTTAAATAATACAAGCACACTCATGCAAGAACACCCATGCATGTATCATTCGGTCTCCCCGAATTCACACAACACTCGTGTATGCATCCCTCGGTCTCCCCGAGTTCATACAACACCTGTGTACATATTCCTCGGTCTCCCCGAGATTTATACGACACCCAATACCTTATACTAGGCACTACTCGGCCTAGTACTACACACAACAACACAAATATCACACACGAACTACAGTAATGCACATACAATCTCTATCCTACGCAGTGAGTGAACTCACCTCAAAACGCAATGCAGAACTCCACGAACAGAAAAAGAAGCCCAACAACTCCAACTCACTTATTTCCACCTAAATAAGTGTTATCAAGTGTTAAAGTGAAGTCCCAACCCGAAAATACAACTACAAGTCTAAACGCGTACTTTCCCGGTTTTTGGTCTAACACTACAGGTCTGTTCGTGACCTATTTAGACCCCCCTTAAACTCATCAACCCAGAAATATTATTCCATAAATAGAAATTTCTATGTCTTAGGTTTCCAGGGACATATCGCACACGTTCATACGAGGTCCCTACTATTTTATATGATTTTTCTAAGACAGACTAACCGAAACAGGAAATTCCGGACCAGTCTGTACTAATTTCCACTTTGGCCCTAGCTAGGGGCCGAATTTATTTTTCTACAAAACACAAGAAACTCATTAGACACAATTTGGGAAATTTGTGCACTGGTTTCACCCCAATCCAAGCTTCCTAGAATAAACTACGGATTTTACAAGACAGGGATAAAATGGACGTTTTTCACATAAAATGATAACATGACTTAACTTTAATTCTCAACCCATTAAGCTTTGACTTAATGCATTCAGACCTGGAGTTATGTCTTATCAGCCCCGATGAAGTGCAAGTGTTCCAGGTCGGTTAGGGTTTCTACCCTAACAAAATACAACATCCGAAAAGTAATCAAAACGAGGTTTTAACGGATTAGGGTTTTCGCGTTTAGGTTTAAGGTTTCACGAATTAGGATTTGGGTTAGGGTTTAGACACTAATGGCCGGACAAAACCAAGCACCACCCACTGCCACTTCCGGCAGTGGTGGTTGGCGGCGGCGGCGGCAGCCACACCTACGGTGGTGGTGGTTTTCACGGTGGTTCGAAAATCCTTTGGCGAGACAAGAAAAACAACCCAACTACCCTATCTCGCTACACATACACCACGTTCGACCAAGCATTCCCGACTACGCACAAAGCCACCACCAACTGTGGTGCACGTCGGTGCCAACACCGCCGGCAGCCAAGGATGCAGCGGCGGCGGCGGTGGTTTGCGGTTGAAAACGGCAAAGAAAGAAAACGAAAAGGGAATGAGACCTTACCTCGCGACGGCACAGCAACGACACACGACTCCGGCTCCCTCTCTCTCTCTCGTTCTCTCCCTCTCTCGCTACACTTTAAACTTCGCCGGCAAGAACCAGCGGCGCCGGCGCTGGTGATCTCTGGTGGAACAGTAGCGACAGCAAGAAGGGGGGGGGGAATCGGCGGTGAAAGCAGGTAGGGAAGGGAAGGAAGGGGATGGCGATTTAGGGTTTGCTCCGTTCTTTTCTTACGTGCGGCACAAACCAGAAACGAGAATGGGTGGGGGTCGGTCTCTTAAGGCCGATCCCATGCAATACTTTACCCATTTGACACTTTTAACCCCTGCACTTCCATACCCTTTCAAAACAAATAGAGTTTTAAGATAGATTAACATTTGGTCCTTGCCGCCTAACCCCGTTAACAAAACAACGTTAAGAGAAAAACTTAAACTAATAAAATAAATCGTACCGGGATACGGCCTTTACAACTCTCCCCCGCTTGAATTAGGCTTCGTCCTCGAAGTCTATGTCCGCGAATAGCTCTGGATAGTTCTCCCGCATCTCATCCTCGGGTTCCTAAGTCCACTCGAAACCCTTTCGGTGCTGCCACTGGACTTTTACCAAGCCAATTACCTTGTTACGCGAGGTCCTCGTCCTCCTGTCAATAATGGCGATCGGCTTTTCTACGTACTTAACCCGCTCGTCGATCTGAATATCCTCGAGAGGAATCACCGCAGACTCATCCACCACACACTTTCGCAACTGAGGCACGTGGAAAGTGTTGTAGATTAGACTCAGCTCGTCCGGTAACTCCAAGCGATAAGCTACCTTTCCCACTCGAGCAATGATCTTGTAAGGTCCAATGTAACGGGGTCCTAACTTTCCCCATTTACGAAACCGAATCACCCATTTCCAGGGTGAAACCTTCAACAAAACATAATCTCCCACCTGAAACTCCAAATCTGATCGTCTCTTGTCGGCGTAACTCTTCTGCCGACTCTGTGCAGTAACCAGACGGTCCCGCACCATCTGTATCATCTCCGTTGTCTTCAGCACAATATCGGTGCTCCCCAATACTCGCTGACCAACCTCGCCCCAGCAAATGGGCGTCCTGCACTTCCTACCATACAACATCTCGTACGGCGGCATGCCAATACTAGAATGAAAGCTGTTGTTGTAGGAAAACTCCGCCAACGGAAGGTACTGATCCCAACTACCTCCAAAATCAATGGCACATGCCCGAAGCATATCCTCGAGTGTCTGAATAGTTCGCTCACTCTTCCCATCGGTCTATGGATGAAAAGCCGTGCTAAAATGTAACCGTGTACCCATCTCCACCTGAAACTTCTCCCAAAACCGGGAGGTAAAACGGGTGTCCCTGTCAGAGACAATCGAAACTGGCACCCCGTGCCTGGCTACAATCTCTCGCACGAAAATCTCTGCGAGCTTCTCCGTCGAGGAGCTCTTCCTGATGGCCAAAAAGTGAGCACTCTTGGTCAGACGATCGACGATCACCCAAATAGCATCATTCCCACGTGGAGTCTTTGGGAGTTTCGTAATGAGATCCATCGTGATCTGCTCCCATTTCCATACCGGAATCTCTAAAGGCTGCAACTTCCCATGCGACCGCTGATGCTCAGCTTTGACTTTCCGACAAGTCAAGCATACCTCTACACACTTGGCGACATCCCGCTTCATGCCGGGCCACCAATAATTCTCCCGCAGGTCGCGGTACATCTTCGTGGCTCCAGGATGAATCGAAAACTTGGACTTATGCGCCTCGTCCAACAATATCTGCCTAATCCCGCCAGTGAAGGGAACCCACACTCGACCATACCGGGTCAATAAACCTCGACTATCACGGGCAAAATTCAGAATTTCACCCTAAACTCTCTCGCGTTTGGCATTCTCGTCCAGAACTGCCACTTCCTGAGCGCTACCTATCGACTCAAGGAGAGGTGCAACCACTGTTAACCGTTGACACAAACCCCGAAGTGGCTCACCAACCGAATGTCGACTAAGTGCGTCCGCAACCACATTCGCTTTACCCGGGCGGTAAAGTATCTCACAATTATAATCCTTGACTACGTCAAGCCACCTCCTCTGACGCATATTGAGGTTTTGCTGGTCCATCAAGTATTTGAGGCTTTTATGGTCAGTGTATATCGTACACTTGACGCCATACAAGTAATGCCTCCAAATCTTGAGGGCAAACACCACTGCTCCCAACTCTAGGTCGTGAGTCGGGTAGTTCGCCTCATGAGGCTTCAACTGCCTCGAAGCGTAAGCTATGACCTTACCGCGCTGCATGAGCACGACACCCAAACCCTGGTGAGAAGCGTCACAATACACTACCAGATCCTCCATACCCTCGGGCAAAGTCAACACCGGAGCCTCGCATAAACGTCTGCGCAGCTCCTCAAAAGCCCTTTGCTGCTCCTCACCCCAACTAAAAGCCGCAAATTTCTTCGTCAATCGGGTCATAGGTAGTACAATCTTGGAGAAATCCTGAATGAATCTCCGGTAGTACCCTGCTAACCCAAGAAAACTCTGTACCTCATTGGGAGTCTTCGGTACCTCCCACCGTATTACTGTTGAAATCTTGGCCGGATCGACCATAATGCCCTTCTGGTTCACGACATGTCCTAGGAATTGGACCTCTCGTAACCAGAACTCGCACTTGGAGAACTTAGCATAAAGCTTCTCCCTTCTCAGAACCTCCAAAACTTTTCGCAAATGCATCTCGTGCTCTTCCTTCGACTTCGAATACACGAGGATATCGTCGATGAACACAATCACCGAACAATCCAACATCGGGCTACACACCCTGTTCATGAGGTCCATGAACGCTGCTGGTGCATTGGTGAGCCCGAAAGGCATCACCGCAAACTCGTAATGGCCATAATGTGTACGAAATGACGTCTTCTCCGTATCCTCACTCCTCACCTGCATCTGATGATACCCCGATCTCAAATCAATCTTAGAGAACCACGAGGCTCCCTGAAGCTGGTCGAACAAGTCATCGATCCTTGGCAGAGGATAACGATTCTTCACCGTAAGCTTATTCAACTCACGGTAGTCTATACACATCCGTTGGGACCCGTCCTTCTTTTTCACAAACAGAATCGGGGCTCCCCACGGTGAACAACTCGGCTTGATGAACTCCTTCTCGAGAAGTTCCTGTAATTGAGTGTACAACTTCTTCATTTCCGGTGGAGCCAGGCGATAAGGTGCCTTGGCCACCGGTGCAGCTCCCGGAATCAAGTCAATGCGGAACTCTACCTGTCGTTCGGGAGGTATCCCCGGTAAATCGTCGGGGAATACGTCAGCAAACTCCCGAACAACTGCACATCCTCCGCAGTCTTCTTCTCTTTGACGTCGCGCGTGTCTATTACATATGCTAAATACCCCTGGCCACTGTGCTGCAAGTACCTCCGTGCCCTCACAGCCGAACATATTGCTGAGGTCCGCCTGGGCGAGTCGCCCTGAACTAGCAGTTCTCCCCCGCTTGGGGTTCGAACTCGTACTTGTTTGCGACGGCAAACAATCTCAGCATTGAAAGCATCCATCCAGTTCATGCCCACAATCACGCACAACTCACGCATAGCAATCGGAATCAAATCAATAGGAAATCTCACACCAGAGATTTCCAAAGTGCATCCCCGATACACGTCAGTAACCGTCAAGGTCCTGTCATCAGCAACCTCAACCACAAGTGGACAACCTAATCGTCCTACAACTCGGCCCAAACACTCACTAAAAGTGTGAGACACGAACGAATGAGTAGCCCCGCTATCAAACATCACCACAGCAGGCACCGAGTTAACTAAGAACGTACATGTCACCACTTTAGGCGTAACCTGCGCCTCCTCCACTTTCAGCTGATGAACTCCACCTCGGGCCGCCTCGGGTCTAGCACTACCATCCGTAATACGCAAGGGGGCAACCGCAAGAACTCGCTGTGCCCCACCCCCATCAGTAACCCTCGGATTCGGGCAGTTGGCCTTCACGTGGCCTGTCTGTCTGCGGTTAAAGCAGACCATCAGAGGTACTCTACAATCACGGCCAAAGTGTCCTACCTGCCTGCACTTGAAACACTCGTCATCTCTCTTCCCGCCACTATCCCTGGGCTTGAACCCACCGCTCCTTTGACTCGAGCGCGAGTCTGAGAACTTTGTCTTCTTTGGAACAGCCGAAATTGGTGCCACGGTCTGCACCGCCTTCCTCCTCTTGGCCTGCGTCTTCAGCTCAAGTTCCCGTCTCCAGGCAATCTCCATCATCGCAGCAAGCGAAGCATACTGTGCAATACTCACGAACTCCCTGATCTCGGTATGTAACATACCCTTGTACCGCGTCATCTTCATGTCCTCAGAAGCAGCATACTGGGGACAGAATAGTGCCATCTCCGTGAACTTCCGGTTCATCTCCTTCACAGTCTCCGTAGTCTGAGTGAGCTCCAAGAACTCCTTAGTAATCCTCTCCATCTCCACTGGAGGCACATACTCGGCACGAAATCGTACAACGAACTCCTCCCAGGTCAAAGTAGTGCGCTCAGCAAGCGTCAAGGCAGTAGCACACCAGTCTTTCGCTCCATCTCGTAACAGGTTCACCACGAAACGAACCTTCAAATTCTCAGGACAACCACTAGTAAGGAATGTGCACTCCATATCCGAGATCCAGCGCATACTGACGATCGGGTTCGAGTCTCCCTTGAACTCAGGAGGAGAACAAGCAGAGAGATCCCGATACTGAAACTCTCGCGCTCGGGGCTGCCCACCAGCAGGGGGTGGAATCGCCGCGATGCGCTCCTCCATCAACACTATTACCTCATTACGAATGGCGGTAATAATCTCGGGGATCGCCTCCCCAATAGCATGTGTCACCTCAGCCGCAATCATCTCACGAATCTGCTCAGAAGAAAATCCAATACCCGCATCTGGATCAGCATTGTTGCTCCTTCTCGTGATGGCCATTCTGGGTAATTATTACAACGATTTATTAGCACACAATAAATCCTGCTAACTACGCACACGCTCAACTCCTCGGATTCTCCGTGACTTTCCCCGACTCGAGCACGGATCCTGTGCTTCAGATAGTAGGAGCTCTATTACTACCTTCCACACCTATCCTTACTCGTTTCGAGTCCCGTCCCGAAGTGCCCAAGTAGTTCCTTGCCGACAGTTACACCCTTATGTCCGTACCAGCATATGTAAACACTTTTCCTAGCTCACTAGGAATTTCACCCCATTCCACTACCCTTGCTATGACGATATCCCCACTAGTCATGACGAGTCGCCTCGCGAATGCACAGTTGCATACAGTGTGAAATCAGATAGACTTTCGAATAAAAGATTCTATCCTACAACGGTTGGACTCAAACAAGAGTTGCGCAATAGAACTAAATCCAGCATTCTAAGGCTATTTGGTTCCTACTGCATACAACTTATAAGGCATTCACTTAACAACCTAGCAGGACTAGCATAAATTCCTACTAGCAAGTAACAAACATGCAGTACAGTGTAATAAGCACCAAACAATCTAGCATACATACTCCTATGTTCTAGAAAGCAATAAATTACACTAAGTACTTTACCTTTTCCCTTGGCATCGGCTGACTATACACACTGCGCCTCCGGTCACCGTTTCTAAAACGTACTTTTCCTTTCTTTTATTTCTCAAAAATTTTAAAAGGAAAAAGATAATCACGAGCCGCAAACTTGAGTTCAAACACACCGAAATGTGTTTGATTCGCTCAAGCTGTGCTATGATACCAACTTGTAACGTCCCAAAAATTTCAATAAATTTGAACTTTTAAAAATACCATTTTATTTAAAACAAACCATAAGTATACAAATTCCATCAACGTTTTCCCAAAACTCATTAAGTGAAATAACCAACCAATTAACACAGCGGAAATGTAAATAATAAAACATAATGTCTCAAGGTAAAAAAATGCCGAAAGTCTCAATGCGCCAGTGTGTACCGTCACGCCTTGCTGCCACTCGTGCCTTAAACAGTAATTTGTAGGGAAAGGGTAAGCACGAAGCTTAGTGAATTCAAACACATGCATACGATATCAATCATATCGACACCACCCCTATCAGCAGATAGATATAACAACCAACACATGCAGTTAAATAATACAAGCACACTCATGCAAGAACACCCATGCATGTATCATTCGGTCTCCCCGAATTCACACAACACTCGTGTATGCATCCCTCGGTCTCCCCGAGTTCATACAACACCTGTGTACGTATTCCTCGGTCTCCCCGAGTCCTCGGTCTCCTCGAGATTTATATGACACCCAATACCTTATACTAGGCACTACTCGGCCTAGTACTACACACAACAACACAAATATCACACACAAACTAGAGTAATGCGCATACAATCTCTATCCTACGCAGTGAGTGAACTCACCTCAAAACGCAATGCAGAACTCCACGAACAGCAAAAGAAGCCCGACAACTCCAACTCACTTCTTTCCACCTAAAGAAGTGTTATCAAGTGTTAAAGTGAAGTCCCAACCCGAAAATACAACTACAAGTCTAAACGCGTACTTTCCCGGTTTTTGGTCTAACACTACAGGTCTGTTCGTGACCTGTTTAGTCCCCCCTTAAACTCATCAACCCAGAAATATTATTCTATAAATAGAAAGTTCTATGTCTTAGGTTTCCAGGGACATATCGCACGCATTCATACGAGGTCCCTACTATTTTATATGATTTTTCTAAGACAGACTACCCGAAACAGGAAATTCCGGACCAGTCTGTACTAATTGCCACTTTGGCCCTAGCTAGTGGCCGAATTGATTTTTCTACAAAACACAAGAAACTCATTAGACACAATATGGGAAATTTGTGCACTGGTTTCACCAAATCCGAGCTTCCTAGAATAAACTACGGATTTTACAAGACAGGGATAAAACGGACGTTTTTCACATAAAATGATAACATGGCTTAACTTTAATTCTCAACCCATTAAGCTATGACTTAATGCATTCAGACCTGGAGTTATGTCTTATCAGCCCCGATGAAGTGCAAGTGTACCAGGTCGGTTAGGGTTTCTACCCTAACAAAATACAACGCCCGAAAAGTAACAAAACGAGGTTTTAACGGATTAGGGTTTTCGCGTTTAGGTTTAAGGTTTCACGATTTATGATTTGGGTTAGGGTTTAGACACTAATGGCCGGACAAAACCAAGCACCACCCACTGCCACTTCCGACAGTGGTGGTGGGCGACGGCGGCGGCAGCCACCACCTACGGTGGTGGTGGTTTTCACGGTGGTTCGAAAATCCTTTGGCGAGACAAGAAAAACAACCCAACTACCCTATCCCGCTACACATACACCACGTTCGACCAAGCATTACCGACTACGCACAAAGCCACCACCAACTGTGGTGCACGTCGGTGGCAACACCGCCGACAACCAAGGCTGCAGCGGCGGCGGTGGTGGTTTGCGGTTGAAAACGACAAAGAAAGAAAACGAAAAGGGAATGAGACCTTACCTCGCGACGACACATCAGCGACACACGACTCCGGCTCCCTCTCTCTCTCGTTCTCTCCCTCTCTCGCTGCACTTTAAACTTCGTCGACAAGAACCAGCGGCGACGGCGCCGGTGATCTCTGGTGGAACAGTAGCGACAGCAAGAAGGGGGGGGGGGGGAATCGGCGGTGACAGCAGGTAGGGAAGGGAAGGAAGGGGATGGCGATTTAGGGTTTGCTCCGTTCTTTTCTTGCGTGCGGCACAAACCAGAAACGAGAATGGGTGGGGGTCGGTCTCTTAAGGTCGATCCCATGCAATACTTTACCCATTTGACACTTTTAACCCCTGCACTTCCATACCCTTTCAAAACAAATAGAGTTTTAAGATAGATTAACATTTGGTCCTTGCCGCCTAACCCCGTTAACAAAACAACGTTAAGAGAAAAACTTAAACTAATAAAATAAATCGTACCGGGATACGGGCTTTACAGCGATTGATGGAACGATTGTATGCAAACTCCGCTTGAGGAAGAACGAGGTCCCATTGTTTGGGATTTTCTCCCACCAAACTCCGTAATAAATTCCCTAAACTCCGATTAACAACTTCGGTTTGTCCATCAGTTTGTGGGTGATGGGAACTACTAAATTGTAATTTCGATCCCATTCGGTTCCATAAGGTACGCCAAAAATGACTAACAAATTTCACATCCCGATCGAAGGTGAGCGACTTTGGGACACCATGCAACTTGACAATTTCGGAAAAGAATAATCGGGCGACTTGGCTTGCATCGAAAGTCTTGGAACATGGGACAAAATGAGCCATTTTAGAGAAACGGTCGACAACCACCATAACGGAATCTCTATGGCGTTGAGTTCGGGGTAAACCAAGCACGAAATCCAAACTAACATCTTCCCATGGGGCTTCGGGTACGGGTAAAGGCGTATACAACCCATAATTATTTCCATGGGTTTTGGCTATGTGACATGCACGACACCTTTCGAGGATTCGACTGACGTGTTTTCCCATCCGTGGCCAATAAAATTGCTCTTGAATGATTGCCAACGTTTTACCTCTCCCAAAGTGACCGGCGAGGCCTCCGGCATGACTTTCCAAAATAATGGCTGCCCGTAAAGAGCTTGCAGGGATACATAATCGCGTACTTTTGAACAAATGTCCATCATGCTTTGAGAATTATTGGAAGGTCCCCGAAGCACATTTTCTCCATATATCACGAAAGTCTGGGTCATCCTGATAAAGATCTCGAAACGTATCGAAGCCGTGAACCCGGATCTGCATGGTAGAAAGTAAGGAATGGCGTCGGCTAAGGGCGTCGGCTACTTGATTTTGGGATCCGGCTTTGTGCTTGATGACAAAAGAGAAAGCTTGAAGGAACTCGACTCATCTAGCGTGCAGTGGGTTCAACTTTTGTTGTCCGTTGATATACTTTAACGCCTCATGATCCGAGAACAAAACAAATTCGTTGGGAAGCAAATAATGGCGCCAAGTGTCTAACGCTCGAATTATAGCATATAATTCCTTATCGTAGGTGGAATATTTACGACGTATCTCATTTAATTTTTCACTAAAAAACGCTATTGGCCTCCGATTTTGACTCAAAACGCCACGAATGCCAACTCCCGACGCGTCACATTCTACCTGGAAAACATCGTTAAAATCAGGCAGGGCTAAAATAGGGGCTTGGGTTACATTTTCTTTTAAAATAGCAAACGCTTTGTTAGCCTCGTTCGTCCAACTAAAACGTCCACCCTTTAAGCACTTTGTGATGGGAGCGATAAGGGTGCTAAAATTTTGGATAAAACGACGATAAAAAGAGGCTAATACGTGGAAACTACGGATGCCATGGATTGTTGTTGGTGTAGGCCAATTAACGATAGCTTCGGTTTTTGCTTTATCCATCTTTATTCCGTCGCATGAGATAACATATCCGAGAAATGTAACTTCTTTGACAAGGAAGCTGCACTTTTTCCTGTTCGCATATAATTTTTGTTCCCTCAAAACGGAGAACACTTGACGGAGGTGAGATACGTGTTGCTCAATGGTTTTGCTAAAGATCAAAATATCATCAAAATGACAAATCAAGTGTAGCTCAGTTGGTTCGCCGAAGGACGGTAACATCCTGGGGGGGGGGGGGGGGGGGCTGTGGATGGTATCCCAGTCTACCCGGGTTCGATCCCTAGGGGAGTCAGTTGGGGGCTTGAGGAGTAATGCTCAACCTTGGTTGGGCCTGTCCTTGGATGGTCCGGTCGAAGACTGGGCTGATCCCCCCAACCTGTGGTTGGGCCTAAGGTCCAGCGTAAGCTGGGCCGGGATAACGGCGGATTAGTGGGTTGCCCTTGGATGCCCGATACCGCCGGGAAGGTATGCGTGCGTGTGTTCGTGGTAGTTGATCGTAGGGTCGATGCCGCTATGCCTTCTAAAAAAATATATCATCAAAATAAACGACGACAAACTTACCAATGAACGGCTTGAAAACCTGGTTCATAAGTCGCATGGAAGTGCTAGGAGCATTAGATAGGCCGAACGACATGACCATCCATTCGTACAACCCATCGCGTGTCTTGAAGGCCGTCTTCCACTCGTCCCCGGGCCTCATTCGGATTTGATGATAACCGCTTCTTAGATCAATTTTCGAGAAGAATGTGGCACCGTGTAACTGATCAAGTAGATCATCAAAACGAGAAATGGGAAAACGATATTTAATTGTGATTTTATTAATAGCTCGGCTATCGATACACATTCGGAAAGCTCCTCCGTGTTTTGGAACTAATAATGCGGGTACCGCGCACGGACTTAGGCTCTCCCGTATCAAACCTTTCTCGAGTAGTTCGGTAACTTGGCGTTGTAGCTCCTCGTACTCCTTTGGATTCATCCGATAAGCAGGCTTGTTCGGGATGGCGGAACCAGGAATAAGATCAATACAATGTTGGATATTCCGCATTAAAGGCAAACCGGGTGGGATCTCCTCCGGTAAGACATCCGCAAATTCTTCGAGTGTGGGCTGAATTGATGTCGATACGGAAGGCCCTGGTTCGTTCTCCTCGGCCACTACAAGTGCAAATACGACAGGGCTAATGGCTGTCACGTTTTTGAAATCAGCCCTTCTAAGAAATAAGGCAGACCCGTCGTCCGACGATTGGCGTGTATCGAGTGGAACCAACGTAATGTTCACCCCATCTTTTCGAAAACTATATGTATTTTTTAACCCATCATGCTTCGTTTTACGATCGTATTGCCATGGTCGACCCAAGAGGATGTGACACGCGTCCATGGGAATAACTTCACACCACACTTCATCGTGGTATTTTTTTCCTATAGAAAATTGAACCAAGCATCGTTTATTTACCTTCACAACGTTGCCCCGTTTCAACCACGTTAATTGGTATGGCTCGGGATGATCTTCGACCTTTAGACCCAACTTTTCCACCATGTGGGTTGATACAACGTTCTCACAACCGCCCCCATCAATAATCATGTTACATACCTTACCCTTCACGGTACACTTGGTGCGGAATATGTTGTTTCGAAGCCAGGAGTCGTCGTCAACTGATTTCGAAACCGCGACACTCAAAACCCGTTGGATTACCAAAGCTTCCTCGTGATCGGCATATACTACCTCGTCTTTATCGCCAATCGGCTCTTCCTCGTTATCCGAATCGTATGTTGGGTCGGTTACTTCTTTTACAAGGGAAACTGTTTGGGCAAAAAATCACGTCGTACGACCACGACCGGAACAGGTAAGACGCATGTCCTAGGCTATATCTTGTATTAAGATAAGGTCTCAACAAGAACCCAGAAAACATCCGTCGTCTCCCGTAAAAGGTAAGTCGTACGTCCCCCATGACGCTCGACCATAGTATCGCCCGTCCCGTACGACCGTCGAGTAAGATCATTGCACCTTCGACCAAAACTAACGTTAACCTTGACTGTTACGTTTGTTAAGTGTTTAATGCAGGAGTCAAAGTCATTAAAGAGCAACGGATATAACCGACGCAACCATCAATGATCGATAGCCGTAACGGACGAAGATCATCATGGACAATCACTACGGCGACCGTTTCCAGCCGTTGTAGCCGTTAATCGAATCATTAATGGAGTTAATTAATGACGCGAAGACTATAAAAGACCAGCTATAGCTTCATTTCAAAGGACATCGGCGGACATCCAATACACTCCAGGGAACATCACTACACAGCAGAGAAAATCATCCAAACTCATAGAAAAGAACATTCAAACCCTGGAGATCAAATACTGAGATCCAGAATCTTACAGCGAACTCAAGAACACTCGAAGAAAAGCTCAAGTATCGCTTTCGACGCACGACAACAAGCCCTCGACCAACAGTTTACACTTTGTATTCATACACGACAAACATCTGTTTCCACATTTAAACACTTGTACTTTACATTTCGAAGCATTTACTTCATTTGTATTGTAATCATCGTACGACCGACGCCAGTACCAAGGACGTCTCCCCTGATTGGCGACCATAGTGCAGCGACGACACCCCCTGTCGTCCGCAGGTTTTTTTCCTCGCTTTGAGGTTTTTCCTGCGTCATCAAATCCCTTGTCTCATTTATTTTTATCCTCATCGCACGTCTCGTCGAAAGATTCTTTCTTTAGTTGATTAAGTCCACATCGACCTTAAGTTGTCCCTTTGGTGCGATTTTTGGCATTAACAGTTTGGCGCCATCCGTGGGACCTCATCTAGAGAAAATCCTCGACGAACGTGCACCCTACTAATAGTTTCTTGGGGCTTCTTTTATTTTCTGTTGCAGGAAAATGGCAGCCTCTGGAAATCCGCTGCAAGCCGTCGCTCAGATGTATCAGGAGCTCGAAGTCGCCAGGAATCAACTCAACGCAATGGCGGAGCAGAATCGCAGAGCAGCTGAGGAGATCGCGCGGTTAAGAAATCCTCTTGGGCCTCAAAATGGTCCTAGGTCGTTCGTGCAGAACCCAGTTCCAAGATCGTTCGACCAGAATGGCCCTAGACCATTTGTCCCGAATCCAGGTTTATCCGCGCAAAATCAGCATCCATGCCCGTTCATACAGAATCAACAGCCAGGGTCGTTCAACCCAAATCCTCAGTTTGGGACAGTTCCTCCTCAGCACATAAGGCCACCACCCATGAATAATGGGTCTCAGCCATCACAAGGGTCGCAACCATTTCAGCAGCCATTTCAGAATGGACCTCAAGGTGGATCGCAGCCTTTCCAGCAAGGATCGCAGCCGTTTCAGAATGGGCCGCAACAATTCCACTATGGGTCGCAGCCATACTCCGCTCCTTTCAACGGGGACACCAATGGTTCGTCACATGGTAATGGCACTAGCCCAGGGGCAAATCCCTCGACAGGGGCAAATCCCGATCTTAACGATCCCGTTGCTCAGCGTTTGAAGATGTTAGAAGACCAAAATGAGCGTGTCCTGTCCTTGCTCGCCAAGTTGCCTGGGGCAGCCGTGCCTGTCGACGTCGAGCCTCGCTCGGGGTATCAGGAGTCGCCCTTCATCGACGAAATCGCCACCGTCGAGGTCCCAAAAAAGTATAACATTCCTGCCTTCACTCCCAAGTATTCGGGTGTGACCGATCCGACTGAGCACGTCGCGCAATATAAGCAGCTCATGTGGACGATCTCGATCCCATTTATGTACCAGAAAGTATGCATGTGTAAGAGTTTTGGAGCGACTCTCACTGGTCCAGCTCTCCAGTGGTTGATCAACCTCAAACCCAAAACTATCGGGTCGTTCGCCGAATTGGTCAATCAATTCTCCCAGCAATTCGCCAGCAGTCGTAAGATGGAGAAGCAGACCAGCAACCTATACTACATCGTGCAGAAAGCTAATGAGTCTATTCGAAGTTATTTTAATAGATTCAATGCTGAAATGATAAGCATCCGTGATTGCGACGTAAAAACCGCAATCGAAGCCTATAAGTGTGGTCTGGACGATAGTTCGGGTCTATATATCGACATAACCAAGTATCCCCCAGAGACTTTCGAAGACGTCCGAGCTCGAACCTTAGCATATATGAGGGTCGAGGACGATATAGCCTTTCGTCGCAAACACACTCACGACAAGAAGTCGTTAGGTGCCAGAAAGCCAGAGTTCAAGATAAAGGGTTTTTCCAGAATAGAACCAACGCGTCAAATTTCAAATGTTCATTTCAAGACGAAAGCAGAGGCCAAGACCGCGACTAAGTTCACTCAGTACCCCAAGATATCCACTTACGGATTCAAAGGATCTGCTAAGGAATTAGTCGAAGCTCTGAAAGGTACTCAAGCTACCATTCGATGGCCGAAGATGTAACGCCCCAAAATCTGGGCTAATTTGAACCTTAAATTTCAACAAGTTATGATAAAATAAACTTCCACTTTCATATATATAGCAAGTGAATAAACCACTAGGAGTATATTTACAAGTACAGAATTCTCCAAATAACCTATTAATCTAATTATGCCACTATAATCAGATTAACTAAGTTATCTAAGCAATCCTTCAAAAACTCCTTCTGTTAATTGACTTTTCCGCTAATCCAAAATGCTCGTCCCACATCCCTTTTACCTTCCCGAGCTAGTATCTGGTAAGAAAACATCATTTGAAACGATTAGGCCAACGCCTAGTGAGAACATTCGTTTCCATAATAATATTTGCAAAATCAATGTAAACAAGTTATATCAAACCTGATTACCCTTTTTCTTACCATACGTGTAACTCTATTCCGTTAACACGATCTTTATCTAATCCCATGAATATGACTGACACACATTTCATCATCATATCATGTCCTAGAGCCATACTACGAATCTTCACTGATTCTAGATTAATACTCTTTTCCAGAAATTGCAATATACACATGCCCATTTCTATTCATATCCTATTCCAGAGCCACACTACGAATCTTTCTCAGATTCTAGATTAATGCTCTTATCCAATAAATCGCAATTACACATGCCCATTTATCGGAAAGGAAGTAGAGATTACAAGCACTTATGTCAATCCCATTTTCTTCCTTAGAAATTGGGAATAACGATTATTACGACACGCCTATTCCACAATTTCCACATACACTCTGGAATAACGATTATTACCACACGCCTATTCCAGGGTTTCTCACACACATCAGAATAATGACTAACTTCATCTATTCCACGTGCACATAACCATTAGTACTACACACATCAGAATAATGACTAACTTCATCTATTCCACGTGCACATAACCATTAGTACTACACACATCACTGGAATAACGTTTATTACCACACGCCTATTCCATGTGATTACCAAACACTAGTGCCTATGGATCCATTACACTACTTGCACTTGTACCGGTATTTATTTAATATAGATTCCTCATAACAATAAGTATGAGCAAATCATATTTATACCTCCTAGATTCCTCCCTCATAGCATATAGTATGGGCCAATCTCCTTTACCTATACCAAATACCTGCCTAGTATCAAACTGGCACAGTCATCAAGCCTAACATACTACCCTTCGAATGTACGTATGTTCATGCTAAACTAATTATGTCTCAATCACTAAATCACAACGATTCACAATTAACAGAACTGAAAATTGCCCAGTCTGCACAAAGTGTCCGGACAACCCAAAGTTTCCGGATAACCTCTCTTATCCGGACGTTTCCATTTTCCGGATACCATAATTTCCCCGGACAATCCCAACACCCGGACAACACATCCTTTCCGGTAAATTCCTACTTTTCCGGATAATATTCAAATCCGGACAACATCCGGACTTTTTAGTCATCCGGATACCATCCGGTACTTACTTCATCTGGATTCTTTCAATAAAAGATAAAACTTACCCGATATTTTACGCATCCGGAAACATTCATCATCAGGGTGTCCAGATACGGCGATTCATCCGGACAACTCGCTCTTGCAGCCTAAAATTCAATCTAACTTCTTGTCTGTTCGATTCAGCTCATTCCCAGTACAACCACACAGTTCATAATCACTTTATACAGCTATTTCAAGGTTCAATTTAACATAAGCACACTGATTTAAGCAAAGTACAAATGAACTCACCTTAGGTTTGCAAAACCCACTTTAATCCTCAATCTGATGCTTCAAATCTGATGTTACTGGTATGTAAATCAAATCCAAAACATAATTTCGTTCATAATCTAACACATACAATAATCACAACTGAAAACATCAACAAATCCCTTACCAATTTGATGAAAATCTTGCTTTCTTCCCTTTTTCCTCTTTTCCTGCTTCTCTCTATATCTCCCTCTCTCTTTTGCCGACTCACACTTATAAAAATGAGATAGAATCTCAATAAATCAGATATTATCATATACACATTTGCTTATTAACAAAACACTCCCTCATGTTTCATTAATTCCAAAAGTAACACCAAACTTTAACCTCTTGCATTTTTAACTCGAATGAATTATAAAACTTCTATATACATCAAGGTTACACCAAAATACAAATACATCCCAATTCTCATTAAAACACTATTACTGAAATTTCAGGATGTTACAATACTCCCCAACTTGAAAATGATTTCGTCCCCGAAATCAAGATCAGGTAAACAAATGGGGATATCTATCTTTCATATCCTCTTCCGACTCTAAAGTCACATTAGCACCTTGATGGTGTTTCCACTTTACTTTCAACATAGCTACTTCTTTGACAATACGTAGCTTTCTAACCGATCTTTCCAAAATTGCCTCTGGTTCTTCCACACAACAATTCTTCTCATCCACTCTTACTTTAGTAAAAGAAATCGCATCATACCAACATGAAATATTTTGTAAATCTCTTCCCTTTAAGTCTTACATACTTAATCACAATCTAAAAGTCCAGAAAGAACAAGAATTCATCTTTTCATATTTTCTGAACCTTACCTCTTTCATTAGTATCCGCTCCCCAACTTGGATTTGCAAACCTCCTTAGAGTAACTGTTCATCATCAAATCTTTATCCGACTATTTCTTGGTCTACCATACCGACATTATCCGTAACTCGATCTCCGGGTCTCAAAATAACATTACCATCTACTGCTTGAAAATCTATACTCACCTTAAATTGAGCATACTCACCACTATCGCACTATGCGACCATTGCAACCAAATACTAAAGTGTTGTATAACAAGGGTGATAATTCCATTGAACCTACAGTATAACTACATTCTTAGGTCCGATCTTTTTATCATTTCTTCCCACTACTCGTCCGTACATTCTCCACCTATAACATTTCACAGCAGACCAGGTCTCTCATGATCATTCATACATAATTCAACTTACTTTCATGTTCTTCCGCATATTTAACTGAGTCTATTTCGCTACTTTATCCCTCTCCAACTTCAGTTGGACCACAACTCACGAGTTTCTAATTAACTCATACCTACTCGTTACTTGCTAATTCTTTGTGATTCCAAACCTTTACATAAACCGGACATACTCCTTCACAGATCAACACAATCTATGTACTCCTTTCGTTCGTGTCAATTACTTCAGTCCTTACTAACCATCCACGTCGTAAATAAAGCACTTATTTAAAACCACAGTATTTCAATATTCTAACACCTTTACAAGGTTGTCCTTTAACTTTTAATCTTCTGATTCCAGGCTTAATATTCATACATGACCTCAGAAATAATCAATGTATTCATATCATGTAAACTTCAATTATAATACAATTCATATAATTCCAACCCCAAGCCTATGTCGAGCTTATTTAAACCAGGCGAATGCTCCCAATACTCAATCGAGTCCAAAACCGAGCCATCTGCTCAAAGGATCCAATGATTATTTATCAACATCTACTCATGCAATTAAATACATCTAACTCACATCATGCAACACACGCTCCGAGGCGTGATACTCTCACAACCCCTTCATTGCTACCTTCCCAATGAAGTTAATTCATATATGTATCTATATGTACACGTATATGCAACTCTTTTATACTCAACCATGTATATCACTTACCAAGGTTCATTAGTCCCAAAGGTACTAAGAATACAAGATCATCAAACGGTCCCCTCACATAAGACCAATACTTAAAACGACACTCATTTAAATAAAATGCAATTAAGCACATATCACATCATAATTATTGTACAACCACAATAACTCTAAAAGCGTAATTTGACCACATAGCTTTCTCTTATGCGATAAATTAATCAAAATTTCTTTCACTCGCGTTTTATTAGTCAATCACTCAAATTTCCCAAAAAAATGGGTGTTTCACAAAATATAGACCATTCTGTAACATCCCCGGTCTACCATACACGATAATGTCCGCTTTGCGCATACCCTCTGCATAACAGCATGCCGGTACCGCTCACGGTTTTGTTCCTGCCCGCACAGGCATACGCGGGACGCACCCAGACCGCACCCAGTGACAGGCAAAACGCCTCATACACCTTACACAACTGCCGACTTCAAAGTCAGTAGTCGACCTGTCGATACTTCCTTAACTTATTCTTCAACAAGGTCCCTAACTGAACCTAATCCTTCCAACATATCATAATCGAATTCACATCCCATCGTCTTCATCTCCAATTTATTCGTGCAACGTTAATATCACAAGATCACCATAATTTCTTATTTGACGTCAAGGATGTTTTCTTTATGTCTCACCACACTATTCCATCACCTTGACGACTTCTAGTCCTTCCTCCGGACGCAATCGTCCCTCGGCAACTGTTTTTCTAGTCATCGAACAATGGGTACAGACCCTCATACATCCGACACTAAAGTCCACTTTCGACTCTCCCACTGATCACCTCTCATCTTGAACACAAATTCCAAAACTACGAACATTCTCCCATGATTTATCCAACACCTCTTCGCTCTCGGAGTTCTTTCTTAACTTATAGTGTAATACTCCATGACCTAGTGAGTTCATAGCCTTCATGCATGACAACTTGATAAATGAATCATTTTGCACATTTTCTCATTTTAAAGAACAACACAAGGAACATCTTGGTTACAAATGACCCCAACATTCTCATAACTCCAATGTACTGCACAACGATCTCAAGAATCGTTTGCATACAACTTTCCGTAACACTTAATCTTTCTCAACCAAACGATATTGTTACGACAGTAATAAAAATGAAAATCTTTTCATGCGACAAAAGTTTGAAAGAAAATTACCGACACGAAGTAAGCTAGTCGGTTCTCACATTCGTTTATATGATATCATCAAGTTAATACTCTTGTTGGTTATAACAAGTTTGCTGGCCAACGCTTTCTTGACCTTTTTGCTACCATTCAACTTTTTATGTAAAATACGAAGTATTTTGCAAATTGCTAAACTCAAAATTTCAATGTGCGCCGTAAATGGAATTGCCTTTTTCTTTAAATACATACTTACACATGCTGACTCAACCTCGACTAAAATTGTTGTCTATGCATTTGTTTTGAAATCATAAAAACTCATTTAACACACACTAGGACACCATACATAAAACTCTATTCGCAAATGAAGGCTACTCACTCAAACAAGGTCAATCGTTTTACTCACGCGACTTATCATTGACACTCTACTTCCGACCAGTGGTCGCCCTCTCGGCTTTGTAAAACTTACCATACATGCATTTCATGGCCCACTTACTCAACCATTTCATACTATTAAAGTTTGCCTCGGCGGACTTTCATGAGTCCCGCCAATTCCAGGTTGTCTTTCCAACCCCCCAATCATTTACTGATCTAATCTCCAGAGAATTGAAGGACCTTGGTGGCGTATCCACCATCGTTCTACTATAACACAAACGGATAACCATAAGAAACGGTTATACGAGTATAGACATGCAAAACGTACTTTACCGATCATTAGTCACTGTAATAATTTAGAAACAAGTATGCTTGTGTAACAATATATTCATAAATAACAGTAGCTAATTGAAATTGTGAATATATCATACAGGAGAATCCTCGTTACCATCGTTACAGTACTAATTTCACGTATTTCTGTCAACTCTTA
Source organism: Saussurea involucrata (assembly GCA_033807775.1). Classification (NCBI taxonomy): domain Eukaryota; kingdom Viridiplantae; phylum Streptophyta; class Magnoliopsida; order Asterales; family Asteraceae; genus Saussurea; species Saussurea involucrata. Next base: position 83,242,708 of record CM066313.1, read on the forward strand.
AGACTATCCCGTCTTATTGTTTCTACCCATTTCTCACGAATCATAACTTAATTCATCACAACTTAAGTCTAAGTATCTCCTCAGCATACTTAGTTCGCTTAAACTATTGCTCTGATACCATATTGTAACGCCCCAAAATCCGGGCTAATTTGAACCTTAAATTTCAACAAGTTATGATAAAATAAACTTCCACTTTCATATATATAGCAAGTGAATTAACCACTAGGAGTATATTTACAAGTACAGAATTCTCCAAATAACCTATTAATCTAATTATGCCACTATAATCAGATTAACTAAGTTATCTAAGCAATCCTTCAAAAACTCCTTCTGTTAATTGGCTTTTTCGCTAATCCAAAATGCTCGTCCCACATCCCTTTTACCTTCCCGAGCTAGTACCAGGTAAGAAAACATCATTTGAAATGATTAGGCCAACGCCTAGTGAGAACATTCGTTTCCATAATAATATTTGCAAAATCAATGTAAACAAGTTATATCAAACCTGATTACCCTTTTTCTTACCATACGTTTAACTCTATTCCGTTAACACGATCTTTATCTAATCCCATGAATATGACTGACACACATTTCATCATCATATCATGTCCTAGAGCCATACTACGAATCTTCACTGATTCTAGATTAATACTCTTTTCCAGAAATTGCAATATACACATGCCCATTTCTATTCATATCCTATTCCAGAGCCACACTACGAATCTTTCTCAGATTCTAGATTAATGCTCTTATCCAATAAATCGCAATTACACATGCCCATTTATCGGAAAGGAAGTAGAGATTACAAGCACTTATGTCAATCCCATTTTCTTCCTTAGAAATTGGGAATAACGATTATTACCACACGCCTATTCCACAATTTCCACATACACACTGGAATAACGATTATTACCACACGCCTATTCCAGGGTTTCTCACACACATCAGAATAATGACTAACTTCATCTATTCCACGTGCACATAACCATTAGTACTACACACATCGGAATAATGACTAACTTCATCTATTCCACGTGCACATAACCATTAGTACTACACACATCACTGGAATAACGTTTATTACCACACGCCTATTCCATATGATTACCAAACACTAGTGCCTATGGATCCATTACACTACTTGCACTCGTACCGGTATTTATTTAATATAGATTCCTCATAACAATAAGTATGAGCAAATCATATTTATACCTCCTAGATTCCTCCCTCATAGCATACAATATGGGCCAATCTCCTTTACCTATACCAAATACCTGCCTAGTATCAAACTGGCACAGTCATCAAGCCTAACATACTACCCTTCGAATGTACGTACGTTCATGCTAAACTAATTATGTCTCAATCACTAAATCACAACGATTCACAATTAACAGAACTGAAAAATGCCCAGTCTGCACAAAGTGTCCGGACAACCCAAAGTTTCCGGATAACCCATCTTATCCGGACGTTTCCATTTTCCGGATACCATAATTTCCCCGGACAATCCCAACACCCGGACAACACATCCTTTCCGGTAAATTCCTACTTTTCCGGATAATATTCAAATCCGGACAACATCCGGACTCTTTAGTCATCCGGATACCATCCGGTACTTACTTCATCCGGATTCTTTCAATAAAAGATAAAACTTACCCGGTATCTATCGCATCTGGAAACATTCATCATCAGGGTGTCCGGATACGGCGATTCATCCGGACAACTCGCTCTTGCAGCCTAAAATTCAATCTAACTTCTTGTCTGTTCGATTCAGCTCATTCCCAGTACAACCACACAGTTCATAATCACTTTATACAGCTATTTCAAGGTTCAATTTAACATAAGCACACTGATTTAAGCAAAGTACAAATGAACTCACCTTAGGTTTGCAAAACCCACTTTAATCCTCAATCTGATGCTTCAAATCTGATGTTACTGGTATGTAAATCAAATCCAAAACATAATTTCGTTCATAATCTAACACATACAATAATCACAACTGAAAACATCAACAAATCCCTTACCAATTTGATGAAAATCTTGCTTTCTTCCCTTTTTCCTCTTTTCCTGCTTCTCTCTATATCTCCCTCTCTCTTTTGCCGACTCACACTTATAAAAATGAGATAGAATCTCAATAAATCAGATATTATCATATACACATTTGCTTATTAACAAAACACTCCCTCATGTTTCATTAATTCCAAAAGTAACACCAAACTTTAACCTCTTGCATTTTTAACTCTAATGAATTATAAAACTTCTATATACATCAAGGTTACACCAAAATACAAATACATCCCAATTCTCATTAAAACACTATTACTGAAATTTCAGGATGTTACAGAAGAAGTCCGACCTGGACGACGCTAAGAAAGACAAATCAAAGTGGTGCGACTTCCATGCCGATCATGGTCATGCGACAGACGACTGCATCGCAGTGAAGAAGGAACTAGCATATCATTTTCCGAAAGGGAATCTCAAAGATATCATCGACAATGTCGCTGTTCCAGCTAATAGCCATCGGCCGTCGACTCCCGAGCATGCAAAAGTCATCAATTGAAATTCCCTACGCCATGAGGAATCCAGGGGATCAAAAGAGAAAATAAACTGAAGTCGTAAGATCAAGCTCTCGACAGGTTCATTCTTCTATCCCTAAATTAATGATATCTTTTCCACAGGGATAAATCTACTATGGTGCCTTGTCGCGCGACAACATAGTCAGTGCAGAACAAATATTCCTCAGGGTCATTCTGTCATTTAAAACTTATCATTTCCTCCCAAAAAGAGTAAGGTAATAAATGACAGCGGGCAATTAGAGAGAGTCTGAAGTGGTACGTTCTCTAACTCTTTCTCATAAGATTTTTTCTCGCAAAGCATTTACTGACTTAAGCATCGGAGGGTCGTTGGCTAGCCAGCGACCAACCCCCGACATCGTTCTATCGCAGGATCGCACGACAATAATCACTATAAATTCGTAAGATCGCATGACATAAACGATCAGGTCTCTAACTTGATTATTTCACCACAGGGGCATACGACACAAACTCGTTGTACGATCCGGTCGTACGATCACATAGTCTAAACGACTTTACCCCTAAACTTTCATACACTGGATGGATGCTTTAATCGCGTGTTTTTATATTTGTTTTACGTTCTTATCATCGTATTACAATGTATGCCTCAGTTGCATGATTTCATGTGTGTCCTATGTTCAAATTCACAATTTAACATGGTTTGGATAAAGCATAAACAAAAGTTGCGTTCATTATATAAGCCATCGAATACATAATCAACCACTAACGGTCGAGCAGCACGAACAAACAAATACATTTTTTCTAAGGTTGTGAAGGAGCAACGATCACGACCTTGTCCGATACCTCATCTTGAAAACCCTCGCTAACCGCCTCCTCTTCGACCTCCCTCTGGTCATCCAAGTCGAGATCTCTCTCGGTCCCGATTCTCTCATAAAAGAGGCACAACTCATCTGACGCTGAAGCCAAAGGATCCTTACCCTGCAGGTGACGTCGCATAATTGCCGCACGCGCAGTAAGTCGAGCGTAACAAAAGAAAGACTTATTTTCGTCCTTCAACTCATCAGACTCCTTCTTCAAATTTATCACCTTAGCATTGATTCCCTCGACTTCCTTCCTCTTCGTGGTTACGGATTCCTTCATTCACTCCAGCTCCTCTCTCTGGTCGCGCATCAAAGTCAGGGACTCCTTCAAACGCGAGTTTATCTCGTCTCTTGTATGACTAAGGGCATCCAATTCGTCCAGAGCATGGTCAAGGTGCGCTGACATCTTTTCTTCATGTTCCAAAGCAGCTTTCTCTTTAGCTAGCGCTACATCTTCATCTTTGATAACAGAAGCCATTGAAGCCTCTATATTCGTCGTTTCGGCCTGTAATGCCAGAGAAGCTTGGAACGCCTGAAAAATCATAAAGCGACATTAGTAAACAACGACAATGACAAACGACAAGTCTCGAAAGAAAGATTTACCAAGAATGAGAGTCCAGCTGCATGGAACTCTTTCTTCTCGAAAGAAAACCCGTCAAAACACTCCCTGAAAGATGGAAGCAAATATTTGTTCAAATGGGGGAACAACTTCGTCTCGTCTAAGACATTGTCGTCCAGGAAATCCGACGGCAACGTAAAGTTGACCGTCGTTTCCCCCACAGGTCCCTTCTGCGCGCCTTTGCCCTTGTCGGCCGACGAAGGGCCGGATAGGACGACGGGATACATCGTCGCCGGTTGCGCAGCACCCCCAGATTTTGCGCCAGTCACGTCAAACGCGACCGACGCCTTCGCCTTCCTGGACAAGGCAACCCACGATGGGTTACCCATCTTGAAAGACGGTTCCCTCAGAGCGGACACCTTCGTCCTCTTTAAGAGACCCGACCCGGCTGTCGGGACCTCTTTTCTTTTCAGGACTCCCGACTCAGGCGTCGAAACGTCCTTCTCCCTCGTCACCTGTGCTTGAAATTCACCTGTACGGTAAAAGAAAGAAGTTAGACGATCCAGAATAAAGAAAGACCGGGTCAAGCGAAAAGAAGGCAAAAGAATACTTACCAATTATCTCTACCTTTGGTTCTTCGCTCTCCTCAGTCTTCTCAGAATCCTCCTCTTCTTCTTTCTCCTCTCGACCCATCCTCATTCTGTCGCTCAAGAAAATGGTATCATCGTCTTCGTCTATCAAATGACGCGTGACGTACGACCGGTCTTCGGTACTAAATTCCAAGAACTTTTCGATCTTAGCCCGAGAAGCATCATCCGGCTCTACCTTATCAAAATCTACGCATAAAAAAGAAGACCAGTCGGAGAAACAATCGAACAACAGAATAACATGAAAGCGTATAATCAAAAGGCTCACCCGTCATATTCCAACCCACCCTAATCCAGTCGCTATCAGTGTCCAGCGTCGACGTCCGTACGAATACATACCTCTTCTTCCATCCACGGTCGTTGACCGCAGTATTTAAAACTAGGGTACGATCACCCTTGAACCTTGAAAATAAACTATAGCGACGGTACTGGTCACTCTTGACCTTATACGCCGTCAGAAGGTCCCTCACATTCATCGGTGGATTCCAGTTGGAGGTAAGTCGTTCGATGATCAAGATAACTCGCCAGAACTGGGGCATCAGTTGCCCCGACGAAAGATCAAATTCACACATAAATTCTTTGACTAAAGGCGAATATGGCCAGTGAAAGCCTATTTTGAACGGGTATTCGTATATAACAATGTACCCCCCGGGGCACATTTCCGGTCGAACATTACCAACCTTGCTTACGGTAATCCCCCTAGGAATCCTCGCTAGACTCCTAAAGTCGTCGAGATCTTCTTCGTTTTTAATGGTGCTCCTAGGTTCTGTCGACATTGTCAACCCCGTTAAATTAATTTGCACTTCTGAGAGGCCCCAGATATCCCAATTTTTTCTAGGCTTTCTAGCAATAGACTTACGACGCATACGCAAACTGGAGGGTCGTATCTTATATGATCTCAGAAAATTAGGAAATCGCCAAGAAAAGATCCATCGTAATCTTTATTTATGCAGTCGGTCATGTCAGGACGAGCCCTTTGATGATCACCGCGCATCTTCGTCCTTTCGTATGCCCACCCGGATCTTCGACACATGTCCTCGACAGCTGGTAAGCATCATCGTACGTCAGCGTGACGACCTCGTTCAACTTCTCATTCGGTTAAAGGCGAACCGATCTAGTTCCACGACAACCAGGTAAGTCCCTCAACCCAGGTCACAAGGATTAGACAAACAAAATTTAAAACTTAAATTTGATATTCAATTTTCAAATTTTGGGGGCAAACTGTTTGGGCAAAAAATCACGTCGTACGACCACGACCGGAACAGGTAAGACGCATGTCCTAGGCTATATCTTGTATTAAGATAAGGTCTCAACAAGAACCCAGAAAACATCCGTCGTCTCCCGTAAAAGGTAAGTCGTACGTCCCCCATGACGCTCGACCATAGTATCGCCCGTCCCGTACGACCGTCGAGTAAGATCATTGCACCTTCGACCAAAACTAACGTTAACCTTGATTGTTACGTTTGTTAAGTGTTTAATGCAGGAGTCAAAGTCATTAAAGAGCAACGGATATAACCGACGCAACCATCAATGATCGATAGCCGTAACGGACGAAGATCATCATGGACAATCACTCCGGCGACCGTTTCCAGCCGTTGTAGCCGTTAATCGAATCATTAATGGAGTTAATTAATGACGCGAAGACTATAAAAGACCAGCTATAGCTTCATTTCAAAGGACATCGGCGGACATCCAATACACTCCAGCGAACATCACTACACAGCAGAGAAAATCATCCAAACTCATAGAAAAGAACATTCAAACCCTGGAGATCAAATACTGAGAGCCAGAATCTTACAGCGAACTCAAGAACACTCGAAGAAAAGCTCAAGTATCGCTTTCGACGCACGACAACAAGCCCTCGACCAACAGTTTACACTTTGTATTCACACACGACAAACATCTGTTTCCACATTTAAACACTTGTACTTTACATTTCGAAGCATTTCCTTCATTTGTATTGTAATCATCGTACGACCGACGCCAGTACTAAGGACGTCGCCCCTGATTGGCGACCATAGTGCAACGACGACACCCCCTGTCGTCCGCAGGTTTTTTCCCTCGCTTTGAGGTTTTTCCTGCGTCATCAAATCCCTTGTCTCATTTATTTTTATCCTCATCACACGTCTCGTCGAAAGATTCTTTCTTTAGTTGATTAAGTCCACATCGACCTTAAGTTGCCCCTTTGGTGCGATTTTTGGCATTAACAGAAACCAATCGTTGATTTGGACAATCTTTCATCATGTGTCCTAACCCTTGACAATTAAAACAACGTGGTACCCGAGTATTGCTCCCACTTCCGGTGTTACCGACGGATGGATTGGCCTTAGGAGTAGCTCCTTTTGATGTTGTCGGTATATTAATTTTCGGCATAGGAGTAAACCGGGTTCCGCTAATTTTAGCCTTACCTTTGAGTTGCTTCTCGACTTTCAAAGCCAGTCGACACACATCTGCATAAGAACAATATTGTTGGAGGCTTACGACGTCCGATATTTCAGGTCGTAGTGCACCTAGGAACCATGCTACGAGTTGCTCGTCTTCTTCGTTTGCGTCCCAGCGCATGCGGAGTCGATCGAATTCATCGATGAATTCCTCAACAGATAGAGAATGTTGAGTTAAATTGTGATAGTCTAGAAAAGCTTCCTGCCTATGATTCTCAGGCAAGAACTTCCTTTTTTAACAACTTTTTCATCTTCTCCCATGTACTAACCTTCGATTTTCCTTCTCGGCACCGTTGCTTTTTCACGTGATCCCACCAAAGGGAAGCATGTTTTCGAAGTTTGATTGCCACCAGCTTGACTTTCAGATGGTCAGGTACGTCTCGAAGATCAAAGACACGTTCGATCGTGCTTAACCAGTCGATAAAGTCATCGGGGTGGGCTTTCTCGGCAAACTCAGGAATCTCGACTTTCATTCCCAAATTTCTCAAAGGGTCATCACGATAACCACCGTGAACACCACGCGGTTCTCCGCCAAAAGGATTGACATCATCCTCCGCGTCGTCCCAAAAGCCCGCTTCGGATTCGGTCTCTTCTGCAGGCAAGTCCTGTTGGAGCTCGAGTTCTCGTATCCGTTGACGTAGTTGTTCAATTTCCAAATCTCGTGGGTCTCGAGGGTCTAGTGTTTCGTTGACATGTGGAAAGCCTCCACGGCCTCCACGGCGATTACCAGCACCACAAGGTCTTCCACTTCCGGCCATTCGAACCAATGCTCTGATACCAAATGATGACGAATCGATCGATTGACAAAACTTACGAACGAATTAAGAACACTTTCAAGAAACCTGTTAGAAAAACTTTAATAACTTTATTTATCAAAACTCAGAATGAATAATAATTTAAACAAACTAAACTATTTATAGGAAACTAGAATAATCTAATGGGAGCAAAACTAGGAAACTATTATGATAATCCTAATTGGAGCAAAACTAGGAAACTATTATGATAATCAAAGCAAACTATGACAATAAAACTTATCTAATTAGAAAGTAAATCCTAATTAGAAGCAAACTCTTAAATCTCCTCTGCATCAATGTTTGTTTTTGTTTTTGTTTTTGTTTTTGGATTATGGTTTTTGAGTTAGATTTATGTTCCTGGGAAGAGATGAATTTTAAAAATTGGCAAAACAGGTCCTTAAGAAATTATAAGTTTCATAATACGGAGAAGAATAAAAATGTCTCCGGAGATTTCAAACGGCTGTTAACTTGAGGAACCTGATCCATATAAAACTAGTGCTATACCCGTCCGGTGGCCGGGTATACAACATGACGTAAAATTCTAGTAAATGTAAAAACAAAGTTGGGTGATATCTCTCATGAAACTTTGAACTATTAACCTAGAGGGTGTTTGGGAGTGCTTTTTTAGTCCAAAAGTGCTTTTGGCTAAAAGTGCTTATTGACTTATTGCTTTTGGAAAAGGAGTTTTTAAAAAGTGTTTGGATTAGCTTTTGAGATAGGAAAGTGTAAAATGACCAATAAGTCAATAAGTCAGGAAAGTGTGACTTCTTGAAAATCACGTTTCCAAGGCAAACCAAAAAGCTGTTTTAAAAGTGCTTTTGCATTTGCCAAACAAGCTTTTTAACTTATTGACTTTTTGAAAAGCCAATAAGTCAATAAGCAGATTTAAAACACACTCCCAAACACCCTCCTAGTAGGCATCTCCAGAAACCAAAAGACAAGGGATGAGCATCTCTTCTCTCCATTAGCGAGGGCAAACACGATTTGCTATTTTTTTCTTCATGTCCCAAGAACAGGAGGATGGACTTATTTCCATTGGCAACCTTTGGATCTTTATGAAGCAGATATCCCTTTGATTTCACAAATAATTTTTTGCTTTGACCTCATTGTTACAACTTTTTGAAGAAACTGTACTCCAACATTCTTAAATCTGTTTCAAAACAGCAACTTCACCCTTCAATAAACCACCAACAGAAGCAACATATGCAATGGAAATAGGGAAAAAACATGGGCATTTCTATTAAGCTTATTTATACCTTCTCTCCTGCAGATATATTAGTTCTTCCTTCGGCTTCTCTAGTAGAAAGAGGTCCAATTGCGCCTCTGTAGTTCTTCCTTCGGCTTCTTGGGATACATATGTTAAATTTTAGCTTTATAATCATTCAATTATGATGCTCAATCTATCAGTTCTAATCACATATGAACTAAGAATAGATTCACTTGACATTCATTTTTGGAGGAAATATGCAATTCAATTCAAATCAAAAGAAAATTAAAAAGGAATAAGAACACGAACCTCAAAAGTTCTAGTAGCAGTTCAACTCCAATGATGGATTTGGATTCCAAAAAAACTCATTACTTGTAAACCTCAATAAAATGTTGGTTTTCCCAACACGCGAATCTCGTATCAACACGATCTTGAATAAATAATCGTACTCCTGATCTACCCTACTCGTCATTCTTCTCTTCTAACCTGGCAAAGATATGGATAGATCTAGTTAGATCCCAAATAAACCGACTAAACTCGATTGATTTCGAACAAAAGCCACAAACTAATTCGGAAGAAAAACTCAATGTAATCAGCATTCAGTAATCAAGCCAAAACTGGGATCACATGAGAACACTTAAAGCTGGTAAATGGATCTTTACTCATAACATAATAATAAAACATATCGATCTTCTAATTCCCATAGATTGACCAAATGGTGGTAAATAAAAATATCAAGTCAATAAGAAGAAATGGAAGCTAGTCAAAACATTAATCATGAAATTTGATGCCATGTCTATCAAATACCTGATTCCTGGAGGTTTAAATGGATATTCTGGAGGAAACTTTATTTTTCCATAGTAAAATCCACCTAAAGTATTTGAACCAGTGAGATTAGAACGGAATCAGGTGAGGATAACCTTAAGACTAAAAAATAATTTCTTGGTGTCAAAATAGGAAGAACAAACCTACAAAAGACGTTCATTGGCTCCCCTCCAATACATAATCTGAATTATAAGTACGAGTCATATCACATACATGTATAGAACAATGAGGTGAAAAGGGAAAAATCAAAGTATCACAGTAAGGTGCGACTGGCTCTTGCGACTGGCTCTTATCTGGTAAGAGGCAATGTTGTTCACCAAAACTAACTTTGCCTCTTAACGAAAAAACCTTAGCTCGATTGTGTTAAGATTCGGACCCATTGCTGCCTCTAGTTTCCCTTTGTCTGATCTAATGCTCCACAACCATTATGCTAAATACTGGCTTTCCTCGGGCTGCTCTTCATCCAACGCCATTAAACCCTAATAATCTAACATCAAATTAAATCCTAGAATTCTTATGCTCCCACTATTGGAACTAAAATTAATTGAAAACAAATGAATGTCAAAAACAATTAGAACCAAGCAATTGTTGTTGTACGAACCATGGCAAGGGACACAAAGCCAAACCACAATACACATACATGTATATATAATATATATATATATATATACACCTCTCCAAATTGGCAAACCACGTGAGGTTTTTATAAAAAAGGGGCTTGGCTTATTTTGGACAGCCCCCACTTAACACAAACAGCAGCTTAAGTGAAACCGCAACTGTTAAAAATGGCCGAAAACACAGCAGCAACTTGACTAATAAAAATAGCTATTAATTGCCCAAAACGCAGCAGAAAATCTACTTAAAATGCCCCAAAACGCAGCAGAATTTCTACGGTTTAAAGACAATTTAACGACCTACTATTGCTGCCATTGCTTTATTTACCGAATCGGTGCCATTCGAGCAACCGAACAACTTCAAATCAATCCCAAATAATCTCAGAAAACCCCCATATTGATTACTAATCACATAAGTCCGAGATGGGGATAGAAACTTACTTCAGAACGACGACGATTCGACCAAACATTGCTTGCTTTTGCCACCAAGTTCTCTCCTATTTTCTTGATCGATTTCTCCCAATTGGTTTTCTCTAGCGATCACCAAGAGTTGAAATTAGGGTTTAATAAAATAAAGAGGCCGATCAAATAAAACCGATCAACACTTAAAATTATGATTTCCAGCTATCAACTTAAAACAATGCTCGACTGAAATAATATATTTACTTGTTTCATAACGACCACATTGCAAGCCCCAATCTTTTGCAGCTTCATTGATGGCTATCCGGAGAAAAATAAAATGTTACCCCTGAAAATGTAGTAAGAATGTATGGTTTGAATCATCAAGTTACTTTTGCGAGTGATAAACAGATGTAAAATCAATAGGGGGTTGCATATCCAATTTCACAATTCCGCAGTGCACTCTATAGAATAATGTTTCTCCTCTAAAACGTAATTAAGAGATTTTCAAAAATTGTACCCGTGATAGTTTGGTGATCCCTTGAAACCGCCTTTTTTCGCCTCAACCTGTTGAAATTGTCTCACATTTATCTCAACTGTTCTAGATCAAATGCTTTACCATTCTGCCATAAATGTTGTGTTTCTCTTCGGTGACTCTTTCAGCAACAACAGGATCAACAAAAACTACAAAACCTGTTGAAATCCAGACTTTAAATACCCGGTTCATGAGTGAAAAATGCAAATCAATTTTTGACTCTAGATTGTATGCAATTACCTTTACAAGAAACACTCAAATGAGCAAGCGTAATATGAAATAGGTATCATCGGGTTGATAACAACACAAGCGCATCTTTCGATGATGACGAATCTAACTCAATTGCTACAGAATCTTAAAAACTTTGGTTGTTTAAATATAGAGCTTGCAGACTGCAATATCCTATGAATTTTGTATATTAAACAATCTATAAACAAAAATAAAGAACCATGCGAAAAATATGATGAACAAAAACAACTTGAGATCAAACAAAGAAATTGTCCAAATGGGACCCAATTCAAATTTTCACCTGGGTCCATAGTATAGGTAATTATAAAACCACAGTGTTTCACTTGAGGGACCCAATCCAAATTTTCACCAAACCACAGGGACGAAATTTGTAATTTACTCTACATTATATGAACCAAAATTACAAATTCTAATTTAAGAATAGATTTCATTCCCCCGTATCTCTCAACCTGATACTGATAATATCCCATTCGAATTAAGCCTCTTGAATCAATTATGTCGGGTTATATAAGCAAGTTTTCCGAGTCTAACGTTGCCCTAATTCTAAATACAACACACAAGTGATTCAATTCAATTCAATCAAACAAAACGACGCACAAGTGATTCAGTTCAATTGAATCATCGAACGGGAAGCAGAAGAGGTTCGACGATTCAATCGTAAACACGAAAGGTTGTTTCAGGTCTCATATCAATATCTTATTTCTGGTTTACTTCTTCTAGAAAAATATATATATTCTGGAGTGTTAATTTTGATGAGAAGTTTGTAGAATCATGGATTATTCTTATTTTTATGTGTTTTATGTGTTTCAGGCGAAAGCGTTTTAGGTTTGAAGAAATAGAAACAACAAAAACTGTAGCAATATGATGATGAAGCCTTATTCTTATTTTTTCTCGGGTGAGTTTTCTACTCGACTTTCTCTGCCCTTATTTTAATGGCATAATTGTGTGTGTTGGTGTTTTGTTAACATTAATTTTCCAACCAAGAACTGGATTAAGGGTGTTGCTTATTTTTTTTATTATTATAATGCAATCCATGATAATTTGTTAAGGCATCTTCAATGGTTCACACTATATTTTACACCAAATCTAAAAAATAGTGTAAATTCTAGTGTTTATAGTAATTCTTCTTCGATGAGTAACTATATTTTTACACCAAAGTTAAAAGTAGTGTAAATGAATAGTGTTACACTCATTGGAGGATCTAGTTGCAAAAACGTGGGGACCCATCCCCCACTAAAACAAAAAAAGCATGAGTTTTATAATGTAAAAATAATTTTTTTTGACCTTCTATCATGTTTTCCCCCAATCATTCTGTACATGTCCCCCACTAACCAAAAAACCAAAAAAAACACTTCAAAATCAACCAAAAAACAAAAAAATCCTTTTAAAATCAACAAAAAACTGAAAGTCCATCGGAATTGACCAAAAAAACATAAAAATCTCTCGAAATCAATTGAAAATTTTCAAAACCCTCTCAGAACCGTAGAATTAGGCTTAAACACATCGAACGACTTTGTTGACCTTTAACCAACCTTAAAAGTGACACCATTATGCAAAAATCCTGGATCCGCCATTGGTTACACCAAATCTAGTGTAATACTATTCATTACAAAAAATTTAGTGTGAAAAATAGAAACTCCATTGGAGATATGAATAGTGTTATTTACACCAAATTTAGTGTTTAGTATAAGATTCAGTGACACCATTGGAGATGGTCTTAGAGTGAATAAAATAAAAATGTGTTAAATTTGGCCAGGAAATCTATTATTATTCATGCATCTGTTATTTCATGAAAATGGTTATAAAGTTGATTCTGAATGAGCAGATGATGACGAGGGAGAATATGGGAATGGTGGTCGTATAAGGCTTAAAAAGAAGTATAAGTCGATTGAATCTGATGATGAAATCATCGAGCAGGAGATTGATGAAGACTATGTTTTTCCAATCTCAGCCATTTGCAAGGACAACAACTCACAATCACCCGAAAACATCAATGATATGATGAAGTTGGATTCTCAGGCTCTTGATTCTTCCAAGGATAAGGTTAATGTAGATGACGAAGCAAAAGGGTGGGTAATTACTAATTAATTAGCTAGCTAGCTTACTTAAATCAAGAATTATATTTTCATGGTGTTCAATTTGTCCCATTAGGAAAGCTGATGAAGAAAACCTCAATTATCCCCTAAAATCACAAGAATGCCTGATTACTAGCAAAGGTATGTGTGTTTCTTTTTATTTCAATGTTCAATTGTATAGAGCTTTGTATACTTACTTGGCATGACTTTGACTTCTGATGAGCAGATGATCTGAAGAGGAAAAGGGATGTTGATGGAGAATATCAGAAGAAAATAAGAGATTTTGATATAATGATAAAAAAGGAGTTCTTTCGTCTCAAAAAGCGGCTCAAAAAGGAGTTTCGGTCACTTGTTGCCATTTGCAAGGACAACAAGTCACAATCACCCGGAAACAAAATTGACAAAGAAACAGAAGCTAAGTTAGACAAAGAGACAGAAAACATCAATGATATGATGAAGTTGGACTGTGTGGATTCTCAGGCTCTTGATTCTTCCAAGGATACGTTTAATGTAGATGACGAAGCAAAAGGGTGGGTAATTACTAATTAATTAACTAGCTTACTTAAATCAAGAATTATATTTTCATGGTGTTCAATTTGTGCATTAGGAAAGGGGATTCACTCAGTATGCCTGTGCCGTATAAAGCTGATGAAGAAAACCTCAGTTATCCCCTCAAATCACAAGAATGCCTGATTACTAGCAAAGGTATATATATATGTGTGTGTGTGTGTGTTTCTTTCTATTTCAATGTTCAATTGTATAGAGTTTTGTATACTACTTACTTGGCATGACTTCGACTTCCGGTGAGCAGATGATCTGAAATATCAGAAGAAAATAAGAGATCTTCATGTACTGATAGAACTGAAGGTCTTTAGTCTCAATAGGCGGGTCAGAGAGAAGTTTCGGTCACTTGTTGCCGTTTGCAAGGACAACAAGTCACAATCACAAGAATGCCTGATTACTAGCAAAGGTATATATGTGTGTGTGTTTGTGTTTCTTTCTATTTCAATGTTCAATTGTATAGAGCTTTCTATACTTACTTGGCATGACTTTGACTTGTGATGAGCAGATGATCTGGAGAGGAAAAGGAATGTTGATGGAGAATATCAGAAGAAAATAAGAGATTTTGATATAATGATAGACAATGAGTTCTTTGATCTCAAAGGGCGGCTCAGAAAGAAGTTTCAGTCACTTGTTGCCATTTGCAAGGACAACCGGTCACAATCACAAGAATGCCTGATTACTAGCAAAGGTATATATATATGTGTGTGTGTGTGTGTGTGTGTTTCTTTCAATTTCAATGTTCAATTGTATAGAGCTTTGTATACTACTTACTTGGCATGACTTCGATTTCCGATGAGCAGATGATCTGGAGAGAAAAAGGAATGTTGATGGAGAATATCAGAAGAAAGTAAGAGATTTTGATATAATGATAGACAATGAGTTCTCTTGTCTCAAAAGGCGGCTCATAAAGAAATTTGGGTCATTTGTTGCCGTTTGCAAGGACAACATTTCACAATCACTCGGAAACAAAATTGACAAAGAAACAGAAGCCAAGTTAGACAAAGAGACAGAAAACATGAATGATATGATGAAGTTGGATTCTCGGGCTCTTGATTCTTCCAAGGATACGTTTAATGTAGACGACGAAGCAAAAGGGTGGGTAATTACTAATTAATTAGCTAGCTAGCTTACTTAAATCAAGAATTATTTTTTTCATGGTGTTCAATTTGTGCATTAGGAAAGGGGATTCACTCAATATGCCTGTGCCATATAAAGCTGATGAAGAAAACCTCAACTATCCCCTCAAATCACTAGAATGCCTGATTACTAGCAAAGGTATATATATGTGTGTGTGTGTGTTTCTTTCTATTTCAATGTTCAATTGTATAGAGCTTTGTATACTTGTTATTACTTGGCATGACTTGGACTTCCGATGAGCAGATGATCTGAAGTGGAAAAGGTGGTTCAAAAAGAAGTATCGGTCATTTGTTATACTTCCCGAGGAGATGAAGTATCGGTCACTTGTTATACTTCCCGAGGAGAAGAAGTTACAAAGCAAAAGGGTGGGTAATTACTAATTACTAATTACTAATTACTAATTACTAATTAATTAGCTTACTTAAATCAAGAATTATATTACTAATTTGTGCATTAGGAAAAGGAATGTTGATGGAGAATATCAGAAGAAAATAGATGGTCGGCTCATTGAGGAGGAGATTAATGAAGACTATGTTTTCCAATTTCCATCCACTAAGTTGCAAGCAGCAGCAAAGAAACATAGGCTGGGTTGACATCATTTGTTTTCACTTCACATTGATCCAAGTTTGAGGTTTGCATGTTTGATTTTGTTTTCTTATATCCATGTTAGGTTTTTGTTTGCAGTTTTCTACATATACCGCTGTTAGGGTTTTTTTTTTTCTATTTTACTCTCTAAAATAGAGAGTTATTATTCACAATCTCTATTTTTTTTCTAACTTTTTGATAATTAGAAAATAACCCTTCTATTTTTTAGATTCTTGTATTTTTATTTTTGTCTAATACCAATTTAATAAACTAAAATTATATTTATCTTTAAGTTTTAAATTCAATTTTAATTTATCCAACTAATTTTAAAAACCAGTAAACTTTAACAATTTATAACATAACATATTTAATTAAAACACGCCATTAACACAAATAGAGAAATACATCGAAGATGCCCTAACTAAGATGTCGTTTACTAAAAGCTTACCTGGTCAATTATCTTACCGGATGTACATGGTAAGAACCGAGAGTCTTACCCGATAAATGAAGATCAAGACTCTTACCCGGTAAACACTTACCGTATGAATTATTACTTGCATAGGATACCGTTCCAATTGCTTATACCAGGTAAGTTAAATAATATTATTGCTTACATGATGCCAAATGTCCTATTCATTCTCTACTACCACCACCACATCCATTGGCAACCTTCATCTCTTTCTCCCATCAATATTTGCGTAAAAAAAACACACACATATATATATATAGATACTAATTGTGTACCTGCACAATACGGAGGTTGTAAAATTTGAATAAATATAAGCGAACATACCGATTAGGATTTATGATAGATACTTATTTGCATTTGGAATATTTAGTCAATGACCTTAACTTATTGCTTGTCCAAGCAAAAGCCAAGGAGTATGATGAACTGGTTTTTCTTGGGTTTGAATTGGAACATATTATTCAGACAAAAATAGATAAACTTTATATTTTCTTGGCAACATGTTGACAAGCAAATCTTGTTCCAATTCAATCAGTGATCCAAATTCTACTACAATATAAGAGGTTGAAATTCTGTATGAAAAATAAATACTAAAATTTGTTTAATATATTAACTATTATCTTTTATGACATTATATTGTTAATTTACAATAATTTTAGTGATGAAATACCAGTGAGTATAGCAAAATAGCATGAAAGACGTCTAACAAGTGATCATTCTTGATACGCCTATCTTAGGGCATATATATAGTGCAGTTGTTTGTTCTCATCTTCAGTCTGCTTTTGCTCATCATTAATTAGATCATGCAAAAAAACATATGCCATCAAATTTAACTGCAATCAAGTCAGTTGGACATCATAATCATAGATTCCATCCTATCTATATACATGCTAAATATTGGTAGTACACAAAAGTAATATTTAAGAAAGAAAATATATATATATATATATATATATATATGGTAATCTCTACTGTCCAAACCAAAGTCTCCTGTATATTGATCAATGCTACCTCTTGGCATCCTGCTATTAACTCATTTACAAACTACCTACGAATTTTAAAAAATTTTCTATCATTTATAATTAATCAAATATTTAAGAACCCCCCCCCCCCCCAATCAAAACCAAAAAAACAAGAGTTTGTATTAGAAATAAAAGTAACCAAAGTAACAAAGAATAAAAATCACCAACTTTTACTGTTGATCCAAACTCTCTCAGTGATTTGATGATGACTCTTATAATAGTTAGTGAAAATTACATTTAACATCTGTATGTATTAGTGTTTCGCCATCAGCGATCGTATGCTGAGTATGTTCAGTGATCGCTGATAGCTTCCTATGTAAAAGTGTTATTGTAATACCTGAAGATGTAACACCCGGTAATCCAGAATTTAAAGTAAATCGGGTCGTGTGCGTGGCTAGAGGTAGAAAATGGGAAAAGTTTGGTGCTAAATTAAAAGATAAGAGATAGGAGGGACCTATTTGCAAATTTTGGGTAAGTATATAAGGGATAAATCCCTAATCCCAAAGATACTGATTTCCATTTTTGGTGGTTGTGTGCGTGAAAGAGAGAAGGAGCAGGAAATTATGTTTGGGAAATCGATCAAGTGTTCACTCAAGGTAAATGTCAATGTTCTTCTCCTTCTTTACTTGATGTTATCCATTCCTTTCTTGATTTGGGCTTAGCAATGCTGATTAAACATTGCTTTCTCTCACTATTTTATCTTAAAAGGGAGTATTATGGGTTTTGGGGGTTTTGCATCGATTTAGAGGCTGAATAATCGAATATTTGGTTATTTATGGTTGGAGGATGAATGACTAATCAAGTCTGAGGTAGAAATCACGATTTCTAATCAGTTTAGGAGACTTGGGGTTTTCTCAGTTCGAGGAACCTTGTTATCGCCCCGTCCGGATAGTATGGAGTCCCGACAGTGGGGGGTTTCCGGATAGAAGTCCGGATAGGTCGGAGTCAGACACCGGAGGTTTCCAGATATGGTAGAAACCGGATAATAATCCGGGTAGTGTATAATCCGGATAGTGGTCTGGTTAGCGAGTGGCTTGGTGCGAGCCCGGATAGTTGTACCCGGTTAGCGGTATCTGGTAGTTTTGGGTGTCCGGAAGGGTCCGGTCCGGGACGTTTCGGGTGCCCGGATGAGTTGTGTCTGGACTGTTTCGATCTGGATAATGTTTTCTGATATGGAGTTGTTGTACAATTTTAGGTGTTCGGTTCGGTTAGTTCAGTAGTGGGACGTGTGTGTGTGTGTGTGCATAACCTCGATAATCAGGCGAGTTCCCTTACGCCTTTTTAAATGGAGCATAGTTAAATGTTTTGATTGTTACCGAATATGGTACGAGTACATGCATGCTTTACTTTTAAATCTTTATAAATCGCATGAACAACCTGTTTCGGAAATCTTCATAATTGCATGCTATGAACTGTAGTTTAAGATGCTTGTAATGCTGAGTTATTGATAACTTAGTCATGTATGCCTATGTGGGGGTCGGGCTGCACAGTGGTGGTTGAACTGTACCTTGAGTCTTTTGGACTCTTGGGAGTGGTGGTGAGTCGTGTGCCTTGAATCTTTTTCCAGCGCACACGAGAATGACATCTACTAGGGGGCCAAGGGGATATACTGGGGGCCCCGAGCGTGATTGTCACCTGAAGGTGACGGATGTGGAAGACCAATGTGCAAATGCCCTTATGTGAAGCTGAATATAATTGTTATTGTCTGTTTTAAAGTTTTAACAATTATTTCGATGATATTGTTTAAACCGTTTCTGAGAGGGAATTCACTAGACCTCATGGTCTAACCCTCGCTTTCAAAACTAAAACCATTTTTAGGAAACCGTGTTAGTGGAGCTTCTTCCCAAGGGAAGGAGAAGGCTTGAAGGTAGAGATGGAGACACCAGGATTAGAGCACCATAGACTTCTATTTATTTAGTTTTATGTAGTCAGACACTCGATTGTGGTAGTTGATTTCCGCTGCCAAATTTTGTAACTCTGCAAACCATAATGTTTTGGTACCCGTTTAGGCTTATTTTTATGTTATACGCATGTTGGATATCTGGGATGTTACAAATGGTATCAGAGTCGTAGTTTAACGGATTTAGGCGACCAGTCGGGCCTAAACTTAAACTGTAGGATGGGGGGGGGGGGGGGGGGGGGGACACAACCGAGTTATAGGTTGCCTTTAGGAAAATCACTCTAGGTGCACTTAAGGATAAGGTAGCAAGAACTGTCATGTAAGGTGAATTTGGAGTTACACCTGGCCAGTGTAATTGCGAAATTACAGGTACATGTAAGTGCTTAAATTACCTTATTTAGCGAACCTGTTGTTGAGTGTTTGTTATTTGTGGAATTCTTTCAGTTTTCGTCATGGCTGGGAGAACGCTAAGAAGTAGGTTTGTACTCGCTGAAGGGGTAAACTCGAGGAAGAGGGCAGGGGAGAACGACCCATCGGACTACCACTCAAGTGGAGGGAGTCATTGGGGAAGACCCCGTCCGAAGGACAACTTGGGTAAGCCGTAGGGCAAGGAGTATGGAAATCCCGGTTGAGCGGGAGGTGTCTCAGCAGGAGAGTTCGGTTACCGTGAGGCGTAGGAATCAGCCGAGGGGACGTGGTCGGGGCCACACTTCTGCATTTGTGACGCAAGAGAACCTTGCTACCGAGTTGGGCAAGATTCAGGAAACGCTACATGCCCTCCTAGCCAAGCAAGATCAGTCAGCTTCATGGAGCAAATGGGTGAGCGAGAGCAAGGAAGGCTCTAGGATGTCAAGCCCGCCTGTAACTGGAGTGGGGAGCCACTCCCAATCGACTCCGTCGATGGTGAATGAGTCTGCAGCTAAGGGGTGCAACTACAAGGCGTTTGCTTCGTGTAAGCCTCCTACGTACATAGGAGAGGGTGATCCAGTGATAGCAATGAAATGGGTAAGGGAGATAGAACTGGCGTTTGATACCTGCAAGTGTGCCGAGGGGGACCGGGTAGTGTTTGTGCTGTCTATGTTGAAGTCCGATGCAGTATTTTGGTGGGATGCGGAGACCGGGGGAAAAGGGTCGTCAGCGGCGAAAGCAATGACTTGGGAGACATTTGTGAAGAAATTCCGAGCACAGTTTTGCCCATTGGCGGCAATAAAGAAACTTGAAGAGGAGTTCTTGGGGTTGGAGTAGGGAGATATGACGATTAGGGAGTATACCTCCAAGTTCATCGAGAAGTCATGTTTTGCTGAAATGTACGTGCCGACTAAGGAGTGGCACATGGAACGGTATTTGTACGGACTGAAGAGCAGTATACGAGAGTTGGCTTCGACAAGGAATCCTACCATCTTTCAAGCGACCATTAATACGGCCGAGCTGACGGAAAAAGAAAAGAACCGCCAAGTGACGGAGAGAGTTGGGGACAAGAGGAAGTGGGATGGACTGGGGAGTGATGCCAGGAAAGGGAGGACCTTCAGGCCAGAGCAACGTGGAAATCAGGGAACTGGGATTAAGCCATGTGGGAAATGCCGAAGGGTGCATCGAGGAGATTGCGCAGTGGAGTCGAGGTCATGCTTCCGGTGTGGGCTACCAGGTCATATGTCGAGGGATTGCCCAAGCAAGAGAGCATGCTTTCAGTGTGGGTCGACTGACCATATGCGGGTTGACTGTCAGCAGCTTAAGAGAGGAGGGTCAACACAGACTGGAGGTAGAACCATGAGTAGAGGGGAGGAAAGGAGGTCGGAGCCGGCACGTCCGAAGGGGCGTGCATTCAACATGACGGCAACGGAGGAAGAAGGGACTCCGGATATGGTGACAGGTACGTTTCTGGTAAACTCCTTGTGTGCGATGGTGTTGTTTGATTCTGGAGCAAACCGTTCCTTTATATCTCATGATTTTGTGAAGTGCTTGGGGGTGAGACCTAAGCGTTTAGAGTGGGCGTTAGAAGTGGAGACTACCGGTGAGAATCGGGTGCTCATTAGAAGTGTGGTGGAAGATTGTGTCATACATAGAAGGGAGCGTGATACCCATGAGGTGATATCCGATGGCGTTGGGAGAGTTCGATGTAGTGCTGGGTATGGATTGGTTAGCCTAGAATAGTGCAGATATCGTGTGTAATAAAAAGTTGATTCGGGTGCAGACACCGGATAAGGGGACAATAGTGATTTATGGTAATCGACACGATAGAAGTGCGAGTCTCATCTTTATGATGAAGGCTACTAAGTGCTTGAGGAAAGGGTGTTCGGGATACTTGGCCTACGTTGTAGATGCTGAGAAAGAGAAGCATGGGGTAGAGGATGTGTTAATAGTAAGTGAGTACTCAGAGGTGTTTCTGGATGATTTGACAACCTACCCCTGGATCGTCAGATTGAGTTTCGAATCGATTTGGTGCCTGGAGCTACACCAATAGCTCGAGCGCCATATAGGTTGGCACCTTCTGAAATGAAGGAGATGATGTCACAACTGCAAGAGTTGCTAGACAAAGGGTTCATTAGGCCGAGTACCTCTCCGTGGGGCGCATCAGTACTCTTTGTAAAGAAGAAAGACGGGACTATGCGTATGTGCATAGATTACCGTGAGCTCAATAAGGTCACCGTCAAGAATAAGTATCCGATTCTAAGGATAGACGATTTGTTTGAGCAACTGCAGGGAGCTAGCTACTTCTTTAAGATCGACTTGAGGTCGGGTTATCATCAGCTCAAGGTGAGAGAGGAGGACATACCGAAAACGGCTTTTCGGGCTAGGTATGGTCACTACGAGTTCCTCGTGATGCCGTTTGGTTTAACCAATGCGCCGACAACTTTTATGGACCTGATGAATAGGGTGTGTCAACCCTATTTAGATAAGTTCGTGATCGTGTTCATAGACGACATATTAGTGTATTCTAAGTCTATACAGAAGCATGAAAATCACCTACAAATTGTGTTGGAGTTGTTGAAAAGGGAAAAGCTTTACGCGAAATTCTCGAAGTGCGAGTTCTGGCTTCGAGAGGTTCAGATTCTTGGACACGTAGTGTCGCAAGATGGGATTAAGGTAGACCCATCGAAGATTTAGGCGATCCAGAACTAGGAACAGCCTAGGAATCCATCGGAAGTTCGAAGCTTTCTTGAATTGGCGGGTTATTATCGTAAGTTCATCAAAGATTTCTCGCGCATCGCGACTCCACTGACTTCGCTGACCAAGAAGAGCGCGAAGTTTATTTAGACCGAGGTGCAAGGTGAGGCTTTTCAGAAGCTGAAGGATATGTTAAGCAGTGCTCCGGTCTTGTCGTTATCGGACGGCATGGACGACTTCGTGGTGTATATGGGCTCGACCTGGGATGTGTGCTAATGCAGCGAGGAAAGGTGATTGCGTACTCATCTCCCCAACTGAAGGAGCACGAGACGCGGTACCCCACTCACGATTTGGTCTGAAGATTTGGCGGCATTATCTCTACGGGACGAAGTGCCAGATCTTCATTGATCATAAGAGCCTTTGCCACCTTTTTGATCAATAGGACTTGAATATGCGACAGAGAAGATGGATGAAGCTATTGACGGATTACGATTGCCAAATTGAATATCATCCGGGAAAAGCCAATGTAGTGGCCGACGCGCTGAGCCGGAAGGAAAGGGGAGAAGCCTCGAAGATAGTAGCCTTGAGGGCCGATGTGACGTTTAACTTGTTAGACGACATAAAGAAGGGGCAAGTAGAGTGTAACATCCCAAAAACATAACATGCATTCATCTAGAAAATAAGCATTCACATTACATAAATATCTTGTCTTTACATCATCAATAAAGTGATCTAAGTAAAATTGACAGCGGAAGGCTCTACGTCCACATCCGAGATTCTATCTATAGTCACTATTCAAAATCTTGGAGTCGCTATGAGCTCCACACCTTTCTTGTCTCCATCTAATTCTTACTAGAATTTCCCACTGTACGCTTACCTGAAAATGGTTTAGTTTTTGAAAAGCGAGGGTTAGACCAAAAGGTCTAGTGAATTCCCTCCATAAACATTTATCACAGTAAAAAGATCATTTCATAAAGAAAATACTTTCACATCTTTCTCATAACATCAACTAAGGTTAAACACGGGGTTCAGGGAATTGCATAAGCTACTCCGATCGGGGCCTAACGGACACCCTCTCGTCTACGCCGGAATCCAAATGGACTCCCCGTTCCTTCATGTAGGAGAAAACGAATTCCAACCTACAAGCTAACCTCCATATGCCCAAGGGATCAGAGATCCCAAGGTACCCTGGCCCCACCGTGCAACCGACTCCACATAGCATACACATACATTTGAAACCATATGCATGAAAACATTAAACATCTTTCGTTTGTGTGTAAACATGTAAATCATGAAAGCATGCATAACTTTTATAAATCAATTCATGCTCGATAAAGGAACCATATTCAGTAAAAATGGTATGTCATAAAAAGGAGTGAGAGAACTCACATTTGATTATCGTAGAACGTACTTCTTATATACCTCCCAGCTAAACCAGTCGAACACCTAAGGGCATTAGATTCAGATCAGATTAAACGGCTCAAACCTACTGTCCAACACACTTTTTTCGGGTACCAACCTGTCCGGACACCAAGACTGTCCGGATACCCATACTATCCGGATACCAAGACTGTCCGGATGCACCTTCTTTTCGGATACCAAGACTGTCCGGATACACCTTCTTTCCGGATACTACACCCGGTAACTCAATCTACCCGGAAAATCACCCACCCGAGAACTACCATCCTTATCCGGAAACTACCATAAAACTTCACCCGGAAACTAGCATCCGTATCCGGAAACTACCATGATCATCACGAACTGATGGTGTCCGGATACGACTGCTGTTCGAAATTAGCAAATTAAAAGTGATCGATAACTCCAATTTCTACCATAAGTTCGATTAGACAACCATAAGGGTTCATTCACCAATCTAAACATCCACTTAATCCATCTTTTACTCCCTTAAATCCATTACCAAGCCAAAAACCCATAAAACTTATTTTAAAGGAAAGATGGTGAAAACTCAAAGAATCATCCAGAAAAAAATCTTAGGAATCCATACCAATAAGAAAGAAAAGTACTACAATGATCAGGAGAACGGATTCAGAATGTATTACCTTGCAGATTCTTCCTTGATTCCTCCTTTTCTCTTGATTTCTTCTCAAACCCTTCTTTCTTTCTCTTGTTCTCTCTTAGCCGCCAACACCAACACCAAATACTGATTTTGTGAAGTGAAGGCTGCGCTAGGGATTTGTGCCCTACACCTCTTTCACCAATTGACAATTAAGCCCCTCAAGAATACTTTCTTTTATTCCACTTTGACCACCAAACTCTAAAACCCACTAAAATTTGGGTTGTTACAACACTCCCCCCTTAAAAGAATTCCGTCCCCGGAATTCCTCATTGGAAAAGATGCGGGTATCTAGCTTTCATCTCTGACTCCAACTCCCAGGTCGCCTCCGGACCCTTGTGGTGCCGCCATTGTACCTTAACCAGCTTAGTCTCCTTGCTCCGCGACTTCCTTACCTTAACATCCATGATTGCTTCAGGTTCCTCTACAAAGTTCAAATTCTCGTCCACTTTAATGTCATCCAACGGCACAGCTTTAGTCGTGTCGGCTAGACATTTCCTTAGATTAGACACGTGAAACGCATTATGAATACTGCTCAATTCTTCCGGTAGGTCCATCCTATATGCCACTTCTCCAATTCGTTCAGTAATCTTAAACGGTCCGATGTAACGTGGGCTTAACTTCCCACGTTTTCCAAATCGTACCACTCCCTTCCAAGGAGACAACTTTAGCAGAACATGATCCCCGACTTGGAATTCAATGTCTTTCCGCCTCTTATCCGCATAGCTTTTCTGCCGGTCGCGGGCGACCTTCAGTCTTTCACGCACTTGGACTATCTTGTCCGAAGTCAGTTGTACAATTTCTGGCCCTGCTAACTGTCTCTCTCCGACTTCGTTCCAACATAACGGTGTCCGACACTTTCTACCGTAAAGTGCCTCAAACGGCGCTGCCTTGATACTCGAGTGATATCTATTATTATAAGCAATCTCGATCAGCGGTAAGTGCTTTTCCCATGAGCCTTGGAAATCCAAAGCACACGCTCTTAACATGTCTTCTAATGTCTGGATCGTTCGCTCACCCTGACCGTCGGTCTGAGGATGATAAGCGGTACTCATCTTGATCTGCGAACCCATTTCTCTTTGGAAGCTCTTCCAAAACGTAGAGGTAAATCTGCTATCGCGGTCTGATACAATTGACGAGGGTACCCCATGGCGGCTTACGATCTCATCGATGTACAACCTTGCTAACTGCTTCAATGAGTAAAACTCTCGTATAGGTAGGAAGTGCGCCGACTTCGTGAGTCGATCCACGACCACCCAAATGGCGTCATAACCCTTTGGAGTTCTAGGCAAATGGGTCACGAAGTCCATCATGATCTGGTCCCACTTCCACATCGGTATCTCTAACGACTGGAGCTTCCCGTACGGTCTTTGATGTTCGATCTTTACACGCGAACACGTCATACAGGTCTCTACAAAGTGAGCCACGTCTTTCTTCAATCCGGGCCACCAGTAGTCTCGTCGTAGGTCTCCGCACATCTTGTTAGTTCCGAGGTGGATCGTGTACTTCGATTTGTGAGCTTCTTCGAGAATCAGCTTTCGGAGCTCTCCGAGTTTCGGAACCCAGATTCTCCCATTCAGACATTTCACCCCTCGACTATCTTCCACTAACATGGACGCTTGCCCTACCATTCTCTCCTTCTTAAGATTTTCAGTTTCGAGCGCTTCAACCTGACATTTCCTTATTTCAGCTAACAGATTGAATGTGACCTCGGCCCTCATGGCCACAATCCTGGGGGTTTCACTTCGTTCCTTACGGCTCAAAGTGTCCGCCACCACGTTTGCCTTCCCCGGATGGTATTCGATCTTACAGTCGTAGTCGGTCAACAATTCAATCCATCTCCTTTGGCGCATATTCAACTCTTTTTGATCAAAGAGATGACATAAACTCTTGTGGTCCGTGAAGATCTGGCACTTCGTCCCATACAGGTAATGTCGCCAAATCTTTAGAGAAAAAACCATTGCCGCCAATTCTAAATCATGCGTAGGATAACGAGCCTCGTGATCCTTTAACTGTCGGGAGGCATAAGCGATCACCTTACCTCGTTGCATGAGTACGCAACCCAAACGAAGCTTCGAGGCATCGCTGAAAACCACAAAATCGTCCGAACCATCCGGTAGTGACAACACCGGAGCGCTGCTTAACAAATCCTTAAGCCTTTGAAATGCTTCCTCTTGCTTCTCCGACCAAATGAACTTGGCACTCTTCTTCGTTAAAGAGGTCAGTGGCGTGGAAATACGCGAAAAGTCTTTGATGAACTTCCGGTAGTACCCCGCCAGCCCGAGGAAACTTCGAACTTCTGACGGATTCTTAGGTTGCTCCCAGTCTCGGATGGCTTCAATCTTAGCCGGATCAACCATGATCCCCTTCTCAGACACCACGTGCCCGAGGAACTGCACTTCCCTCAGCCAAAACTCGCACTTGGAAAACTTCGCATACAACTTCTCTTGCTTCAATAGCTCGAGAATTGTACGAAGGTGGCTTTCGTGCTCCCCTTCCGATCTTGAAAATATCAGGATGTCATCTATGAACACTATCACGAACTGATCCAAATAAGGTTGGCATACCCTATTCATTAAGTCCATGAATGCTGCCGGGGCGTTGGTTAGCCCGAACGGCATCACCAGGAATTCGTAGTGTCCATACCTGGTCCGAAATGCAGTCTTCGGCACATCCTTCTCCCTCACCTTGAGTTGATGATATCCTGACCTCAGATCAATCTTGGAGAAGTAACTGACTCCTTGTAACTGATCAAACAGGTCGTCGATTCTCGGGATCGGATACTTATTCTTGATCGTGACCTTGTTGAGTTCTCAGTAGTCTATGCACATTCACATAGTACCGTCCTTCTTCTTCACGAAGAGCACAGGTGCTCCCCACGGAGATGTACTCGGTCTAACGAACCCCTTGTCTAATAACTCCTGCAATTGAGTCATCATTTCCTTCATTTCGGACGACGCCAATCTATACGATGCACGGGCAATCGGTGCAGATCCCGCCATCAGATCAATTCTGAACTCGATCTGGCGATCCGGGGGTAGACTTGTCAAGTCATCCGGAAATACCTCCGGGTACTCATTTACCACTCGCACATCGCTCACCCCACGCTTCTCTTTCTTGGCGTCCAACACGTACGCCAAGAACCCTTGACACCCCTTTCTCAAACACTTAGTAGCCCTAATCATGGAGATAAGGCTGGTCTTTCTATCACGGCGGTTTCCATAGATCACTACGGTATCTCCATCAGGTGACCGGATCCTGATCAGCTTTTTGTTGCAAAGGATATTCGCGTCGTTCGCGGCTAACCAATCCATACCCAACACTACGTCAAACTCTCCCATTGCCATGGGATATAACTTCGTAGACACCAACCTCCCTTCTATATATATGACACAGTCTTCTACTACTTCCTTAACATATACCCAACTATCATTTGCAGTTTCCACCTCTAGTGCTCTCTCCAAACGTCTAGGCCTCACCCCCAAACATTTCATAAAAGCATGCGATACAAAGGAGCGATTTGCTCCTGAATCAAATAACACCTTGGCACATAGAGAGTTCACTAGAAACGTACCTGCCACCACATCTGAAACTTCCTCTGCCTCTTCCGCAGTCATGCGGAATGCACGTCCTTTCGGACGCACTGGTTCTGCTCCCTTGTCATTTCCTTTTCCACCCGGACGTTCACCATACGGAACTGATCCCCCTTTCTTCAAATGTGGGCAATCATTACGCATGTGGCCAGTAGCCCCACATTCGTAACAAGATTTTCCCCCACTGCGACAATCCTTTGACAGGTGACCGGGCAAGCCACACCGGTAGCATGAGTTTGAACCTGCCATGCATTTTCCCCGATGCACCCTGTTACACTTCATACATGGTTTTCCAACGGTATCCTTACTAACACGGTTGTCTGGCCGCAACACCTTCCCTTTTCTGAAGTCCTTACCCGGCCCATCCCATTTGCGCTTTTCACCACCTTTCTCAGTCATCTGACGAAACTTTTCCTTTTCAATCATCTCGGCCGCGTTAATGGCCGCCTGAAAGGTGGTGGGGTTCCTTGTCAGAACTAGTTCTCGGATACTGCTTTTCAGTCCATGAACGAAACGCTCCACTCGGCGTTCCTCCGTTGGCACATACAAATCTGCAAAGCGAGACTTCTCAATAAACTTTGTAGTATACTCCCGCACTGTCATACCTCCCTGATCCAACCCCAAGAAATCTTCTTCCAATCTTTTTACTGCCGCGAGCGGGCAGAACTGAGCTTTGAACCTGTCTACAAACGCTTCCCACAACATTCCCTTAGCCATTGCCGAACCCTTTCCCCCAGTCTCAGCCTCCCACCAGTAAACTGCATCAGATTTCAACATGGACAAAGCAAACATTACTCTGTCCCCATCAGCACACTTGCATGTATCGAAGACCAGTTCCATTTCCTTCACCCATTCATTGCCACGATAGGGTCATACTCGCCCTTAAAAGTAGGGGGCTTGCATGAGGCAAAGGCCTTGAAATTGCATCCCTTAGCTGCTAACTCATTCATCACTTGAGGGTTTGAATTCAAGTGACTCCCAGTACCGATCACTAGTGGACTAGACAGTTCCACGTTTTCTCGGTTCTCACTTGCTTCTTTGCTTCCCGAAGCTGACTCGTTCTGCTTAGTGAGGAGAGCCTGCAAGGTCTCTTGAATCTTACCCAATTCAGCAGCTAGATTCTCTCGAGTGACAAAAGTAGACCCGCGGCCTCGACCCCGTCCACTTGGCTGAGTTACCCTCCTTGCAGAAGCTGAACTCTCCTGAAGAGAGTCTTCTTGAAGAACAGGGGCTTCCACACTCCTCGTCCTTCTAGTTGCACGAGTCGTTCTCAGGTTCGGGTTTCCTCCATCCCCGGCCACTTGGGTGGCGGCCCGACGGGGTGTTCTTCCCCGACCCCTTCCACGACCCCTACCTCTTCCCCTTCCACGGGTAACTGTTGCCCTCGCCGGTTCCACCGGTCCATTTTCTAGTACCTCTTCATCTTGATTCCTTGGCACAACAGGTGCCGACCTACTCCTCAAAGTTCTCCCAGCCATTTCACTAACACTGAAAGAAAATAACAATTAACCTTTGCTAGTTATGACACGCAATTTTACTATATAAGGTAAGTTTAAGCACGCACACGTACCTGGGATGTGTGCTAATGCAGCGAGGAAAGGTGATTGCGTACTCATCTCCCCAACTGAAGGAGCACGAGACGCGGTACCCCACTCACGATTTGGTCTGAAGATTTGGCGGCATTATCTCTACGGGACGAAGTGCTGATCATAAGAGCCTTTGCCACCTTTTTGATCAGAAGGACTTGAATATGCGACAGAGAAGATGGATGAAGCTATTGACAGATTACGATTGCCAAATTGAATATTATCCGGGAAAAGCCAATGTAGTGGCCGACGCGCTGAGCCGAGCCGGAAGGAAAGGGGAGAAGCCTCGAAGATAGTAGCCTTGAGGGCCGATGTGACGTTTAACTTGTTAGACGACATAAAGAAGTGGCAAGTAGAGTGTAACATCCCAAAAACATAACATGCATTCATCTAGAAAATAAGCATTCACATTACGTAAATATCTTGTCTTTACATCATCAATAAAGTGATCTAAGTAAAATTGACAGCGGAAGGCTCTACGTCCACAACCGAGATTCTATCTATAGTCGTCATTCAAAATCTTGGAGTCGCTATGAGCTCCACACCTTTCTTGTCTCCATCTAATTCTTACTAGAATTTCCCACTGTACGCTTACCTGAAAATGGTTTAGTTTTTGAAAAGCGAGGGTTAGACCAAAAGGTCTAGTGAATTCCCTCCGTAAACATTTATCACAGTAAAAAGATCATTTCATAAAGAAAATACTTTCACATCTTTCTCATAACATCAACCAAGGTTAAACACGGGGTTCAGGGAATTGCATAAGCTACTCCGATCGGGGCCTAACGGACACCCTCTCGTCTACGCCGGAATCCAAATGGACTCCCCGTTCCTTCATGTAGGAGAAAACGAATTCCAACCTACAAGCTAACCTCCATATGCCCAAGGGATCAGAGATCCCAAGGTACCCTGGCCCCACCGTGCAACCGACTCCACATAGCATACACATACATTCGAAACCATATGCATGAAAACATTAAACATCTTTCGTTTGTGTGTAAACATGTAAATCATGAAAGCATGCATAACTTTTATAAATCAATTCATGCTCGATAAAGGAACCATATTCAGTAAAAATGGTAGGTCATAAAAAGGAGTGAGAGAACTCACCTTTGATTATCGTAGAACGTACTTCTTATATACCTCCCAGCTAAACCAGTCGAACACCTAAGGGCATTAGATTCGGATCAGATTAAACGGCTCAAACCTACTGTCCAACACACACTTTCCGGGTACCAACCTATCCGGACACCAAGACTGTCCGGATACCCATACTATCCGGATACCAAGACTGTCCGGATGCACCTTCTTTCCGGATACCAAGACTGTCCGGATACACCTTCTTTCCGGATACTGCACCCGGTAACTCAATCTACCCGGAAAATCACCCACCCGGGAACTATCATCCTTATCCGGAAACTACCATAAAACTTCACCCGGAAACTAGCATCCGTATCCGGAAACTACCATAATCATCACGAACTGATGGTGTCCGGATACGACTGCTGTTCGAAATTAGCAAATTAAAAGTGATCGATAACTCCAATTTCTACCATAAGTTCGATTAGACAACCATAAGGGTTCATTCACCAATCTAAACATCCACTTAATCCATCTTTTACTCCCTTAAATCCATTACCAAGCCAAAAACCCATAAAACCCATTTTAAAGAAAAGATGGTGAAAACTCAAAGAATCATCCAGAAAAAAATCTTAGGAATCCATACCAATAAGAAAGAAAAGTACTACAATGATCAGGAGAACGGATTCAGAATGTATTACCTTGCAGATTCTTCCTTGATTCCTCGTTTTCTCTTGATTTCTTCTCAAACCCTTCTTTCTTTCTCTTGTTCTCTCTTAGCCGCCAACACCAACACCAAATACTGATTTTGTTAAGTGAAGGCTGCCCTAGGGATTTGTGCCCTACACCTCTTTCACCACTTGACAATTAAGCCCCTCAAGAATACTTTCTTTTATTCCACTTTGACCACCAAACTCTAAAACCCACTAGAATTTGGGTTGTTACATAGAGTCCTTGACACCGGAAAATGTTAAAAGAGGAACGAATGGTTGGTTAGGCGACTTCCTTAACAGAGGACAGTCGTGGGATAAAGTGTTTCAGCGGGAGGATTTGGGTACCGAAGTTGGGCGAGGTTAGAAAGACTATTCTGGAAGAGGCACATAGATCGAAGTATTCGATCCATCCAGGGACGAATAAGATGTTTGGAGATTTGCGAAAAAATTTCTGGTGGTCGGGCATGAAGAAGCATATAACATACTTTGTGGAAAGGTGTGGGACGTGCCTGCGAGTGAAGGTGGAGCATCAGCGCCCGTATTGAAAGCTCCAACCGTTAGATATTCCGGTCTGGAAATGGGATCAGATCACGTTGGACTTCGTGACTGGACTGCCCAAAATAGGGTGATCCAAGTTATATAGCCTTATAACTCAAACCCTACGAGTTGACACAAATGACATCCTATCATTCCTTTTTATACACACCACTTTACTTCAAACTTTCAACCTATCACCAATGTGGGATATCTCAAATTCAACCACAATTCACCAATACCTCATTACTCAACTCTCATGATGCCAAGTCATTATTGGTGGTTTCTCCTTTAATATATATACTAGTGTTGGACCCGTGCGTTGCACGGTGACGATAATTTATTTTTAAAGACAATGAAATGAGCTAAATGGAACATAATTCATCAACTAATATATATATATATATATATATATGTATGTATATATTGACAAAAAATAAACCAAGTTTTCATCATTGATTACTATTTTATTTTGCACTATAATATTTACCATTTGGTTGGTTTTGATTCTAACCATAGTTATAGATAACTATTCATCCATCTTTTTAATACACATCGTTTTCTTCCAAATTATCATATTCCTTCTAATGCGGGATGATTAAACATAAACGTATTTCAAGATTGAGGAATACTCAAACCTCATTGTTTGAAGTTATCATCTTTCGTTTCTTTTTTTAATTTGCACCACACTTTTTACCATTTGGTTTGATTTTGATTCCTACCATGTTTATAAATTTCAAAACCTTTCATTCTTCTTTTTTATATTCATCGTCTTCTTCCAAACTATCATATTCCCACCAATGTGGGATGATAAAACTCAACCTTATTTCTAGATTTGAGGGATACTCTTACCTCATGTTGTGAAATCATCATTGTTGGTTTTATTTTAATCTTGCACCATACTTTTTACCATATAGTTGGTTTGATTCCAACCAAGGTTACATATTTCACAACCTTCCATCCCTCTTTTTTATACCCATCATTTTCTTCCAAACTATTACATTACCACCAATTTGGGATGATGACATTCAACCTTAATTTAAGATTTGAGGAATACTCAAACCTCATGGTCCCAAGTCATCATTATTGGTTTCTCTTTCATTTTTCACTACACTTATTACTATTTGGTTGGTTTTGATTCCAACATTGGTTATAGATTTCAAGCCATTCATCCCTCTTTTAATACTCATCATCTTATTCCAAACTATCATATTCCCACAAATGTGGGATGATGAAACTCAACCTTATTTCAAGATTTGGAGAATACTCAAACCTAATAGTCCAAAGTCATCATCCTTGGTTTTGCATAATTATTTTTACCATTTGGTTAGTTTTGATCCAACCATGGTTATAGATTTCAAAACCTTATATCACCTTTTTATATAACCACCATATTCTTCCAAACTATCATATTCTCATCAATGTGGGATGATGAAACTCAACCTTATTTCAAGATTTGAGGAATACTCAAATTTAATGGTCCCAAATCATCATCCTTGGTTTCTCTTTTAATTTTGCACCATATTTTGTTTTACCATTTGGCTAGTTTTGATCCAACCATGGTTATAGATTTCAAAACCTTCCATCAACCTTTTATATACTTATCTTCTTCTTCCAAACTATTATTTGTCCATCAATGTGGGATGATAAAACTTAACCTTGTTTTAAGATTTAAGGAATACTCAAACCAAATGGGTCGAAGTCATATCTTTGGGTTCTCCTTTAAATTTGCACTATGACTTTTACCATTTGAATGGTTTTTATTCCAACCATTGTTATAAATTTAAAAACCTTTCATCCCTCTTTTTTAATCCATCATCTTCTTCCAAACTATTATTTGTCCACCAATGTGGGATGATAAAATTTAATCTTATTTCAAGATTCGAGGGATACTCAAACCTCTTATTGTCAAGTCACCATCGTTGGTTTGTTTTCTAATTTTGCACTATATTTTTTCATTTGGTTGGTTTTGATTTCATCCATGGTAACAGATTTCAAAACCGTACATCACTATTTTCATACCCATCATTTTCTTTCAAACAATCATATTACCAACAAAGGGAAATGATAAATCTCAACCTTATTAAAAGATTTGAGAAATACTCAAACCTCATAATCCCAAGTCATCATCGTTGGTTTTTATTTTAATTTTGCACTATAAATTTAACCATTTTGTTGGTTTTGAATCCAACAATGGTTATAGATTTCAAACCATTTATCTCTCTTTAAATACCTATCATCTTCTTCCAAGCTATCATATTCCCACCAATGTGGGATGATAAATACTCAACCTTGCTTTAAGATTTAAGCAATAATCAAACCTTTGATTCCAAGTCATCATCCTCGGTTTCATTGCACAATATTTTTTTTTTACCATTTGGTTGGTTATGATTCCAACCGTGGTAATAGATTACAAAATCGTCCATCACCCTTTTATATTGGTTTTGATTCCAACCATGGTTATAGATTTCAAACCATCTATCCCACTTTTAATACCTATCATTTTCTTCTAAACTATCATATTCTCAACAATGTGTGATGATAAAAATCAACCTTATTTCAAGATTTAAGGAATAATCAAACTCCATGGTTCCAAGTCATCATCATTGGTTTCACTTTTAGTTTTGCACTTTATTTTTTTTTACTATTTGGTTGGTTATGATTTCAACCATGGTTATAGATTTCAAAATCTTTCATCACTCTCTTATATATACTCACTATCTTCTTTCATACTATAATCTTCCCACCAATGTGGGATGCTGAAACTCAATCTTATTTCAAGATTTGTGGAATACTCAAACCTCATCTTGCTAAGTCATTATCCTTGGTTTATCTTTTAATATATATTGATATTGATCGATATTGATATATTGATTGATTGGGTAATATAAAATGAGTTAACTTTATTAGTTATCACAAAAACATTATGTTAACTATTTGTTATATATATAGAGTTTTTATAGAAAAAACAGGGTAGGCTAAATTAAGCCTACCACATGCGTTGACACAAAAACATAATTAACATAAAGAAGGTAAAATGAATAGTTATTTATTATAAAGAAAGAAAAATGAATAGTTAAATAACATAAATTTCAATGTACATGTAAAAGTACTAAAAAGCCTCGTGCCTTTAATGAAAATATCATTTACACATGAGGACATAAAAGTCTTTAACATAATAAATATTTTTAAAAACCGATATTGATCGATATTGATATATTGATTGATTGGGTAATATAACATGAGTCAACTTTATTGGTTATCACAAAAGCATTATGTTAACTATTTGTTATATATATATATATATAGTTTTTATAGAAAAAATAGGGTAGGCTAAATTAAGCCAACCACATGAGTTGACACAAAAACATTTACCGCTCATTTCATATACTCAATTGATACTTCAAAACTTGCATATTCTCACCAGTATGGATGATGTAAAAATAGGGTAAGCTAAATTGAGTCAACCACATGAATTGACAAAAAATCATCCATCCTTCTTTTCTTATAGCCACTCCCTACTTCAAAATTTTCATCTTTTCACCAATGTCGGATGATGAAACTCAACCACATTTCAAGATTTTAGGAATACTCAAACTTCATGGTGCCACCTCTTTCCTCTTGGGTTTTCCTTTTATATAAAGATATCAAGATTGGTGATTTATAATAAGATTTATTTTGGATAAATAAGGTCATCTAAATAAAATAACTAATGAGGCAAACCCCATGAGTTGACACAATGACATCTTATCATTCTTTTTTATACATACCACTATACTCCGATCTTTCTATCTCTCCCCAATGTGGGATATCTCAAACTCAACCAAAATTCACCAATATATACCCTAATACTCTATTCTCGTGATGACACCTCAATACTTATTGGGTTTTTAATACATATATATATATATATATATATATATATATATATATATATTGATTTGATGATTATCTTATTCCAACCAATGTGGGATATAGAAACTCAACCACATTACAAGATTTAAGAAATACACAAACTTTATAATGTCAATCTTAGTTGTATTTTTATACAATCATTCTTGGTTGTTCTTTTA
This sequence comes from Saussurea involucrata, assembly GCA_033807775.1. Classification (NCBI taxonomy): domain Eukaryota; kingdom Viridiplantae; phylum Streptophyta; class Magnoliopsida; order Asterales; family Asteraceae; genus Saussurea; species Saussurea involucrata. The sequence continues at coordinate 83,278,870 of CM066313.1, forward strand.
ACCAATTTTTATGTATATAGACTTATTTACCACAAAGACACTGTTTTAACAATTTATTACATGAACGTAACTTTTTTTTGTCAAAAAAAAAAGGTTTACTAATGTGGGCCAAGACTATGACTTGCTACAAAAGAATGAGCTCCACATTTCTTATACACATTTCATTATTTCAAACTTTCTTTTTCTGACCAATGTGGGATAGCCAAAACACACCACATTTCAAGATTTGATGTATATAAACAAAGCTTTTTTTGCAAACAAAGCTTTTTTGCCAACAAAAGACTTACTAATGCGGGCCAACACTATCACTTGCTAGTTGCTACAAAAGAATGATCTTCTCATTTCTTATACACATTTCACTCTTTCAAACTTTTTTTTTCTCACCAACGTGGTATAGCCAAAACACACTATATTTCAATATTTGATGTATATAAACAAAGCTTTTTTGCAAACAAAGCTTTTTGACCAACAAAAGGTTTACTAATGTGGGTCAACACTATCACTTCCTATAAAAGAATCGTCTCCTCATTTCTTATACACATTTCACTCTTTCAAACTTTCTTTTTCTCACCAATGTGGGATAGCCAAAACACACCATATTTCAAGTTTTGATGAATACTCAAACCACATTATGCCACCTAATACATGGTGGTTTCTCCTTTAATATATATTGATATTGATTGATTTTTTATACACATTTCACTCTTTCAAACTTTCTTTTTTTCGCCAATGTAGGATAGCCAAAACACACCATATTTCAAGTTTTGATGAATACTCAAACCACATTATGCCACTTCATACATGGTGATTTCTCCTTTAATATATATATTGATGATTGATTTCTTATACACGTTTCACTCTTTCAAACTTTATTTTTCTCACCAATGTGGGATAGCCAAAACACACCATATTTAAAGTTTTGATGAATACTCAAACCACGTTATGCCACCTCATACACGGTGGTTTATCCTTTATTATATATATTGATGATTTTTAATAAGATTTGTTTTTGATAAATAGGGTCATCTAAATAAAATAACTAATGATACAAACCCCATGAGTTGACAGAATGACATCTTATCATTCTTTTTTATACATACCACTATACTGCAATCTTTCTATCTCTCACCAATGTGGGATATCTCAAACTCAACCAAAATTCACCAATATATACCCCAATACTCTATTCTCGTGATGCCACCTCAATACCCATTGGTTTTTTAATACATACACACACATATATATATATATATTGATTTGTTGATTATCTTATTCCCACGAATGTGGATATAGAAACTCAATCACATTTCAAGATTTAAGAAATACACAAACTTTATAATGTTAATCTTATTTGTATATTTATACAATCATTCTTGGTTGTTCTTTTAACCAATGTAATACCCGAATTTCCCAATTATTGGTTTTGTATAAAGTTTAGAATATTCAAACTTGGATTCAAGCAATAGAACTTATACATGTTGCTCCTAATATTGTACGGACTATTTTATTATGAAAATGGTACAATGGGGGTTAAACATGTACAAACAAGTTAGGATTAGGACTTAGAATGTGAAGAAATCCTCTAATCTGGTCAAATTTGCAATAAGTGAAACTTGAGGGGTTAGTTTTGTAAATTTGAAAAATATAAAATCAGAAAATGAAAGTTTTTTATTCATTTTCTCTTCTCCAATCTTCATTTCAGCCCTAAAACGACTTCTCCATTTCATTCCTCCATTCAAACTCAATTTCATAGGAAAATCAAGCTAAGGGGTGAATATTTTGAAGATTTGAATTATAATACTTGAGGTATGTATCTAGTTATCTCTAATTTCTATATTTGAAGTTGTTTAGATGTTGTTTTATAGGTTACAAATCTGATTTGGTGACAAGTTTACATATTTTTGGATGAGAAATATGAGTTTTAGTTGGTTGATTATAAATAGATAAAGTCTTGAAGTAGTCATGGTGAAATCTTAAATTAATTAGTTGGTTAATTATGTTCTTGTATTAGAAATGTTAAATTAGAAGTTGGTTAGATTTTGGTATCAAAAATGGGAAAAATGAATGAAACTATTTAAATGGGTTTGATCTCCATGAATTGATGCTCACAAGGTGATTGATGAAATGCCTAAAGAAATTTTCAGTTCTGTTGAGTTTTAGTTTTTTGTCCGGTTATTGAAAAATTCGTATCAAATTAACCGTAAGTCGAAATAAGCAAATTTTGCAGGTAACAAGTTCTTTCAGTTGTGTACAACTTTCTGATTCTAAGTCTATCTTGCTCAAAAACACATTATTTTTATTTGCTGGTCTGCAGCTACTCGAAAATTCTGCAGTTGTCCTTGTTAATTTGTAGCAAATAGACCGTAGCTTCAATCCACATGAATCTAATTGTTATGGAATCCTGAGAGGTGTAGCTACATCCTTGACTATAAAGGAATGACTCAATCACATTCTATTAGGTGTTAAGTGTGTATTCGATATGACTCAGGATCACTTATGATCAAGGATATGAGCTAAGTCTTGGTGGAAGCATTTTAAGCACTTTTTGGACATTAGGTACGGATTTCCTGTTTCATTCTATACGAGGATAATCCCTTGATAAGATTATCCATTCCATGATTGAAATCATGTCACTACAAAAGTAAGTGCATGATAATTCGAACTTGAAATTCCGTTATTATGTCGAAATACAATATACTAGTTGAATAACGACAATCTTATGATTTTGTGTCTAGTTTATGAACTTATTTGGATAAACGTTTTTTAAGTATTCATGTTTATTCAACTATTATTCATACATGAGGTTTGAAAAGTCAAATTTAGACTTTAATTAAATTGCTTTGATATTGAACATTGTTTCAACAACATTTTGTACCATAAAGGTCATTTGATGGATTTGATGGTTATTATTTTCTTTCTTAACCTTCATGTTTTTCACTTGATGTTATTATTTTGTATGACACAATGGTCAGGGCATAGATCATTGTGACGCTCTGTGGTGCTCGTAAACCACAACGTTCCCATACTGGTGCTCTATAGTGTGAGCTTTACCTAGGCATGGGTGGGGGCGTATGGACTGTCCTAGGATATGCGCATTATGATACGCATTCGTTGCGTACGGGAATGGATGTGCGTGCCCGCACTACATCCCATGACCCATTTGGACTGATCCTCCCTTGGGATTTATGACACATTGAGGGTTTCACCCGTTGATTCCTCTTTGTGATTATGAACTGGGAAACCGGTCTTGTTTTGTATTTTGTACGATGCCTTATGGTGTTTTTGTTTAAAAAATATTTTATAACTCTTTATACATTGACTTTTGCTTTGACTTTTGTTATGTCAAACTATTATGTTTGTTTCCGCTATGAATTGATATTATTTCTCGTTACCATTTTTTTAAATCCGTTCACTGAGCAATTGTGCTCAGCCGCGTTCTTTGTTTCTGACACGGTAGGTTCAGTAGAAGAGATCCGGGGAAATATTGGGAACTGACTGAGTTGACTTGAAGTTACAACCGATGGATCTTTTGATAGTTTAGTTGTTGTTCAGGTGTTATACGCTATACATTTAGCCGGTTGTGATCATGTTTTGAAGTTCCGTTAAATTGTTTTTTGGGTTTGTGTTTAATTGCTTGATACCGACCCTATGCTTAATTAGATTATATTTATGTTTCGGGTTATAAGTGTGACACGCACCCCGTCCTCGGCCACGCGGGCCTGGGGGTGTTACAACCAATTTTTATGTATATAGACTTATTTACCACAAAGACATTGTTTTAAGAGTTCATTACATAAACAGAACTTTTTTTGCCAAAAAAAAGGTTTACTAATGTGGGCCAAGACTATGACTTGCTACAAAAGAATGAGCTCACATTTCTTATACATATTTCATTCTTTCAAACTGTTTTTTCTCACCAATGTGGGATAGCCAAAACACACCACATTTCAAGATTTGATGTATATAAACAAAGCTTTTTTGCAAACAAAACTTTTTTGCCAACGAAAGACTTATTAATGTGGGCCAACACTATCACTTGCTAGTTGCTACAAAAGAATGATCTCCTCACTTCTTATATACATTTCACTCTTTCAAACTTCCTTTTTCTCACCAATGTGAGATAGCCAAAACACACTATATTTCAATATTTGATGTATATAAACAAAGCTTTTTTGCAACCTAAGCTTTTTTGCCAACAAAAAGTTTACTAATGTGGGCCAACACTATCACTTGCTACAAAAGAATGATCTCCTCATTTCTTATACACATTTCACTCTTTCATACTTTCTTTTTCTCACCAATGTGGGATAGCCAAAACACACCATATTTCAAGTTTTGATGAATACTTAAACCACATTATGCCACATCATACATGGTGGTTTCTCATTCTTATACACATTTTACTCTTTCAAACTCTCTTTTTCTCACCAATGTGGGATAGCCAAAACACACCATATTTCAAGTTTTGATGAATACTCAAACCACATTATGGCACCTCATACATGGTGATTTCTCCTTTAATCAGGATAGCCAAAACACACCATATTTCAAGTTTTGATGAATACTCAAATGTTGGGAACTGAAGATATGCCAAGTATAGTTAGTACTGCTAAGTATTCATTACTACTGCCAGTTCTTCGTTACTACTGCTGGGCAAGGTTACTGCTGCTAGATGAAGTTAATGCTGCTAGATGAAGTTAGTGCTGCTAGACCAAATTACTACTGCTAGACATGGTTAGTACTGCTGAGCAGAGTTACTACTGCTTGAAGACTGTGAAGATTAATACTGCTGAAGGTTGTTAATGCTGCTGAGCCAAATCATCATTAATACTGCTAAGTTGATAAGTTTGGTATGCGATTCTTTTGGAGACAAAGAAGGAATTGATCAAGATATGTTTAACGAAGATTCAGAAGATCAATTTACTTTTTATGGTTATCTTGTAATTACTTTTGTATAAATAGTATTGATAGATAGCTATTAGACAAGATGAAAACAGAAGATAGATAATATACAGAATTCGATATTCATTCAAGAGTGAATTAACCTCAAGATCATAGATCCTATTTCTAGAGAAGTAGAAATCGTCTTGTTGAGCCTGTTCAACAAGATTGAGGTTTTGGTGTAAAACTTGTGAGTTATAACTGTTTGATATATATACAGTTTATTGAATTTCTATTGATTGTTCTTTAATTGATTTAGAGTTCTATTCCGCAAGATTCTCTAAATTCTGTTTCTAAGAAGTTTAATTCTTGTTAAGAATCGATCCTGACAAGTGGTATCAGAGCATTGGTATCTTAGAAGCTATGGACAATTCAATGGATACTCACAGTACTCCTGTTTCAAAAGTTCCCATGCTCAAACCCAATAAATTGGACACGTGGAAACTGAGAATCAAGCAGTACATTCTTCTTACTAATTATGCAATATGGGACATCATAGAAAATGGCCCATGTAATGAAGGAAAGATTGGAGAAGATGGTGAAGGCTTTGACCAATCCAAGGTTGAGTGTTATGGAGGATCACATCAACAGGGTCCAAATGGAAACCAAAACAGAAGCTCCTCTCAAGCCCATGTTTCTCAACAAGGAATGGGATTTGATTGGAGTGATCAAGCTGAGGAAGCCTGTCAGAATCAAGCTCTTATGGCAGAAGTATCTGATATTCCCACTGAGGTACAATCTAAACTCTGTTCTCAAGCTTGCATTGATGCTGTTAAAAAATATAGGGATCACAATCAGGGTATGTGTGATGACCTCAAGAGGCTAGAGAAAGATGTGAAAGATTATGTTAGGATTGTAGAAAGGTTTGAGGAACAGATTAGAGCTTTTCAAGCTAATGAACTTCAACACCACTATGATACTAACTATTGGAAGTGGGAGAAGAATGAGTATGAGATTAAGCTGAAAGTGTCTGGGGAGGAGAATGAGAAATTAAAAGAAGAGCTTGAGAAGGTTAAACTTGATGTTGAAAAGTTTACCTGTGCTTCTAAAACCATGGATACCATCATTAAGGCTCAAATCCATGACAAGATGAAAGTAGGGATAGGGTACAATGCCACACCTCCACCCTACAATAACAACTACATACCTCCCAAGTCTGATTTGTTAGAGACCAAGGATAGAAAGGAACCTGAATTAAAGATTAATATAGATCCTTATGAAAAAGAAATAGTTGTTGAGGATGAGACTGACAAAGTAGACTCTGATGAGGAATGTGAGAGTCCATGTGTCAAGAACACTGAGATCAAAAGGAATGAAGAGAAAAAGGGAGTCCATTACAAACAGACCACAGTTGTGGCTCCCAATACCTGTAAACATTGTTCTTGTAAGAAATCTCAAGAGCTCAAGCCCCAAAAACATGATAATCAGAGGGGAAATCAAAGGAACTGGAATAACCAGTGGGCTATGAGACAAGGAGTTGACCTGAACAGAATCAACAGGCCAAAACCTTGCTTCATCTGTGGTAAGCTAAATCACTTAGCCAAACACTGTTATTTCAATCCAGTTAACCAAAGGTTTAATGCTCAAAGATATTTTCAAAAACCTGCTGGTTACAGAAAGAGTGGGGGATATAAAAAGTCTGTGAGGAAAGTTGTGGCAAAGAAACAAGTTAAAACCATAAGCCACATGAAAAAGGCAGAAATAGAAAGTGTTAGAGTATGGATGCCTAAAGGTACCAATGATAATACTGCCAACTCAGTTAGTACTGCTAACAATGTTAGTACTGCAGGAAGCAATAATGTCACTAGCAGTGTTAGTATTGCTAACACAGTTAGTATTTCTTCAACAATTAATACTAATTCTAGTGTTAGTACTGCTAAGTTAGTTAATACTGCTGAGAAGGCTAGTACTTCTGGAAGCAATGTTAGTGCTGCCAAAGTTAGCACTTCTACATCAGTTAGTACTGCTTCTAGACCTATCATCAAAACAAAGTACTCAAGCACTGATGTTCCTCACTTTGACAAGCTCATCAAAACAGAATGTAAGTATTTTGATGATCAAGGGAGACCCAAGACCACTATGGCTTGGGTCCCCAACAAAAACTAATTGATTTCTCAGATGTGCAGGGCAGCCAACAGCTTAAGGGAAGAAGCATTTGGCATGTTGACAGTGGTTGCTCTAGGCACATGACAGGTAACATGGCCTGCCTTCAATATTTTCAATGAATTGATGGAGGACATGCTACTTTTGAAAATAATCCTGCTGAAGATAAGAGAAGTGGTAAAAGTGATGTGTAAGTTGACATTTGAGGATTTGACAAGTGATGCACAGTGCAGAGTTACTACTGCCTGTGTTCTCGTAGTTAATACTGCTAGTGCAGTTAATACTGCTTGGTAGTTAATACTGCTCAGTAGTTAATACTGCTCAGCAGTTAATACTGCTAGTGCAGTTAATACTGCTAGTGCAGTTAATACTGCTAGTGCAGTTAATACTGTCAGGTAGTTAATACTGCTAGGTAGTTAATACTGATTGGTAGTTAATACTGCTTGGTAGTTAATACTGCTCAGTAGTTAATACTGCTAGTGCAGTTAATACTGCTTGGTAGTTAATACTGCTCAGTAGTTAATACTGCTCAGCAGTTAATACTGCTAGTGCAGTTAATACTGCTAGTGCAGTTAATACTGCTAGTGCAGTTAATACTGTCAGGTAGTTAATACTGCTAGGTAGTTAATACTGCTTGGTAGTTAATACTGCTTGGTAGTTAATACTGCTTGGTAGTTAATACTGCTAGGTAGTTAATACTGCTTGGCAGTTAATACTGCTCGGTAGTTAATACTGCTTGGTAGTTAATACTGCTAGGTAGTTAATACTGCTAGGTAGTTAATACTGCTAGGTAGTTAATACTGCTCGGTAGTTAATACTGCTTGGTAGTTAATACTGCTAGGTAGTTAATACTGCTAGGTAGTTAATACTGCTCGGTAGTTAATACTGCTAGGTAGTTAATACTGCTTGGCAGTTAATACTGCTTGGCAGTTAATACTGCTCGGTAGTTAATACTGCGAGGTAGTTAATACTGCTTCTGATAATCTAGGGCATATAAATACCCCTGTTTGCCCGCCCATGTTCATAACGACTCTTCGCATTTACTTCTTCTCTCTCGTTCTAACCTAGACTCCCCAGAATCTCTGTGCTTTTCTTTCAAGAATCCTTAGGCATCATGGAGTTTGTGGATGAGCACAATGAAATAGCCATGCTTCAGAAGCCGAAACAAGCTGCGGGATTCCACGCCATTGTCGATTTTCTAAAATCCTCGCACATCTCCTATGCACTCACGGTGAGCCCAACAATCTATATCGAACATCAGAAACAATTTTGGGAGAATGCCACTGTTAGTGTTGAAGAAGGGCAGAAAACCATTCGAACAAGGGTTTGTGATAAACCCTTGAAAGTCACTGAAGAGGTTATTCGCATCTCCCTTCAGTTGAATGATGCTTCAGGTATAACTTCTATTCCTAATGAAGAACTCTTTTCTACTTTACAAAGAATGGGGTATGAAGGTCCCATTGGTGTTTTTAAATTCTACAAGTCAAAATTTTTCAACCAATGGAGATTTCTTGTTCATACCCTGATGCACTGTATTTCCAAGAAAACTACTGGATGGAGTGAGTTCAGCAGTCCCATTGCATATGCCTTGGTCTGCTTATCCACTGCCAGAAAGTACAATTTCTCAGCAATGATCTTTACTGATCTTGTATCAAACTTGGAATCCAAAAAGACCTTTTTCATGTATCCAAGGTTTGTGCAAGAAGTTCTTAACAAGGAGTTGATGGACTTACCTCAGTTCACTGAGGTATATGTACCCAAATCCCCTAAAGGGAAGGTTTTTTCAAATATGAAAAGACTTCCTAGGGACTCGGAAGGAGTTGACACACCATTGTTCTCTACAATGATGGTTGTGTCCCACCCCCTTGAAGGTATGGCATCAGGATCAAGGCCTTCATTAGATCAACCCACTGATGCCCAATCCCAACCTTCCATCTCAAAAGACATCCCACAGTCCATTCTTGAACAGCCCACTCCCACAATCACCAAAAGATTTCAAAGAAGAAAGGTGCACAAGGCTCCTTCCCTTGTTGTACCTACTCAAAGCCCTACGCCTTTAAGCCCTCAATTGGAGCATTCTCCAATTGAGAATATCAACAGGGAAACCACAGGGGTGTCTCCCAACCTCAAGAAGGTGGTCTCTAAGGAGAAGGATGACCATATGGGTGCTAAGGCTGCCACTACTTCTGCTAGCACAGAGAAGGACAGTGGTAACATAAATAAGACCTTCCCCATGGCAACTCTAAATGAGAAATCATTAGGAGGACCCAGGTGCCAAGACACCAAGGGGGCAGGTAGTGCTTCTGCTAGGCAGAAGGCTTCTGCTGAAACTTCCAAGGATCCTTTAAAGAAGGTAAATACTTCTAAACAAGGTGAGGATAGATATAACTATGAGGAATTGATGGAAACCTTAGGGAATATCAACTTGGATGTCATGGCACAAAAGAAAGAGATTGAGCAACTTAAGACTGTGGTCACCTACCAACAGTCTCAAATTGAGAAGCTCAAAAAGATGGTCACCAAGTTGCTGAACAAAAAGAAAAAGGCAAGGTTTGTGCTAAGAAGGAGAACCTCAACTGATGATGCTCCCAAAAAGGGGGAGTCAGAGTCAGAAGCAGAACTGAAACTGAAGGGTCAACATATTGAGGGGGAGACTGTTCACATAGAGACTGAGATGGAAATGGAGTATGCACAGGTTAAGGGGGAGACCAGTGAGACAGAAAAGGGGGAAGAGTGTGTTAAAGCAGCAGAAACCACAGCAGCAGAAACCACAGCAGCAGAAACTGTTAATGCTGCTGAGTTTGAACAAGCAGCAGAAACAGTTAATGCTGCTGAAGGCCAAACAGTCAAAGCAGCAGAAACTGAGCAGGAAGCAGTAACTACATCTCAAGCTGAAATAGATGAAGAAATTTACTGGATTGTAAAGAACTGTATTGAAGCAGCATCACTACATGTACTAAGAGAAGCAGTAACAGCCATAGCAGCAGAAATGGTTATTGCTGCTGAAAAACTTAAAGCAGCTGAACCAACTCCTGAGGCTGTCAAAACTCTTAAAAGAACCAAGATGATGTCCAAGAAAAGACCAAGAACCCAGCCCATAACTTCAAAGAAGAAAAATGAAAAGAAGCCAAGGGTGGAGTCATCTGCAGAAGAGGCCCAGGAGGAAACAGTGAAATCTGATGGAAAAGTTGCTGAAGAAGAAGTGGCAACTCCATCAGGGCAATCAGGCAATGTGCAATCACAAACGGATGCCCAATGTGACTTGTACATTACTAGTGTTGACTCTAACCCAATTCCACTTCAGGCTGAACCAATATCATCTAAGGCTCCTGAAATCATCTTTTGGGACACTTTGAAAGATGGTAGAAAGGAGTTCATTAGGATAAAAAGAGCTGATGGAAAATTTGAAGTATTTTCTACTTGGGGAAAAATTGTCAGAACTTGCTCAAGATCAGACTTAGAAGATATGTTCAAAGTTGGGATGAAGATATATGGAAACATGCTGAATGAGCCAGGGATGTCAATTTCTAAAATGGTACTTGAATTCTTGTGCCAAATGTTCAAACCTGAAGCAATTCAGCATAGGTTAAACACACAGTTTCAAGTCATTACCAACTGGATGCTCTATGAAAACTGTGGAGTATATGTCATCTCCCTTGACTCTGCAACTCAAGAATACTATCTTGTAGATGAAATATACAATCACAGCATGAAGAGGCTGCAAGGAATGTTACACACAAAGCTGACCTGCAACAAGGATTCAGCAATGGGTAGATTCTTGGTAAAGAGGATTCTCAATCAGAGTCTAGGCCTAAGTCCTAATCTGTGTGTACATGATGACTAAGTTTTGGAAGCATCATCTGAAGAACTTGACTTCTTTTCCTAAAAGTCAAGTTAGGGGGAGATTGTTGGGAACTGAAGATATGCCAAGTATAGTTAGTACTGCTAAGTCTTCATTACTACTGCCAGTTCTTCGTTACTACTGCTGGGCAAGGTTACTGCTGCTAGATGAAGTTAATGCTGCTAGATGAAGTTAGTGCTGCTAGACCAAATTACTACTGCTAGACATGGTTAGTACTGCTGAGCAGAGTTACTACTGCTTGAAGACTGTGAAGATTAATACTGCTGAAGGTTGTTAATGCTGCTGAGCCAAATCATCATTAATACTGCTAAGTTGATAAGTTTGGTATGCGATTCTTTTGGAGACAAAGAAGGAATTGATCAAGATATGTTTAACGAAGATTCAGAAGATCAATTTACTTTTTATGGTTATCTTGTAATTACTTTTGTATAAATAGTATTGATAGATAGCTATTAGACAAGATGAAAACAGAAGATAGATAATATACAGAATTCGATATTCATTCAAGAGTGAATTAACCTCAAGATCATAGATCCTATTTCTAGAGAAGTAGAAATCGTCTTGTTGAGCCTGTTCAACAAGATTGAGGTTTTGGTGTAAAACTTGTGAGTTATAACTGTTTGATATATATACAGTTTATTGAATTTCTATTGATTGTTCTTTAATTGATTTAGAGTTCTATTCCGCAAGATTCTCTAAATTCTGTTTCTAAGAAGTTTAATTCTTGTTAAGAATCGATCCTGACATCAAACCACATTATGACACCTCATACATGGTGATTTCTCCTTTAATATATATATTGATATTGATTTTTATAATAACATTTGTTTTGCAAAAATAGGGTCATCCAAGTTATATAGTCTTATAACGGTGACGGTAAATCTTTTAAAAATGTTGAACTTCAATTGTTACAATGATTAAGTATATATTATATGAAGCCGTCACAACATTCTCGATTGTTCTTTTGATATATATATATATATAAATATATATATATACAATGTTAGGTTCATTTGAGAAGTCTAAATATTTTGAGAAATAGAGAAGTAAAAAAACACGGGGAGTGTTCATATATGAATGTTCATATATGACTGTTTATATATGAACGTTCATATATGACTGTTTATATATGAACGTTCATATATGAACACTCCCGTGTTTTTTTACTTCTCTATTTCTCAAACTATTTAGACTTCTCAATTTAACCCTTCCCTATATATATATATATATATATATATATATATATATATAGAGAGAGAGAGAGAGAGAGAGACATGAGATCATGTGTAACAACCCAGATTTAGTAAAATAAAATTTGTAACATTACAACCAAGAACGGTCCTAAATTACATAAAAATACATCGCTCTCTACTCTAAGTATGCAGCGGATAGACACCTTCACAACTGAGATGCTACAGGAAGCCCAACGGTAAGCTACGAGCCTCTAATAAGCTATGCCTCTTCTACATCGCCACATCTTTCCATCATCACCAGATGAAACCCCAAGTACGACTCTAACCTGAAAATGGTTTTAATTTTTGAAAAGCGAGGTCTAGACCATGAGGTCTAGTGAATTCCTTCTTTAAAACAGTTCCACACAAATAGTTGTTTAAAACAATCAACCGTTATAATAATTAACGAAAATCCAGTTTACATGCTCGACTCCACATAAAGGTATTGCACAGTGGTTTCAACTCCCATCACCTCATGTGAGGTCAACACTCGGGGCCCCCACAGTAGATCCCCTCAGCACTCGGTCGATGCCGTATCCGTGTGTACACGAAACAAATTCGAGGCACACGGTCCAACTCATTCACCGAAGATTCTCAACCATCCATGGTCCAATACACCACTGTGCAACCCGACTCCACACATAGCAACAACATCACAAGAGCATGCAATCAACACTTACGTAGAAAAGAACGTATAAACAACTTGCATGCTTTAATAAACGTTTCCACATCATGTAATAATAAAACCTTTCAAAATGTTTAATCATGTCATCATGCTCAAAACCATAATCAGTTATGAAAACTTTAGCAAAACATTTCATTTGCACAAAGGAGTTAAGGGAACTCACCTTAGCATTAGCACATCGACACACGCTCCGAAACCCACTTTAGTTCAAACCGAGCACCTGAATTGTGGTTAATAAAAGTGATGTTAAACTCCCTAAATATGCATCAAAACACATCTAAGACAACCCTTAAGTGATACCACAATTCTAGCCTCAAAACAATACGTGAAACGAAAACCAGAAACGCGAAACAGTGCCCGGCGCCACTACCCGCACTAGCCAACTGGTGTGGGGCACTGGACAGATTCTGGCACCCCTTTCCGCACTAGCCAACTGGTGTCGCAACTGGTGCGGGCACCTGCACTTTGAACATGAATTCCCATCTTTCCCAAATCGATTCCAATGGAAGAAAGACCCTCAAAATTAATAGTTTGAGTTGAACACACTATAAAGGGTGAATCCCAAACCTTTAAACATCTGATTTCCCATCATATTCAACCAATGATTCATCTCTTCCATCACCCAATTCCCAAATTAGCTCAAAACCCAAAACCTCCATTGGAGTGGTGCAAGCTCTTCATGAATAGCTCACAACCAACCGAGGGATTCATTAAACACACCCTCTCCAATGGTTTTTAACCCAAACACTTGAAATCAAAAGAAAGAAGCCAATAGTTCTACTTTCAATATTGCTCATTACCAACAAGAAGATGGAGATTAGGAGAATATCATGCCTTGAGATTGAATCTTCTGGTTGCTTGAAGGAAATGCTCCTTCTCCAATTCCTCAAGAGCTACTTCTACACAAAACCCTTCTCCTCAAACTCTCAGCCGACACTATAGAGAATGAAAGGGTTTCCATCCTATTTAACTTTCTCTTCTCACCCCTTGGGCACTTAAGTTCCAAGTTTTACACTTTGGCCCCCAAAGTCTTATTTATTCTAAACTGCAACAAGAATTAATATGAGGTGTTACATCACCTCCCCCTTAATAGAATTTCGTCCCTTAACTGGAGATTCAAGGGACTCATGTTTTCTATCCAATCAAATCATTCAACTACCTAAACAGTTCTGATCAAAATCACCACGTACGATCTCCCTTGATTAATCACAACTTTCTCATCCCGGTTAATTTGCAATAATTATACTTGTAACCTCTGCGATCAACTATACTACATATAGTCCGCCTTGCCCGCACACTTGGACCTACAGTTCTAAAATACGCCAAGGTTAAGGGTTCCACGCACCACTGCACTTCTTTAAATGACATAATTCTACCAAAGTCAACCCCACAACGTGACTCCTTTACTAAAATAATAACTACTCACTTCGCCAACTTAACGCAAGGTCAACCTTGATCATCACAAGTAACTCATAGCTAATAGTCCCTTCATCAGATAACATGCAATTCCAAAATTCACTTCTCTCCACACGACACACGACTATCACAAATATCAGTTTCCTCCCCCAACCATAATGACCACAACTCGTCAATGTTAGCCAATTCAGACACACCCACCACATCATCACCCATACTATCCATAGTTACTAGAAAAATACGCTAGCTCCAATTGGACGAATCATAGTGACACGCACTTCAATTTCTCACCGCATCCAACAATCGTTCAACCATTTTTCGAAATAAAAAGAAGTTTCACTCGCTCCAAAATGACCAAGCTCACACAGAACCATTCCAAACAGCTTAGCACTGGACGTCAGCTCACTTAGGACGTTTTCCTACGGCAATACCAAGTCTAATCTGATACTCTTTCATTCCGAGTACTACCTTCAACCACCCTTTTCCATTTTTTTTTCGAAAGCATAACACGAGCTCCCACGATCTACTCGCTAATAGGTGCAAGCTTTAGACCAACATCACGAATTAGTTTCCCCAACACTTTAATCATGACATACTCGATAATCTCTTTCTCAAACCATTACTAGGAGTTCACATATCCTCCAATGGAAATTATATAAGCATAACTCCACGCCTTCTGTGTTACTTGTCAAACTTCTGACCTTCAGTTTACCCACTTATTCAGACACACTATCTTCACCCATTCGCTTGCATAAAACACCGCTTACCCAACATTACTTACTCTATTTCCCGACCATTCCCAAATGCGTCGACAACACATATACGTTACTATGCTTAGCCAAACAGTCTCACCACAATTCTCACTCGAGATATCCAACGAAGTTCTCCCAAAACAATGCTCAAGGCTCTATAGCACTATGCATCTCTCTCACTCCAAACAGAATTGTCTTATCCGCTAGAATCCTTACGACTGAAGGATACTTCAATATTTCCATGAATTTTCATGTCTACTACAAAACATCATAAACTAATCAATACGGCATTTCATTAGTATTCAAATTGGATAAGATGAACTCGCCCACCCACTAATCGAAACCAACTAGCATGCAAGTTCCTCTACTATGTAGTCACCAACTAACACTTCAATCCTTCACCCACAAGGTAGTAATGTTATAACACTAACTAAAATTTTGTACATCTCAACAACATACTTGCCACTTTTGATATCTTACCAGAACTTCCCAAGCAAAGATTCACTCTAACACTTATCTGATTAGCAACGTCAACTCATCGCTTAATATAACGACAACCCACTATCTCATCAATGATTTATACATTTCCCTTGGCATAACATGCCACCAACTTCCTTAATGAGCCCTTTACACACTTAAGAGATACTGACTCCTGCATGCCAACCACAACACATTTGAAACGTAAGTAAAGTCGTTTCCCGACTTTTTCTTTCCCAGATCTAGACGAACCACATGTCATGATCATCTAAACAAAGCACACTCACTCCGGTTACACTAAATATTTCATTCTTATATGGATCATCAAGCCCAATAGAAAATCACTTTTGCAACCACGATCTTTCACTTTTGTAACCCTCACACAAGATGGTCCAGCTTCATGCCAGATACACACCTTTCTCCAAACGACTTCTTACATATTTGCAAAAACTCAACAAAATAACCACACTATAGTTACTTCTCTAATTCCAGTCTCCTGACAATCATCCAACAGAACGGTCATTGATTCCAACATCGGCAAACGACATGGTGATGCTTCAACGATCTCACCGACAAACAAAGATTCCCAATGGAACCTACCTCTCCCAAACATCCTAACTAACCTTATCTCCCAAAGTCCTCTGTTGAAGGAAGCACAAGACCTTCTTAGTGCAAAAATCAAATTACAAGACCACACCAAAATCAGGCTCAAGGCCGCCAACATTTCATCAAGGAACCACAACACCACTCAACCACATGCCACTATTAGTAGCACTTAGACAACTTCGAACTTCACCTCGAACACAACCATTCTCAAATAGACAAAAAAAAGTCTACACTAGAAATGAAACTTACCAAATTCATTGCCCAAGACTCCCGCTATTCACCGTCCTCTTCTAGCCGAAACACTATAGTCATCACCCGACTATATTTTGTTCAATCGACAATTTCAACTTCCTAAGCCCTTCCTTATCCGTAATTGCAATATCCCTCACGACCGAGCAAGTTCATAGCCTTCATGCATGTCGACACAACGATTTAAATCATTTTTCACATTTGAAAATTTCAACACTACAACATCATAAAACAACAATGAGTAGGCATGACACAACCCTGCTCAAGTCGAATAGTAAACTCAACGTCCTCGAGGATCGCTCACATGCAACCCCACGATAAATCACAACCTTGTCCGACCAAGTCGATGTCATCACCACAAGTGTATTCAGTAAAATGTTTCCAATACGACTAGAAAAGTTTTGTATGAAATCATTTGTACAAAGTGAGCCAGTCGGCTCCCACGCCCATTTATAAGATAATAAGTCAATAGTCATTTGGTTACAAGACTTTGCAGTCAAAACGTTTCCATGATTTTCGCAACGACGATTATCTCAACAAAAGATAAAATGATTCGCAACTCACTAAGTTCAAAATTTTATCAACCAACGTAAACAAATTTATCTTTTTCTTTAAATACACGCTTGCACGCATCGATTCTTTTCCCAAAACAAATTTTTTTCATTATGCACGTATATCCTTTTAACATGAAAAGCTTTTGTAACATATTTAAAGACACAATGCATGAAACTCAATTTGCAATTGAAGTCTATTCAGTCTAACAATGTCAATCGTTGTACTCACAGCAACTTATCGTTGACACCATACTATGACCAACAACCGCTTTCTTACTCTTGCTACCACTTGTTGTACAAGTGCTTCACAACTCACTCGATTGACCACTCTACATGGTTTCCAAATTGACCAGTTACCTCACCTTCTACTCCTACACGTATTTCAATCCCATACTGATATCTTTCCTTCATTATCCTTGCCACTAAACCGCTTGACTAAACAGTCAAATGTTAGATTTCCCCCACTCGATCTTGAATTAAAGCTTTCAAGATTCCAATATTGTCTTCACTCTCTATCCCAACTGATCGACACCTCAAACCCAAGAACGGGGACTCACTAGAAACTAGGAGTTTGCTCTCAACCAACCATTGATCTCTCTTGAATCCCAAGGATTATACCCTAGACGGTTAACTGACATATCGAACAATACTTCTTCTAGAAGGTAAAAGCATCACATTATAAGTGATCACCCATTACATACTAGCCCTTTTTGCTATCAAATAAAAGGTTATAACTTTCTACATACTGTCACTCTCACCAATCGTCCCAACAATGGAGACAGAGTACACCCATACACCTGTAAATTCATGATAGCATTGGCCAGATGCGATTTTGATTTTACCTTACACGAGGGTTCTCACAACTATTGTCAAGATATCCTATGATTAAGGTCTTCCCTATTGGCTTCCTATATCTTAATTGTGTCCCCCTCCACTCAACAGTTTAAGTTTAGGCCCATCCAGTCACCTAAATCTCTTAAACTATGGCTCTGATACCATTTGTAACTGTAAAGCCCGTGTCCCGGTATAGATTTTATTTTACGTATTTATTTATTTAATATCTTTCCCTAAACGAATTTTATTAACGGGATTTGGCGGGGAAGACCAAAAATGTTAAAATATTGTGTTAAAGGCTAATTGGCAAAACCTTACTCATTTTGCAAGGTTTTAGAAAAAGCAGGGACTAAAAGTGTATATTCCATGTATATGTTTGCATGGGAGTCGGCTTTAAGGACCGACCCCCCCCTCCCCTCTCGTTGGTGATTTTCGTCCCACGCAAGAAACATCCACAAAACCCTAGTCGTCCCTACCATCCTCTTCCTTCCTTCTTGCCGTCACCACCGTGCCACCCCAAGACCGCCGGCGCCGCCGCCGTGGTCTTCTATCGGCGAGAGAGAGAGAGAGAGAGAGAGAGCCGATGAACGGGACGTGAAAGGAGTCGGGGTCTCATTGTGGTTGCTGCTGGGTTGTCGTCGAGAGGTAAGTCCCCTTCTCGTTTCTTTCTTTCTTGCGTCGTTGTCAAAACCGCGAAACCGCCACCGCCGCCGCAGCCATGGCTGCCGCCGGCGTGTTGCCCCCGTGCACCACCTTTGCGGTGGCTGTATGGTGTGGGTTTGCTGTGGAGAGGTCGTGTGTGAGTGGGTGTGTGGCCGAGATAGGGTGGTCGGATTATCCCTTTGGCCTCGTCGGATTTTGCTACCGAACCACCACCACCGCAAGTGGTGGCTGCCGCCTCCACGCCGCCGTCGACCACCACTGCCGGAGGTGGCAGTGGGTGGTGCTTGTTAGTTCAGCCATTACTTGCCTAAACCCTAAACCTAAAGCATGAAACCCTAAACCGAAAATCAATGTTATCATTTTATGTGAAAATGCCTAATCTGTCCCTGTTTTGTAAAATCCATAGACAAAATCTAGGAAGCTCTGATTGAGGTGAAACCAGTGCCCAAATCTCACCAATTGTGTCTAGTATGTTTCATATGTTTTACAGAAAATTTAATAAGGCCTCTAGCTAGGTCCAAATTAGCAATTAGTGCAGACTGGTCCGGATTTCACTGTTCGGGTAGTCTGTTTTGTAAATTTCATATAAAATAGTAGGGACCTCGGATGAACGCGTGTGATATGTCCCTGGAAAGCTAAGACATATAACTTTCAAATTATGGAATTATATTTCTGGTTTGGTGGGTTTAAGGGGGGATAAACAGGTCACGAACAGACCTGCAGTTTTAGACCAAAAAATCGGAAAATGCACAATTAGACTTATAGTTGTATTTTCGGGTTGGGGCTACGTATTGACTCTTTATAACACCTCTTTAGGCGGAAAGAAGTGAGTTGGAGTTGGCGGGTTCTTGTTGCTGTCCGTGGAGTTCCGCATTGCTTTTCGAGGTGAGTTCACTCACTGCGTAGGATAGAGATTATATGTGCACTACTGTAGTCCGTGTGTGTGTTAGCTGATTTGTTTGTGTGTAGTACTAGGCTGAGTTAGTATCTAGTATGAGACCTTGAGTGTCGTATAAACTCGGGGAGACCGAGGAATATGTACACGGGTGTGGTATGGACTCGGGGAGACTGAGGAATACGTACACGGGTGTCGTATGAATTCGGGGAGACCGATGGATACATACACATATATTCTTGCATGAGTTTGCTTGTTTATGATATATTTTTATACTGGTATGTATTGGTTGCTTACGTCTATCTGCTGATAGGAGTAGTGTCTATATGATAGCTATTCTATGTATGTGTTTGAATTCACTAAGCTTCGTGCTTACCCTTTCCCTATAAATTACTGTTTCAGGTATGAGTGGCAGTAAGGCGTGACGGTACACACTGGCGCGTTGAAGAGACTTTCACCACTATTTACTTTGAGACTCTATGTTTAGAATTATTATACTTTCCGCTGTTTTAATTGAGTTGGTTGTTTAACATAACGAGGTTTTGGATAAAACGTTTATTTGGATTTAAACACTTGTGGTTTATTTAATTAAAAGGGTATTTTTAAAAGTTTTAATTTATTGTAATTTTTGGGACGTTACAACTTGGTATCAGAGCACAGCTTGAGTGAATCAAACACATTTCGGTGTGTTTGGACTCAAGTTTGCGGCTAGGGAGTTTTCTTTTTAAAAATTTTGAGAAATAAAAGAAAGGAAAAGTACGTTTTAGAGACGGTGATCGAAGGCACAGTGTGTACAGTCAGCCGATGCCAAGGGAAAAGGTAGAGTACTTAGTGTAATTTATTGCTTTCTAGAACATAGGAGTATGTATGCTAGATTGCCTGGTGCTTATTACACTTTGCTGCATGACTATTACTTGCTAGTAGGAATTTATGCTAGTCCTGATAGGTTGTTAAGTGAATGCCTTATAAGTGGTATACAGTAGGAACTAAATAGCCTTAGAATGTTTGATTTAGTTCTATTGCGCAGATCTTGTTTGAGTCTAACCGTTGTGGGATAGAATCTTTTATTCGAATGTCTATCTGATTTCACACTGTATGCGACTGTGCATTCGCGAGGTGACTCGTCATGACTAGTGGAGATTCCTTCATAGCAAGGGTGGTGGGATAAGGTGAAATTCCTAGTGAACTAGAGAGAGTGTTGACATATGCTGGTACGGGCATATGGGTTAAAACTGTCGGCAAGGAACTACTTGGGCACTCCGGGATGGGACTCGGAACGAGCAGGGATAGGTGTGGAAGATAGTAGTAGAGCTCCTACTATCTAAAGCACAGGATCCGTGCTCGAGTCGGGGAAAGTCACGGGGAATCCGAGGAGTTGAGTGTGAGTGTAGATAGCAGGATTTATTGTGTGCTAATAACTCGTTGTAATATCTACCCAGAATGGCCATCACAAGGAGGAACAACAATGTTAACCCATACGCGGGTAATGGATTTACTGCCGAGCAGATACGTGAGATGATTGTGGCTGAGGTAGCACATGCTATTGGGGAGGCGATCCCCGAAATTATTACCGCCATTCGTGATGAGGTAGTAGTATTGATGAAGGAGCGCATCGCGGCGATTCCACCCCCTGCGGTTGGGCAGCCCCGAGCGAGGGAGTTTCAGTATCGGGATCTCTCTGCTTCTTCTCCTCCTGAGTTCAAGGGAGACTCGAACCCGATCGTCAGTATGCACTGGATCTCGTATATGGAGTGCGCGTTCCTTACCAGTGGCTGTCCTGAGAACCTGAAGGTTCGCTTCGCGGTGAATCTGTTACGAGACGGAGCGAAAGACTGGTGTGCTACTGCTTTGACGCCTAATGAGCGCACTACTTTGACCTGGGAGGAGTTCGTCGTACGTTTTCGTGCAGAGTATGTGCTTCCAGTAGAGATGGAGAGGATTGCTAAAGAATTCTTGGAGCTCACACAGACTACGGAGACCGTGAGGGAGATGAGTCGAAAGTTCACGGAGATGGCTCTATTCTGTCCTCAGTATGCTGCTTCTGAGGACATGAAGATGACGCGGTACAAGGATATGTTACGTACAGAGATCAGGGAATTCGTGAGTACTGCGCAGTATGCTACGCTTGCTGCGATGATGGAGGCTGCCCGGAGACGGGAACTTGAGTTAGAGACATAGGCTAAGAAGAGGAAGGCGGTGCAGGCCGTGGCACCAGTATCGGCTGTTCCAAAGAAAACGAGGTTTTCGGACTCGTGCTCGAGTCAAAGGAGAGGTGGGTTCAAGCCCAGGGATAGTAGCAGAAGGAGAGATGACAAATGTTTCAAGTGCGGCCAGGTGGGACACTACGGTCGTGATTGCAGGGTACCACTGATGGTCTGTTTTAACTGCAAACAGACGGGTCATGTGAAGGCCAACTGCCCGAATCCGAGAGCTACTGATGGGGGTGGGGCACAGAGAGCTCCTACGGCTGCTCCTTTGCGTACTACTGATGGTCGTGTGGGTCAGGCTGGAACCGAGGCGGCCCGAGGTAGAGTTCATCAACTGAAGGTGGATGAGGCACAGGCTGCGCCCAAAGTGGTGACAGGTATGTTTCATCACTTGATTTTTTATTATTGATTTTATATGTAGTTACATTTTTCTTAAACTGTATGATCAGGTACGTTCTTAGTTAACTCGGTGCCTGCTGCGGTGATGTTTGATAGCGGGGCTACTCATTCTTTCGTGTCTCACACTTTTAGTGAGTGTTTGGGCCGTAGTGTAGGACGGTTAGGCTGTCCACTTGTGGTTGAGATTGCTGATGATAGGACCTTGACGGTTACTGATGTGTACCGCGGGTGTACTTTGGAAATCGCTGGTGTGAGATTCCCTATAGATTTGATTCTGATCGCTATGCGTGAGTTGTGTGTGATTGTCGGCATGGACTGGATGGATGCTTTCGATGCAGAGATTGTTTATCGTCGCAAACAAGTACGGGTTCGAACCCCAAGTGGGAGAGAACTGCTAGTTCAGGGCGACTCACCCAGGCGGACCTCAGCGATATGTTTGGCTGCGAGGGCTCGGAGGTACTTACAGCACAGTGGCCAGGGATATTTAGCGTATGTGTTAGCCACGCGCGACGACAGAGAGAAGAAGACCGCGGAGGATGTGCCAGTTGTACGGGAGTTTGCTGACGTATTTCCCGATGATTTACCGGGGATACCTCCCGAGCGACAGGTGGAGTTCCGCATTGACTTGGTCCCGGGTGCTACTCCGGTGGCCAAGGCACCTTATCGTCTGGCTCCACCGGAAATGAAGGAGTTGTACACCCAGTTACAGGAACTTCTCGAAAAGGAGTTCATCAAGCCGAGTTGTTCACCGTGGGGAGCCCCGATTCTGTTTGTGAAGAAGAAGGACGGGTCCCAACGGATGTGTATAGACTACCGTGAGTTGAATAAGCTTACGGTAAAGAATCGTTATCCTCTGCCAAGGATCGATGACTTGTTCGACCAGTTACAGGGAGCCTCGTGGTTCTCTAAAATTGATTTAAGATCGGGGTATCATCAGATGCGGGTGAGGGGTGAGGATACGGAGAAGACGACATTTCGTACACGTTATGGCCATTACGAGTTTGTAGTGATTCCTTTTGGGCTCACCAATGCACCAGCAGCGTTCATGGACCTCATGAACAGGGTGTGTAGCCCGATGCTGGATCGGTCGGTGATTGTGTTCATCGACGACATTCTCGTGTATTCGAAGTCGAAGGAAGAGCATGGGACGCATTTACGAGAAGTTTTGGAGGTTGAGGCGGGAGAAACTTTATGCTAAGTTCTCCAAGTGTGAGTTCTGGTTACGAGAGGTCCAATTCCTAGGACATGTCGTGAACTAGAAGGGTATTATGGTCGATCCGACCAAGATCTCAGCCGTGATGCGCTGGGAGGTGCTGAAGACTCCTACTGAAGTACGGAGTTTTCTTGGGTTAGCAGGGTACTACCGGAGATTTATTCAGGATTTCTCCAAGATTGCATTACCTATGACCCGATTGACGAAGAAATCTGCGGCTTTTAGTTGGGGTGAAGAGCAGTAGAGGGCTTTTGAGGAGCTACGCAAACGTTTATGCGAGGCTCCGGTGTTGACTTTGCCCGAGGGTATGGAGGATTTAGTGGTGTATTGTGAAGCTTCCCACCAGGGATTGGGCGCCGTGCTCATGCAGCGCGGCAAGGTTATAGCTTACGCTTCGAGGCAGTTGAAGCCTCATGAGGCGAACTACCCGACACATAACCTAGAGTTGGGAGCAGTGGTGTTTGCACTCAAGATTTGGAGGAATTACTTGTATGGCGTCAAGTGTACGATATACACTGACCATAAAAGCCTCAAATACTTGATGGACCAGCAAAATCTCAATATGCAACAGAGGAGGTGGCTCGACGTAGTCAAAGATTATGATTGTGAGATACTTTACCACCCGGGTAAAGAGAATGTTGTTGCGGACGCACTTAGTCGACATCCGGTTGGTGAGCCAGTTCGGGGTTTGTATCAGCGGTTAACAGTAGTTGCACCTCTCTTTGAGTCAATAGGTAAAGCTCAAGAACTGGCGATTTTGGACGAGAATGCCAAACGCGAGAGAGTTTCGGGTGAAATTCCGAATTTTGCCCGTGATAGTCGAGTTCTATTGACATGGTATGGTCGAGTTTGGGTTCCCTTCACTGGTGGAAACAGACAAATATTGATGGACGAGGCGCATAAATCCAAATTTTCCATTCATCCTGGAGCTACGAAGATGTACCGCGACCTGCAGGAGGATTTTTGGTGGCCCTGCATGAAGCGGGATGTCGCCAAGTATGTAGAAGAATGCTAGACTTGTCGGAAAGTCAAGGCTGAGCACCAACGGCCGCATGGGAAGTTGCAGCCTTTAGAGATTCCGGTGTGGAAATGGGAACAGATCACGATGGATCTCATTACTAAACTCCCAAGGACTCCACGTGGGAACGATGCTATTTGGGTGATCGTCGATCGTCTGACCAAGAGTGCTCACTTTTTGGCCATCAGGGAGAGCTCCTCGGCGGAGAAGCTCGCAGAGATTTTCGTGCGAGAGATTGTAACCAGGCACGGAGTGCCAGTTTCAATTGTTTATGACAGGGACACCCGTTTTACCTCCCGGTTTCGGGAGAAGTTTCAGGAGGAGATGGGTACGTGGTTACATTTTAGCACGACTTTTCATCCACAGACCGACGGGCAGAGTGAGCGTACTATTCAGACACTCGAGGATATGCTTCGGGCATGTGCTATTGATTTTGGACGTAGTTGGGATCAGTACCTTCCTTTGGCGGAGTTTTCCTACAACAACAGCTTCCATTCCAGTATTGGCATGCCGCCGTACGAGATGTTGTATGGTAGGAAGTGCAGGACGCCCATTTGCTGGGGCGAGGTTGGTCAACGAGTATTGGGGAGCACTGATATTGTGCTGAAGACGACTGAGATGATACAAATGGTGCGGGACAGTTTAGTTAATGCACAGAGTCGGCAGAAGAGTTACGCCGACAAGAGACGATTAGACTTGGAGTTTCAGGTGGGGGATTATATTTTGCTGAAAGTTTCGCCCTGGAAAGGGGTGATTCGGTTTCGTAAACGGGGAAAGTTGGGACCCCGTTACATTGGACCTTACAAGGTCATTGCGCGAGTAGGAAAGGTAGCATATCGCTTAGAGTTACCGGACGAGCTGAGTTTGATCAACAACACTTTCCACGTGTCTCAGTTGCGGAAGTGTGTGGTGGATGAGTCTGCGGTGATTCCTCTTGAGGATATTCGGATCGACGAACGGCTGAATTACGTGGAGAAGCCGATTGCCGTTATTGAGAGGAAGACGAAGACCTTGCGTAACAAGGTAATTGGCTTGGTGAAAGTCCAGTGGCAACACCGAAAGGGTTCTGAGTGGACTTGGGAACCCGAGGTTGAGATGCGTGTCCCGGTATGGATTTTATTTTATGTATTTATTTATTTAATATCTTTCCCTAAACGAATTTTATTAACGGGATTTGGTGGGGAAGACCAAAAATGTTAAAATATTGTGTTAAAGGCTAATTGGCAAAACCTTAACTCATTTTGCAAGGTTTTAGAAAAAGCAGGAACTAAAAGTGTATATTCCATGTATATGTTTGCATGGGAGTCGGCTTTAAGGACTGACCCCCCTCCCCTCTCGTTGGTGATTTTCGTCCTACGCAAGAAACAGCCACGAAACCCTAGTCGTCCCTACCATCCTGTAACGTCCCAAAAATTACAAGGAAATTTAAAATTTTTAAAACATACATTTCATTATAAAACAACCATGATTTAATAATTCGCGTCTTAAATAAAATTAACGTCGTTACTTCAAACCATCAACAAAGTTTATGCAGCGGAAAATTACATAACTAAATTCAAGGGTTCAAAAGTGAAAGTTTAACAATATTTGACACTTCGCGCTCTATGTGTGTACGGTCACGCTCGACTGCCGCCCGCACCTGAAATAACAACATATTGGAAAGGGTAAGCTAAACGCTTAGTGAATCCAACCACGCACGTAGGTAGCAACCCCACGCATATCGCCCCTACTCGCAAGTAGGCAACATCACCATCACCACGAATATCAACCCACATAATGATTATTATATAAGCACGAACCTCGGTCCCACCGAGTACACAAAATACATTAATACAAGCTCGGTCCCACCGAGCCCTCGGTCCTACCGAGTAAAAATTGCTGTACTAGCTTAGTCCCACCAAGCCCTCGGTCCCACCGAGCCCCTCAGTCCCACCGAGGTGTACACATGCATATATATACCACATACGAATTTAACAAATCACAACCAGTTATCACATCCCAACTAGTTCATGTAAGCACATAAATACACGTAATAACACGTAACACAAAAGAACGACATACATGAAATTCCTAACTACGCGGTGAGAGAACTCACCTCAAGGCTAAGCAACGTGCTCACGAAACGCAACACCAACCCGGCAATCTTCTTCACTTTCTCCCACCTAAATACGTATAAAAAAGTCAAAGGAAAGTCCCGACCCATAACACGTTTACTAGTTTTCAAACGACTAAGAATTCCAGTTTTTATTAGAAATTACGGGTCTGTTCGGGACCTGTTTTATCCCCTAAAAACTGATAAATACAGAAATTAAAATCCATAAATACGAAGTTCTAAGTCTTACGATTTCAGGGACGTATCGCACGCGTCCTAACGATTTTTCTATAATTTACTATAGATTTCACAAAAATGATTCGCAGAACAGCGAACACCCGGACCTTTCAGTACAACATGGCAACTTCTCCCTAGCTATGGTCCGAATTGGTCTTTCCGCAAAACAGAGGAAACTTAATAGACTCCGAAACGAAACTTTTGGCACCAGTCCCATTCCAAACCGACATTCCCAGCAAAAGTTATGCATAAAACAAAACAGGGACAGAAAGCTGGAGGTTTTTCGGACCAGGCTGTATAAACAGCCCCATACGGCCCAGCTACAGGCCTAAACAGACTTTCGGCAAAACACGAAAAACTTTCCTGACTCGATTAGTGAACTTCGGCCACTGATTTCATATCAATCCGAGCTACGAGTAAAAAGTTACGGCCACGACAAAACAGTGGCAGAAAATCGACCTTCACATAAAATGACAAATCACCAATTTGCGACCACCTTTTCACCTAGCTAGAGGCTGAACCAGTTTTCCGCTAAAACACGGAAAACGTGACCGACCCCGTACTGGAACCGTGGGTACTAATTTTGGCTCAATCGGAGTTACGAGCAGAGAGTTATGAGCTACGCAAAACAGTGGCAGATTACAATAATTCACATGAAATGATAAAACGGTTTTTGAGATTAGGATTAACGGTTTATGGTTTAGGGTTACGGTCAGGGGGGTTTTAGGGTTACGCCACGAGCACCACCCACTTCCACCTCCGGCAGTGGGGCACGGCGGCGGCGGCGGCGGTACTCCGGCGACGGTTCTCCGCACGCACTTACCATCCCATTCTCGCACCACCTCCCTCTATACTCTCGATTGCTAAACCATACAGCCACATACCCACGCATACCCACCTGCACACAGCCACCGCCGTCCACCCACGGCCACCGTAGCGGCGGCGGGCGGCGGTGGTTGCCTCGCCGGAAAGACGAACAAGGATAGAAAACAAGACGGAACAAGAGGACGACTTACCTTTCGATGGTTGCTCCTCTTCCCTCGACTTCTCCGGCGAATGGTGGTGGTGGTGGCGATCTCCGGCGACTGGAACAACCCTCCGGCGACCCCACTCTCTCTCTTCTTCTCCGGTCCTCTCTATCTCACGATCTCTCCCTAACACCCTCACTTTCTATCTCTCTCGGCTCTCACACTCACGATCCCTTCTTTGGCAATTGAAACCAAAAGAAAACAATCAAGAAAAGAACAAAGGGGGTTGTTTGCTGCTGCCATATGGAAACCGACGAGAAGAGAAAGGGGGGGGGGTCGGTCCCCCTTCCTTGGCCGTTCAAACCACCATAATTCCCTTTGTCCACATTTGACCCCTAGGCTCAACACTTTGACACTTTTGGTCCCTGAATTTCCATAAAAATGCAAAAGAGAGTAAGGTTTTCCATACATAACATTCGAGGTCCCTTTGACAACTTCCGTTAAAGAGACTCGCTTTTTAAAAAAAAAACATTAAGGATTTTAAAAACCATACCGGGACACGGGCTTTACAACTCTCCCCCGCTTGAATTAGACTTCGTCCCCGAAGTCTACTCCTGCAAACAGCTCCGGATAATTCTCTCGCATCTCCGCTTCAGGTTCCCAAGTCCACTCGGAACCCTTTCGGTGTCTCCATTGTACCTTCACCAAACCAACAACCTTGTTCCGCGAGGTTCTCGTCCTCCTGTCAAGAATAGCAACTGGCTTTTCCACATAATTAAGCCGCTCATCGATCTGAATATCTTCGAGCGGTACTACTGCAGACTCATCCATCACACACTTCCGCAATTGCGAAACGTGGAAGGTGTTGTGAATCAAGTTCAGTTCCTCCGGTAGCCCCAACCGGTAAGCCACTTTCCCCACGCGAGCGTTGATCCGGTAAGGCCCAATATAGCGAGGCCCTAGCTTCCCCCGCTTACGAAACCGGATCACCCCTTTCCAGGGTGAAACCTTCAACAATACATAATCACCCACCTGAAACTCCAAGTCGGATCGCCTTTTGTCGGCGTAGCTCTTTAGCCGACTCTGTGCAGTAACCAAACGATCCCGCACCATCTGAATTGTCTCGGTCGTCTTCAACACGATGTCAGTACTCCCTATTACCCGATGCCCAACCTCACCCCAACAAATGGGCGTCCTGCATTTCCTACCGTACAACAACTCGTATAGCGGCATGCCAATACTAGAGTGGTAGCTGTTGTTGTAGGAAAAATTCCGCCAAGGGTAAGTACTGATCCCAACTACCTCCAAAATCGATGACACAAGCTCGAAGCATATCCTCGAGGGTCTGAATGGTTCGCTCGCTCTGCCCGTCCGTCTGTGGATGAAAGGCCGTGCTAAAGTGTAACCGTGTACCCATCTCCGACTGGAACTTCTCCCAAAACCGAGAGGTAAAACGAGTATCCCTATCGGAGACAATTGAAACTGGCACCCCGTGCCTGGCCACGATCTCACGCACAAACACCTCCGCAAGCTTCTCCGCCGAGGAGCTCTCCCTGATGGCCAAGAAGTGTGCACTCTTGGTCAGACGGTCAACGATCACCCAAATGGCATCGTTTCCACGGGGAGTCCTTGGGAGTTTCGTTATGAAGTCCCTAGTAATCTCTTCCCATTTCCAAACCGGGACCTCCAACGGTTGCAATTTCCCATGAGGTCGTTGATGTTATGCTTTGACCTTCCGACAGGTCATACATAACTCAACACATCTAGCCACATCCCGCTTCATGTCGGGCCACCAGTAACCTTCGCGCAAGTCCCTATACATCTTTGTAGCCCCCGGATGAATCGAGAACTTGGACTTATGCGCCTCATTCATTAGTACCTGCCGGTTCCCACCGATGAATGGAACCCACACCCGACCATGTCGAGTTAACAACCCCCGACTATCACGAACAAAATTCGAGATATCCCCCGACACTCTTTCCCGCTTTGCATTTTCTTCCAAGACAGCCACCTCTTGGGCGCTTCCTATCGACTCCAGGATAGGTGTAATCACTGTCAATCGCTGACAATAACCCCTCAATGGCTCACCGACCGGATGTCGGCTGAGTGCGTCCGCGACCACGTTCGCCTTACCTGGGTGGTAAAGTATCTCGCAGTCATAATCCTTAACCACATCGAGCCACCTTCGCTGACGCATATTAAGGTTCTGCTGATCCATCAAGTACTTGAGGCTCTTATGGTCAGTGTAGATCGTACACTTGACACTGTAACGTTCCAAAAATTACAAGCAAATTTAAATTTTTAAATAAACAATTCATTTATAACAACTCATTAAATGAATCCCAACGTTTCGTTTGCAAACTCATAATTAATATCTTTATAATAAAAACCAGCGGAATAAACGTTTAATTAATAAAACCATAAAACAACCAGCTCTCCTCGCGCGCCAGTGTGTACTTGTCACGCCTTGAAGCCGCTCGGACCTGAAACCACAGTTTATTGGAAAAGGGTAAGCACGAAGCTTAGTGAATTCCAACACATGCGCAGATAGGAATTATATACACATCACCCCTATCCGCACATAAGCAACAACATCACAGTTACATAAAACGAGTAAACGCCTACAAGTAATTATGTATCCAACACCTCAGTACCATCGAGGCCTCGGTCCCACCGAATTGTAATGTATCCAACACCTCAGTACCATCGAGGCCTCGGTCCCACCGAATTGTAATGTAACCAACACCTCAGTACCATCGAGGCCTCGGTCCCACCGAATTGCAATGTAACCAACACCTCAGTACCATCGAGGCCTCGGTCCCACCGAATTGCAATGTAACCAACACCTCAGTACCATCGAGGCCTCGGTCCCACCGAATTATAATGTAACCAACACCTCAGTACCATCGAGGCCTCGGTCCCACCGAATTGTAATGTAACACATTTAAACCAAGCATTCAACCCAATCAAATATTACACACCACAAACAACTAGTTCACACCACAAAGACAGTAGTACATACAAACTATTATGACATGCATACAACCCCTAACTACACAGTGAGAGAACTCACCTCGAATGCGCGCCCAGCTTAATAACACAATTCAAGCTTCACAATTACGGTCCCTTCCCAGCACCTAAACTCATGTTAAAACGTGTCAATACGAGACTCGGACCCTATGACACGACACACGCTTAAACCGTCACTAAAGCTAAATTCCGTTCACCCAAAACAGGTCTGTTCGGGACCTGTTTCGACCCCTTTAAACCCAGAAAATTCCCAATATTATTTCATGACCAGAAAGTACTCTGAGTTAGGGTTCCAAGGACATATTATACTCCTCCTAACGATTTTTCTACAATTTTCTACGAATTAAATACGAACGGGCGTCAAAGCTGTCGGATTACCGACCTGCTGTAAAAACAGAAGTTTTCCGCCTAGCTAAAGGCCGAACCAGCCTTTCGCTAAAACACGAAAAACGTGCCCGACACAGAATGTGAACCGTGGGCACCGGATTCGCCTCAATCCGAGCTACGACGAGAAAGTTATGCTTGAAATAAAAACTGGACAGAACCATGACATTCACATAAAATGATAACTTTAAACTTTAAACCATTAAGTCTTGTCTTAATCCATACAGACCTGTAATCAGACCTTGGCTTAGGGTTTTAGGGTCACCAAGGCTGGACAAAACCACACGCCACCCACTGCCACCTCCGGCAGTGGTGGTCGGTGGCGGCAGCCACGGTTGCAGCTCCGGTGGCGGTTCACGGTGACACAACGACGAGACCAAAAAGGGAACGACCTCGCTCGGTCCCGTCCCTGCCCACGCACGACTTAACTACCGCAAATCAGGTGGTACCGCACAGCGGCGGCGCACACCGCCGGCAGTCACGGCTGCGGCGGCAGCCACCACCGGCGGTGGTGGTTTCCTAGCCAAAACGACGACGAAGCAAAAAGGAACAACCAACGGGATGAAAGACCTTACCTCGCGATGACACAACCACCCGCAATGATCGACTTCTCTCTCTCTCTTCGCTGCACCTCTCTTTCTCTCTCGCCGGCAAGACAGCAGAGGCATGGCGGTGGTTCACGGCAGCAGCGAAAAAAAACAAGGAAGGAAGATGTGGCTTGGATGGATTTCACGGCGCAAAGGAGAAGGAATCAACAAAAAAATAGGGTTTACTAATTGGTTTTTCTTGTGTGCTTGCAGCCAAAAGGAAAACGAGGAGAAGGGGAGGGGGTCGGTCCATGGGCCGATCCCATGCAAACTCCCACCTCAAAGTGACAATTCTAGTCCCTAGGTTTTAATGCATTTCAAATTTTGTCCAAATAAATTTAGGATTTTAATAATCAACCTCTAGGACAAAAATGTTTACAAATATGGTTTCTTTTTCCCCACAAACTTATTATTACGAGGTCGATATGAGAAACATACTTAAATAAATAATAACATAAAATTTTATAACCGTACCGGGACACGGGCTTTACAACTCTCCCCCACTTGAATTAGACTTCGTCCTCGAAGTCTACGTCCGCCAACAGCTCCGGATAGATCTCCCGCATCTCAGCCTCGAGCTCCCAAGTCCACGCGGAACCCCTTCGGTGTTACCACTGGACCTTCACTAACTAGAATCTAAATTTCTCACACCGTCTAAAAAATTTCTCGAACACTTTTCTTACCAACAAAACTCCCTCGAGAACACTGAAATTACGATCGGAAGAACATTCCAACAACTGGAATCATTCCTAGTCAAACGACTTCGGTTGTCCCCCAACCTTAGATATTCCATACATCCTGAGTCAAATCTCCAGCTCTAACCATTGTAATGTTGCCTACCAATACACCCAACTGGATACTCGGATCCGATCATTCCTACCATTAACCGTCGATTAACTTCCACGACTTCTAATAGACTCCAAAGATTTCCAATATATTATAACAACAAAACATCGACCCCCTGCCGAACATCGGTCCAACCGATTACAATAACAAACATCGGCCACCCGCCGAACATCGGTCCAACCGATCACAATAAAAAAACATCGGCCACCCGCCGAACATCGGTCCAACCGATTACAGTAACTCAAAAAAAACGTGGTATTATCCTAGACACTAACACAAATAGGTAACCCCCACAACCAAAACAACTAACACACCCTTAGGTCATTCCACCATAACCATCCATCACAAGTGATCATTTCAGGGTTACTACTACCATCACCATGATTATCTTAACATCGGCTACAACTCTCCGATTATACTAAAGGTGTTTGGCCTCAAGCCCAAAAGTCGACACCTAATTATACCACCTACCTCAAAATGGTTGATGCGCATTTATTCTCTTAATAACAAAGGGCATCAATCCTTTAACCGATACTATTCGGCCTACAGTACTAACGCGCGTGGAATACCTACCTTCCACCGTCGACTCACCATCCACACTTGCTCTACGAAGCCAAGTCACCTCGTATCGAGGATACACCTTGACGTCTACCTCCCAGGTAACGCCTCAAGACCCAGCACACCGGAACTACCTCCCAGGTAAGTGCCCACAACTATATCCTCCTAGTACCTACTGTAAAGTCTAGGTTAAAACACATGAATACCAGGGTCCCACCCCGAGATACCCAACCGACCATTACCAACGACTGACTAACGTGTCTAAGGATCCAAAGCAAACAGCCTACCAACAACATGCCTATTCCGGATTGACTCACTCACCCAAACATGTAAACACTCAACGTACAAAGAGTGCCAAACGGTGCGACAAAAACAACTCATCAACTAGACTCCACATCGAGCCATTAAAACCGGGCAATTGGCCCATGACTAACTCCAAGTCAAAATCGAGCAAAATGCTCCACGCTTGCTAGACCCATAGGTCGGAAAATGCGTTTAAACAAAGTTTAAGCAAGCAATACACTGAAGTCAACCTTAGTCTCAGACTCAACACGGGTTAAACAAAAGAGTTTTCCAAAAGGACTCATACCCTGAAAATTCTCGAAATGACACATGACACTTAAAAGCACATTTCCCCAAATGGTTTACAAACTCATTTACAAAATATTTTCAACATCAGGATTTTCATCTCAAAAAGATCGTAAGCAATAAACTACTATTACTAGATCGATAGTTACGCAAAACTGGACACGCTCGTCCTACATAGGAAAATCATGTTGAAAATCGTTCCATTGCAGTTCAGTTTACTCACACAAAAGCAAAGTGTAATAAATAATTTCTTTAAAATGAACCGCCTCGATTCTAGTATGGATTGACTCATGACGTGCACTTAAAGTAACCGCATGACCTTAAACAGGGTGCGACAAAGGTGTGCACATAATTCAAAATAAGTTTCACGACATTTGATTCAAAAATTCTTCTTTTTAATCATAAAATGACGTGGCACAGGGTTCGCCACAAATTTTCCGCGCGTCAGCTAATCACACAAAACGATGACACGGTTTACAAATATATTTTTGTTAAAACACAACTGTCTCGTGTAAGTTTCAACTTGAAAACAGAAACCAGTCCGCTTCTATTAATTGGAAATATCGACTAAAACCTCATAAAATCTCAAACTGGGGCAGGCATGCAAGCTTGTAACACTTCCTCAAGTTTCGTACTTGGGACATATAACGTCAAAACATTATAGTTTAAAAAAATTATTTATCGAAAATGCTCAAAACACTCGTCTCCTCCAAAACAAAAGTTTTTAATTTCCAAAAAAAAATGATCGGTACTTCTAAATTAACCGAATGTCAAAAATCCACGCATTTATATTTCCAAAATATACACATTTTAATCGTAAGCATGATGTTCACAACATTAAAACACTCCTTGGATCAAATGGTCTTTCATTTCGACAAAAAGAACTAAAACATTTTCATGCACGACTCGTTTATCAAAATGTCGGGAACAAAGGTTACCCCAGTATGCAATGCATACCCCTAAGTCGATAAATCGCATTTTCATTGAAATGTCAGTAAAACCTTTAGCTGACTAAAAAGCGCACTAAACAACTCCTTATGAAATGTTACCAAAATTCCCCCATGCACCACTTATGTCACGCACGAATCAATCCACACACTGAACTATTTGCAATAAAAATACTTAGTAACACGAACTCTCGAAAGAAAAGTTAAGCGACACAAGAATTCCAAACTCATTTTTAACAAATCACCAACAAAATTTGTAACTCTCGTTATAAAAAGGTTTCATGCACTTACAAAACCATAATTCGACATCTTGTGTGTGTGCTAAACATTTCCCAAAATTCCAAAGCACAATCCATATAAGGATTGGAAACACAAAAATTAGCTAAAGCCATCCTATTTTCAAAATAGACTTTGTGCATGACTCAGTCGGCATTCGATGTCTCGACTCGTATCCCTCCAAAACTCTCCGATCCACAATCGTCATCCGGACATTTAAATCTCTTAAGGCAAGTTGGGAAATCACATCAATTCATCTTACGAGTTTTCCTCAAATCAAAGTCGGCTCAAAAGCCTATGATTCTAGCACAATTGCCAATTTTTGACCCGAAATGGTCTACTTAAAACAAACCACATCCTTATCGTCACTCCAAGTGATTGATACTAGACACGTCCTTTTATTCCAACAACTACTAAATTATAACCTTCGACACTACCCCAACGATCATCACCTCAAGCAAAACAAGTACACACTTGTACTAGCAGGTTTACTATAGTTGCTCCTCCTTGTGATGGCTATTCTGGGTAGATATTACAACGCGTTATTAGCACATAATAACTCACACTGACAACGCTCACACTCAACTCCTTGGATTCCTCGTGACTTCCCCGACTCGAGCATTGATCCTGTGCTTCCGGTAGTAGGAGCTCTACTACTACCATCCACACCTATCATCACCCGTTCCGAGTTCCATCCCAAGGGGTCCAAGTAGTTTCTCGCCGAAACTATACACATATGCCCGCACCGGCATATGTACACACTCTTCCTAGCTCCCTAGGAATTTCATCCAAACCGCTACCCTTGCTACTGCCAAATCCATAATAGCAAGCAGCAGACATGCAATACAGTGTAACAAGTACCAAGCAATTTAGCATACATACTCCTATGTTCTAGAAAGCAATCTAGCACACGTACTCATACATAAACACCCTTCCCAGCTCTCTAGGAACTTCCTCTTATCCCACTACCCTTGCTACTACCGAATCCCTACTAATTATAACGGGTGACCTCGCGAATACCCGATTATATGCAGTGCGAAATAAATAGACAGTCGAATACGAGACTCTATCCTAGAACGGTTGGACTCAAACAAGAGCTGCGCAATAGAACTAAATCGAATATTCTAAGGCTATAAATCTCTTACTGCATACAACCTAGAGGGCATCCACTTAGTAACCTATCATAATTAGCATAAATTC
Organism: Saussurea involucrata; assembly: GCA_033807775.1. Classification (NCBI taxonomy): domain Eukaryota; kingdom Viridiplantae; phylum Streptophyta; class Magnoliopsida; order Asterales; family Asteraceae; genus Saussurea; species Saussurea involucrata. The sequence goes on from CM066313.1 coordinate 83,314,689, forward strand.
CTAATAGCAAGTAGTTCAACATACAGCATAGTGTCCACAACAGACAATCTAGCATGCATACTCTATGATCTAGAAATCAATAAAACACCAAGTACTGTACCTTTTCCCCTGGCTCCGGCTGACTGTACACAATGCGCCATCGATCACCGTTTCTCAAACGGGTTCTCCTTTCTTTTATTTTCCAAAAAGATTTAATAAAGAATTTGAAAATTTCCCAGCCGCAACTTGAGACCAAACACACCGAGGTGCGTTTGATTCACTCAAACTGTGCTCTGATACCAAGTTGTAACGTCCCAAAAATTACAAGCAAATTTAAATTTTTAAATAAACAATTCATTTATAACAACTCATTAAATGAATCCCAACGTTTCGTTTGCAAACTCATAATTAATATCTTTATAATAAAAACCAGCGGAATAAACGTTTAATTAATAAAACCATAAAACAACCAGCTCTCCTCGCGCGCCAGTGTGTACTTGTCACGCCTTGAAGCCGCTCGGACCTGAAACCACAGTTTATTGGAAAAGGGTAAGCACGAAGCTTAGTGAATTCCAACACATGCGCAGATAGGAATTATATACACATCACCCCTATCCGCACATAAGCAACAACATCACAGTTACATAAAACGAGTAAACGCCTACAAGTAATTATGTATCCAACACCTCAGTACCATCGAGGCCTCGGTCCCACCGAATTGTAATGTATCCAACACCTCAGTACCATCGAGGCCTCGGTCCCACCGAATTGTAATGTAACCAACACCTCAGTACCATCGAGGCCTCGGTCCCACCAAATTGCAATGTAACCAACACCTCAGTACCATCGAGGCCTCGGTCCCACCGAATTGCAATGTAACCAACACCTCAGTACCATCGAGGCCTCGGTCCCACCGAATTGCAATGTAACCAACACCTCAGTACCATCGAGGCCTCGGTCCCACCGAATTATAATGTAACCAACACCTCAGTACCATCGAGGCCTCGGTCCCACCGAATTGTAATGTAACACATTTAAACCAAGCATTCAACCCAATCAAATATTACACACCACAAACAACTAGTTCACACCACAAAGACAGTAGTACATACAAACTATTATGACATGCATACAACCCCTAACTACACAGTGAGAGAACTCACCTCGAATGCGCGCCCAGCTTAATAACACAATTCAAGCTTCACAATTACGGTCCCTTCCCAGCACCTAAACGCATGTTAAAACGTGTCAATACGAGACTCGGACCCTATGACACGACACACGCTTAAACCGTCACTAAAGCTAAATTCCGTTCACCCAAAACAGGTCTGTTCGGGACCTGTTTCGACCCCTTTAAACCCAGAAAATTCCCAATATTATTTCATGACCAGAAAGTACTCTGAGTTAGGGTTCCAAGGACATATTATACTCCTCCTAACGATTTTTCTACAATTTTCTACGAATTAAATACGAACGGGCGTCAAAGCTGTCGGATTACCGACCTGCTGTAAAAACAGCAGTTTTCCGCCTAGCTAAAGGCCGAACCAGCCTTTCGCTAAAACACGAAAAACGTGCCCGACACAGAATGTGAACCGTGGGCACCGGATTCGCCTCAATCCGAGCTACGACGAGAAAGTTATGCTTGAAATAAAAACTGGACAGAACCATGACATTCACATAAAATGATAACTTTAAACTTTAAACCATTAAGTCTTGTCTTAATCCATACAGACCTGTAATCAGACCTTGGCTTAGGGTTTTAGGGTCACCAAGGCTGGACAAAACCACACGCCACCCACTGCCACCTCCAGCAGTGGTGGTCGGTGGCGGCAGCCACGGTTGCAGCTCCGGTGGCGGTTCACGGTGACACAACGACGAGACCAAAAAGGGAACGACCTCGCTCGGTCCCGTCCCTGCCCACGCACGACTTAACTACCGCAAATCAGGTGGTACCGCACAGCGGCGGCGCACACCGCCGGCAGTCACGGCTGCGGCGGCAGCCACCACCGGCGGTGGTGGTTTCCTAGCCAAAACGACGACGAAGCAAAAAGGAACAACCAACGGGATGAAAGACCTTACCTCGCGATGACACAACCACCCGCAATGATCGACTTCTCTCTCTCTCTTCGCTGCACCTCTCTTTCTCTCTCGCCGGCAAGACAGCAGAGGCACGGCGGTGGTTCACGGCAGCAGCGAAAAAAAACAAGGAAGGAAGATGTGGCTTGGATGGATTTCACGGCGCAAAGGAGAAGGAATCAACAAAAAAAATAGGGTTTACTAATTGGTTTTTCTTGTGTGCTTGCAGCCAAAAGGAAAACGAGGAGAAGGGGAGGGGGTCGGTCCATGGGCCGATCCCATGCAAACTCCCACCTCAAAGTGACAATTCTAGTCCCTAGGTTTTAATGCATTTCAAATTTTGTCCAAATAAATTTAGGATTTTAATAATCAACCTCTAGGACAAAAATGTTTACAAATATGGTTTCTTTTTCCCCACAAACTTATTATTACGAGGTCGATATGAGAAACATACTTAAATAAATAATAACATAAAATTTTATAACCGTACCGGGACACGGGCTTTACAGACACCATAGAGATAGTGCCTCCAAATTTTAAGGGCAAACACTACCGCTCCCAACTCCAGGTCATGAGTCGGGTAATTTGCTTCGTGAGGCTTCAGCTGTCTAGAAGCGTAGGCTATGACCTTGCCGCGCTGCATAAGCACGACACCCAAACCCTGATGTGAGGCGTCACAATATACTACCAAATCCTCCATGCCCTCGGGTAAGGTTAACACAGGAGCCTCACACAACCGCCTACGTAGCTCCTCGAACGCCTTCTGTTGTTCCTCCCCCCAACTGAAAGCCGCAGATTTCTTTGTCAATCGCGTCATGGGTAACGCGATCTTAGAGAAATCATGTATAAACCTTCGATAATACCCCGCTAATCCCAGAAAGCTTCTCACCTCAGTAGGAGTCTTCGGCACCTCCCACCGCATCACAGCTGCAATCTTAGCTGGGTCAACCATAATACCATCCTGATTCACGACATGTCCTAGGAACTGGACCTCTCGTAACCAGAATTCGCACTTGGAAAACTTAGCGTATAACTTCTCTCGCCTCAATACCTCCAACACTTCTCGAAGATGCATCTCGTGCTCCTCCTTGGTCTTCGAATACACCAGAATGTCATCGATGAACACAATCACCGAACGGTCCAACATCGGACTACACACTCGGTTCATGAGGTCCATGAACGCTGCAGGTGCATTGGTGAGTCCAAAAGGCATCACCACAAACTCGTAATGACCGTATCGCGCACGGAAAGCCGTCTTTTCCGTGTCCTCACTCCTGACCCGCATCTGGTGGTACCCCGACCGTAGATCAATCTTGGAGAACCATGAGGCCCCCTGAAGCTGGTCGAACAAATCGTCAATCCTTGGCAAAGGATAACGATTCTTTACCGTAAGCTTATTCAGCTCTCGGTAGTCTATGCACATCCGCTGTGATCCATCCTTCTTCTTCACGAATAAGATAGGTGCTCCCCACAGCGAACAGCTCGGTCTAATGAACTCCTTTTCGAGTAATTCTTGCAGCTGGGCGTACAACTCTTTCATTTTCGGTGGAGCCAGGCGGTAGGGTGCCTTGGCCACCGGAGCCGCACCTGGAATCAGATCGATCCGAAACTCTACCTGTCGTTCGGGAGGTATCCCTGGCAATTCCTCGGGAAACACATCGGCAAACTCCCTCACGACTGGCACATCCTCGGCAGTCTTCTTCGCCTCGTCAACACGCGTATCTATCACATACGCTAAGTACCCCTGACCACCATGCTGAAGGTGTCTCCGAGCCCTCGCCGCGGAACATATGGCCGTAGACCGTCTAGACGAATCTCCCTGCACTAACAGTTCTCCCCCGCTTGGGGTTCGAACTCACACTTGCTTGTGACGGCAAACGATCTCCGCGTCGAACTTATCCATCCAATCCATGCCCACAATCACACAAAGCTCCCGCATAGCAATCGGGATCAGGTCGATGGGAAACCTCACCCCTGAGATCTCTAAGGTGCACCCGCGAAACACGTCTGTGACCGTCAAGGTCCTATCATCAGCCACCTCAACAACCAGAGGATAACTCAAGCGTCCTACAACTCGGCCTAAACTCTCGCTAAATGTGCGAGACACAAAGGAGTGAGTAGCCCCGCTATCAAACATCACAACTGCAGGCACCGAGTTAACTAAGAATGCACCTAACATATAGTAATCCCCGTCTCGGCTCGCGACCCCGCCACGTTGTTCCTTCTAGCATTGACCATTCTAGAAAGAGAAAATTTCAGAGGTATATAAGCATATATAACTCACCCTACCACGCTCATACTCCACTCCTTGGCTCCCTCGTGACTCTCCCCGACTCAAGCATGGATCCTGTGCTTCAGATAGTAGGAGCTCTACTACTACCCTTCACACATATCCTTACTCGTTTCGAGTCCTGTCCCGAGACATTCAAGTAGTCGATTACCACAAATAAACACATATAGCCAATCCAGCCCGTACAAACACCTTTCCTAACTCCCTAGAAAGGTCATATCACCTACTATCCTTGCTAACACGGAAACCCCACTAACCCTGACGAGTCGCCTCGTGAATGCACGGTCGTATACAGTGTAAAACCAGATAGACGTTCGAATAAGAGATTCTATCCTAGAACGGTTGGACTCAAACAAGAGCTGCGCAATAGAACTAAATCTACTATTCTAAGGCTATTCAGTTCCTACTGCATACAACCTAGAGTGCATTCGCTTAACAACCTATCAAAGCTAGCATGAGTTCCTATAAACGATAAACCAGCATACGGTACCATACAGTTCACATAAGCAATCTAGCATGCATACACTATACCTGAAAAGCAATAGATACACTAAGTTCCTTACCTTCCCAGCTGGCATCGGCTGACTGTACACACTGCGCCCACGATCACCGTTCCCAACGGGTTTTCTCTTTTCATTTAAAACAAAGATTTTGATAAAAGAATTTAAAGATCTCTTAGCCGCAACTTGAGACCAAACACACCGAGATGTGTTTGATTCACTCAAGCCGTGCTCTGATACCAAGTTGTAACGTCCCAAAAATTACAAGGAAATTTAAAATTTTTAAAACATACATTTCATTATAAAACAACCATGATTTAATAATTCGCGTCTTAAATAAAATTAACGTCGTTACTTCAAACCATCAACAAAGTTTATGCAGCGGAAAATTACATAACTAAATTCAAGGGTTCGAAAGTGAAAGTTTAACAATATTTGACACTCCGCGCTCTATGTGTGTACGGTCACGCCCGACTGCCGCCCGCACCTGAAATAACAACATATTGGAAAGGGTAAGCTAAACGCTTAGTGAATCCAACCACGCACGTAGGTAGCAACCCCACGCATATCGCCCCTACTCGCAAGTAGGCAACATCACCATCACCACGAATATCAACCCACATAATGATTATTATATAAGCACGAACCTCGGTCCCACCGAGTACACAAAATACATTAATACAAGCTCGGTCCCACCGAGCCCTCGGTCCCACCGAGTAAAAATTGTTGTACTAGCTTAGTCCCACCAAGCCCTCGGTCCCACCGAGCCCCTCAGTCCCACCGAGGTGTACACATGCATATATATACCACATACGAATTTAACAAATCACAACCAGTTATCACATCCCAACTAGTTCATGTAAGCACATAAATACACGTAATAACACGTAACACAAAAGAACGACATACATGAAATTCCTAACTACGCGGTGAGAGAACTCACCTCAAGGCTAAGCAACGTGCTCACGAAACGCAACACCAACCCGGCAATCTTCTTCACTTTCTCCCACCTAAATACGTATAAAAAAGTCAAAGGAAAGTCCCGACCCATAACACGTTTACTAGTTTTCAAACGACTAAGAATTCCAGTTTTTATTAGAAATTACGGGTCTGTTCGGGACCTGTTTTATCCCCTAAAAACTGATAAATACAGAAATTAAAATCCATAAATACGAAGTTCTAAGTCTTACGATTTCAGGGACGTATCACACGCGTCCTAACGATTTTTCTATAATTTACTATAGATTTCACAAAAATGATTCGCAGAACAGCGAACGCCCGGACCTTTCAGTACAACATGGCAACTTCTCCCTAGCTATGGTCCGAATTGGTCTTTCCGCAAAACAGAGGAAACTTAATAGACTCCGAAACGAAACTTTTGGCACCAGTCCCATTCCAAACCGACATTCCCAGCAAAAGTTATGCATAAAACAAAACAGGGACAGAAAGCTGGAGGTTTTTCGGACCAGGCTGTATAAACAGCCCCATACGGCCCAGCTACAGGCCTAAACAGACTTTCGGCAAAACACGAAAAACTTTCCTGACTCGATTAGTGAACTTCGGCCACTGATTTCATATCAATCCGAGCTACGAGTAAAAAGTTACGGCCACGACAAAACAGTGGCAGAAAATCGACCTTCACATAAAATGACAAATCACCAATTTGCGACCACCTTTTCACCTAGCTAGAGGCTGAACCAGTTTTCCGCTAAAACACGGAAAACGTGACCGACCCCGTACTGGAACCGTGGGTACTAATTTTGGCTCAATCGGAGTTACGAGCAGAGAGTTATGAGCTACGCAAAACAGTGGCAGATTACAATAATTCACATGAAATGATAAAACGGTTTTTGAGATTAGGATTAACGGTTTATGGTTTAGGGTTACGGTCAGGGGGTTTTAGGGTTACGCCACGGGCACCACCCACTGCCACCTCCGGCAGTGGGGCACGGCGGCGGCGGCGGCGGCGGTACTCCGACGACGGTTCTCCGCACGCACTTACCATCCCATTCTCGCACCACCTCCCTCTATACTCTCGATTGCTAAACCATACAGCCACATACCCACGCATACCCACCTGCACACAGCCACCGCCGTCCACCCACGGCCACCGTAGCGGCGGCGGGCGGCGGTGGTTGCCTCGCCGGAAAGACGAACAAGGATAGAAAACAAGACGGAACAAGAGGACGACTTACCTTTCGATGGTTGCTCCTCTTCCCTCGACTTCTCCGGCGAATGGTGGTGGTGGTGGCGATCTCCGGCGACTAGAACAACCCTCCGGCGACCCCACTCTCTCTCTTCTTCTCCGGTCCTCTCTATCTCACGATCTCTCCCTAACACCCTCACTTTCTATCTCTCTCGGCTCTCACACTCACGATCCCTTCTTTGGCAATTGAAACCAAAAGAAAACAATCAAGAAAAGAACAAAGGGGGCTGTTTGCTGCTGCCATATGGAAACCGACGAGAAGAGAAAGGGGGGGGGGGGGGGTCGGTCCCCCTTCCTTGGCCGTTCAAACCACCACAATTCCCTTTGTCCACATTTGACCCCTAGGCTCAACACTTTGACACTTTTGGTCCCTGAATTTCCATAAAAATGCAAAAGAGAGTAAGGTTTGCCATACATAACATTCGAGGTCCCTTTGACAACTTCCGTTAAAGAGACTCGCTTTTTTTTAAAAAAACATTAAGGATTTTAAAAACCATACCGGGACACGGGCTTTACACATCCTATTCCTTCCTTCTTGTCGTCACTACCGTGCCACCCCAAGACCGCCGGCGCCGCCGCCGTGGCCTTCTGCCGGCGAGAGAGAGAGAGAGAGAGAGAGAGAGAGAGAGAGAGAGCCGACGAACAGGACGTGAAAGGAGTCGGTGTATCGTTGTGGTTGCTGCTGGGTTGTCGTCGAGAGGTAAGTCCCCTTCTCGTTTCTTTCTTTCTTGCGTCGTTGTCAAAACCGCGAAACCGCCACCGCCGCCGCAGCCATGGCTGCCGCCGGCGTGTTGCCCCCGTGCACCACCATTGCGGTAGCTGTATGGTGTGGGTTTGCTGCGGAGAGGTCGTGTGTGAGTGGGTGCGTGGCCGAGATAGGGTGGTCGGATTATCCCTTTGGCCTCGCCGGATTTTGCTACCGAACCACCACCACCGCAGGTGGTGGCTGCCGCTCCACGCCGCTGTCAACCACCACTGCCGGAGGTGGCAGTGGGTGGTGCTTGTTAGTTAAGCCATTAGTTGCCTAAACCCTAAACCTAAAGCATGAAACCCTAAACCGAAAATCAATGTTATCATTTTATGTGAAAATGCCTAATCTGTCCCTGTTTTGTAAAATCCATAGAAAAATCTAGGAAACTCGGATTGAGGTGAAACCAGTGCCCAAATCTCACCAATTGTGTCTAGTATGTTTCATATGTTTTACAGAAAAATTAATAAGTCCTCTATCTAGGGCCAAATTAGCAATTAGTGCAGACTGGTCCGGATTTCACTGTTCGGGTAGTCTGTTTTGTAAATTTCATATAAAATAGTAGGGACCTCGGATGAACGCGTGTGATATGTCCCTGGAAAGCTAAGACATAGAACTTTCAAATTATGGAATTAAATTTCTGGTTTGGTGGGTTTAAGGGGGGCTGAACAGGTCACGAACAGACCTGCAGTTTTAGACCAAAAACCGGAAAATGCACAATTAGACTTATAGTTGTATTTTCGGGTTGGGGCTACGTATTGACTCTTTATAACACCTCTTTAGGAGGAAAGAAGTGAGTTGGAGTTGGCGGGATCTTGTTGCTGTCCGTGGAGTTTCGCATTGCTTTTCGAAGTGAGTTCACTCACTGCGTAGGATAGAGATTATATGTGCACTACTGTAGTCCGTGTGTGTGTTAGCTGATTTGTTTGTGTGTAGTACTAGGCTGAGTTAGTATCTAGTATGAGACCTTGAGTGTCGTATAAACTCAGGTAGACCGAGAACTCGGGGAGACCGAGGAATACGTACACGGGTGTGGTATGGACTCGGGGAGACTGAGGAATACGTGTATGAATTCGGGGAGACCGATGGATGCATACACAGATATTCTTGCATGAGTTTGCTTGTTTATGATATATTTTTATACTGGTATGTATTGGTTGCTTATGTCTATCTGCTGATAGGAGTAGTGTCTATATGATAGCTATTCTATGTATGTGTTTGAATTTACTAAGCTTCGTGCTTACCCTTTCCCTATAAATTACTGTTTCAGGTACGAGTGACAGTAAGGCGTGACGATACACACTGGCGCGTTGAAGAGACTTTCACCATTATTTACTTTGAGACTCTATGTTTAGAATTATTATACTTTCCGCTGTTTTAATTGAGTTGGTTGTTTAACTTAACGAGGGTTTGGATAAAACGTTTATTTGGATTTAAACACTTGTGGTTTATTTAATTAAAAGGGTATTTTTAAAAGTTTAAATTTATTGTAATTTTTGGGACGTTACAGTAACAACCCAGATTTAATAAAATAAAATTTGTAACATTACAACCAAGAACGGTCCCAAATTACATAAAAATACATCGCTCTCTACTCTAAGTATGCAGCGGATAGACACCTTCACAACTGAGATGCAACAGGAAGCCTAACAGTAAGCTACGAGCCTCTAATAAGCTATGTCTCTTCTACAACGCCACATCTTTCCGTCATCACCAGATGAAACCCCAAGTACGACTCTAACCTGAAAATGGTTTTAATTTTTGAAAAGCGAGGGTTAGACCATGAGGTCTAGTGAATTCCTTCTTTAAAACAGTTCCACACAAATAGTTGTTTAAACAATCAACCGTTATAATAATTAACGGAAATCCAGTTTACATGCTCGACTCCACATAAGGGTATTGCACAGTGGTTTCAACTCCCATCACCTCATGTGAGGTCAACACTCGGGGGGCCCACAGTAGATCCCCTCGGCACTCGATCGATGCCGTATCCGTGTGTACACGAAACGAATTCGAGGCACACGGTCCAACTCATTCACCGAAGATTCTCAACCATCCATGGTCCAACACACCACTGTGCAACCCGACTCCACACATAGCAACAACATCACAAGAGCATGCAATCAACACTTACGTAGAAAAGAACGTATAAACAACTTGCATGCTTTAATAAACGTTTCCACATCATGTAATAATAAAACCTTTCAAAATGTTTAATCATGTCATCATGCTTAAAACCATAATCAGTTATGAAAACTTTAGCAAAACATTTCATTTGCACAAAGGAGTTAAGGGAACTCACCTTAGCATTAGCACATCGACACACGCTCCGAAACCCACTTTAGTTCAAACCGAGCACCTGAATTGTGGTTAATAAAAGTGATGTTAAACTCCCAAAATATGCCCAAAACACATCTAAAGCAACCTTTAAGTGATACCACAATTCTAGCCTCAAAACAGTACGCGAAACGAAAACCGGAAACGCGAAACAGTGCCCGACGCCACTACCCGCACTAGCCAACTGGTGCCACAACTTGTGCGGGGCACTGGACAGATTCTGACACCCCTTTCTGCACTAGCCAACTGGTGCGGGCACCTGCACTTTGAACATGAATTCCCATCTTTCCCAAATCGATTCCAATGGAAGAAAGACCCTCAAAATTAATAGTTTGAGTTGAACACACTATAAAGGGTGAATCCCAAACCTTTAAACATCTGAGTTCCCATCAAATTCAACCAATGATTCATCCCTTCCATCACCCAATTCCCAAATTAGCTCAAAACCCAAAACCTCCATTGGAGTGGTACAAGCTCTTCATGAATAGCTCACAACCAACCGAGGGATTCATTAAACACACCCTATCCAATGGTTTTTAACCCAAAAACTTGAAATCAAAAGAAAGAAGCTAAGAGTTCTGCTTTCAATATTGCTCATACCAACAAGACGATGGAGATTAGGAGAATATCATACCTTGAGATTGAATCTTCTGGTTGCTTGAAGGAAATGCTCCTTCTCCAATTCCTCAAGAGCTACTTCTACACAAAACCCTTCTCCTCAAACTCTCAGCCGACACTATAGAGAATGAAAGGGTTTTCATCCTATTTAACTTTCTCTTCTCACCCCTTGGGCACTTAAGTTCCAAGTTTCACACTTTGGCCCCCAAAGTATTATTTATTCTAAACTGCAACAAGAATTAATATGAGGTGTTACATCATGTGAGACCAAACTACTTTCGTGAGACCCGTTATAATGTTAACTAGCATTTCATAGTGCCATGTCATCATATTATGGTCTTCCTTTATAAGTATATATTAATTGTTTACCTTACTAAAGAAATAAAGTAAATTAATGATAAATAAACTTATTTAATAAAAGTAATTGATTTAAAAGCATTGTCATTTACAAAAAAACAATGGAAAAAATGTGTTGAATTCTTTAATCTAATGATCAAACCATCAAACTTTGGTTGACATCATTTTAAATTAAATGAAAAAAGAATAATATAAATTTAACTTGGTTTAACTATATTTAGCCAAGCATCATTTTATATTTTTCAACAACATCAATCAAACCCTTTATATACACATATTCATTACATAAGTTTCCCTCTTTCTACCAATATGGAACATCCTAAAAAACTAATGCTCCATCTCTTCACCAAGGCTAACATTTTAAAAAAAATCAAAACTAAGAGAAATTAGAAAAATGGCAATGAAGGCCTCCCATAATGTCATGTCATCATTCTAAGGTTTTCCTTAATAAAAAAAAAATATATATATATATATATATATTGATGTCGATTACAAAAAAAACAATGGAAAAATTAGATTTTCATATTGATTGCTGAATTCTTTAATCAAATGATGAAACCATCAAACTTTCGTTGACATCATTTTAAAATAAATGAAAAAAGAATAATATAAATTTAACTTAATCATTAAACTTGGGTTTAACTGTATTTAGCCAAACATCATTTTATATTTTTCAACAACATCAATCAAAGCCTGTATATACACATATTCATTACCTAAGCTTCCCTCTTTCTATCAATGTGGGACATCCTAAATAAAAACTAATGCTTCATCTCTTCATCAAGGCTAACATTAAAAAAAATTAGAAGAAATTAAAAAAATGGTAATTGAGGCTTTTCATGATGTCATGTCATCATGCTAAGGTTTTCCTTATAAATATATATTGATGCCTTTTTAACATATTAATTAAAAGTTTAGAATGTGAAAGGATAGATGAAATTGTGGTTTTGAAGAGACGCTTTCAACTTCTTGTAAATTTGTAAGAAATATGGAATAAATGTAAAAAAAAAAATGAGAATCCTAATGCAGAGAAACTGCCACGTCATTGTCATTGGGTTTTGTTTTAATATATATATATATATATATATATATATATATATATATATATATATAAATATTGATATTGATTGATTTACCCCATAAAGACATTGTTTTAAGAATTTATTACATAAAATGAACTTTTTTTGCAAAAAAAAAGGTTTATTAATGTGGGCCAAAACTATGACTTGTTATAAAAGAATGGGCTCCACAATTCTTATACACATTTCATTCTTTCAAACTTTTCTTTTATCACCAATGTGGGATAGCCAAAACGCACCACATTTTAAGATTTGATGTATATAAACAAAGTTTTTTGCAAATAAAGCTTTTTTGCCAACAAAAGGTTTACTAATGTGGGCCAACACTATTCCTTGCTACAAAAGAATGATCTCCTCATTTCTTATGCACATTTCTCTCTTTTAAACTTTCTTTTTTCTCACCGATGTGGGATAGCCAAAACACACCATATTTCAAGTTTTGATGAATACTCAAACCACATCATGCCACCTCATACATGGTGGTTTCTTCTTTAATATATATTGATGATTGATTGATATTGATATTGATTTTGATTGATTGATGTGTAATATATAAAACTCAACCCCAACTAACTTTTAATTTTTATTTTTTATAATAAGATTTGTTTTGCAAAAAAAAAGGTCATCCAAATAAGATAACCCTATGACTCAAACTCCATGAGTTGACACAATGGCATCATATCATTCTCTTTTATGCATATCACTCTACTCTAACCTTTCAACCTTTCACCAATATGGGATATCTCAAATTCAACCATAATTCACCAATACCTCAATACTCAACTCTTATGATGTCCCCTCAATTTCTTTTGGTTCTTCTTTTAATATATATATATTGATATATTAATTGATTGATATTGATATATTGTTAGCTTACTAAAAAATAATAAAATTAAATAATAAAAAATATATTTATTAAAATAAGTTTTTATTTATAAGCATTGTTAGCTTAATAATAAAATTAAATAACAAAAATATACTCAATTAAAATAAGTTTTGTGTTATAAATGAACTAATATTACCACTATTAGCAATAGATTAAGAGATTTATAGAGAAAGATGAGAGAAAGTTGAAGAGTACAAAATACTTATGCAAGTATATTGATATGTATTTTACATTTACATAAAGGGAGTATTTATACTACATAATGACTATTCATCTACATGGTTTAAATGAGTAATTATTTAGCAACTTGGATGTGGATTGGACATGAGAGTTGAAATTCTCATCCACCAAATTAAGCCCATACGCAATATAATAATATTACAATACTCCCCCTTGGATGACAATTTTAAATCGAAGTTCAACCATGAAGTATTGCCTCATTAAAAACCTTGCTAAAGAAAACCTAGTGGGAACAAACTTTAGCTAAGGGAAAAAGAGTGCAGCTGGTAGTTGACTCCCCCTGATGTTGACATCGACTGATCATCATATGCTATGCACATGTCGCATACCGATATTGTGAATGTGTTTTCTAAAAATTGCAGTCGGTAGCGCCTTTGTGAAAAGATCTGTTGCGTTGTTGCTCGATTGAATATATTTCAATTCAATCTGATTATCTTTTATAAGGTCTTGAGTGTATGAGAAGAACCATGGAGGTATATGTTTTGTCATGTCACTCTTGATATATCCTTCTTTCATTTGTGTGACACATGCGGCGTTATCTTCATAGATTAAAGTTGGAATTTTGCCCTTCTCTAGTCTGCACGAAGTCAAAATGAGTTGTGTCATTGACCTCAACCAAACACACTCTCTACTAGCTTCATGAAGTGCAATAACTTCGACATGATTTGAAGATGTGGCAACAAGCGTTTGCTTCTGAGAGCGCCAGGAAATAGCAGTACCTTCGTTCATGAACACGTATCCAGTTTGTGGGAGATGAACTGAATTTTGCTAACAAATTCACTGCAAAAGAAATGTAAGGTCTAGTACAGTTAGTAAGATACATAAGAGCTCCAATTGCACTAAGATATGGTACTTCTGGACCAAGAACTTCTTCATGTTCTTCGCAAGGGCGAAATGGATCGTTGTCGATATTAAGTGATCTAACGACCATTGGAGTGCTTAAAGGATTTGCTTTGTCCATATTGAAACGTTTTAAGACCTTTTCAACATAATTGGATTGATGCACAAGTATTCCGTTATTGATGTGCTCAATCTGTAAACCAAGACGATATTTGGTTTTTCCAAGATCTTTCATTTCAAATTCTTCCTTCAAAAGCACAATCACTTCTTGGATCTCCTTATTTGTCCCAATGATATTCAGATCATCAACATAGACATCTATTATTACATATCCAGATGTTGTTTTCTTAATAAAGACACATGGGCAAATAAGATTATTTGCATAGCCTTTACTTACCAAGTAATCGCTTAAACGATTATACCACATGCGTCCAGATTTCTTTAACTCGTATAAAGATCTTTGTAACTTTATTGAATACATTTCTTTGGGTTTTGCACTTAATGCTTCAGGCATTTTAAATCCTTCTGGAGTTTTTATATAGATATCACTATCAAGTGATCCATACAAGTAAGCTGTAACAATATCCATAAGACGCATCTCTAAAGTTTCAGAGAATTCTAGGCTGATTAAATATCTAAAAGTAATTGCATCCATAATAGGAGAATACGTTTCCTCATAATCAGTTCCTGGTCGTTGAGAAAAACCTTGAGCTACAAGTCTGGCTTTATATCTCATAATTTCGTTTTTCTCATTTCTTTTTCGTATGAAAACCCATCTGTGCCTGATAGGTTTCACGGCTTCTGGCGTGAGAACAATAGGTCCAAAAACCTTTCTTTTATTAAGAGAATCTAGTTCAACCTGAATAGCATCTTTCCATTTAACCCAGTCATGTCTGTTTTGACATTCGATGACGGACATTGGTTCAGGATCATCATTTCCAAAAGTATCACATTTAACAACATAAGAAAATATATCATCGATATTTCTCATTTCATCTTTGTTCCATAAATTTTTCTGTATACCCGTAATTGATCGCAACCTCTTTATTAATATCATTCATTTCCTCTTCTGGCGAAATTTTGATATTTTGTACTTCCTCAGAAACACTATCCTCTTTACCATTTGCAATTTCAGTTCTTTTTCTTTTTCGGGGATTTTTATCTTTAGAGCCCAATGGTCTTCCACGCTTCAGGCGTGCTTTAGACTCTTCCGTGACTATCATTTGTGTGTCCAACTGGGACTTCAATTCGAGCTGGAGCATTCACAGCTAGTATATAAGATTTGGTCACTCTTTTTGTATCAGTAAATGCATCTGGTAGTTGATTTGCAATTTCTTGTAAATGCATTATCTCTTGCACTTCCATTTCACATTGTTTAGTGTGAGGATCAAGATACAATAATGATGGTTCACACCATGAAACATCCTTTTCCTGGGTTTTCTTTTCTACCCCTAATGATGGGAACATAGTCTCATTAAAATGACAATCGGCAAAACGTGTTGTAAAAACATCACCGTTTGTGGTTCAAGATATCTTATGATAGAAGATGTTTCATATCTAACATATATTCCTAACCTTCTTTGAGGACCCATTTTGTGCATTGTGGTAGTGCAATAGGGACATATATTGCACATCCAAAAATTCTAAAGTGGGAAATATTTTGCTCTTGACCAAAAACAAGTTGTAGAGGAGTGTATGTATGATATGCACTTGGTCTCATGCGAATTAATGATGCATCATGTAAAATTGCATGACCCCATATAGAAGTTGGAAGTTTCGTTCTCATTATTAATGGTCTAGCTATTAGCTGAAGACGTTTAATTAATGATTCAGCTAAACCATTTTGTGTGTGAACATGTGCAACTGGATGTTCAACAACAATTTCCACAGACATGCAATAGTCATCGAAGGCTTGAGATGTAAATTCACCAGCATTATCAAGTCTCACCTTTTTAATAGAATAATCTGGAAAGTGTGCTCTTAATTTAATAATTTGAGCAAGAAACTTTGCAAGTGCCACATTACGAGTTGATAAGAGGCAAACATGATACCGTCTACTTGATGCATCTATTAAGACCATGAAGTATCTAAATGGTCCACATGGTGGATGAATTGGTCCACATATATCACCTTGATTTCTTTCATGAAACATAGGTGATTCCTTTTCAATTTTAGATGGTGAATGTCTCACAATTAATTTTCCAAGTGAACAAGATGTACATGGAGTAACATTACCTGTTTGAGGGAATTTCTAGTCCTTCAGTGGATGTCCATGTGTACTTCCAATTATTTTGCGCATCATTGTCTATCTTGGATGGCCTAATCTGTCATGCCATAAACTAAATATCGCAGGATCACAATATTTTTCTTTAACTACCATATTTGTTTCAATCATATTTTCATATGTATAATGTAAACCAGAATGAATTATTGGTAGTTTCTCTGGTACACGGTTTTTATCCACAATATACATATATTTCTCATTCCCTAAGGTCACTGTTCGAGTATCATATCCATTAAGATATACGTCATTGAAACTTAATAGATTTCTTTTCGATTTTGGAGAAAACAATGCATTATTTATAATGAACTTTGTACCATTCGGTAATAGGAAATGAGCTATTCTTATTCCTTCTATCATGTCTGCAGACCTGATATAGTATGTATGATTCCTTTTGTTGGTTTTAATTTAGAAAAATATTTCTTAGCTTTCAGGATGATGTGTGTGGTACTACTATTCGGTATACACAAGTCCCTAACATTTGTTTGATGTCGTGCTCCGATGGAATTCATATCAAACTTGAAATGTGAAACAAAAAAAATGTGAGGTTATAATAATAATAATAATCGTAATAATAATAATAATTGTAATAATAGAACAACATTATTATAGAAATATTTTATATGAAAAAGGAAATGTATAGTTATGAAAACTTAAGGACATAGTATTTAGAATAAAAGATTACTAAATTCATATAGTCGAGAAAAGGGAATACATAGTTACGAAAATGAAATACATATTTTTTAAAATAAAAAGACTATCAACACTCATATAAATTAAATCTCGATATCGTCAAGGAAATCGGAAATGTTTAGATCAGTGTTGGACAACTCCAAGTTGTCCATATGGTTTACTTCTTTCTCTTTTCCTTTAAGAGATTCTTTATAGAGCTGACAGAGATGTGGAATTATACATCACGTCCTTGACCAGTGGTCTGTGCTACCACATTTGTAGCAAGAACATTCAGGATTCTGAGAATGACTTGTTCCGGCATCATGTTTTATCATCTTGAGCTTATTTTGTGGTTGGGTCTTATATCCTTGTAGAGCATGATGGTTATTTGCTCTTTGTCCACGACCACGATTAAAACTACAGCCACGACTGTAAGGGTGGCCTCGGCCAAAATTGTAGTTTCGACCATGAAAATGATTTTGACCAAAATGACCACGACCACGTCCCCGTCCCCATCCCCATCCCCGTCCCCGTCCCCGTCCCTGTCCATGTAAATTATTTCTAGGACTGTCATTATTTATAATAACCGAGAATTTTTTTAAGTGAAAAGATTATGTTTTGGGGAAAAATTGATGTGGAGTTGAAAGTCTAAGGGCTGAAGTGTTATTTGGTAAAATATATAATAACTTTTGGTTTGGGCTCAAAACCCTAGAAATAACTCAGTAGGGGTGTTTGTATGTGTGTGCGGCTGTAGAGAGAAAAAGCAGAATGAGGAAAGGAAGTTTTGGTCTCAAGAGCTGAGAAGGATTTCACCAACCATCACTTTGGATGAGGAAAGAAAACTGAAATCTGTTGCTACATGGATTTCATCAGGTAACCTCTACTCTAAATTCTTATGTTAGAGTTGCTGCTGGGTTTGTTTGGGTTATTGAGGGTTTCCCCGTTTTAGAGTTTATATAGGATGATTAAAAGGATCTAAATGGATTAATAGAGTTAGAATAACTAGTTTGTTTAAATTTGGGCTTGTGAATAGATTGAAATGGCTTAATTTCCATACTAATGTTAATTAGTGTCGAGTTTATTACGAAGTTATGGAATATCAATTAAGATCCGGAATTTGTGATTTAATAGTAGAAGTCCGGAAGTGGGTTTTCATATATTGGATCCGGAATTATCATAAAGCTATTGGATCCGGAATTGGGTAACGGAAGTGGATCCGGAATTGTGATTTGTAAACGGATCCGGAGTCTAAAATAAAATTAAGAACCGAAATCAAATTCAATGGCTGTTCCGGAATTCAAATACCCACTGTGGAGATCCGGAACTCGTTTATAAAATGGGTTGGCTCGAATAACACTTAGGAACCGGATTTGGGCTTAGATAATTAATATTCCGGAAGTATGGGATTAAAGGATCCGTAACTTTTGCCTATTGGACTCGTGATCTGGAACTTCTTGGGTCGTAGTATGTGATCCGGAATCCATCATGGATCCGAAATTCAAAGGTAGGTTCCGGTATTTATAATGAATCCAAGATCCGGAATTCACTATCCAAACTGATCCGGAATTCAATAATTCTTGGGCCGAAGGTTTTTGTTAGGGCAATATATTTGGTTGTATAGAAGTTCAAGGGGCTGTTTGTAATTCTTTAATTTGAGCCTAGTTAGTGAACGGGTCGTGGGCTTGTTAACCACAGGCCCGTCATATATATTGTTTGTTTAGCCTTTGTTTTTAGGCTAGTTGTTCATTTTGCTTTCATAATTCGTATTGTAAACTCTCTCAAGTTGAAAGCTAATTGGATGACCAGTTGAAATCATAACTATTGTCTTACATCTATTGATTTCATTATTGTTCGTTGCACGGATCTGGAACTATCAATTGGTATCAGAGCAGACGGGCAAATCGATTCAAAGTACTCTTTTTGAATTATGGTAAGTTTTTCTGAACAAAATGGCTGTGTTCTTCTTTGAAATTCCATATTTTGATTCGATTGAAATTGATTGTTTTCGTTTATTGGATATTGTTAGTATCATTGTTATTAGTGATTCTGCAAGTTTTCACACCTTAATTCGATCATCTGAGTGATATTTAAACATTTTAAAGTTCAAAAGTTTTGGTTGTGTTCTTGAGAAAAATCTAAATTTTAACCATCAAAACTTGTTATTTTTGCTTCAAAATCGATTTGGGTAGTGTAACTTTTGTGTTTGTTCGAGTTTCTAATCTTTCAGGAACGTTTTTGAGCAACCCTAGTCGATTCCCAATCGATTTAAAACTTCCAGCCGCTGTTTCCGGATACTCCAGCCGTCGTTTCCGGACAACTCTCAACTTTCCGTAAGTTTGCTTAATCTTTCCGGACACGTCTCACTTTCCGGGTAAGTTCACTGTTTCTTAATCTTTCTGGGTACAATTGTTCCGGAAACCCAAAGTTTCCGGTAAAATATTTTATCCGGACAACTCAAAGTTTCCGGTAAAACATTTTATCCGGACAACTCAAGGTATCCGGTAAAATTGATTTCTCCCCATCCGGAAAGCAGTTTATCCGGAAACTCTATTCATCCGGTAAGTCTGTGTTTATTTTTATCATTCAGAAACTCTTGCATCTGATAACCTAGTGTTATCCGGAAACTTAGTTTAACCGGATTCTTTGATTCTTATCCGGATACTTCTATGTTTTTGAACTGTTTTCACTCAATCTGATCCGGACACTTCTAGATCAGACATCTTATCCGGATTCCTATCCGGTAAGTTCATTTGTGTTGAATTCTTACCTGTTCCTAGTACAACTCAATCTTAGAACCTGCGTTAGGATACCACTCGTAGTGCCTTGCGTTAGGTTACCACTTTGAATCGAACACATTGTCTGACGATCATTCCAGTGCAACCAAAGATGTCTTCGCGCGACGCTCTTGCCATCGGTACCGACTCCAAGGTGAGTACAGCCAGTGGCGCGACAGGTTTAAAATCTTCATCGAGTCAAAGGACAACTTCGAGTACATTTGGCGAGCATTAGAAAATGGGCCAATTCCACCACCCATGAAGGAGATACCAGCAACTGCAAATACTGAAGCTCGTCATGAGAAAAAGGCGTTATCCGAGATGGCTGACGATGAAAGAGGCATGCTTGAGGGAGAAAAGCATGCGAAGAGGTATCTTGTTCAAGCCCTCCCCAACACGATCTATACTGCCATCGACAGCTACAAAGAGACAGCTAAGGGTATGTGGGATCAAGTGGAGAAGATGATGCGTGGAAGCGAAGTAGGAAATCAGCTGAAGATCAATAGCTCAATAACCAAGTTTGATAGTTTTAAACAACGCACCGGTGAATCCCTATCTCAAACTTATGAACGGTTCTGTCTACTTCTCAACGAGCTCCACAAGAACAAGATTACTCGTTCGAACACGGAGAATGCTCTTAAATTTCTCAACAATCTTCTGCCTGAGTGGAAAGTATTTGCTTCACACGTAAAGCACAACCACCTGATGGAGAAAGTTGACATCCACGAGCTGTATGAGACGCTTCTTCAAGATGAAGATGAGGTGATGGAAATACTCAAATAGAAGAAGGACGCATCCAAGCCAGCTGCTGATCCTATAGCACTCATGTCCTCCAAACAAGGGAAATCTTCGAGCCGTCATTCCAAACGTGCTCAAAAGCAAAGCTCATCTGAGTCAGAACCTGAAGAAAAAGAAGACAGTAATTCTGATGATGAAGTATCTGATTTCAAGAAAGCGATAGCCCTACTTTCCAAATCTTTTCAACAACAAAAGTTCTATAAGAAGCCATCGTCCAATAATTAGCGCTACTCCACCTCCTCCAACAAGCACCACGATTATAAGGACAAGTATGAAGGAAAGAAGAAGGCCGATGAGCAAAATCAGTCTGAGAAGAAGGAAAAGTCAGTGAAAGATGACCGAAAGAAGAAAGATGAACCTGTAACTTGCTACAACTGCGGGAAACTTGGTCACTTTGCGAAAGATTGTCGCCAGCCTGTTGTAAAGAATGCTCACTACTACAAGGCGAAGCTCGCACTGGCTGAGCAGAAGGAAGCTGGAGCAGCTCTGTTTGTGGAAGACGACTATTGGTTAGGTCATTCTGATGCTAAAAGATTCTGATGGTGCTAATGCTTTCATAGGATATCACTCTCCAGCCGATGAAGAAAAGTCAAGTCAGGTATGTGAATCTAACCAACAAGATTTCTTGAATCAAATGCAATCACTTGTTGAACGGGCAGATTCCTTTAAGGCCACCTCTGATGAACAACTGCGTGAGATCAGATCTCTATCTGAAAAGTTAGATGTTCAAAAGAGAATAACTGACAAATATAAGTCTGAAAATGCTAACTTAAAAGACAAATGCAAAAATCTTTCAATAGCACCTAAGGACTTAAGGGCCAAATTATCTGAACTTCAGTCACAGTTTGATCAGTGCATGAATGAGAAAGCAGAAGTTGTTTATCAATGTTCCGCTCTCCAAATTCAGCACAAGGAGTTTGTCAATAAAATCACCGATCTTGAAACAAAACTCCATAAAATGGGTCAAACTGATCAAATCATCTTTATGAATAAACCTAAAGAGTTCACGTACTTTAACAAAGAATGGGGAATCGGATACGACAACCCACACTATTTGAAAAAGGGTATCTACAAAACACCTACTCTGTATGACTTTGGGTGTCTTGGTTTAGATAAGAAATACCCGGAATATGCGATTCAATGGACTGGTCCTCTTGAACCTGAAAAGGAAGAGGAAACTGAGGAATACAAGCGCGCACACTCTTTCAAAATACAACTTCCATTTTGTTATAAGCCTTTAAATTATTCCTATCAGAAAAATAAGAAGTACCTCTTGAATGACTACTTCGACTGCTACAAGGTTGCAACGCCCAAGGATTCCTCCAAAAAGGATGAGGTCCAAGCAACCGCAACCAAGACTGAGACGGATGAGTTTAAGCTCTATGTTCCCCCTCTCATCTTGGAAGCAAAGATAGTCGAGTTGGAGGAGTCACTCGAGAAAGAAAGGTCGAATTTTCAAAAGGAAAAGCAAGCGCTAATCCAGGAACTTGAGAATCTTAAATCTGTCAAAACCGAAACTGTGTCTGATGAAGGACAGGAAATCCTTCGGTGTGAAATCAATATGCTCACATCAAAACTGGCTGCTTTGTCAACAGATGCGATGAAGGAGTACACGAGAAATGGTCAACTCCAAGAGCAGATTGACCAACTCCAATCTGAAAAGCAGATTTCACCCGAACTTTCCTCCAGTTCATCTGACACGTCTTCGTGTAAAGCTTTCATTAGCAAAATCTTTTCAACACAAGACGGGCAAGAATCTCAAGATAAAAGTGTTTTAAGGAATTTGAACTCTCATTTTTTCTTAGCTTCCGCACCAAATTCCCCGAAACACCCAAGCACAAAATGTTCCTCGCCTTCATCGACCGGTCCAAGTCCTGTAATTCCGGATGTCGATTTTTCTGAATATATGGACTCCGAAGGCAATTCTGATGAAGAGTTTGAGTCGTTCCCCTTTGACAAACCTCTTCCGAGTCATACTGATTTTCTGTCACCAGTAGTCAATCGACCGGTCATCTTTCTAAAGGGTGACTGTTCTAAAACAAAGGCCCCAGTTGTGATTAAAATTTCCAAATCTAAACCTGTTTCTCAAAACCAATCACAGCCGAGGCAAAAGACCGAGCGATTACCTATCAAAAATCTTGTTCCTTCAAAAGTCACTGACCATGTTGTCCCTGTTGTCCCTGTTGTTTCAGATAAAAATGGTCACGCTAAACAAGAAAAACCAAAGTGGCTAGCTAAGGAACCTGTCGAGGATGCAGCATCAAAGTCTTTCAATACTGTTTTTTACCCTAGGATGAACAAAAACGATTGTGCTTGGAATCATAGGAATGATTTTGTTAAACGTGATGTTTCTTTTCCAATTAAACTTTATTCCGTTCAGCAATTGATTCAGTTGTCGCGTGATTGTTTGTGTTGTTCTAGTTGTGGTTGGAATGACTTTGATGATATAAATAATAATGATTGGTTTGGGTCATATCATATATATAATCATACACCCAAAAGTAAACCTCGTAAAAATAAAAAGAAACACCATACTCAACGAGGTTCCTAATTTGAGGTTAAACCACAGCAAGAGAGAAAACCTATTCCAAATCGGGTTTCTCCTACTGAGGTTAAACCGGCACCCAAGAGGCAACCTGCTACAAAATCAGTTCCTCCAAAAAGTGTAAATTCTACACCTAAGAGGCAACCTGTGCCAAAACCAGTTCCTTCAAACGGTGTAAAACCTATACCCAAGGGGAAATCTGTGTCAAAGCAAGCTCCTCCGAGAGGTGTCAAGCCTAACCCTCCAGGACCCATGCAAATATGGGTACCTAAAATCCGTTAAACTTGTTTTTGCAGCACGGTCATGTGTGGTACTTAGATTCTGGTTGCTCCAAGCACATGACCGGAAGGAGGGAGCTTCTCACGAACTACAAGGAAGAATACGGTGGAGACGTGAGATTTGGGAATGACCACAAGGCGCCGATTATGGGCTACAGCGACATTGTTCAAGACAAGATCACTATCAAGAAGGTATCACACGTGCAGGATTGGGACACAATCTGTTCAGTATCGGCCAATTCTGTGACAAAGATCTCGAGGTACGATTTAAAGCCAAAAGGTGTAGAATACTCAATGACGACGGAGAGGAGCTACTGGTTGGAAAGCGCAAGACCAACCTCTACACCATCGACCTCGCAGCCCTGAAGACCGATAACCCCGTCTGCCTCATATCAAAGGCTAATTCCGAACAAGCTTGGATTTGGCATCGAAGACTATCGTACCTCAACTTCAAAAGTATCAACAAATTGGTGCTGGGCGGACACGTAAAAGGCATACTCGATCTTCAATTCGTGAAGGATCGTCTCTGCGGGGCATGTGAGATGGGAAAGATGAAGCGAGCATCGCATCAGCCGAAGGCAGCTCCGAGCACGTCCCGGTCCCTAGAACTTATCCATATGGATTTGTGTGGACCGATGCGTGTTCAAAGCATCAACAAACGCAAATACGTCCTGGTGATGGTGGATGACTTCTCGCGCTATACATTGGTCAAGTTCCTTCGCTCGAAAGACGAAACTCCGGAGCTGATCATCAACCATTTGAAGACTATCCAGCTGAATCTTCAAAGTGCAGTTCAGACCATCAGAACCGACAACGGGACGGAATTCAAGAACCAATGTAACATCCCAAAAAAATAAAGCCAAACACGATTTAATAGATAATTCAAAAGTTGCCAAAAATTGGCCTTCAACACAATTCGACAGAAATAAAGCATGGGTTTGCGGAAGTACAACCCTAAATACAACTGAGAGTGTGACTAATATTCAAAATGTAGGGATTCCTAATCTCAAAGATGCAAGCTCCAGCTCACATCTTCCCTTTCCCATTGCCCGAGCTTCGTATCGCCTGTTTACCTGAAAAGGTTTTTAGTTTTGAAAGCGAGGGTTAGACCATGAGGCCTAGTGAGTTCCCTCAAAAGTCACACCAATGATAATAGAGTTCATAAAATCTTTTCAGCAAACATTGTCATTATAAAACTTATCGTAATGCACACGTAAATAATCCACACAATATGACATGCTAATGGCACACGCTATGGTCACACACACCGTGACAGCGTAAGAGAGCACACACGCTAAAGTCACACACACCGTGACAGCGCAACCGAGCATACACGCTGAAGTCAGACACACCGTGACAGCGCACTGGGCACACACCACCCATCACACAATATTTTCCATAGCATGTCCACACATAAGCAATTTAAATCCACACAGTTAAATCACATCCTTTCATGCATAGTTTTAAGAAAACATACGAGTATTTGTCAATAAGAATATGCATAACGTTTCACACCTTAAAAAGGGTTTTAGGATCAGAAAAACTCACCTGGTAGCAATTTCTTTCCTAATCTCGAGTCTTGCTCCGCCCGTTCACCTAATGCATAAATTATAAATTAAGTAAGTACATCTCGAGTCTTCCCCTTAAACAGGTCTCAAATAAATAACTTCGGATCATCCATTAACTATCGGGTCTGTCTAGCAAATACTAAGCCCAAGAATTAGTTACTCTTAGCCCATGAGACTTAGTCCAAACTCTAAGTAGCATCGGCCCAACATTCATTCACATCAGGCCTGCCATGCGAAGCCCAAACCGATCCGGTTTCAAGCCCAACTCCGGAACTCAAGTTCCGGTACTAAGTGCCTTCCGGAATATGCGACTTCCGGTATCCATAACTTCCGGTACCGACGACTTTCGGAACATGCGACTTCCGGTACCAAGGACTTCCGGAATATGCGACTTCCGGAACACGGCGATTTCGAACATAACCTTATTACTTCATTTTAATCGGCCTAAACGATAAAATTATTTTTCTATCAATATTTTACCATAATTAGCATGCAATAACCTTGACCTCATACCTTCCAATTTGAATCTAAATCAGTTATTTAAGACATCCGATTAGGGTTATCCCCACTTATACTCTTAACCAGTTTTCACAACTTAAACATGGAGAATGAATAGGAACTTCTTTACCCAATACTTCAAACATGAATCAGAATAATGCTGAGAGACGATTTCTTACCAGATTAAGAGCTCTTTCACTGAAAATGCTATGATCGCCTTTCTTTCCCTTCCTTTCTTCTTCTCAGCCGCCAACTTAATGAAAATGGAATGTTCAGTGTCAAATACCTAGGAATTTGTATCCCTTAAATCCTTTCACAAATTGCAAAAGAGCCCTTCAACTAAAACTTTCTTTCTTCTCGTTTTAACCACTAAACTTTCAAAACCTATCAGATTTTCGGTTGTTACAACCAAACGGTGAACGATTATCTGACTTCTGTTGGAATTTCGCAAACCTTCTATGCCGCACGCACTCCTCAGCAAAACAGAGTAGTGGAAAGGCGCAACTGTACCCTCGTCGAAGCGGCACGTACCATGCTTTCCCAATCCAAACTGCCGCTATTTCTCAGGACCGAAGCGGTATCAACTGCTTGCTATACGCAAAACCGCTCCATCATCAACAAGCGGTTCAACAAGACGCCGTACGAGATCATCAACAAACGCGTTCCGAATATCAAATACTTCCATGCATTCGGATGCACGTGCTACGTCTTAAACGACAAGGACGATCTCGGCAAATTCAGCCCCAAGGCGGACGAAGGAGTTTTCATCGGATACTCCATGCAGGCTAAGGCGTATCGCGTTTACAACAAACGGACTAAAACCGTTACCGAGAGTGTAAACATGACACTCGATGAAGCCGCAGATTTGGCTTCTGAACATATCAGTTCAGAACCCGGTTTAACTGGCGTGCTAGCTTCCGAACATCCTCATTCGGGATCTGCACAAGCGACAGTAAATCCGAATAATGCATCTTCATTGAATGCTGATCTTTCAGATTTAGATTTATTGTTTAAATACTTTTATGATGACATATTTAATGCTTCTACTCCTCCTGTCTCAGCACAACCTCGACTTGAAGCTGCTCGTATTGAGGATTCGGCGAATCTATCCGGTCCGCCGCTTTCTACAAGCATGCCATCCATCACTGTGGAGACAGCTCAACCGTCATCATCAACCTTGTCTGATACTACTGTCCCCCCGGAGGAACCAGTAACAAACCCGAAGATCGCTCCAAATGATTTGTTGATCCAAACCCTCAGTGATTTGATAGTGATTTGATAATGACTCTTCTAAGAAACACTTAGTGAAAATTGTAAGTAAACAATATGTATTAGAGTTTCACTATCGTTGATAAGTACTATGTCTCTACAGTACCGCTGATAGGAAACTCACACTCTTTAGATTAGACATTCAGCGAACACTGTTCATCAATAGAGCTCTGAGCCTGTTCAGTAACTGTGATGATTGCTGATACGTTTTAGTTGTTTACTTATGATCCCTGAAGACAAGTTTCACGTCAACAAAGGTTCTACGCTAAAGTCGAAGATCAAGCCCAAGAACCAGCGACAAGTCTACTAATGAACTGCTGCGGATATCAGCAAAGATCAGACCTGTCCACTCAACGTGAAGTATCAAGTAGAAGACTTCAGCAATCGCTGAGCTTTATCACTCGCTGATAAAGTACTGATTCAACGAAAGCTGATCATGAAGTCTTCCTCTACAAGTTACTTTTGTCCTACCCCCTTGCATGTCTCCGTACGAAATGTCAGAACGGACATCCCTTCTGTCTATTATCGTACAACCAACTCTGATTCTACACTGTACACCATGCGGCTACTAAGGTTGTCTACAAAGGTCAAGACATGCAACCACTCAGCTACTGCCACGTGTAAAGTAATACTGCCATGCATTAAATGCATGCAGTATATAAGAAGAACCCTACTTCACAATTGAAGTGCTCGGCCATCTTCTTCTTTCTCTCTTAGTGTTAGAATATTACTCTTAATATTCTTATCTCCTTTCTGTCTTAATTCTAGTGCAAGAAACTTAGTGTTCTTAACTTGTTTAGATTAGGTTAATCCTTAATCTTGTTCCGCAACAAGTTGTAAATTGTTTGATTATATCAATACACAATTTAGAAAGTAAAAATCGTGTGTTTGTATTCAACCCCCCCCCCCTTCTACAAACTTGTATAACCCTTCGGGACCAGCATGATTCGTCTTCTGCTACAATCGACGATCCACCTCTGAACTCCTCGGAACCAGAAGTTGTTCAACCATCGACGAATCCTCCCCCGTCTCCTCCGAGAAACCAGCCTGCGACACTTGAAGCAATACAAGACCTTCCTTCTGGTGATTATGTAGATCCGGACGCTTCTCACTCTACTCAACAGCCGCTTCTGCACACCACCAAATGGATGAGAGCTCATCCCCTACACCAAATCATCGGTGATCACTCCACTCCTGTTCAGATGCGAGGCGCATCAGCCAACTTTTATCTCTTCTCTGGCTTCTTAAGCAAGATCAAGCCGACGAACGTATGTGAAGCACTCGAAGATCCGGACTGGATCATAGCCATGCAAGAGGAGCTCAACTAATTCGAGGGTCTAAAGGTATGGCGACTGGTCCCACGTCCATCTCACAAGACGGTGATCGGCACCAAGTGGATCTTCAAGAATAAGAAGGACGAAGACGGCATCGTCGTATGCAACAAGGCGCGTCTCGTGGCCAAGGGGTACCGCCAACAAGAAGGGATCGACTATGATGAGACCTACGCTCCAGTGGCGAGAATCGAAGCCATACGTATGTTCCTTGCATACGCCGCACACAAAAACTTCACGGTTTTTGGCTGTAAGAGTCACTAAGTAAGCATATTTTGGGATCATTGGAAGTTTAAAGAGGGTGATGGCTGTGTGAGTCAAAATATGGTGAGATAGATGTGAAATCCTTAAAGAATGTGAGTTGTTTCTTATGTGTGAAAGAAATGTCTGATAAGGTAAAAGTTGGAGATTAAAGAATGTGTAGTGACGTCGATCACTGGTGTCGTTTCAAGACGACTTGGTTGAATGCCTTAAGTTAGGATCTTGGTGCAACAGTCTGGTTATGTGAATAATAAGAAAGTGATATCAGCATGTGGAAAGGTCGGGAGAGAGGGGCAAGTAATGTTTGGTGGGTAGTGCTCCACGCTAACGTGTGGAGGTGAAGATAGTATATCGGAATAAGTGAGTAAATTGGAAGCAGTAAACTTGACAGCAATGCCGAAAGGTGCAGTGTTGTGTAGATTGTCTTTGATAGGTGTGTGAACCGTTGGAAAGAGTATTGAGGAAGGGAATTGTGTATGAGTTTGTGTAGGAAAGGAGTGGATAAGACAGCTGAATGAGTTAAGTTTGTGACTTTGTGAGAAATGTTTAAACGATTTGGTCGTGCAGTGATTAAGCTAGTGAGAATAGTATGGTGTGACCATGGTTACTCCTCCCAGTGGAGTGAGGATAACCGGTGTTATGTTTTATATGAATGAACGAACGTGGCAATCCGGGAGGAATTGATGTGTTTCAGGATAAGTTTAATTTGAGTAGGTGAACACTTCAACGATGGGTTTGGAGGTTCCTACTCTTAGTTACGTTTAAGTATGAGGTGGTGAAGTGGTGAGGATGGGAGAATTGATTTGACGAACTATGGTCTAGGTGGTCCGAGGAAAGGGTAATGTTATCTGCATAGACGATTGTTGGGTGGTGCAAGGCAGTGAGTTGTGATACGATGAAGGAACTCGGGGTTGTGAGTTCTCGGGATGTACAGGGTTGGCCTTGTGCTAAGTTGTCAAGTGAGTGACAGTTTCTTAGTAAATGAATCTCCTGTTGTAGCGGGGGATTCCGCCAGGTTCCTTCTTAAGGGAAGTATAGATGCATGAGAAACCTTATTTAATCTTCTATCGTTAAGACCGATCGAATCGGAACAATAGCCTACGAGTTAGAGTACCGTAAGAATTGAAGGGAATGCATCCAATGTTCCATGTTTCGAATTTAACGAGGTGGTTGACTGAGTCAGAAGTGGCATTACCTTGGGGGCCGTGTCAGTTGTGGTGTGGGCATGTTACCCGCGTCCTTTCCAATAAGGAATTCCGGGGACGGAATTCTTTTAAGGGGGGAGTGTTGTAACAACCGGGTTTCCTATGGCAAGTTTGGAAGTTTAGTGTCTTTTGTCTAAAGAATGAAAGTATACTTGGAGGGCCAAAATGGAAATTTGAGAGAAGGTATTTAAAGGCACAATTCCCTAGGGTTAGCTGATTTTCATTTTCCTAATATTGTGGGTGTTGGCGGCTGTGAGAGAGCAAAGAAGAGAGAAAGAGGCACTATGAAAGAATTATTGTGCAAGGAAGGTTGTGATTCAGGTAAATCTTCCATACCTTCATAGTAATTATCATTACAAGCTTTCTCTTCTCTGTTGTCTTTGATTTTGGGATCGAAATGTGAGAAATTAGATGAAGTTTTCACCTAAACTTTCCTTTATGGGGTATTTTGAGTTTTAATGATTAATGTGTCGATTCATGAGCAAGAATGTGGGGGTTTTAACCTCGCAAATCGTTGGTAAGAAGAAATTGAGTGCGAAGTGTTCTTGGGGTTTTGGGAGCTAAAATCGATTTAGTGATTGGATGGAAACAAATCGATTCTTTTGTTTTAGGATGCAATTTATGTATAATGTTGCAATGGTATTAATCTCGCTAATCAATTGGATTTAAGAAGGTGAAAATATGGTTTTTGGTGGGTTTATCGTCGTTGTCCAGAAGAAGAAGAGTTGCAGGTTTGGCGCAAACCTGCCTTGGCGCAAAGCAGGCAGTGGCGCAAAACCCTGTTTGCGCGAGACCCTGGTGGCGCAAAACCTGGTTTGCGCGAGACTCAGGTGGCGCAAAACCCTGGTTGCACGAGACTCAGGTGGCGCAAACCCAAGCCTGGCGCAAACCTGGTTCAGCGTAAGCCATTTTTTTGATGTTGGGCTGAGAATGTCTTAATCCTTAAGGACTTTGAATGTTGTTGGGCTTGACTATATTTTAGGCCCAAATTATATTAGGGACCTAATATGAAGTAAGCGTTCTAACTATTTTAGGACCGAGATAAGAGAAGGAAGTTAGGATCCGAGGTTTAGTTAAATCTAATTATTTTGCAAATAAATTATTAGGTTTACGGACGGAACGGGACAGAAGGTTAGGAAGAGATTTGCTATCAGATGAGTTCTCTCAACCCTTTTTATGACGTACTATGTTTTACTGAATATGGTTCCTTTTTCGAGCATGAACTGATTTATCAAAGTTATGCATGTTTCTATGATTTGCATGTTTACTAGTAAATGAAAGGATGTTCAAGGTTTTCATGTATATGATTTCAAATGTTATGTGTATGCTGTATGGAGTCGGTTGCACAGTGGGGTCAGGGTACCTTGGGATTTCGAATCCCTTGGGCATATAGAGGTTAGCTTGTAGGTTGGAATTTGTTTCCTCCTACATGAAGGAACAGGGGGTCCACTTGGACTCTGGTGTAGACGAGAGAGTGTCCGTTAGGCCCCGATCGGGATAGCTTATGCGATCCCTGAACCCTGTGTTTAACCTTGTATGAAGGAAATGTGAAGGATGAGTATTTTTTTGATGAAATGATTTTTATTCTGTATCGCATGTCTATGGAGGGAATTCACTAGACCTTTTTGGTCTAACCCTCGCTTTCAAAACTAAACCATTTTCAGGTAAGCGCACAACTGGTTCTTCCAGTAAGAACTAGGAAGGACAAGAAGAAGGACTTGGAGATTAGAGCAACTCCAGATTTTGTTTATGATATCTATGGTTAGTACTCGGCTGTGGGTTTAGAGACTTCCGCTGTCACTGTTTTGTTTAGTATGTTTTAGCAATGATGTAAAGACACGTTTATTTATGAAATTCGAATACTTATTTTATGTTATTGCATGTTTATGAAAAGTGGGATGTTACATGTGCCTTCACGAGTGTTCTTGTGTTCAGGGGGAGCACACACCGGTATCAGGTAAGTTTACTCACTTGTTGAGGGGGAGCGTCACACACAATGTTTTTTAACTGATGAAAAGTTTTTTTGTGTGTGTGGATACTCCCGTGTGTTTTTCAAGTTATGTTCATCAATTGAAGGGGAGCGACACAGCGTTTTCTTTAAATGTCCAAATTTTCTTGTGTGTCGGACTCTCCATTGCACTGTCCAAGGGGGAGCAAGTCATCCCCATGCTCAGTTTGAGGGGGAGCGAGAGAATGTTCTATCAAAGTCCTAAGGGTATCATTTCTTTTGAAACTATAGGAAAGGACAATTTTTTTTAAGAAAAGTAAAAGTGTCCGGACAAGTCTCCGGATACCCATTAATCCGGATAGCTTTCCGGACCGGCTGGGTATCCGGGTAGACCCATCCGATTTACTTGGTCAACATATTAGAGCTCCGGAAACCTTTTTCTTCATTTATCCGGAATATTCATATACCCTCCATAAACCTCTCGAACTCTCTCTCTCTCTCTTGTTCGGCTTCTCTCGCAAACCTCGATTTTCACTCAGTTTTTCGTCTTCAAATCAGGTACAATCTTCGCATCACCTCTTAGATCGTTTATAATCGACTTTGTTGCACTTTACACCACAAATCGACCGCCGATTTGGTCGATTGAATATTTCCAAAAACCCCTTTTGGGTTTCCACGACCTCGTGTCTTTTCGGTGCATTCTAGGTCGATATAGTTGCGATAGTATGTTTATATGCTTCATTCGAAACTCCTTACATGCTTTATAACCTGATTGGGACTGAGATTTGTGCGTTTGATCTGATTGACTGTCGTCCGGACACATTCTTCGTGTCCGGAAACCATCAAAGTTATGATGTTTTGTCCGGATTCTCTCTTGAAATAGATATTTTTCCCGGAAACATCCAACATCCGGAAAACCTAGTTGTCCGGAAACCTCAGGGTTTCCGGTAAGTTCAACTACCGGATTGATTGATGTGTCCGGACTCCCATTTGTCCGGAAACCACTGTCAATCGGAAACCATTTTGTCCGAATTGTTCATTTTATCCGGAAACCTTCTTCCTATCCGGAATATGTTGCTGTCCGGACTCCTTTTGTCCGGAGAGTATTGTTGTCCGGAAAGCTTTGTTTTCCTATCATTATGTTCGGACACCTTTGTGTTTGTTAGTTCTGTACCTGTTTTTCTTACTGCAAGTCCTCAATCTGTCTCAGATTGAGCCATTTAATGCAAAGGTATGCGCCGGAACTTGTTTATCCGTCTTGTTTTCTAACTTTAGGTCTTTTACAGATATTCCATGGCGGATCAAGAACAACAACAAAATCCGGAAGAGCAAATTCCTCAAGAGGAATTCATCGACGAAGCCTCCGATAATGCTTTGGTCGCCCCTGACCATGGCATAGAGATAGAGGCCAACAACCATCACTTGGACGCCGCTCAGTTCCGACCACAACCACAACACCGTGTGATTGTGGATATACTAATGCGTCACCCTCTCCGTGAGGCCCTCACTGCTACAGCTGACGTCCCAGTGCTATACGTATATTAGGTATGGCTCTCTGCCCAAGTCATTACGGCGGGCAATTCCCAGACTATCACGGCGCAGATCGACAACCAACCTTTCACGCTCACACTTGAGTCCTTCCGGCGTCTACTGTCACTTCCTGAAGCCAACGTCAGCGAACATCAACGATACGACCCCGCGGTCAATGACGAGACTCTGTGCACTCAAGTCCGCGCTCTCGGATACAACCACGACCTCAACCGTCCTTCCGCGTTCAACAGAAAGTACCTGGCCCCCATCTGGTACACACTGTTCACGATTCTGAACAGGTGTCTCTCATCCAGATGGAAGGGCATCGACCAGTGCACCGGCGACTTCCTACGCTTATTTCATGCCGTGTGCTACAACTGACACGTGGACTTCGCGATGATCATCTGGCACAAACGGGTCCAAGCTATTCGTCAAATCGGAGGATCGAAGCAAAAGAAGTTCCTTCCATACCCACGTTTCCTCTCTCTGGCTGTGCGACATCATATGGACACGAATCCAGCAATATCGCGACGTCTTAACCATCCGGTATGTCCTCCTCACCACTTGCAATATATGGTGATTCGTAACCCGTCCAACTCCATAGCCATGCCCATACCTGAAGTCCTACTGGCTCACGCGGATCCCACTGCACCAAGTATAGTAGCATATAGGGAAGCGTTAGGGAATCCCATGGTCCAGCCAGTGCGGAGGGACCTCCCCAGGGACTTAGACCCGAGCGACGTGAGCGTCCTAGGACAAGAGGAGGAAGGGCCCGGGAAGCAGGGGCTCCCGGGCGGGCTGTGATAAGAATTCATGGGAGGGGAACTGGAGCGAGCGGTGCATTGGATCCGCGTCCTAGTTCTAGCCAATCCCAGCAAGCCGGTCCTTCATCAAGACCAATGCTTCACCGTGACCCGGAACAGTACCTATCTGATCCTCCTTCACATTCCCGACATGCTGAAGACGTGGAATCCGACTCCACCGAGTCCGATACGACCCGTGCCATACGGATATCGTTAATACCTCCTCGTATCGGACCAAACCCAGATTTAACCGAAGGCATCCAATCTGCCTCACCTTTTACCCCACTCACCCAAACTGATATGGGAGTTATAAGGAGAACCGAGGGAGTATTAGGTGATGAGTTAGACCATGTGAGACGGAGGGAACTGCGTTCGAAAGCGAACCAAGAAATATTGAGCCGTAAAGATAAAAAGGCTCCTGAGCGACCCCAACCGAGCGTCACTCGGGTAGCCACATCTGCTATCCCGTCTCATCCGTTGGGACGGGGTATTGAAGAAGCCGTCGTGGACCCAGCGGCGCAATTGCACAACCTCCTCAGCCACTCATCCATCTCTCAAAAGATGGGTGTTTCAACTTCTCACGGGGATCAAGCACAACTTCTACTGGTCTCTCAATCGGAGAGTACTAGTATTGAAATAAGAGACCAGCAACCCCCGGTCTCGACTTCTTTCAGTGCACAATTGAGTCTAGCGCCACTTGATATATTACATTCTTCGGCTAGGACACAAGATGAGATCCCACAGATCGAGGCTCTTTATGACCCGATCGGAACTTCCATAGGATCTCCGCCTTTAAGTGGAATCCGAGGATCGGAAGGAAATCCTACCACGGCTATCCCTACGCCAACCATGAACGTAGGTGGCTCTGCCTCTGCGGCAGATGCTTCAACGGGCAATCTAAGTGATCCCGGAGTTACTTTACCCGACTTTCTGTCACAAGGGTCTCTGGACAGCACCCTCAAGGCTGTCCGCGAGGCAATGGAGCAGCGCCTCACCGCCGAGCTCGACAAAATTAAGAGCTTAATCAAAGGTAAAGAGAAGGTCATCGAAACTGAAACCGCGCCTACACCTCCATCGGCTCCCGTTCAGCCTATCTATTCGGTGGACACCTTAAAGACGATGCTTCTAGCCCAACTGCTCCAGAATGCCGAAACTGATGCAACTACCGAAGCAGACCTGATCTCCATTCTGAAATCACAGGTCACTGCTCCTTCGTCATCGATCACCACTCGGAAGGATAACCTTGACTCGACTCTTAAGGGCGTTCAACAAGCACTCACAACGCTGTCCGAGAGAGTCAGATCACTCGAAGATACCTGCAAGAGTCAAGCAGGCGGTCTAAAGCGCAAGCACGATGACCAGGATGATCCTGATCACCGTGAGGGGGAGAAAAGACAAAGACTAACCGAGACCGCCCAGATCCTCACTGAAACTATTGTGGTTCATCCGGAACCCTCAACTGCGGCAACTACAATCGAAGATGCACCCGAAGCCGAGTTGCCTTTAGCCGAGATGGAAATTGATATGGACATCTCCGATGACGAAGACCCGACGATTGAAAAGTCTGAGGGAACAACACAGGAATTGGTCACAGACGACACATCAGATATGCCGATACTGGATTTGATTGATCCAGACTGCGAGATCAACCCGGAGACCGAAGATGCATGGTATGAAAAAGCCGCCAGTGCCACAAATCTCCAGGTAAACCTGATCTTCCTTACTGATGAAGATGATAACGTAGACTACGACCAGTTTCTGCTCCAAAATTTGTATGGTACTCCCGTTTACTCAGCTCAAGCCGCCGAAACTTCTACAAGACCCAAATCTACAACTGTCGATATTCCGACATCTCCTCAGCAACAACCGACAGCTTCTGATCTTCCTCCTCCTTAACAGCAACAAATCCGATGGGAGAAGATCATGATCCTCGTTCCTCACCTGGAGGAATCTCTGAAGAAGTTGTGCGTCCACAGGTTACGCCCAATCGAGCCGACTTTCTGCATTGGTATTTACAGCTCAAACCCAGAATACCAAAGCCAGTACATAAACGTGATGAAGCGGTGTCTGCCAGTTAGCCAAGTCCGAACCAAGCATAAGATCACCGAAGTGCTGAATATCCAATCCGACCGAATTCTGAAAGTCAATTATCCTGTATTCACCGTCCGACGCGAAGATGGTAATGAATGGAGATTCTCTAAAGCCGACTTCCAGCACCTCCAACCGTTCGACTTCCTGGTAATACTGAAAGACCTCCGTACAAGAACTATCCGACCGCTTCAAGTAACAAAAGCGCTCGAAGTTGTTCGTCGATTCCTAGTCCGTACCATCATGATGTCTTATCTCACGGACTTCCAAATGGCAATCGAGAACATAGCGAATAAGGTAAACCTGATAAAGCCCGATCTGAAAGCACCTGAGTTGAAGATGTATCCCGAGAACGCACTGCTTCTGGAACCAGAATTTGGGATAGTCTACATCAACTAACATAAAGAAAAGAGATTTATGCGCTTCAGTCAGGTAGACCGATTCTGCGACGGCACACTCTTCAAAGTCCAAGATGCTCTTCGAGAGATCATCGCTTTCGAATCCGAAAATCGAAGGCTATCGTATGTTCCCAATCCGAATGAAACTACTGCTCGAAAAGCCTTAGAAATGGTTGAAGAGCGCATCGACTATCGTCGTGCTATCAGATGGTTCGAGGTACACTTTGCGCTCCGTAAAAGATATGTTCATAACTGGCGCGAAATCGAACTTCAATACAAAGGGGGAGATTGTTAGGGCAATATATTTGGTTGTATAGAAGTTCAAGGGGCTGTTTGTAATTCTTTAATTTGAGCCTAGTTAGTGAACGGGCCGTGGGCTTGTTAACCACGGGCCCGTCATATATATTGTTTGCTTAGCCTTTGTTTTTAGGCTAGTTGTTCATTTTGCTTTCATAATTCGTATTGTAAACTCTCTCAAGTTGAAAGCTAATTGGATGACCAGTTGAAATCATAATTATTGTCTTACATAAAGTCAAAATTTGTTTTGGGTTTCAATTACTCTAGGACCCAGTGTATGTATACAAAATTAATTATGATTCGGAAGCAAGTTGCATTGGGCTTAATCCTATTTTAAGATCCAGTAATAAATGATAAGAGGCCCGGTGTCCAATTTGTTTTGGGTTGAGAATTTAAGAAACCAGAATGGAGAAATTAAATTAGAATAGATCTGGTATAGATTAAAAAGGATCTGATATTTAATTAATGGTCCGAAATTATTATTTCGGGTCCAGATTAGAGAAGGATCTATGATTAGAAGTTGAGTTGTCACTGATTAAATTATAAATTATGATTTAGATGTAAGGACGGTTCGGAACGAGATTCGTGGTTAGGAAAGTAACTGCTACCAGGTGAGTTCCCTTAACCCTTTTTACGTGGAATGAAAGTTAAAATGTTTTTACTGATTATGGTGTATTTACGAGCATGATTTATTTACAAGCTTTTACGTATGCTTTCCCATGAAAAGTATGTTTTACCGAAATGATCATTCAGCAAGATGAAATGATTTATAAAGTCATACACGAATTTCATGTTTCATGATTTATGATGAACTATGTGTATGTTATGTGGAGTGATAAGTGCGTATTTCGACATATATTTTATATTAAATCTCCCTAATATTAATATTAATTAGATGCTTAAAATACCCATTTTGTTATGTTTTAGTATTTTATCGTTTATAATTATGTTTATTTAAATAATTGTGTATTATGGTGTTTTTATGCCAAGGAAATTACAACGCGTCGAAAACGGGATCGAGAAACGGAGAAACGAGCGAAAACGAGAAATCTGCAAAATACGACAGAGGCTGGCGCCGATGCCTCCGCGCCGATCCATCGGCGCCAAGCAGATTGGCGCCAAGCTCTGCATGTTGAAGTGTGAACCGAAAACGATTTTGGCTGCTTGGTTCTCCTTTTGGCCGAATTTTCTGACTTTGGCTATGCATGTGGAGCTGCCTTATCCCTTGTGATGATGTCCTAGAAGTGCTTGTCCCATTCTCACTTGTAATCCATGGCTATATATAGAGAGCCATGGTTGTTGTTTGTAATATCCCTCATCCCATAATATCCCACATATCCATTCTATCTTACTATCATCTTTGGTATCTCTTGTTTCTTATTCTTCATCACTTGTTTTGGAGAGCAACACAGGTATCTTAGTTATTGTTTTCTTAGTTAATATTTCTTCTCACACAATGAGTGTGTAACCATTTGATTGGGATTGTGTTGAGACTTGTTAATGTTCAATATCATTTGGTTTCTATTTGTGCAATTCTTGTTCTAAAGATTATATCATTATTAAGTTATTGATATAAGCAAATCTCTTATGTCAATTAATCTAATCGTGATTTGCTACACGAGATATGGAATCCGTAATTGTTCAATGTCTTGTGAAGTGGTAACACAACACCTCAATTGATTGGGTGTCTGATTAATTTTAGTGTTGTAGAATTGTATAATCTAACTTTAATGATCGAGCGTTCGATTATTAGTTAGGATTGGTGTTTGTTTGCTTTTAATGCAATTGACAAGTTAAGTTTGAGTTCTTGACCAAACTTAGCTTTGTCAATTAGGAACTAGTTCATCGAGCTTCTCATGCTAGTTTAATAATAAGAACAAACGGAGTGTTTGGCGCATGTCGACACTTACGACCAATCTAGAATAAAATGAGAAAATGCTTTTGTAAAACAAGTCTATGATACACAATCCAATCAAGGTTTACACTCATTGTCGTTTTATATTTATTACTATTTTCAGTTTTTTTTATTTATGTCTAGTTTAAATATCTTTAAAACCCCCCTTTTTTATATAAAGCGTACGAATTAACATCATTCACATCCAGTCCCTGTGGAATCGACCTGACTTACCGCTATTGCAAATTATTGTGATTTTGGAGAAGTTAGAAACAAAATTATTATTCTTTGACGGATTCGATGCCGGTCATGGAGTCGGTCTGCACAGTGGGATCTGAGTACCTCGGGATCCGATGATCCCTTGGGTAATTGTGACGAGCCTGTAGGAGGAAATTCGTTTCCTTCCTACTCGAATTTGTGACGAGCTTGTAAGAGGGAATTCATTTCCTTCCTACTCGAATATAGGGGAGTCTGCTTGGGCCCAGGTATGAGGCGATAGGGGAGTCTGCTTGGGCCCCGATCGCGGTTAGCTTATGTGATCCTCAAACACTGTGCAGTACCATGATTTATGCTTATGTGGAGAGTGTTAATGAGTTTTATAAAATGATTTTATATTGTTGATATATGTTGTTTACGGAGGGAATTCACTAGACCTTTTTGGTCTAACCCTCGCTTTTCAAAACTAAACCATTTTCAGGAAAGCAAGTAGTAGGAGGCTCAGGTAAGTGAGCAAGAGCAGGATAGAGTACAAGATGCAGATAGAGACAGTGTCTGTGCCACTTTTAGAAGCTAGTACGTTCTCAGTTGTGTATAGGTTGTTTCCGCCAACCTAAGTTTTGGAGGCTGATGTAATGAAATTTTGGGACCCAGTTTTGTAATGTTTATGATTTAATGCCATGTTTGTCTTGTAATAGTTTTGGGTCGTTACATTATTTATAGCATTTTCTTCAGGAAATGCTAATGAACCTGTTCGGCGGGATTGATGATTTTTCATCAAAAGCTCATTGTTTTGTTCAGCAACAAGTAAACATGAATTATGCTCAGAATATCTTGTGAATCTCTGCATTCGGTATTGTTGTTGCAAAGTAATGTTTGATGCATGGAAAGTGGAGTAGGTTTTCTCCAACATATCCGCATCAGTAATACTTTGTCCATAAAACCGAAGTTGTCAACATATTCTGAACAATGCAGAGCTATAGTCATTTCACTTTTTTAAAATCTTGAAATCCTAAAGTTCTCCATTCATCTCTTGCAGCTAGAAGTAAAACTTCATTTTGATGATCAAATCTATCTTTAAGGTCTTCCCACAGAATGCTTGGATCACTAATGTTGAGGTATTCAAATTTTAACATATCGTCAACATGTTTCCGAAGGAAAATGTTGACCTTTGCTTTGTCTTGCGACGAGCAATCATTGTTTTCTTCTAAAGTGTCTAAAATTCCCATAGATTCAAGGTGCATTTTGACATCCATAATCCAGGACATATAGTTCTTGCCATTCACATCAAGAGCCGCAAACTCAATATTTGCAAGGTTCGACATATTGTGGCTATCAATCAACAAAGAAAAATTAGAATCCATTTATGTCTACAAATATTGAAATACAAAGAAGTGGAAGAACCAAAAGTACAAACATGCTTAAGAAAAAATAAAACTCGTCGGGTTGAAGATTACTGACAGGAATGATTAGTAATATAAGTATTACAATGACGAAAATTAGGAGGGGATGAAGCATCTTCGGAAAAATCTTCTTGATTATATGAACTTGTAAAAGAAGAGTTAAGTGTGTTGAGAAAGAATTTAATGGTTAATTTATAGTGTAAAATGTAGCCGTTGGAGATGTTTATTACCGTTATATATATATATATAGCCGTTGGAGATGATTTTAAAAATGATAATTAATACATAAAATCAATAAAGATTATAATATCAGTGATGATAGATATAAGATATAATTAGTAATATAAAATAAGAAATGTAAACAAATGTTAGTATGCTTAGATAAAAATTAGCAAGAGAATAAACATACACATAAATAAATGTTGAAAGATTAGTATGACAATAATTAAAGTATGCATAAATAAAAGTTAGTATAAGCATGAAAGCATAAATAAGATTAGTATATACATAAATAAAAGTTAGAAATGTTAGTAGTCATAATAGAAATGTTAGTAGTCATAATGTATAAAATAATAAGTCATCAACTTTCATATTGTTT
Organism: Saussurea involucrata; assembly: GCA_033807775.1. NCBI lineage: Eukaryota > Viridiplantae > Streptophyta > Magnoliopsida > Asterales > Asteraceae > Saussurea > Saussurea involucrata. The sequence goes on from CM066313.1 coordinate 83,355,500, forward strand.
ATTTTGGTGTTATACCTTCTTAACATATAGGATTAAGGAAATACATACCTTGATCAGAGCTCTCGTGCTGATAACGTGTTATAAATTAACTAAGATTACCACTAGATTAGCAATAGATTAAGAGATTTATAGAGAAAGGATGAGAGAAAGTTGAAGAGTACAAAATACTTATGCAAGTATATTGATGTGTATTTTACATTACATAAAGGGGGTATTATACTACATAATGACTAATCATCTACATGGTTTAGATGGGTAATTATTTAGCAACTTGGATGTGGATTCGACATGAGAATTGAAATTCTCATCCACCAAATTAAGCCCATACTCAATATAATATTATTACAATATTACAATATTTTGATTGTTCTATAATCTTCCTTTATTCATATTGTTGGATGTTGGATTAATTTAATTAAAAGTCTTGATTTATAACCATTGCTGCATTCCTTTTAATTTTTGGTTATGTAAGAAATAAAACAAATTCAAATAAAAATATATGTTAAATATTAATAAAAAAATAATAAGAATAAAGGTTATAATAATATATATTGTTGTTAAAAATGTGAGATAAATAATATTTTGCTTTGTTGAAATATTAATATTGAATAAATAAAACAATAGAAATTAGTTAAGAAAAATGAAAGGATTAACTCATTTAATGCTACATTTGATTTTAAAGAATGTTTTTTTTTGCAAACAAAGTTTTTTTTGCTAACAAAAGGTTTACTAATGTGGGTCAACACTATCACTTGCTACAAAATAATGATCTCCTCATTTCTTATACACATTTCACTCTTTCAAACATTCTTTTTCTCACCAATGTATGATTAGCCAAAACACACCACATTTCAAGATTTGATGTATATAAACAAAGCTTTTTTGCAAACAAAGTTTTTTTGCCAACAAAAGGTTTACTAATGTGGGCCAACACTATCACTGGCTACAAAAAAATGATCTTCTCATTTCTTATACACATTTCACTCTTTCAAACTTTTTTTTTCTCACTAATGTGGGATAGCCAAAACACACCATATTTCAAGTTTTGATGAATACTCAAACCACATTATGCCACCTCATACATGGCGGTTCTCCTTCAATATATATATATATATATATATATATATATATATATTGATGATTTACCACAAAGACATTGTTTTAACAATTTATTACATAAACTAGGTTCGAACCGTGTATTACACGGGGTAATTTAAAAAATTAAATCATGCCGAAAACTTATCAACTATTATGAAAGATTAATTTAAAGTGAATTGACAAGAAGCATAACAATTTGACTTTAAAAATATCATTAACTAACCATCTGTTGATAACTGATATTATATAGTTCAATTAAAATTAGAGGAAATAATATAATCATGATTAAGAAAGTATAAATAATTACATATACTATGCAAAAATATTTGCATATTTATATTTTTGAAAAAGGTTCGAACTCGTAATCTAAAAGTCAGATGATAAGTGATATTTTTTTCCAAGTAATTAAATCTCTTATGATAATTCTAAGGGTGTTTTGTTGACAGAATGGAATTTGATAGAATTGTATTTCGTCGAAGGAATTCGACTTTGAAGTAAAAATTGATATGAAATTGCAAAAAGAAAATCACGACAATTTAGTGATTATTTGTATCAAATCCCATACTAATTTCAACAAATCTCATACTAATCACGACACATTAATTCGTATATATTTATGATATTTAATAATAAAATTAAATCCAAAAATATTCAATATTGGACTCATTTTGAAGGTATTGAGGAAGCGATTACAATGGTAGAATTTGTAAAAAATAGAAATGTTTTTTTGATGCACTTTAGTTCATATACATTATTTATGTTAATATGATAAGAGTCTAAAATAAAAAGTAAGGGATTAAAAGTAAACTACATATCTAATTATAAGGGTAGTAAATGTAACGTATAAATTAAAAAAATGAATTAAGGAGAGATTTAAGGAGGAGTGAATGTGGGTGTGCTAATTAAACTTATAATGTAAACTGCGTCCAGATACATGTTTAGGCGGGAAAATACTGAAGTCGGCTCACCAGAAGACGACACGTAGCAGGCTAGTTACTTATTTATTATATGTAGAGATTGAACTTTTTTTGCAAAAAAAGGTTTACTAATGTGGGTCAAGACTATGATTTGCTACAAAAGAATGAGCTCCACATTTCTTATACACATTTCATTCTTTCAAACTTTTTTTTCACCAATGTGGGATAGCCAAAACACACCATATTTTAAGATTTGATGTATATAAACAAAACGTTTTTGCAAACAAAGTTTTTTTGCCAACAAAAGGTTTACTAATGTAGGCCAACACTATCACTTGCTACAAAAGAATGATCTCCTCATTTCTTATACGCATTTCACTATTTCAAACTTTCTTTTTCTCACCAATGTGGGATAGCCAAAACACACCATATTTCAAGTTTTGATGAATACTCAAACCACATTATGCCACCTCATACATGGTGGTTTCTCCTTTAATATATATACTAGTGTGGTCACTGCGCATTGCACGGTGACGATTATTGTTTTTAAAGGAACGCAATATAACATAATAATGTATTTTCAAATGTGATTAATTTTGCATATATCAATAATAGTTTTTAAAATAGTATATATGTGCAAAAGATATAATGATATTAATTTATTACAATGAAAGTTATTAAAAACTACTTATCTTATTCTTATTGACGAAATTAGAATCTTAAAACCATATCATCTTCATGAAGAATGTTATAAAAGTTTAATACACTCTTAATATAAGCAAATTTTAGGCAAATGGGTCCGGCAACTACTCATCAACATTAAAAAAAATTAAAAGATGTTGACAACAATCTTAAAGCCATATGGTAAATAAGGTTCCCTAACTATGCTCGACAATGGCCATGCAAGTTACTCTACGAATGTTAGTAATTTGTTTATTTAGAAGTCACGATTTTAATTGAAATCTCATTTAAGGTGACAAAGTGACGAGTTTAATTTTGTAACAAATTTAATTGAAATCTCTTTTATAGTGATGAAAAAAACATTCTATCATATTTCAATTGAAAATTTGAAGGGTGTGCCAAGTTGTGCTAGTAGTGTATGCTAAAGAGACACATGACCAAGTTAGATAATGGATATTCCTACATAAAAAATAAAACTAATATCAAGTGGGGTCGATGACCCACATATCAAATATTTAACTGATAAAAACAAATACTCTACTTGAGCTTTTGCTGAGATTCAAGAAAAATGTATGTTTATCCTATTGTTGATCCTTTATTTTTGTAGTCACCCTCATCTTGCCACTTTCATTTCATTATCTGATGTGGGATGTAAACAATAAATTGAAAAAAAATTGGCCTTTTCTTTTTTGTATCTACTTCCTTCATGCCTTTTTCATTCCCTCATCCAATGTGAGATGCAAACAATAATATGAGATAATAGTAGATATTAAAGTAAAAAAAGAGTTCATGTTTATGAAGAAAAAAAACATTCTATAATATTTGAACTGTAAATTAGAGGGGTTCTCCAAGCCTTGGTAGTTAGTATTGTAAGACCAAGACAACGCGTAAAGAATCACATCATAAAAAAAAATAAAAAACCAAGTAGGACGATGACCAAGATATTGGATTTTAAACTAAACAAATATTATACTTGATCTTAACCAAAAGGCGGATATTCGGGGAATATATGCTTGTTCCATTGTTACCATTTCTTTTTGTATCTACCCCCTCTTGTCACTTTCACTCCATCATCCAATATGGGATACTAACAATATTGAGAAAAAAACGGCATTTTTTCTTTTTGTATCCACATCCCTTATGCCTCTTCCATTTCTTTTATCCAATTTAGGATCCAAACAATGATGTGACAAACTAAGAAAAATATATACTATATTTGATCTTAACCAAAAAGCTTAGAACCTGAAAATGTATGTTAAACTTCAAAAAACATATACTATACTTGATCATGACCAAAAAGTCAAGATTAGAGAAGATATGTTTGTTCCAACTTCCATGTTAGTCATTTCTTTTTGTACTTACCTCTCTCTTGCCACTTTCATTACATCACCCAATGTGGGATGCAAACTATATTGAGATAAAAAAAATGTCCCTTTTCATTTTCTATTCACCTCCCTCATGCGTATTTCATTCTTTCATCCAATGTAGGATGCAAAACATGAGGAAAAAATATGATTTATAATGCCTAGGAGTTGCCACCTCATTCTCCATGATTGTTGTTTTTTATATATAAAGATACGCAGATGAATTAATTGATATATTGACGTCTCAACACGTAGACTAAAAATAACTATTTTTTATTAAAAACTGGGGGTTTAAAAATGACATGTGTAACTAAATGACCCTTTTAGTTTTTATAGGCTTCTCCTCATCTTTTATATACCCTCCTCTTCTATTGATATATCGCTTTTTCTCATCAATGTATATTGATGTTTCAACATGTAGACTAAAAATAACTATTTTTTTATTAAGAATTGAGGGTTAATGTAACAACCCAAAATAACCAACACGATAACATAGACAAAAAGCCCATAAGGGTCCCAATTACATCAAAGGTTAATAACATTCTCATAGTTTAACAGTTCACATACGAATACAACCGAGATGTCTAACTAGCATAATATGAGTAATGACGGTCTCTACTCCCATCCCAACGAGCTTTAAGCTTTCTCTTTCCCCTTAGAAGCAGCTCCTAAGCCATCCTTACCTGAAAATGGTTTTGAATTTTGAAAGGGAGGGTTAGACCATGAGGTCTAGTGAATTCCCCCTTGAAAACGTGTTCACGCAAACCATTTAAAAATATCACGTCGTTCCATAATACAATAACATTTCAAGCCATGAATTCAAACAAGGGTGTAGCACAGTGGTCTCATGTCCATCACCTCATATGAGGTCAACACGCGGGGCATCCACAGTAGATCCCCTCGGCACTCGGTCAATGCCGTATTTGTGTGCACTCAAAACGGATTCGAGGTACACGGTCTAACTTGTCCACCAAATCTTCTCAACCATCCATGTCCAACACCACTGTGCAACCTGACTCCACACATAGCAATAACCATAAAAGTATGCATTTAAACGTACTTGAGGGTATACCTCCATCAATAGAAAAATATTACATTTTCATGTCAAAAGTAACTTATGCTCATAATCATTTTATAAACCAAATTCAGTCATTTAAAACCTTCACAAATCATTTAAAATGAGGTAGAGTGTAAAGGGAACTCACCTGAAACTCGGCTAAGCGACACCCTAACCGAAGCTCACTTTATCACCAACCGAACACCTGAATTGGGGTTAATAAAGGTGGTGTTAAACTCCCTAATTATTCCCCAAAACACACCTAAGATAACCCTTAAGTGATACCCCCAATCCTAGCCTCAAAACAATACACGAAACGAAAGTCGGAAACGCAAAACAGCAGCTGGCGCGCTAGCCAACTGGCGCCACCACTGGAGCGGGTTTCTGGACAGTAGCTGGCGCCAGTTCTGGCGCGGAGCACCTGCACTTCCATTTCAGTCGAAAATGACTCTTTCTCATCCCTAATTCAACCCAAGTCGATTTTTGAGTCTTCCAAACGACATAATCGATGAACCAATCTTTCCCCACAATTCCTCAATCAATAAAACATCAAACAACTCAAAAACCCATTCAATGATCCACCTATTCAAATCATCAAAATCAATTTGTTGCCAAAACTCACATTTCTCCATGGAAATGGTGTAAGTTCTAAAAAAAGGGTTTGAAATCTAACATGAACTGAGCAACCATTCCATTTCCATTGGAAATCAATCTCGAGATTTAACAAGAAGTTGAAAACAAATTACCATTCAAGTTTTTCTACCCAGAACTCAAGAAGATGAAGATGGAGGAAAGAATTTATACCTAGGAATTGAGCTCCTTCCCTTTCTTGATTCTATCTTCTTGCTTCTTTCTCCACAAAAGCTCCAATTTCCTTCAGCCCTCCTCTCCAATTGTGTAGCCGCCAAATGATGATCAAGAAGGGTTTCACCATTCTATTTACATTCTAGATTTACACTCATGCACTTAAGTTTCCAAGTCTCACAATTTGACCCCAAAACTTCCTTTTAATTCAAAATTCTACAAAAAGAAATATGGGATGTTTCATCACCTCCCCCTTAATAGAATTCCGTCCCCGGAATTCCATCACTGAAAAGGTGCGGGTACTTTGCCCTCATCTCGGACTCGGTCTCCCACGTCGCCTCCTGTTCCTTGTGAAATCGCCAATGCACTTTCACCAGATTTATTTTATTGTTCCTCAGTTTCTTGACTTTACGGTCAGTGATAGCCTCGGGTTCCTCCACAAAGTTTAATTTCTCATCAACTTGCACTTCATGTAACGATATAGCCATATCAACTTTCGCTAAACATTTCCTTAGATTTGACACGTGGAAAGTGTTGTGAATTCTTTGCAACTCCTCGGGTAGTTCCAATTTATACGCTACCTCCCCAATGCGCTCGATGATCTTAAACGGTCCAATGTAGCGGGGACTCAACTTTCCCCTCTTCCCGAATCGAATCACTCCCTTCCAAGGTGATACTTTTAGCATCGCCTTATCCCCAATTTGGAATTCAATGACTTTCCGCCTCTTGTCTGCATAACTCTTTTGTCGATCACGCGCAACTTTCAATCTTTCTCTCACTTGATCGATCTTATCTGCAGTCAATTATACTATCTTGGGTCCGGCCAGTTGCTTTTCTCCGACTTCATTCCAACAAAGAAGTGTTCGGCACTTCCTACCGTAGAGCACTTCTAAAGGTGCAGCCTTTATGCTAGCATGATAACTATTGTTATATGCAAATTCGATCAACGATAAATGATTCTCCCACGAGCCTTGGAAATCTAACGTGCAAGCCCTCAACATGTCTTCCAGAGTTTGGATAGTCCGTTCGCTCTGGCCATCGGTCTGCGGATGATATGCGGTGCTCATCTTGATTTGAGATCCCATTTCTCGTTGAAAGCTCCTCCAAAAGGTCGACGTGAATCGACTATCGCGATCCGAAACTATCGACGACAGTACCCCATGGCGGGTTACTATTTCATCAATGTACAACTTTGCCAACCTCTCCATCGAGTACGATTCTTTTATCGGTAAGAAATGCGTCGATTTGGTGAGCCGATCTACAATCACCCAAATGGTGTCGAAGCCCTTTGCAGTTCTAGGAAGCTTCGTCACGAAGTCCATCGTGATTTGGTCCCACTTCCAAACCGGAATATCCAAGGGTTGGAGCTTACCGTACGGTCGTTGATGCTCCACTTTTACCCTCAGACAAGTATCACACCTCTCCACAAAATATGATATATCCTTTTTCATACCCGGCCACCAATAATTTTGTCGTAGATCTCCGAACATCTTATTTGTTCCCGGATGGATGGAGTACTTTGACTTGTGAGCCTCCTCCAATATCAGTTTTCGGACATCCCCCAGCTTTGGAACCCAGATTCTACCATTGAGGCATTTTAACCCCCGACTGTCTTCTACCAAGGAGTCCACATTCCCCACCATCCTTTCTTTCTTGAGGTTCTCGACCGCCATCGCTTCCGTTTGCTATTTCTTTGTCTCTCCCAACAGGTTAAACGTGACTTCGACCCTTAAGGCCAAGATCTTTGAAGCTTCTCCTCTTTCCTTACGGCTCAAGGCATCGGCCACCACGTTGGCCTTCCCGGGATGATACTCGATCTCACAGTCGTAATCAGTCAACAATTCCATCCACCTACGCTGTCGCATATTTAGCTCTTTTTGATCGAAGATGTGACGAAGACTTTTGTGATCTGTGAAGATTTGACACTTCGTCCCATACAAGTAATGCCTCCAAATCTTTAAGGCGAAAACAACGGCTGCCAATTCCAGATCGTGTGTGGGATATCGCTTCTCATGCTCCTTCAATTGACGGGATGCATAAGTGATCACCTTCCAACGCTGCATCAAGACACATCCCAAACCTAACTTGGATGCGTTGCTATACACCATAAAGTATTATGTTCCATCCGGTAAAGATAGAATTGGAGCACTACTCAACATTTCTTTTAACTTCCGAAAGGCTTCTTCTTGGCTTCCGGCCCAACTGAACATGACATTTTTCTTAATCAAGGAAGTCAACGGAGTAGCGATACTTGAAAAATCTTTGATGAATTTCCGGTAATACCTCGCTAACCCGAGAAAACTACGGACTTCTGACGGCGTCCTAGGCGGTTCCCAATTTCTAATGGCCTCCACCTTTGCTGGATCAACCTTAATTCCACTCTAGGACACTACGTGTCCTAGAAACTGCACTTCCCGAAGCCAAAATTCACATTTTGAGAACTTGGCATAAAGCCTTTCCCGTTTCAACAATTCCAACACAGCCCTTAAATGCTCCCCATGCTCTTTCTCCGACTTCGAGTAGATAAGAATATCGTCAATGAAGACGATCACAAATTTATCCAAGTAGGGCTGGCACACCCTATTCATCAAGTCCATAAAAGCGGTGGGAGCGTTCGTCAGTCCGAACGGCATCACTAAAAATTCTTAATGGCCGTAACGGGTTCGGAAAGTTGTCTTTGGAATGTCTTCCTCACGTACTTTGAGTTGGTGGTATCCCGATCTCAGATCTATTTTCGATAAGTAACTAGCCCCTTGCAACTCATCAAACAAGTCGTCAATTCTGGGAAGCGGATACTTGTTCTTAACGGTGACTTTGTTGAGTTCGCGGTAATCGATACACATCCTCATTGTTCCATCTTTCTTCTTCACGAAGAGCACCGGTGTACCCCACGGCGAGGTACTCGGTCTCACGAACCCCTTGTCTAACAACTCTTGAAGTTGAGTCATCATCTCCTTCATTTCGGATGGTGCCAACCGATATGGTGCGCGAGCTATTGGATCGGCTCCCGGCACCAAGTCGATCCGAAACTCGATTTGACGATCCGGTGGTAGATCACTCAAATCATCCGGAAATACTTCTGGGTACTCACCCACTATTGACACTCCCTCTACCCCACGTTTTCCTTCTTTGCATCCACAACATAGGCTAGATAACTTTGACATCCTTCCTTAGACATTTGGTAGCTTTAATCATAGAAATAAGGCTAGATTTCCTATCTCGACGATTCCCATAAATCACCACCATCCCCTTATCCGGTAGGTGGACATGTATTAACTTTTTGTTACACACAATGTTAGCGTTATTTTTCCCTAACCAGTCCATCCCCAACACTATATCAAACTCCCCCATCGGCATGGGATACAATTGCAATGGTACCAAACTCCCCTCTATGTCTATACAACACCCCTCAACCACATCACTAACAAATACCCGATTATCATCGGCGGTCTCCACTTCTAAGGCAAGACCCAAACGCTTAGGTTTCACCCTCAAACATTTCACAAAATCAGGAGATACAAAAGAGCGATTCGCTCCCGAATCAAATAACACTTTGGCACAAATAGAATTCACCAAAAAGGTACCTGTCACAACATCTGGAGTCTCCTCCGCCTCGACCGCAGTCATGCAAAATGCACGCCCCTTCGCACGTGTCGGTTCTTCCTTTCTCTCGTTTCCTTGGTTCCCTTGACGACCCCCATACTGACCCGATCCTCCTTTCTTCAACATAGGACAGTCAGACCGCCTATGGTCCGGCGATCCACACTAGAAGCATGCTCTCTTACTCGGACAATCCCTTGCCATGTGTCCCGGCAATCCATAATAGTAACATGATCTCGAGTCCGCCATACATTCTCCCCTATGAACTCGGTGACACTTTCCACACGGCTTGTCACCAAATCCCCTATTTCCACGCGGCTCCGACCTAAAGATCTTCCCTTTCCGATTATCGTTTCCCGATCCTTCCTATTTTCTCTTGTCCCCGACCCTCTCAGTTCATTGGCGATCCTTTTCCTTCACGGTTAGTTCGGCCGCATTTATGGCCGATTGGAAGGTGGTAGGGTTTCTTGCCAACACTAATTCCCGGATGTTACTCTTTAATCCATAAAGGTACCGCTCGATTCGACGTTCTTCGGTCGGTACATACAACTCTGCGAAGCGAGCCTTCTCTAAGAACTTGGAAGTGTACTCCCTCACAGTCATGTCTCCTTGTTCTAGCTTCAAAAATTCCTCCTCTAACTTTTTGATTGCCACCAGAGGGCAAAACTGAGCCTTGAACTTGCCCACAAACTCCTCCCATTTAATAGTCTTAGCCGCCGCAACCCGACCACCGCTCGCCACTCCGCCTCACGCCGCCTCCGCTACTTTACGCCGGTATGATTAACTGATTTTTATTGTATTATCCTTATTCTAGGGTTTAGTTAATTATGCATCGATTTCGGTATGCTTCTACGCCCACAATACGATAAAGCCCTTAAAATTTACGGCCTTTTATATTAGGCTTCTGATTTTCAATGATTCTGTACAACTTTTGCTTCTGTTGCATAATTAAATTATTGTAAATGGATCATGATTTCATGTTAATCCAATCGGTTTTGGCTTTTTTGATGCTAATATAATCAGTATTATGTTTGAATCGTTGATTATGGAAGATTAGGGTTGTGTTTTTGATTTATTTTTGGTTTATTTGTTTTTAGGGTTTATTTCTATCTTTTGATTGTGTGCTAGCTTTGATGGCTGGTGCGTTGACCATAACATAAGTGTAGTTTCAAAACAGGAACATTATCATATAGATATTGATCCGGTCGTTCTCCATAGTCCTTTTGAATTGGAGTACACTGAATTGGGGAAGTTTCAATTGGAGTACAAGAGAACTTATCTATATTTCTCAGCACTAAAGACGTGTGCATTTTGTTATAAAGGGTGTGATGGAGATATGCAATCGATTCTGAAGTCTTAAGGTCCAGGGAAAGGTAAACAACACAATGATCCTTTTCTTATAATGAATACCAATAATATTGATTTGACAATTGTCCACAATATTATATATGATGTTGATGATTCTGAAGGAGATACTTGTCTATTTTCTTTTAAAGAGAAACCAAGTCAATTTTACTAAAGTTTATTTATGACTTCATAAAAATCATAACTCGTTCACTTTATGTTGTAGCCATTATAAGAGAGCATCAATACCAATTTAGGAAACAGGAAGGATCTCTGATTACATCATGGTTTCAAAGTAAGGCATTTAATGCAGTTGGGGTATGCGGTAGCTTGCATAAGACCACGAGGTGCTTCAGTTATACAAGTTTGAAGGTATCTATCATTATCTTACTAAATTATATGCTGTAATGATGTAGTTTATTCAATAGCAACCCATCAATATTCTTTTTATGACAACACTCACAAATCAATTCTACAACTTCTCCTCCTAGTACTTTGTACATCATTTATATTATCTACATTTAGTTGGTAAATGTAAATGAAATATTTGGTCATTCCTCTTACAGGATCATGTAAAGCGACAAACTCGTTTTGTTTTCCGCAAGCCTGCTAGAGATATACTTTCAGCCATGACATCGGTTGCAGAATTATTGGGTTTCAAGGTCCATAGACGGGGCTACAAGGTACATCTTAACTCTTACATATGAGAGATTATTCATTTATTTTTTCATCCTTATTCTGAATATATCCCACTCGGGCAATACTAACCTATCTGTGTAAGTAAAAGTTAGGAATTTAGTTATATTGTGATCCCATTGGCTTGCCCTATATAGGATCTGGATGCTAAAAAGGTAATATAAAATCCTCAGACATAATAAGGGTGAAAGGTCGGTTGAAAATTTGAAATGCAGGATGGCTTGATATACAGAGGATCATGTTGAGATTTTACATACAGACAATACAATTACAATGACAAAGAAATACTAATTAAAGTGTTTTATCTTGGGAGAAACGCCGATATTAAGTATAACGCAATTACTTATAACGCCAAAATTCACTCAGATTAGTCAGATACAACAGGAAGATTGATCATATTCGACAAAATATAAATGAACATGAATACAGATCGGAAATATCTGACCTAAAACAATTGCAATTACCTTAAATTTGAGCTCGTGGAAGAGAACAATTCCCCGGATCCTCCAAAGAATCAAACTGTAACCAAAACGAATTTTACATCTCACCCGAAAAAACAGTTGGCAATACCTTTTGTGAGATAGTAGGCCAGAATTTGTACTGATTTATGTACCTTGTTTAGATCATAATCAACTATAGTCAAATACTTGATGCTTGACTTGCTTCTAAAGTGTCAGGAATGGTCAAGTGTCATGGATAGTCAAGTGCCACTCCTTGTGCCAATTAGATTAGAAACCCATCCTACTCTTACGTGTTTATTATTAAATATGAAAGGATATTTAATTTCTATCAAAAACAATACCTGGTATAACACATGGTTGAGTTAGACAACTACGTCAAAATTGGTGATCCCATAAACCCTTCTCTTCTTAAACTAACAACACTTGAGAATGAATATTATTCAAAACACGAATATTTACTGAATACCTGTTCTCACATTATTATACCAAATTCCCAATTTCTAAAACAAGATTCTTCTATTTGTGTTACGAATATCAAATGGTTAAGCATTAGATACGATTAGTTCACCATGTCCTCCTGACAATAACATATTTGAATATTCTGTATATCTTGTATAACATATTTGAGTATTCTGTATATCTTGTATGATTAGCCTTCTTGATAAACCATGATGTACAAGAGTTGTAATATTGTCTAAAAAAGTCAGCAAACTTACAGGATGTCGGAAAGGACAATCGGGATTAAAACAGCACCCTCCCAACCAATACCAACAATCTATGGGGTTTAGCCTTGCGATCTAGCTGTGCCGGTATTCACATTCAATTCCCTAAAAAAACAATCATTAACACGTGTAAGTTCTATATTGGAATTCATTCAGATTCAAGAAGTAAATAAAATAAAATAATTCCAAATAAACACAAGGCCGACAATTAAAACTCATCGAACTAAGAAAGCAACAATCTAATCACCTATATTCTACAGCCAAAAAAAGTCTGGAAGGGCGTTCTTGCAGGTGATGGATCGCCTAGTTAATAACGAAGATAAAACTGATAAATAATCTAAAAAAAGAGAAGATAAAACACACATGAAAACCCTAGACAGAATCGGTGGCAAACCCCCTACATCACTCAAATAAAATTTCATGCACAATGTAACGCAAACAAAATGAAAAATACAATGTAATACAGTTAAACACACAAGATTGTTTTGTTCCCTCTCTGAGTGCTGGAAAGTTTCAGGTTTCCCGTTAAGAGCTTAATTCTTCATTAGCAGTTGATTTTCATTGTTAATCTCACCAGGACCCAAAGTTTGATCCCGAGAAGTCCAGCACGTATAAATATGTGACAAGCACAAGAAGCATTGTGTGTACGAAAGGGAATATGCTGAAACGGGTAGTCTTTACAGTGAACATGTTGATGGAACTTTCACACCCTGTACGCAAGTATGTTTTCTATCTATCCTTCTTATAGATACAAAACTTCATGTCTTTTCTAACAAAAATACATTTGATACATCTCACACATTTACTCTAGTACAATACAAAGTGTTTGGAAATATAATCAAACAAAAAGAAACGTACATGAATCAGAAAGCATAGACAAAAGCATAAATTGATAACAAAAAGAAACGTACCTGAATGCAAAACAAGGTTTGAAAGAACCCGATGCTTGTATATATATATATATATATATATATATATATATATATGAGTATAGATGAACGATAACTGATAGGGTAATTGATAGGGATGATCCAGACCGATTTAGGAGGAGCTATATTTGGGGATAAGCTTGAAATTTTTGATATTTTGTGAGTTTAAGTTGTTAGAGAGATAGGAAAAGATAACTACAACAATTAATCTTTTTATTATCACTATGAAAATTTATACCATAATTATTTTTAATTATTTTTATAATACATATCATCTAGACGTAATTCATAGTTATTATTAAATATTAACTTCGTTAACAAGATTTCTCATATTTAGGCTCTTAGATATTTACATGATTAAAGATTTTTATACAATTAAATTATAAATAACGTTTTGTTCATTTCAAAAAAATAAAATATTTCGAGTTCAATAGACTCTATATTTAAATACTGTTTGATAGTCAACGGTGGGAATAAAAAAAGAATCTCCTTTTCCTATTATTTAAATTTTTATTTTGATCAACGGTGGATTAATCCTAAAAAACTCAATTACAAATTCAACATTGTATACACAAACTATGAATTTGGGAACCGTGAATTTCTAGAAGAAGTCAGGTGGATTATTATTATATTGATGTTAAAATTTAAAATTGTTTTGTGAGTTTAGCTTAGAGAGATAGTGGTTCTTTTTAGAGATAAGAATGGAACAGTCAGTTTAATGAGGAAGTTACCGTGAATTTCTAGAAAAAGTCAGTTTGTGTATACAAGTCGGTGCATTATTTAATTTTTTAAATAAAAAAGATTAAGACTTTAAGACTTTTGTTCTAGATGCTTTATAAGATAGTATAGATATATATATATATAGAGGTGGTTTCATTTGCAAACCACCTTTATATAGCAAACTTTGCAACCTATTTATACACTGTAGATTTGATCAATCAAGGGTCAAGATGTATTTGGGATATTTATGTCAATAATGAAATTAATTTAATATTATAAATGAATAAAAAAATGACGGAAGGGCATGATAGTATATTTACATTCCAAATTCAAATAGGGAATCTGGATAAAATTGGCTTTTGCAGCAAACGTGATCAACATTCCAAACAAACCTATTTGTTGGGGATAATTTAATTTACAACTCATATGCAAGATGATACGATTTGAAAATAAGACGATGATAGTTTCATCATTGGAAAAGAAGTCGTTTTTTTTATTTTGTTCGAACCCTAATTATGAAGATGATGAGCTTCAAGTTTCAAGTGCCCCTTATACTAAATTAGGGTTAATTTCATCAAACAGGTTACTATGTTGTAACACCCAGCTTACCACGACACAATATTGTCCGCTTTGCCCCACTGGCTCACGGATTTGTTCTTGGCGACCTGGCAAGGACTTCGCAAGGACTTCCCAGGAGGTCACCCATCCTGGTACTACTCCCACCCAAGCACGCTTAACCACAGAGTTCCCAAGGAACCCGCATGCTTGTGGCCCCAAAACGCGTTGTGTCTGGTAAGGCCAAGGTTTACTAATATACCCAGCATCTCTCATGTCCACGACCGATGTGGGATATGCCTAAGGTGTTACACACACCCCCCTCAGGGACTCATCGTCCTCGATGAGGTTTGCCCCACATCTCGAACGGCACAGGAGTGGCTCTGATACCATTTGTAACACCCCGCTTACCACGACACAATATTGTCCGCTTTGCCCCACTGGCTCACGGATTTGTTCTTGGCGACCTGGCAAGGACTTGGCAAGGACTTCGCAAGGACTTCCCAGGAGGTCACCCATCCTGGTACTACTCCCACCCAAGCACGCTTAACCACAGAGTTCCCAAGGAACCCGCATGCTTGTGGCCCCAAAACGCGTTGTGTCTGGTAAGGCCAAGGTTTACTAATATACCCAGCATCTCTCATGTCCACGACCGATGTGGGATATGCCTAAGGTGTTACATATGTGGAATCCATGATTATCTTTAACGAACGTACAGTAGAATTATATAATTTGTTTCATTATATATAATGGGTTTCACTAGTTGGGGTTTGTGATGAAACTATTTTAATGAATTTTAAGTAGCAGGTGAAACCATTAAATTGGATTAGGAATATCACTGAAACAATTTTTGATTTGATGAAACAATAAAATATGATTAGGAAGCACATTGTCATGAATAAAGGAAAATGGATTAGGAGTACCAATTCCATGATTAACTTTCTGCATATAAGTTAAAGACCATAGATGGGAAAAAGACTTGTTTGATGGAACAGGGGCATTGGTTGGTTTCATTTATTGTCAAATACTTTCAGTTTCAGTGATTTGGATATGTGATGAAACAACTAATGTAGCTGAACGACGCTGAACGGTGATGAACGAAGATGAAAACGGATATGAAACCGAGATGAAACGAAGATGAAAACGAATATGAAACCGAGATGAAACGAAGATGAAAGGCGATGAATAGAGATGGAACGGCGATGAAAATCGAGTTTGTGACCAATGAAAATCGAGATGGACCCGACGATGAACGAAGATGAAACGGATATGAAACGAATATGACCCGGCGATGAACGGAAATGAAACGGCGACGACCCGACGATGAACGGAAATGAAACGGCGACGACCCGACGATGAACGAAGATGGCCCGACAATGAATATAGATGAAACGGCAATGACCCGACGATGAACGGTGATGAAGAGATGAAACGGAGATGACCCGGCATGAACGGTGATGAACGGAGATGACCCGACGATGAACGGAGATGAAACCGATGAAATATTCATAAGTAACCATTAAGAACATGGATTGATACTTACAATTTGGCAGAAAACTCAAGATTAACCATGGTGGATCTTAGCAACAAGAAAATATTATTAAACAAAGAGAAAAAAAAGGATGAATCAATTACCATAAGGAATCGCCGAAATAATTGTTAAAAAAAGATTACCATAATTATTTAGTTATTAGTTGAAACATATCCGAAAATAAATCAACATGATAATTACCAATTATAAAACCATTTAATACAAAATGACAGTTAAGCCCTTATAATTAAAAACAAAAATAAATTACTAGAAATTATGTGATTGGTTCAATTGGGTTTGCAAAGTTTTCAATATAAGAGTGGCTTTCAAATGATCCCTCCCCTATATATATATATATATATATATATATCTATTTCCGTTACAAACCAAATAGATTGTACAAACTCTGCAAACCAATCTTAGACGTTCATCAACTCTAATCAATATCTGATTTTATTATGTTTCCTAATCTAAAGTCATAATCATAATTAATGAACGTTATCATCTTCCATATATATCACAATCATTATTAATGAATCATAATAATTACCATAAATATATATGTTGTTTCCTAATATAGTGGTTTGCAGGGTTTGAACAATTTATTTGGTTTGTAAATGAAACGCACCATATATATATACATATATATAGATTGTGGGATATCTAAAACTTAGCCACAGCAATATTTTTTTAATTTTTTTATAATAAGACTTGTTTTGCATAAATAGGGTCATATAAATAAAATAACTCATGACGCAAACCCCATGAGTTGACACAATGAAATCCTATCATTCTTTTTTATACATACAACTATACTCCAATCTTTCTATCTTTCACCAATGTGGGATATTTCAAACTCAACCAAAATTCGTCAATACCCCAATACTCTATTCTCTTGATGTCACCTCAAAACTCAATCAAAATTCACCATTATCCCAATACCTTATTTTCATGATGTCACCTCAATACCTTTTGGTTCTTCTTTTAATATATATACATATGTATTGATATATAGATATAGATAGATTGTAGGATATCTAAAACTCAACCACAACAATTTTTTTATAATAAGATTTGTTTTACATAAATAGGGTCATCTAGATAAGATAACTCATGATGCAAACCTCATGACTTGACACAATGACATCTTATCATTCTTTTTTATACATATCATTATACTACAATCTTTCTATCTCTCACCAATGTGTGATATCTCAAACTCAACCAAAATTCACCAATACCACAATACTCAGGGGTGTTTGGGATTGCTTATTTTTTGACTTATTTACTTATTGCTTTTCTCCCCCACAAATAAGCAACTTTTAGTGTTTGGATTGGAAAAAAGAAAAGTGTTTATGACTTTTCCCCACCACAAATAAGTTGTTTTTAATAAGTTAATCCATTGCTTTAAAAAAAGTTAATTCATTCTAACTTACTTTAAACTGTTTATAACTTATTTATCCAAATTACATTTTTACCCTCAACTCCTTTTTAGCACCACATAAGTTGATAATCACTTTTAAAAATAAGCATAAGTTGTTTTAAATAAGCAATCCCAAACACCCCCTCAATTTTCATGATGCCAACTCAACACCCCTTGATTTTTCTTTAAATATATATTTTGATATTGATTGAATGATTTAAATCCATTCGTGGGGTTCATAATATCGTAAATTTAAATACATAGTGGACAATTCAAAAGTTTTTATAAAAAAAAATAAAATAAAATACTACAAATTTGAATAGAAATGTCAAGTTAAATAACTTTACTTAAACTTTTAAAAATGACAATCTACACAAATAAAGTGTTGAATGACATTGCAAACCACTATTCCTCTTCAAAAGTAAATATAAACTTTATCTCAATACTCCTAAAAATATTTATTGTTATAGTTTCAAAATTTTCAATATTTGAAAATACATATTTAATAGTTAAAAAATATATAAAAGATAATTGTAAATAAGGTTTCCTAAAACACGATTCTCTAAAATAAAAACAAATGTAAAGTTAATTCCATTAAATGCAGTATCAAAATAAATTTACTGTGCCTTCTTTTTTGGGTAAGGCCATCCGTACCCGGGCTCGGGATGCCTTCGGGCTCAGCGGGGGTGGGCTACGGGCCTTGCGGGCTCAGCGGGGCTGGATGGATTCCGGGGATGGGATCCCGATTCATCCCGAAGGTTTATTAAAAAAAATTATTTAATTTTTAAAAATAATGTCGTTGAACGGTTCTTTTTAAACAAAAATAAATAAATTTTTTTCTCAATTTAATCCCACTATATATTTAACCCTCAACCTCTTATTTCTCACACCTCTCAAACTCTCTAAAATTCTCTCAACCTCTTATTTTTCACACCTCTCAAACTCTCTCAAATTCTCTCAACCTCTTATTTTTCATACCTCTCAAACTCTCTCAAATTCTCTCAACCTCTTATTTTTCACACCTCTCTCATCATGAATCCAAACAGAACACCTACATCCCGTCGTAACCGACCGAATACACCACAATCGCAAGAAGATCAAGAGCTTGGTTTCCAAGCGTTTACACAACAAGGTTATCGTCCGCAATGGTCGCAACAAATTCCGCCACAATGGTCGCAACAAAATCCGCCACAATATCCGCAACAATTTCCCAACAATTTCACCAACAATTTCCTTACCAATTTACACGTCCCGGTTTGATTGAACAAGGTTTTACTCCGGCCAACTACAATCTTCCTTCACCCGCAATCAATCTCGACGACGACATTGTTCCGGAAACCCAACCTTCTACCCCGAACACACCACAATCTATCCCGACACAACAATCTAACCCGGAACCATCAAATCCGAGACCAACGAAAGCCGCCAAACAAATGTGGAGTAAAGCCGAGGAACTCGCGTTAGTGTCGGCGTGGGTTGACGTTTCGGAGGACCCCGTTATCGGTAACGCACAAAGCGGTGGTAATTATTTTTATTGTTGTTATTATTATTATTATTATTATTATTATTATACTTAATTTTACATAAATGTAGAAAGTTTTTGGGCCCGAATCGGGCATGTGTTCTTTACTCGCTTGGGTCGTGAACCAGGTTATAGATCAACCCATCAACTCAATAGCAAGTTCAACGACCTCAATAAAAGAATTAATTGGTTTGGCGGCATCTACAACAACTTGCTCAATAATAGATCAAGCGGGATGAGTGAGGCCGATATATCCCGAACGGCACACGAACGGTATCTAGCACGCCATAAAGTTGCTTTCACTCACGAACAAGCTTGGGACGTCCTAAAAAAATGTCCAAAATGGGGAGCCGTTCCAACGATGACGACAACTTCATCGCGGGGTTCAAAACGTACCCAACCTTCCGATGATGACGATGACGAGCAAATTCAACGACCCATCGGGAGAAACAAGGCAAAAAAAACATCAACGAGTAATACGTCCGGGACGAATACGGACGAAAGTGTTACTCAGTTGTTGACGACGTTCAACGACAAGATTGATGATACAATGGAATACAAAATGAAAAAACTCGATCTCGAAATCGAACGCTCAAAACTCGAACGACATAGGTTGGAACAAGAACTCGAAATCGAACGCTCAAACCGATTTGAGAAAGACTTCGAGTTTTTCATGACCCCGCATGATCACCTTACGGGAAACGCTTTGAGGGTTACTTTAGCGAGAAAAGAGCAAATTCAAAAATTTCATAATTGGTAGTGTTTTGTATTTTGTAATTTTTATTTTTAATGAATGTGTTGGACAACCTAAGGGGGGGGTAAGGTTGTATTTTAAAGCTTTTACTTTCAAAAATTCTTTTTATAAATAAATACAGAATAAATAAAGCAGAGTATAAATAAATAAGTATACAACAATTATATAAACAGATATAATTTAAATGCACAGAGATTATATAAATAAATATAAATGCAAAGCAGTTTATATAAATAAATATAATATAGCACAGCGGAATAAATAAAGAGATAAGGGATAGAGATACTTGACACAGAGATTTACTGATTTACCACCAACTGTGATAAACCAGCAGCCGAGACACTTCCCGACACGATCCAATAAATGTATTCTTTACGGTAGAAATACAAACCAAGTACAAAGGTAACGTAATTGATTCTCAAGCTTCTGCTATGAGATGTACAGGATCACACACCCGTTATTCAAATACTTACAAGAGGAGTATAACTCACAATGGGTAATCACTCTTGTATAATATCTCACACTTGGATATTTTATAAAAAATGTTTTATAAAATATATATATATATAAAATAAGTGAGAGTGAGAGAGCTGAGAGTTTGCTGCTTGTTGTTACTGTTGTTGTGGTCTGAGGTCTGCTATTCTTCATCACCAACAGCTTCTTTATATATCAGCATCTCCAACGGCATTGTGCATCCGCGGTATACCGCCAAATGCATGCGGTATACCGCCGTCAGAAAAGGTGACTGACACACCAACGGCTACATGCAAAGTTGGCAGGAATTATGTACCCGCGGTATACCGGCTGTACCGCCGCGGTATACCGCCGTCAGGAAAAGGTAACTTCAACCAATCAGAGATGCACACGGCCTGCCGCGGTATACCGGCTGAACACCCGCGGTATACCGGCAAAAGTGTACCCGCGGTATACCGGCTGTACCGCCGCGGTATACCGCCGTCAGGAAAAGTCAGCTTCCAGGACAGCACCCAAATCTTGCTGAATCTTCTCAAAACCTTATTAAAATTAATTGTTGGGTTTTTAGAAATATCCAAGTGGTATATTATTTTAGGGTGTTTATCATTATTAGTTATAAACAATAATGACGACGAAAACACTTCCGTCTTGAACCCTCCAGATAAGATCTTCGTGTTCTTCAAGAACTGTACACTTGGATAGGATTGTTAGATAAACAATAATACGGTGTGTTTGTAATCATCAAAATAAATATATATAAATATATAGAGATGTGGTACACTTGCACCAACAATCTCCCCCTTTTTGATGATGACAAACACAACCGCTAAGCAAGAGCATATGCGGTTTCTCTCCCCCGTTTGTCGAAGCAAAAAAGGGTCAAGAAAGACGGTATGCTTCCCCTCGAGAGATGCTCCCCCTCAAAATATGCATATAATTGAGGTAGCATAAACTCATGGGTAAATATAATAAAACGCTCCCCCTCAAATTAATAACGATATCAATTTGATTTTATAAAATTTGAGGGATAAAATAAAATGCAAAAAGCAATAGAGACAAAGATATACAAACCAATACGAAACACTTGCACCAAAACGGATCTTAAGGCTTCAATATTCGGTTAAATTTATGTGATAAAAAAAATCACCACGTATTATGACCTCGTCAGGTAACCACGTATTATAACCTCGGCAGGTAACCACGTATTATAACCTCGGCAGGTAACCACGTATTATAACCTCGGCAGGTAACCACGTATTATAACCTCGGCAGGTAACCACGTATTATAACCTCGGCAGGTAACCACGTATTATAACCTCGGCAGGTAACCACGTATTATAACCTCGGCAGGTAACCACGTATTATAACCTCGCCAGAAAACACCTACAAAAGGCAAAGAAAATTTTTCGTGGTACCCTTTTCTTATGGGTCCTTTTAACAGTTAGTATAAAACATAAACTGCAAAAAATATGTTGTCGACATAAAACAAACACGACAAACATACAAAGCCATATAAATGGTTTAAAACCACAAACGCATCCCACCGGGATTATCAACATTAAACATTCCTTTCGGAATCCATTTTCTAACCATTTTAATTTTACGATCGTATTCATCATAGACGTAAAAAGAAGTATGCGGATTAACATTTTTCTTAGGATTCGCAAACTTATTATTATACATAAACGCATGTGATTTTCTCGACATATAATTCACATAATTCATTTTAGGAATATACGGAGGTTTTTGCGTTTTATTAACAACAAATTTAGGTTTTTCAAAAACCTTTTTAATTGGCATACAATCACATTTTTCAATACACGTATTTGAACCAATGCCTTTTCGGCAATTTATACGATTTGATATATTAAGCATTTTAAGCACTTTATCATTGCTATTTTGAAATGCATTAGCTAACAGATTATCTTTTTCATATAAATCGCATTTAGCTTTTAAACATGCATTATCATTTTCAAGTATATCGCATTTTGTACATAAAATATTTTCACATGTTCTTTTCTCTAAACATGCAATTTTATCATTTAAGACAATGCAAGATTTGCAAACAATATTTTCGCATGCTTTCTTTTCTAAAGTGATAACTTTATCATTTAACTCATTTTTGATTTTATTATCACATGCAATGGTTTGTTTACAATTATTCAACTCATTTTGACATAATAATAATTCTTCTTTTAATTTAGCATTCTCATTTTTAAAACTATTTACGAGAACAATCAATTTTTGAAAAGAGGCATTTAACATATCAATATCATCATCGTTATCACTACAACTAGAATAACTTGAGTATGAAGTACATACCTCTTTCTCGCAGTCGACGATGAGACAAGTTTCTTCATTTCTTTGATCTCGGGTTTCGTCTCTCTTTTCTTTTGAGTTTCCACCATAGGTGATGTTCAAGTTCTCCCAAATATCACGAGCAGTTTCAAAGAGATAAACACGCTCAATATCATCGTTAGTAAGAACTGAAAAGAGAAGATTTTTGGCTTGATAATTTAAACAATAATTAGCCTCATCTTCGTCGGACCATTCCGAGCTAGGTTTTTCAACAACTTTGTTGTTTTGAAATTTTGTGGGTTTGAAATTTCCTTTAATAATAATATCCCAAATTTTTTGATTTATCCCACGAACATAACGTTCAAAAGAATTTGCCCAAAGATCAAAATTTTCGAAATCAATAAGAAGAGATTTAGAAAACCAAGCATTTTGTTGAGCCATAACAAAAACGGATTTTAAAAAATTAAATAGACGATTTTTGAAAGCCCTGCTCTGATACCAAATGTTGGACAACCTAAGGGGGGGGTAAGGTTGTATTTTAAAGCTTTTACTTTCAAAAATTCTTTTTATAAATAAATACAGAATAAATAAAGCAGAGTATAAATAAATAAGTATACAACAATTATATAAACAGATATAATTTAAATGCACAGAGATTATATAAATAAATATAAATGCAAAGCAGTTTATATAAATAAATATAATATAGCACAGCGGAATAAATAAAGAGATAAGGGATAGAGATACTTGACACAGAGATTTACTGATTTACCACCAACTGTGATAAACCAGCAGCCGAGACACTTCCCGACACGATCCAATAAATGTATTCTTTACGGTAGAAATACAAACCAAGTACAAAGGTAACGTAATTGATTCTCAAGCTTCTGCTATGAGATGTACAGGATCACACACCCGTTATTCAAATACTTACAAGAGGAGTATAACTCACAATGGGTAATCACTCTTGTATAATATCTCACACTTGGATATTTTATAAAAAATGTTTTATAAAATATATATATATATAAAATAAGTGAGAGTGAGAGAGCTGAGAGTTTGCTGCTTGTTGTTACTGTTGTTGTGGTCTGAGGTCTGCTATTCTTCATCACCAACAGCTTCTTTATATATCAGCATCTCCAACGGCATTGTGCATCCGCGGTATACCGCCAAATGCATGCGGTATACCGCCGTCAGAAAAGGTGACTGACACACCAACGGCTACATGCAAAGTTGGCAGGAATTATGTACCCGCGGTATACCGGCTGTACCGCCGCGGTATACCGCCGTCAGGAAAAGGTAACTTCAACCAATCAGAGATGCACACGGCCTGCCGCGGTATACCGGCTGAACACCCGCGGTATACCGGCAAAAGTGTACCCGCGGTATACCGGCTGTACCGCCGCGGTATACCGCCGTCAGGAAAAGTCAGCTTCCAGGACAGCACCCAAATCTTGCTGAATCTTCTCAAAACCTTATTAAAATTAATTGTTGGGTTTTTAGAAATATCCAAGTGGTATATTATTTTAGGGTGTTTATCATTATTAGTTATAAACAATAATGACGACGAAAACACTTCCGTCTTGAACCCTCCAGATAAGATCTTCGTGTTCTTCAAGAACTGTACACTTGGATAGGATTGTTAGATAAACAATAATACGGTGTGTTTGTAATCATCAAAATAAATATATATAAATATATAGAGATGTGGTACACTTGCACCAACAGAATGGTATGAATTTTTATTTTTATTATTTATCTTATTTTTATTTATTAAAAAATATATAAATATTTTTATTTTGTTAAATAATTAAATGTATAAATAAAAGAATTAAAATAAATGAGGTGGCAAAAGGGTTTGAGTGAATAGGGTAAGGGTGTTTAGGGATTGAGTGAGGGATTGAGAAAAGCTGACGTGGCGCTGATGTGGAGCTGGAATCTTTGAAAGATAGAGGAATGGGGTACTGATGGCCTAACAATAAGTATTGACTAATCTCCTGAACGATCACAAATAATATGAAATCATCGTAGATGAACCTCAAAAACTATAAGAATTTTGATAGCGTATAAATTTGAACCGATAAAAGATGAAAATTTTCACTACATTTTTCCGGAGTTTCTCATAAAACATTATAAATAACTTAACAAAAACAAATAAATTGGTCACAAAATTATTGTAACCTTTTCAATTATATAGCTTCAACAAAATAATTCATCAATAAAATACATATACTTATACAATCATATCAATTATGAAGTAATGTAACAATTCACAAGCAACCTAGAATTTTTTTCAAGTGATGGTATCACTTGACTATAAAAAGCAGATATATAATTATTTTTTCACAAAATCATCATTAGTCTGAATATTAGATCCTTGTCTTTCTATAAGATTCTAAAACAAAATGATTAGAAAATCAGAATCAAAATCAAAATCAGCTTAATCAAATACAGTAAAATTAATTATTATAATCATTTTGACAAATTATCATGTTAGAAGTTGAGTAACGTGAGAAACGTGAGAAGTTGATCTGAATCGTGATCGTTTTAAATCTCAAGCCATCCATAAATAACGCTTGATATAGAGATCGGTCTCTACATCTCAATACATGTGATTCTAACGTGCATCTAATGATTGATAACCCTAATTCATATATGAGATATTAATTAAAATACCCCAAGTTTGACTTACCAAAATACCCCATTCTTGAAAAGTTTACCAAAATACCTTATTTTTCCGCGAACGGAGCCTTCTATCGCGGGCAGGACCAATTGTGAAATTTTTTGCAAGATATATTTACACTTTCAGTCTCATCGTGGGCTAGGGACTGAAAGTGTAAATATATCTTGCAAAAATTTCATAATTGGTCCCTGTCCGCGATAGAGGGCTTCTTCGCAAAAAAAAATATGATATTTTGGTAAATTTTTCAAGAAATGAAATATTTTGGTAAGTCAATGTCAAACTTAGGGTATTTTATTAATTTCTCTTTATAGATAGTTAATCAAAGAGTTAAAAATGGAGTGTTTGATTCAGACTTCTCTTCTCTCTCTCTCTCTCTCACACACACACTCACTGTTGAAGCTTTTAAACAAAGCCAGTTGAAGCTTTGTCTTCTTCCTACCTTTTCTCTTTCCATCCCCTTTTTCCTTTCTTTCATATAAAACTTCCTTCCCCCAATCTCTTCAAATCCTTACAGGTGAAGTAACTCTAAAGAACAAATCCAACTTTTTTCAATTATATCTATATACATACATGATTCATTCTACAATTGTATTGTCTAATTCTATGCACACACATTATCATGGACTTTAATCATCATAGCAAGAAGGAAGAACAACAACCATTCAATGATTCCTCCATGTGTAGAACCTTTTCTGAATATGATATCGAAGAGTTTTTGAAGCAATCAATCGGAACTGATTCCGATCACCGGAATCATACTCATTTTTCCGCCGCTGATACTGTCGTTTTTCGTAACGACGATCGTAAGAGCTACGCCGCCGATGTTTCTTCCCCCGATCTACCGCTTCATTACAGGAATCAGGTTTGATTTCTGTCTCTGTTACATTCATTCACACAGATTAGGTTTTGAGAATTGTTGAATTTGTTATTCGTTTATTGACGTAAGATTTTGGAATCAGTGTGTGGAAAATGGTAGGTAGGGTTAGGTAGGCCCCAAATTATACCTAATTTGTTGTTCATTTCTCTATTTTTATTAATATTATAATCAATTAGGAATTGGTACCTGTGATCATGTGGTCGTGGTTGATTTGGAAACACCTGAACTCGAATGACTCCATTGAATTCCTGTTTTCATCTTCAAATAAGTTTCAAACTATAGATTAAAGTGAAGAAAAAGCTTGCTAAAAATGGTGGTGTTTCTATTAAGATGCCACTTTTTATGGATCTGGAGTGTAGTTCATTAGAGAATAGATTTGAAGATGAATTTGGAAAATGAGATCCATGTTTTTAACAAGTTCGATTTAAAGATTTAACATTGAGATTCATCGAAAAACTACCAATATGTTGTAAAATGAAGATTTTCATTTAGTTGTTCTTGTTTTTTCACTTTTTCGCTTTTTGTTTGCTTTTATGCTCATATAATGGTTGCTAAGAATGTTAGTATTAGGATTAAAGATTAATGCCATTGGTGGATCGTAGAAGAGATTTGAACCCATTAATCTTCTTGTTCAACCAACTAATTTGTTTAACTGTTTGAGGATTACAGGATAATGCAAATAGGTTTCAAAGTTGTGGTGGAATGACTGGGAACCCTCTCTGGTCTCAAAATCACACTCCTAAGAACTCCGGTGTAACGATGACCATGGATTCCCAATCCTCAATATGTGGTATACCAACTCACTTCATCTCTGTGTGTGTGTGTGTGTGTGTGTGTGCATATACTATATTCTAGTTCAGTTTCACAGACCAAAGTTATATGGGCTTTCGGTAGTACTATAAATAAACATAATTAGATGTTATAAAGAATGTTTTAGGTACTTTTAGTTTATATTTAAGATGTTGGTGATAAATTTATGTTTGGTCAGCTGATAGTCCAACTTCGGGTACTAAACCAAAAAGGAGGGATAATAACCATGTGATTGGGGCAACCAGCGATGATGAACAATCAGACGATGACGATACGGAGATTGAAGGTGGTCAATGTGAACAGAGCAATGACCAGATGGACGTTAAACGGATTAAAAGGTAAAGAGTTTTGTTAAGATTTTCATGAAGTTTAAAAGTAAAGTTAGTTAGGGACACAAATTGGGTAAGCACTAACCGAGTAAGAGTGCTGTCTGGGTAAGCACCGACTGAAAATGGTTGTTTACCAAGTAAGTGCGGACTGAAGCACTGACCAAGTTAGTCGGCAAACCCCTTCCTTACTGGGTCAGCATATATTTGTAGGTCAGAGAGTGCTCTTCTTACCGGGTAAGCACCTCTTACCCAGTAAGAGGAGGTCAACAGGTATTAAACAATCCCTTAGTCCTATAATATTACTGGCTATGGTTTCAGGATGGTCTCAAACAGGGAGTCGGCTAGGCGGTCAAGAAAAAGAAAACAAGCACAGTTAACAGATCTTGAGCAACAAGTACGTATTTACTAACAATGATGGTGTACGTATCCTTAAATTTTTTTAACATTGAGAATGGGTTTGGAAAAAGAAGCTGAAAGAAGGAACACCCTAAAGAGAATGGTGAGTTTTTGAAGTGGTAAGAGGTTTGGTTAACCCAAGTATCTGTTTCTCAGGTGGAACAACTGCGAGGAGAGTACTCAACGTTGTTCAAGCAACTCACCAATGCCAGCCAACAATTCAAAGATGCTTCGACCAACAACCGAGTGCTCAAATCAGACGTGGAAGCCTTGAGAGCTAAGGTATCGTCTTTCCTAATCGTGAATATAATAAATTCCGTTCAATATTAAGAGAGCATTTTATTCTATGCTGATAAGGTTCTTAAACCTCAAAAAAATGGAAAACTAAGACACCCTGGTAGCCTTTCATCTGGAAAGTATGCACTTGTGCATACAGGTAATTTGTAACATGCTCAAATGCATAATGCACATGTAACGACCCAATTCTCAAACATGTATCAAATAACATATATTGCATAACATCGTTACATAACAAAAATACATGTACGGTCCCTTAGTCTTTAACCTTCATAGTAGATACTTCATTACAAACTTTTCGCTAATAAATTTACGTTATAACTACTAAACATGTCATGATCTTCAAAAACATAAGTCTTCCAAAAGCTAGTCATAGATTTCCCCTTTCACTTGCTCTTACTTGATCCACGACTTGGAATACATATTTTTAAAACAAAATGAGGGTTAGACCAAACGGTCTAGTGAGATAATCCCTGTTAGTTTAATAATCCTTTTGTAAAACACAAATATACAACAAGTATTTAAATACCAAACAAGACTCGTGCACTGTGTACATCTCCTCATTCTCATGGCCAAATTAGTTGGTTGCGAACCAACTAATCAATTTACTCCGCTGCACTAAAATACAGCCAACTCCGCTGTCCCTCCGTACAGCCAAAACTCCGCCGGTCCTAAGCCCGGCCAACGTGCTCTCGTGTAGTGTAATGTTCGTATAATTATAATATACAACTCAATATATCATACTTCATACATATGCACATAATCACACTATTAATCACCTTTTTCAATCCACATATATGTATTCCAGTTTGAAAACATTTTAAAGTAAAACTCACCTGTTTGCTTATCAAAATGCTTCCAAGCTTTTCCCAAAAGATTCAGTTTTTCACCCAGAATTCACAGTATCTGAAATAAATTAAATACAAATATCTCCTTACCAATTGAACACATAACACGTACTAGTAGGCTACGAACTCGGGATAAATCTATCTAACTCTCATCCTCAAAAGTGACCAAACAGCTATAGTTTCCGGATACTACAAAACAATCCGGACAACACAACTTTCCGGATAGCATAACCAATCCGGACACCAAGGTAATCCGGATACCATCCGGTATCTAATTCCATCCGGAAACCATAGAAAAGAAGAACTTACCGGATAATTGACTCGTCCGGACACCATTAGAACATCTTCCGGACACTATTAACCAAAACTACCGGACACTCTCATCTCGTCCGGAAACCTCTGACTGTTTATCAATTTTTACCCAGAAATCGACTGGAATTAACCCCAGACATGAAATCGATGATTTTACTCCGATAGAAACTATCTACTAGCAATTATAAACATAAAATGTAAAGGAACATACCTCCAAATCACTTCCAAGTACACCAATTGAAGCCTTAACCTTGCGACTCTTTCTTCTTCTTCTTCTTCTTCTTCTTCTTCTTGACTAAAACACACACACACACACACTGATATTTCTGATTTTTGTGAAATATCTGAAGTCTAAAATGGTATATATCAACATAAGTTACAATCTTAGCTTAAACTATCCAATAATGACCCAAACACCCCTAAACTTATAATTTAACCCAAACTTACCCTAAACATCCAAATTTTAAAATTAACTAAATTTGACGGAAAGAGGATTTAACTAACGAACTTACCCGGTTATTACAGCACATGTGTGCATAAAAACCGAAAAAAACCTTAATTTACCTATATGCACAAGTGCATATCATCCGGATGAAAGGCTACCAGAGTGTTAGTTATATATATATATATATATATATATATATATATATATATATATATATATATATACACGTGTTCGTTAACGGGATCAGATGCATTAGTGCTGGTATGATTCTGTTCTGTATCTAATTAGTTGCACATATGGTTCTACCAAAGTTGCTAAGAGAATGTTTTGCAGGTGAAGCTGGCTGAAGATATGGTTGCTAGGGGCTCATTAACATCTAGCCTTAGCCACCTCCTACAGAACCATTTAACCACTCCCCAACTGTTCAACAATCAAAACATGTCTAGAATGGGCAACGTCTCACCAACCATAACCGTACTCGGGGATGACCATGGCCTATCCGTTCCAGGTCAACACGTGATGGTTGGACTAGGTGCTAATCCCGACATCTTTAATGGTAACGTTAAGAATGGTTTAAACAGTGAAGCTGGAAGCTGTGTAACTGATATATGGCCTTAGGAATCTTGCTACCTTTTGAACATAAAATAAAAAGGGGTTGTTGCTTCAGAATTATTCTCGTAAGCTAAGCTTTCCCTCTCGTGTCCTCTTTCGGGTTTTTTTCTTCCACTAGTTGTATTGTAATTCATGTAATACTTGTATGATTTGAATCATGTGATGTAGTATAGTTTGAACCTAGTTTTGAAATATGATGTGTGGGAACCACAAGGATGGTGGCGTGTTGGCAAGGGCTTGGGGGATGTGGTGGAATATCCCATCCACCCCGGGTTCGAGTCCAGGCGTCAGCATTCTGTGGCCAGGCTTAGTCTCAGACGGCCGCTTTGTTTGTTTGTTTCTAAATTGCCAAGGATGTAGTTTAGGCAAAGCCTAGATGAACCTTATCAAAAAAAAGATGTGTGGGGATGGATGGATAATAGGGTGGATATTAGACCCTATGTCGAAATTAACATATCTAGAGTAATCATTATTGTTTTCTTTGTATAAGTCGTTATTGCTCTGGATTTTAGAATTGTTTGTAGTGCTTGTTCACGAGCACATGGTTGTTCTAAACGTACGTTGTTTATAACTAATATAGATACAAGTTTTTTACATTTTAGAGTTTTTTTGCCAATGATTGTAACACCCTACTTCTATTGAATTTCAATATCTTAAGCCTTGAATACAAGAATTGTTATTCAATTAAGAACACTAAAGTTTCAATAGTTGTAGCCTTTATTAAGTAAACATATTATCAATGATAAATGGCTTACAAGTGGCCTACAAGGTAAAGTATGAGAAAGCAAAGCTACATAGATGACAAAGGGGAGTTGTAAGGGCTAAAATAGTGTATGATATGGCAATGCTAAGTAATAGCAAGTACATCCTAAGAAGCATGATATGCAAAGCTAAGAGCATCTCCAATGGTTATTTGAAAATGACTTGAAGAAGACTTGAACATTGGAGTGATGACTTGAAGATAGCTTTACTGATCAAAGACTTGGTCTTTCTCAAGTCTTTGAAAAAATAAATGTGAGAGGCAAGAGAAAGATAGAGTACATTATGGTGGGACCAACATAGCTTTTATATTTTTTTATTACTTTCAAGTCTTTCGTTTCATTTTACCATTGTGGATGCCCTAAGTAATAGCAAGTACATCCTAAGATGCATGATATGACAAGCTAGAAGCACGACAAAGCAACCTAGAAGCAGGTCCTTATATATCGTATGAACAATTGAAATATAGTCGAAAGAAAAAATCTCTATTTGATAGGGCTTCTTCCTATACCTATGAATTCCATTGGACCCGGAACGATAAAGCAAGCGAGAAGCACGGTGTGTCAAGATTCTCTTATCTTGAAGTGTGAGTTGTCAAAATCTCATAAGAGTACAATCTTGAAAGCAAGAGGAACAAGTAATTGATGTCTTGTGTTTAACTATAAATAAAGGTAGACACAAAGTCATTAGATTCATACCAAAAATTTACTCTCTCTCTTAAATCTTAATACACTACTAAGCTTGAAGTAAGAAATCAAGGGAAAATTTGGCATAATCAAAGTAAGTACGTTATGTGATTTTTGAGATATATACATTTTATATCTATTTTATGCATTATGAAAATCTTGATAAGATATTTTGACATGTTTGTTGCATATGAAATTGTGATCAAGATATATGATGGCATGTTATGATACAAGCATGTGTATTTTTAATTTTTTTTTACATTCAAGGCATGAAAGTTTTATACATGTTATGTATGACTATAATATCCAACGTACGGGATATGTTACAAGAATGGGCGTCTTGCAAACGGACCTTATGGGGCAGCCTTTATCGATCGATCACAACAACAATGGTAACAGAAGTAACAAGCATATGAGTGAAAAGAGGATATGGCTTTATACGATTCGATTTACAACAAATCATTAGTTCGTTAAACAGTCTCAACTCAAAATTGTTGCAGAGATACACGTATGATAAAGTTCACCTTGGAATATCGTTCAAGTATATATGTATATGAGCAAGTTTTGATCAAACCTCCTTTAATTGATAACTGGTTTCTCAAAGAACTCCCTAGATCCTGCATAGTCTTCTGGTACAGGAAGATTAAGTTCCGCGCAAACGAACCTGATTATCTCCGCAGTCAAACCGCCGAAAGACAACTTGTTTAGGGTCACAGTGATGGCAAACCTGTTGTTTATATCACAGTATCCTGTAGATCCACCCAAGCCCGCATGACCAAACCCGATTACAGAACCATCGGTCGTGTTAACCCTCCTAAACCCGAGCCCAAATTTCCCATTTGGGATGATTAAATCCTTATAATCTCCACTTCCCAAGAACGCGTCGTGAATTTTTGGTTTTGGGCTGGTAAAGATTTTAGCGTTGGAATCGTCAGTTGCGTTGTCGGTTTCTGGGATTCTGATGTAAAGTTCGGATTTGGGATTTGTGGTGTAGCTGTCGCTATTGGAGTTAGAATTGTTTGAATCTTTCTTGTTTCCATCTTTCTTGGAAGGGAATGTGGGGTGGTGAGGGTGGCTTCCTAGTGGTGGCAGGGAAGAAGGGGAGTGGCGAGGCGGAACCGTGCCTCCGTCCACGAGGGCGGCATAGTAGCGGGCCAGTGCACGAGCCGAGAAGTGTCCATTGGCGGCAGGTAGTATGGCACGGCGGACATTTAGGGTGTTGAATATGGGAGTAAAGGCTGTAATTCTGTCGAACGAGAATGAGGAAGGCAGGGTGGAGGAGACACCTGGTCTTGCGGAAAAGCGACTGAGCTCATTTGTATCTAGCGTAAGAGTTGCCAGCCGAGATTCCACACCTGAAGGGAGCGTGTAAACAATTTTCTTATAAAAACTAGGGTTATTTAGCTAAATGACCTTCTGACAGGTTTCTAGGTCAGAAGTCATGGATTTAACAAAAAGATCCAACTAAATTAGCATACAACTTCAACCGTGTAGTCAAGTACAATTTGCACAATAAGATATTTGAAATAATGTAGTCTTTTGAGTAGTTTTCAGTGAATCATACCAGGAGGAATCCCTATATAAAGCTCGCCCTCAACGTTAAGTGGGCGAACAAAAGCTTCCTCAAGAATATCCTGAAACTTCTTCCCAGATGCATGCTGCATATTCAAGACCATATACATTATTGAAAAATTTGAGATATGCTACCGTTCCCTTCATATCCCATTCAAGACAAGCAGAACACAAACAGTTGTCATGGGATTTCAAGAATGGCATCAGAAAGAGCTTATGAGAGAGAAAAAAAGATGCAATCTGGAGTGAGAGAAGAAGGTCCATGTGTATAAGATTTCACCTCCTTGGGTGTGGTTCTGGGTATTATGAAGAAAAAAAAAGTAGAAGTGTTTTATGTAACAGTACCTCAATGATCCCACCACTTAGCCAACCATATGATAGATAATGATATAACTGTTCACGGCCAGGTTCAGTCTCTGGAGCGACCAAAGCAATGCGTCTTAGACACTCGTCCCAATCACAAAACAGCATAGGATCTTCTTCATAAATGTTGGCAAGAGCATTCTGTAGACCAGATGTATGATTAAGTATATGATGTACCTGTGGAAGAAAGGAAAGGTGTCACGCTTGAAATAAAGAAAATATAAAATGTAAAGCAACCAAATAAGAGATTGGCTCCAGATAACACTTCCACCCTTTGACCTTGCCTAATTTGTGTCACTAATGTTTGTTATACTTGACAGGTTATGAAGATATCATGGAGAGAAGGAAAAAATAGCATTGGAATCAGCAGAACCTTTATTTGGTCTTTTCCGTTTGTACCAAACTCTGGCCAAATGTTTGCAACATTTTCGTCGAGCTTCAATTTCCTACGATGAAAATACATATTATTATATTTCCTTCCATGACATAATACCAAATAGCTCCCCTTGTAGGTGTTAATATATACAATATAAGAAGATGCTTTTTTGAAAGAAAAAAATTTACTCCCAGTCCCAATATTAATGTCTCGAATAAACATGACATTTCCTTTGTTGGAAAGTTTTGATGCAAGATTACATATTCGACCGCTGGTAATCATTGAAAAAAAGTTCTGATGCAAGATTACATATTTGGTCACTAGTAATCATTACAAAGTTGGTATCGGTTTTGGTTCACAAGATTCCTCTATTTTATCACCAAGGGGTACTGTAGTTAATTGATTGATCATCAAACATTTTCATTGAACTATGTGCCCAGTTGCATTTAGTATTGGCAGATGGAGTAAGATACAGAGAGTTATGAATACATATATGAGAGACATATGTTGAAGGCATCTACAGCAAGAGAAATATAATTCATAGGATTAAAGCATGTCAAGCACATAGTTATAGAAAAGTGTAGTTATTACACTTCTTAATTAACTAAATGACAATTTTATCCTTAATTACCACCCACCCCATGGTCATTTAAACAGAGGATTGGCGGGCCGAGGTGAGATCTCGTTTGAAGCTTCAGTTAGGCCCTTAGGGCTATTCTGACTGCTTGTTTGGGGATCTGTTAGATATAAGAAATATGTAGACTGCGATTGTTGCAATTTAAATTTCTGTTTTGGCTGTTTCGTTTTGGTTGTTAAATATATTGTTGGCTTTTAATACAATCCTTCCATAAGAAATATCATCGGTTTCCATGCAAAAAAACTAGAACATACCCTTTATCAACCAGCCAATGTAACATCCCTGCTGTGACCCCCTTAGTCACAGAGAAAACAGGAAACAAGGAATCCGGCTGAACTGGTCGAGGGTCGTATTTTCCCAGCACCCCAGCTGCTGTATCAATGATCACTTGCCCGTCTTTGTAGGCACAAACCTAAGAAACAGAATAATCAGAGTTTGTTTAAATACAACCACAAAATGTTAAACTCGTGTACAAACATTTGCAACAACAATTTTGTGATGTATACAAACCAAACCATGCATCATAAATCATAATAGCGTGGGAAAAATAGAAAATGTCCACCTGGATTCCAAGTATTCTATCAGCATTTCCTAATTCAACCAAGAGACGCCTCAGCTTTTCCTCTACATCTGAATGGACTGGACTGTCACATAACCATTTTGCATTCATGGATGGTCCATTATTCATGTTGCTGAAACAGATTAATAGCCAAGTAAAACAAGGGTATGACCAAATACAATCAGATTAATAACTGTCACAAACTAAATTGAAACAAAATCATACCTTTGCAAAACAGATTCAGCAAACGGTCTCATGATATTTAGATAGCTTATGCGAACATTCATAGTGGATGAAAGCCCTGAAACAACGTAAAATAGTCTTAAATAATAATCACCTCCTTATCCCAACAAGGCTAGGTCTAAAGGATTTGAAAGAAACCTCTGAGTAAATTAAGGACCCTCGAGAAAATTACAATGTCTCCTGGAAAAGCATCAATCTGGAAGATCCATTCCATTAGTTTAATAATGACTGTGAGATCTAAGGACCATAATATATAATCTAGGAGTTGGAAAAGGTTCAACTCACAGGATTAAAGCGTTTAACTTCTTTCTTGTCAAGTTTCATCTTTTCCTGTATAATTTTCAATCCTTTTGCTCTTTTCTCTGCCAATGATTTCATGTTTTCCTAAACCAAAAATAATTCTCAGTATTGCATAGCTTAGAGACGCTGGCTAAAACAACTAGACAATGAGTGCCACTTACAAGAGCTTCGGTTGCTGGAGTGGTAGCACGGAAAAACACATTTGTTACCTCCATAGCCTGTTCTGGCATGTCCAGCCGTAACTTAAGTCCCATTTCAGCGAATGCAGACAAAAGAGCCACATGGTCACCCTGCAATAACAAATACCAGAATCATCTATAGTCAAAATAAAGCCTGATCTGTAGGCCCTGGGCGAGATGTAAAATGGGCCCTCGATAAGTACAATGTTTTTTCAATATGTTGTTTTTTATCATCAGAAATAACATTTAGTTTAAGAAATATTAACAAATTAATATAAAACTGTTTTTCCGAGAATTCCTAGACGCAAAATCAATCAATAATTATTTCTAAATTAATATTATCTATCATATCATTTTTACCTAGCATCATAAATTCGTTCCACCGTCAAACACATCATATAATGTTGAACTAATATTATATACTAAAAAAGTTTGGGCCCCTACTTTTTGTGAGTCCTTAATATAATGTTAAATTCTTTTTGGGTCCTATTAGATACTAACAAAATTTTGTCTCCTTTATTGACTATTTTTTTAACTAGTACTATATACTATATATATAGTATATACTAAAAAAAATTGGGTCCCTACTTTTTGTGGGTCGTTAATATAATGTTAAATTATTTTTGGGTGCTATCAGATACTAAAAAATTGTGCTCTTTTATTGACTATTTTTTTTGAACTACTACTATATATTATGTGGGCCTTGGGCGTGCGCCCGACCCACCCTCCCCCTGGCACAGCCCTGCTGATCTGCATATCTACAACTAGTTTTCATTTCCATTATTTTATTTTCCTCCATATATTTACACTTGAGTTTTCAGAGTATGATGAAATATCATGAGATTGAATAATATTGAGGTTAATAATTATTATAACAGAAAAGTTGCTAATGCATGAACAATGTCTATTAGTGATGGTGGTGGTGGTGGTGGTGCATTACTTCGAATACTATTTTTCAACATATTATGTGCTATACGTATATGTGTAACACACATACATATCCATGTATATGTGTAAATTTATGTTTGCATATGCATTTATTTAATTATACATTGGTATATCAAAAGTGTTCATGCATTAGCAACTTTCTGTGATCAAACAATAATGAGGTCAGTAAGTTCTATAATAGAACTCTGATGCATGCCGATGCACATATATACATATACGATATATAATACAGTATATATTTATGAGGGCATTGTAAATGCAAGCTGTGTTCACCTTCCCAGTGCAATTTTCCAGAGGTCGTAACCTTACATCCGGAACAAAAACAAACAAAAATAGGTCGTATGCAGATAACCGTGTGTAGTACTGCTCTTACAGTTTTATATATATTTATATACAGAAACAAATATATATATATGTGTGTGTGTGTGTGTGTGTGTGTGTGTTTATTCAATGTAACCAGCTACAAAAAGAAGACTTGTACACTTAGGCACGAGCAAACGAGGAGTGTTCTATGTAGTTTGTGCTTTATGAACTCTTTGAAGCTTGATATAACTTGCAATATTCTCACCACGATCACTTACATGATAAAAACTATATGCCAAAACATTTGCTAAGGCCTATATCTAGAAAGTATTTTATATATTCGTTCCACTGAGTTAAAAAAATGTTCTTATAAATTTATAAAGTGGTCACTCCAATTCATCTCATCGGCCTGCTTTGCTAATCCGTGGACCAAGATGCAGGCCTAGGAAAACTTGAAAGAAAGAAGCAATACCGACTTTTGAGAATGAGAGGAGTCTTGCATTAGTAAAGGAAAACACCTTTCTTAATTATTAGTAAGGTTGTAGACGTAATCACCTAACATATTATATAACAACTATTTAAATGGAATGCACGAACCTCTGCAGCCGCCAGAAACATTTTCGCTAAAGCATGTTTCACAGAGCTTGAAAGCAACTTTGTAAGCCCAAAATCAAGCAAAATTGGATGATGGGGAGGTTCTCTACTCACAAGAAAATTACCTGAAAATAGTCATATAAAGATTTGTATCAAAGATCGAGTACAAAATTGACAGCAAGGATGGAAAAGAGAGTAGAGATCACAGGTGGGAAGGGCATATAGAGTACCCGGATGAGGATCTCCGTTAAAAAATCCATCAACATAAATTTGATGTGCATATGCACGAGTAATTTCTTCAACAAGCTTTTGTTTATCAACACCAAGTTCTTCCAGGGAATGAGTATCATTTAAACGTACCCCGTCCATATACTCTAGAATCAGGACCTTTTCAGCTGACTGCGAATGAAATAGAAGTTATTAGCAACAGTAACAAATAGAAAGAAAAAAAATAAGATCAAAGAAATTTTCTAAACAGGCAAGGAGCTGATGAAATTCTTTTCGTCCGCCATATCCAATGAAAGACAGCTCTACCACATTCATATGACAGATTATCATATATAATAACCTATCCGTAGTTCTTGACTGATCCCTACAGGTGATCCACGTAGCTGCCTGCTATATGCTCAATCTAATTATCAAACATGTAGACGGACAGCTGGTCAAAATAATGTTTCCTAGAAACTAGTAATTAAATAGTTGCCAAAATAGTACTCATTTCAAGGATTTCGTCCATTAAGAAAGAATAAACCTTGATAATCCCCAAAGTAGGAAGCTTTTAGTGCATGGGTAGTGCACTAAGAAAACATTTCGTCACCAATGTACACCATGTGGTCATGTCACAACCTCACTGGATATTGTTTACCAATGTTGGTAATGTAATGTTAGGCTGCCACCATGCATATTGCAGCCTCAAGCTATAGAAAAAGGCGAGGAAGGATGATACCTGAATAACTTCTGGTATCAATACTTCCACATGTTCAGGTCTTCTGTCAAGACCTTCACTTTTGCAGCCTAGATTTCTAGAGACTTTTCTAGTATTTTCTACAAGAACAAAAAAACATTAAGAACAAAGATATTTAACAGCAGATACACAGGGATTACAATAACATACAAGTATAAACCAAAGTAAATATATCTACCATACCAGCTTCATGGTTAAAATCTAGTTCTTTGGGCGCTTCCCTACACCATTCATCAATCATAGGGTTGAAGTCATACTGGGGTTCTGCCCAAGCTATCCAGTCCACTATTGATTTTGCATTCTTCAAATCCTATAAAAGAAGTAATATTTAGATGACAGCAAGTCTGGCTATTACATTCCGCTAAGAAAAGCAAAAATCAAGGCTCCAGAATGAACAACCTCCAAGATTATACTTTTGATGCCCTTGTGCTGAACTTTAACAACCACCTCCCGCCCATCATGTAGAGTTGCACGGTGCACTTGAGCTATCTGCAGAAATTATTTATGCATAACAGTGCATAAGAATGTAACTATTTAACCAAATGGAAAACAAAATTATGACTCACTGTCAGGTCCCTCCTCAAAGTTTGTACTCTAAAGTGTCACTAATCATATAAAGACACTCTCTGTGGAGGTCTTTTGAGATGCCAAAAAGCACAAATACATCATCTTCGTAACCAATATAGGGGGTAGACATAAAACCGGCCAACTACAATCACAAACTAGGCAATAGCAGTGTCTAGGTAAATAATGATAACCAACAAAATTTGTGCGTGACCAAAGGTATACCGAAAAAATGTCAATGAAAACAGAAACTGTTCAAGCTATTATGCAATCACAGCCGATGATCAACGCCAGAGTCAGATTCGAAAGAGGGAGCTTAGGGGTCGTTTACCCAACACTTACCCGGTAAGCGCTTACCGGTAATAATCAACACTTCCACTTAACTTACCGAGTAAAATTTTAGTCCATTAAAATGGCATCGTATGCAACATTTTTATCCGGTGAGCGCTTACCGGGTAAGAGTCGTTGCTCTCACTTACCGGGTAAGACTCTCGGTCCTTGTCATCGCTCTTAAGTCTTACCGGGTAAGGTTCTCAATCTTTGTCATATTCATCCAATAAGGTAAGTGAGCTGCTAAGCACTTACCGAGTAAGCGTTTAGTAAACGGCCCGTTAGTGAATCCAGGCTCCAAGTCTACGCTGTGTTCTCAAATTTAGAAAGAAAAGAAAGGGAAGGGAAGGAAAAGAAAAGAAAAGATAGGAAACGAAAGGAAAGGAAATTTTTTATTTGTTGTTCTTGAAAGAAAGAGGAAGGGAAGGAATGAAAATATTTTTTCATGTTCTTTGAACAGGGGAGAAAGGAAAGGGAAGATGTTATTTTTACAAATATGCCTTTAAAAAACATACTGTCAAAATAGATATGCTTTTATCAGGTCTTCCAAAGAAGAATATATATATATATATATATATATATAATAGGCGTTGGGTTACATACTTTTATCAGCATATTACCATATTAATTTGTCATGGGCAATAAAGAATAACAGTAAGGTAGTTAGTAAAAGAATGCTTAGGTTGCAAGGTAATACAAACCATTCAACATTCAGAATAAACAGTTTCTGCAAAAAGATGATAATATCACATTGCCAATAAGCATAGAAAGGTTCTTACCGATGCAGTTGCTAAAGGTACATTGACAAAATTCGTAAATAGATCGTCCATTGATTGACCCAACTGCTTCTCTATAGTTTGACAGACCTGATTAACAAAACGTTCAATTATTTCAAGCTGTTTTCATAGAATCAGATGCTGACATGGACATGGAAGTATAAATATTCCACAAGTTGTATGTATTAAGATGAACATAATTCACAATGCACTCATACAAAAATATATAGGCATCTCAACTTGCCTCTTCCAAAGCTAAAATGCAGCAAAATCATGCCTGAAATCAGGTGAGACTACGATAACTAACTTCTCACCAGATTGCAGCCCCAGAGTTTCAAAATAAAGAAGTCTTCACCATGTTTTACAGTCCGGATAAACAAGCATTGATTAATTTAAGGAGTTCATCATGCAGAATAATGAAAAACATGACCAACGCAAATGAACGTACATAACATATAGGAATTAAGTGAAAATCTATTCTGTCAACTTGTAATTATGGTCAACTTTTTAATGAAGATAATATCTAAGTACATTTTGTATAAGAAACAAATATTACTACATCACTTGTACAGATTTAAACAAGGAAATACTACATGATATATATATATATATATAAGAGCATCTCCAATGGAGGTTCTTATAAGAACCTCCTTTTTACTCTTTTTGTTGCCAACTCGTCTCCAACTCATCAAATTAAGAACTCTCTTAAATGTCCACAATGGTAGTTATTATAAGAACCTCTTTTTTGTGGGTCCCATTGATTATTTCAACATCAATAATAATTAAATAAGTTATATTAATAATTATAAAGTAAACAAAATAAAATAAAAAATAAGAAAAGTGTCACTTCTCACAAACTTCATGGTAAGAACCAAGGTTCT
Organism: Saussurea involucrata; assembly: GCA_033807775.1. Lineage (NCBI taxonomy): Eukaryota > Viridiplantae > Streptophyta > Magnoliopsida > Asterales > Asteraceae > Saussurea > Saussurea involucrata. Next base: position 83,397,093 of record CM066313.1, read on the forward strand.
TATTTAAGAAGCTAAAGGAGTTTGAGTTCATATAAGAACTTTCCACAATGGTAGTTCCTACAAGACATTGCACTTTTTGCTTGTAAGAACCTTGCATTGGAGATGCTCTAATAGGCATTCGGACTATAAATGAATACAGATGTAGAGGGATTTCCAAAGAGTGAACCAATTACAAGATCCACAACCAGAAACATACCTCTTCTACACGGCGAGGAGGAAGAGAGTCTTGTAATTGCTTCAAAAGGCGTATGTAGGCATTAGGAAGCACATCAGCACGAGTTGATAGATATTGTCCCATCTTCACCCACAAACCTTCCAGCTCAACAATTAACTTAAGGACACGTTTAGCATTGCGCTCATGAGCTTTCTCCCATAAGATGTCTCGTTTTGATCTTTTTGTCAATTTCTCCCTCTGCTGCAAGGCCTTTAAGCCACCAAACACGTTCCCACGACATCCAAGAAAAGTAGTTGTAATAGAGAACATAAAAAAGATCCGTTCGTACAGCAAAACAAAAAATAGATAGCTTGTAGGGCATATGCTATCATTAGCATGAGATCTTGGTGTTCTTTTTAAACACAGAAATTATCATATAAATAGAAATATAAGCAAACATTTGATACCTTGTAATCCACGTAGATGAGAAATGCCAACTTGAAAACCTTCATTCGTCTCTTGTAGATGTTTCCCCACCCCATTGATCGGCCGTTGGTCCCAAGGGGTTTCAGGATAGAATAAAGCTTAGCAAGTTCATTGAACAAAAGAATAATTGCAGTGATCAGATAGTATGGAAGATGGAGTAACCTCCGAACAAAAGCACCGAGTAGTTCTGAAACTTTCATATCTCCATATGATAAAACAACCAAAATTAATCAAATCAATAAGCGTTCAGTAAACTCATTAAACGAAAAAGAAAATGATAATCATAAATTCGTAATAGATTCATATGATCATATCCATGTGAACTTCAGCCCAATGGTATCAACACAAAACCCCAAACCCTGAGGTCAGGGGTTCTTGCGATCATAATTCATATGTAGCAATAACAACTAGATCATAGAAAACTTTACATGAAAAATATACAAAATCCATCGAATAACTTGCCCTGGCTCATACGCACTGATTAATCACTCAATTGAGCAAACTAACATGATATAACAGCAATCAAATAACAGAATTCAACATGTAAATCAATTGCTCAATTAACACTAAATTGAAATAAGTAAAATATAATCAGATAACATACAGAAAAACTGCAGAGATGGAGGACGACTCAAGAAACCGGAATCAACGTGGCCACAAAACTCAATGGAAACATCAAAGATAAAGCTTTTGGCACACACAAAAGGAAAATGGTGGTAGGAAGAAATACCTTGGAAACGATGTCGTTCTTAATCAAAACGACGAAGCGGCGTCGTCAACCCACACTATTACGATGACTCTCGATGTTTTCACAGTTTAAAGTGACCTAAGGTAAAACGTTTTACAGAGCGTACCCAGTTCCCGGGAGGCCACGTGTCAAATTGAGGCGTATCCAAAGATCTTTAGAACAAAAATGAGTTTTTTTATTTTTTATGTATAAATGTTATTTTAGTGAGAAATATAACTTTCACATAAGATTGTGAAAATTGTATTAAATTATGATTTTTGATATTTGTTTATAAAATACAATAATTTTTAATATTAAAAATGTACAAAATCTATAAAACAAAGTTTTTATAAAAATTATAGTTGTGATTTTATGTAAGTTCTTAACCAATAAGTTTAGAATAATATGGCAACAAAAAAGTAGGTTCTTATAAAACATTCATTAAATATGCTCTTATATAATATATGTGAGATAGCCTTATATTGTGCTAAGCAGTGAAGGACCTACTTAAGACAACACGGTGGCGCTGGTCACTGCTTCATCGCTACGTCGTAATGGGAAAATAGTATGTCCCTAAATAGTGTTACCATATCGTATTGTTGAGTGCCCTTATATTCTTGAAATTACATGAATAACATAATGTACTCGAGTCCTTGTAACTAAGTAACAAACCAATAATAGTTTTACAAAAAAAAATCTATAATTTTATTTTTATAGTCAAATGATATTGTCACCTGAACAAAATTTAAGTCTACCTCTAGTCATGGGCGGACCTACTCTTACAAGAGGGGGTGCACGGGTACCCGCTCAATCATCCTGTCACAATGGAATTTTAGGGGTTTTCTAAGTATACCCCCCTTACACAATTGTATACCCCCTCCTCTCACACACTTCATTTTTTTATTTTTTATTTAAAAGTTACATTTTACTCCCATATACTTATTTAATAAATTTACTTTATACATTTTAGTTTTCTATTTTTTATTTTACATCTTTATTATATTAACACATATAATCGTATATTAACTAAAATACGTTAAAAAATATTTTTTTAATTTTAACAAGTTATAACATTATAATCGTCTCGTCTATACCTTCGAAATGAGCCCAATATTGAATATTTACGTTATTTTTTTATATTGTTATGCGTCGATACCTTCTTATTTTTTTATTTAATTATATTATTTCGAAATGAGCCCAATATTAACTAAAATACGTTAAAAAAATACTTTTTATTCCAACAAATTTCAACTTTGATTACTCATTTAAATCAATATATTCACGAGTACGAGTACGCTCTATATATTCTTCATACATATCTAATTTACATTTGTATGGGACGATCCATGTACTTGCATCTTGAAGTCGACAACGTGTCCAATGGTGTGTGAGTGTGGGCATTGGGTATTCTCCGTTTAATACCACTTTCAAATCCTCAAATCATGAACTCCTTAAAAACGTTATTCTTTAAACAAATTTATAAAAAAACTTTGATCGTTTTCTCAAAACCAATTAAAATAATTTAGAACATTAAAATCGAGATATATCACGCTGCATTGCGCGAGTAGACTTCTAGTATAAATTTATTTACTATAATATATGTTTTATAGTATTTTTGTTTGAAATATAAGTATTTTGTAAGTTGTTTGTTTGGGATTGCTTATTTTTTTGACTTATTTGCTTATTGCTTTTTCTCACCACAAATAAGCCATTTTAAGTATTTGGATTGAAAAAAAGAAAAGTGTTTATGATTTTTCTTCACCACAAATAAGTTGTTTTTGATAAGTTAATCCATTTTAACTTCTTTTTATCATGACATAAGTTGATAAACACTTTTAAAAATAAGCATAAGTTGTTTTAAATAAGCAATCACAAACACCCCCTTATTTGAAACTGCTTATAACTTATTTGTTCAAATTACATTTTTACGCCCAACTCGTTATTAGCACGACATAAGTTGATAAGCACTTTTAAAAATAAGCATAAGTTGTTTTAAATAAGCAATTCCAGACACCCCCTTATTTGAAACTGCTTATAACTTATTTGTTCAAATTACATTTTTACGCCCAACTCATTATTAACACGACATAAGTTGATAAACACTTTTAATAATAAGCATAAGTTGTTTTAATAAGCAATCCCAAATACCCTTTAAAATGCAAAATGGTAAATTTTAACATTTTTAGAGAGAAAATATTTCACAAGATAAATATTTTACTTATAAAACAATATAACACTTTTATTTTCATGCTAAAAAATATTAAGATTTCGTGCTAAAACGTTAACGGATTATGATTAACAAGATCTCTTGATATTTATTTGTTCAAATTACATTTTTACGCACAACTCGTTATTTGCACGACATAAGTTGATAAACACTTTTAAATACAATTTTAATATATATATTTTGGACATCTTAATAGTTTTCTATATTTGGCTCATTTCGAACGTATCGAAGAGACGATTATAATGGTGTAATTTGTTAAAATTAAAACGTACTTTTTAACGTATTTTAGCTAATTATATTATTATTCGTCGATACTATTTTTCACCAACCCGCATATATTGGGTTGATAACGGGTTAACCCCAAGCCAAACCGACCCAACCCGCCAAACCGTGATGTCGCATTTATAAACAAAATATTTATAAGAAATCTTTTGACTGGGTTGGCGGGTTGGGTCGGTTTGGCTTCAAATTCCTTAACGTATTTTATAAACAAAATATATATATCGAATTCCTTAACGTATTTTAACGTAATTGAAAAAGTGTAAAACGAAAATTGAAAAAGTAAGAGATGTACCATAAATGATATATAATAAAATAATTAAATTAAAAAAATCAATATTAGGCTCATTTCGAACGTATCGAAGAGACGATTATAATAGTGTAACTTGTTAAAATTAAAACATATTTTTTTAACGTATTTTAACTAATATACGATTATATATGTTAATATAATAAATGTATAAAATGAAAATTAAAAAAGTAATAGGTATAAAGTAAAGTAATTAAATAAGTATAAGGATGTAAAATGTAAATTTTAAATAAAAAAAATAAAAAATAATTAGTGTGTGAGGGTAAGTAGGTCAAATTAGGGGTAGGAGGGGATATACAATTTGGCAGGGGGTAGGATTAGAAACACCCGAATTTTATTGTCGGTTGTATTTATGCACCCGCTTAATTCTTAAGTGTTCTCTCACATATTTTTCAAACAAAACTTAAAATAAAGTGTCAGGTTGGTGGAATGGTTGTAGTGCTACTTTTTTTTAGGTCATGGATTCTAATCTTATCGGCAACAAGTTCAAGTCCTTTTTAGTTTTTAGTTACTAAAAAAGGGCAAACAAATATACAACAAAAAAATGAATTCAATATCTCAACTATTTTTTTACAATTTTTCTAATTTTTCTTTTGTTTCTTTCTTTTAATCTTTTTCTTCCAATTTACCCATTAATCTTAAATTTGTTTTTTGTCTCGTTCTACAACACATTTTTATCCGAAATAACTTGAAAAGAAATAAAATTAATTAAATTTAACAACTAATTTAGTACTAAGAAACAAAATATTTCTTCGAAATCAACCAAAAAAACATAAAAAAATCTATCGAAATCAACAAAAAAATCACTCGAAAATCAACCAAAAAACTTTAAAAAAATCTTCTAAGACAGAATTCAGCTAAAACACGCCGAACGAATTTGCAGACATTTAATCCTATTTAAAAGTACTCCAACTCGAAAGAAAATCTTAAATCTGCCACTGTTTTTATGTGAAAACATGTAAAGGTGACTATATTTCATAAAAATATGGTGAATGTACATATTCAAGTCATGTTTAGCATCTTGAGAAAATATAACCTAATACTCATATTAATATAAGAGTATCCACATAGGTTTTGCAAGACTCCTTGCAAGATGACATGACATGTCATGTATCTTGCAAGGCCTTGCAAGACAACCCTCATCTTGTTAAATTAGAAAGATCTTTCATAAAATAGATATATTAAACAAAAGCATTTTTTAATTTAATTAATTTGTTTGTTTGTTTAAACATTAACTATTAATATTATTTATATTATAATTTATTAGTTTAGAAAAAAATTTGGTCTTATATGTGTGTGGAAGATGTTATTACAAAGCTGATGTAGCACTTTAAAAAGGAGTATGATCTTACAGGTGTGTGAATGATATAAGAGTATTTTCATGTTTCTCTTAAAAAAAATATCACGTGCTCCCAAGTTTTATACAAATAGTATTATTTAAAGGAAAATTAATTAAAATGCCACAAGTTTGACCGACCAAACATTACCGAAATGCCACAAATTTCTGCCATCTTACCGAAATGCCACAAAAAAAGCGAGGGTTAGACCCCATCGCGGGCTTTTGTGGCATTTCGGTAAGATGGCAGAAATTTGTGGCATTTCGATAATGTTTGGTCAAACTTGTGGCATTTTAATTAATTTCTCTTATTTAAAAGCTTGGCAGGTATTAATACTTTAATAATATTTTTGATATTTAAAGTTAAAACTTTTCTTGTACGCGTCAAAGAAATTATGAAGGTTCCTCATTAAGAAACAAATATTGACGGCAGATTTGGTTAGTTGGAAAGTAACGACGAATCGTGGCCGTTGATTTCGTTATCAAATATTAAAGGGTGGTCCTCCTAAATTCAAAAAACACGGGCGTAGAATATTCCAGTGGTCAGACTTGAGTTGAGACCAAAGACAAACCTTCAACAACTATAAGTTTGACTATTACCCAACTTAAAAAATAATAAGTTTTTAAAGAAAATATAAGTTCATATGGTTTGTTTAAATTTTAAATTTGGTCTTTAAAATAAATTATAATTTTTTAATTTTATAACAATATTTAAGGGCGTTTGGTTACAAAATGAAATTTAGTGAAATTGAAATTCATTAGAAAAATTTGACTTTGAAAGAATTGGAATGAAATATGATGAATTTTGACCATGCGTTTAGTTGACAGAAATTTGAATGGGGTAGAAATATGTATCTGTCGGGGGTGGTGTAACAACCCAAAATCTAATAAAAAATATAAGTCTTAGCATTTCAATCAAAAACGGTCCCAAAGTCTACAATACGTCAAAATTACTCTAAACTTGCAGCGGAAACCACCTTCACAACTGAGATACTACAAGAAGCCCGACGGTACTCTACAAGTCTTCACTACCTCTCGCTCTTTTACCGCGACCCGACCTTCCATCATCATCAAATGAAACTCCAAACACGATTAATACCTGAAAATGGTTTTTATTTTTGAAAAGCGAGGGTTAGACCATGAGGTCTAGTGAATTCCCTCAAAAACAGTTTCACGCAAGCCAAGTATAAAATCATGTAATTTTATGACGTAATAACGTTCCAAGTCATGCATTCAACAAAGGTATAGCACAGTGGGCTCGACTTTCTTCACCCTACAAAGCCGGGTACGGCAAACACCCTACGAAGTCGGGCACGACAAACACCCTACGAAGCCGGGCACGACAAACACCCTACAAAGCCGAGCACGGCAAACACCCTACAAAGCCGGGCACGGCAACTCTGTCTCATCACCCAACTGTGCAGTCCGACTCCATACGTGCCAATAACTATCATGACAGCATGCAATTTCACAAATTATGTAGAAATGAGCAAATAACAGCTTGCATGCATTTGTAAACAATTCCATGTCATGTACAATAAAACCTTTCAAAATGTTTAATCATGTCATCATGCTCGTAAACATTATCAGTTAAGAAACCTTTGCCAAAACGTTCAATCATGTCATTATGCTCAAACCAAATTCAGATATGAAAACTTTAGCAAAACACTTCATTCGCACCAAAAAGGGGTTAAGGGAACTCACCTTAGCCTTAGCACATCGACACATGCTCCGAAACCCACGTTAGCACAAACCGAACACCTGAATTTAATATCATAAGGGTGGTGTTAAACCATCTAATTATGTCCCAAGACATCCTTAACAAACCCCTAAAACAACCCTCCAATCGACGCCTCGACCCTAGACCCGAACGAATAACGAAACAGAAAAAGGGATTGGGGAACAGAGCTTGGCGCCGATCCATCGGCGCCGAGATCGGCGCAGATCTCTGGTTGTTTCCCTGCACGAATTTTCTTCCAAAAGCCAAGGGTTTCTCATCTCTAAATTCCCCAACTCAGTTCTAATTCTCCCAAATCGACATCATGGATATAAACAACATTAAGAACCAATTTTCAATCAATAAAACAATACTAATCCATTAATCCATCTAATGATTCAAGAATTCAAACCTCAAACTTCAAAACTCAAACCATGGAAAAATATGGAGATTACCAAGAAATCAAGATGAAGCTTCTTACTGATTGATCAAAACCCATAGGGAATCAATCCCAAACTATTTGCCTTATAACATATGGATTAAAACTCAAATATCAAATGATTATCAAAATCCTTAAACCAAAATACTTGCCTAGCCAAACATAGAGAAGAAGAGTAGAAGAAGAAGAAGGAATCAAACCTTGGTGAAGATGACTCCAACAATTTCTGCAACTCTTCCCACCACATCTTCCATTTGGTTCTTCTCCTCACTCTCAATTCCCTTTCCAAATCGTATGAAACACAAGAATGAAGCAATTAGGGTTTTCATCCTATTTAAAACTCAGATTTTTACCACTAAGTCCTCAAGTTCTAGTTTTTCTCTTTTTGGCCCCAAAACTTTTCATTTATTCTAAAATCACAAGAGTTGCAAATATGGGGTGTTACATCACCTCCCCCTTATTGGAATTCCGTCCTCGGAATTCCATTGCGGGACCCATGCTGCAAAAAGGAGTTAACTTCTGGATTCCAATACTTACATTGCTCTAAAATTTTGCTTCCAACATACTACTCACACCCAATACTCTCTTTAAGGGCAAACGACTCTACTCGAGTCAATGCCGCAATAACCCGACTCTCTATGCGGACACTGACTACTCCCTTCATCAACCTTACCAAAGATCACCCTCATAACATTTCTGCATTCGCACCACTGCATAACATTCATATCAAAGGAGGAATGACATTCCACCATTATACCTTTAGCCCGGTACAAATTGCGTTTCCCAAAAATCACCCGGATCACACTTGTCACAACAGTTACCCATCAACGATCTAAACTCACAACAATCAATAAGCCATAACTCGTTTCTATACACGATTAAGTTCCTCACCAGATCCACCGAATGGTTCTACTAAATAGGAACTACCACCAAAATTCACTTACCCTCCCACAAGGAGGAGTGACCAAGCTCACTCAAACTATCTCAAATAATTGAATACTGAATGACACGCTCACAAGAACCATTCCCCCCGACAATACCGAATCAAATCCCAAGGTCTCTCGACCAGGGCACCACATACGACCGCCTGTTTCCATCCTAACTTGACTACATCAAGATGCTTTAAAAGAAATGTTTGCTAACACGAGCCAGTATCTTAGAACGGTCGCACGAACTCAGCTTTTCCAACTCTTTAACCATGACATAGACAACAATTCCTTATATTATGCCCAAAAAGGTTCTTTAATTATAGTCCGCCTATTCAATGTCTCGTGACATCTTCTTACCGCGAGTCCGTCTATACTTGACCTGTCATACCGTCATCATCTTCTCTCAAGCTTACACAGACTTCCCATCACACCGCTACCGTCTAAAAGAACGGTTTCTCCAAAATTATCAGTCAAGACCTTAAGCCAAGTTTTCATAAAGTACATAACACCGAGAACTACCAAGAGTTCCTAACTCTCCAACACCGCTGACCCGCTTATTGTATTTCATTACATCCACAGCATACTCCAACGCTCCTGACTAGACTCCACGACGAAGCACTACAGCTTAACGGGTACAATATCCTGATCGACAATCAAGTGAAGTATGAAAACTCACCCAAAATCCAGTGGGATCAAGAAGAACAAGGGTTCTCCTTTCATCCCGTTACCAACCGCAACTTAATCTCTTGATCTCAATCTAGTAACAATGTATACCACCTGCAAAACCACACACTTCAACCAAGCATACTCACTACCTTTGACCAGTCCATTATTATGGCAATTCTTCATTACATCTAAGACTTACACGCTTCTTCGGTACCAAATGCTACCACTTCCCCACGCCACTATCGCACCCCGCGACTTCCTTGCAACAAGCTAACATGATGTCCTTACATACACAGATGATATTACTTCCTTCCTGCCACCCATAATACAAATTTATACGAAGTAAAAGCGTTTCCCGACTTTGTCTTTCCCGGGTCTAGACGAGCCACAAGACAAGATCATCTAATCAAGCACACTCGCTTCGATTACACTAATCAACTCGCTCTTATTTGGCTCAACAAGCACCATGGAAACTCAATTCTGCAACGCTTATAGGAAATCACTTATGCTACCACAATCTTTCACTTCTGTAACACTCCCACAAGGTGGTCCAGCGTCTTGCCGGATACACGCCTTTCTCAGAACACTTCTTACATCTTTGCAAGAAAACTCACAAGATAACCACACCATGGTTACTTCTCCAATACTAGCCTCCTGACAACCATCCAATAAAACGGTCAATGATTTCAACATTGACAATCGACATACAATTGTCCAGTCACTTCACGACAACCAAGGATTTCCCGTAGGGATCTACCTCTCCTAACTCCTCGAACAAATTCTCGTTTCTCGCCAATTTCTCGCGATCTATATCCGTTATACTAAACACCTGACACATAAGCGAATCATCAAAACCTCAATGGACATCACATCCACATTAGTGATCTTCCGTTCTCCGAATGCTCTCCCTAGGTGTTCCTACTCCATATCATTTACACAATCTCGGACAACCTCCTTCGTTCGCCCGCAACGGGTTCATTCTCACGTTTCAATTTCCTGACAACACCTCTAACTTAAGACATGATAAACAGTCGCAAACCTCCATATCAATGGACTACATGTGAAGATTCCATTCCTTCTAGACCACCTAGGGTTCCTAACAGAATCCACTTCGTCCAACGCATCATAACCATCTTATACCCCACCGCTCTCACTTGAGGAAACACAAGACCTTTCTTAGCGTAAAAATTCTAATTACCAAACATCTCAGCACTCCGACTCAAAGCCGATAACATTACATCAAGTAACGTAACGCTGCTTATTACCATCACACCAACAGACACACTTTGATCATTTCAAATCTTACCGCAATAAAACCATTCTCGCATAACTAAGCAATAGCTCAAACTTCAATCATATCGACAATCCGAATTCACTGCCTGAGACTCCCGGTATTCCCCCACTTCCTCTAATGGGAACACTAAGGTCATAACTCGACCACATCTTATTCAACTGAAAAAAAATTCCACTCCCAAAGCCTTTCCTCAACCTCAATCGTAATACCCTTCCCGACCTAGCGAGTTCATAGCCTTCATGCATAATGACACTACGATTGAAATCATTTGGTACCCTTTTAAAAATACAGTAGACACAAAGTCATAAAACAAGCTTGAGTATGTATGAACCAACATCACTCAAGACGATTAGTAAAACACAACGATAGCAAGGATCGCTCACAGGCACTCTTACGATACTTCGTAACCTTGTCCATCCAACTCGATGCCGACACAACGGTCATCTCCAACGAAACCCTTTTCAATACGGCTAGAAAATTCAGAACGAAATCACTTACCCAAAGTGGGTCAGTTAACTCCAACACTCGTTTACATGAATATAACGAGTCAGTACTCATTTTGTTTGCAAACAAAACCTCTCAATAAAACGTTTTCAATATTTTCGTAACGAAGATTCTCTCCACAAATAAGAGTGTGAAATAGTTTGTAGATTTCTAAGTTCCAAGTTTTAGCGTATAGTGAAAACAAATTTATCCTTTACCTTTAAAAACACACACTTGCGAGTGTCAACTCATTTCTCAAAACAAGGAAAGTTTGTTATGCACATACATGCCTTTAACATGAAAGAACTTGTATAATAAGTTTAATGACATAATGCATGAAATTTAATATGCAATTGAAGGCTATTCACTCTAACCAAGTCAACCGTTGCACTCACTTCAACTCTTCACTGATACCTCACTAAGACCAACAACCGCTCTCTTACTTATACTACAACTTGTAGCACAAGTGCTCCACAATCCACTTGATCGACTGCTCCACATGGTTTACCAAACTAACCAGTTATCTCACCTCCTACTCTTATGCATACTTCAACACAACACTTATCTCCTTCATTCATTAACCTTGCCACTAAACCGCTTGACTAAGGAATCCAAAACTAAATTCCCTCCCTCGATCTTGAATTGAAGGTTTCAAGATGTCCGCATAATTCTCACTCCTAACCCAACTGACCGACACCACGATCCTAAGGGTGGGGAACCACTAACACTAGGAGTTGTCCCCCCTCCCCATACAACCATTAATATATTTGAATCCTAGAAAATTTACTTCTAGACAGGCACATTAGCATTCCAGACAACACTTCCTCTAGAAGTTACTTACATCTCATCACAAGGGATCTCTCCCAGGACACATCAACTCTTTGCTATCAAACACAAGGTTAGAACCTTCTACATACTGCCATACTCACCACTCGTCCCGACAATAGTGATTGATTACACCCATGCACCTGTAGATCCATAATAGCATTGGCCAGATGCTATTTGAATTTTACCTTACATGAGGGTTCTCACTACCATTGTCAAGATATTCTATGATTACGGTCATTTCTAATGGCTTCCTATATCTCAGTTGTGTCCCACTCTACTCCACAATTTAAGTTTAGGCCCATCCGGTCACCTAAATCCCTTAAACTATAGCTCTGATACCATTTGTAACAACCCAAAATCTAATAAAAAATATAAGTCTTAGCATTTCAATAAAAAACGGTCCCAAAGTCTACAATACGTCAAAATTACTCTAAACTTGCAGCGGAAACCACCTTCACAACTGAGATACTACAAGAAGCCCGACGGTACTCTACAAGTCTTCACTACCTCTCGCTCTTTTACCGCGACCCGACCTTCCATCATCATCAGATGAAACTCCAAACACGATTAATACCTTAAAATGGTTTTTATTTTTGAAAAGCGAGGGTTAGACCATGAGGTCTAGTGAATTCCTTCAAAAACAGTTTCACGCAAGCCAAGTATAAAATCATGTAATTTTATGACGTAATAACGTTCCAAGTCATGCATTCAACAAAGGTATAGCACAGTGGGCTCGACTTTCTTCACCCTACAAAGCCGGGTACGGAAAACACCCTACGAAGTCGGGCACGACAAACACCCTACGAAGTCGGGCACGGCAAACACCCTACAAAGCCGAGCACGGCAAACACCCTACAAAGCCGGGCACGGCAACTCTGTCTCATCACCCAACTGTGCAGTCCGACTCCATACGTGCCAATAACTATCATGACAGCATGCAATTTCACAAATTATGTAGAAATGAGCAAATAACAGCTTGCATGCATTTGTAAACAATTCCATGTCATGTACAATAAAACCTTTCAAAATGTTTAATCATGTCATCATGCTCGTAAACATTATCAGTTAAGAAACCTTTGCCAAAACGTTCAATCATGTCATTATGCTCAAACCAAATTCAGATATGAAAACTTTAGCAAAACACTTCATTCGCACCAAAAAGGGGTTAAGGGAACTCACCTTAGCCTTAGCACATCGACACATGCTCCGAAACCCACGTTAGCACAAACCGAACACCTGAATTTAATATCATAAGGGTGGTGTTAAACCATCTAATTATGTCCCAAGACATCCTTAACAAACCCCTAAAACAACCCTCCAATCGACACCTCGACCCTAGACCCGAACGAATAACGAAACGGAAAAAGGGATTGGGGAACAGAGCTTGGCGCCGATCCATCGGCGCCGAGATCGGCGCAGATCTCTGGTTGTTTCCCTGCACGAATTTTCTTCCAAAAGCCAAGGGTTTCTCATCTCTAAATTCCCCAACTCAGTTCTAATTCTCCCAAATCGACATCATGGATATAAACAACATTAAGAACCAATTTCCAATCAATAAAACAATACTAATCCATTAATCCATCTAATGATTCAAGAATTCAAACCTCAAACTTCAAAACTCAAACCATGGAAAAATATGGAGATTACCAAGAAATCAAGATGAAGCTTCTTACTGATTGATCAAAACCCATAGGGAATCAATCCCAAACTATTTGCCTTATAACATATGGATTAAAACTCAAATATCAAATGATTATCAAAATCCTTAAACCAAAATACTTGCCTAGCCAAACATAGAGAAGAAGAGTAGAAGAAGAAGAAGAAGGAATCAAACCTTGGTGAAGATGACTCCAACAATTTCTGCAACTCTTCCCACCACATCTTCCATTTGGTTCTTCTCCTCACTCTCAATTCCCTTTCCAAATCGTATGAAACACAAGAATGAAGCAATTAGGGTTTTCATCCTATTTAAAACTCAGATTTTTACCACTAAGTCCTCAAGTTCTAGTTTTTCTCTTTTTGGCCCCAAAACTTTTCATTTATTCTAAAATCACAAGAGTTGCAAATATGGGGTGTTACAGGTGGGGTGACGGTTGTGATGACGAAAATAGTGGTGTGGTGGTGGTGCGGGTGGGTAGACAGGGTGGGGATGGGTGTCGACTATGACGGCAACAAAGATCACTGGTTATGCATGCTCTTTAATTGCTATGCTTAAATTCATATTTAAGTTTTTGATCATTTTATAAAGTGTCGCATTGTATGAGTGGGACATGTGATGACTCTTACATGGTAGGTGTGTACCAAAACAGGATGTATTAATTCGTTTCATGTCATTCACTATAAGAGCAGGTGTGTAGCCCAAACACTCTGTCAATGGTGTGCGTGACCAAAAGTATGAGCCATCTACGTATTGTTTAATTGTGCATGGGTTATGAAAGCGTGAATCATTACTGTAATGTTTCAGTTGTTTTAATTAATAGTTTTACATGTGTGTACTTTTGTCTTCGAGGGAACTCACTAGACCTCTGATCTAACACTCTCTTTTATAAAATTGAAAACCTTTCAGATAAGCATCATAATATAGAGAGAGCTCCAGCAAAATGGAAGGCAAGATGTAAGCCTTGGTTTAGAAGATGGATGTAGTGTCTAGTTAGCTAGATGCTTAGACTTTGTTTGAATTAGTTAACGTAAATAAATCTCAATTGTGGATGTGTTTACCAGTTGCAAACTTTAAGATGTACTTGATACTATGACTTGAATCATTTGGGACCATTTTGGCATTTTATTTTTATGCTATTGTTGTGATGAATTTTGGGTTGTTACAGGGTTGGCCATGGCCACGTGCAACCCGTGTGACCACACATGGCATCATAAGCCTAAGGGCATCAAGTTTTTATGTGTTGCTAGCTTTGTTTTAATCATCTCAACTCTAAACAACAGGCTCAAGCGCAAGCCGAGTGCATCAACTAAACGGCTAATTTGACTAAAGAAAAGCTGCATGAATACAATCATCAAAAAAAGTGAACAAAAAAATATCGCACATTGCATTAGAAACTCTCGAACTGGCCTTGATTATAAGTTTCTTCTACATCCACCCAAAGTGTGCATATGTGTAGATAACGATATGTCCTTAATGGAAATGACATAGTTCAATTCCATGTTTTCATTTACTTCTATACATCAATTTTTTTCTTGAAGAGAACTTTGTAATTAACTTCAAAAAATTTAAAAAAAATCATGGGATTATTGATAAAAATCACAAAGTATATAATTAGGATTGTTTTGTTCTTAATCTATCAAATTGTCTTCTACGTATATGTCATAAAATATTTATAATTCATTGCACACATGACACACCACGGTTTTGTTACCTAGTTATCAATATATTCCCTATTAGATAACCAATTCTTTATATTTTTGTATGCATCTCATACCATCTATTCATCTTTGCTTTTTAGTTTTCTAGATTTATCTGTAACCATTTCTCATAGTCGATACGTCAGAAAAATGACATTTAGGGCCTGTTTGTTTTATTGGTTTCAGCTCGTAGTTGGGCCTTTTATCTTAATCGGTTAGAGAAGCCCAAATTCAGCGTGTTTGTTTAATTTTGATATTCATATGATCTTATCTCTAATTATCATCTAAATCAAAAAGTGAGAACATATCGTCTAATTCGCTTAGAGGTACGATAATGATTATCGTTGATCCTTCTCTACAAATAATAAATTCCATCAAGTCCATCAGCGGCAGTCTTCAAATCGACTCCATCAACTCCATTAGCAACAGTCTTCAAATCGATCAATCAGGTACACCTTTCATCCCTGTTTATTTAATTTTAGGGTTCTCTATCGTTGACTGTGATGGATTATGGAAGCTAATAGAACTATCCCTACCCACCAGAATAGGGTTTCGACAACTCAATTTAGGAGCAAAAGAAACAATGTTGGAGTTTACTGTGTTTATTTATTACTTAAACTCATTTGAATAAGAAATTTATGTGATGCAGAAGTACAATTGGCATTAGATGGCAGACGTGGAGCATTAAATAACATGTTTGTACACCACAAACTATAATCCAACTAACAAAATCATATGAAACCTAGCTAACAAAAGACTATTTGTCCAAAGACTATTTACTATGATTCTGTGAAGAGCCACATAGTTTTCTATGAATAGGTTACTCAATAATATATTCAAAACAACAGTATTCTAGAGGTATACCAACAACTAGAAAATAATGAAATGGGGAACCACAAGGGTGGTGGCGTGGTGGCAAGGGCTTAGGGGGATGTGGTGGAATATCCCATCCACCCCGGGTTCGAGTCCAGGCGTCAGCATTTTGTGGCCAGGCTTAGTCTCAGACGACCGCTTTGTTTGTTTGTTTCCAAATTGCCAAGGATGTAGTCTAGGCAAAGCCTAGATGAACCTTATCCAAAAAAAATGAAATGGGGAAATAGATTCAAAAGTGTATGTTTAAGCATATAAGGTTACTAAAAAGTAGTAAATTGGTAATAACCAAACATCGTATTCCGCATTAATTGGACTTCAAATCTTGGATTATTAAGTAGAGACAACACTCAATTCAATTGGGTGAAGAAGAAGTATGTTTGTGATTGGTGAACTTATGAATTAAAACATGGTGCAGGTATAAACTCTACTAAGGAGCCAACAATTGCCCTTTTAAATCTTAATGGTCAACATGAGTTTTCCAACCATTCTTACATCATTATTTCACATAATAATAAACTATCTTAATGGGACTTGTGATCCCAAGTAAACTTGAGTAGCTGAACCAGGCCATTTGACAAACTATAAAGCTACACAATATGCTTGTAAGTTTCATAAGATTTTTCTTATTGTTGTATGTCAACGTATGATTCTTGAATTCTTGAAAGTATGAGCTTGTTGTATGTAATGTAACACCCTCAAAATTTGAAAAGAGCAACTAAATAAAAACTTCAATAAAATAACCAAATAAGGTTGAAATCCCTTCTACAATCCATCCTTAGAATTACCTTGAAATTTAAAACGTAACAACTTCAACATTTAATAACGTAAGTCATACACCAAGACTAAATAAGTTCAGGTGTTACTTAATCCAAATACAAGTTATTATTCCCAAAATAAGTGCGGAAAACTTCACCAAGCTATTCGCCTCTCGAGCACACAATTAACACTCATCTCTTCACAGTGTCACTAGAACATTCCCAACCTGAACTGTTGCACATGCCGACAAATAAAAAGGTTAGGCTAACGCGTCATCATGATTAAATAATTCGTTAGACGAAAAGGATGCAACTTAAATCATGATTTTCAAAAACGGATTTGTATTAAATATACCAACAACCCATTTTCCAAAGGCACACAAATTCCGTGACGAGAGCTCCAATGAAAGACATCTTTCAACAATGGACTCAATTCCAAAACTCACTCAAGACGTGAATAAATACTAAATTCCAAATAATATCAACGTGAATAAAACTCCATTAATCGAAACATCCACACAAGGATGAAGCATAATGTACCACCCATAAATCATGGAAAACAATCCATATAAATATAATACGCCGCCGACAACATGGATAAAAGAAATACTCAAAATAACACCTTTCGGTGACGGGGGGACCCGATTCCATCGAATATGGCGGATACACAAGTTAAACCACAATTAATAGTTACAAGCATGTTTCATGGATGGAAAGCCTATGATTTCAACCCCATCTAGGTCTTTAGTCAATCTTGGACATCAACCCAAACCAGATCTTTAGTCTATTGTGACATCAACCCAAACTGGATCTTTAGTCATTTGAGGCATCAACCCAAACCGGATCTCTAGCCTAGTGAGACATCAACCCAAACTGGATCTTTACTCATTTGAGGCATCAACCCAAACCGGATCTCTAGCCTAGTGAGACATCAACCCAAACCGGATCTTTAGTCTACGGAGACATCAACCCAAACCGGATCTTTAGTCTATTGAGGCATCAACCCAAGCCGGATCTTTAGCCTAAAACCACCAAGTTCAACCCAAATTGGTCGAGTTGTGTTTAAACAAGGTAAAATAAAAACTAGAAACATAAAAACAAAGGAAACAAGTCTTTAAAATACAACCGATAATTCAGACAATAATTAGATACTATATATAAAAATGTCTAAACCAAATATGATCAAATAGTTTGACGTCTCCAATTTGCATATTTCTTAAATTTTAAACATATCGCCATCAATCGTTTTTCTCAATTCGCATATATATGTTAATTAACATTTACTATATATATATATATATATATATATATATATATAGGGAAATTGACACAAATAGCCAAATCTAATTGGGATAGTGAGAAAATAGCCATTTTCTCTCCCACTTTACCAAAATAGCCATGGCTGAGCAATTGCGAAGCTGGCTTCGCAATTGCGAAGCTGGCTCCGCAATTGCGGAGCAGGCTGAGCAATTGCGGACCTGGCCCTATTTTTTTTTAAAACGAACATTCTTCACGAACCCTTCCAAAAAATTAAAACTGGGTCAAAACCAAGTTGCACGAGCTCGAGATTTCGGAGCTGCATTCGTGTCCGCAGGTTTATATAATATTTTTTAGAATTATATATATATATATATGTGTGTGTGTGTGTGTGTGTTGGAAAATTTAGTAAAAAATATATGTTTATACTAACTTTGGACACATTTAAATACATATATATGTATTATATATAATTAACTCTTAGTGGGTTTGTGTTCTCCTATATGAGAGCTTCGAAACGATGCATAATGTGTCCAAAACGAAGTATGTGTGAGTGAGATATCGATACTCAAAGTTGAGTACTTGGATGAAATTAGCAAAAACCAAGTGGGTGTGGGAATGTATCCCACATAGGAAGAAAGAGTAAAATCTTAATGGTTTATAACCATGAAAGTGTGAGGGGTTTACAAGTTTCTTTGAATGGTTTTACTCCAACACCTACCCGCGCACAGGGGGTGCCGATTGAGGATTTCGTAAGCTAAAATTGCCGAACTTGTGTGTGGGCGCGACCTGCGGACACGAAATCTCGTGCAACTTGGTTTTGCTAATTTTTGTTTTGACCCTGTTTTAATTTTTTGGAAGGGTTTTGAAACAAAAAATTAGCCAGGTCCGAAATCTCAAGCTCAGCCAGGTCCGCAATTGCGGAGCCAGGTCCGCAATTGCGAAGCCAGCTTCGCAATTGCGGTTCTAGAGTCCAGCTTCGTCGGTTTTTTTGTCTTTTACCTGGTCATTGCGGTCCGTACTTGACCGGGTTGGGTCGGAGTGCGGACCCATGGCTATTTTGGTAAAGTGGGAGAGAAAATGACTATTTTCTCACTATCCCAATTGGATTTGGCTATTTGTGTCAATTTCCCTATATATATGTGTGTGTGTGAGTGTGTGGGAAGGAGTTATATAGAGATGGATAAAAGATTGAATATATATATATATATATATCGGGTTCATCGGGTTGGGTTGGGTTCAAATTTTCGTAACCCGATATCAACCCAATACATTCAGTTTGAAGATTTTACTACTCGATTGGACATCGGGTTGCTCCGGGTTGGGTTATTTCACGTCGGGTTGGGTTGGGTTGATCGGGTTGGTCGGGTTGTTCGGGTTTTTTAGCACCCCTAGTAGGCCATGTTACTGTTTCTGGAAAGGTGTCTAAATAGAGAGGGTACTGATTTCAGAAGCATGTTTAAAGAAACCCATCCCTTGAGGTAGCGTGTTAGCTTTTCCAAAAGAATAGTACCTTGTATAGTAATTTCCATAGTTGGTGAGACTTTTACAACCATAAGACAACCCTAGTAGTACCTTTATCCAACAATCCAACAAAAACTCCAGACCTCTTTTTAGACCTCTTTAATTTTTCAGAAAAGTGATGGTCCAAGCATAAGGGCTATGTCCTAGTTAGTCCTCTCCACCCATGCTTAAACCACTAGGCCTAAAAAATCTTGATTTTGTTTCTTTTTTCAGCCATAACCGTACACTCAAAAGGAAAAGAAAATATTTGGGGTTTTCTAAAATCTCCTTAAATAAACCCTTTAACTTCTCATTTCAAAACACACCTTTCTCTCTCTACACACCGTCATCTTCAACCTCTTCTCTTTTTCCTCTGTTTTTCAAACTTTTCTGAAATCCATCACCAAAATCGACCACCAAAATCGACCACCATGGCTAGAGTAAAGAAACCTGCAATTCGAGATGATGTGGTGATAAGAAGCAATCGACGAAGGGAAACAATGCATGCCCAAGAAAACCCTACTGGAGAACCCGAAAGGGTTGACCTTGAGGTCGAACCTTCACCATCACAAGCACCATCGAACACCACCATAGCTGCGTCTTCTTCATCCATGGTCGAATCTCAACCAGAAACCACCATCCCTGCTGCACCCGAAAACCCCAATGATAAACCCAAAGAACCCATTGTCGAAGACCCAAACCCACAATCTCCATTGGTGAACCCTGATCATGCAGCCACTGTGGAGAGTGAAATCCAAGAGCAAACCTTTATTTCTCCTACCGCTACTCTTAATGCTTCGGTGCTCACACCAAAATTCACAAAATCGATGGTGAAGGGTGATGTGGATGCTCAAGCAACCCCCACTCAAAGCCACACTGAGGCACACTCCACCATCCCTGATTTAAACAAAGCTGTAGATGAGGTATCTTCTGATTTTTCTATAAAAATTGAGGATTATTTCACTTCTGAAGAAGACAGTGAGTTCATTTCAATTGCACACAAAGTTTCACACAACCACCCCCTATTTTATGTCTAACTTTTCCTTTTGATGAATCACAGAGAGTTCCACCTAGTCAACCAAACACAGTTTTGGATGATCAAAGGTTGGAAGAACTAGATATTTTGGAGAATGTGGCTGAGAGTTTTAATAGGATGAGTGCAATTGTTGGACTGCACACTGATGCTGTAGCATCCTCACAGCATCAGGACCCTGGAGCTGAGGGCCAATCAATGGAGATTTCTGACCACTCTGGTGGAAGGGATGATCCTGCTCAAAGAAAAAGAAAAGCTTCTGAAAATGTGCAAGAGACTAACCCTACAGGTACTAAGCCACCTAAGAAAAAGGGAAAGCAGGTGAAAAAGAAGACCATTGCTCCAAAGAAACCAAGGAAAAAGAAAGGTGATGCTAAAGCATCCAAGAAGCATTCTGATGTTGGCACTTCACAACCACACATCATTCCTAGGCCTAGAAGAGCACTGGATGGTTTCAGCAAGAAAGAAGCAAAGGATCTGTTTGAGAAACAAAAGAAGAAGGCAGGGTTAATAGACAAGGGGTTTGACAGAGCTAGCTTGGAGGAGTTTGAATTCATCAGTAGCATCATCAACGACCGAGGATGGTCTAAACTGTGTGAGGTAAAGGAATCCTACAACTTAACCCTTATCAAGGAGTTTTATGCTGAGTTTCAATTCTGTGTACCACCTGTAATTACTGTCCGAGGTGTGACTATTCAGATCAGTGCCGAGGCCATCAACACTATGTTGGGCCTCACTACACCCACCTCCACAGACTATGATTCTCTAACTAGAACTGCTACACAAAAGCAGTTAGATGACATGATCAAGGTTGTGGGAAAACCTGGTACTACATTGGAGTCTCACTCGAATTACATGCTTCAGACTTTTAAGGCTATTAGTTTGTTACCTGATGCGAACGTTTGGATGAATTTCATTAGAAGTTTTTTATGGCCCACCACTCACGATAGCTCAGTTAATTGTGAACGAATAATACTTTTGTATTGTATCATGAGTGGGAAGACCATAAATGTGGGGGATATTATCTTTAAAGGAATTCAATACTGTGGCAAGAGAAACCAAGGCAAATTTTTCTACCCTGGTTTGCTCTCAAAATTTCTAACAGTAGCAGGTATTCCTCAATACGAGGAGGATGTCATTCAAACCGAAGGTGAAGACAAATGGGCTCTTGATATGAAGAGTGTTATCAGATTGAGGCAAGGGAAGTCAAGTAAGGATGATATTGTAGGTATGATGCATGACATTTTGTCTTAAAATAGCAATATCATGGATACCTTACTCAAGCAGGAGGTTGCGTTTGAGAAAAAAGATGGAGGGGATGAAGAAGGATCTGCAAGCTGAGTTGAAAACGGTTAGGACATGAGCTGAATCAAGGAATGGAGAAAGGATTAAGAAGGTTTTGGCTAGGATGAGCAGGGTAAAATCTGAGAACAGGAAGCTTACAGCAGAGAATGAGAAGCTGAGGGCTGAAAGGGACAACCTGTTGAAGGAAAAGAAGCAGCAGATGAATGTTGCAGCATTAGAGGCAACTGCAGCAGAAAAGAAAGCTATGGATGTTGCAGCATTGACAGGAGCATCCAAGGATTCACAGCCTACTCCTAAGGAGTAGGACAGGTTCAAATCATCTTCCTTAGCTTCCAGTTTTATTTTTATTTTTTGAGTCTGGGATAATGTTATCAATTTTTAGGTTTATTTTCTCTTGCTAGATAATGCATTAGTTATATCATGATCCTTTGAATTCATAGCCCAAATAATTTTGTTGAAATCATGAGTTTACTTAAGTTGTGTGTTCCTGTTAGAACTAGTCACTCTCTTCTTGGGACAGAATTTGACTCACACATCTTATACACATTTAGAGGATGATCTAGGCCTTCTTTTCACATGTCAAAAGCCACTTGTAGCCTTTTATACACCTATACACTTCAATATTACAATGAGGACATTGTAAAGCATAAATTTTGAGGGTGGGAAGGTTACACCTTAAAAGCATGAAAAGATCACTCAAAAGAGCAAGACTCTAACCTGATATGCATGATGAAAAGATACCAAAAATGCCCCATAGGGGCAAGGTATAAAAATTCAACAAGAAAAGAGCACAAAGTGCCAGATTTTGAAAAAAAAATTGTTGAGAGAAAAGGCTTGGTGAGAAAAGATATGCCAAAGAGAAACCCTAAAAAGCCCTAGTAATTTTAAATGTAAGGTGTGTTTGAGTCTAACAAAGGGAAGATTGGTGCTAGCCTATGACACGCACACTTAAGTTTAAAATGAATGATAAAGGATTTATGAAAGGTTATCTAGTTCATGGGATAGGATATACATGATGTGGGCACTTAATGCTATAATCTTGCAAGAAACTTCAAAATTGAGTCATTTTCTTTTTGGTCTTTTAGTTGTTTGGGGAGAAACAACAGTTTAAATTTGAGGGTGTGATATGAATTATTTATTTAATGCATATTGTATCTTTTTCTTATCATTTTAATTAGATTTTCTTATTTTATCCCAACATTTGAGTTCTTTTTCTTACTTATTTTTACCCTTTGTTTCATGGAGCTAAGATTATGATTTACCTGTCATTTACTGCTTTAGGAAGGCTAATTGTGTTTGTTTATATAGTGCAGCTCCTGCCCAATGCTACAACATTGAAGTCTGGAATGATGGAATGAAGAATTGATATTGAGAAGACTTTTGAAGCTGACTTTTCGTCCCATGATCCAGCCATATTCCAGAAGAAATGAACTCAATGCTTTGTCTCTTTTGTAATCTCTTAAGTAACTTTTTAGGCATGGGGTTGTGATAATTACATTTGCCTTTATGTAATAGTGTAGTTGGTAGACTTTACGTGTGTTTATATCTTTGCCTTCTCCTCTTAGTAGTATAAATAGGAGGAGTATGCTTTGTATTTTAGTAGACAATTTTGTGTGGATCAGTTCTCACAGCTGGTTTACAGATTGCAAGTTTAATTTATGCATTTCTACTTTATGTTCTTCATTTTGTTCATGTTCTTCATATCATCTATGAGTTGCTGCAGCATTGGTCCAGCATTGTTGCAATAACTTATAGTCATTTATTTATTGTACTTTACATTATTGTCATTTACATTCAAGTCATTTATATTTCTGTCTTTAATTTATGTATTCCATTTCTGTAATTTATATTTCATGTCTTTTACATTCAAGCATGAGTAGCTAGTTTAATAGCTTGGGTGTGAGATTAAAGGGTGAGGTTTTAAACATAATGAAAAGTGGACATCGTTTATCAATAATGATGTTCACCATTTCATGTTAAGTTTTATAAAAGATCCAGTTACTTCAGGATGGTTGATCACTTTGAAAGTGTTAAAGTGTCATGGTGTCAGGAATGAACCATTGATATGCACGTCAATCCGAATGACAAAGGAAGTAGGCTTGGAAGAGCTACTAATAAAGGAATTTATCATCTCTGTCTTTTCTGGGTTGATTTTGCCCGATAATTTGATCATTTGTTTTGATGGTAATAGTGTAGAGTGTGTGCCAGGAATGGACCACTCAGAACACGTCAACTTAACTGATATGGGAATTAGTTTGGAAGAGTGATTTTAACAAAGGAATTTTTTTATCCATATACTTGGAAGGCTTCATCTTGCTATTGATAGTTCTGACACAATGCCAGGAATGGATTGATTGGCAGCTAGATCAGTAGTGACTTGTTGAAAACCCGAGAGGGGATCCTGAAAAGTAGATGGTGAACTTAAGTGTTAAGAGACAAATGCTACAGCATTGATCTGCTGGAATTTATGTTTAGACTTCACCCCAACATCTTACACCCTTGCTTTCTTTATTATTTGTTCTATACAATATGTGATAACTCCAAATTCAAACAAAGAAAAATATTATCTTCAAATTGATCCTTGGAAACCATTTCTTTTACCAGACTTTTATTACACTTTCACTCCAATCTCTGTGGGAGGATACATGGTTCTTACCATATTATTACTTGAAAGACGACATTAGATCTCAATGTATACTTGCATTGAGGTTTAATTAGCACAACTCTATCGGTGTATTCAAAGCACTGTCAGTGCGCTGCAAAGTCTTTCTTTCAAAATTCTAAAGGCTTCAGCTTGTTCATCTTTCCAGTCATACTTCACATTCTTTTTCGTCAATTTCGTCAGAGGTGTCGCGATGCGAGAAAAATCTTGTATAAATTTCCGATAATAACCTGCCAAACCCAGAAAACTTCTTACTTCTGTCAGTGTCCTAGGCGGTTCCCACTTTTTGATTGCTTCAATCTTGGTCGGATCAACCCGTATACCCTTCTGAGAAACAATATGCCCCAAAAACTGAACTTCCCGTAACCAAAATTCACATTTGGAAAGCTTAGGGTATAACTGTTTGTTTTTCAATAACTCCAAAATCACACAAAGATGAGTAGCATGTTCTTCTTTCAGATCGAGAATAAATAAGAATATCATCGATAAAAACAATTACAAATTTATCGAGATAAGGTTTACATACCCGGTTCATCAAATCCATAAAAGCTGCTGGTGCGTTCGTCAAACCAAAAGGCCTTACCAAAAATTCGTAGTGACCATAACGGGTACGAAAAGTGGTTTTCAAAACATCTTCTTCCCTTACTTTCAGATGATGGTAACGTGACCGTAAATCAATTTTTGAAATGTAATTAGCCCCAACTAACTGATCAAACAAGTCATCAATTCTGGGAAGTGGTTATTTATTCTTTATTGTGAGTTTGTTTAGTTCCCGGTAATCTATACACATTCTCATCGACCCATCTTTCTTGTTTACAAATAGGACCGGTGCACCCCACAGAGAAGTACTCGGTCTAATAAAACCCTTAGCTGAAAGTTCTTGCAACTGAGACATCATCTCTTTCATTTCAGAAGGATCCATACGGTATGGTGTACGTGCAATAGGAGCAGCCCCGGGTGTCAAATCAATGCTAAACTCTATTTATTTATCGGGAGGAAGACTAGATAAGTCATCAGGAAAGACTTCTAGGAACTCACAAACTACCGGTATGTTTTCAATTCTACTCTTTTCTTTCTTGGTATCAATCACATAAGCTAGGTAACTTGGACAACCTTTACTAACACATTTACGAGCCTTTAACATAGAAATTAGACAAGACTGACGGTTCCTACTATCACTATATATTACAACCGGTCCCTTCCCAGGTAAGTCAATATTGATCAACTTTTTATCACATACAATACTGGCCTGGTTTTCAGCTAACCAGTCCATTCCCACTACCACATCAAATTCAGTCAAAGACATTGGAAATAACTGAATTGGTACACGACATCCCTTCACATCAATATAACAATCATCGATTACCTCCCTAACCGATACCTGATTATCATAAGCAGTTTCTACCATTAATGCACAATTTAACACCTTCGGCTTCACATTCAGGCAATTAATAAAAGAAGGAGATATGAAAGATCGGTTTGCACCGGAGTCAAAAAACACCTTAGCATGTATTGAGTTTATCAGAAATGTACCTGTTACCACATCGAGGGTTTCTTCGGCCTCAACTGTCGTCATTTGAAAAGCACGACCTTTAGCTTTTGTCGGTTCAGCCTTTCGTGTGTCTCCCCTACCTCCCAGAACACTTCCTGATACATTGCTTCTTCGTGTTTTCATTAGTGGACAATCGTATTGTAGATGATCTGGAGAATTACAATGATAACAAAATCTAGTAACCCGACAATCCTTAGCGATATGACCCGACTTTCCACATTTATAGCAGTTCCTTGTATCAACTCTACACTTACCCTGATGAACTTTATTACATTTAGGACACGGCCTTTCAGTTGGTCTATAAGGCAGACGAACATCAAATCTGGAAAATCTTGATTTCTTAGGATCAAAGATTGGTCCCTCCCACTTCCTTTTTCCAAAACTCCTCTCGCTTACATCTCTCCCCCGGTCACGTTCAGTAGTTTCTGCAGCATCAACTGCAGAGGTGAAAGTGTCTGGTCTCATGGCAATAACCAACCCTCTGATAGAATAATTTAGTCCAAAAATACATCGTTCCACTTTCCTAGCTTCCGTAGATACATAATACTCGGCAAAACGGGACTTTTCCAAAAACCTAGCTGTGTAGTCCCTAACAGACATGTTCCCCTGCTTCAAATTCAAAAACTCCTCTTCTAATTGTCGGATTGCGGTTTGGGGACAAAACTGATTTTTGAAAGCTTTTGAAAATTCTTCCCACGAAAAAGCTTGAAAAACATCGGGACCTTTCGTAGATATTAAAGCTTCCCACCAATATAAAGCATCAGATTTAAGCATTGCAGTTCCAAATAAAACTCGATCCTCATCAGCACATTTACTTGTTTTGAAAATAGCTTCAATTTCTTTCAACCAACGCATGCTTTAATAGGATCTCGCTCGCCCGAATACGTTGGAGGTTTACAAGTCAAAAACATTTTATAATCGCATTTCTTTTGAACGGGAACGACAACAGGCGGAGTATGTACCTCCGTCTAAAAAATAGGATATGTTTCCTCTCGTTCTTCTGTTTCTGTATGTTGTGGGTGTCCAAACATAGCCTATATGTTAGCTTGAAGTTTACCCATTTCCGCAGCTAGGTCAGCTCGAGTAACATATTCTGTGTTTGGAGGATTACCACTACTTCCGGATGTATCCCGGCTTCTAATTCGACCACTACTCAAGCTCTCGTGAACCGAATGTTCCTGTTCCAGATGTATTCCCCGGCTCAATCCACCTCTCCGACCCTGACTTCTTCCTCGAGTATCTGAAATCATGTCATTGATGTTTCTTGTTCGTGGATTAGCCCTGTCTGAATTTCCTGTTTCATCTCTGTGAATTCGACGAGAACCGCTGACCATCCTGTCAATTCACAAAATATTGATATACACGTAAGCACATACCCAATATAATAAGGTATTCCAGTTCAAACATGCACTTGTAAGCTCATAATTACATTCGCCAGATGTAATTTGAGTTTACCTTACATGTCGTTCTTTCTTCCCATTATATTTAACATCCCAAGGTTCTAGACATCATAGGGACATCCTATTTCATATAAAATCATGCAGTTTAAGTCTAGGTATGGATTCAAGTACCTAAATCTCTTAAACTAAAGCTCTGATACCAACTGTAACAACCCACCAAAACATATAACATATAACATATAATAGTTACAAACATGTACAATGCAAACACCCACATATTACATATAGGGTCCCGAAGTCCAGAACTATACTAGCTACGTATTACAGTACTAACTTTTCGCTTTCAATACATTAGTACATAACATACATACACATTACTAAATCCAACAAAAACCATTATCAGCGGAACTGGGTACCCGCCTTTGGAACCGGAACCGCTCCAGAACTGCCGGTTCCGGAACCGATGTGACTGGTTCCGGTTCCTAAAATACGAAACCGATTAAAACTGGGTCCGGTTCCGGTTCTCATTTTTTTAGAACCCGTTGGGTACCCGGTATATTTTAATAGAAAATATCTACATATTTAATATTTATTACATATTTACATATAAATATTTATCTAAATAAAAAAATTAATAAACTAACAAAATTACTTTTTAGGGTTTAGTTGTTTACTGACTTTACTTTCATTGCATTCATTCATTCACACCATACTCCTCCATAGCCGCCGCACACACTCACCCCTCACGCACACTGCACACAGCCACACAGACCTCACGAAGGTATCTATCAGTCGCTGGCCACCGTCCGCCGTCCGCCGCACACACTCACAACGCACACAGACCTGCTCAGCCGCCGGCCACCGTCCGCGAAGGTATCTGTACACAGACCTCACGAAGGTATCTGCACACAGAGCCTCACTTTCATACATTTTTCTGTACTCTTGTTTTTTTCCTTCCAAATCTAGCTCTTTTGGTTTCTTTTAATTATTAGTATGATTTATATGTTTCATTACAATTTGATTTGCTCTCTTTTAATTTAATCATTGATTCTATTAGTGGGAAAAGAACTAGATTTTGCAGAAGTTTCCATTAATTTAGTTCCTAATTTCATTCATGGTCTCTTTCATTGTTTACTTCCCTGAATCATTCTGAATCTGAATTTGTCCTTGTAGTTTTTTTTCACATTAGATTTTACATAAGTTTCCATTGATGTTTCAACATTTGAAAGTTATGCAATCAAAAAGTTCTTGGTGTTCCTTCAATTATCTTTTGGAATTAGGAAAGATTCTATCTTTTTGAGTTTAAATCGATGATAACAGAAAGGGCCTTTCTAACCCCATTTTTGAGTTTGAATCGATGATAAAAGAACATTTTTTTGTACTCTTGTTAATGGTTAGTTGATTCTTGTATTAGTCCATATTAATTTTATGTTAAGAAACTCTATGGGTATCTTGGATAATGGATACCATGTTTACAGAATGATATATTCTCAAACATTATTTAATATAAAACTACAAACCCACTGACTTGTTTTGCTAATTCCATTAGTTGCTATTTGATTTAACTCATTTTCTACATTAGATTTTGTAACAAAAACAACCATTGGTATCATAATCTGTATTATTTATATTAAATTCCCTTTTTTGCCAGGTTTAATAATGGATTGTTGGTCCCGAAGGGTTATACAAGTTTGTAGAAGGGGGGTTGAATACAAACACACAGATTTTACTTTTCTAAATTGTTTATTGATAAATCATTAACAATTTACAGCTTGTTGCGGAAACAAGATTAAGGATAAACCTAAATCTAAACAAGTTGGAACACTAAGTTTCTTGCACTAAGAAAGAGAAGGAAATTACTAATAATAACCTATCTCAAGATAAGAAGGATGAACTTGTCCAGAGTTAGCAAGTTACTTCAAAATGAAGTGAGTTCTTCTTCTTATATACTGCATGCATTTAATGCATGGCAGTTTACACTTTACACGTGGCAGCAGCTCATTGGTTGTATGTTATTGACCTTTGTTGACAACCTTAGTAGCCGCATATTTGAACAGTGTAGTATCAGAGTGGTTGTACGATTTCAGATAATAAGGAGGTTCTTTTCTGACATATCGTACGGAGTCGTGCAAGGGTGGTTGAGACAAAAGTACTTTGTACGGAGGTGTAACATCCTAAATTTCGTTATTTATTTTAATAAGATTTGGGATGTATTTGTATTTGGAGTAACCTTGAATTATATAGAGTATTATAATTCAACTAGGGTTAAAATACAAATGTTGAAAGTTTAAAGATTTCTTTTGAGAAATATTAAACTTAAGGGTTATAATGTGTTTTATTAATGTATGAGGCGTGTTATGATATTTCTTTAAAGATTGAGGTGTAGTTTGGAATTTTCTTATGACTCATCTTTGTTTTGATGAGGTGTCCTGATTATAGGACTTAAGAGTATTCAGTTGTGTAATATGAGATTACACAGAGAATAGAGATCGAGAGATATAGACAGAGAGAAAGAAATCGAAAGAAAAAGAAGGAGAAAGAAAAAGAAGAAACAGAAGAAAAGTATCTGATTTGGTGATCTTGTGTTGTTCCAATTTAGCCACTGAATCTGAAAAACAAAGTGATCAGAAGTGTTCAGATTGTTGCTAAGGATACTCATTAAGCTGCTGGAATGTGATCAGTGTTCAGAAAGCTGATAAGGTGAGTTTATTCACTCTTATTAAAATTAAGCAATTAAAATTGTTATAGATATGTTATACTTGTGTATAAACTCAGTGGTATGGTTTAATTAAGAAATGGTAAGCTAAAGGAGTCAAATGGTGAACTGCATCTGATGAAAGTGACGATGAACAGTGACTTTGCGCAGCAGTGGTTTGCGAAAAGTGAGGTTTTCGCAACCAAGGGTTGCGAGTTCTAGACTTTTCGCAATAGAGGGTTGCGAAAAGTATAGGTTTTCGCAATAGAGGGTTGCGAAAAGTGGAGGTTTTCGCAGCTTTGGCTTGCGAAAAGTGTAGCTTTTCGCTACAGTGGCTTGTGAAAAGTTTTGACTTTCAGTAGTAGTTTGAAGCTTTTATGTGGAATACAATCTGATAGTTATATGCTATCAGTTATATGTTTATAACTCTGTTGTTGATATAAAAACCATGTTATGTTAAATTGTAAGGATTTATTGGTGAGTCCGGAGTTGTTGTTAATTGTTGAGATGTTGATTCCCGATGCTAAATGGCAAAGTGGGGATAATCGTTGAAATTAATATTCTGTACATAGAGATATAGAATATATGTTGAATTATATAGCTTTAGCATACAATAGAAAGAGTGATGATACACAATTTATTGTGTGGCGTTGGCTAGAAATATGCATCTGGTCTAGTGGGCATAAAGTACGGTATAATGAGAACCGTTTACTAGCCAGGGACCGTTGGGATGTATTTCTAGTTGTTGGAGTGAACCTTGAATCATCTGTGAGGGTCTCTGGTGGTTGATGATCGCGATAAAATAAAATCTCATTTGGGGGACCAGTGATTCAAGGTGGGGAGGAAATGAAATGAGGAATAGCAGACTTAGAGTTGCAATTCCCATTTCAAATGGAAGATCGGAGATTTCCATTTTTAAAGGGAAGATAGGAGATTTCCCAATGGTGAAAGGAAGATTTGAGATAGGCATAAAGTAATTTGTAATCTCTACTTCCGGGTTAAGAAATAGGCAGGTTTTGACTTGTAATTTCTTGGTTAAGAGTTTGACTTCGAATCTGGGATGATTCAGGGTAAATTCTTGGTAATGTTATTATGACTAGATGATTTGTCATAAGTTGGGAATGGGGTAGATTCCCAGTAGTAAAAGGAATTGTTATACGGTAAGATGGATGGAAACGGGTTTGATTTATCTGTTGAGATTTTGATTGTTGAATTTTAATTTGATATGAATATTCTCACTAGGCGAAAGCCTAATGTTTCAAGTTGAATTTTCTTACCAGGTACAAATTCCGGGAAGTAAGCGGGAAAGTGTGTTGAGAGCTTTTGGAAAGACTCAGACTTGGAGATAACAGAGGATCTAGTTATTCTTTTGATACTTTTGGGACAGATGATTAGATAACCAAGTTAATCTAATTATGATGTATGATTTGATTAATAGGTTATTTAATTTGAAGTTATTGGTTATAGAAAACCTTGATGTATGATCCTCTTGTTATATAAGTTTGAAGTTTTAATTGTCATAACTTGTGGAGTTTTAAAGGTTTAAATTAGCCCTGTTTTTGGGGTGTTACAGGAGGACTTCATGATCAGCTTTTCGTTGATTCAGCGGTTTATCATTCTATATCGGCGAATGATAAAGTTCAGCGATAGCTGAAGTCTTGTACTTGATACTTCACGTTGAGTGGACAAATCTGAGTCTTCGCTGATCCGCATCAGTTCATTAGGAGACTTGTCACTGGTTCTTGAGCTTGATCTTCGACTTCAGCGTAGAACCTATGTTGACGTGAAACTTGTCTTCAGGGATCATAAGTAAACAACTAACTTATCAGCGATCACCATAAGTACTGAACAGACTCAGAGCATTATGGTGAACCGTGTTCACTGAATGTTTAATCTAAAGAGTGAGAGTTCCTATCAGCGGTACTGTAAGATCTTAGTACTTATCAGCGATAGTGAAACTCTGATACATATTGTTTACTTGCAATTTTCACTAAGTATATAAGAGAGGGTTTGGATCAACAATCTCCCCCTATTTGATTATGACATAGCAACAAAGAAAATTGCTATTTAATGAAAACATAAGGATAAAAAGAACTCATAAAATATTTGTCCCTTTTACTGTTTTCTGGGATCTTTTCTGTACTGATGGAGTAAAGTACGTTCGCTGAAATTTTTCTTTAAACTTTGTAAAGATTACAGAGGGAAGTGGAAAAATTACAAGTACAGCGAATAAAATTACAAGTACAAAAGAATAACTGATACAATAGAAGAATGGGCGATCCTATCAGTTTATAAAGGTTCTTCCTTAATGAGTTGTTCATCAAGGGTCATTGATGTGGGAATCATCCAGTCAGGGACATTTACTCCTTGATTTCTTTTGTTCAGCGCTTCTTCCAAAATCAAGGGTTATAGATGCTGTGCCTGAATGTCGTTCTTGAAGTCACACCAGTAGATGAGATCTTTCAGCTGTTCGATGGGAGTGATGGGAAGTTCAGAGATACGTTGAAAACGCTTTCGTCCATCCCAGTCATTAAAGAATATCCCATAGGGTTTGCTTATGACTTTCCCAAGGATAAAAGTCTCATCAGGAGGAAGAGATGTGTCAATTGCAGAAAGGTCAGGTTCAGGACCAAGGACATCTTCCATAGAAAAACCAATACCTGTTTCGTTTCGTATCTGAGGACCTTCTGAAGATTTAGACTTTTTCTTTGCAGAGGCCTTTCTTTCCTGACTTTCGAGAGTAGGAGGGGGAGGAGGAATATCCACACAAGAATAGACTAAGTCGATCTGTTTGTTTATCAGCTTTTCAAAGTGATCCTTGTACTTAGACTAAGACTTCTGGATGGCTAATCTGATCTCCAACCATTCAGAGAGACCGTATTGCGTGATAGCTTCAGCATAGAATTTTTCGTACATTCCGTCTTCTCTGAATATCTCGATTTCAGCGATAGAAACTTTGATGGTTGATCTTCCAGATACGAGTACCTTGATTATTCTGGAAGGTCGAAGTCTGAAGTGTACCTTTTCTTTGCACCAGGCTAGGGTAGATTGAGACACAGTTCTCTTTTCTTCAACGATCTTCTTGGCGTCTTCCCATAGCTGACGTTGAACTTCGATTGGAGCTCTTTTCAGCTTGGGGTCTTTTACTGATCGTAGAGAAAGCTGGATGGCGTATTCTCTGTCTTTTTCTTCAGCTTCCCTTCTTTCAGCGATTAGGCGTTCAGCTCTGAGGTGATCCTTGTATTCCCTTTTTGAAAGTTTGAACTTTGTAGGAATGGAAGGAAGTTGATTACGCTTCAGAATGATTCGCTGATCCTCGAACTTCTTTATCATCTCATCTCTTCTTTTCTGATCCTCTTCACTTAGCTTTTGAGGAGCCAAGGAAGGTCTGTTTTTGTGAGAGAGCATCCGTTCTTCAGGTTCATCAGTCTCAGAGATCAAATCCAAGACCGGGATTATTTCTTCAGCATTGGGAGCTGGGATTATTGTTGGTGAAGTCGCAGTTGTAGGAACTTCAGCGATATCCTCAAACAGGGGAGAGGACTAGCTGAAACACAGCGATCTTATGAATAAGAACTTGGGTAGAAAAGAGATAGAGAAAGAATGGGATAAAGTGTATGGAGGTTTTAGTGAGTGTAGAACTGATAATGTGTATAGAGAGGAGGGATGTAGTGTAAGGAAGATTAGTGTACCTGACAAACCGGCTTTTTAAGCAAGATCGTCAGATTTTCATCGTCTTCAGCGACACTTTTTCCTTTGCCCTTGTCAGCTTCAGACGCTGATGGCTTTGTCTTTGTCCGCTCCCCTGTAGGTTCATTTATCAGAATTCCTTTAAGAACTTTAGTCCTCTGAGCAGGCTTGACGATAAAAGAGTCATCATCATCATCATCTTCATCATCATCATTCTTTGGAGAAGAGGATGGTTCATCATCAGACAAGTCGATGGCTTCTTCATCTTCAGCTTCAGACTCAGGTTCTTCAGCTTCTTCTTCGAGTTGCTCCCCCGCAGATGCAGAGGTAAGCTTCTTGGTTCCCTCGGGGTTTTCATCTCCCTGAGGTCCAGCGGCTGATTCTTCATTTGTCTTCTCACCCTCTTCACCAAGGGTAAGGTCTTCAGTCTTCTCTCCCCTGATAGATTCATCATGGTAAAGGTCTTCAACGCTCTTCTCCCCCTCTGTTTCATGATGAGTGGGGGAGGAATGCGATGACTCAACAGCTGTTGTTGGTTCCCTGTCTTCTTGGCCAGGGATCCCCACACAAATTTCAATCGCTGATAATCTGTTTTCTAGACCAGAAATACCAGGATTGATCTTCACGAGTTCAAGACGATCCGCCGGAGTAAAAGATGAAGGTGCAGGGGCAGGGGCGGTCGTGTTGGTCAGGATCTGCTGCATCATTGTCTTCATCTCACCTACGTCAGTCTTTACAGAACCAACGTCAGTCTTTACAGCAGACATTTCACCCTCTAGTTTTCCAACAGATGTCTTCAGCGATGTGACTTCGCTGGACATGGAATTAACAGTCTTTTTGATAGATGTGTAGTCTGTGTAGATGTCAGCAAGAACTTTGGCAAATTTGCTGAGAGTATCATCAACCTTCTCCAAGTCAGCTTTGGAGGCATTCTTCTCGACCACTGT
This sequence comes from Saussurea involucrata, assembly GCA_033807775.1. Lineage (NCBI taxonomy): Eukaryota > Viridiplantae > Streptophyta > Magnoliopsida > Asterales > Asteraceae > Saussurea > Saussurea involucrata. The sequence continues at coordinate 83,431,997 of CM066313.1, forward strand.
TGTCAGCTTTGGAGGCATTCTTCTCGACCACTGTTGTCAGCTTTGGAGGCATTCTTCTCGACCACTGTTGTCAGCTTTGTAAGATTCTCTCCAGCGGTTGTTACAGCTGAAGAGTTGTTGGAAAGAGTAGTGGTGAGACCTGTCAGCTTCGTCTCTATTGTCTTCAGAGAGGCGTTGATGTCTCCCAAATTAAGACATGTAACATATAATAACTTGTGAACAGAGGAAAGCTCAGAAGTTTGGGGTTCAGTTCTAGTGTATAGGGGTTGGTGTATACCTGCAGGAGGATTGGTGAATTCATCAAAATCTCGGTGTCCTGAGAAAAGTTCCATGTCGTCAGCGAGAGTGCGTAGACGTATGGTCATCTCTGCAGGTCCTATACCCATCACTCCTTGAAGAGTATCATCTTTAGCTTCTGAAGGAATGACAGGTGCTTCAGTGATAACTGGAGGAGAGTCCAATTGAGTAGAGGGAGAAACGAAGGTTGAGAATGGAGGTTGGGTGCGCAGTTCAGCGTTGGATTCGCTGAGAATCGCTTCTTCAGTCTGTAGAGAGACTGAAGGAGGTTAGGTAGATTCCAAGTTTGTAACCTCAGCGTTTAGAGACGCTGAAGCCGGGATAGAATGGGTGGCTTGTTCAGCTGTAGCAGAGCGTACCACTGAACTTTCCTTCAGCCCTTCAAGAGGAGCTGAGGAGTCTTCAGCAATAGATTGCTGGGGTTGCTCCTTGGTTTTCTTAGTTCTTTTGGAACTAAGTTGGATAGAGGAGTGTTTCCTTTTAAGAGAAGGAATGGAGGTTGCAGCTGGGGTATCAGCGGTGGGTTTGTCCGCTGAAGGAGCTGCAGAAGTAGAAGAAGTAGGGTTGAGAAGAGTTAAAAGTGTAGAAAGACGTACCTCGTTTTCCATCGGTTTGAAGTCGAGTACCTTAGGGCCAACCTGAGAGAGTTTCAGGTCACCCTCTTTAGGGTAGCTGTCCTTCAGGCATGTTTGGAATACGACGCTGATGAATCGAGGATAAGGAACCCATGGAGATCTGTCAGCGGCGGAGTCCACTCTGAGTACCAGATCATCGTAGATTATCGATGCCCAGTCTATATGTAGACCTTTCAGCAGTGCATATCCCATTGCTTGCTGAGGCTGAGCGGCTTGATCAGAGGAGCCGGTCTTTACAGTCATGCAGCTGATTAAGTGAGCGAAGATGAAATTCATCTCGCTGGGCATTTTAGACTTCTTGATGAGGGTCAGCTTCTTCTCGGGCTTCTTATCCCTCCCAATTTCCCATACATAGCCCATTGCATCGAAGAATGCAGTGATGGCTTCCCTATCTGAAAGTTTCTTGTGGTCAGGGAGAGGAACAAAAGGTCTTTCTTTTGAGGCGGTGGGAAGGCTCAGGGCTTTGCGAATAATGGCAGGTGTAATCTTCATAGTGCCATAGTCAGTATCGCAGAGGATGCAGTCGATTGTTTTTTATGAGTCTTTGGTTGATGGTAGCTGAGAGTGTCTGGCAGAGTACCAGAATTGGGATAGCAGTAGCTGATGTGCAGGAGGTGTTATGGTCAGGGCTGTGGATAGACAACAATTCTTCAGGAAGTTCACAGCATCATCCAGATGTGTGTCTTGCTTTCGACGAGGAAACTCGAGAAGCGCATAGAGGTTATTTGACTTGGTCCAATCCAGTTCGTTAAGAGAGAACTTGACCTGAGGAGCCTTGAGGATTTCCAATTCCTCAGCAGTATTATCAGCAGCAGTGTTCTCAGCGGTGGTGTTCTTGGAAGTGGAAATGTCAGTAGATGCCATTTTCTGTATTATCAGTTCAACCAAAGATTAACAAATAAGAATAATCTTAATGTGGAAAGATTTTCCAATAAGATGGTTCGAATTTTGTCCATTTCATTCAGACAAGAATGTCTTAATGAAGATTAGGGTTTTTCTTGTTTTTGAAAAACGAAAAGCAAACCCAATAAAAATCTTGTTTTCCAGTTTCCTTTGAAGATTGGGATTCTGGAAAAACGAATGAAGAACAAGTTTAAGATTCTCTGTTTAAACTTGAAGAACAACCATGAAAGGTTGTGTTCATAAAACCATGAAAGAAATGATTTCATTTGAAAAAGTTCTTTTGTTTGATCTTTTAAAAACAAAGAGAAGATCATTAATAAGTTTAAGAAACAGGTAAATAAAAGAAATATTAACCTGGTTCGTTGAAGAAGATGAAGTTCTTGAAAATTCGAGAGCACAAATGCAACAGTAAATTTTCTTTTTCTTGCTTGGAGGAGAAGTTCGCGTAAAAGACAAATATAAACCCAGAAAGTGTTTATATAGTGAGATTTTAGAGAGAGAAAAACTCGAGCGGGAACGTTTTTCATCATGACACGGACACGTGTTTGCATTTGATTGGAAGGTAAACGAAACGTGCAAACGTGTGTCAGAAAAAGAACGTGTCGGGGTTTATCCGTTGCAATGACGTCACAACTGTCCTTTCATATTCTTGGATGTCTCTGAGGTTTTGAAAACTCAGGGACATTTTTGAAAACATGAAGCACTGAATAGAAATATCAGTTGGTTTTAGAAATTTCAAAGTATCGCTGATTAAGGAAGAGATATTCAGCGATGCAATTTTTTTTGAAATCTTGCATTTACATGCGATTGTCAGTGAGAGAAAAACATACCTTTGATATCAGTGAATCAAGTTTATTCAGAGAGAAGATGATAGAATAGGTTATACAAGTTGATTTTATCCTATCGCTGATCAAATGTGAACCTCTGAAGATTTTACTCTTCAAAGTTCAGCATTCCAAGCTCGCTGATGAGAAAGTTGAATCTTGTCTCATCAAAAGGTTTGGTGAACAGATCAGCTAACTGATAGTCAGTCGGGATAAAGTGAAGTTCTATATCACCATTCATCACATGATCTCTGATAAAATGATACCTGATTTCGATGTGTTTTGTCTTTGAGTGTAGCACTGGATTGTTGGCTATAGCGATGGCACTTGTGCTGTCGCAATAGATTGGAATTTTTGAGAACTGAAGGTTATAGTCTAGTAGTTGATTTCTCATCCACAAGACCTGAGAACAACAGCTTCCAGCGGCTACATACTCAGCTTCAGCTGTGGAGGTGGACACTGAGTTTTGCTTTTTACTTGTCCAACTCACCAGCTTTCCACCCAGGAGCTGACAGCCTCCTGTGGTGCTTTTCCTATCCATTTTGCAACCTGCAAAATCACTATCTGAATAGGCGATTAGATCAAATCCTGAGTCTTTGGGATACCAAAGACCTAGATTTGCAGTACCCTTAAGATATCGAAAAATTCGCTTTACAGCGGTCATATGATATATCTTAGGTTCAACTTGATATCGTGCAAACAAACAGGTTACGTACATAATATCGGCTCGACTAGCTGTAAGATACAAAAGAGAGCCGATCATCCCACGGTACAGCGTGACATTAACAGATATTCCTTTTAAATCCTTGTCTAGTGTCAGCGGTGGTGCCATAGGGGTTTTCATAGCTGAACTCTGAGTTAAGTCGAATTTCTTCAACATATCTTTAACATATTTTCCCTGATTAATGAAAGTTCCTTTTTCATTTTGCTTTATCTGAAGACCAAGGAAATATGTTAGTTCACCCATCATGCTCATCTTATACTCATCTTTCATTCTATCAGCGAAACGAGTACAAAGTTCAGGGTTAGTAGAACCAAATATAATGTCATCAACATATATTTGAACAAGAATGATATGACCTTTTACTTTCCTGAAAAATAGAGTTTTGTCGATTTTACCTCGCTCAAATTGTTCAATATGGAGATAAGTAGATAGAGTGTCATACCATGCACGTGGAGCTTGCTTTAAGCCATAAAGTGCCTTATCCAGTTTATAAACATAACTTGGACGCTTAGGATCTGAGAATCCTAGAGGTTGTTCCACATAGACTTCTTCATTCAGCTTTCCATTTAGAAATGCTGACTTAACATCCATCTGATATACTTTGAAGTCTTTGTGTACAACGTATGCTAAGAATAGACGAATACATTCTAGTCTTGCTACTGGAGCAAATGTTTCGTCATAATCTATGCCTTCCTCTTGTCTGTATCATTGAGCAACAAGACGAGCCTTGTTGCGGGTTACAGTTCCATGTTCGTCCAACTTGTTTCGATAGACCCATTTAGTGCCTATCACTGTTTTGTCAGTTGGTCTTCGAACAAGTTTCCAAACTTTGTTTCTTTCGAATTCAGTCAGCTCTTCTTGCATGGCGCTGACCCAGTTTGGATCATTGAGGGCATCATCTACTTTCTTTGGTTCAGTTAGAGAAATAAAATTAACAAATAAACAAATATTACCTGCACTTCGTCGAGTCTGAACACCAGCGTTTGGATCACCAAGAATTTGATCAATTGGGTGATTTACAGTCCATCGCTGAGCCGGAGCGTGAGATGCTGACTCAACTTGAACTGAAGGAGCTGAAGATGAAGCTTCAGCGACGTCTGGAGTATCAGCCAAGAGAGGAATGGGTGCAGTTGTCATTATATTCACTGATTGCTGAGAAGTAGATGGAATGTCTGAGACATTGGGTTCAGAAGCAGGTATAGTGTTTAAAGGAACAGCTGAGACCCATGATGTTTCAGCTTCACTATTCTGCATATTTGGGATGATAGTAGGACTATCATCTTCAACTGTATGAGTATGAGGAGTGGGAATATCTTCTGAATCACCAAGATGAGAAAACATCCATTGATTCAGTTCTTCAGTATCAGCGGACGGTTTAGAGTTCGCTGAACGGGATTCGTCAAACGTGACGTGCATAGTTTCTTCTACAGTTTGTCTTCTTCGATTGAAGACTCTGAAGGCTTTGGAGATTGAAGAATATCCAAGAAAGATTCCATCGTCAGCCTTAGAATCAAACTTTCCAAGGGCATCTCTGTTGTTCAGTATGAAACATTGACATCCAAAGATGTGAAGGAAGCTGATTGAAGGCTTTCTCCCATGAAAAAGTTCATAGGCTGTTTTATTGAATCTTTTGACTATCAGCGACCTGTTTTGCGTAAAACAAGCAGTGTTGACAGCTTCTGCCCAAAACTGAGTAGGCAGGTGAGAATCGCTGAGCATTGAACGTGCAGCTTCAATAATTGTTCTATTTCTTCTTTCAGCGACTCCATTTTGTTGCGGTGTTCTCACTGATGAAAAGTTGTGAGAAATACCCTTACTCTCAAAGAAGGAATCAAGAGAACTGTTTTTGAATTCAGTCCCATGATCACTCCTTATTGGGCGCACGGTCAAATTGTTCAGGGTTTCCATCTTCTGAACAAAGGTGATGAGTTCTTCAGGGGTGTCACTCTTAGAACGGAGAAACATTGCCCATGTATAACGAGAGAATTCATCAACTATGACCAGTGTATATTTCTTTCCAGCGATGGATTGTTTGTTAACAGGGCCAAACAAATCCATATGGAGAAGTTGTAGAGGAGATGACACTGAGGAGACTTGCTTTGACTTAAAGCTTGCTTTGGTCTGCTTGCCTTTCTCACACGCTGAACATAAGGACTCTTTGGCGTATGAGTGTTGAGGTAGACCAGTGACTAACTCTTTTGAAGAATGAGTGTTCAGTGTCTTGAAATTCAGATGAGAGAGCCTTTTATGCCATAGCCAGCTGACATCAGATGAGGCTTTTGAGAAGAAACAGGAGTTCTCAGTGGTTGTTGAGTCCATATTTATTACATAAACATTTTCCAAACGATAACCGCTGAGAGCTATCTTCTCCTTTTTGTCAGTGACAAAGCAGGATTCCTTAGTAAAGATTACTTTGTTATCCTTGTCGCAAAGCTGACTGATGCTTAAAAGATTATGCTTCAGCCCTACAACATATGCGACTCTTCTGAAGGTTGTTGTACCATTAGAGAGTACACCAAACCCTCGGGTATGTCCTTTTCTATTTCCTCCAAAAGTCACAGAGGGACCCTTCTCTTCCTTGTATTCAGCGAGCAGGCTTTTCTTTCTACTCATGTGTCTAGAGCATCCGCTATCGAGATACCAGATACCCTTCTTAACCTGCATTACAAAGGAAGATTAGTTTTTCTTGGGTACCCACTTATAATCATGTGTACACGTTTGTCAGTGGAAGTAGTTGGAATGGAAGGTTCAGCAGTTTTCGCAGCATTTGAAGATTCAGCTTTGTCAGTCTTCACTTTGGTTAATTTCTTAACCTCAGTGGTCTTCTTTGCCTTGGGGGCAATAATCTTCACCTTAGCTATCTTTTCAGCTTTGGTGGCTGTGGGGCACTTACTAGCAATATGATCAGTAAGTCCACAGTGATAACATTTCCTATAACTAAAAGTAGTTCTAGGACCATTTGAATGCTGAGCTTTTGATTTAGAATTAGAAGGACCAGCACCAAATAAGCTTTTGGCTTTTGAAATGGGAGGAACATTTAGTTCTTCAGATTTCTTACCAAGGACATCCACTCTGAGTCTAGGAGTAGATCGTTGAATAGATCCACGCTGAGTAGATCCAGAGATCTGATTCCTTGATCCAGAGGAATAAATCACTAAAGCTTTAGAAGCATTCAGCTTTGGTACAGAGGTACCCTTCTGAGGATTTTGGTTCAAAGCAATTCCTTTACCTTTATCTTTAGAGACAGAGGTAGGTTTTGGATAAACCATTTTCTCTTTACCTTTTGAAGAGGTAGAGATTTCCTCAGGGATAGGCGGTCTAGAGGACGAACACTGAGAGGATGAAGTATCAGCGACTGAGGATACGAAAGTTCCAAATAAGAGCATGGAACGGTCAGTGGTTGGTTCTTGAGTATCAGCTTTGTAACTAAGACCACGTTTATCACTCAGGGGAATCTGAGACTTAATTATCTCAGTGATCTTTGTTGAGGAATTACACCATCCATCAACAGTAGTTTTTTCAGCTCTTAATGCAGCGATAGCTTCTTCGCGTTCGATTTTGACTAGCTGATTTAAGTGCACTTGATCTTTAAAATCTTCTTCAATTTTAGAAAGACTTTCTATTTGAAGGTGACAATTTTTAAGCTGTTCAGCGAGATCAAGGTTTTGATTTTCAACTATTGTTTTGCCATTCATGGCTTCATATAAACTTCTAGTCAAGAGATCGATTTTTCGAAGACTATCAGCTTCATCAATATTTGCAATATTTGTAAAGAAGGAAGGTGATACCTGAATTGCAGAGGTTGAAGTAGAGGGAATGTCTGAACTTTCTTCCTCATCTTCAATATTTGCCATAAGACAGAGATTGGCTTCATCATCTTCAGAGTCAGATGATGATTCTTCTTCTTCTGGGGCAGCCCAATCATAAGCCATTAGGCCTTTGCCTTTCTTCTTAAAGATTTTCAGCTTCGCATACTTTTCTTTCAGCTTAGTGTATTTGTCATCTTTATTCCTGGGAATAAAGTTTTTCTTTGGAAAAGCTGAGGGTCTAGAGACTTTCTTTGACTTGCACTCGTTAGCGAAATGTCCTATCTTTTCGCAGTTAAAACAAGTAGCAGTAGCCTTATCAACAGGAGCTGATGATCTTGGCTTGTCAGTTATGGAAAGAGGTTTGTTCTTTCTGAACATTTTCTTTTTGGCGAATCTCCTGAACTTTTTAGTTAGGAGAGCCAAAGATTCATCATCATCTGAAGAGTCAGAATCTGATGACCTTTCAGAGTTACTTTCCAACTCAGTGATAGTGACTGAGGGTCGCTGAGTGGAAGGTTCCTCTGAGATTAAAGCAACATGGGTGCTTTTGGAATCTTTTACAAGATTCTTCTTAAGATGACTCGATTGCTCATGATTCAGCATCGTGCCATATAAGGTAGCAAGGGTTATTGATCTTAGATCCTTTGACAGCTTGAGACACATAGAATAACTGTCCCAGCTTTCAGGTAAACATTCTAAAAACTTTGTCAGCACTTCAAAGTTAGAATATTCCTTACCAACAGTTTTCAGATCTATGATTAAGCAATTAAAACGTTGGTGAACTTCAGAGAGAGTTTCATTCTTACCACAAATGAAACTTTCGTACTGTCTTACCAGATTGATCTTTCGAGAGTCCTGGACTTCAGCAGTACCTTCATACTGAACACAGATTGTGTCCCACATGGCTTTTGAGGATTTCAGGTTCATGACGGAATGGTAGACTTCGTCAGGAAGAGCCATAGATAGTATGTATCTGGCTTTAGTGTCGATAGCCACTTTCTTCTTATCTTCGTCAGTCCACATATGAACTTCCTTAGGAACCAGCCTTTTTGGAATAGCAGGTCTATTCTCAGCAGCTGGAACTGCAACATCAATTCTTACAGGAATATATGGGCCGTTTTCAAGATAATAAGGCATAGTAGGGTCTACACCTTCTAAGAAGAGAGTCATCCTATTTTTTCATAGATTAAAATTATCTCTGGAGAATCTAGGGGGTTTTGCAAGAGAACCATTGTCAATATAATTTGTGTTTGAGCTGGTAGCCATTTTAGGAAATAGCAAGGAAGAGAAATCTTAGTATAGATTAGATCTTGTTTATGAGATTAAACAAATCTGCTCTGATACCACTTGTTGGTCCCGAAGGGTTATACAAGTTTGTAGAAGGGGGGGGGGGTTGAATACAAACACACAGATTTTACTTTTCTAAATTGTTTATTGATAGATCATTAACAATTTACAGCTTGTTGCGGAAACAAGATTAAGGATAAACCTAAATCTAAACAAGTTGGAACACTAAGTTTCTTGCACTAAGAAAGAGAAGGAAATTACTAATAATAACCTATCTCAAGATAAGAAGGATGAACTTGTCCAGAGTTAGCAAGTTACTTCAAAATGAAGTGAGTTCTTCTTCTTATATACTGCATGCATTTAATGCATGGCAGTTTACACTTTACACGTGGCAGCAGCTCATTGGTTGTATGTCATTGACCTTTGTTGACAACCTTAGTAGCCGCATATTTGAACAGTGTAGTATCAGAGTGGTTGTACGATTTCAGATAATAAGGAGGTTCTTTTCTGACATATCGTACGGAGTCGTGCAAGGGTGGTTGAGACAAAAGTACTTTGTACGGAGGACTTCATGATCAGCTTTTCGTTGATTCAGCGGTTTATCATTCTATATCAGCGAATGATAAAGTTCAGCGATAGATGAAGTCTTGTACTTGATACTTCACGTTGAGTGGACAAATCTGAGTCTTCGCTAATCCGCATCAGTTTATTAGGAGACTTGTCGCTGGTTCTTGAGCTTGATCTTCGACTTCAGCGTAGAACCTATGTTGACGTGAAACTTGTCTTCAGGGATCATAAGTAAACAACTAACTTATCAGCGATCACCATAAGTACTGAACAGACTCAGAGCATTATGGTGAACAGTGTTCGCTGAATGTTTAATCTAAAGAGTGAGAGTTCCTATCAGCGGTACTGTAAGATCTTAGTACTTATCAGCGATAGTGAAACTCTGATACATATTGTTTACTTACAATTTTCACTAAGTATATAAGAGAGGGTCATTATCAAATCACTGAGGGTTTGGATCAACATGGATGTACCTCCCATTGACGTGGATGAAAGTGAGGCTGTTGATCAAAACCAAAGCCAAAAAAGTATGCCCAAGTCGGAGACAAAAGGAAATCAAGTGTTTGGCATCATTACGAAGACATTAGAGATTAAGTTGTTTGTTGGTACTTTATCGGATTAGTTTTTAGTTTTAATCGTTTGTTGTATGAAAACTACGTTGGTACTTTAAGTTTAAGTTTAAGTTGTTTTTTTCTACTTTGCAAGTGTTTTAAAATTACGTTGTATTGTAAAAAATGTTTTTAAAAAAAAGTTGTCAGCGGGTACCCGGAACCGGAACCGGTTCCAAAAAAAAGGGAACCGACGGGAACGGTTCCGATTTCGGTTCTTTCTTTCTAGGAACCGGCGGTTCCGGTTCCATGAAAATAAGTCGGGTACCCGGTATTGCTCACCCCTAGTTTAACTACAAGAAGTAACTCATAACATCTATCCATGTATAACACGTTTCTTCCCATGACATCACATCTTATCTTTTCCTTTTGCCTTATCCATCATCTTTCCTGGAATACATATTTGGAAAACAATGAGGGTTAGACCAATTGGTCTAAGTGAGAAAATCCCAAACATTTCAATAACATTATCATGAAAACATTGATATGAAACCGTTATTAACATATCAAACCTTACAATCTTATGCAATGTGCACAACATATTTCGTTGGCCTTTAAACCAACAAGTTATGGCCATAACACATTAGTTGGTCGCGCTAAGCACAACTAATTATCTTACTCCGAAGTACCTCATGTACAACCAAATCCGCTGCCCCTTACGGTACAACCAACTCCATCCGGTCTCTAAGTCCGGCCAAAATGCAATAGTGTAGTGATATGCTCAAACAGATATAATTACGTTTCGATAACGACATTCCATATACTCACATTCATTACTACACATATTACATATTAACCATTTCAAAATCTATGTATTCCAGTTCGAAAATGGTTAAAAGAAAACTCGCCTTGATTATGATCACCAAAATCAGCAAAACCGGACAACGGATCGAAACCGACAACCAACTTCAAATCCGAGACTTGGAATCTGGAATTGGAAAAAACTAATATGTTCAATGGGTTCAAATGCTATTCTACACTCAAAACGAGTACCCATACGCCTATATTACGCCCGAAAACGACACCGGTACGCAAGAAACAAAAATTGAAAAATGTTGAAACAGTGAGTTGCGCGGTTTCTCACGCGACCTGAAGTTGCACGGAAGGTCGCGCAAGTCTCTGGACATCCATTTTGCACCTACAACAGCCCCTGTTCAACCCCTTGACACCCCAACTCAAACCCAAGTCGTTTTGATGAAGAAAATGCATACTAAACTCGTTTTAAACTTGAATGAGCTACCAAGAACATCTAAACATCATAATCCTTACTAAAATATAAGATCAAAACTATCCATAGAAAGAGTTAAACTAATCCATCTATGGTGAAATTTTCAAAACATGATTTTTAGACATACACCAACCAAGAGATGGATTGAGAGCTTAAAACTTAGAGTTTAGAAAACAATCACTACCATGACTCAACTCCAAGGATCATTCATATAAGTAAGCCCTTTATTTATACATACAAAAACCTAAAACCATCAAGAAAAAGAATACTAGGCTAAGAAGCAAAACTAAACATACCTGTAGATTGAGTTCTTGAGAAGATTAACAAAATTTCAGAAAATAAACTAAACCCTAGCTTCTTTCCTTTCTCTTCTCTTGATGTCGACACACACACACTCAACTAAAAGCTGGAAATTGAGTTATGACTCATCACTTAACAATTGACTCATATATATACCTAACACTATTTACACTAAGAATCCTAAACTATAAGGCACTTGATCAAAAGAACCTTAACTTTAACTTTAATAACTAACAAACCCTTATACTAATGAAACATATCACATAACCTAACTCATTTAAAATAAGACATTTATATAAAATATTAAAAGTAACCTTAATGACCAAACTCCTAACTAACACCATGACATAAATTAATAACATAAAAATCACCCCTTAAACTAAAGGAACATATAAAATAGTAAGGGTACTTACCGGGTTATTACATACATAACACCTCCAAAGCTCCATCTCGAGCTACTAAAGTCGGGCAACTACCCTAAAGACTCATTTGAGTATAAATCAAGCCCAAAAAGCAAAATAAACGTTTGGCTAAATACGTGAGCCAATATGGTTACATAAACCAAAATACATCTTTACCCAAAATCTTTGTCTCTCAAATCACAAATGGGCCTTCGACCCAAAACCAAAAAGGTTTACAATTCTCCAAAATCTTCACAAGGTCGGGAATGACTAAAATCTAATGACTCACACGTTCATATTTTCAAAACGTACCATACACAGACTATGCATATTTCCAACAAACACTAAAACTGCATTGTTACCAAATAATCTCCATTTATGCAATACATCATCAAAACACTTTCATTTATGATTAATTTATCAAATTACCCAAAAATCTCAAATGTGGGTGGTTTATAAGATTTGTAAAGCTCAACACTTTAAATAATTAGAACCCACCAAATAACTCAACAATTGATAACTTCATGTAAAACACATAAACACTTTAAAATAAACATTTGGCATGTACAACGTTTTCACAAATCAACTTGAACTCACCTTGCTAGATTTAGGCTAAATCGAGATTTTTCCCAAACTTGAGCTCCTTTGAAGAAACTTGCATCTTCAAGCAATACTTCCAAAAACAAATGGGTATATGAAGGGGACCCAAGTTAGCTCAACAATGGTGGAAAAATGATGAAGAAGATGAAGATCTTGAAGCCTTGAAACCTTAGAAGCTTGATTCATTAAACCCATTTTAGCATTCTTAAAGGAGAGGGAGATGGAAAGAGAGAAATGGAGGAGTTAGGGTTTTTAGGGAGAAAAACCGAGTGAGAGAGGAGAGGGATCAAATTTGATCTGATTTATAAAAGGTAGGAGAGAGAGGAGGGAAAAGTTGAAGGTGAAAAAGGGTGAAAACTCGTCAGACACAATGCGGACGTCCACTTGCATCAGGACTCAAGTTTCTGTTTCTTTCGCGGAATTGAACATTTGGCCTATGCGGACGTCCACTTGAAGCACTGTGCGGACGCCCACTTGACACAGTTCGCCTGGTTTGTTGCCCGATCACTGTTTTGGTCATAACTTCTTCGTTTTAGCTCCGGAAATGACCATGGGATTCGTATTTGAATTTTCCATCCAACAAGACTATACAATCTATGATTCAACTCAAAATCCTATATCTTCTATTTCTCTTTAAAGATCGATTTCTACACTGACTTGAAATTATACTTACCCAAAAATTACGGGTGTTATAGTAAATTTCTCCTTGATTCTTGAAACTTTCTTGTGTGCTTAGTGATGGACGAGAATGTACGTATAAGGTGGACCAATTAAATTATCAAATGCTTTCTAGAGACTTGTATAGAAGAGGTCAATAAAGTGGGTCGAAACGGGGGTAGTCTTACGAAAGAAACTTGGACAAAGTTGGCAACAAAATTTGAGGAAGTGTGTCACGTCAAGCTCACACAAAAGCAGCTGAAAAATGAATACGATTATGTAAAAGGAAAGTACTCAGGATGAGTGTACTTAAGGAATAAAACAGGGAATATTTATGACCCTATTATGAACATGTTCAACTTATCAAATTAAGAATGGGAATAATTTTTCAAGGTTAATTTTCACTCCTTTTTACATTTTTAGATAGTAATGAACATAACATGGGTATTATGTAAATATTTATTTTTAATTTAGATGCAGGGACATCCAAAAGTAAAAACTTTAAAAACATCACCTTTGGCATTTCCTGAATTGTGTATCGCTTTATTCGAGGGGACTTCGGCTACTGGATCTCGTGTTTATGCCCCTAGTTCAACTCATGAGAGAACTAATCATACCCACACTACTCAAATTGAGGAGGAAGTTGATGAGGAAAGTCCGCAATACGTCTCGAGTGTAGATCCTTCAAATGTTACACCAAGTCCACATTCGTCTAGACCGAATAAGAAAAGTAAAATCAAGGTTGACATGGATGAATTGGCTTTGGAAATGAAGGGTGTACTTCACACACTTGTTACACGAAAACCCATAGTTGTTGCACAACGCACCACAACCATTTATGCTTGTCTTTAATGGTTGAACACTCTTAGCCTTGAAAAAAGGGATCCTCCTTACAAAGCAGCCATTGGCATTTTTGGCCACTTAACTTTGTTGAGAGATACATGTTTGATCAACTCTATAGACCCTGATATATTAAAAGACAGGATTCTGAGGACGACAAGAAGATTGGGATTTATGAAGTAGTTTTTGGACAAGTTGTTTGGTTTATGTTTTGGTACTTGGACATGATTATGTTTTGTTATTTGGGCGGTTGTTTATTATTTGAATAAGTTAATGTTATTTAGATGATGTTTTATTATTTGAACAAGTTTATATTATTTGTAACGGGTTTATCATGGATGATGATCAAGAAGCTATACTTCTCATTGTTATGTTCTTATTTATGTATTACTTGCAATCAATGCGTTTGAAAAGGAAAAGAGATAATACGTCTGCAAGGACTGGACGTCAATTTACGGATAAGCTACTGTAAGGTAACGATCGTCAATGTATTGATTTGTTATGAATGTCACGTGTTGCTTTTGTTCAACTATGTGATCACTTTAAAGCAAAAGGTTGGCTAACGGATAGCAAATACATATTGGTCGAAGAAAATATGGTTATCTTTTTGATGATTATAGGTCACAATCAACGTTATAGGGTGCTGAAAATCAGGTTCCAACACTCAACACAAACCATCCATAAAAAATTTCATGAAGTGTTGGATAATATGATCGTGTTTGCTAAAAAGATCATAGTTCCTACATCATTCAATCCTAATCCGGACATCCGAGGGAATAATAGAAGATTACGACGAATATTTAAGGTAATTAATAATAATACTTGTATACATTTTTTTACTTAAGTTTTTTTGACTAATAACTGTAACACCCTCAAAACTGGAAAGAGCAACTAGACAAAAACCTTGATAAAAAAATCAAATAAGGATAAAATTCCTTCTGCAAATCATCCTTGGAAATACCTCAAAAATAAAACATAATAACTTCAACAATTCAATATCCTAAATCCTACACGACGACTACAAAAGTCATGTGTTACTTAACTCAAACCAAAGTTGCTAATCCCAAAATGCGGAAGACTTCACCAAGTCACTTACTTCTTGAGCACACCACTAGCTCACCACTCTTCACAGTGTCACTAGAACTATTCCAATCTGGAACCTATTGCACATGCCGACAAATAAAAAGGGTTAGGATAACGCCTAGTGAGTTCAAGAATTTTCATCGTGATTAAAATAGTTCGTTAAATCAAATGAGTACAACTCAAAATCATGATTTTCCAAAAAGGATTATAATTAAGTATGTGAGCAATCCATTCTCCAACGCACACAAAACCGTGCCGAAAACTCCAAAACGAAAGATTCCTCAATAATGGATTTAGATCCAAAACACGCTTGAGCATGAATAAATATTAAGTTTTCAAATAAGGTGGATGTGAATAAAACTCTATCACTTGAAATGCCCCAACAAGAAGAAGAAACAATACGACACCCATAAGAACATGGAAACAATCCAAATACATATAATGTGTTCCCGAAGCATGTGACCGACTCGACAACCCACGCAAAGCGTAATTATAAATAAAGTCCAAATACGAAAGCATGGGAGTAGTCATTCCAGCAAACCTTAATATACGTGGAGGGGTTCCAATATTAAAGTCAATACTTATAATTACTCGCACAAGGCTTACGGTAATTAAAACATGCATATCACAAGACTCACTATAATATTGACAACAACGGGGGAGACTCGTATCCATTGAGGGTGGAGGAAACACGTAAGTATACCACTCGTACAACGTTAATCGTACAACATCTCACGACTATACGTCCAAGGGTTCCTACAACTTCTCAACAAGTTTCACCTTAAGAGACGGTTGACCTTAGTGTCCATTCTCACGAATTCCACCACAAGGCCCGGTACGCTTGGGACTACCTCTAAGGCATCCCCTTCAAAGCGGCGAAGGTCCTAGTGCCTATCTCTAAGGTAGCACCTCCGGACTCAACCCTCCTAGTGCCTACTTGAAAAGTTTAAGGTCATAAACATGGGTCCCAAAGTCCAACCCCGCAATACTCATGCAACCTCATAAACAAGATCGACTCATATGTTATGCATCCAATGCAAATATAGTCAAACAATTACATGGTCCACAAAAGAATGTCCAACATCTTTAACACATGTAATCAATTAATAATTATGACTCAAACGCATATAATCTCAAACTCAACATAGAGTAATTTACATTGGACCAAGGTCCTCAAGACTCACTTGAGTCAACTACGAGCCAAGGCTCTACAATACAATTGACCAACAATAAGGGCCACCTGTAACAACCCGAAATTCTAATAAGAATTGAAAGTTTAGTGGACAATGTTAAAAGAATGAAAGCTTGGGTTAATGGACCTTGTAGAAAATTATGAAAGATATTTATGGGGTCAAAACCCTAGAGAAATCAGTTTTGATCTCTATTGTTAGTGGCTGAGCAAGATAAGGGAAAGAGAGAAATAGAGAAGAGAAGAGAGAAATAGGGTTCAAGTGCCAAGTGAAGCGGTAGATCACTAAACATCAAATTGGAAGGAGAAGTGGAGTGGAGTGCGATTCTGCAAGTGAGTCTACCAGGTAATTTCGAAATCTAATCCAGTTTGATTGTTATGTTGATTGTTGAGATAAATAGAGAGTTTCTTATAAAATTGTTAATGAGGCCTAGAGAGAGAGATTAAGCAAACTAATTGTGTTTGAGCAGCAAAGAATGGTAAGAAATGGATATCTAGTGTTCATTAAGTCACTTATCGCTTTATCGTATGGAGTAAGGGGAATGGATTAGGATTTTGTTTCTGAATATCATTCCAGCGCCGTGTCCGGAAAGTCTCTCGGTTGAATGTTACCGGGAGAGAACCCGGATGGTACCTTGTGGTGTCCGGGTGACTTAGTTTCCGGATATTTGTCCGGTATGTATGGTTGTCCGGTAAGTCGAGTTGTCCGGTAAGTTAGGGTCTGGAAAGGGTTGTGTCCGGAAAGTGTTGTGTCCGGAAAGTTTAGTTTGTCCGGATAGTAGTAGCTGATACGCGATATCTGATCTTTTTAGGTGTCAAGCTCGGTTAGCTCGAAGGTAGGACACGCGTGCATGCACTACGCTATCAGGTGAGTTTTTCTAACTGAAATACGTGATCTTACGTGTTTTTTCCAAGGAAAGTGACTATGTGTAAATGCCCTGTTATTTTACATGAATTTTACATAAATGAAAGATTAATATTTTTTTATCAGGGTATGTTTATGGGCATGATTTACTTACACGCTTTTACGAATGGTTTCCCATGAAAAGAATGCTTTACTGAAAAGATTGTCCAACAAAATGAAATGGATTGTAAAATGTTATACGGAGTTCATGTTATGTGTTTATGATGAGCTATGTGTATGCTATGTGGAGTCGGTTTACACAATGGGGTCAGGGTACCAGGGGATTGGATAAATCCCTTGGGCATATGAAGGTTAGCTTGTAGGTTGGAATTTGTTTCCTCCTACATGAAGGAACAGGGGGTCCATTTGGATTCCCGTGTAGACGAGAGGGTGCTTGTTAGGCCCCGATCGGGATAGCTTATGCAATCCCTGAACCATGTGTTTAACCTGGTATGATGAGAATGTGAAGTTATATGACCTTTTCAATGAAATGATTTTTATTCCGTAATTACTGTTTTATGGATGGGACTCACTAGACCTCATGGTCTAACCCTCACTTTTCAAACTAAAACCTTTTTAGGTAAGCTTTTAGTAGGAGGCTCAGGTAAGTGGGCAAGCGCATGATAGAGTACTGATGCAGTTAGAGATAGTGCCGATGCCGCTTGTAGTAATAGTTGTTCTCAGTTGTGAATAGGTTGTTTCCGCCAACCTTAGTCTATGTATGATGTAATGAGAATTTTGGGACCCAGAATTGTAATGATCATAAGAGTTAATGCTATGTACGTTTTGTTAAAATTTTGGGATGTTACAAATGGTATCAGAGCCATAGTTTAAGGGATTTAGGTGACCGGACGGGCCTAAACTTAAACTTGGGAGTAGAAATCGCAACTGAGAATCAGGAAATGCGTTAAGAGGGCACTAGTGTGGATACAGAAAATGCGTTAGGAGGACACTATTATAGAGTTAGGACTAATAGGGTACTGAGGACTTTCATGTAAGGTAAGTTTAGGATTTCACCTGGCCAGTGTAATTGCGAACTTACAGGTACATGTATGTGCTTAACCTACCTTATTATTCCGAGGTGGTAGTCAGAATCTAGTGTGTATGTCGTGTTCCAGTACTTTAGAATGTCAGCAAGATCCCTGAGGGGTAGACTGAGACCCTTGTTGGGGAATTTTCATGAGAAAACACATGTGATGCGATGTATGTATACATTGTGGAGAAGGAATGTTGTATAGGATGTTATGAGTCGTCTAGAGGTAGCTCTTCGTGAATTCGAAGAGGATGAATGTTTGAGTTTGAGTAGGGCTCCCCCTTCGGGAGAGTCCCCGTTCTAGAAATCATGAAATAGATCAGTCAGGGCGGTAAGGAAGGATTGTGTCGAAATCTTGAAAGTGTCAATGGGACACCGACTTCTTAGTCGAGCTTTTCAAGGGCAGGATCAATGAAATAGGATACCCTTAGTGAAGTGAAAGTATATAAAGGTAGAATGTGAGACATTTGATTTAATATGGAAATAGTATGAAGAGGTAAGTAAGTGAGATGTGGAACGCACGTACAGCAAGTTGTTGCATGACCGAGAGGGCGACCATTGGTCGTAGGTGGAGTATCAAGAATAAGTTGAGTGAGTAAAGCGGTTGACCTTGTTAGAGTGAGTAGTCTTAAAGTGCAAATAGAGTCCCATGCATGGCGTCTTTTATGTAACATGAAAATTTTCACGATTTAAGTTAAATGTGTAAATATAAAGTTTGATCGAAAATGAGTCAGAATGTGCACTCGTATGTTTAAAGAAAGAGGTGATTTCATTCACATTGCACATTGAAATTCTGAGCTTAACGATTTGCAAATTATTTCACACTTTTCACGATGAGTTAAATTGTTACAAAAAGGTCAAGAAAATGGTTACCTGCAATTCATTTTCAACCAAAATGTTGATTGACCTATCGATATCATACAAATGAGTGTGAGAACCGACTGGTTTACTTTGTGTCGATAATTCTTTCAAGAATTGTGCTATATGAAAGATTTTCATGCAATATATTACTATCGTAATAACATCGTTCGGATTGAGCAAGAGTGAAGTTCACAGGAAGATGCATACAAACGATTCTCGAATCATTGTGTGGGGCAGCGAAGTTATAATAAGTAATGGGGTCATGTGTACCCAAACTGTTTCCAAAGGTCATTTATTTAAAAAGGATAAAATGTACGAAATGATTTATTTACCGCGTCATCATGCATGAAGGCTATGAACTCACTAGGTCATAGAGTATTAAATGTTAAGCTAAGGAAGACCTTCAAGAGTGGAGAAATGTCGGACAAATCAGGACAGAATGTTGTAGCCTTAGTATTTGTGTTCAAGAGGAAAGATGAACAGTGGTAGAGTCGGAAGTGGATTATAGTACCGGTTGTATGAGGGTTTGCACCCTTGTTCGGTAATTGGAAGTACGTTTGTCAAGGGACGGGTGTGTCCGGAGGAAGGACTTGAAGCCTTCAAGGTAATGGTTTTTGCAACTCGTTATGAGTAGTGTGGTGAGGAAGAATGAAATGTCTATGGCGTGAGAATATGAGTTCGAGGTGAGCTTGTAATGTTGATGTTACATGAGTAGGTTTCGAAAAGAGGGAGACAGATCATGAAGTTGATTATGATATGATGGAAGGATTAGATTCCGTAAGGAACCTTTGTTAAAGATTAAGTTAAGAAAGTAGTTACAGGTTGTCAGTGATGTAGAAGTCGACAGTTGTGCAAGATGGCCGAGGCCGAAGACTTGAATCAGAAGGTTGGAGGTTGATAGAACACCTTGTAGGGGTGCTAGGAGGATGAGCAGTTATTGTGTGATTAAGCGTTCTATTTGTGGAGTATGGAGGGTTCGTAGAACGATGAGGTATGTATCACGAGTGAAGCGAGTGTGTAGATTTTATCGTCCAGCGAGGGACTGTGCCCAGCTTATGTAAGGGCTCGGATCGTAAAGAGCTAGCTAGAATGTTTGCGTTGGAGTTAATTGAGAACTCATGAGTTATAGTTCGACAAGCTGGGAGAGGACTAAGTAACGAGATAGACTCGATTGTGTATGCGAGAAAATGAGAAGACGAGTATGAATTGTGTAAGAATGGCCATTAGAGACTTGGTCCGCAGCATGATGTGACGAGTGAGGAATGTACAGTTATGTAATGGCATTAATTGCCAAGTTAAATGTACCAGTTAGTGTCGTAGTGATGTGATGTTAGAGAGAAAGAAAGCTTTAGATATAAGCTTTGGGGGGTTTCGGTTAAGATGTACGCTTTGTTAACCAGATTGTTGGAGCATGTAGGTGTAAGTTGACGTTGTGGTATGATTATGTTCGGAATGGAATGACGGAGTCATGGGGGGGTACCCGAAGGAGAGACCAAGTGTTTTTAGTTGTAAGAGTCGCTAAGTAAGCATATTTTGGAAGTTTAAAGAAGATGATGGGTGTGTTAGTCAAAATGTGGTGTAATAGATGTGAAATCCTTAAAGAGCGTGAACTGTTGCTTATGAGTGAAAGAATTGTCTGAGAAAGTAAAGGTTGGAGATTAAAGAATGTGTAGTGACGTCGAAGCCTGGTGTCGTTTCAAGACGACGTGGTTGAATGCCTTAAGTTAGGACTTTGGTGCAACTGTGTGGTTATGTAAGTAATGAGAAAGTGATATCAGCATGTGGAAAGGTCAGGAGAGAGAGGCAAGTAATGTTTGGTGAGCAGTGCTCCACGCTAATGTGGGGAGATGAAGATAGTATGTCGGATTAAGTGAGTAAATTGGAAGTAGTAAATGTGACAGTAATGTCAAAAGGTGCAGTGTTGTGCAGATTGTCATTGATAAGTGTGCTAACTTTTGGAAAGAGTATTGAGGAAGGGATTCGTGTATGGTTTTTGTGCAGGAAAGAAGTGGATGAGACAACTGAACGAGTAAGTTAGTAACTTTGTGAGAAAGGTTTAAACGAACTGGTCGCGTATTGATTAAGCTAGTGAGAATAGTAGGGGGGTGACCATGGTTACTCCTCCCGGTTGGGCGAGGATAACCGGAGTTATGATTTTATGAGTGAACGAGTGTGACAATCAGCGAGGAACGGTTGTGTTTCAGGATAAGTTAATTCGAGTAGGTGGACACTTCAGCAATGGGTTGGAGGTCCCTACTCTTAGTTACGTATAAGTATGAAGTGTTGAAGTGGTGAGAATATGAGGGATGATTGACAAACTATGGTCTAGGCGGGCCGAGAAAAAGGGAAATGTCATCTGTATAGACGATTGTTGGGTGGTGCAAGGTTGAGAGTTGTGATACGATGAAGGAACTCGGGGTTGTGAGTTGTCGGGATGTACAGGGTTGGCCTTATGCCAAGCTGTCAAGTGAGTGCTTGTTTCTTAACAAATGAATCTCGTGTTGTAGCGGGGGATTTCGCCAAGCGAGAGAAGCCTTATTAAATCTTTTATTGTCAAGATCGATCGAGTAGGATCAGTAGCCTACGAGTTAGAGTACCGTAAGAGCTGAAGGGAATGCACCCAATGTTCCATGTGTCGAATTTAATGAGGTGGGTGACTGAGGCAGGAGTGGCATTGCCTTGGGGAAGTGTCAGTTTTGGTGTGGGCAAGATACCCGCATCTTTTCCCAATGAGGAATTCCGGGTACGGAATTCTTTTAAGGAGGGAGTGTTGTAACAACCCGAAATTCTAATAAGAATTGAAAGTTTAGTGGCCAATGTTAAAAGAATGAAAGCTTGGGTTAAGGGACCTTGTAGCAAATTATGAAAGATATTTATGGGGTCAAAACCCTAGAGAAATCAGTTTTGATCTCTATTGTTGGTGGCTGAGTAAGAGAAGGGAAAGAGAGAAATAGGGAAGAGAAGAGAGAAATAGGGTTCAAGTGCCAAGTGAAGGGGTAGATCACTAAACATCAAATTGGAAGGAGAAGTGGAGTGGAGTGCGATTCTGCAAGTGAGTCTACCAGGTAATTTCAAAATCTAATCCAGTTTGATTGTTATGTTGATTGTTGAGATAAATAGAGAGTTTCTTATAAAATTGTTAATGAGGCCTAGAGAGAGAGATTAAGCAAACTAATTGTGTTTGAGCAGCAAAGAATGGTAAGAAATGGATATCTAGTGTTCATTAAGTCACTTATCGCTTTATCGTATGGAGTAAGGGGAATGTATTAGGATTTTGTTTCTGAATATCATTCCAGCGTCGTGTCCGGAAAGTCTTTCGGTTGAATGTTACCGGGAGAGAACCCGGATGGTACCTTGTGGTCTCCGGGTGACTTAGTTTCCGGATATTTGTCCGATATGTATGGTTGTCCGGTAAGTCGAGTTGTCCGGTAAGTTAGGGTCCGGAAAGGGTTGTGTCCGGAAAGTGTTGTGTCCGGAAAGTTTAGTGTCCGGACAGTGTTGTCCGGATAGTAGTAGCTGATACGCGATATCTGATCTTTTTAGGTGTCAAGCTCGGTTAGCTCGAAGGTAGGACACGCGTGCATGCACTACACTATCAGGTGAGTTTTTCTAACTAAAATACGTGATCTTACGTGTTTTTCCCAAGGAAAGTGACTATGTGTAAATGCCCTGTTATTTTACATGAATTTTACATAAATGAAAGATTAATATTTTTTTGATCAGGGTATGTTTATGGGCATGATTTACTTACACGCTTTTACGAATGGTTTCCCATGAAAAGAATGCTTTACTGAAAAGATTGTCCAACAAAACGAAATGGATTGTAAAATGTTATACGGAGTTCATGTTATGTGTTTATGATGAGCTATGTGTATGCTATGCGGAGTCGGTTTACACAATGGGGTCAAGGTACCAGGGGATTGGATAAATCCCTTGGGCATATGAAGGTTAGCTTGTAGGTTGGAATTTGTTTCCTCCTACATGAAGGAACAGGGGGTCCATTTGGATTCCAGTGTAGACGAGAGGGTGCTCGTTAGGCCCCGATCGGGATAGCTTATGCAATCCCTGAACCCTGTGTTTAACCTGGTATGATGAGAATGTGAAGTTTAATGACCTTTTCAATGAAATGATTTTTATTCCGTAATTACTGTTTTATGGAGGGGACTCACTAGACCTCATGGTCTAACCCTCTCTTTTCAAACTAAAACCTTTTCAGGTAAGCTTTTAGTAGGAGGCTCAGGTAAGTGGGCAAGCGCAGGATAGAGTACTGATGCAGTTAGAGATAGTGCTGATGCCGCTTGTAGTAATAGTTGTTCTCAGTTGTGAATATGTTGTTTCCGCCAACCTTAGTCTATGTATGATGTAATGAGAATTTTGGGACCCAGAATTGTAATGATCATAAGAGTTAATGCTATGTACGTTTTGTTAAAATTTTGGGATGTTACACCACCAATACGATAAATGCATTTAATTATCATACAACAACACATACCTCCAAGATACGATAAATCCACAAATTCCATCATATATTTGGTCAAGTTATTTTCCACATAAGTCACAACCATATATGTACACAAATGACCCATAGCAACAAATATGCATTTTTTCAACAACGTCAATGTGTCTTGTCATCAAAGACCCCCATTTGTACCCCAAAACCTTTTAAACACTTTTTCTTGAGATACATTTATCAACTTACTCAAAAATCCCAATGTGGGTGTTTCATAATGTTTTCAAGATTAAACACTTCAAATAGTCAAACCCAACAAATGACTCAACCATAGATAATTTTCATGGAAAACTCATAAACACTTGAAAATTGACATCTTTGGCATGTACAACGTTTTCACAAAGCAACTTGAACTCACCTTGATAGATTTAGGCTAAATCTAGATTTTCCCCAACTTGATCTCCTTTGAAGAAATTGAATCATCAAACCAAATCTTCCAAAAACCACTTAGGTTTTGATGAAAACCTAGAAAACCCCAAAAATCTCTAGTGTTAGAGATGAAAACTTGCTCTTACATCAATAGATGAAACCACACCACCAAATGCTCTTGAATCTTCCAATGAACATCAAAACTAATAATCCATCCTTGAAGAGCTCTCAAAACCGAAACCATAGCATCTTGAATCAAGAAAATCGGAGTTGAAATGAGAGAGATATGAAGAAATGAAGTTTTGGGACTGAAAATCGCACTTTTATGCAGTTCCAGGGCTCGGCGTGGTTGTCTGCTCGGCTAGACTCGCGCGCGACACTGGTCGCCCGGTTTCTTGCCTGATCATTGTTTTGGCCATAACTTCTTCGTTTTAGCTCCGATTTTGCTCCGGAAAGAACCGTTGGACTTGTATTTGAATTCTCCGTCCAACAAGACTATAAAATCTAAGATTTAATCCAAAATCCTATTTTTCATATTTATCTTAAAAGATCGATACCTTCCAAAGATCGGGGTGTTACAGTAACTTTAATGTAGGGAGCAATTGACGCCCTTGATGGGACTTTAATACATGTTATTGTCCCTATTCAAGAACAACATTTATACAGAGGACGAGGAAAGGGTGAATGTTATCAAAATGTTTTGGCAATTTGTGACTTCAACATGGTTTTTACATTTGTTGTTGTCGGTTGGGAAGGTGTTGCACATGATTCTAGAGTTTTGTCTGAAGCTTTAACATATAGTGTTATTGGATTTCCATTTCCTCCTCAAGGTATACTAACGCTTTAAAAATAATAAATTTACTATATTCATATTAGTACTTATTTTATTTATTGTTTTTAGATAAATATTATCTATGTGATGCTGCCTATACTAATATTCATGGTTTATGGCACCGTATCGTAATGTTAGATATTGGTTTGGAGATTTCTGTCGTCGACGTGTAATGAACAAGTATGAAAGTTTAACCATTCTCATGCAAAACATAGAAATGTTATTGAACGTTCTTATGGCGTCTTGAAAGCACGATTTGCGATATTAAAAAGAATGACACCATTTTCACTTGAGGTTCAAAGAGACGTTGTTATTGCATGTTGCGGTTCACAACTTCATACGAAAATCATATGGGAGTACCGTTGACCACACATATATGGCTAGTTTAAGAGAAGAAATCGCGGCACAGTTAATGCAAAATGGATATTGATTTTAGTTGTTTTGAGCCTTTGTTCATGTTTTGTATTGTATTTGAATCAATTGACGTATTTAAGTTGAATTTTTGAATGTGTTAAAAATGGATAGTAGTATAGTTTGATTAAAATGAATAGATGTTTTTATAAATTCAAGAGTATAACATTTCGAGAGATAAAATATATAATTATACATATTCAGACATTTGTCAGTAGACAAAAACAAATAGTCTAACTGATTCAGATTTCAGACTTCAACAACACCTCTTAAAAATCAAAAATGAAATCAGACTTCAACACCTCTTAAAAAACAAACTATCACCTTAATATTCATAAAAAAAAGTTATTGCACATCACATGACCATTAGATATTGAGGGGCTGTTTGGCAGTTGCTGAATGGTTTAGTGCAGAATGGTTGAGAGGTCAGAATGGTTGAGAGGCTCTGTATGGTTGAGTGCTGAATAAAATTTGGTTGTTTGGTAACTGTTCTGAATGGTAACTCTGAATGACAACAAATTACCATTTTAACCCTATGTGCATACTCAATATTACTACTCCAAAAACATAAGAACTCATGAAATCAACAAATAAATAGAAGAAATTAGCTCATGAAATTAGCAAATCAACACTGACAGCCCCTAATTTCTCATGAACTTAAGAACTCAAGAAATCAACTTATGAACTCATGAAATCAACAAATCAACAGAAGAAATTAGCTCGTGCGTGAAAATCAACAGAGGGAAAGAGGGTACCTGAAATCGGGATGAACATGAAGAAGATGAAATCGACAGCCCCTAACTTCTCTTGGATGAACACGAAGAAGATGAAATCGACAGTGGAGAAAGAGAGTACCTGAAATCGGGATGAACATGAAGAACATGAAATCGACAGCCCGTAATTTCTCTTAGATGAACACGAAGAAGATGAAATCGACAGCCCTTAATTTCTCTTGGATGAACACGAAGAAGATGAAATCGACATTGGTGAAATCGGGATGAACACGAAGAAGATGAAATCGACAGTGGAGAAAGAGAGTACCTAAAATCGAACAAGATGAGAGCAGTGGAGAAATCGATCTGGTGAGGGTAGATGTGGAAAAAAATGGAACTGAATGGTTGAGTGGTACCCTAGATGCAAAATGGTTAAGAGGCTATTGTCACCATTAAGAGGCTTTTTTTTGCCAAACAACATCAGCCTCTTACCGATTCAGCGGTAACCTCTGAATGTCACCATTAAGAGGTAAACAAACAGCCCCTTAGATAGATGTGGTTATAAATTCTACAAGATAAATTGCATTATTTATTTTAATATCGTATCTATACATATAATAAATAAGTAACTAGCATGCCACGTGTCGTCTTCTGGTGAGCCGACTTCAGTATTTTCCCGCCTAAACATGTATCTGGACGCAGTTTACATTATAAGTTCAATTAGCACACTCACATTCACTCCTCCTTAAATCTCTCCTTAATTCAATTTTTATAATTTATACGTTACATTTACTACCATTTTAATTAGGTATGTAGTTTACTTTTAATCTCTTATTTTTTTTAGACTCTTATCATATAAACATAAATAATGTATATGAACTTAAATGCATCAAAAACATTTCTATTTTTTACAAATTATACCAGTAATCGCTTCGTCAATACCTTCGAAATAAGCCAAATATTGAATATTTTTGGATTTAATTATATTATTAAATATCATAAATATATACGAATTAATGTGTTGTGATTAGTATGGGATTTGTTGAAATTAATATGGAATTTTATACAAATAATCACTAAATTGTCGTGATTTTCTTTTTGCAATTTCATATCAATTTTTACTTCAGAGTCGAATTCCTTCGACAAATTACAATTCTATCAAATTCCATTTTGTCAACGAAACACCCTTAGAATTATCATAAGAGATTTAATTACTTGAAAAAAAAAATATCACTTATCAACTGACTTTTGATTTTGAGTTCAAACCTTTTTCAAAAATATGAGTTCCAATTGTTGTATGTTTTGTCATGACCATAAATAAAAACCACAGACAGTCATTATCGAAGGTTGGTTTGTTTCTAAGACAATCAATCTTCACCCATGGTCAGTTGTATGTTGTTTTATCTAGAGTAAAAAGTAAGGCAATGTTTAAAAATATTAATTATAGATGATGAAGGTATAATTAGCAATAGAACAAAGAATGTTATATATAAAGAAGTATTTGGTAATTTATGATACGTGGTTCTTATTTTATTAATATTTTAACTATGCACTTTTCCATTATTTCATTTACGTTCTATTATAAATGTTGTTTTATAAATTCTTAATACTTATTCATAATTTTTATTATTTTTTTGCAAAACATCATTTGTGAAAACTGCGACATTTTGTAACCAGCTGCAAAAAAACAACTATAAAGGGGAAAAACTTGGAAAGGTAGCATCGTACTTTCGATGACCATTCATATTTGTAAGATAAGTTTTCTGGCATGATTTAATTTTTTAAAATTACCCCGTGTAATACACGGTTCGAACCTAGATAGTTAATAATACAATATCTTGCCTTTATATTGACTTACAACTTTAACAGTCAACATTATAAATATTTTAATAATTCGTCTGTATTAAATAAAATGTATTTTATGACACCAAATGCTTTAAATTATCTCATTACTACGATTCTTTTACATAATTTTGAACACATTATATTAATGTAATCTAATTCAAGTGATTAGGTAATTTGTTTTAATGTGAACGGGTTAAATTCGTTTTTTTGTCAAGAGACCAATTTAAATATAAACTAAGTAGTCATATATCAAACGTTTATCTGGTAAGTGATTATCGACAATAGTCATCACTATCATTTACCTTACATGGTAATATTTCCGTCCATCAAAATGAATTGATGGTAAACACTTATAACCTGGTAAAAGTTATCACCCTCGCTTACTGGGTAAAACTATTGAGTATTGTCTTTCCTTTTACTGGGTAAAATTCTTGGTTTTCATTATATTCATTAAGTAAGGTGGTTGAACCGGTAAACACTTAGTTTTTGATAAATGACCCCAAAGTCTAGAAAAAAAATAACCGAGATTCATATCCAGCCTCCCCCAACTCGACCCGATTCATCTTCTTCCTAGCCCATAACGCAAATATAGCATGTGGAGGTCGATTTTAGTCATCTTTTGACCATTTGGTTAGATTTTCGACCCACATTACTTGGAGAACACATAACACAAAAGTTTTAAAATACTTGAAATTGCACATATAAGTGGAGAACACGTATCACAAACTTTTCCTAATTTTACAAAACATGTCCTTAAGCTTTGGGACTTGTTTCACCAACTATAACTAAGTTTCTGAAAATACATATAACCTCTGTTAACTTTACAGTTTGGTTTTTTTGTATTTTTTAAAATTCGAGATGTCACAACGAATCTCAAATTAAAATAGAATGACCAAATCAACCAAACTCATCTATCATTCTAGGTCTTCGGTTGGCCTAAATTGTTTGAATTTTTATCTTGTTAGTAATAGTATTATAAATGGTTGTAATATTTGTCTTGTGGACTTATAGTTATCTTTAAATTTAGGACGTGTTTGGTTAGATGTGTTAAGTAATAACTAATGGAATTGAATATAAAAGAATTGTTTGGTTTTATATAATATAACGAGTACATTCCCTCTTATAACCTTATTTTTTATTTCAGGATAAACTGGAAAAAATAAAACTCTCATTTTCCTACATGAACCGAATTAAATACTAACCTCTAATACTTTATTTTTTTGGATTTTGGGTTTTCCTTTAACATTTATAGCCCACCATATAATTAGTAAGTTGAGTTATACATTAAACATGTGCTTAGTTGAGTTGGGTTCGTCTAGACTGAAGTAATTGAATAGGCTTTCAACAAATACTCGTAAGCCCGGCAATAGGTGAAGGAAAATCCGTTATCCGTTTTATTTTGATTTGTTGGATGAGAATATGAATAAATTTTTAATCCATTTACCCATTACCTGTTTATCCAAAATTTTAGTAGATAGAGTATGAATTAACGGTTTTTCTTTATCCATTATCCTTTACGATAATATATATAGTTATATAGTTATATAAAGTTTAACATTAATATACATGTATGCACATAATTATGATAAGTTAATTAAGTAATATTGTCATATATTAATGTATACTTAATTATATAGACTTGAAATCATGTGAGACCAGACTATTTTCGTGAGACCGTGAGACGAAAAATTTAACACTAAACTTTCACAACAAAAGACTATGAAGGTACTGTGACGGTAAACCTTCACAGTGTTTTTGCTGTGAAGGGTTGCTGTTTTTCTTACCTTCACAATGAATCATTGTGAAGGTTTAGTGTTAATTTATTGGTCTCACGGTCTCACGAAAACAAGTTGGTCTCACGTGAACTCAACCCTAACTATATATATATATATATATGTATATATATATATGTATTTATTTATTTATCAAGTAAACGAGTTTATGGTGATTAATTGAGAAATAAGACAAAGTCAGGAAAATAAATACGAGAAAGAGTGTTATCTTACATTTTTAATAATATTGTTTATAAAACATTATACCGTGACTATATTTAGAGTAATGATTAAAATGTTTACCGGAACAATTTAGATATATAATAATTACTATATTTATGAATTTATGTTTTACTTATATGTTTGAGATTTGCCACTATTACTTGTAGTTCAATATGATTTTTTTTACCATTTTTTTATACAGAGGCCAGAGGGGGTGGCCCCTCCGATCAAGAATAAAACAAAGTTATTGATTTTTTTAATTTTTTTTACTAAAACTGAAACCAAAGAAGCAGTCAGGTGGATGCTAAAACGAAATAACCACTAGAAAAGAACAAAACTCAAAGCAACAAAAAAGGAGAGGAAGATAAGGGAGAGAGAATGATAGAAAACCCAACTGTAACAGCCCGCTCCAAGATGCCGAAACAAGACATTTATTACAAAAGAAAAACGCCAAAACTTGGCCCAAGGTTTACACCATCAAAAATTCTGCACTCGGGTTTGCGGAATAAACCCGAATTACAACTGAGAGTTTCTAATAACAAAATGTAAAGGAAGTCCACTAATGCCAAGCCACGCCCGCTCTCACACCTTCTCTTTACCACTAGAGGAACTGCCCTTAATCTGCTTCCCTGAAAAGGGTTTCAGTTTTGAAAATGCGAGGGTTAGACCACAAGGTCTAGTGAGGTCCCTCAGTTACATCCACACCACATATAGCATTTAAGGAGTTTTGCGAAACATAAATCAATATAAAGTTTGGCAAATAATATATGGGACACACCCCCCATAAGCATCACACTATGACAGATGGGACACACCCCCCATAAGCGTCATACCATAACATATGGGACACACCCCCCATAAGCATCACACCATTACGTATGGGACACACCCCCATATACATCACATCATGCATAAGTAAGTCATATGCAACATACATCAAGTAAGCACGCATGTACGAGTAAATGAACAAGTACCATCAAGCTTTAGTTAGAAAAACTCACCTGTTACGCTTACGTTCCTTTCTTATTCTGGTATGCACTTCCAAACGATCTACCTGGCGAAAGGATAAACTCATAAGCTGATCATCTCAACTCCCCGGACGACACTGTATTCCGGACAACACACTTATCCGGACAACACCCCTATCCGGACAACACACCTATCCGGACAACACCTCTATCCGGACAACACACCTATCCGGACAACACCTCTATCCGGACAACACACCTATCCGGACAACACCCTTATCCGGACAACTCCCCTATCCGGACAACACCTCTATCCGGACAACACACCTATCCGGACAACACCTCTATCCGGACAACACACCTATCCGGACAACACCCTTATCCGGACAACTCCCCTATCCGGACAACACCTCTATCCGGACAACACACCTATCCGGACAACACCCTTATCCGGACAACTCCCCTATCCGGACACTCACCCGAAAACCTTTAACCACTCGAATGTATCCGGACGTCCAGGAAGCTATCCGGACGTCGACCTGACCCTTAATTCGGTCGAGAAATCACAGGCAAGCTCGAAATCTCGAGAAATAAGGATTAGCAACCATAAGAGGATCACTAGGTTCAACAATTACAAGACCCTTGGCGATAACAACACAACATGGCGCCCAAAATCTCCCATTAAGTCTCAAACTCTATTTTAACAAAAACCCACATAGATATTCAATCTAACCACAAATCCACAACTGAAAGATGAAGAGATAGGGATTTAGCTGGTCGATTCTTTGCAGAAAACGAAACTCCAACACACCCCTTTTCTTTGGTTTCCAAGATTGATGATCCTTCTTCTTCCAATATGTATAGGAGCTCCAACCTTTCCTTCTTTTCTCTCTCAAAATTCAACCGTCACAACACACAAATCAGTATTCAAAATGCTCTCCCTAGGGTTTTGTGCCCTTATATACCCTAGGCCTCATTTACAAATTACTACCTTCAACTCCATTTTATTCAGATTCCACCCCAAGACTTGAAACTCCTTCAAGTTTGGTCACGGTTACTACAACACTCCCTCCTCAAAAGAATTCCGTCCCCGGAATTCCATTCTCGAAAAGATGAGGGTACCTGAACATCATATCCTATCCCACTTCCCACGTAGCCTCTCTTCCTTTATGATCTCCACTGGAATTTAACCAGACGAACTCCCTATTCCCTATATTCCACTTTACTGTCCACAACCTCTATTGGTTCCTCTTTGTACATCAATTTCTCGTCGACACTTACATCTTCTAACGGAGTAGTCACATCCGACTCGGCCAAACGTCTCCTTTGGTGGTCTAGAGCCACCCTTAACTTCCTGCGAACCTGGATGGCTTAACAGTGTCCGACCTCGCGACCTCCGGTCTCACAACGTTTCTTTCCCGCGATGCATCTTTACTCCTGGAAGGTTCGCAGATAACTGCACATGCCAACCTCTTTGCTTCTCTAAGGACTCTCTTACTTCCACTTTGCATAACCCTTCAACAACAAAGCTTACACCAACACTTTCCACACTTTCGATTAATTAAAACTCCTATCCTAGGTAATTTCGCGTACCACAACTATGACGTCTCAGGCCAACGGTACACGATACCGTCCACACACCTAAACGCACGGTTGCAACGAATTTAGAATTTTCATCCACAACTTCTCTTCCGTGACAGAACAAGTTTACAACGGTTAACGTCACAACAACATAAATTCCTTAACGAACTCTCAATTCACCAACCTAGCACAAGATCAACCTCGAGTATCACCTTAACTCACATATATGATCCTCTTCCACAGATAACACATAATTCTACAATCGCTTTCCCATCACAATATACGTCTAAGGCAAATAACACTTTCTCACCTGAATGTGTTGCCCACGATCCATCGATAAAAGTCAATTCACATGCTTCCACCACAACAACATCCCCACACTAAACAGAGCTAAAAGTAGAAAACCTCCACACTTTAACATTTGAAGCACCCACCAATCCATTCCAAACCAATCTTGAAGACACACCGTTGAATTCTCCTTGCATCCAACAGTCGTCCATCCACATGTGAAATAATTCAAGTTTCACCCACCAACAGAAAGGAGCAACCATGCTCACACAACCCTGTTCCTACTAGCTTAACGCTGAACGACAGAGTTTACTGGGAATATTTATCACACTACTACCAAGTCCAATCTAATGGTCCTTCTCCCGAACACTACCTTCGACTACTTCTTGCCACTTGCTTTTCAACATAAAACGCGTTTCCAAAGAACGGCTCACTAAAAGATGCACACCTTTGATCAACCGCACAAGCTGGATTTCCTTGTCTTGTAAACCAAACGCCTACACACAAATCCTCTTCCTCATACTCCCACTGGAAGTTCATGCACCCGACGGTGACGTTCTGTAAACATTGCTTCCACTTTCCGCCACTTGCCACACTTTCTACTTCCCGCTTACACACTCATTCCAACCTACCGTCCCAATTACCCACAGACATTCTCATCCAACATTTACCGCTCCATACACGCAATTTCAATGGTTCCTATGCCCAACCAACAGTTTCACTACATCTCATACGAGAAATTCCACCAAGTCAATCCGAAATCACACTCGATGTTCGAAGCGACCACCTTTCTCAATTCTCAAACGATATTAACTCACTCCTTTACATTTCCTTTATGTACAAGGATTAGCTCAGCATTCCTAAGGATTTCGTATCCACCACGAACCACCATGAACTACCCAATTCAAGATCACACCATTCCCCTCATAGGTAGCCACCAACTTCCACCCCATTCTTTTATTCTCGGATAACAGCACCACACACAACTTTTGCCACATTGAACAACTTATCAACCAATCCCGAGCAAGGATCTCCATTTACGCTCACCCCCTACCAACACTAGTCCATCACTTATCCTCACAACAACTCATTGCCACCATGCCTCGCATGCTTACTAATTATAAGTTATCGCCATCCTATCCACACATCCTCACACACTAGGGGTTCAATCCTCACGATCATTTGTGCACACCCTAGACCGAGCCTCCTCCATGCCAACGCAACATAGACTTGAAAAAGTTTGCGAAAACATCCAGCAATAATTAATTTTGCAAATCAACATCCATACACACATAACTGATTTCTGCCTGGTCACTACCCACTTGTAACCTGATCTAGAGCACGCACCAGCCCTTGAGAATAGACTGAGTTCGTTCACAAAAAAATCCACATGGGACACCCCCCCCCCCCATGTATCACACCATAAACATCATAATATAAACCAGTTATGAGAGGGTTCATATGAATCATAACAGCACACACTTTAAACTGACGACCACCTCTTGACACCTGCTACTGGCACACGCTATAGTCACATACACCGTGACAGCGCCAAAGACCACACTCGCTATATATGAAACAAATTCATATATATATAGTTAATATGGGACACCCCCCCATAGCTTGACAACGCCAGAACACGATGCATATTCAATATGGGACACACCCCCCCATAGCTTGACAACGCCAGAGCACGTTCACACACATTAAACATGCATTCTACCACACAATTGACCACATGGTCACACCAGGGCTAACCTCTCAACTTTCACACCCCCCGACAACGACTCAACACCCGTCGTTGGCTTCAACACCAAATCTTGGCAATTAGCCTAAATACAAATTTCTCCTCAACTCCGGCTCTACGTCGATACCGACTCATCCACGTACTACAACGCTACCTTTCGAAGTATCTTGCCTACTTCGAATCACACTTCAACTTATTAACCAAGAGTAAAGATTACCATCACACACGTCTTTCTAAGGTCAAAATCTGAGACTATCATTAGACGTCTCCTTCCCTAAACTGTAATACCAAGGTCATGAATCGACCATCGACGCCTCAACCACATTTTTCACCCTTAAAGACGGTACATTTCTTAAACGCGATAACTCTCACCACCTAGCGAGTTCATAGCATTCATGCATGACAACCCAACGATTTAAATCGTTTTACGCACTCGACACCTTCCACAAACAGGGTTTGATAGACATGGCTCGACACATTTATAAAGAACAACCGTACACGCAGGTCACAAGGATCGCTCACTCGTGACCTCGTCATCATTTGGAAATACATTCACTGAAACTCCCTTTATGCAAAAATTTTAAAAATACGGCAATATCACTCATACTGGGATAGTCGACCGACTCCCACACTTGCTGATATGTCAACCACGTGTTCATATCGCTTTCATTCATAAAATCATGTGATCAAATATTATTACGATTTTTACAACAAATTTAACTCATTCGCAAAAGAAGTGAAGTAACTCACCATTTCTCCAAGTTCGAAATTTATTACACTATGTAAGCAAATTTATCTTTTTCTTCAAGCACGCTTGCACACGCCAACTCATTTTCAAAAATCAGAAGTTTACAAGGCACATGCACACACTCACACATTTTTGACATGGAGGACTTATGTAATCGTTTTTTTTTTTTGAAAACGTAATGCATTACTCACTTTACATGAAGGCTACTCGCTCAAACAGGGTTAACAAATCCACGCCGACACCCTACTTCTCCCTACATCATCAGGTTCTTACATTCGAAACAACCTTCGGTACCGGTACTTCCCCACAGTCACCACCTGACTAATAATTTGTAAAACAAATGACTTCACCTCGGTCCCAAAATAGTTAACCGACACCCGTGATATCAATTCACACATCTATCACTTCCCAACCACTCTTGTCGCTCTTCCACTAACTAGAGAGTAAGAAAGCACACCTCTCATATCCGATCCTTGAGTTGCAACTCTCAAGATTTTAACTCACCGACATCGGAGACTCCTAGAATAAACACTCATTAGAGATTAGGAGCTCACCTTCAGTCAATTATCCTCCTTAAGAACCCTAAGGTTCTACTTCACACAGACTCTCACACCAAATCTTCCAACAATGCTTCTTCTAGGTAGGATCACCAATCACACCGAGGATAGTCTGCACAGCACACCTAACCGTTGCCATCATGGCAAGGTTAAACTTTACACACCGCCGATATTCCCCACACACTGATCACCACTAGACTCCACGCACTCCAAGATCTAGGCACTGCCCTTCTTTACCATTCGAACTGGTCTATCCCACAATTTCTAGAACTGGGATTCTCCGGCAACAGGAGACTTACCCGGACATCATTCATTCATCCTCTTCGAATCCACGAAGATCTACCTCTAGACGACTCATAACACTCTACACAACACTTCGTTACAACATTTCTTCTTTATGATGTACACATACCTTACATCATAAATGACTTCCCATAAGACTTTCCCCAACAAGGGTCTTAATTCCCCCCAGGGACCTTGCTGATGTTCTCAAGTACTGGAACACGACACCAAAGATAGATTAACAACCGTCCTAAAATAACAAGGCAAGAATGATCACCGTCATGTACCTGTAAATTCACAATTACACTGGCCAGGTGTAATCCCAAACTTACCTTACATGATAGTTTTCACCACCCCATCTCCACGCTTCCCAGTGAGGTCTTCCTAGGCCTTCCTACATTCTCAGTTGTACTTCTACAGTTTAAGTTTAGGCCCATCCGGTCACCTAAATCCCTTAAACTACGGTTCTGATACCAACTGTAACAGCCCGCTCCAAGATGCCGAAACAAGACATTTATTACAAAAGAAAAACGCCAAAACTTGGCCCAAGGTTTACACCATCAAAAATTCTGCACTCGGGTTTGCGGAATAAACCCGAATTACAACTGAGAGTTTCTAATAACAAAATGTAAAGGAAGTCCACTAATGCCAAGCCACGCCCGCTCTCACGCCTTCTCTTTACCACTAGAGGAACTGCCCTTAATCTGCTTACCTGAAAGGGGTTTCAGTTTTGAAAATGCGAGGGTTAGACCACAAGGTCTAGTGAGGTCCCTCAGTTACATCCACGCCACATATAGCATTTAAGGAGTTTTGCGAAACATAAATCAATATAAAGTTTGGCAAATAATATATGGGACACACCCCCCATAAGCATCACACTATGACAGATGGGACACACCCCCCATAAGCGTCATACCATAACATATGGGACACACGGTGTTCCTTTCTTATTCTGGTATGCACTTCCAAACGATCTACCTGGCGAAAGGATAAACTCATAAGCTGATCATCTCAACTCCCCGGACGACACTCTATTCCGGACAGCACACTTATCAGGACAACACCCCAATCCGGACAACACACCTATCCGGACAACACCTCTATCCGGACAACACCTCTATCCGGACAACACACCTATCCGGACAACACCCTTATCCGGACAACTCCCCTATCCGGACAACACCTATCCGGACAACACACCTATCCGGACAACACCCTTATCCGGACAACTCCCCTATCCGGACAACACCTATATCCGGACAACACACCTATCCGGACAACACCCTTATCCGGAGAACTCCCCTATCCGGACACTCACCCGGAAACCTTTAACCACTCGAATGTATCTGGACGTCCAGGAAGCTATCCGGACGTCGACCTGACCCTTAATTCGGTCGAGAAATCACAGGCAAGCTCGAAATCTCGAGAAATAAGGATTAGCAATCATAAGAGGATCACTAGGTTCAACAATTACAAGACCCTTGGCGATAACAACACAACATGGCGCCCAAAATCTCCCATTAAGTCTCAAACTCTATTTTAACAAAAACCCACATAGATATTCAATCTAACCACAAATCCACAGCTGAAAGATGAAGAGAGAGGGATTTACCTGGTCGATTCTTTGCTGAAAACGAAACTCCAACACACCCCTTCTCTTTGGTTTCCAAGATTGATGATCCTTCCTCTTCCAATATGTATAGGAGCTCCAACCTTTCCTTCTTTTCTCTCTCAAAATTCAGCCGTCACAACACACAAATCAGTATTCAAAATGCTCTCCCTAGGGTTTTGTGCCCTCATATACCCTAGGCCTCATTTACAAATTACTCCCTTCAACTCCCATTTTATTCAGATTCCACCCCAAGACTTGAAACTCCTTCAAGTTTGGTCACGGTTACTACACCAACCACTAGGGAAGGTTCTAGAACTGTCTAGCATAGGCAACATTGGGAGAAAGCTTCAACGTCAAAATGAGAAACCTAGACCGAACATCATTAGACATTGTCTTAACCACCGTATAATGCAATATTCTCTTATTCTTGAAAATTCGATTGTTCCTTTCATTCCACGAGAGGTAAACAGTCCCAACCAACACTGATCTGTGAATAATAAAACATATGGTATTGCCTTTGGTGGCCGACTGAAGAGGTCATATAATGTCCGCCCAGTTGTATATGACATTACGGAAGTTCAACTTCGGCTTGAAGCCAAGCCAAACCTGCTTAGGAAATGGACATCGAAGAAAATATGATTATGGGCATGATAGGATATGCATAATAGTATTATGAGATGGATAACAGAATAACGCTTACCCTACTCATGCCCTACCCGTTGCCAGCCTTATCGCCTACTCGAGCCATTTAAGCTCAAGTCGATCTTGAACATATACTAAAACACACTTATTTAACATAGTCAAACTTCATAACACCAATGTTCGACTCGGTTAAAATTTTAGACGAGCATTGTAACGTCCCAAAAACCAACTCATGCAATATCATAAAATAAGCATTCGAATTTCATAATAAGCTTGTCTTTACATCAATATTAAAGTGTGCTAAACAAAACGACAGTGGAAGTCTCTAAAGCCACAGCCGAGAAGTCTATCTATGATCATCATAATCCAAAACTTGGAGTCGCTCTAAGCTCCAATCCTTCTTGTCATCTCCTAATTCTTACTAGAAGATCTCGTACCACGTTTACCTGAAAAATGTTTAGTTTTTTAAAAGCGAGGGTTAGACCAAAAGGTCTAGTGAATTCCCTCCATAAAACATTTATCACAGAATAAAATCATCCCATTGCAACAGTTCGTAAACTTCACATTTACTTCATACAAGGTTAAACACAGGGTTCAGGGTTCGCATAAGCTACCACGAGCGGGGCCTAACGGACACCCTATCGGCTACACCGGAGTCCAATTGGACCTCATGTTCCTTCATGTAGGAGGAAACGAATTCCAACCTACAAGCTAACCTCCATATGCCCAAGGAATTATCAAATCCCCTGGCACCCTGACCCATCGTGTAAACCGACTCCACATACCATGCACATACATTTTGAAATCACAATAATGTAAACTTTAACCAATCATTTCATTTGCTAAATAAACGTTTAGTTCATGGAAAACATGCATAACTTTTGTAAGGTAATTCATGCTCGTAAAGAAACCAATTTCAGTAAAATAGAGTACGTCGTAAAAGGGTTGAGAGAACTCACCTGATTGCAAATTCTTCCCTAACTTCGAGTCTCGTACCGACCGTACACCTAATGCATAATTTATAAATTAATTAGGCACGTCTCAAATTTCTGATCCTATGTCCTTCTCTTAATTCGGTCTTAATAACTCATTTCGGATCATCTATATAATGTTGGGTCTCAAATTACTTTACTAAGCCCAAAAGACTCAAGCCCATCTCTAAATAACATTGGTCCACTTCTCACGCATAGTGGGCCTGCCAGACGAAGCCCAAATCGGATCCCAATTGCGTAACTCCAACTTGCGGAAGTCCCAATTGCGTAACTCCCACTTGCAGAAGTCACCAATTGCGTAACTCCACTTGCGGAAGTCACCAATTGCTTAACTCCACTTGCGGAAGTTACCAATTGCGGAACTCCCCAACTTGCGGAAGTTACCAATTGCGGAAC
This sequence comes from Saussurea involucrata, assembly GCA_033807775.1. Classification (NCBI taxonomy): domain Eukaryota; kingdom Viridiplantae; phylum Streptophyta; class Magnoliopsida; order Asterales; family Asteraceae; genus Saussurea; species Saussurea involucrata. The sequence continues at coordinate 83,471,234 of CM066313.1, forward strand.
TCCCCAAACTTGCGGAAGTCTCGGCGATTTCGAACCAAAAACGAGCCCAGAACATTTCTAACCCCAGTTCTTCCTAATCGTTCCATTAATGAGGTTTTTACCATACATTCCTAACCAAACTTGATTTATAAAACTCACTAACAAGCGTGATTCTTATACCAATTTGATACCATTAGATTAGCACTCTGCTTAGTGAGGTAAAATCCACCAGAGTGTTCAAAACAATAACACAGCTAAATCCTCAAGAACAACTAGAAATCTAACATATCTAGCTATCTACTATGCAAGAATTTACATCGATAGAAGGTTACTTACCAAATGGGAGTCTCTTCACGATTTAGCTGCTTTCTCTCGATTCCTTTCTCGGCCGCCAACAATACAGACTAACAATACAGTGCCAAACCTAGGGATTTGGTCCTTATTAATATGTTTCACAAATTACACTTAAGTCCCCAGGACCAACTTTCATTCCTTTCGTTTTGGCCACTAAACTTACAACTTACCAGAATTTGGGTTGTTACAAGCATACACTTTTTTTGAGCCAAACATATTCATATGTCCATAAATCATATAATCAAAATATAAAAAATACAAAGCCTGAGTCAATCATCTAAGTAATTGATATCGAGTTCGAACACGTAAATGAGTAGTGAACTCAAACTCTAACATTAAAAAAATATGCAACCGCAAACTCAAACCTAATTGTAAAAAAGGTATTTAAACTCAAATAATCTGCAACTCGATTACACCCCTAGAACCGTCCAACCCAATCTAAGAGAGTCATTCTCGACCATATCATTATGTTCTCGAGTTTTTTTTATGAAGGAAAGGAACGGAAAGGGGAGGAAAGTAGGAGAAAAATAAAAAAAATGTTGTGTTCTCGAGTTTTCTTAAAGAGGGAAAGGAATGGAAAGGAAAGAAAAATATTGCTGATTTTTCACCCAAAACTTTCCGCCCAAATGTTGGAGGAAACGAAAGGAAATGAAATAAAAAGAATTAAATATATTTATAAAATTACACATATACCCATTAATTACATTTCATTATGAAATAAATAAGGGTATATTGGTAAAAGTAAAATCTTTCATTTCCTTTCTTTCCTGAACATGAAAATTTATTTTCTTTGCCTCTCCTTCCTTTCTTCTCCTTCAATCTTAAGAACAAAAATACAAATATTTATTTCATCTCCTTTCCTTTCTTTTCCCTTTCTTTCCTTTTAAAACTCGAGAACGCAGTGTATGTGTTGTTTAATTTGGATTTTTTTCGACCCAAATAAAAATATAAATTTGAGATAAAAGGACTAAACCACTCAATTCATATATAGACGAGGGACCATTTTTGTAATTTACTATTGTTTTAAAAAATAGCAAGGGCACCAATCACCAATTTAAATCCCTGAAAAAACCCTAACATTTCGATCCTCATCATCCTCATCCTCATCCGTCGTCCACCTTCCGCTGCCGTAATTGTAAGCTCAGTCTCGTCTCCATCTCGTATTTACTTCTTTTCTCTTCATTGAATCATGATCATAACTTAATCGTTTTCATTTACGAATAGCTGGTTGTATTATTGTAGACAGTGTGTATGTAGAAGATGTTTGATGTGATGGATAAATTAGGATGTTTAATCAATTTGGATATGAGTTAATGTTGTTGGAATTGGATAAATTCAGGCTCTTTGGTTGTTTTGTTTGTTCTGCATTTTCATCATGCATAATTGAGAGTTGGATCACAAAATGGAGAAAAATGTGCATAATTTGTAACTTGGTGAACAAAGCAAAGTTAGAGTTGTAAACAAACATAATTTGCATTTTGAATTTTGAATAAAGAGAGGGATTTTCAACTTAAAACAAGTATTGTCTTATCCAAATCAATGCCACTAATACTCTGCATTGACAAAGAGAGGGATAAATAGGCAGTGAGAGCTTGAAAGTTTCCCAAAAGCAAAGAATCGCATATATGGACCTCTTATCAGGATGTAAACCTACCTAGGTTTGGGTGTCCTTGGTTGAGCATAAAACTCATTTGAATAATGTATATATGATATCATGTAAAGTACAAAGCCACATGAATTGTTTGAAAAGTATATCAAGCCAAGGATGAAAATAAGAAATGCTACTTTCCACTATGAACACCCATATAACAATCCTTATAGCATCTCCAATGGAGGTTCTTTTATAAGAACCTTCTTTTTGTATTTTTTGGTGCCACCTCATTTCCAACTCATCAAATTAAAAATTCATATAGAAATACACAATGGTAGTTCTTATAAGAACCTCATTTTTGTAGGTCCATGTATTTGTCAACATCAATAATTATAATATATTTATAAATAAAAATCAAATATTTAACTTAAACACCAATAAAGCGGAGGGTACTATAACATGTAGTTGCAACTTCTTTATTCGCAATGGTATTCTTTGTCGACATGCATTTAAAGTTTTGGTTGAGGATGAGTGTGATTCTATTTTTGAAGCTTGCATCATGAGGAGGTGGCGTCGGGACTTGATTCCTCCCCAATGGCTACCGGCTCGGGTAAGATATGGTGAGATTGATGCAGAGACGGAAAGGTTGATGGGAAGTGCCGTTTTAATGTTTGAACAGATAATTGAACGCATTCGTACGAACAAAAGTATGCTTGAGAAATTTGTTGACATGTTGACTTCTTGGAATGATGCTTTAGACGAGGATATGCCGGTGAAATCTAATGTTGAGCGGAAAAATGATAACATCCAAGAAATAATTGGTGTAACAATTCCGGATGAAGTTGAAGTCTTGCCTCCTACTGGGATACGAAACAAGGGGTGCGGAACTGGAAAGCGTTTGGTTGGTGTTCGTGAAAAAGCAATTGAGGAAGCGAAGAAGCCGAAATGTGTATGTCGTACTTGTAAACAAATGTCAAGGCATGATTCAAGAAATTGCCCGAAACGTGGAGAATGATTATGGTGATTTTGGATTTTTCGTTCGATTGTTAACACTTTTATTAGACTTGGGTTTTTGAATATTTTGGATTGCTATGTTTAATTTGCTTTCGTTCGATTTATCTATGCTTAACATTTTTTTTGCATCCTGATTTTTATTTATTTTGTAAATATGTTTCATGGTATTTAATTCTGGCACTTTACTTATATTTTTTGTAATGGTAAATTTAATTCAATATTAGATATAAGCAGTGTTCAAAAAGGCACGCCATGGCGCGATATGGCGTAAGACGCGTCTCCGCCGTTACGAAATGGCCCATAACGTTTCTATATGGTGTGGCTCACGCCATGGCGTCTTAAGGCGCGCCATGGCGTGCCGCGGCGCGAGTTTTTTCTAAGACGTGATATTTTCACAATTTTTTTTATCTTTTTTGTTTTTACATTTTTAACTTTATATTTTCTACCTTTATGGATTTATCTAATCACGAAACACATTGTTTCAAAATTTCATAAACATTATGGAATTACGATTAAAACGAACGTTGTAAATTTACCTTTATAAGTTCCATTTTAAATATTCAATCAAAAATTATTTTTATAATAATAATCTATATGTATGTTCTCCTTCTAATATGAATATATTTTTTTAATATAATTATCTTACTAGAATAATATATGGATAACAAATATGTGTATATATAATTATATATTTGACATACAAATTTGCCGCCTTATCACGCCTTAAAAAACGCCGCGTCCTCGCCGTGGCGTGTAAGGCTTGAGGTTTGACCTCGCCGCCACGCCACGCCTTACGCTATTTAGAACCTTGGGTATAAGGCATAGGAGTGGCAACTGATACGTTTGTTTTAACAAATAATTCATTATTTAAAGAGTTATTAAATATAAATTGGTTGCATGTTTGTTTTAACAAAAAAATCATTATTTTGTATAAAGAGTTATTAAATATAAATTGTTTGCATGTAATCATTAGTTTTAAGATAATCATCCGAGTTTTTCAATTCACCAATATCGAAGCTTGTCATCAGTACCATTACTTCTCTCTATAAATCACCATCATCATTTAGATTACCAAATTAGGGTTTCTCACTTGCTTTCTTCATCTTGTTCTGTTTTCCCACTTTTCTCATAATGGCTGAATCTAGCGTCTCTCTGTCATCTCATTCTCGTGATGAAATCTGCCCCAAATCATATGCAAAGGTAATGCTTATGACATTAGCGATCTTGAAGACTCCCTGAAAGTGTCTCGGTCGAAGAACAAAGATTTGCGAGTAAAACATGCCAAGGTAGTTGAAGAGCTCATGAATGCTCTTGAACTAGTTCAGACTCCGAAGAATTGTTACAAATGCATGGCAGAAGCTTGTGGTTGTGATGCAATCTGTTGCTTCCCATATCCGTTTGATGATTGAAGGTCAAGTGGTTGGGTTTGTGTATATCTAGGTGTGGGTAACTAAAGAAAAATGGAAAAAAAATTGTCATATATTTGGTCTATGGTTTTTGGCGTGAACAGTGTTGTTGATGGGGTTTTTGTTTAAGCTACAAGGTGTAGTTCTTTTTGTTATTTAAGATTCCCATATGTTGTAAGGAATCACCATTTCAACGTAAATGGTTATAAAAAATCATGTAAATGAAAAATTTTGGGTTTCTTAATATTATTATGGTTTCATTAATATTTTTGTAAGATCATCCACTTTTTCTTTTGTTATGACACTTTTATTTCAAAGTTGTCTGATAATGTCCTCATTGTTATAATTTAATCTATTGTTACAAGGCAAATATTTATTAACTTATCTGTTTATTTTGAATGTTCAAAAATAATTTTTCTTGTATAATACGGTTTAAAAATAAAATTTGCTAAATATTGCAACATTAGAATGAATGAAAATCAAACAATGTGTTATGAAACCAATATGCCAATTATTTACTTGTTATCCAACCATCAGTTATCAAACTATTATGCAAGTAATTACTTGTTATCAAACCATGATATATCAAACCAACATTAGTGTTAATGTTAATCAAACCACTATGAGAAGTACTGAAATCAAGCAATGTAAAATTAAAAACCTATGTGTGATAAATGCTTCAATCCACAGTCTACCCAAAAAGAATCCATAGTAATAAAAAACATCATCCAAATTCTTAAATCTTAATAATACAGATTCTAGAGTTTCATGTCTAACCAACGAAAATCATAAGCATCAAGAATTATGTGTTTGCCAACACAAATCAGGTATTCATCCGATCCCAACGAGTCACTCGTGCTTTCTCGAGTATGGTTGCCCGAGCATTGTTTGGCATTGAGAAGTAAGTTGCAACCTCATTCTTTACCGTATCTCGCTCCTTGTTAAAGTTGCTCATCAACATCTTTACAACATACTTCATTTTCAGGTTCGTTATTTGAGATTCCTACTTTGGCTCAGAGCTTTCAAACCCAACCTTCCACGTCTTGACATCTCCCATGAATGTTTCCATCACCCTCATAACATAGACCCCACTGTCTTGAAAGTTGTGGTATGTTTGCCAACCTAGTTGCAAACGTTCTTGCCCGACATCATCTAGTACGTCACCTGGTGCACGGTGTCCAATCCTCCTTAGATGCTCAATCATAAGGATTTCCTGATTTGGCAAATTAAAATTAGACATCTTACATACTTTTATAATAAAATAATTTAAATAAATATAGTAGTTACATCTAAACTTACCAGAATATCGGTTAAGTAATTGTAACTCTTCATCATCGTGTCATCATCCGTAGGTTTCGTGTACATGTTGTCAATGATAAACACATTAGGATTTTTCAGGTTAAAAACCACAACATACATGTGTTCACCCTTCATCAGTGGAAAAAAAACTGAGACATTATATATACACATAAATAACTTACACGTAATCCCACAAAACATATGTTAAGTACACCTAGTATAAAAATAAGAGGTCGATATCTTTCATGTTTATCACATCACTTTTGTTCTTTGCAGAGGATGTAAGATTTTTCTTAAACCCATTGTACACCCGAGTCATGTTCAGATTCCTATTGCTCAGCTCCATATCAACCTATCACAACACCCATTTAATATTATTGCAATTTTATTTGTAATCTTTACAATTAAAATAGATACAGAGATACATACCATTACTGTTGTGTCGAAGAAGTATATCCGTGGTGAATAGCGATTCTTGTACCTTTCCTCGTAATTTAATACACATGCCCAACAGTCTATTACTCGCTTATCAACTGCCGTGTTTGCTGCCAGACTCTCCATACCTACTCGTGTTACCCTTGTGTTATCGTAGCTCCAGAATACATAGTCACTACAGCAATTTATTTTTAATTAGAAGTCATAATCATTTTATTCCTACATGTATTATTATTTCCTTTCATAACCACGGTATTAAATAAACAGAGCTTACTATTTTCCACCGAAATCTGCCATGATGAACTCATGTAGACGTTTGTCTTCATTTGACACGTGAAAGTCGACACAACGTTGGACGTAAGGTGAACGAAGATGTTCACCAAGCTTTACCGTTCTCCTAGTTTCCCGTAAATGTTGTTCGTTATTGTCTTCAGTGCGATCACCATCAACAGCTTCATCTTCAAATGAAGAAATTGGAATAGGTGAGAATGTTACAACTTTCTTCCCCTTATCCTTTGATGATTGAGAGGTATTAGACTTTAGAGCTGATTGGAGAACTATCCCATTATTTGCACCTCCGAAACCTGTAACCTTCTTGTCGGGGCTTATCCCTAAATCAAAATCCAGTGGGTCAGGTGCATCCTCTTTTAAGTCTGACATTGAAAGAGATCTTCGTATCTCTGAGCGTTCAACTTCCAAACGTACTGATTCGTCAACCGCAGCTACGAATTTTGGGTTGTCCTAACATGCGTCCAACGGATAAGCTGCCTCATGGCTATCACTTACTACCATATGCAGTGAGTTATCTTCTACCTTAATATCTTCTCGTCTCCTCTCAGCATTGAAAGATGATCCTTGATGATTGTTGGTGTTTGATCGGTTGAACCCAAACAGATTCTCCAACTCTGTTTTGTATTTTGCAAAGGACAAGTCATCCGGATATTTATTGCTGGCAGCACCTATCAACGTTTCTGCATCCTGTCTTCCATCACGCACAAGTTTCAGCTTCGTCTAGATTAAATCAATGTAATCCTGAAATGAATGTAAAAAATAGGTAATATATAAAACAAGCATATATTTGATGTAAATATGTTAGATTTGTTAACCTCTTTGCCCATTTGTTTATCACTTGTACAATGTTTAAGATTGCATTCTCCTTCCTCCATTATATGCCTCGCCTCAAATTCTGCCTGTATAGGTAACAAACCGAATCCTCCATCTTGAAGCTCATTTGTCTCTCTTTTCCTCAACAACACAATATGCCATACTTCCAAAGGTAGCTTCTTCTTTGAATCAGCACCACTTTTTCCTTTCGTCGCCTCAATATATAGTAACTATTCATTTATAAATTGCAATCATTAAACATTGAAGAGGATAAAAATACCCATTAATTAATACATGATTGAATAAAATCAATAACGATGTATTTAAAATTATTACCGTTAAGAACGACAATGGACCAGTGTAAAGGCACATGTCATTATCCCGTTTCCAACGCAGCTTGCTTGTTCTGACCTTCTAAAAAATGTAGCGGCACCAATCGATCTGGGAAATCATTCCTTCGTTCTTTATTCTTGAGAGAAAATTAATGATGCATGTCCCCATGATGTTGCAATCTGCCATTAGGTTCACAAATAAGACCAATATGTTAACTTTAAACATAAAACCAGTGTCATCAGCCTTGTTTATTTGCCGCACAACATCAGAAGGTCTAATGGTTATCTTCTTAAACTGTTTCCACCATTTCTTCATCAACTGTAATCCGTATCCTACGACATCTGAGCGCACTAAATCTATTCCACCTAAAGGATGACCTAGGAGTTTATGGACAGAATCAACCGTAATTCCTATGTTACCACTAGGTATCTGTATTTGCATCATTGTTGTGTCCAATCTATCTACGACAAAGAAGCCAAGTTTTGACGGTACGCCATCAAGTCGCATGTCAATAAATGATTTCAGTCCTATATCCTTAAGAGCTTCCTTTTGCGCGGTGTTTAAGCCACTAATAGTTTCGTATAGGGTTTTTGGTGAAGTTCGTGTTTTCAGGTTTCCAAACTTATGAATCCTTTTTCTTGAACCCGATGAACCAGTCCTGTTAGGCTTCTGTTGGTTGTCCGTTTTCTGTTTTTCTTTCTTCGTAACTGCTGCATCAGCGTGGGCCCCTGGTTGATATCATTAAAATTTAGCTACTACTAAATGATTACTAAGATAAATTGTATTTTCTATGAAAAAGCATAATGTTAACAAGATGTATGTACCTTCGAGTTTAACTTTTGTGTTAGGGTTTATCGAAGCATCTTCTGCCAGCGAAGAAAGAGATTCTGCTTTACAGCTAGAACCAGAAGTCACATGTCTTAATCTACTTGAACTTCGGGTACATCGCGATGTACTCTCTATGAGGATGGTATATTTCCCAACAGAATCATTTTTTCAGGTTAAAAAAACAATAATACTTAAGTTACAACCTATTAAATTAATAATGATACAACATGCACTTATCTTCAAATAAAACATTTTAAAATTCTTAATGACATACCCTGATTAGAAGCATTGACTGGTTTTTCGCTCTTAAGCTTCTTGGGTTTCTTCTCATCGCTCATTGGGGATTTTCCTTGATACATAACCACAAATAATAAATAATGTCTCAATCCTTAATCAATCATGTAATAAAGTCTATGCACAGTACAAACCTTTCTTTTTTCCAAAAACAGCGTCTGAACGATTCACATCTGCTACACACAAATGGTTAGAACTATAAATTCTATCAAACTTTTTAAAAACCTTAATTCTAACAAATAATGTATACCTCCAGAATTAGTAGGTTGCTTTATGTTATCAGCCATTGACAACTCCTTCATCAGGACTTCCACAACTGAAAAAATGTAAAGTTAACGAATATTGACAAGCACAACTTTGGTTAAAACCAACAAATCATGATTCACGTACTACAATTCTTGTATTTACAATCATATATGCATACTTGAATGATGATTGGACATTCACTTTACATTGGATTCATGATAACCAACATCATGATTCAGGAGTATTACTTAATTCATGATTAACATAATCATGATTGGTGTTCTTGTGTAACGTCCCAAATTTTTAACACGCAATATCATAAAATAAGCATTTGAATTACATAATCAATCTTGTCTTTACGTCATTACAAAAACATACTAAGAAAACAATGACAGCGGAAGTCTCTAAAACCACAGTCGAGTACTAACTATAGGCATCATAATCAAAATCTGGAGTTGCTCTAGTCTCCAAGTCTTTCTTGTCGTCTTTCCTAGGTCTTACTAGAAGAACCGATTGTGCGCTTACCTGAAAATGGTTTAGTTTTGAAAGCGAGGGTTAGACCGAAAGGTCTAGTGAATTCCCTCCGAAAACAACATGTAAAACGGTTGGAAAACATTTATCGATAAACTATAATGCATCATCATTCATGGTACTGCACTGTGTAGGGATCACATAAACATTCCGCGATCAGGGTTCCATTAGGTTCCCTTCTCGCCCTCCTTGGAGCCCACTCGGACTCCCCTCTACCGGATAGGAGGGAAACAAATTCCAACCTACCGGCCTGTCATACATATCCAAGGGATCCTCAGATCCCGAGGACCTCTCTCTGACCCCACAGTGCAGACCGACACCACATAGCATACAAGTACGTTCATGAAAACATGTAAGGTAAAATATCCATACGTCATGTCTTTCATTTCTTCATGCTAAACATTTCATTTAATAAAACAGATACGTTCGTGAAAATCATGCAATCAGTTCATAACATTTCATGCTCGGTAAAACCATAATCCGTTAAAACATTTATCACTTTGCGTCGTAAAAGGGTTTAGGGAACTCACATGATAGCAAATTCTTTCCTTAACTTGTAGTCTTGCACCGACCGTTCACCTAATAATTAATTTATAAATTTATTAGGTTTATGTTGATCCAACCCCTCAGTGATTTGATAATGACCCTCTCTTGTATACTTAGTGAAAATTGTAAGTAAACAATATGTATCAGAGCTTCACTATCGCTGATAAGTACTAAGATCTTCCAGTACCGCTGATAGGAACTCTCGCTCTTTAAGTTAAACATTCAGCGAAACTGTTCACCATAAATGCTCTGAGTCTGTTCAGTCATTATGATGATCGCTGATAAATTAGTTGTTTACTTATGATCCCTGAAGACAAGTTTCACGTCAACAAAGGTTCTACGCTGAAGTCGAAGATCAAGCTCAAGAACCAGCGACAAGTCTCCTAATGAACTGATGCGGATCGGCGAAGACTCAGATTTGTCCACTCAACGTGAAGTATCAAGTACAAGACTTCAGCTATCGCTGAACTCTATCATTCGCTGATATGAAATGATAGATCGCTGAATCAACGAAAGCTGATCATGAAGTCCTCCGTACAAAGTACTTTTGTCTTATCCACCTTTGCACGACTCCGTACGAAATGTCAGAAAAGAACCTCCGAATATCTGAAATCGTACAACCACTCTGATACTACACTGTTCATCCATGCGGCTACTAAGGTTGTCAACCAAGGTCAATGACATGCAACCAACCAGCTGATGACACGTGTAAAGTACATACTGACTTGCATTAAATGCATGCAGTATATAAAGAGATGAACTCACTTCATTTGAAGTAACTTGATAACTCTGGACAAGTTCAAATCTCTTATCTCAAGATAGGTTATTATTAGTAATTTCCTTATCTCTCTTAGAGCAAGAAACCTTAGTGTTCCAACTTGTTTAGATTTAGGTTTATCCTTAATCTTGTTTCCGCAACAAGCTGTAAATTGTTAATGATTTATCAATAAACAATTTAGAAAAGTAAAATCTGTGTGTTTGTATTCAACCCCCCCCCCCCCCCCCCTTCTACAAACTTGTATAGGCCTTCGGGACCAACAAGTGGTATCAGAGCCGATTTATTTAATCTCATAAACAAGATCTAATCTAAGATATTTCTCTTCCTTGCTATTATCTGAAAATGGCCACCAACACAAACACAAATTATATAGACAATGGTTCTCTTGCAAAACCCCCTAGATTTTCCAGAGACAACTTCAACTTATGGAAAAATAGGATGACACTCTTCTTAGAAGGTGTAGACCCCACTATGCCTTACTATCTTGAAAACGGCCCATACATCCCTGTAACAATTGATCCTTCAGTTCCAGCCACTGCAAATAGACCTGCTATTCCAGAAAGGCTGATTCCTAAGGAAATACACATGTGGACCGACGAAGATAAGAAGAAAGTGGCTATAGATACAAAAGCCAGATCCATACTATCCATGGCCCTTCCTGACGAAGTCTACCATTCCGTCATGAACCTGAAAACATCAAAAGCCATGTGGGACACAATATGTGTTCAGTATGAAGGAACGTCTGAAGTCCAGGACTCAAGAAAGATCAACCTGGTAAGACAATACGAAAGCTTCATTTCTGGTAAGAATGAAACTCTCTCTGAAGTTCACCAACGTTTTAATTGTTTAATTATAGATCTGAAAACTGTTGGTAAGGAATATTCTAACTTTGAGGTGCTGACAAAGTTTCTAGAATGTTTACCTGAAAGTTGGGACAACTATTCTATGTGTCTCAAGCTGTCAAAGGATCTAAAATCAATGACCCTTGCTACCTTATATGGCACGTTGCTGAATCATGAGCAATCAAGCCATCTTAAGAAGAATCTTGTAAAAGATTCCAAAAGCACCCCTGTTGCTTTAATCTCAGAGGAACCTTCTACTCAGCGACCCTCGGTCACTATCACTGAGTTAGAGAGTAACTCTGAAAGGTCATCAGATGATGAATCTTTGGCTCTCCTAACTAAGAAGTTCAGGAGATTTGCCAAGAAGAAAATGTTTAGAAAGAACAAACCTCTTTCCATAACTGACAAGCCTAAATCATCAGTTTTTGTTGATAAGGCTACTGCTACTTGTTTTAACTGCGAAAAAGTAGGACATTTTGCTAACGAGTGCAGGTCTAAGAAAGTTTCTAGACCCTCAGCTTTTACAAAGAAATCCTTTGTTCCAAGGAATAAAGATGACAAATACTCAAAGCTGAAAGAAAAATATGCGAAGCTGAAAAGCTTTAAGAAGAAAGGCAAAGGCCTGATGGCTGACTATGATTGGGCTGCTTCTGATGAAGAAGCATCATCATCTGACTCTGAAGATGATGAAGCAAATCAATGTCTCATGGCCAAGATTGAAGAAGAGGAAGAAAGTTCAGACATTCCCTCCACTTCAACATCTGCTATTCAGGTATCACCTTCTTTCTTTACCAATATTGCAAATATTGATGAAGCTGATAGTCTCCGTAAGATCGATCTCTTGACTAGAAGTTTATACGAAGCCATGAACGGCAAAACTGTGGTTGAAAACCAAAATCTTGATCTCGTTGTAAAGCTTAAAAACTGCCACCTTCAAATAGAAAAGCTTTCTAAAATTGAAGAAGATTTTAAAGATCAAGTATATTTAAATCAGCTAGTCAAAATCGAACGAGCAGAAGCTATCGCTGCTTTAAAAGCTGAAAAAGCTATTGTTGAAGGATGGTGTAACTCTTCAACAAAGATCACTGAGATAATAAAGTCTCAAATTCCACTGAGTGATAAACGTGGTTTGGGTTACAATTATGAACCTTCAAAACCAACCACTGAGCGTTCAATGCTTAAATTTGGAACGTTCGTATCCTCAGTCGCTGACACTTCATCTTCTCAGTGCTCCTCGTCCATTACACCAATCCCTGAGGAAACTCCTACCTCAAAAGGCAAGGAGAAAATGGTTTATTCAAAACCTACCTCTGTCTGTAAAGACAAAGGTAAAGGAATTGTTATTTACCAGAATCCTCAGAAGGGTACCTTAGTACCAAAACTGAATGCTTCTAAAGCTTCAGTGGCTCATCCCTCTGGATCAAGGAAGCAGATATCTGGATTTATTCAGCGATCTACTCCTAGACTCAGATTGGATGTCCTTGTTAAGAAATCTGAAGAACTAAATGTTCGTCCCATTTCTAAAGCAAATAGCTTACTTGGTGCTAGTACTTCTAATTCTAAATTAAAAGCTCAGCATACAAATGGTCCTAGAACTGCTTTTAGCTATAGGAAATGTTATCACTGTGGACTCACTGATCATATTGCTAGTAAGTGCCCCACGGCCACCAAAGCTGAAAAGATAGCTAAGGTGAAGATTGCCCCCAAGGCAAAGAAGACCAACCCTGGTGCAAATCAGGTCAAGGTGAATTCTACCACTGAGGTTAAGAAATTAACCAAAGTGAAGAAAGACAAAGCTGAATCTTCAAATGCTGCGAAGACTGTTGAACCTTCCATTCCAACTACTTCCACTGACAAACGTGTATACATGGTTAAGTGGGTACCCAAGGAAAACTAATCTTCCTTTGTATTACAGGTTAAGAAGGGTATCTGGTATCTCGATAGCGGATGCTCTAGACACATGACTGGTAAGAAAAGCCTGCTCGCTGAATACAAGGAAGAGAAGGGTCCCTCTGTGACTTTCGGTGGAAATGGAAAAGGACATACCCGAGGGTATGGTGTACTTTCAAATGGTACAACCTCCTTCAGAAGAGTCGCATATGTTGAAGGGCTAAAGCATAATCTTCTAAGCATCAGCCAGCTTTGCGACATGGATAACAAAGTAATCTTTACTAAGGAATCCTGCTTTGTCACTGACAAAAAGGAGAAGATAGCTCTCAGCGGTTATCGTTTGGAAAATGTTTATGTAATAAACATGGACTCAACAACCACTGAGAACTCATGTTTCTTCTCAAAGGCCTCATCTGATGTCAACTGGCTATGGCATAAGAGGCTATCTCATCTAAATTTCAAGACACTGAACACTCTTTCTTCAAAAGAGTTAGTCACTGGTCTACCTCAGCATTCATACGCCAAAGAGTCGTTATGTTCAGCGTGTGAAAAAGGGAAGCAGACCAAAGCAAGCTTTAAATCAAAGCAAGTTTCTTTAGTGTCATCTCCTCTACAACTACTCCATATGGATTTGTTTGGCCCTGTTAACAAACAATCCATCGCTGGAAAGAAATATACGCTGGTCATAGTTGATGAATTCTCTCGCTTCACTTGGGTAATGTTTCTCCGTTCTAAGAGTGACACCCCTGAAGAACTCATCACCTTTGTTCGGAAGATGGAAACCCTGAACAATCTGACCGTTCGCTCAATAAGGAGTGATCATGGAACTGAATTCAAAAACAGTTCTCTTGATTCCTTCTTTGAGAGTAAGGGTATTTCTCACAACTTTTCTTCAGTGAGAACACCGCAACAAAATGGAGTCGTTGAAAGAAGAAATAGAACAAATATTGAAGCTGCACGTTCAATGCTCAGCGATTCTCACCTGCCTACTCAGTTTTGGGCAGAAGCTGTCAACACTGCTTGTTTTGCGCAAAACAGGTCGCTGATAGTCAAAAGATTCAATAAAACAGCCTATGAACTTTTTCATGGGAGAAAGCCCTCAATCAGCTTTCTTCACATCTTTGGATGTCAGTGTTTCATACTGAACAATAGAGATGCTCTTGGAAAGTTCGATCCTAAGGCTGATGATGGAATCTTTCTTGGATACTCCTCAGTTTCCAAAGCCTTCAGAGTCTTCAATCGAAGAAGACAAACTGTGGAAGAAACTATTCACGTCACGTTTGACGAATCCCGTTCAGCGAACTCTAAACCGAACGCTGATACAGAAGAACTGAATCAATGGATGTTTTCTCATCTTGGTGATTCAGAAGATTTTCACACTCCTCATGCTCATCCAGTAGAAGATGATTGTCCCACTATCATTCCAAACATGCAGAATAGTGAAGCTGAAACATCATGGGTCTCAGCTGTTCCTATAAACACTATACCTGCAGTTGATCCAAATGTCTCAGACATTCCATCTACTTCTTAGCAATCAGTGAATATAATGACAAATGCATCAATTCCTCTCTTGGCTGATACTCCCGACGTCGCTGAAGCTTCATCTTCAGCTCCTCAAGTTCAAGTTGAGTCAGCGTCTCACGCTCCGGCTCAGCGATGGACTATAAATCACCCAATTGATCAAATTCTTGGTGATCCAAACGCTGGGATTCAGACTCGACGAAGTGCAGGTAATATTTGTTTATTTGTAAATTTTATTTCACTAACTAAACCAAAGAAAGTAGATGATTCCCTCAAAGATCCAAACTGGGTCAGCGCCATGCAAGAAGAGCTGACTGAATTTGAAAGAAACAAAGTTTGGAAACTTGTTCGAAGACCAACTGACAA
Source organism: Saussurea involucrata (assembly GCA_033807775.1). Taxonomy (NCBI): domain Eukaryota; kingdom Viridiplantae; phylum Streptophyta; class Magnoliopsida; order Asterales; family Asteraceae; genus Saussurea; species Saussurea involucrata. The sequence continues at coordinate 83,486,591 of CM066313.1, forward strand.
AACTGTGATAGGCACTAAATGGGTCTATCGAAACAAGTTGGACGAACATGGTACTGTAACCCGCAACAAAGCTCGACTTGTTGCTCAGGGATACAGACAAGAGGAAGGTATAGATTACGACGAAACATTTGCTCCAGTAGCAAGACTTGAATCTATTCGTCTATTCTTAGCATATGTTGTACACAAGAACTTCAAAGTACATCAGATGGATGTCAAGTCAGCGTTTCTAAATGGAAAGCTGAATGAAGAAGTGTATGTGGAACAACCTCCAGGATTCTCAAATCCTAAGCGTCCAGATTATGTTTATAAACTGGATAAGGCACTTTATGGCTTGAAGCAAGCTCCACGTGCATGGTATGACACTCTTTCCACTTATCTCCATATTGAAAAATTTGAGCGAGGTAAGATTGATAAAACGCTATTTTTTAGAAAAGTGAAAGGTCATATCATTCTAGTTCAAATATATGTTGATGACATTATATTTGGTTCTACTAACCCTGAGCTTTGTACTCGTTTCGCTGATAGAATGAAAGATGAGTATAAAATGAGCATGATGGGTGAACTAACATATTTCCTTGGTCTTCAGATTAAGCAAACTGAAAAGGGAACTTTCATTAATCAGGGAAAATATGTTAAAGATATGCTGAAGAAATTCGACTTAACTGAAAGTTCAGCTATGAAAACCCCTATGGCACCACCGCTGACACTTGATAAGGACACTAAGGGTGTTCCTGTCAATGTCATGATGTACCGTGGGATGATCGACTCACTATTGTATCTTACAGCTAGCCGACCCGATATTATGTTTGCAACATGCTTGTGTGCACGATATCAAGCTGAACCTAAGATATCTCATATGAAAGCTGTAAAGCGAATCTTTCGATATCTTAAGGGTACAGCGAATCTAGGTGTTTGGTATCCCAAAGATTCAGGATTCGATCTAACTGCATATTCAGATGGTGATTTTGCAGGTTGCAAAATGGATAGGAAAAGCACCACAGGAGGATGTCAGCTCTTGGGTGGAAAGCTGGTAAGTTGGACAAGTAAAAAGCAAAATTCAGTGTCCACTTCCACAGCTGAAGCTGAATATGTAGCCGCTGGAAGCTGTTGTTCTCAAGTCTTGTGGATGAGAAATCAGCTACTAGACTATGATCTTCAGCTCTCTAAAATTCCAATCTATTGCGACAGCACAAGTGCCATCGCTATAGCAAACAATCCAGTACTACATTCAAAGACCAAACATATAGAAATCAGATATCATTTTATCAGAGATCATGTGATGAATGGTGATATAGAACTTCATTTTATCCCAACTGATTATCAGTTAGCTGACTTATTTACCAAACCTCTTGATGAGACAAGATTCAACTTTCTCATCAGCGAGCTTGGAATGCTGAACTTTGAAGGATAAAATCTTCAGCGGTTCACATTAATCAGCGAAAGGATAAAATCAACTTATATAACTCATTCTATCATCTTCTCTCTGAATAAACTTGATTCACTAATATCAAGGTATGTTTACTCTCTCTGACAATCGCATGAAAATGCAAGATTTCAAAACAAAATGCAACGCTGAATATCTCTTCTTTAACAGCGATATTTTGAAATTTCTTAAAACCTTCAATGAATATTTTCATTCAGTACTTCATGTTTTCAAAAGTATATCTGAGTTTTTCAAAACCTCAGAGACAACCAAGAATATGAAAGGACAGTCGTGACGTCATTGCAACGGATAAACCCCGGCACGTTTTCTCTTCCTGACACACGTTTGCACGTCTCGTTCAAACTTCCAATCAAATGCAAACACGTGTCCGTGTCATGATGAAAATCTTTTCCCGCTCAAGATTTTCTCTTTCTAAAATCTCTATATAAACAAACTCTTTGTTTATATTTTTCTTTTACGCGATCAATCTTCCTCCGCAAGAAAGAATTCACTGTTGCATTTGTGCTTTCAAACTTCAAGAACTGTTCATCATCTTCTTCATCAAACATCAAGGTTAATATGTTCTTATTTATTACCGAATGCGTATAACTTGTTTCCGATCTTCTCATTGTTTTAACAAGATCAAACAAAAGAACTTCTTAAAAATAAAATCATTTTCTTTCATGGTTTTATGAACACAACCATTTCATGGTTGTTCTTCAAGTTTAAATGCAAAATCTTAAACTTGTTCTTCATTCGTTTCCAGAATCTATTTCGTCATAGAAAACTGGAAAACAAGAAAATGGGTTTTACATTTCGTTTCAAAAATCAAGAAAAACCCTAATCTTCATTAAGACATTTGTGTCTGAATGAAATGGATAAAATTCGAAACATCTTATTGGAAATTCTTTCCACATTAAGATCATTCTTATTTGTTAACATCTTTGGTTGAACTGTTAATACAGAGAAATGGCCTCGTCTGACATTCCTGCTACCGCTGAGAACATCTCCGCTGACTCTGAGGAAGTGGAAATCCTCAAGGCTCCACAAGTCAAGTTTGAACTTGACAAACTGGATTGGACTAAGGTGAACAACCTCTCTGCGCTTCTCGAGTTTCCTCCTCGAAAGCAAGTCACACATCTAGATGATGCTGTGAAATTTCTAAAGAATTGCTGCATCTCCACAGCCCTGACCATAACACCTCCTGCACATCAGCTTTTGCTCTCACAATTCTGGTACTCAGCGAGACACACTCAATTACCTTCAGCCAAAGATCCCTCCAAAATAATAGATTGCATCCTCTGCGATATCGAATATGGCACCATAAAGATCACCCCAGCCATTATTCGCAAAGCTCTCAGCCTTCCCATCGCTACCAAGGAAAAACCTTCTGTTCCCCTCCCTGACCCCAAGAAAAACTCAGACAGGGAAGCCATCATTGCATTCTTCGATGCAATGGGCTATGTATGGGAAATAGGCAGAGACATGAAACCCGAGAAGAAGCTGACGATCATCAAGAATTCGAAAATGCCCAGCGAGATGAATTTCATCTTCGCTCATCTGATAAGTTGCACGACTGCAAAGAGTGGCTCCTCCGACCAAGCCGCTAAACCTCAGCAAGCAATGGGTTATGCACTGCTGAAAGGTCTCAACATAGACTGGGCATCGATCATCTATGATGACCTGGTTCTAGGAGTGGACACCGTCCCTGACAGACCTCCATGGGTTCCTTACCCACGTTTCATCAGCGCCATCTTCCAATGTGGCCTGAAGGAAACCTACCCAACTGATGGTGACCTGAAACTTTCTCAGGTCGGTCCAAAGATACTCGACTTTAAACCAACCGTAAATGAGGTACGTCTTTCTACACTCTTAACTCTTCTTAACCCTCATACTTCTTCTACTTCTGCAGCTCCTTCAGCGGACAAACCCACCGCTGATACCCCAGCTGCTACTTCCATTCCTCTTAAAAGGAAACACTCTCACACCCCACTTGATTCTAAAAGGATCAAGAAAACAAAGGAGCAACCCCAGCAATCTCATGCTGAAGACTCCTCAGCTCTTTCTGCAGAGCTGAAGGAACGTTCAATGGTACGCTCTGCCACACCTGAACAAGCCATCCCTTCAATCCCAATCTCAGCGTCTCCAAACGTTGAGATTACAGACTTGGAAACTTCCCAACCTCCCTCAGTCTCTCAAAAGACTGATGAAGTGTTTCTCAGCGATTCCAACGCTGAACTCAGAACCCAACCTCCAATCTTATCCTTCGCTTCTCCCTCCACTCATTTGGTCTCTCCTCCAGTTATCACTGGAGATGCCATCATTTCTACGGAAGCTAAAGCTGATAATCCAGAAATGATGAAGACAGGACCTGCAGACCAATCCATGGGCACTTTTGAAGACGACATGGAACTTTTTTCAGGAACCCGTGATTTCGATGAATTCACAAATCCTCCTGCAGGTAATCAACAACCCATAAACACTGTGACTAAACCCCAAACTTCTGAGCTTTCCTTTGTTCACAAGTTCTTATCTGTTACAGGTCCTAACTTGGGAGACATCAACGCCTCTCTGAAATCTGTGGACACAAAGCTGACAGGTCTCACCACCACTCTCTCCAACAACTCTTCAGCTGTAACAAACGCTGGAGAGAATCTTCAAAAGCTGACAACGGTGGTAGAGAAGAAGGCTTCCACATATGACATGAAGCAGCTTGACAAGACTCTCAGCGACTTCGGCAAGGTGCTCGCTGATATCTACACAGACTACACCTCTCTCAAAAGCTCAATTTCGTCCATGTCCAGCGAATTTACAACGCTGAAGACATCGGTTGGAACACTAGAGGGAGATATGTCTGTTGTGAAGACAAATGTCAACACTCTGACGACTGACTTAAGCTCTGTAAAGACTGACGTTGGTTCGATGAAGACTATGATCGAACAGCTGCTGCACAAGGCGAATACTCCTGCTCCTGCCCCTGTCCCTGAACCTGAACATTTTACAGCGACAGATCGCATTGAGCTCGGGAAGATCAATCCTGCTATTTCTGGCCTTGAAGACAGATTAGCAAAGATTGAAGCTTGTGTAGGTCTCTCTGGCCAAGAAGACAGAGAACCTACCAATGCTGCTGAATCTACCCATTCCTCCCCCAGTCATCCTGAAAAAGAAGGGGAGAAGAGCGCTGAAAACCCTTCCAAGAGCGCTGAAGACCTTTCCCATGATGAATCTATCAGGGGAGAGAAGAACGAAGACCTCACCTTCACTGAAGAGGGTGAGAAGACTATTGGAGCTGAAGCAGCCGCTGGACCTCAGGGAGATGAACACCCTGAGGGAACCGAGAAGCTCGCCTCTGTATCTGAGGGGGAGCAACTTGAAGAAGACGCTGAAGAATCCGAAGCTGAAGATGATGAAGCCGTCGACATTCCTGATGATGAACCATCTTCTTCTCCAAAGAATGATGATGATGACGAAGATGACGATGACTTCTTTATCGTCAAATCTGCTCCTAAGATCAAAGCTCTTAAGGGAATCTCGATAAATGAACCTTCAGGGGAGCGGACAAAGACAAAGCCCTCAGCCTCTGGAGCTGAGAAAGGCAAAGGCAAAAGCGTCGCTGAAGATGACAATCTGATGATCTTGCTTGAAAAGTGTAACAACCCAAAATCTTAGTGAGTCTTGGAGTTTGGTGGTCAAAGTATGAAAAACGAAAGTTAAGTAAAAGGGCCATTTCTGTAAATTATGCAAGGTATAAATGGCACAAGATTCTAGGGCAGCCCCCATTTAGCAAATCAGTGTTTTGGTAGTGTGGGTGTGTGGTGGCGTGAAAGAAGAAGAAGAAGAAAAAGAAGAAGAAGAAGGAGAAGGAGAAAGCTAAAGGGAGGAGAAATCAAGGAAGATATTGCAAGGTAATACATCCTAATTAGTTCTTCTGATTAGTGTAATGCTTCTCCTTCTTATTGTTTCGAATTCTTAATACTGATTTGGAAGATTACTTGAGTTTTCACCATATTTCCTTCAAAATGAGTTTTTGGGTTTTTGTCTTAATAAATCGATTTAAGGGGTTATAGATGGATTAAGTGGGTGTTTAGGGTTGGTGGATGAACCCTTATAGTTGTCTAACCAAACTAATGGCCTAAATCGGAGTATTAATCGGTTTTAGAAATTCTAAGTTCGAACAGCAGCGTTTTCCGGACACCAGTGTTTGAAGGTGTCCGGATATGTTGAAGGTGTCCGGATATGTTAAGGGTGTCCGGATAAGTTGAGGTTGCCCGGATAAGTCTGGCGTCCGGATAAATCTGGCGTCCGGATAAATCTGGCGTCCGGATAAGTATGGCGTCCGGATAAGCATGACATCCGGATATGTGTAGTGTCCGGATGGGTGCTGTGTCCGGGAAGGGATATCCGGATAGTAGAGCTGGGATACTTTCTGATATGGATCTTTTGCCTTAGGTGTTCTGTGAGTGTAGCTTGAAGGTGATTAGGGAGTGCACTGTGCGACAATCAAGGTGAGTTCCCTAAACCTCTTTTACGACGTAACTGTTAAATGATTCTTTTACTGATTATGGTTTTAACAAGCATGAAATATTTATGAACTGATATGCATGAAAGAAATGTTTGATATGTTGAAATGATGCGCATGATTTATAAAAGGGTCAAATGCTTTATGAAACGTATGTGCATGCTATGTGATGTCGTTCTGTACTGTGGGATCAATGAGCCTCGGGATCTGATGATCCCTTGGATATGTTTGACGAGATGGTAGGTTGGAATTCGTTTCCTCCTAGGCGGGTATCGGGGAGTCTGCTTGGGCCCCGATACGAGTAGGGCGAAAGGGGAGTCTGCTTGGGCCCCGATCGCGTATGGTTAAGGGATCCATTACACAGTGCAGTACCATATGTGATGATTTATGATGCATTTTAACGAAAGGATTTCATATTGTCTATGCATGTTCTTTACGGAGGGAATTCACTAGACCTTTTGGTCTAACCCTCGCTTTTCAAAAACTAAACCATTTTCAGGTAAGCGTTCCGCAAGTTCCTCGGGGAGGAAATAGGAGGGACATAGCACATTTGGAGATTAGAGCGACTCCAAGATTTAGACTACTGACATAGATAGAGCTCGGCTGTGGATTTTGTAGACTTCCGCTGTCATTTTTGTTAAGCTCGTTTATTGATGTATTGAACAAGTTAAACTTTCGTACTGTAAAACGCTCAGTTCTGTGATTTAATGCTTAGTAAGTTTTTGGGACGTTACAAATGGTATCAGAGCCATAGTTTAAGGGATTTAGGTTGCCTTTAGGGCCTAAACTTAAACTGTACGACGAAGATCACAGCCGAGACATAGGATTGCCTCTAGGAACGATCACTATAATGCGCTTAGGAATAAGGTGCCAAGGACAAACGTGTAAGGTAAGTTTGGGATTACACCTGGCCAGTGTAATTACGAACTTACAGGTACATGTGCGTGCTTACGATACCTTATATAGCATTGTATGATGTCATATCTAGCAAAGTTTAATTATTGCTTTCTTTCAGTATTCGTGAATGGCTGGAAGAAATTTGAGAAGTAAGTCGGTACCTGCTATACCAAGGAATCAGGAGGAAGAGATCCTCGAGAACGGACCGGTTAACCGCGGAAGAGGTCGCGGAAGGGGTCGTGGAAGAGGCCGTGGAAGAGGTCGTGGGAGGACAAGGAGTGTGGAAATTCCTGTAAATCGAGAGGACTCTGTTCAGGAAAGTTCTGCTACTGTAAGGAGAGGGAACCCGACTAGGGGACGTGGTCGAGGCCGGGGTTCCACATTTGTCACTCGAGAGAATTTGGCTGCCGAGCTGGGTAAAATTCAAGAAACCTTGCAGACTCTTCTTACTAAACAGAATGGGTCGGTTTCGGTGAGCAAAGAGCCGACTGAGAACAAGGAGAGTGCAGATTTGACAAGCCCGGTAGAGTCTGGTACTGGGGGTCACTCGAAGGTTTTATCCTTGGTGGTGAATGAGTCAGCAGCTAAGGGTTGTAACTTCAAAGTCTTTGCTTCATGCAAGCCCCCTACGTTCGAGGGCGAGTGTGATCCGGTTCTGGCAATGAAGTGGGTGAAGGAAATGGAGCTGGTTTTCGATACTTGTAAATGTGCTGATGGGGACAGGGTGATGTTTGCCTTGTCTACGTTGAAGTCTGATGCAGTGTATTGGTGGGAGAAGCCGAAACTGGGGGAAAAAGGTCAGCGATGGCCAAGGGGATGTTGTGGGAATCGTTTGTTGACAGGTTTAAAGAACAGTTCTGCCCACTCGCGGCAGTGAAAAGGCTAGAAGAAGAGTTTCTGGGTTTAGAACAAGGAGGAATGACGGTACGGGAGTACACTTCTAAGTTTATTGAGAAGTCCCGTTTTGCTGATTTGTATGTACCAACGGAAGGGCGAAAGGTGAACCACTTTATCCATGGTCTGAGGAGTAACATTCGGGAGCTGGTCCTGACGAGAAACCCCACTACCTTTCAGGCGGCCATCAATACGGCCGAACTGATTGAGATGGAAAAGAACCGTCAGACTTCTGAAAAGGGTGGCGACAAGCGAAAATGGGATGGGTCGGGCAGTGACTACAGGAAGGGAAAGGTGTTCCGACCAGATAACCGTGCAAATAAGGATACTGTGGTAAAACCGTGTGCGAAATGCAACAAGGTGCACCGGGGTGATTGCATGGCAGGTTCAAACTCATGCTACCTGTGCGGCTTGCCTGGTCACGTGTCAAGGGACTGCCCCAAAGGGAAATCATGTTTTCAATGTGGAGCTACGGGTCACACCAAGTATGATTGTCCGCAGTTAAAGAAGGGAGGATCAACTCAGTATGGGGAACGTCATGGAGGAAAGAGCAGTGATAAAGGGGCAGAGTCGACGCGTCCGAAGGGACGTGCTTTCCGCATGACTGCGGATGAGGCGGAGGAAACTCCAGATGTTGTAGCAGGTACGTTTCTAGTGAACTCTCTATGTGCCAAGGTGTTATTTGATTCAGGAGCAAACCGCTCTTTTGTATCGCATAAATTTATGAAATGTTTGGGGGTGAGGCCTAGGCGTTTAGGGAGAGCTCTAGAAGTGGAAACTGCCAACGATGGTTTGGTGTTTGTTAAGGAGGTGTTAGAGGATGGTGTCATAGATATAGAAGGAAGATTGATACCTATGAAATTATACCCCATGGCAATGGGAGAGTTCGATGTGGTGTTAGGTATGGATTGGTTGGCCGCGAACGATGCGAACATCGTTTGCAATAAAAAGCTGATCAGGATTCAATCGCCGAATGGGGAGCCCATAGTGATTTATGGGGACCGTCGTAATAGAAAGAATAGCCTGATCTCTATGATTAGGGCTACTAAGTGCTTGAAGAAAGGTTGCAAGGGATACTTGGCGTATGTGTTGGATGCCAAGAAAGAGAAGCGTGGGGTGGGCGATGTACGAGTAGTAAACGAGTACCCGGAAGTATTTCTGGACGACTTGACCAGTCTACCCCCGGATCGTCAGATCGAGTTCCGAATCGATTTGATGCCCGGAGCTGCACCGATTGCCCACGCACCTTATAGATTGGCACCATCCGAAATGAAAGAAATGATGACTCAGCTGCAGGAACTGTTAGACAAGGGATTCGTCCGACCAAGTACATCACCATGGGGAGCGCCTGTGCTCTTCGTGAAGAAGAAGGACGGTACTATGCGGATGTGTATTGATTACCGAGAACTCAACAAGGTCACGATCAAGAACAAGTACCCGATACCTAGGATTGACGACCTGTTCGATCAGTTACAAGGAGCCAATTACTTTTCCAAGATAGACTTGAGGTCAGGTTATCATCAGCTCAAGGTACGGGAGGAGGATGTGCCAAAGACTGCTTTCAGAACCAGATATGGACACTACGAATTTCTGGTGATGCCGTTTGGATTAACCAACGCCCCGGCAGCATTCATGGACTTAATGAATAGGGTATGCCAACCCTATTTAGATCAGTTCGTGATAGTGTTCATAGATGACATTCTGATATTTTCGAGATCGGAAGGGGAGCACGAAAGCCACCTTCGTACAATCCTCGAGCTACTGAAGCAAGAGAAGTTGTATGCGAAGTTTTCCAAGTGCGAGTTTTGGCTGAGGGAAGTACAGTTCCTCGGGCACGTGGTATCTGAGAAGGGGATCATGGTCGATCCGGCTAAGATTGAGGCCATCCGAGACTGGGAGCAACCCAAGAATCCGTCAGAGGTTCGAAGTTTCCTTGGACTGGCAGGTTACTATCGGAAGTTCATCAAGGACTTTTCGCGTATCGCCGCGCCACTGACCTCTTTAACCAAGAAGAATGTCAAATTCGCTTGGTTGGAGAAGCAGGAGGAAGCCTTTCAAAAGCTTAAGGAGATGTTGAGCAGTGCTCCGATATTGTCATTACCTGACGGTACGGATGATTTCGTAGTTTTCAGTGACGCATCAAAGCTCGATTTGGGTTGCGTACTCATGCAGCGGGGAAAGGTGATCGCATATGCCTCGCGGCAATTGAAGGATCATGAAGTTCGGTACCCCACTCACGATCTAGAACTGGCGGCAGTGGTCTTCGCTCTAAAGATTTGGCGACATTACCTGTATGGGACGAAGTGCCAGATCTTCACGGACCACAAAAGCTTATGTCATCTCTTTGACCAAAAAGAATTGAATATGCGCCAAAGAAGGTGGATTGAATTGTTGACGGACTACGACTGTAAGATTGAATATCATCCGGGGAAAGCAAACGTGGTGGCGGGCGCTTTGAGCCATAAGGAACGAAGCGAAATCCCCAGGATTGTGGCTATGAGGGCCGAGGTCACCTTCAACCTGTTAGCTGAAATAAAGAAATGTCAAGCTGAGGCGCTCGAGACTGAAAATCGTAAGAAGGAGAGAATGGTGGGGCAAACGTCCATGTTAGTGGAAGATAGTCGAGGGGTGAGGTGTCTAAATGGGAGAATCTGGGTTCCGAAACTCGGAAGGCTCCGAAAGCTGATTCTCGAAGAAGCTCACAAATCGAAGTACACGATTCACCCCGGAACTAACAAGATGTACGGAGACCTGCGACGAGACTATTGGTGGCCGGGAATGAAAAAGGATGTAGCTCATTTAGTGGAGACATGTATGACGTGTTCACGCGTAAAGATCGAGCATCAAAGGCCGTACGGGAAGCTCCAGTCGTTAGAGATACCGACATGGAAGTGGGATCAGATTACGATGGATTTCGTGACCCATTTGCCTAGAACTCCGAAGGGTTATGACGCTATTTGGGTGATTGTGGATCGACTCACGAAATCAGCCCACTTCTTGCCTATACGAGAGTCTTACTCGTTGGAGCAGCTGGCCAAGCTATACGTTGATAAGATCGTAACTCTCCATGGCGTGCCTTCGTCGATAATTTCCGACCGAGATAGCAGGTTTACATCCAACTTTTGGAGAAGCTTCCAAAGAGAAATGGGTTCGCAGATCAAGATGAGTACCGCCTATCACCCTCAAACCGACGGTCAGAGCGAGCGTACGATCCAAACATTGGAAGACATGTTGAGAGCGTGTGCCTTAGATTTCCAAGGCTCTTGGGAAAAGCATTTACCATTGATCGAATTCGCTTACAATAACAGCTACCATTCGAGCATCAAGACCGCGCCGTTTGAGGCACTTTATGGTAGAAAATGTCGGACACCTTTGTGTTGGAACGAAGTAGGTGAAAGGCAGTTAGCCGGACCAGAATTGGTACAGCTGACTTCTGACAAGATAGTCCAAGTTCGTGAGAGACTGAAGGTCGCTCGCGACCGCCAAAAGAGTTATGCGGATAAAAGACGAAAAGACATAGAATTCCAGGTCGGAGATTTTGTATTATTAAAGGTGTCCCCGTGGAAGGGAGTGGTACGATTTGGGAAACGGGGGAAGCTAAGCCCTCGGTACATCGGACCATTCGAGATCACGGAGCGGATTGGGGAAGTGGCGTATAGGTTGGATCTACCGGAAGAACTGCGCAGCATCCATAATGCGTTTCACGTGTCTAATATAAGAAAATGTCTAGCCGACGTGGCTAAAGCGATTCCGTTAAATGACATTAAGGTGGACGAGAAGTTAGAATTCGTGGAGGAACCAGAAGCCATCACAGACTTCAAGGTGAGGAAGTCACGGAACAAAGAGACCAAGTTGGTAAAGGTGCAATGGCGACACCACAAGGGTCCAGAGGCGACCTGGGAGTTGGAGTCGGGGATGAAAGCAAGTTACCCACATCTTTTCCAATGAGGAATTCCGGGGACGGAATTCTTTTAAGGGGGGAGTGTTGTAACAACCCAAAATCTTAGTGAGTCTTGGAGTTTGGTGGTCAAAGTATGAAAAACGAAAGTTAAGTAAAGGGGCCATTTCTGTAAATTGTGCAAGGTATAAATGGCACAAGATTCTAGGGCAGCCCCCATTTAGCAAATCAGTGTTTTGGTAGTGTGGGTGTGTGGTGGCGTGAAAGAAGAAGAAGAAGAAGAAGAAGAAGAAGAAGAAGAAGGAGAAGGAGAAGGAGAAAGCTAAATGGAGGAGAAATCAAGGAAGATATTGCAAGGTAATACATCCTAATTAGTTCTTCTGATTAGTGTAATGCTTCTCCTTCTTATTGTTTCGAATTCTTAATACTGATTTGGAAGATTACTTGAGTTTTCACCATATTTCCTTCAAAATGAGTTTTTGGGTTTTTGTCTTAATAAATCGATTTAAGGGGTTATAGATGGATTAAGTGGGTGTTTAGGGTTGGTGGATGAACCCTTATAGTTGTCTAACCAAACTAATGGCCTAAATCGAAGTATTAATCGGTTTTAGAAATTCTAAGTTCGAACAGCAGCGTTTTCCGGACACCAGTGTTTGAAGGTGTCCGGATATGTTGAAGGTGTCCGGATATGTTAAGGGTGTCCGGATAAGTTGAGGTTGCCCGGATAAGTCTGGCGTCCGGATAAATCTGGCGTCCGGATAAATCTGGCGTCCGGATAAATCTGGCGTCCGGATAAATCTGGCGTCCGGATAAGTATGGCGTCCGGATAAGCATGACATCCGGATATGTGTAGTGTCCGGATGGGTGCTGTGTCCGAGAAGGGATATCCGGACAGTAGAGCTGGGATACTTTCTAATGTGGATCTTTTGCCTTAGGTGTTCTGTGAGTGTAGCTTAAAGGTGATTAGGGAGTGCACTGTGCGACAATCAAGGTGAGTTCCCTAAACCTCTTTTACGACGTAACTGTTAAATGATTCTTTTACTGATTATGGTTTTAACAAGCATGAAATATTTATGAACTGATATGCATGAAAGAAATGTTTGATATGTTGAAATGATGCGCATGATTTATAAAAGGGTCAAATGCTTTATGAAACGTATGTGCATGCTATGTGATGTCGTTCTGTACTGTGGGATCAATGAGCCTCGGGATCTGATGATCCCTTGGATATGTTTGACGAGACGGTAGGTTGGAATTCGTTTCCTCCTAGGCGGGTATCGGGGAGTCTGCTTGGGCCCCGATACGAGTAGGGCAAAAGGGGAGTCTGCTTGGACCCCGATCGCGTATGGTTAAGGGATCCATTACACAGTGCAGTACCATATGTGATGATTTATGATGCATTTTAACGAAAGGATTTCATATTGTCTATGCATGTTCTTTACGGAGGGAATTCACTAGACCTTTTGGTCTAACCCTCGCTTTTCAAAAACTAAACCATTTTCAGGTAAGCGTTCCGCAAGTTCCTCGGGGAGGAAATAGGAGGGACATAGCACATTTGGAGATTAGAGCGACTCCAAGATTTAGACTACTGACATAGATAGAGCTCGGTTGTGGATTTTGTAGACTTCCGCTGTCATTTTTGTTAAGCTCGTTTATTGATGTATTGAACAAGTTAAACTTTCGTACTGTAAAACGCTCAGTTCTGTGATTTAATGCTTAGTAAGTTTTTGGGACGTTACAAAAAGCCGGTTTGTCAGGTACACTAAACATCTCAAACTCCATCCCTCCTCTATCATACACTATCAGTTCCTTTACCCAAGCCTATACACTTGAACCAATTCTCTCTATCTGATTCTACCCAAGTTCTTACTCGTAAGATCGCTGTGTTTCAGCTAGTCCTCTCCCCTGTTTGAGGATATCGCTGAAGGCTCCACAACTGCGACTTCACCAATAATACCAGCTGCCACTGAAGAAATAATCCCAGTCTTGGATTTGATCTCTGAGACTGATGAACCTGAAGAACAGACTCTCTCACACAGACACAGACCTTCCTTAGCTCCTCAAAAGCTAAGAGAAGAAGAACAGAAGAAAAGAGAGGAAATAATAAAGCGATTCGAGGATCAGCGAATCATTCTAAGGCGTGATCAACTGCCTTCAGTTCCTCCAAAGTTCAGAATTTCAAAAGTTGAATACAAGGAACACCTCAGAGCTGAACGCCTCATCGCTGAAAGAAAGGAAGCTGAAGAAAAAGACAGAGAATACGCCATCAAGCTTACTCAAGAATCTGTCAAAGACCCCAAGCTGAAACGTGTTCCCATTCAAGTCCAACGAAAGCTTTGGGAAGAAGCCCAGAAGATCGTGGAAAAGAAAACTGAAGTTTCTCAGACCACCCTGATATGGTGTAAAGAGAAAATACACTTCAGATATCGTCCAGCGAAGATCAACAAGGTATTTATCTCTGGAAGAACCTCTATCGGAGTACCTATTGTTGACATCAAACTTTTCAGAGAATATGGCCAATCTGAAACCTTTCGCGCTGACACTGTAAAAAGGTATGGTCTCTCTGAATGGCTGGAGATGAGGTTAGCTATCCAAAAATCACAATCTAAGTACAAGGATCATTTCGAAAAGCTGATAAACAGACAGATCGACTTGATATCTTCTTGTGTGGACATTCCTCCTCTTCCTAATCTTAAGCTGAAAAGAAAAAGGGCCTCTCCAAAGAAGAAACGTCAAGATTCAAACTCAGGTCCTGTCATACGAAATGAAACTGGAATTGGTTTCTCTCGCGCTGAAGTGCTTGGTCCTGACCCTGATCTATCTGCCTTTGACATATCTTTTCCACCATGTGAACTTTTCGTCCCTGGTAAAGTCATCAGTAATCCTTATGGAATATTCTTTCTCGACTACGACGGACGTAAATGTTTTCATCGGATCGATGAGCTTCCAATCACTCCAATCGAACAGCTCAGAGATCTCATCTACTGGTGTGACTTCAGAAAAGACATTCAGGCACGACACCTAAAACCCTTGATTTTTTAAGAAGCGTTGAACAAAAGAAAACGAGGTGTAACGGTTCCTGAGTGGATGATCCCCACTGAAAAGACCCTTGATGAACTTCTCATTAAGGAAGAACCTTTATAAGCTGATATGATCGCCTTTTCTCCATTGTATCAGTTATTCTTTTGTACTTGTAATTTATTTCGCTTGTACTTGTAATCTTTTCATTTTCTTTGTATCCTGATTCAAAGTTTTAAAGAAAGATTTCAGCGAATGTACTTTACTCCATCAGTACTGAAAAGATCCCAGAAAACAGTAAAAGGGACAAATATTTTATGAGTTCTTTTTATCCTTATGTTTTTCATTAAATAGCAATTTTCTCTGTTGCTATGTCATAATCAAATAGGGGGAGATTGTTGATCCAAACCCTCAGTGATTTGATAATGACCCTCTCTTGTATACTTAGTGAAAATTGTAAGTAAACAATATGTATCAGAGTTTCACTGTCGCTGATAAGTACTAAGATCTTCCAGTACCGCTGATAGGAACTCTCGCTCTTTAAGTTAAACATTCAGCGAAACTGTTCACCATAAATGCTCTGAGTCTGTTCAGTCATTATGATGATCGCTGATAAATTAGTTGTTTACTTATGATCCCTGAAGACAAGTTTCACGTCAACAAAGGTTCTACGCTGAAGTCGAAGATCAAGCTCAAGAACCAGCGACAAGACTCCTAATGAACAGATGCGGATCAGCGAAGACTCAGATTTGTCCACTCAACGTGAAGTATCAAGTACAAGACTTCAGCTATCGCTGAACTCTATCATTCGCTGATATGAAATGATAGATCGCTGAATCAACGAAAGCTGATCATGAAGTCCTCCGTACAAAGTACTTTTGTCTTATCCACCCTTGCACGACTCCGTACGAAATGTCAGAAAAGAACCTCCGAATATCTGAAATCGTACAACCACTCTGATACTACACTGTTCATCCATGCGGCTACTATGGTTGTCAACCAAGGTCAATGACATGCAACCAACCAGCTGATGACACGTGTAAAGTATATACTGACTTGCATTAAATGCATGCAGTATATAAAGAGATGAACTCACTTCATTTGAAGTAACTTGCTAACTCTGGACAAGTTCAAATCTCTTATCTCAAGATAGGTTATTATTAGTAATTTCCTTATCTCTCTTAGTGCAAGAAACCTTAGTGTTCCAACTTGTTTAGATTTAGGTTTATCCTTAATCTTGTTTCCGCAACAAGCTGTAAATTGTTAATGATTTATCAATAAACAATTTAGAAAAGTAAAATCTGTGTGTTTGTATTCAACCCCCCCCCCCCCCCCCTTCTACAAACTTGTATAGGCCTTCGGGACCAACAGTTTAACTCAATATCTGATTCTACGTTCTCCTCTTAACCCTAACTTAAATAAATAACCAAGATTATTCTCTTCATATTGGGCCTTAAATCTTTTAACCCAAAACAAACCTAAGCCCAAAACAACCACGCGGCCCAACTATCAGATCGGCCCACACTGGAACAACCAAGATTTGCGCCAGCGCCTATGGCGCCAACTGGACTTTGCGCCAGCGCCTATGGCGCAACTGGACTTTGCGCCGACCTGGTTTCTTTCTCACTGTTCATACGCAAGTCTTAGAACAGGGGCAAAATACACTGGTTCAGTTGGTTCAAATGCTAAACTAACTCTTCATCAAACATTTACCCATAACTACTAACATTAAACTTAACTTAAATTCCATTTATCCCTTTAACCTTCTTAATATGTGCTCTTCCCATCGAAATGGTTAGCAAGGATTTACAACTCTCAAAACCCAGCTATTAGAATATGAAGAACACATAGAAATTTAATCTACCCATCTGTTTAATTCTCCTTTCATCCTTAAATCGTTTTCCAAAAGAAGAAGAAGTTTGCCATAACCTAAATAACATAAATGGGATGATTACCTGAATGAATCCTTGACACAAAATGAGAAGTTCCAAGCTGAGCTCTTCTTCTTCGTTTCTTCTTCTCGCCGCCGCACACACACCAAACCCAACACTGATTTTGGGAACAATGGAGGCTGCCCTAGGGAAATGTGCCCTTTTATACCCCCCTTAAATTGCAAATAGGTCCTTACTAAAACTTTCCTTCTTCATAAATTTGCCACAAGACTCTCATAATTATAAAAGAGAAACCGGGATGTTACAACACTCCCCCCTTAAAAGAATTCCGTCCCCGGAATTCCTAATTGGAAAAGGTGTGAGTATCTAGCTTTCATCTCCGACTCCAACTCCCAGGTCGCCTCTGGACCCTTGTGGTGTCGCCATTGTACTTTAACCAGCTTAGTCTCCTTGTTCCGTGACTTCCTCACCTTAACATCTGGGATTGCTTCGGGTTCCTCTACAAAATTCAATTTCTCGTCCACTTTTATGTCATTCAACGGCACCGCTTTGGTTACGTCGGCAAGGCATTTTCTTAAGCTGGACACGTGAAACGCATTGTGGATGCCACGCAATTCTTCTGGTAGGTCCAACCTATACGCCACCTCTCCAATACGTTCCGTAATCTCAAACGGTCCGATGTAACGTGGGCTTAGCTTCCCACGTTTCCCGAATCGTACCACTCCCTTCCATGGAGACACCTTTAGTAGAACATGATCTCCGACTTAGAATTCAATGTCTTTCTGCCTCTTATCCGCATAGCTTTTCTGTCGGTCGCGGGCGACCTTCAGTCTTTCACGCACTTGGATGATCTTGTCCGAAGTCAGTTGTACAATTTCTGTCCCCGTTAACTGTCTCTCTCCGACTTCGTTCCAACACAACGGTGTCCGACATTTTCTACCGTAAAGTGCCTCAAACGGCGCTGCCTTGATGCTCGAGTGATAGCTATTATTATAAGCAAACTCGATCAACGGTAGATGCCTTTCCCATGATCCTTGGAAATCTAAAGCACACGCCCTTAACATGTCTTCTAATGTCTGGATCGTTCTCTCACTCTGCCCGTCGGTCTGAGGATGATAAGCGGTACTCATCTTGATTTGCGATCCCATTTCTCTTTGGAAACTACTCCAAAACGTGGAGGTAAATCTGCTATCCCGGTCAGAGACTATCGACGATGGCACCCCATGACGGGTTACAATCTCATCGATATACAACTTCGCTAGCCGGTCCAGCGAGTAAGACTCTCGTATAGGCAAGAAGTGTGACGACTTCGTGAGACGGTCCACAATCACCCATATGGCGTCATAACCCTTTGGAGTTCTAGGCAAATGGGTCACGAAATCCATCGTGATCTGGTCCCACTTCTACATCGGTATCTCTAACGACTGAAGCTTCCCGAATGGTCGTTGATGCTCAATCTTTACTCGCGAACACGTTATACAGGTTTCTACAAAATGTGCTACGTTTTTTTCATTCCCGGCCACCAATATTCTCGTCGTAGATCTCCGTACATCTTGTTAGTGTCGGGGTGAATCATGTACTTTGATTTATATAAAGTTTCGGAACCCAGATCCTCCCACAGAGACACTTCACCCCTCGACTATCTTCCACTAACGAGGACGCTTGCCCTACCATTCTTTCCTTCTTGAGATTTTCGGCTTCGAGCGCTTCAACTTGACATTTCTTTATCTCCGCTAACAAATTGAATGTCACCCCAGCCCTTATGGCCACAATACTGGGGGTTTCACTTCGTTCCTTACGGCTCAAAGCGTCCGCCACTACGTTTGCCCTTCCTGGATGATATTCGATCTTACAGTCGTAGTCAGTCAACAATTCAATCCATCTCCTTTGGCGTATATTCAACTCCTTCTGATCAAAGAGATGACATAAACTTTTGTGATCCGTAAAGATCTGGAACTTCGTCCCATACAGGTAATGCCGCCAAATCTTCAAGGCAAAAACCACCGCCGCCAATTCTAAATCATGCGTGGGATATCGAGCCTCGTGATCCTTTAACTGTCGGGAGGCATAAGCGATCACCTTACCTCGTTGCATAAGTACACAACCCAAACCAAGCTTCGATGCGTCACTGAATACCACGAAATCCTCAGTACCATCCGGTAACGACAACACCGGAGCGCTGCTCAACATATCTTTTAGTTTTTGAAAGGCCTCCACTTGCTTCTCCAACCAGGCGAATTTGACGTTCTTCTTGGTTAGAGACGTTAGTGGCGTGGTGATACTCGAAAAGTCCTTGATGAACTTTCGGTAGTAACCCGCCAGTCCGAGGAAACTTCTGACTTCAGATGGATTCTTTGGTTGCTCCCAATCTCGGATGGCTTCGATCTTAGACGGATCAACCATGATTCCCTTCTCAGACACCACGTGCCCGAGAAACTGCACCTTTCTCAACCAAAATTCGCATTTGGAAAACTTTGCGTACAACTTCTCTTGCTTTAACAGCTCGAGAATCGTCCGAAGGTGACTTTCGTGCTCCTCTTCTGATCTTGAAAATATCAGGATATCGTCTATGAACACTATCACAAACTGGTCTAAATAGGGTTGGCATACCCTATTCATTAAGTCCATGAATGCTGCCGGGGCGTTGGTTAGCCCGAACGGCATCACCAAGAATTCGTAGTGTCCATACCTGGTCCTGAATGTCGTCTTCGGCACATCCTCCTCCCTCACCTTGAGTTGATGATACCCTGATCTCAGATCTATCTTGGAGAAATAACTGGCTCCTTGTAATTGATCGAACAGGTCGTCAATCCTCGGGATCAGATACTTATTCTTGATCGTGACCTTGTTGAGTTCTCGGTAATCTATGCACATTCGCATAGTATCATCCTTCTTCTTCACGAAGAGCACAGGCGCTCCCCATGGAGACGTACTCGGTCTGACGAATCCTTTATCTAACAACTCCTGCAACTGAGTCATCATTTCCTTCATTTCGGACGGTGCTAGCCTATACGGCGCGCGGGCAATTGGTGCAGCTCCAGGCATCAGATCAATTCTGAATTCGATCTGACGATCCGGAGGTAGACTTGTTAAGTCATCCGGAAATACTTCCGGGTACTCCTTTACTACTCGCACATCACCCACCCCACGTTTCTCTTTCTTGGTGTCCAACACGTACGCCAAGAATCCTTGGCACCCTTTCCTCAAACACTTAGTAGCCCTAATCATATAGATAAGGCTATTCTTTCTATTACGGCGGTCCCCATAAATCACTATGGGATCCCCATCAGGTGACTGAATCCTGATTAACTTTTTGTTGCAAACGATATTCGCATCATTCGCGGCTAACCAGTCCATACCCAACACCACATCAAACTCTCCCATTGCCATGGGATATAACTTCATAGGCATTAACCTCCCTTCTATCTCTATGACACACCCTTCTACCACCTCCTTAACGTACACCAAACTATCATTAGCGGTTTCCACCTCTAGTGCCCTCTCCAAACGTCTAGGCCTCACCCCCAAACATTTCATAAACATACACGATACAAAGGAGCGATTTGCTCCCGAATCAAATAACACCTTGGCACATAGAGAGTTCACTGGAAACGTACCTGCCACAACATCCGGAACTTCCTCCGCCTCTTCCGCAGTCATGCGGAATGCACGTCCCTTCGGATGCGCCAGTCCTATACCCTTACCGTCGTCCTTTCCTCCCTGACGTTCCCCGTACTGAGTCGTTCCACCCTTTTTCAACTGCGGGCAATCATACCGCACGTGACCCTTAGCTCCACACTGGTGACATGATCCTCCCTTGGGACAGTCCTTTGCCATATGACCGGGCAAGCCACACCGGTAGCATGAGTTTGAACCTGCCATGCATTCTCCCCGGTGCACCTTGTTACACTTCGAACACGTTTGCCAAGCGGTATCCTTGCTAACACGGTTGCCTGGTCGGAACATTTTCCCTCTTCTTGAGTCGTTACCCGGACCATCCCATTTGCGCTTCTCCCCACCCTTCTCAGTCGTCTAACGGTTCTTTTCTCTCTCAATCAGCTCGGCCATATTGATGGCCGCCTGAAAAGTAGTGGGGTTTCTAGTCAGAACCAATTCCCGAATACTGCTCTTCAACCCATGGATGAATCGTTCTACCCGACGCTCTTCTGTTGGCACATACAAATCTGCAAAGCGAGACTTCTCAATAAACTTTGTAGTATACTCTCGCACTGTCATACCTCCCTGATCCAACCCCAAGAACTCTTCTTCCAATCTTTTTACTGCTGCGAGCGGGAAAAACTGAGCTTTGAACCTGTCTACAAACGCTTCCCACAACATTCCCTTAGCCATTGCCGAACCCTTTCCCCCAGTCTCAGCCTCCCACCAGTAAACTGCATCAGATTTCAGCATGGACAGAGCAAACATTACTCTATCCCCATCAGCACACTTGCATGTATCGAAGACCAGTTCCATTTCCTTCACCCATTTCATTGCCAAGATAGGGTCATATTCGCCCTTAAAAGTAGGGGACTTGCATGAGGCAAATGCCTTGTAACTGCATCCCTTAGCTGCTAACTCATTCATCACTTGAGGGTTTGAATTCAAGTGACTCCCAGCACCGGTCACTAGTGGACTAGACAGTTCCACGCTTTCTCGGTTCTCACTTGCTTCTTTGCTTCCCGAAGCTGACTCATTCTGCTTAGTGAGGAGAGCCTGCAAGGTCTCTTGAATCTTACCCAATTCAGCAGCTAGGTTCTCTCGAGTGACAAAAGTAGATCTGCGACCTCGACCCCGTCCCCTTGGCTGAGTTACCCTCCTTGCAGAAGCTGAACTCTCCTGAAGAGAGTCTTCTTGAACAACGGGGGCTTCCACACTCCTCGTTCTTCTAGTTGCACGAGTCGTTCTCAGGTTCGGGTTTCCTCCATCCCCGGCCACTTGGGTGGCGGCCCGGCGGGGTGTTCTTCCCTGACCCCTCCCACGACCCCTACCTCTTCCTCTTCCATGGGTAACAGTTGCCCTCGCCGGTTCCACCGGTCCATTCTCTAGTACCTCTTCATCTTGATTCCTTGGCACAGCAGGTGCCGACCTACTCCTCAAAGTTCTCCCAGCCATTTCACTAACGCTGAAAGAAAACAACAATTAACCTTTGCTAGATATGACACAACAATTTTGCTATATAAGGTAAGTTTAAGCACGCACGTGTACCTGTAAGTTCGTAATTACACTGGCCAGGTGTAATCCCAAACTTACCTTACACGTTTGTCCTTGGCACCTTATTTCCTAGCGCATTTATAGTGCTCGTTCCTAGAGGTAATCCTATGTCTCGGCTGTGTTCCTCATCTTACAGTTTAAGTTTAGGCCCTATTGGTCACCTAAATCCCTTAAACTAAGGCTCTGATACCATTTGTAATGTCCCAAATTCTTAAACACGCAATATCATAAAATAAGCATTTGAATTACATAATCAATCTTGTCTTTACGTCATTACAAAAACATACTAAGCAAACAATGACAGCGGAAGTCTCTAAAACCACAGCCGAGTACTAACTATAGGCATCATAATCAAAATCTGGAGTTGCTCTAGTCTCCAAGTCTTTCTTGTCGTCTTTCCTAGCTCTTACTAGAAGAACCGATTGTGCGCTTACCTGAAAATGGTTTAGTTTTGAAAGCGAGGGTTAGACCGAAAGGTCTAGTGAATTCCCTCCGAAAACAACATGTAAAACGGTTGGAAAACATTTATCGATAAACTATAATGCATCATCATTCATGGTACTGCACTGTGTGGGGATCACATAAACATTCCGCGATCAGGGTTCCATTAGGTTCCCTTCTCACCCTCCTTGGAGCCCACTCGGACTCCCCTCTACCGGAGAGGAGGGAAACAAATTCCAACCTACCGGCTTGTCATACATATCCAAGGGATCCTCAGATCCCGAGGACCTCTCTCTGACCCCACAGTGCAGACCAACACCACATAGCATACAAGTACGTTCATGAAAACATGTAAGGTAAAATATCCATACGTCATGTCTTTCATTTCTTCATGCTAAACATTTCATTTAATAAAACAGATACGTTCGTGAAAATCATGCAATCAGTTCATAACATTTCATGCTCGGTAAAACCATAATCTGTTAAAACATTTATCACTTTGCGTCGTAAAAGGGTTTAGGGAACTCACCTGATAGCAAATTCTTTCCTTAACTTGTAGTCTTGCACCGACCGTTCACCTAATAATTAATTTATAAATTTATTAGGTTTAACTCAATATCTGATTCTACGTTCTCCTCTTAACCCTAACTTAAATAAATAACCAAGATTATCCTCTTCATATTGGGCCTTAAATCTTTTAACCCAAAACAAACCTAAGCCCAAAACAACCACGCGGCCCAACTATCAGATCGACCCACACTGGAACAACCAAGATTTGCGCCAGCACCTATGGCGCAAACTGGACTTTGCGCCAGCGCCTATGGCGCAAACTGGACTTTGCGCCAGCGCCTATGGCGCAACTGGACTTTGCGCCGACCTGGTTTCTTTCTCACTATTCATACGCATGTCTTAGAACAGGGGCAAAATACTCTGGTTCAGTTGGTTCAAATGCTAAACTAACTCTTCATCAAACATTTACCCATAACAACTAACATTAAACTTAACTTAAATTTCATTTATCCCTTTAACCTTCTTAATCTGTGCTCTTCCCATCGAAATGGTTAGCAATGATTTACAACTCTCAAAACCCAGTTATTAGAATATGAAGAACACATAGAAATTTAATCTACTCATCTGTTTAATTCTCCTTTCATCCATAAATCGTTTTCCAAAAGAAGAAGAAGTTTGCCATAACCTAAATAACATAAATGGGATGATTACCTGAATGAATCCTTGACACCAAATGAGAAGTTCCAAGCTGAGCTCTTCTTCTTCCTTTCTTCTTCTCACCGCCGCACACACACCAGACCCAACACTGATTTTGGGAACAATGGAGGCTGCCCTAGGGAAATGTGCCCTTTTATACCCCCTTAAATTGCAAATAGGTCCTTACTAAAACTTTCCTTCTTCACAAATTTGCCACAAGACTCTCATAATTATAAAAGAGAAACCGGGATGTTACATCTTGCACATCCACATTATCTACTAATTCATGATTAACAAAACATGATTTCATATGTAATGCCCCAATTCACGATTAACAAACGCATGATTGAATATTTATGTCAATTCATATGTAATGTATATTCATGAATTAAAATATGTAATGTATTTTCCTATGTAATGTATATTCATATACACATTACATACGTAATGTTTACTCATAAGTAATGTATATTCTCACATTATACATTGTTTTATGGACTTTGATCCATAAAAGTTATTTTTTTAATTTAGTGCAAATTAAATATATATTTGTGCTTCAACCTCGGTTATCCTTATTATGCATTCATGAATTGACTTACCATGAGATGAATCATAGATTCATGAATGCATGTATCATACGACCTATAGTTATGCCAGATATCCCCAACTTTAAGTGGACAAATATTTTTTATGTAAGAAATCAAACACTTTAGATAACAATATCTACATTGCTTAGTTAAACCATATTCATCAACACATGAAAGCATTGATTTGAGAAAATCAAATAAAATCAGTAGGGGTAAGTTTTTTTTAGATACAACCCAATAAATCATGTTTACCTTTTGAACCATACAGTAACAATGTACAACAGAGCATATTTTTATATTTTTTCAAATACTAAAACTACAATGCAAGGGGTATACCTTCATTAGTATTGCTCTGCGTGACGATTGAAGGCAAAGTTTCAAGTGTAGGTGGATCATCGGGCGAGGGAATATCCAGAATCATGTTGTCTGGCTCATGCACAATGTGTTGTTCTTTATCCTTGTCCTCGACAGTTGGTTCTTGACTTGAATCATCTAAATCTATCAAAATAGGGTCTGATGCAGTGTTTTTGAAGCGAGAGAAAGAGTATTTCAGCATGATTCTTTCGCTTTTTCTACCTCCTGATGATTATTGAGAATTGTACAAAGAAAACCATAATTAGAAAACAAGAACAGATTATCGAAGCGAAATGAATGGAAATTTATTTGTGTTTGTAAACAAACCTCTGAATCTGTCAGCCATGTTCGATTGATTAGGTTTGCACGAACAATTAATCGAATTTCATAGCACGGTTTTCGGAAACTGAATCTCGTTCATGGAGAGAATTTCGAGGATTTGATCACGATGAATCTCAATTGCCATTGTTAGCCGATTTCAATAAAATATGTTTTTACGATTTTGCCCTTTAGCGCCTTTTAAATGGAAGGAATACGAATAAAATTTTGAATTTTAATTAAAAAAATATGAATCAATCTTAACCATCTATTGTCTGTCTAACCAACGGTTAGATCATAGGTTGCACTAGTTGCAACATTTTTTAATGTTTCAAAATATATCCTCCATATATATATATATATATATATATGTATATATATATATATGTATATATATATGTATATATATATGTATATATATATGTATATATATATGTATATATATATATATATATATATCAAGTAAACGGGTTTATGGTGATTAATTGAGAAATAAGACAACGTCGGGAAAATAAATACGAGAAAGAGTGCTATCTTACAGTTTTAATAATATTGTTTATAAAACATTATACCGTGACTATATTTAGAGTAATGATGATTAAAATGTTTACTGGGGAGTTCATAGCGCTTGCCCAGGTTCGAGCCCCACACGCAGCACTTGTGGCCACTGAGGATAATCTCAGGGCTGCATGCTTTAGCAGCTGGGCCATAAGCCCGATTTGCCAAGGGATTAGTCTGGGCCCAATGTGGTCTGGGATACCCTTTCCCAAAAAAAAAAAAACAATTTAGATATATAATAATTACTATATTTATGAATTTATGTTTTACTTATATGTTTGAGATTTACCACTATTACTTGTAGTTTAATATGATTTTTTTACCATTTTTTATATAGAGGCCAGAGGGGGTGGCCCCTCTGATCAAGAATAAAACACAATTATTAGTTTTTTAATTTTTTTTGACTAAAACTAAAATCAAAGAAGCATTCAGGTGGATGCTAAAACGAAATAACCACTAGAAAATAACAAAACTCAAAGCAACAAAAAAAGGAGAGGAAGAGAAGGGAGAGAAAATGATAGAAAACCCAACCACTAGGAAAAGTTTTAGAAATGATTAGCATAGGCAACATTGGGAGAAAGCTTCAAAGTCAAATTGAGAAACCTAGACCGAACGTCATCAAACACTGTCTTAACCCGTATAATGCGATATTCTCTTATTCTTGAAGATTCGATTGTTCCTTTCATTCCACAAGAAGTAAACAGTCCCAACCAACACTGATATGTGAATAATAAACCATATGGTATTGCCTTTGGTGGCCGACTGAAGAAGTCATATATTTTATTAAAACTTTTCTAGTAATAAATAATGTTTCAATCCTTAATCAATCATGTAATAAAGTCTATGCAAAGTACAAACCTTTCTTTTTTCCAAAAACATCGTCTGAACGATTCACATCTGCTACACACAATTAGAACTATAAATTCTATCAAACTTTTTAAAAACCTTAATTCTAACAAATAATGTATACCTCCAGAATTAGTAGGCTTGATTTATGGAAAAAGAAAGAGTGGGGGATGACCCTCACTAAAAAAGAAAAAAAACATATTTTTTTAGATTAAAAACAATTTTTTTAATATTCTAGCATAGTATTCGCCCAATATTTTTCTGCGTGTGTCCCGACCAATCAAAAAACAAAAAATTACCACAAAATAAAAAATAAAAAAAATCTATCGAAATCAAGCAAAAAACTTAAAAAAAACTCTCAAAATCATGGAATAAGGCTAAAAACACATCAAGCGACTTTACGGATCTTTAATCTAGAGAATTTAATTAAAATACCCAATGTTTGAATTTGACTTACCAAAATACTCATTTTCTCTTTGATTTTACAAAAATTCCCATTGTTCCGCGATGGGAGTCCGCGATCGCGGGCAGGGACTGAAAGTGTAAATAAGAAATAAAAAAAATTCAAAATTGGTCCCCATCGCGGGACACCTTCGCGGGCAGGGACTGAAAGTGTAAATAAAATTTTCAAAATTGGTCCCCATCGCAGGACACCTTCGCGGGCAGAAACTGAAAGTGTAAATATGAAATAATTTTTTTTCAAAATTGGTCCCTGTCCGCGATCGCGGACCCCCATCGCGGAAAAATGAGTATTTTGATAAAATAAGAGAGAAAATTGGTATTTTGATAAGTCAAATTCAAACTTTGAGTATTTTAATTAAATTCCCTTTAATCTACCTTAATTTGTTTTAATGTAAACGGGTTAAATTCATTTTCTTGTCAAGCTAATTATTAGAGACCAATTTAAATATAAACTAAGGCCTTCGGTACCCGGCTCGGGATGAGCTGCGGGATGGTGCGGGGTGGGCTACAGGCCTTGCGGGGATGGCGGGGCAGGATGGATTCCGGGGATGGGATCCCGATTCATCCCGAAGGTTTATTAAAAAAAATTATTTAATTTTTAAAAATAATGCCGTTGAACGGCTCTTTTTAAACAAAAATAAATAAATTTTTTTCTCAATTTAATCCCACTATATATTTAACCCTCAACCTCTTATTTCTCACACCTCTCAAACTCTCTAAAATTCTCTCAACCTCTTATTTTCACACCTCTCAAACTCTCTCAAATTCTCTCAACCTCTTATTTTTCATACCTCTCAAACTCTCTCAAATTCTCTCAACCTCTTATTTTTCATACCTCTCAAACTCTCTCAAATTCTCTCAACCTCTTATTTTTCACACCTCTCTCATCATGAATCCAAACAGAACACCTACATCCCGTCGTAACCGACCGAATACACCACAATCGCAAGAAGATCAAGAGCTTGGTTTCCAAGCGTTTACACAACAAGGTTATCGTCCGCAATGGTCGCAACAAATTCCGCCACAATGGTCGCAACAAAATCCGCCACAATATCCGCAACAATTTCCCCAACAATTTCACCAACAATTTCCTTACCAATTATACGTCCCGGTTTGATTGAACAAGGTTTTACTCCGGCCAACTACAATCTTCCTTCACCCGCAATCAATCTCGACGACGACATTGTTCCGGAAACCCAACCTTCTACCCCGAACACACCACAATCTATCCCGACACAACAATCTAACCCGGAACCATCAAATCCGAGACCAACGAAAGCCGCCAAACAAACGTGGAGTAAAGTCGAGGAACCAGCGTTAGTGTCGGCGTGGGTTGACGTTTCGGAGGACCCCGTTATCGGTAACGCACAAAGCGGTGGTAATTATTTTTATAGTTATTATTATTATTATTATTATTATTATTATTATTATTATACTTAATTTTACATAAATGTAGGAAGTTTTTGGGCCCGAATCGGGCATGTGTTCTTTACTCGCTTGGGTCGTGAACCAGGTTATAGATCAACCCATCAACTCAATAGCAAGTTCAACGACCTCAATAAAAGAATTAATTGGTTTGGCGGTGTAACGACCCGGTATCCCCAGGACATACATAATATATAACAATTAACATTTCATACACAACGTCGTTACTTTCATAACAAAATACATGATAAGTCACATTCGGTCTCAAAGTCTCAAACTATACAATACAGAAATGGAAACATATCCTAATCTTCAACAGCTAGCAATCGCCTCCTATGCTTTATTCTTCCCTTTGTTAACCAAAGATCCTTGACCTGGAAAACATATTTTTGAAAACAAAATGAGGGTTAGACCAAACGGGTCTAGTGAGTTAATCCCGGTCTTTTCCAAAATCGATATAAAACTCTTTTCACATAATACTTTGTATCAAAATAGTTTACATAAAACCTTTCGTATAAGCACGCATACACCACACGTATATAAATACCACATTAGGACTCGTGCACCGTGTATCTCTCCTCATCTCATCTTCTTTCCCCTGGCCACATTAGTCGGTAGCAAGCCAACTAATCATCGTCACCGTACAATACAGTCGACCCCACTGTAATTACATACAGCCCCGCTGCAATTACCTACAGCTCCACTGCCATTTCATGCAGCCCCGCCGTATTTCCATACAGCCCCGCCGAACAATAATTCGGCTCACTTATACTCGCTTTGTGCAATATAACCACAACATATATCTCAATATATTATCAATCATGTACACCATACATATAAGCACATTAATCACTAATTATCACATTCCCAAACCATACGTATGTATTCCAGTTGAAAATACTTTTAAAGTAAAACTCACCTTGAATTCTTAAAATACGCTTCCAAGCCTTTTCCAAAGATTCAGTCTATCAATCCCAATCCACAGAGTCTGCAAATAGATTAAATACAAATATCCCCTTACTAACTGATCACATAAAACACACTAGAAGACCAAGGACTCTAGATAACTCAAATCCTCAAAAGTGACCAAAACAGCTAAAGTATCCGGACAACCCAAACAACCCGGACAACACCACCTTTTCCGGACAACAAGACTTTTCCGGACAACCTCAGTAATCCGGACAGCAAGACTAATCCGGACAACACGATTTATCCGGACAACACAAGGAATCCGGATGCCATCCGGACTCTAAATCATCCGGAAACCATCAATCCTATCGTCCGGACTCTATCAACAACTTACCCGGACACCACCCAACAGAACTATCCGGACACATTCATATCATCCGGACACCTCTGTCGGTTTGGTACTTTTTACCCAGAAATCCGACTGAAATTCATACCAGTTCGATTCTATTGATTCTAATCCGACAGAAACCATTTACCAACCATTACAAACATAAATTGTAAAGGAAACATACCTGTAATCTCTTCCAAACTCACCAAATGATGCCTTAACCTAGCTTTCTTCCTTTTTCTCCCTATTCTCTCAACACACACACAAACACACACTTGAATCTGAATAATGAAAATATCTGGATATAGCTTAAGGGATAATATCTATCCATACTTACCCTATAGACCTTGAACTTCTCAATAATGACCCAAACACCCATAACTTATAAATTAACCCAAACTTACCCTAAACATCCAACTTTAAAGTTAACTAAATTTAACGGAACTAGGATTTAACTAACGAACTTATCTGGGGTATTACAGGCGGCATCTACAACAACTTGCTCAATAATAGATCAAGCGGGATGAGTGAGGCCGATATATCCCGAACGGCACACGAACGGTATCTAGCACGCCATAAAGTTGCTTTCACTCACGAACAAGCTTGGGACGTCCTAAAAAATGTCCAAAATGGGGAGCCGTTCCAACGATGACGACAACTTCATCACGGGGTTCAAAACGTACCCAACCTTCCGATGATGACGATGACGAGCAAATTCAACGACCCATCGGGAGAAACAAGGCAAAAAAAACATCAACGAGTAATACGTCCGGGACGAATACGGACGAAAGTGTTACTCAGTTGTTGACGACGTTCAACGACAAGATTGATGATACAATGGAATACAAAATGAAAAAACTCGATCTCGAAATCGAACGCTCAAAACTCGAACGACATAGGTTGGAACAAGAACTCAAAATTGAACGCTTAAACCGATTTGAGAAAGACTTCGAGTTTTTCATGACCCCGCATGATCACCTTACGGGAAACGCTTTGAGGGTTACTTTAGCGAGAAAAGAGCAAATTCAAAAATTTCATAATTGGTAGTGTTTTGTATTTTGTAATTTTTATTTTTAATGAATGGTATGAATTTTTATTTTTATTATTTATCTTATTTTTATTTATTAAAAAATATATAAATATTTTTATTTTGTTAAATAATTAAATGTATAAATAAAATGAATAAAATAAATGAGATGGCAAAAGGGTTTGAGGGAATGGGGTAAGGGTGTTTAGGGATTGAGTGAGGGATTGAGAAAAGCTGATGTGGCGCTGACGTGGAACTGGAATCTTTGAAAGATGGGGTCATGGGGTACTGATGGCCTAAGTGGTCATA
The DNA here is from genome assembly GCA_033807775.1 of Saussurea involucrata. NCBI lineage: Eukaryota > Viridiplantae > Streptophyta > Magnoliopsida > Asterales > Asteraceae > Saussurea > Saussurea involucrata. Next base: position 83,517,173 of record CM066313.1, read on the forward strand.
TATCGATAGTTTATTAGGGACAATAGTCATCACTATCATTACCTTACATTACATGGTGATATTTTCGTCCATCAAAATAAAATTTGTTGGTATACATTTATAACCTGGTAAGAGTTATCACCCTCGCTTACTGGGTAAGACTATTGAGTATTGTCTTTCCTTTTACTGGGTAAAATTCTTGGTTTTCATTATATTCATTAAGTAAGGTGGTTGAACTGGTAAACACTTAGTTTTTGATAAATGACCCCAAAGTCTAGAAAAAAATAACCGAGATTCATATCCAGCCTCCCCCAACTCGACCCGATTCATCTTCTTCCTAGCCCATAACGCAAATATAGCATGTGGAGGTCGATTTTGGTCATCTTTTGACCATTTGGTTAGATTTTCAACCCACATTACTTGGAGAACACATAACACAAAAGTTTTAAAATACTTGAAATTGCACATATAAGTGGAGAACACGCATCACAAACTTTTCCTAATTTTACAAAACATGTCCCTAAGCTTTGGGACTTGTTTCACCAACTATAACTAAGTTTCTGAAAATACATATAACCTCTGTTAACTTTACAGTTTGGTTTTTTCTGTATTTTTTAAAATTCGAGATGTCACAACGAATCTCAAATTAAAATAGAATGACCAAATCAACCAAACTCGTCTATCATTCTAGGTCATCAGTTGGCCTAAATTGTTTGAATTTTTATCTTGTTAGTATTATAAATGGTTGTAATATTTGTCTTGTGGACTTATAGTTATCTTTAAATTTATGACGTGCTTGGTTAGATGTGTTAAGTAATAACTAATGGAATTGAATATAAAAGAATTGTTTGGTTTTATATAATATAACGAGTACATTCCCTCTTATAACCTTATTTTCATTTCAGGCTAAACTGGAAAAATTAAAACTCTCATTCTCATTTTCATTTCCCTAAGTGAACCGAAGTAAATACTAACCTCTAATACTTTGTTTTTTTTGGATTTTGGTTTTCCTTTAACATTTATAATCCCACCATATAACTAGTAAGTTGAGTTATACATTAAACATGTGCTTAGTTGAGTTGGGTTTGTCTAGACGGAAGTAATTGAATAGGCTTTCAACAAATACTCGTAAGCCCGACAATAGGTGAAGGTAAATCCGTTATCCGTTTTATTTCGACTTGTTGGATAAGGATATGGATAGTTTTTTAATCCATTTACTCATTACCCGTTTATTCGAAATTTTAGTAGATAGAGTATGGATTACCGGTTTTTCTTTATCCATTACCCTTTACCCTTTACCCTTTACGATAATATATATGTATGTAGTTATATAAAGTTTAACATTAATATACATATATGCACATAATTATGATAAGTTAATTAGTAATATTGTCATATATTAATATATACTTGATTATATATATAGGGTCAGGTTCAGGGGAAAACCCTAAATAAATGGAAAACCGGAAAACCACGAAAAAACGGATGAAAAGGTATATCAATATGGATGTTAAATTAACGAGAAAAATATAGTCGTTTATTTGGTGTAATTTATTTCGTTCAAAATTTGTTTATTTTTCGTCTTTTTTCGAATTAAAAATAGAGGGGTGAGGTTTTTTTAATTTAATGAATATTGTTGTAACCGCCTGTTTAATCACATCCATCAGATCATCTAATCTAACGGTCGATAATGTGTTTTTTAGTTTTTCATTTATTTGAGGTTTTTTCCTGAACCTCCCTCTCTCTATATATATATATATATATAGTTATCAAGTAAACGAGTTTATGGTGATTAATTGAGAAATAAGACAACATCGGGAAAATAAATAAGAGAAAGAGTGATATCTTACAGTTTTAATAATATTGTTTATAAAACATTATATCGTGACTATATTTAGAGTAATGATGATTAAAATGTTTACTGGAACAATTTAGATATATAATAATTACTATATTTATGAATTTATGCTTTACTTATATGTTTGAGATTTACCAATATTACTTGTAGTTCAATATGATTTTTTTACCATTTTTTATACAGAGGCCAGAGGGGGTGGCCCCTCCGATCAAGAATAAAACAAAGTTATTGATTTTTTTTACTAAAACTGAAACCAAAGAAGCACTCAGGTGGATGCTAAAACGAAATAACCACTAGTAAAGAACAAAACTCAAAGCAACAAAAGAAGGAGAGGAAGAGAAGGGAGAGAGAATGATAGAAACCCCAACCACTAGGGAAGGTTCTAGAAATGTTGGGCAACATTAGGAGAAAGCTTCAAAGTCAAATTGAGAAACCATGCCGAACATATCAGACACTGTCTTAACCACCGTATAATGCGATATTTTCTCATTCTCGAGGATTCGATTGTTCCTTTCATTCCACAAGAGGTAAACAGTCCCAACCAACACTGATATGTGAATAACAAACTATATGGTATTGCCTTTGGTGGCCGACTGAAGAAGTCAGATAATGTCCGCCCAGTTGTACAGGACATTACGGAAGTTCAACTTCGGCTTGAAGCCAAGCCAAACCTGCTTAGGAAATGGACATCGAAGAAAAGATGATTATGGGCATGATAGGATATGCATAATAGTATTATGAAATGGATAACAGAATAACGCTTACCCTACTCATGCCCTACCCGTTGTCAGCCTTATCGCCTACTCGAGCCATTTAAGCTCAAGTCGATCTTGAGCATATACTAAAACACACTTATTTAACACAGTCAAACTTCATAACACCAATGTTCGACTCGATTAAAATTTTGGACGAGCATACACTTTTTTGAGCCAAACATATTCATATGTTCATAAATCATATAATCAAAATATAAAAAATACAAAGTCTGAGTCAATCATCTAAGTAATTGATATCGAGTTCGAACACGTAAATAAGTAGTGAACTCAAACTCTAACATTAAAAAAAATATGCAACCGCAAACTCAAACCTAATTGTAAAAAAGTTATTTAAACTCAAATAATATGCAACTCGATTACACCCCTAGACCCGTCCAACCCAACCTAAGAGAGTCATTCTCGACCACATCGTTGTGTTCTCGAGTTTTTTTTATGAAGGAAATGAACGGAAAAGGGTGGAAAGTAGAAGAAAAATAAAAAATGTTGTGTTCTCGAGTTTTTTTAAAGAGGGAAAGGAAGGGAAGGGGAAGGAAAATATTGCTGATTTTCCTTCCAAAACTTTTCGTCCAAATGTGGGAGGAAACGGAAGAAAATGAAAGAAATGAAATAAAAAGAAGAGTAAACTACAATTTTGGTCCCTGGTGTATACCAAAATCACCGAAAGTGGTCCCTAAACTTCAAAAACGACATTTTTCGTCCCTGGTCTCCTTATTTTGCTATGAAAATGGTCCATAGCTACAGTAACTCCGTTAAAACACAGTTAAGTCCCAGTTAAGTTAGGGGCAAAATGGTCTTTTTTACATTTTTTTGGCTCTTTTTCTATTAAAATAAAATAAAAATAAAATATTTTATATTTTATATATTTATATTATATATATATATATACACCGGTGGAGAAACCACCATCACCACCATGACCACTCCACCACCATGACCACTCCACCACCATCACCACCTGATGAGTGGTCAGGAAGAAAACCCAGCCGCCGTGGCACCTCCGACGACTGGTCGTCGACGACACCCACCCTCACCGTCATCTTCTCTGTCTCTCTTCTCCGTCTCTCGCTCTCTCTGTCTCTCTTTTCCGTCTCTCGCTCTCTCTGTCTCGATTTCTCTGTCTCAAAACTTCACTACATCTCTCTTTTTTGATGAAAAAGTGGAGAGAAGAAGAAAAAGGTGGAGGAGAGGAGGAGCCACCACCAGAAAAGCAAGAAAATTTAGGGGGAAAATTGAGGAGAATAGCAGGGAAAAGAGGAGGACAAACATAATCCACATCATCTCTCCGCCTTGAACACCCATAATCGGGTTTCACAGCAGATCTGGGTTATGGTGGTGATGGTGGTTTCACAGCAGATCTGGGTTATGGTGGTGGAGTGGTGATGGTGGTCTTCTCCACCACTGTGTGTGTGTATATATATATATATATATATATATATATATATATATATATATATATATATATATGAAGAAGAAGAATGATGGTGGTGGTTGTATTGATAAGGAAAAAAAGGAAGAAGAAGAATGATGGTGGTGGTTGTATTGATAAGGAAAAAAAGGAAGAAGAAGAATGATGATGGTGGTGGTGTAGTCGCCGGAGGTAGTCGCCGGAGGTGGTGCCAGAAGTAGTCGCCGGAGGTGGTGATGGAGAAGACGTTGTTGTGTCGTGTGTATATACATATATTAATATTTACTCTAATATTTATATATATATAATAATATTAATATAGTATAATATATAAAATAAAATATTTTATTAGTTTTTAACAGAAAAGGACAAAAATTGGGTAAAAAGATGAAAATACCCCTGACTTAACTGGGTTTTTAACGAAGTTACTGTAACTAGGGACCATTTTCATAGCAAAATAAGGAGACCATGGACGAAAAATGTCGTTTTTGAAGTTTAGGGACCACTTTCGGTGATTTTGGTGTACATCAGGGACCAAAAGTGTAGTTTACTCTAAAAAGAATTAAAAATATTTATAAAATTACACATATACCCTTTAATTACATTTCATTATGAAATAAATGAGGGTATATTGATAACACAAATACAAATATTTATTTTCTCCCCGTTCCTTTCCTTACTTTTTTTTTCTCTTCTCTTTCTTTCCTTCTAAAACTCGAGAACGCAGCGTATGTGTTGTTTAATTTGGACTTTTTCGATCTAAATAAAAATACAAATTTGAGATAAAAGGACTAAACCAGTCAATTCATATATAGACGAGGGACCATTTTTGTAATTTACTATTGTTTTAAAAAATAGCAAGGGCACCAATTAGCAATTTAAACCCCTGAAAAAACCCTAACATTTCGATGTTTTTAATCGAGAAACCTTTTCTCTCTCCTCGCCTCTATCTCCTCCGCCCCCCTCCTCATCCTCGTCCGTCGTCCACCTTCCGCTGCCGTAATTGTAAGCTCTGTCTCTTCTCCATCTCGTATTTACTTCTTTTGTCTTCATTGAATCATGATCATAACTTAAATCATTTTCATTTACGAATAGCTGGTTGTATTATTGTAGACAGTGTGTATGTAGAAGATGTTTGATGTGATGGTAATGTGATGCATTTGTTCGCTTCTGAGCTAGATTTTAGAGGCAAAAGGAATTTCAGTTAAAGAATGTGGAGTTATGTGCGTGAAATTAGGATGTTTAATCAATTTGGATATGAGTTAATGTTGTTGGAATTGGATAAATTCAGGCTCTTTGGTTGTTTTGTTTTGTTCTGCATTTTCATTATGCACAATTGAGAGTTGGATCACAAAATGGAAAAAAATGTGCATAATTTGTAACTTGTCCAAATCAATAGACAGTGAGAGCTTGAAAGTTTCCCAAAAGCAAAGAATCGCATATATGGACCTCTTATCAGGACGAAGGTGGATGTAAACCTACCTAGGTTTGGGTGTCCTTGGTTGAGCATAAAACTCATTTGAATAATGTATATATGATATCATGTAAAGTACAAAGCCACATGAATTGTTTGAAAAGTATATCAAGCCAAGGATGAAAATAAGAAATGCTACTACTTTCCACTATGAACACCCATATAACAATCCTTATAGCATCTCCAATGGAGGTTCTTATAAGAACCTTCTTTTTGTATTTTTTGGTGCCACCTCATTTCCAACTCATCAAATTAAAAATTCATATAGAAATCCCCAATGGTAGTTCTTATAAGAACCTCATTTTTGTGGGTCTCATGTATTTGTCAACATCAATAATTATGATATATTTATAAATAAAAATCAAATATTTAAATTAAACACCAATAAAAATGAGGAAATTGTCACTTTACACAAACTTCATGGTAAGAACCAAAGTTCTTAAATAAGAACCCAAAGGAGATGAGGTTCTTATAAGAACTCTCCACAATGTTAGTTCCTAGAAGCTACATCACTTTTTGCTTATAAGAACCTTGCATTGGAGATGCTCTTAGTCTGCCACTAACCGAGGGAGTATAATTTCATGTATCAAAGAGTAGAAAAGAACACTCGAATACCCCACGAAAATCCAAGGCTAATTCCTGTTGCTTTTTCAACAATGACAAAAAAAATATATGATGCATTTGAGGCAATTGTTACTTTATTTTTTGAAAGGAATTGAGGCAATTGTTACTTAAAAATCTCTTTCTATTTTTTGTTTTTCATTATGTCCCAAAACAAGTCAATAGTTTGGTAATGGGCTCATACATGTAGGCAAGTTTAGGTGTCTGATGCTAGGTAGGTAACAGGTGTCACAAGTGAACTTAGGGGCTGTTTGGCAGTTGCTGAATGGTTTAGTGCGGAATGATTAAGTGGTCAGAATGGTTAAGAGGCTTTTATGATATAGTGCAAAATGAAATATGGTTGCTTGGTATTTGTTTAGCATGAAATCAGGGTGCTGAATGGTTAAGGGTGGCCCAAGATGCTAAATCATTCAGAGGGTTTTAGAACCATTAAGAGGCAGACTTTTTTTTCCAAACAAGATTCACCTCTGAACGATTCAGAGGTTGCCTCTTAATGGAACTATTAAGAGGTAAACAAACAGCCCCTTAGTGTCTATGGTGCAAACTTGTATTATCAGTTTATTGTTACTTAGTATATATTAAGAAATGACTTCTGTCATTTCCCATCTTCCAACCATTTTGTTAGTAAAATAAAATATAAATCTTAGGTTGGTTTATTTACATAATGAACATGTGAAGTTCTTACATTCTTGTTACTGCAAACTAGACAGATATTCTGAAAGAAACATCTAGAAGAAGCTTTCCAGTTAAGTGGGCACATTCCACATCAGCCATGTCAGCAGCAACTGTAAGTCTCTTAACTTACATATTATCACGAACACATAAACTTGTATGTGTGCTGAAACTAGTTTTGAGGCCACTCATGAAGTAGAGATTGAAACCCTGAATTTGGGAACCATGAGATATGTTGCTTTCAATTTTATAAATTTACATACTTAAGATGATGTGAACGGTTTTGTGGAACAGGAAGATAGTTGGAGCCTTAAAGACCAAATAGCAAAGGTGTTTGAGGTCTCACTTAAAGTTACTGTTCCTGATGAGTCAGAAGTGGCGCCTTTAATTGCTGCCTGTGCTAAGAAAGAATTTGGTGATTACCAATGGTATATGTTTATACTCGTACTTGTGCATGATGTATTTCTATGTTTGTTTTTATTTTTATTATAATGCTTTTTTTAGAAGTATTGAGTAGTAATGCAGAAATTTGCATTTGGTAATAGCAACAATGCCATGAGCTTATGGTCTAAAATAAAAGGCAAGGGTACAGAATTCAGAGGCCCACAACCTGTTGGACAGGTAATGCTGTTTTTGTGAATGTGAACTATCATGGATGTTGGTTATATTGAATAGATTATATTCTAAGACCATTTACATGTTTTATGCTTTGTAGGCCATCATGAAAAATCTTCCAACATCTGACATGATAGAATCATGCTCTATAGCTGGTCCTGGATTTGTTAACGTTAAGTTATCAAGGCAATGGATGGCTAAGGTATTTGTCCTTTCTAACGTTTTGAAAATTCCATTCCAATTTCCAGTTTCCAATCTAGCATCTTGTTTACTTCAATGTTGTCACTGTCATCTCTGCAGAGTATCCAAAAGATGCTAAAAGATGGTATAGAGACATGGGCGCCAAAACTTCCTGTGAAAAGGGCAATAGTAGATTTTTCGTCACCCAACATAGCAAAAGAAATGCATGTGGGCCATTTACGATCGACTATCATTGGAGACACACTAGCACGTATGCTTGAGTATTCCAAAGTTGAAGTGCTCCGAAGAAACCATGTTGGGGATTGGGGCACTCAGGTACATGCGATTGATTTTCATGTGTATTCTTCGTGTTTTTTCAAATTTTATTATGCACATCTATGCGTTGTATGCCCTTCTAATTTTTAGCCTGCATTTTTTCTTGACTTCAAGCTTTCATCAATAATTCATCAACTGGTTTTATTTGAACAAAAAAGTAGTTGACGTTTATATATATAAAAATTGTATTTGTGATTAAATAACTACTATATGTCTTTCATCCCAAACCAGTAAAAGTTAAGCCCCCTTGAAATTTTTGTCCCTGGGGATTTCGGAACGTAACTAGGGTCATCTTCTTTGGCATAGTCTCTAATGTCTCCATTATGAACTTAAACTATGATGTATGTAGTATTACTTAAATATGTTTTCTTACTCATTGTGTAAATAAACAATCTAAACATGTTTCTTTTGTAGTTTGGAATGTTGATCGAGTTCTTATTTGAAAAGTTCCCTGACGGGGAGGTTAGTGATCAAGCTATTGGAGATCTTGAGGTGAGCAAAGTTACATTCAAATTACACCACCTGTGAAATCTCATCGTTATATTCTCATATAAAATGCTTCTAATTACGTAGCTCCTTAATCACTCAAAAAGCGCAAATTTTTTTATTTGGAATGTCCTCTTATTAATTAGAACATTTTACCATGGTAAATTTTCAAACTATACTACCAATTTAGTCCAAAGGTTTTCTTTGTTATATCATATTGAAGGGTATCTTAAGCACCTGACTAAAAATCAACCACTTTTGGTGTCAAGATTAAATAGCTGAAACTTCTTTGAGACAGAGGGAGTAGTATGTGTATTCATGCTAAAAATACAATATGAATTCATTAAATATTTACTAACTTATTTTTGACTTAAATATCGTTAGCTGCCGCTGCTAAATTATTATTTCAATTACTTATTTTTAATCAACCATTTACATAAAAAACAAGATGCAATCTGAGGTTTGAGATTTCTGGATTTCTTTACTCTGCTTCTAATTAGTTTCATCCTCTATCAGTTGCTTCCATAAGCAACATTTTGGTGTAAATCAAGGTCTTATTAATAATTTGACATCCTCTTTGAATACTGAGTTATCAGTGTTATCTTGACTGAATTGGTACTTTGATAGGCGTTCTATAAGGCATCGAAGCAGAGATTTGATGGTGATCCCGAGTTCAAAGAGAGAGCCCAGCAGGCGGTGGTCAGTCTCCAGGTGAATATCAACTTTGCACCCATCATAACCTTTGAATCAACTTCCATGGCTAATTCAGCTGAATAAAAAATCTTTAGTTTTCAAAACTTTTTGGTAATCATTTTAGCATCTCTTTATTTTTCTTAAATATGCATATGATGAATTAAAAATAGGGCGGCGAGGAAAAGTACCGGAAGGCATGGACACAAATCTGTGAGATAAGTCGGAAGGGTTACGGAAAAGTATATGAGCGTCTGGGAGTCCACTTGGAAGAAAAGGTACCAAATGTTGCTTGAATATTTAATGAATTCATATTAAATTTGAAGTTGAAAGTTTTTTTATTTATCTCACTTATGTTGGCTCTTAATATAAAATAGGCTTATGTGCATATTTTGTAATTTACGAGTTGGTGTTTTAATTCCGTTGCTTTCAGGGTGAAAGCTTTTATAATCCCTATATTCCTGGGACCCTTGATCTGCTGAGGGAAAAGGGATTGATTGAAGAAAGTGAAGGAGCTCAGGTGATCTTTATTGAAGGAAAAAAGATACCTCTTATTGTTGTGAAGAGAGATGGAGGTTTCAACTATGCTTCAACAGATCTTGCAGCTCTCTGGTTGGTTTTCTTGAAATAAAGGCTGAGTTCATAAAAACCTATCTTTATTAGCCAGCAATAGATTTGCATGAACTTTTTCCATATATGATCCACTTGTGATTTTATTAACCAGTTTCTGTCAAGATATCTTTGTGTGCATAGTGCACGTGTATATCTTGATTTATAGGTTAATGTTAATCATGGTGGATATTTTCACAAGAAAAATGTGAGCAATGGGGATAACTTTTCTGAAACCTTCTGCTTTATTTGTAGGTATCGCCTTAATGAGGAAAAAGCTGAGTGGATAATATACGTCACTGATGTTGGCCAGCGAGAGCACTTTGAAATGTTTTTTACTGTAAGTCAGTTTCACAGTAAAAAAAGACCAAGAAAAGTGATGAATAGGATATTGACCGAGCTGACAATTTTTTTTCAGGCTGCTAAACGTGCAGGGTGGCTCCCAACCGATGAGAACAAATACCCTAAAACAAACCATGTTGGATTTGGTCTTGTTCTGGGTGACGATGGGAAGAGATTTCGAACGCGTAGTAGTGAGGTGGTGAAGTTGGTTGATTTGCTTGATGAAGCCAAAACCCGTTGTAAAGCAGCCCTTGTGGAGCGAGGTTAACACACATTCTCTCCTCTTTATCTTCCTATTTTTGTTCATTATTAGAACCGATTCATCTTTCACCATAAGTCAATGAAATGAGTTACTTCTTCAGGTAAGGCTGCTGAGTGGACTGCTGAGGAGCTTGAACATACTGCTGAAGCAGTTGGATATGGTGCCGTGAAGTAAGTTTCTCATGCTTTATTATTTATGAACTTGAGTTAAAAACTTAAAATCGATTTTTCATATCAATTTACAGGATAAATTTTAGTGGAGTACTGTAAAAGCCAATTTGCACCTCATTTTTTTGGGGGAATGAGGATTAAAACTATTTGTATAATTCCACTTTTCAATTTTGTGATAAAAGGGCAAACATATTTGAATCTGACTACAACCTGTTCAATTGTTATTTTCTTTGATTAGTCAGATATATGACACTGGTTGTTGTTATTGGTTGTATGCTTGTGTTCTGAACAGGTATGCTGACCTGAAGAACAATAGATTGACCAATTACACATTCAATTTTGATCAGATGCTTAATGATAAGGTATGCTTAATGATGTTTTTTTGTTATTATTATGTTCAAGTCGTCACGGAGAGATGTTTTGCAATCGTACATTGTGTATTACACTTTTTTTTCCCCACTTCTCTGTTTTTTGTTTATTTGAAAGTAGCACTGGTATCCTTCTTTCTCCATCTTTTACCTGCTCACACTCTTTAATAAATAGGGAAATACTGCCGTCTATCTGCTGTATGCACATGCTCGAATTTGTTCAATTATTCGGAAATCTGGTAAAGACATAGAGGAGCTGAAGAAGGTAAGATCCTGCAACTTCAGATTTGCCACAACTTTCTCATCTACCCCCCTATTTTCATCATTTTTCTTATTCGGGTTTTTGAATTGAATAGCAACTTTATGCATGAATTTAAATGTTTGCAACAGGAAGGACAATTAATATTGGAGAAAGAGGAAGAACGCAAGCTGGGATTACATTTGCTCCAATTTGCTGAGGTAAAGACTTCTCAAAGAAGCCACTGTTGCCCATGCATCATTGATATCCCCATGTCTTCTTGTCTCTGCTTTCATTCTGCCGCACCCACATTACCTGCTCCAACCCTCATTACCTGCCCCATCCATCCTGCACTAATATGTTTTTATCATAATGATTTTTTTGTACTTATTTGAACATACTCCCTCCTTCCCAAGATATCTCCACAATGAAAAAGGCACACAACTTTAGAAATGTGTAAAAACTACACTTTTTATTCAATAAATGACGATTGTACCCTTAATAACAGAGTGAGTAATGAATTTCTCTCTATCTCATAATTGATGGCAGAACTGGAAAGTATGCACTTATTTTGGGACAAACTACAATTGAAACGTGGACACTTAATTAGTTAATTTTGGGATGGAGGGAGTATAAAAGACTAGTTAAAATCGTAAAGCACCAGTGTCGTAATAGAATAGCCTATACCTCAAAATAGAATATAAATAGAACATGTGTATATAATATAAGCTTGCTCTCTTGTTTTGTTTTTTTAAATTTTATTGTTTTACAAGCCGGGGATCTTCATGGAAACGTCTGTCTTCATTCTACCTCCAAACCCTATCTTTGCGTGAGATATGCGGGGTCTGTTTGGTTTTAGGTGGATAGAGGATTTTTGGCTACACATCACATCTAATTCCAATCTGATTCTTGGTGCACTAGGGTTTAATCCTTAAATGTTTTTTTACGCTTTTTGACATGATTTGCTGAAACCCTCTTGTTTTTCAGATTGTCGAAGATGCTTGCACAAATCTATTACCCAATATTTTGTGTGAATACCTATACGATCTATCTGAGAAGTTCACCAGCTTTTACTCGGAGTGCCAGGTATGATATATATGCATTTTTCTCATACGTTTGTTCGTTTATCAAATGCTCCAACACCCTTTCCAAAATATAGTCAAACTTTTCGCTTTGAAGACCAAAATTGGTCATCCTCAAATTTAAAATTTACTCGCAGTTCTAGCTCTGAAAACTCCAAAATGTTGGTCATTTTACTAATTTGGCATAATTAACATTTTCTTTTGTGCAAAATGCAATCTTAGTTCGTCTTTCCAGTAACAAACGTTACTTTTTGATAATTCAACAGATCGTAGGCTGAATTGAAAAAGAATTTAAAATCGCAACACCATTAGGAATTAAGTGAAATTTGGTTATATTTTTGTTATATTTCAATGAAGTCAAAAGTAACAATGAATTTTCATTTGTCTTTAAAAAGTCAACATGATTGTTCTTTTTTTGTATTTGAGTTGACATTGATGAGCTTGGGCAGGTTGTTGGGTCTGCTGAGGAAACAAGCAGATTATTGTTATGTGAAGCAACTGCATTGGTAATGAGGCAATGTTTTCATCTCTTGGGGATTACTCCTGTCTACAAAATTTGATCTTTAAATTTACACATTGGACCCTAACGAATTTCGTTGAAGCTAAATACACCCCTGGGAAGTTGTAAGAATTCATTTGGGTCCTTTTTTTTCTTTTTACTTTTTGAACATTTGGGCATCTTTGATGATTAGATTATGATTGTAAGACGAGTATATCTTATAAAACCCTACAAACATTCTATCTTGAAAACTACAAGAATTCTTTTTGTGCATAAAATTTCTTCTCTCTTGTTAAATCTGTAACGATTTTATAGTGTAATTTCAGTTAAAGAATGGGAAGAACTTGTTTTCATTGGTTCATTAACGGGTTATAGTTGGTTCCGGTCATAAGGTGTCACCATGTAACCAATTACAACCTTATCGGCATATTTTCTAGCCCAAAATGTGTAATTGAGATGGAGTGACATTACCAACCACTTAACCTATCCTCAAGGTGGGTTGGGTTTTGGTGAGAAAGGAAGTTACGGTGAAAAAGTGTAAGAAGGGGTTTAGACCTTTGGATCAATCATAATTGAAGATCAACACTAATGAGATGCACAATGTCTAGACCCTTGGATCAATCCTAATTGAAGATCAACACTAATGAGATGCACCAGATCAATTCTTGTGAGAAGCGTAATTGATGAGTCGGTGTTATATTAAAAATGATCAAATGTCTAAATCTCTTCTTATGTTAACTCTTTTTCTCACATGATCCTTTGCCCCTTCAAGGTGTATGTTCACTTTAGTTGGTATGTTGACTAATGACTTAATGAGCGAAGTCAATGTAGTGATTTTAGAAAAATCATTCATAATAGGGTCTCACAATAGGGCCCTTATAAGATTTTTTGGTAACCGGTGCCTTAATCGGTCATTTGAAAAAATCATTTTCGTTAGGTATTGACTGGTTATAACCGTTCAAGATGTAATGGGTTATAACCGTTCAAGATGTAAATGGTTCCGTGTGGATCCACACTTTAACTAGTTTTTCATCCTTGTGGTTAAAGTTTGCTTCTTGTTTTCCTAGTGCAAGTTGCACATAATGGAACCGATGCCTTTGTTTTTATTTTGCTAAACGAACTTTCAATCCTTTTTTTTTTTAATTTTCAATTCAAAACTTCTCGTTATGGTGAATTAAATTGAAATGAACATTGTTTTTCCTCTCATATTTTGGGAACATGAATCAAAAAGTTTTGAAAAATGCATTCTATTTCAGTATAAATTGCAATTTATTCTAAGATAATATTAAACCATCCATTTGCAATCTTCTAAACACGTCTCTTTTCAAATCTACTAACATATGTGTGAAATACATAAAGAATAACGAGTGTTGTAATTTATATACAACTAGTAATGTACCCGCACGATGCGGCGGGATACAAAAATTAGTTGTAAACCGAATAAAGGCTTCTTCATTACTTCAATGCTAAGTAGAGATTCATGCTTCTAATGGCCTTCAACAAGAGATTAAATGCCACTGAATAAAGGCTTCTCCATTTGGATCAAATGGAGCGATGCGGTACAAAGTATCTTGAAATCGAAGTTGAGAACTCAAAACGGCAATCATGCTTTATTTTTTGTTCTTACCAATATTTTTAATGGATCTATGTGGTCTTGTATCGTAATTTGAATAGTATATAAATTGGCGGCATTATTCAGTTTTAGAAGTTGATTAATAACGTTTGAGGTGGAAAGAGATTAGGGTGCTCAAATTGCAATGTGTGTGGTGGTAAAACTTCCATTTTTCAACCATCACCACCAAATCATTCTTGTAATGAAACATGGAGCGTGCCAATATTGATTTGTAGTTTAAACATCCAATCACAGGCCTCAAACATCGTATGCATTAAACAGAAATATAGAATCTAACTTGAATGCTTTATATGTGTTGCGGAGAATCGTTTAACTACAATGAATCTGAAATTTAATCAATATTATAAAATGTCATATAAATAAATCGTGAAAGGTGCCCAAAAATAAAACCCTTTAAGTTCCATTAAAACCTACACAAAAATAGCACCAATAGTAAGTTCATAAAGCTGTGAACTAAAAATTTCAAGCCTGCCTGGAGCATACTAAAAACAATGTTGGTTGGATTCATAGCGACCAGATTCATTCTAGCTAGCAAAAATCAAAATTTTGTAATTAATGAAATAACAATTATCAGCTAATTAGGGGGAGGGGAGGAAGACCCGTGACTTGTGAGAATTACATGCATCAAAGTAAGAAGTAAACTCTAGCTTATGAGTTTTATATGCAAAAAACATATAACCCATGCAATAAGAAATAAGTCAGTTGTGGAATGAATAATTAACTAACTATGCACTGTTGTATATTATTAAGTATCTCATACTAACCACGACTTAGACAATCCTATATTACAAATAATGCAGGAAAGAACAATCAAACAAGTACAAATATAACTTCTCGGGTACAAGAGTTGTATTTCCTTCTTTCAGTCGCGTTATTTTGTCAACACTTCCACCTTCTTCCAGAGCATAGCTTGATCTTCTCATCTCTTTCTATAGTCACACTCCCATGCATCTTGCTTCATGAAACAACTCTCAAGTAGGGATTTTATACGCTTACATTTGACAGTAGAGAAAGAAAGTAAAGAAAAAAAGTTCCTAATTTAACATACAACGGAAATTAATAAAATTACAAAAACTTGAATCAAAATTTAAGTAAAGAGAGAAAAGGCTAGTGGTGACTTATGGAATTAAACCTACTTCTCTGAAAATTGATTCATGACCACAAACATCAACTCCAAGTTGCTTTAAAATTCACCAATTTCAGTTTAGGCCTTATTGCCTTTGACAACAACCGAGAGTCTTAACCTCTTACCTGGTTAGTGCTTATCAGGTAGATTGTTGCATATGATGTTGTTTTGATTAATTACAATCTTACTCGGTAAGGTAAGTAAGATAATTGTTATTCATCCATCACAATTCACAGCATACATATAATCGATCTAAAAGTGAACCTGTTTTCCCACCAGAATTGCAGACGCAGCGCCAGATTCAAGAACGCACCCTCGGCGTGCAGATCATTTTAGCCGCCTCGTGCTTCCTCTTTTTCGTACACAGTTGAATAGGTCTTCAAAGATTGCATCACGGGGACCGTCAACAAGTAGAAAAAGAGGTTCGTTCTTGATGACTCTTTTAGGTGATGGATGCATATAATCTTCATCAACAATATCTTGTTTGACTCGATTGCTGGTTAATGGATATCCTCTAGCTACTTTCATCCAGAAGGAACCTGTACACTTCCCACTGCCGAAGTGGTGTCGAATGTCTTCCTATCTCTGCTTATACAAATGCCAAACAAAGAAAAATTTAGTCTACATATCAAGAAAACACATAAAGACCAACTGAATAGTGTATTTTGGGTCATTCTCCCACTGGCATTGCCTATTATAGCCTATAGGGTGGGGTGCGTTTGATACACTGGACATAATAGAACATAAACCAATGTTTCATGTTTGGCAAGACTTTTATGTGGAACAGAACGAAAAAAAGCCGGTTCCACCCCCACCCATGGAACAAGTTGGAACACACGTATGTTTTACCAATATAACCTTAAAACATTAAATATAACTTCTTTTTTTATATTTTATTCATTCTTTAAATTTTATTTATTGTATTTTATACTCCTTAAACTTTCACTATAATGTCCTCAAAATTTTATATTTATAGGGTTTCTATGTTTTAATTCATTTATGTAAATTATTAAATATTAATAGTAAAAAACATATAGAAAAGGTTAGAAAATAAAATTTGGAAACTACATAAACCTTTTACTTACTTTGGTGTCACTTTAATCGTGTTAAATGTTGTTAGAGCTTATTTTGTTGTATTCAAGTAGAGGGGCTGATTGTGTAAATATCCTTGGGGTAATAAATACTTTTGTGTTAGTTTGTTTTATAAAAATCTTTGCATTCTGTCTTAGAGCTTAACTGTGTAAAACATAAGGTGTAAGCACTTTCTCTCTCAATACATATGACATATTGAATCTCCATTGTTCATTTCTTGATCTTGTTCTTAATATCTTGTTCATATATATACTTGAATCTTGGGATAACAAATGTCAGGTAGCCTACTTTTATTCTCAAATATTGTTGCACTATTGGCAATTAGAGCTTCAACTATATCGTTCCCACTTGCACCGTGTCTGGATTAAATCAATATATAAGTCATATTAATCAAGAAAACAAATAGAGAGCAGTAAATGGCAGCGACATTTGTAATAAGGCACACATTTTCAAGAATATATTTTTTTTCTAATAAAAATATGTTATTATAAAAAGTAACTGGGAATAATAATTTTAACCTTTGCATTCCTTCTATATCATCCCCAGTAAGTGTTTGGGCTGTATTATTATCATCAATCAGGGCACGGTTGTCTCCAGACTCATCCTTTAAGTCACATTCCTTCTTGTCTGATCAGTTGATTCAATAAGGCACAAACCTGGAAGCAAAATTTAGAATAAGATCCTCATTTCATGCTTACATGATTGCCATATTAAAGATAAATAATTTAAAATAGACCATGTAAAGTTCACAATAATTAAGGGATTTGCATAATTAAACACTAATCACAATTAATGTATTGAGAGAGAAAGTGCTTACAATTAATGCTGGAAAACACAATTAATCACAATCTATGTAGCTCCGAGCAATCTTCTCTTTGTTGTATTTCACCTCTATCTTGAAAACATGTTTTATGAAGGAAACAACTAAAGTTGGAAATCAGTTATATGTTCATAAAGAGAAGTATTACCAATTTTGTCAAAAGCACAATTAGGGGTCGTTTACCACCTTCTTACATGGTAAGCGCTTATCAGCAACTTACATCTTACATCTATTTCACCTTTTTCCCTTTTAGTGAGACTATATGAACAATCAAATTACAGAGCTGGCATGAAAAGGAAGTCCCCAAAAAGTGCTTAATTTTCTTTTACTCTAAAAGAAAATTAAGCAACTGAAAGAACATTGCATGTGCAATAACAATGAAAAATGGTAAAAATAACTGACCTTTGAGGCCTTCAAGGATCACCTTCAAGCCTAAACCTTTCAGAGAAGATACTTGATGACCCACACAACCTGGAAAATCAAATATACCTGAAAAGATTATGGACAAGAAATTTCCAAGGTCTCAAATGAATGCCAATTTCGATCTAAGCTACTCAAAAAGTATCAATCTCGTTTATGCATTGAATGATGCACCTTCAAATCTTGATGAAAAATAGGGAACTAATAAAACTTAAACAAGCAAATTCAATTACATACATCTCCCTAGACACCCTAAAGAGGGTCATCATTAACCCTTTAATTAATAAGCCAATTGTTTCTGAATCCAAACCTTAACAACACCATAGTTTAGTTATTGCTGTCATCACTATATGATTGTGGTTGTTTATGGTATTATGGTTACTACTGTGATGATTAAGATTGTGATTATGATTATGACTATGGTGATGATTGTTGTTATTGTTCCCAACACCTCTCCTACTTTGCTTCAGCTGTGAAAGCTCTAGTTGTGTCTTCATGAAGAACTGCATCCTTTGCAGTTCAAGCTCCTTTGCAAATTTCATGCTTTGTTTCTGCATCTCTACCATCTGCTGCAGCTTCGAGCTCTCCGCCTGTTCATATGCTTCCCCAAATTTCATTATCGCTTTAGTCAATTCTCTAACGGAACTGAAATCCCTAGACAACCAAAACCAAAATTAACCCCAAGAACAACAACCAAATTATATAATATTTGATCCACCTCTAACTCTATGTACTAAAACAAAGTGGAGAATCGTTAGCTGCATTCAAGTAAGCATACCATATATACATAATTGTCACCAAACAATAAATAAAACCTGTGTCCAATTTAGCATTTTTGGGTCAATACAACAAAAATCATCAAATTAGGATGCTTTCTCCACAAAGAAAAAGACATTTTAATAGTCTGTTAGAAAGTAATTAAGAGTTTAGAGGCATGCTCATATATGGGGTGTTAGTTAGTTGGGAGGAGCTCAAGAGATGTCTTGTTAGAAAGTAAATAAGACAGGCCTGTTGTACAATGCTTGTTCACATATATACTAAAGTGTGGTCAACTGTGGTAAGAAAACATAACAAATTTTTAAAACTTTAATTGTCCATCCTAACAGCCTAATGCAACCATCAACTGAATGTCACTACCTTCAACAAAAAAGAAGTATAGATATAACCTTCAACAGAGGCTGTTTGGGCAGCTTAATAAGTTCTACAGGGCTGTTTGGACAGCTTAATATGTTCTACAGGGCTGTTTGGACCGCTTAACATCGACAGGGCTGTTTGGACAGCTTAATTGAGTAAAATTATTTCATAGTGTCAAAGGAAACTAATTTTAATTAGTCACTTACTGTACACACACATTCATGCTCAATTTGTTCTTTTGAATCCGTTATAACTATAAAAAATCCAGTAATTCCAAGTAAATCATAGGGATACGGAAACCAAGTAAATAAAATTCCACTTAACATACCACTTAACAGTTATTTAAGTGTTAGATATGTTTTAAACATGAAAAAGGAAGAGAAGAGAACATAATAATTTCTACTCACACCATTATAAAAAATTATAATTTGATGAAGCTGACAACACCACAGTATTTATATATTCTTAATTTGTGTATTATCCAATCCGATTTTGATAATTGTCGATTCGAGATGACAAGTCTCCTCACACAAACACTCTGTGTTTGGGGCAATTTTCTGATGATTTTTCTTAAACCAATAAACAATACAATACTTATAAGGAAGGAAATAACTGAAAAAATAGTAGAAATCCTACTGGGGTCGTGGCTAGACCCACTTCCCTGCTATCATGCAAAAATAAAAATAAAGAAAAATATCTAAACATTGCATTGGCCTGAATGAGAATGAGTCTTCCATGAATTGTGGACTTGAGGCTTAGTGGGAGAAGATTACGATTGGATCCCAATTGACGACCGGGTCTAGTCCCGGTATCGGGCGGGCCGTACCCTTGGACGTGTGGGTCGGGTCACGGTCTGTATTGGTGCATCAATGCCGCCCCCTGTAACCAAGGCCTTGTCCGCAAGGCCGAGAGTTGATGAACGTGTCAGTGGGGAAAAATCGGGAAATGTAGCAGTGAACTCGTCTTCATCTTCCCAACTGGCTTCTGAGATGTCACATGAATACCAATGAATTAAAAGTTGACGAACCTGACTGCCGTTTCGAGAAATGACGCGGGTGTCCAAGATTGCCTCTGGAATGAGAACTGGTACGTCTTCGTGAACAGTGGATGGAATCGGAGCATGGTGTGTGGTTGGATCTCCAAGACACGCCTTGAGTAGCGAGACGTGAAAGACCGGGTGAATACGGCTGCCTGGCGGAAGTTCGAGTCGATAAGCAACGGAACCAATGCGCTCGATAATCTTATAAGGCCCAAAAAAACGTCTCGCGAGTTTGGCCGAGTTACGGTGTTTGACAGAGGATTGTCGGTAGATCCGCAGGCGAAGGAACACAAAATCACCGACTTGGAACTCCTTTTCTTGTCGATGTTTGTTCGCATGGTCTGCCATCCGTTGACGAGTACGGTTGAGTGTGCTTTTGAGGTCGAGGAGAAGTTGCTCGTGAGAAGCCAAGGTAGCATCGATCGAAGCGATGGGTGAGGACCCGAGTGTGTACGAAGGGATGGTAGGTGGATCCCGACCATATAGCGCTCGAAATGGGGACATATTAATGGCGCTATGGTGAGAAGAATTGTACCAAAACTCAGCAAGATATAGGTATCGAAACCATCCTTTAGGTTCGTCACATGCAAAGCAACGAAGGTAGGATTCGAGGCAACGGTTGACCACTTCCGTGTGCCCGTCCGATTGAGGGTGATAGGCGCTCGAGTGGTGTAGGGCGGTGCCAAGTTGAGCAAAAAGCTCCTGCCAAAATCGACTCAAAAACAACGGGTCGCGATCGGATACAATCGATTTGGGAATACCGTGTAAGCGGTAAATCGATGTCAAGAACATGTTGGCCAGGGAGGTCGCTGTATAAGAGGGTGGAAGGCCGATAAAGTGGGCAAACTTCGTCAAACGATCCACGATAACCCAAATCACTGTTTTGCCATGAGAATTGGGTAGGTGAGTGATGAAATCCATTGAGATATCTTCCCAAACTTGATTCGGGATAGGGAGAGGTTGCAACAGCCCAAAAGGTTTATGGGTCGGGTACTTTACCTGTTGGCAAACAGAACATCGACGAACAAACTCCTCGACATCACGACGTAGGCCCGACCAATAGACCGAAGCTGAGAGGCGTTTGAACGTTGGAAGGGCCCCAGAATGGCCACCTAGAGGGCTGGAATGGAACTCGTGCAATAGCTGGTCCCGAACAGTGCGTATGGGAGGAATGACCAAACGGTTTCGATAGTAGACAAGACCATCGTGTATGCGGTAGGAGGGGTTTGCCGAAGGGCTCGAGGTAAACTGAGATAGCCATTTCAGGCCCTCGGGGTCAGTCAAGAAGTAATCTCGTAATTGAGCGAGCCAAGGAAAAGTTGGAGTTGAAAGACCAAGAAAGGTTCCGTAATCGACACGACTAAGAGCGTCGGCCACTATGTTTTCGCGCCCTGGTTTGTAAAAAATTTCGAAGTCATACCCGAGAAGTTTGGCGGCCCATTTGTGTTGATCCGGGGTTTGAATGACCTGCGTGAGAAGATGTTTCAGGCTACGCTGGTCGGTATAAATCCGAAAACGCCGTCCAAGCAGATAGTGACGCCATTTACGGACCGCTTCAGAAATTGCAAAGAGTTCTCGGGTGTACGCAGAGGAAGCCTGCATTCGGGGACCAAGTTTCTTGCTAAAGAATGCAATGGGACGGTCATTTTGAGAGAGAACGACTCCAATCCCGATACCCGAAGCATCGGTAGTAACATCGAACGGTTTGCCAAAGTCCGGTAAGGTGAGAGTAGGTAGCTTGGTCATGGCTGTTTTGAGCGCAATGAAGGCAGATTCGGCGGTGTCAGACCATTCAAAACGGGATTTTTGTAGGAGGTCAGTAAGGGGTGAAGCAATGTGAGCATAGTGGAGAACGAAACGACGATAATATCCCGTTAGGCCAAGGAAGCCGCGCAAAGCAGTGATGGTTTTAGGAGAAGGCCAAGCGAGGATCGCCTGAATTTTGCTGTTATCAACGGAAACCCCGGACGCGGATATAACATGGCCGAGATAATCGACTTCGGTGACGACGAAGACGCACTTCGATAGCTTGGCAAAATAATGATGGGACGTGAGAGTGGTGAAAACAGTCTCGAGATGGGTAAGGTGTGATTCACGTGAGGGGCTGTAGACTAGGATGTCGTCAAAAAAGACGAGTACGAAACGTCGTAAGGCATCGCGAAATAGATCGTTCATGGCCGATTGGAAAGTCGAAGGGGCGTTCGATAAGCCAAACGGCATGACGAGAAACTCGTAGTGGCCATCGACAGTTCGGAACGCAGTTTTATGGGTGTCCTCGGCAGCGACACGTATTTGATGATATCCGGCACGCAAATCAATTTTAGAGAAAAATCGAGAGCCATGAAGTTCGTCGAGAAGCTCATCGACGGTGGGAATAGGGAACCGATCGCGAACAGTGATAGCATTAAGCGCGCGATAGTCGACGCAAAAGCGCCATGTTCCGTCCTTTTTGCGAACAAGGAGGACCGGAGAGGAGAACGGGCTGTGGCTCGGCTTGATAAAACCATCTCGTAACATGTCGGAGATAAGGGAAGTCATGATGGATTTTTGATAGTGCGGGTAGCGGTAGGGACGTACGTTAACATGATTAGTGTTTGGAAGGAGTGGAATATGGTGATCATGAGGACGTGGAGGCGGAAGGCCGGTTGGAGTAGCGAACAGGGAAGGAAAACGGTCTAAGAGGGCTGCCACATCAGAGGGGTAGGTTGGTGTGGCGATAGAAGTAGTGGATGGGTCAAGTTGAAGGAGCAGCAAAAAACAGGAAGAAACGGCATGTTTTTGCAAAAGGTGACAAATTGCGCCGGAAGTAGCCGGGCCGGCAAGGGGTTCCCCGGCAAGCGAAACGCATTTGCCGTTATGGGTGAATGTAAGGCGAGGGATGGAGAAATCTGCCAATACCGGACCGAGTGTGCCAAGCCACGACATACCGAGAACAATATCGGCACCCTCGATCGGCACGAGATAAAGGGAAAGGGTGAAGATAGTATTGGCGAGATGTAACGAGACAGCGGGGCATTGACCAGTGCATTGGAGGAAATGGCCGTTGCCAACCATAACGGGAAACGAGGTAGTGGTATCGAGTGGAAGGGAGAGAAAGGAGGCGATACGAGGTTGGATGATGTTGTGTGTACTGCCCGAATCAATGAGCACGGTAACCGGATGCCCAGAGATGGAGCCCGTAAGACGCAGTGAACGGGGTGAGGGTGAACCATGTAAGGCGGCCGGTGATATAGCGAGATAGGCGGTATCGGAGGAGGAAGCAGATGGGATAGAATCAGGTGTAGGTTCGAGTGAGGGTGCGGTGTTTGCGACGGGAAAGGTAAGGGTGGTGGGAATAGGTTCGTCGAGTTCGAGAAGAAGGAATTGGGGAGGGTTACATCGAAGCCCCGGATGGAATTTTTCCGGGCAACGAAAACATAACCCTTGAGCCCGGCGGGTCTTGACTTCATCGGGAGTGAGGCGACGAAGGGGTAATGTGGTGGAGGAGGGCGTCGAGGTGTGGGGCAGCGTGGGGCTTGGGGTGGTAGAAGGCCGAGGAGATGGGAGGGGAGGATAGGGAGCGGGGCGAGGAGTGGAGGGAAAACGGGAACGGGACTCAGAAAGTTTGTCCTCGATTAGTTTGGCTAGACCAGTAGCTTGGTTGAGTGAAGTAGGATGATGAAGGGCGAGCTCGTTTTGGATGTCACGACGAAGACCCGAAAGAAAACAATTGAGTAATGCATCGGGGGATAGGCCGATAATACAATTTGTTAGCCGAATATATATCTATATATATATTTTGTATTATCTTGTGATATTTTGTATTTATTCTTTGTGATCCTTTCCTTGTTTATAGGAAAGTTGGTTATCATCATTGTATATATATATTTCATCAATGGAATGGAAAACGGCAAGATTGATACCCAATTAGCATGGTATCAGAGCAAAATTGATCCTTTCCTTGATTAAATTTTCTTCCAGCCGGCCCTTGCTTCCCCTCCTTCTTCCCTTTCTTCCCTGCAAATCGGCTTCTTTCTTCCCTATAGATGGCCGGCGATGATCCCGCTTCAGCCTCTAAACCCGGTTTTCATCCGGCCTTCGGTGTTAATAACATAAAGAATGCTATTCCTCTCACCCTCAATCAGACCGATGACCGCTACGCATCGTGGGTAGAACTCTTTCACATTCACTCGTGTGCCTATGATGTTCTTGATCACATCGATCCCAACGCCCCTAAACCTACCAATGTTGACAACGCTACGTGGAACCGTCTTGACGCAATCGTAAAACAATGGATTCTTGCTACCGTCTCTACGGATCTTCTTCAAACTATTATGAAGCCCGGTGCTTCGGCTCAAGAATTGTGGAATCGTCTTGCTGAAATCTTTCAAGATAATCGCGCCACCCGTGCGGTTTATCTTGAAGAACAACTCAACGGTACCCGCATGGATGCGTTTCCTAACGCCACTGAATATTGCAACCGTATCAAAAGTCTCTCCGATCAGCTTGCCAATGTCGGACACCCCGTTTCTGATGCTAAGATGGTTTTGCAACTCGTGGCTGGCCTTCCTAAGGACTACGATACTATTGCCACGTTTATTCAGCAAACCGAGCCTTTGCCCAGTTTCATCAAAGCCCGTTCTCAGCTTACTCTTGAAGAAACGAGACGATCTAAACAGGAGTCCTATACTCCCCAGGCCCTGATCACTCAACGTCCTGATGCTCCTGTTGCCGCTGTTTCACATGCCCAGCCCGCTGCTCGTGATCCTTCTTCTTCCAGTGACTGTGGCGGTCGTGGTGGCTACCGTGGCCGTGGGCGTGGCCGTGGTCGTGGCCGTGGGGGGCGACCACCATACAGTCATCAACATCCGTGGTATCCGTCCTCTTGGTTTTCCGGCAATTCTAGGTCACCGCCACCCTGCCCCTACCCAACGGCCTCTCCACATCCGCAATCGGGCCTTCTCGGACCAGGCCCACGCCCGTCGGCCCAACAGCATGCACTCTACTCGGCTGCCCCATACCCCATGCACGGTGCCCCTATGACTCCCACCGAATTGGACAGTGCTTTCAACACCATGCATCTTCACACGCCGGATAACTCTTGGTACATGGATACGGGTTCCACTTCTCACGTTGCTAGCAGCGCGGGTAACTTCTCTCACCTATTTTCTTTAAGTAATCCGCATTCTATTTTAGTAGGTAATGGCAGTAGTCTTCCGGTTATCGGTTTAGGTTCCACAACCATTCCTCACACTTCCCGATCTTACCTTTTAAATAATATTTATCATGTCCCTAAGATAATCAAAAACCTTATCTCGGTCCGTAAATTCACTCGTGATAATCATGTTTCCATTGAATTTGACCCACTCGGTTTTTCTGTGAAGGATCTCAAAACGGGGACGCAAATCACGAGATGCAACAGTACCGGTGATCTGTATCCCTTTACCACTAACTCTACTGCTCGCGCCGCTTCTCTTGCCCTTCACACCATTTCTTCATCAACTTGGCACAACCGCCTCGGCCATCCCGGATCTTCTATTTTTAGTCTACTTAGAAATAATAATTCTCTACCTAATAAACTTAGTGACATTGGTGCTTGTAATTCTTGTTCGTTAGGCAAACATTGTCGGTTGAGCTTTGCTGCTTCTCGTTCTATTACTTTTTGCCCTTTCGATATAATACATGCTGATTTATGGACTTCTCCTGTTGCATCTCACTTGGGACATAAATATTATCTTGTTCTTCTTGATGATTATACACATTTTATTTGGACTTTTCCTTTAAAATATAAGTCACAAGTTTATCCTGTTTTCTCCACTTTTTACACATACATTCACACACAATTCGAAAAGAAAATCAAATCTTTTCAATGTGATAATGGTCGTGAATTTAATAACACTCAATTCCATCAATTATGTGATAAAACTGGAATGCAACTTCGCTTTTCATGTCCCTACACATCTTCCCAAAATGGGAAAGCCGAAAGACTTATTCGCACCTTAAATAACATTATTCGCACCAATCTCATTCATGCCTCCGTCCCTCCTTCATATTGGCCCTACGCTCTTCACTTTGCAACTTATATCCTCAACATCCTTCCATCCTCCGTCATCCAAAATCATACTCCTACCACCATTCTCTATCATCGCCCTCCGTCTTACACTCATCTCCGCACCTTTGGGTGCCTATGCTATCCTAACACTTCCTCTACCACACCTAACAAATTAACCCCTCGTTCAACTCCTTGTGTCTTCCTCGGTTACCCTCTCAATCATCGCGGATACTTATGCCACGATCTTTCCACCAAACAATTCTTCATCTCTCGTCACGTTACTTTCGTCGAGGATGTATTTCCTTTTGCTACCTCTACACCTACCCAACTACCATCCTATGATTTTCTCACGGATACTCCACCTTCACCATATTTTATCTATCACTCCACACACCCATCGCCATCTACCACCTTGCCTTCTCAGGCCTCCACACCTTCACCCACCACGCCATCCGTTGGCTCCCCACCATCCTCACCCCCCTCGCCACCGGCTGGCTCATCACCACCGTCCCCATCTGAAACAACCACCACTCATGCGCCTATACCACCCGTCTCCCCTCCAACGCAACACCCAATGCAAACACGCTCGAAAAGCGGCATCTTTAAACCCAATATTCCCTTTTCTCTTCACACTCAATCTATCTCTCCTATACCGTCTAATCCCAAACTAGCTCTTCTAGACCCTAACTGGAACTCTGCTATGACTACTGAATTTAATGCATTACTTAAACAAAATACATGGGATTTAGTTCCCCGTCCGTTGGACGCTAATATTATAAGATGCCATTGGATTTTTCGTCATAAATTTCATGCAGATGGTTCGCTAGAGCGATACAAAGCCAGGCTTGTTGTTAATGGCAAATCCCAGGAGGTTGGTGTTGATTGTTCCGAGACTTTTAGCCCGGTCGTCAAACCGGCTACTATTCGAACTGTTCTCTCTCTAGCCTTAGGGAGAAATTGGCCTATTCATCAACTCGATGTCAAAAATGCATTCTTGCATGGGGATCTTCACGAGACGGTATATATGCATCAACCCCCTGGGTTCACTCATCCTTCTTTTCCCAGTCATGTTTGCAGGTTACGCAAGTCCTTATATGGCCTTAAACAGGCGCCAAAGGCTTGGTATCAACGATTTGCAAGATACCTCGTCACCATTGGTTTTCTTTGCAGCAAAAGTGATAACTCTCTGTTTATCTATCGTCGCAATAATGATATGGCTTACTTACTACTCTATGTCGACGATATTATTCTCACATCTTCTTCTACATCCTTGCAAACTTCGATTATTGGGGCTCTCAAAACAGAATTTGAAATGACCGATCTTGGCACTTTAACTTATTTTTTGGGCATCTCGGTCACGCGCTCGTCTACTGGACTGTTTTTGTCTCAACAAAAATATGCAGAATCTATTTTGAAACGCGCTCATATGGACAATTGCAAGCCCGTCGCGACACCGGTTGATACCAACTCCAAATTAAGTGCCAATGATGGCTCCTTGTTGCATGATTCTACGACTTATCGAAGCCTAGCAGGCGCCCTCCAATACCTAACCTTCACTCGCCCAGATATAGCCTATGCGGTTCAGCAGATTTGTTTGTTTATGCATGCTCCCAGGGAACCTCACTTTAATGCCTTGAAACGCATCCTGCGTTATCTTAAAGGCACTCTTCATCTAGGCTTGCAGTTATATTCTTCATCCCCCGGTCAGCTTGTCGCCTACACTGATGCTGACTGGGCTGGTTGCCCGGACACACGTCGTTCCACTTCTGGATATTGCGTTTTCTTGGGGGATAATCTTATTTCTTGGTCCGCAAAACGACAACCAACTTTATCACGATCAAGTGCTGAAGCTGAATATCGTGGGGTAGCAAATGCCGTTGCGGAATCTTGTTGGTTACGCAATTTACTACTTGAGCTTCATACACCGCTGCGACGCTCCACTCTGGTTTACTGTGATAATGTGTCGGCCGTTTATCTTTCTGGTAATCCCGTCCAGCATCAACGGACCAAACACATTGAGGTGGACATTCACTTTGTTCGTGAGAAAGTTGCGTTGGGTCACGTACGCGTCTTACATGTTCCCTCTACGTATCAGTACGCAGACATTTTCACCAAGGGTCTTCCTCGCCCTTTGTTTCTTGATTTCAGGGACAGTTTGAGCATTCGTCCTTCTCCAGCTCCAACTGTGGGGGGCTGTTAGCCGAATATATATCTATATATATATTTTGTATTATCTTGTGATATTTTGTATTTATTCTTTGTGATCCTTTCCTTGTTTATAGGAAAGTTGGTTATCATCATTGTATATATATATTTCATCAATGGAATGGAAAACGGAAAGATTGATACCCAATTAGCACAATTGCTAAGTCTTTCAAATTCTGTTTGATAAGCAGACACAGAGCCGGTTTGACGTAATTTGAAAAGAGTTGCCTGGTGGTTCTCAAAAGTGGAAGGGCCAAACCGCAATTCGAGCGCACGGGTGAACGCTTCCCATGTCCCGAGAAGGGAATTATGGTGGAAATACTTGTACCAACTAAGGGCATCACCCTTGAGGTAGAAGACCGCGAGTGAGAGACGTTGGGCGGACGGAATTTTATACAGGTGGAAGTACTGATCGGCTTGGAATAGCCAATCAAGAGGGTCGGTACCATCAAAAAAAGGCAGAGTGATTTTGGGTGGGCGCGGGGTAACGACGTCTGGTGGCGGCGGAGGCGGTGGCTGTGCGAGGTCAGGTTTGAGGAGGGCATTGACAAGGTTAGCGGTGGTTTCGGTTTGTTTAGCGAGTTGAGTCGAGAGAGAGTCAGATTGTTTGGCGATCTGGGCGGTAAGGTTATCGAGGCGGTTAGACGAAGCGGTAGTGGCGGAGAGAAGTTGTGCGAGGTGGTCGGCCATGGCAGCCAAGGAGTCTTCGAGGGACGGGGTTTCACGACGGGGAGGCATGATGAGAAAGCAATGAAAGCACCAATTGATAATTGTCGATTCGAGATGACAAGTCTCCTCACACAAACACTCTGTGTTTGGGGCAATTTTCTGATGATTTTTCTTAAACCAATAAACAATACAGTACTTATAAGGAAGGAAATAACTGAAAAAAATAGTAGAAATCCTACTGGGGTGAGCCACGACCCTGCTATCATGCAAAAATAAAAATAAAGAAAAATATCTAAACATTGCATTGGCCTGAATGAGAATGAGTCTTCCATGAATTGTGGACTTGAGGCTTAGTGGGAGAAGATTACGATTGGATCCCAATTGACGACCGGGTCTAGTCCCGGTATCGGGTGGGCCGTACCCTTGGACGTGTGGGTCGGGTCACGGTCTGTATTGGTGCATCAGATTTCCACAAGTTGTAAAAACAAAATTCACAAGTAAAATTGATGTAAAAACATTCCACTACCACCATGCTTATCACATGGCTATCAAATTTGAAACTGAAATGTCTCATAATTGAGTAAACTTATTTCCCAGTAGCTTTTGAGATGGTTATGTACGATATATGAACATGATTATTAGGAATTTCAGTAGATTGTTGAGAAACCAAAACATAAATTATTTTACAAACAAACATATCTATTGTTGAGAAACCAAAATCAGTAAAGAGAAACCATGGGGATGAACATGATTATTAGGAATTTCAGTAGATTGTTGAGAAACCAAAACATAAATTATTTTACAAACAAACATTATATATTATTGAGAAACCAAAATCAGTAAAGAGAAACCATGGGGATGAACATGATTAGTAGGAATTTCAGTAGATTGTTGAGAAACCAAAACATAAATTATTTTACAAACAAACATTATATGTTGTTGAGAAACCAAAATCAGTAAAGAGAAACCATGGGGAGAAACCAAATCCAGTAAAACAAAAGTAGAAATCGAAACCGTGCAGAGAAATCGAAGGCAGAAATCAAAACCCTAGAGATGTTACCTGGAGCAGAAATGTTACTGCAACTGGAGGTCGACCTTCGTGGAACAGTGCAAGAGTTCATTGTTGATTACCAGAGGGAGAGGGGGATATATACCAACAGTGAGCGGAGGTAGGAGAGGTCGTGGATTGCAGAAATTGGGGAGAAGGAGAGAAATCAGGGCAGACGTGGGGTGAGAGGCTGTGGAGAAGAAGACGGAGGAACAAGTCGTGGCTAAGAAAAACTGATTTTAGAAAAACCGTGCTGTTTAGAAAGTGAAATTGTTGAATAACCGTTTCTTATTCTTTTTTATAAGTAGAATAGATGGTACAA
This sequence comes from Saussurea involucrata, assembly GCA_033807775.1. NCBI lineage: Eukaryota > Viridiplantae > Streptophyta > Magnoliopsida > Asterales > Asteraceae > Saussurea > Saussurea involucrata. The sequence continues at coordinate 83,547,374 of CM066313.1, forward strand.
CACATGACGTATTTTGGACGAAGTCTTACAAATTTATACGTAATGTAGCATATTATGACATATCAACATGATATTTGGAAAAAAAACATATCCGAAAAATGGTTACACCAACAAAGATTGAAAAATATAAGTCACGTCCATACATCAACAACACTTTTGTCTTCATCGTAGTTGTAACATCGATCACCAAGAGAATTATGAAGATCCAAAAAATATGTTGGAACGACAACAAAAATATGAACCTTATCCACTCACGTATTATTTACAATATCATCGAGTAAGAGCAATCAAGGATACTGACGATGTTACATGAGATAAAAGATACTATATTCAATTTTGACGGCCTTGCTGACTTTTTTGTCCAACTAAACATCAATTTGGTTGAATAAATGATCTTATAAGACCGGCAAAGCATCTTCTATGGTCATGAAACACAACTATAGAAGTTTCTACTATATGGTCTTTGGCACAGTGGTACCTAGGTTACCGATAGATCCAACATTTTGGAGTTTAATGGTTCACACCCCATCAAATATGACTATATGAGAAGTTTGTGAAAATTTTATCGTACATAAATATTATAAAACTTCAAAAGAATGTAGTAGTTTCTTAGATTCACGTTGGTTTCTAGATTTTCTTATGCAATTCCATGGTTGTTGATTTTGATAGTCTTTAAAAATATTGTTTTCATTTAAAAATTCACAATAGTTTTCACTTCGACATGAGACGTTGATAACTTCACCAATAACCGAAACGCAATGAAGACTAGTTTTTGCTTCAACTTTAACGAGTTTACTTAACTGAGCTTTTGTTAATGAGCCTGTGACACGTGTATTAAAACACAAATGGTTAGAAGTCACAACCCGACACCTCCCACCTCTGATATATATATAACCGGGCAAACAAGTTTACAAATGTATGGATTTCACAAATCGAATGGCAAAAAAAACCCATCTTTACCGATTAAATAGTGAACAATCTTAAAGTAATTCAACTCGTCAGATCTTGAGTTTGCTCTCAATTGGTCACTAGTTCGAGTCTCTTTAGGACAAGTGTAGGTTTTTTTGACTGTCAACTTTAGATCCGACAAAACCAGTCAACGTGCATACAAGCTAGCTCATACACCCACGATTATTATAAAAATAAACACCAAAATTCATCAAAATGTTAACAAATTTTGGTTTAACTCCTATTAACGAAAAACTTTATTTTCTCGATCGATGTAACATAATTTCAAAATTTTCTATTTTCCTCAGATTTTAAAATATAACCGGCTAATCTTTTTGTTAAGTGCATTTTATGCACCTAACTTTGTATATAATAGTTGCATTTTCGTTCTATTTTTAGTGTTTAGTTTAGCCTTTTCATGCATTGTTATTCACTTCTCCTTACTTTCCTTAATCACGGTTAGAAATTCTTTTGGGAATGGTTTTTATGATTTTGGCATTTCTTTTGTGCAGATTATGCGTAGCTTGAAAGATGAGATGGGCGGAGGCATGCTCGTGAAGAAGAAAGAAAGAAAAGATGAAGTGTACGTGGGCGAGGAAGCGAAGAGCGAAGGAAAGAAGATGAAAGGACGCGAAGAAAACACCTGAATTGATGCTGATGCTGAAAGTTTCTGCGGTACTTTCACGGGCGCGAAGGAATCTCCCCGGCCGTGAAAGTCAATTTGGCTTTTAATTTCCTGGGTCTTTTTCCACTTTGGGCTTTTGGGCTTTTTAGGTTTATGCTTTAAGTATATTAGGCTATTTCTTTTAGAATTAGACACACTTTTATCACACGACATTTTTAGTTTCTCTTGGGAAGTTTCTCTCAACTTTGAACGACTTCATTGAAGAATTTGGAGAAGAAGATGAACTTGCAACAAACTTAGGCCATTGGAATCCGACTTGCTACCGGGTTTCATACTAGTATCTTCTTCTCTATCTTCTTAAGTCTTTTAGTTGTTGAATTCTTGTTTCTTCCTTTGGTTGAAAACAATATTTTGTTCATCAATCGTTCATGTTCGTAATTGAAGTATTAGATTTAACTTTCCTTCATCTCTCTTGTGTTTATTGTATTTTCTCTACTCTCTTGTATCTCTATTCCTTCTCTTTCTACCCTAATTTTTACTCTTAGTTTAAAATTCTGCACTTTGTTAAATTTCTGCACTTAGTTTTAGGTTAATTAATTTTCTGCACATGTTTATTTAATAGTTTAATGTTCATCTTTCAATTGTTAGTGTTTAATTGTTGTTAGATTGAGTCTAATGTAGATTCTTTGTTAGTCTAGGTTTAATTTTGGTTTTAATTTTGTTAGAGTCTAATTAAGTAATTTGTGTTGGTCTCGTTTAAAGAGTTCGTTTAATTGGGTAATCATCGCCTTATGATTGAAGTTTTGGGATTGATCAATTGTTCTTAAAACGGATGTTGAGTTTTAATCCATTTCAATTGTAACGAAAGTTGAATTGATTTAATTGGGTTTTAATAAATCATCTAGTTAATTCGATAGGTTTTTGATAAAAACGAAAGTTTAGTCTTCACTTGAGTCGAATTGATCAATGACAACGGTCCTAACATGTGAATAGTTAGGGACGTTGATTGAGAAATACATTCGTTTTAAATCTTAATGTTTCTTTCCAATGTATATTGTGTTGCGAAAGTAAATACATATCTTGGTTAGAAAAGCTTTCTCACCTCGAGAGAGGGTTGAAGTATTTTTGGAAAAATGAATTCTCACCATTACCAAGATCCGAGGTTGATATTATCCAATGTTCATAATTTTAGTCGTCTTTTATCTTACTTAGTTTTGGTTTTAATTGCTTCTTATTGTTTCTCTTTCCCTTAATCTCTTTTATTTTAAGTTCATTTAGGTAAAAATCAAATCAATTTATCTGATTCGCATAACTAGCCATGATTATTAAGTAGTTAGTGTTTAGACCGTCACCTCCCTGTGATCGACCCGTATGCTACACTTCCCGTACACTTGCGGTATAAATTTAAAACACATCACTTTTACAACGAAGTGAACGATAAACTTGACATCTACATCATCAATATTACAAACTCACCAGGTTATTGTTTAAACCAGATAAAAATACAAAAAAAAGGGGGTGTTTGGGATTGCTTATTTTTTTGACTTATTTGCTTATTGTTTTTCCTCATCGCAAATAAGCTATTTTTAGTGTTTGAATTGAAAAAAAGAAAAATGTTTATAACTTTTGCCTACCATAAATAAGTTGTTTTTGATAAGTTAATTCATTCTAACTTATTTAAAACTGCTTATACCTTATTTATCCAAATTATATTTTTACCCCAAACCCAATCGGAACTTGTTTTTCATACATTTTGCAAAGAAAGAAAGAAAGATCCTTACTTTTGTAGTTCCACATTTCGTTTCATGGAACCAAAAGTCCATCTATGGCGGTCGAAGTCAAAGCTTCAGTCATATACCATTTGCCAACACAAAATCAACAAAAACCCAAATTCAAATCTCAACGATCCAAACAAATATTCAATTACCACCACCACCCACACCCACATCCACACCCACCAGGCCACGTTTTCAACATTACACAGTCAATCGTAGATTCAGTCAACAAAACATCGCACTCGCTCCATTTGGGATTCCTTCTCTCGCCCTTTGCCTCCACGTGAATTCCCAACTACCCATTTATTGTCACTCACACAAATTCGACGGATTCTACAACCAATAAACCAAATCTGTTGAAGGTCGCCATTGATTCTGTAGGTCTTTTGGATCGTATCCATGGCGGTCTCAAAGCTCCATATCCTCTTACTTTCACTCCTTTTTGCCCTAATTTTCACTCAGATTAGAGCGGATGATGATTCCGTTGATGGGGTTGCAATCGGATCCGATAAATCCGAGGCGTTTCAGGTCGAATTGGATAAACTTACCTCTAAGATCCAATCACTTGGTTTGTCCTCTACCTTATTATATCTCTTTAATTACATCACTAGTAGTGTTGTTATATTAGTGTTTCTATAATTTGTTTGCCAAGTAATATTGAATCGAAGCTGAAAATGATGGTTAAAGAGGTTTGATGAGTTTAATCATTTAATGTTCTGATTGAAGAATCACTTGTTGAAAAGAAGACAGAGGAGTTAAAAAGCAAAGATGAGATAATTGCTGTGAAAGAAAAGGCGATTGCAGAGAAAGAGAATATGATTAAAGAGAAGTTGGATAGCATTACTTCGTTGCAAAGTGAGATAACTTCTCTTAAGGTACGAGTATAGTGAGTATATATGGTGGATCCCACTTCAATTTAATGCATCTTTTTGGTATCATAAATTCCCATTGTTGTGTTTGATAGGTTAAAGGGTCTTCAGATGCTAAGGAGCAGATCGAAAAGGCTAATGCGCGATCCCAAGAGTTGGAGAAGCAGGTTTGAATGCAATGAAATTGATTTTTTTTAGCCAAGTATGTTAATATCTGCATTCGGTGGTAGTTTATGGATATTTATTTATTTATTATTGTAGGTGGAGAAACTCCAGTTGGAAGTGGACCTCAAGACGAGGTTAAGAGAGGACTTGGAAACTCGATCAAAAGAATTGGAGAAGCAGATGCTCGATATGAACCCAAAGCTTCAGAATGTAAGGTCTTTATGGAAGATATATGTTTTGTTGGCTTATTGGATATGTGACTTCATGTGTCTTTAGTCACAAAGATGCATGCATTATAGTATTACTGAGTAGCCACGATTTACATTTCATTAAGCCTAAATAATGGAGTTATCTTTTGTTTGTGATGAAGATGCAACCTATTTGGATAGATGAGATAAGGTCAAGTCTCATGCCTTCTTTTGTTTTGTCTTGTTTTATTCTATTTGTTTGATTCAGCTTCAAGAAACTATTGAAGAACAGAAGTCAAAACTTCTTAAAACCGAGCGTGCTCTTAAAGTTGCTGAGGTATGTTCACAATATGGTGTTTGGCATACCTTTTTAGACATAAAACATGTGCTTTATTTAGTATTTACACATATAATCATTTTCAGGAGGAACTTATGAAGACTAAGGATGAAGCTTCACAGAGAATTAAAGAACTCACAGAGGTAATAAAACCTGAAAGATTTCTATTTCTTGGTACTGTAGTAGTGTCAGATGCTCATATTTCTCATCGTTACTCATAAAACGAGTTAAATGTCTTCTCTTTTGCATGGTATATATGTATATATGTGTGTGTAAAGAAACATAGAGGAAAATCGTCTTTTAAAAGAGAAAAAAATATTACTTTGTCCCAAAAGAATGCAACACTTGCTTTTTGGAGTGTCCCAAAAGATACAACATTTTTTGTGTGTGAAAGTGTTTGATCCAAATTGACCTTTTTGTTCATTACTACTAATCATAACTTGATATCTTATATTTTGATTTTGGTCCACAAGTTTTCTATATACTGTCCTTTGTACCATTATTTTCCGTATGTAAATCGAAGTGTTCAAAATCTTGAACACTAAAAAATGTAATAGAAGTAGACATTATATAATTATTTAATTCAACTATATCTTATTAAGGGGCATTTCAGATCTCTTTTTTAAAATCTTATTATGTGGTCTGCGTTTGTTTTCAGATTCATTCTGCGTGGCTACCACCATGGCTTGCAGGCCAGGTGTCTTGTTGTCAGGTAGCTCTCTTTTGAATATGCTACATGTAAGTAAAATAATATAGCTGTGAGGTTTGACTACATCAGTAATTTTCAGTCTTATGTGGAAACTCGTTGGAAAGTTCATGGGAAACCTGCTCTTGACGCTTTTGCACAAAAGGTATATTTTGTACCTCACTTCTTTTGTGTATCGCTAAATATGTATATTTTACTTTAAATTATGTTATTACTCGTTTATTAAAGATGTGTATTTCATTTTATCGAAAAAAATATTCTTTTCATTATGGCAGGCTTTGGAGAAGAAGGCGCAAGCCGGAAAGTGGGCTGAACCTCATATGGAGATGATCAAAACTGTAAGAAAAGTTTTTTAATTTTTGTTGGTTATCCTTTGACCTTTCCTTGGATTTAATATCTTTGTGTTCGATTATGCTCTTGAAAGTGCTACAAGAACCTTAATTAGTTTGGTTTTATTTATGTCTACTACTTTAACTAATCATGAGTTATATGAGATTTACCTCCTTTTGGATTAAGATAAGCAATGGTGGTAGTTGGTGAATAGAATGAGTTTGCTTACTGTAAAAGCTCCAACTGCAACCTTTATTTTAACCAAGGTGATGAATGCTACGGAACATTGGCAAATGCATGAATATTTCTAGTAATAAAGTGAATGAAAATGAGTGCCGTCCTATGTGGAACCAAATATATTAGTGAATTTTTACCCATACACACACACACACTCACATATATATATATTGCAAATCATATAGAGACTGTCTAAAAGTTGGAAACCATGAAAACCAGTTTCATAGATGAAACAGCACATGTGAAAACCAAACCCGTTAAAATCAATCAAAACCATCCAATGAGTTTGCTTTTAAGTTATGATTCATGTTTTGTTCTTTTTGTGAGTATGAGTTTGTGTTTCACGTATAAACTTGTGTTTTTTTTTTTGATAAAATGTTCTTTGAGGTTTCATCTATGAAACAACACTATGTGAACACTGCAGGTGCGTTTGGTACGCAGACAGGATAGAACAGAACAGGACAGAACAACTGTTCAACGTATGGTAGACAGAACTAGACAGAACAAATAACATTAGATAAAATACAAATAAATAAAATTTAAAGAATGAATAAAATATAAAATAGAATGTGTATTTGATGTTTTAGAAGAGAATTAGATTTTATTTTGAGGTTATATTGGTAAAACATAAGTCTGTTCCACCTTGTTCCAGCTTGTTCCATGGGGTAGGGGTGGAACATGCCTGTTCCAGCTTGTTCCACTTTGTTCCACTTTGTTCCTGTCTGTTCCACATAAAATTCCTGCCAACAGTGATCTCTGTTCTGTTCTGTCCAGTGTACCAAACGCACCCTGCATGTCCACGTGTGTTGTTTCATCTACGAAACATAACATACAAACCGGTTTTCACGGTTTCTAGATGAAAAGCATATATAACACTTTAAAGAACTCTGCCTAGAATTATTTGGCTTAACATAATTTTTTGGAAGCGTTTGCATGTTAAAGTGTGTTTTCTCTTTTATATAGACTTGATGCTTGTTCACTATTTATGTTGTACTCCTAAATTATGCAGAAGTGGGTCCCTGTTGCAAAGGAACAATGGGCGATGGTGATAAGTAATGTTGAACCACGTGTGAAATTACTGAGGGAAAAGACGACAGAGGTTTATGTTCAATCAAAGGAGGTTGTAACTCCCCACGTGATTAAAATAAAGGAAGTCGTAGACCCTCATTTTCAGGTGTGTATCTCTCAACGTAATTTCTGCTTTCTCAATAACGATGTGGCCTAAGTAATGTCAAAATATTTGTGGGGGTTAGGTTGCAAAAAAGGTTTGCAAGCCGTACATCGATCATATTGCTGTTGCAACAAAGCCGCACCTTGATAAAGGACGAGAGTGTTTGGAACCCTACACAAAACAGGCAGTCCAAGCGTATGGGAAGTTTCTTGAATCTGCAACGAATTACCATAATCAGGTACTCTATATGTGGTTTTATACAGTTTTTTGTTGATGTTCTTTGCTTTGTCGTCATCTTTTGGCATTTTTTTGACACATGCAAACAGTCACTCTACCCCGGAGAATAGAGCGGTGTTAGAGTCCCACATCGGCTAGACTTGGACAAATTCTCCTCTATATATGTTGGAACCTCCCTTCTCTCTTCAAGGGCTCTTTTGGAGAGTAATATAGGGGTTCCACATATTCTAATATGGTATCAGAGCCAAGGTCTACCATCTGGGACATCTTTGCCCATCTAGCCTTAGTTGGAGGGGGCGTGTTAGAGTCCCACATCGGCTAGACTTGGACAAATTCTCCTCTATATATGTTGGAACCTCCCTTCTCTCTTCAAGGGCTCTTTTGGAGAGTAATATAGGGGTTCCACATATTCTAATAAGCGGCTCTCAATGTGAGGACCCCACAAAGTGTCTGAATATTATGAAGAAGAAAAAAGTCGTTTTGATAAACATGTTGCTGATATTAGTTCGTTTTGATCTAAACCAATATACAAAATTACTATTTATTATATATGTAGGCTCAAGGCACCATTGAAGAATCACTGAAAAGGCATGAACTTACAAGATCTCTTGCCACCAAGGAGCTTGTATGGTTTGCTGTATGTCTCTCTCTCTCTCTCTCTCTCTCTCTCTCTCTCTCTCTATATATATATATATATATATATATATATAGAGGGTCAGGTTCAGAGGAAAACCGCAAAAAAATGAAAAACCGAGGGACACCCTGGTAACTTGTTCATCTGGATGGTATGCACACATGATTAAAAAATAAAAAACAACTTCAATTACTGGTATGCACGTGTGCATATCGTCCACGTGAACGGTTACTAGATTGTTCCTCAACTTTTTATTTTTTTGGGTTTTCCCCTTAACCTCCCTCTCTCTCTTTCTCTCTCTCTCTCTCTCTCTATATATATATATATATATATATGACTCTAAATCCAATTTACGCTACAAAGAAAAGAAAGATAAATACATGACAACCTTTTGTTTCTAGAGGCTAGCATTGATGAGTTTGTTAATTTTCCAGGCCTCTGCGGTGTTCGTACTGCCTTTCATCATTTTGTTCAGAACCTTATCAGTCATCTTTTTGTAAGTTCATCGATCTACATGTTTTTACTCGTTTGATTTATGAATCTACGTGTTTCATCGGCTAATTATTCATAGAATAGAGATTATCTCATGCTTCCCGTGTGGCTGTTTTACACCTCATAATAGTTTAAACTAAAAACCTAACAACTTGTTCGCATTTACTCTTGGAAATGCAGTGGAAAGGCGGCTAAGAAGCCCAATAAAAATGGCAAGCCAACCCATTCACGTCGCAAGGCTAAACGAGGACATTCAGACAAGTAGTCAATACGCTCATTTTACATGAATTTTAGGTATTAATCAAAGCAACAGAATATATGGGTTCGTTTGGTTAGAAAGTAATATGTAGTTATTATGACGATAATTTGGTTTGTTTTTCTACATACAGAGGTCACTCTCTGCAGCTGTTGTGGAGTGTGTTTTTTAAGAGCGCCTGTTTGCAGACATCTTCAACGTCTGCTTCACATAGAAGAGAAAAGAAAAGAAAACGAGAAATGGGTTTTTAACGTTATATGCGATGGAAGAAGTAGATTGTTGAGGTTAGTATGGACATGTGTTGTGTATGATGATGATGGTAGTTCATCTGCTTGTAACTTATTATTTGTTTCAAATCCTTCTCATTCATGATTCACTGCCTTCAATAATCTTTTCGTTCCATACATTTTTATCGACTGCATATTTCCGTCATACAAGCTCTTTAAAAAATTGAAATTTAGCCTGTAGAGCTGTTTTTTTGTTTTTTTTTTGGGGGGGGGAAGGTGTCTTAGGCTATGCCTAGACTAATCCTTTAGCAAATTATGACGGTAAGACATCAGCCCTGATTAAACCTTAGTGACCACAATTGTTGTGTACGACTGGATTAGAACTCTGGGCAGATGCGATATTCCACCACATCTCCCAGGGCCTCAACCAGTACGCCACAACCCTTGTGGTTAGAGCTATTAATATTGCCTTTTCTTTTTGTTTATTTTGATTAGTTTTTTTCTCTTTTTCTACCAATTTGATGTTATCTAATTATACCAAAATGTCATTATATTTACTGAAATAGAAGATATATGTGAATTTTTTTCAATGTCCATATCTCTAAAGTTTACAATTTGTAAATTTTGTTTTCGATATGTATTTATTTTTGAGGTTATCTCGTTCGAATTTTCAATTTCTGATTGAAAAATGGTCACACAATTTTGGGTCTTAAGCCGGTAGTTCTCAAGTCGGGTCTTTGGTTTTTCAAATTTGTTGCCGAAGTAATTACCGATCATAGTCGAAAAAGTCTTGATTTGAAAATTTTGTTAAATGAAAAAAAGGAATGCGATGCATAACGCTTCTTATAGTGAAGGAGATCTTTGCTCTAAAATGACAATGAAAAGGTAGTGCTAAAGAGCATGAATTTCAGAATTTGACACAAATTGGTCAACTAGATATCGATTGGGGTTGTCATTGGGTCACCTTGATAACCCAATAATTTCGAGTAAGGTTGTACAAACAATGGCTGTCCAACCCAATACCCAATCGGCAAACACCCCAATTAAACCCAAACTGCCAAGCCAAACCAGCAATTGATAGGGTTGAAATTGAGTTAGGACTAACTCAACTCAACCCACTCCAATCCCCTGCTAATATATAATCTGAATAAAATTTTATTTAGATTTACCTAGTCGGAGTCTCATTTAAAGGAAGGGAAATCAATTGAGACTCATTAGAAACTTCAGGGATATTAAAAGAATCGGTTATTTCCATGAAAGATTTTAGTGCAAATGAGGGTCTTTGGTTGTCGACCCATTGAACTGGCCATTAATCTGCAACAACTTAAACATGACAGGCTTGAACTCAAAGTGAGTTGCCTCAATGTGTGGTCTTTGTATCCATCAACTTAATTGACTAAAATCATGAATAACATAGTCCAGTATTCTTCTATCCTTAGCATCAACAATACTTATGATGTTCTCCATAAAAGTAACAGGTGGTAAAAAAACCAAACTTTAAAAATGACTAAAAAATCTTTAGCTTTTTCCATCCCAGCAACGACGCCAAAAACTTATTGATCATATTTATGCAACCCGAAAAGCCTACAGTATTTGAGAAACCACGGAAGTTTACATGTTCTCTCAATATCGTCTTAAAACAAGTAATAATTGTAAGAATATCAGAGATCGATCAATAAAGACAGGAAAGTAAGGATTTTTGACAAGTCAAACATAAAATAAAATTTTAGATGGTGATTTCAAAGCAATATTTGGTTTGAGTGAGTAATATAATTAACAATCTATCTATATATATATATTAAAGCAAAATCCATGGCCGATGACGTGGCCTCCTGAGGGATTGAGAATCACTATTCTAAATTTTCTCAAATTTTGCTTTTTTAAATGATTTAATTTGTTAAAGACATTAAAGCCCATGTGAAATAAACTGTATGTTTGATTATGAGAGGGTTATAGTGGTCATTTGATAATCTCCAAACCCCTGGAATTCTCCTGGTACGTTTCCTACTCTCAATCAGTTTTCAATCTCTACGTATTCTCCTCTCCCTCTTGATCTCCAAACATCCAGACTAGAGATCCAGATGCACACATCCAATCCAATTGATTACAACAACAATGGCTTCAGGTTCGACATTCAGTGGTGATGAAACTTACGAATGGATTTCTTGGTGCCACTCCAGGCTATGTTAATCCATGTCTTCCTTCTTTTCTCAATTTGCATAAGAAAATAGTTGTCTTACATTGATTGTTAGATTAACTGAAAGAAATCAACAGTCACATCATTCCTTTCACTCATAGTTCTTCTCTCTTATGTTAAAATTACAACTTTTGCCTTCTCCTCACCTAATCTTACAATCTCATTCCTAGACAGATCTCCAGAAAGTCGATTCAAAGGTGGCTCAAGGTGTCCCACGAAGATAGTAGATGAAGTGCAACACAACATTGAGTACATAGTCCACACTCTGTAGTCATAAAGCACCTTACCCAATCTCCATGGGATATCATCACTTTTCCACCATCATCTCCTCCATTCCAGGTATAATATATCAATGCATTTTCAATCTCTTATCTTCTTTGTATATATACAATAATCGGATCTCTTGATTTATTCAAAGTTCAAACCCCATTTCCAAATGTCGCACTTATTTCCTTTATTTTTCATTCTTTACCTAGGGTTCATCTGTAAACCCCTTTATATATTTAGGGTTCTTCTCATCCATTCTCCATAAACCCTAAAATCCCACCATTTCCGTCGTCAATTCCACCTCAATAACTTGATTTCTCACATGGCGTTTCTTCATTTCGCTTTTCTTCGTAATCTGTATCGATATTTTTGGTTCGTCTCTAATGGGTTCATTGTTCTTCAGGTTGATGGTTTTGACACCGATTACAACGTCAATGTTGCTGAAAACTGGAGCTCCGTTGATTCCATTGGAACTATTGAAAGGTAATTGCAAATGTTTTCTTAAATCGAAACCATAATTAACTAGGGTAACTCATACATGTTCGATTTTCTTCCCTCAACTGTGTGTGCTTCAATTGATTCATAATAGCTGAACAAACTTTCGATATTATAGCGTTATTGATTTGGGTTTCGAATAAAAATTGATCTTGATGACAGTAATGTTCATGGGAATGTCGACAATACAATGAAAGATTACGAATTATACAATAAGGAGGATAATTTAGGGTTTATGGATGAAGATGAAGAAGATATGGTGTTATGTGGTAAGCCAAATGGGAAAGGATGGGAATGTGGGAAAGTTGTGAAAAATGGCAATATAATGTGTGAAGATCATCTTTTCGATCTACAAAACGACACGGTTTGGGCCACTAACAAAAAATCTTCGTCCGTTTCTAGGTCCATGGCGGGGCCTACAGGGTCTCGACCCCGCTGTGCCGAGAAACGAGTCGTTGCGGTAACGTCAAACCCGAACGATGTTCTTATTTGGTGAAGGTGACCGGCTATTGCCGATAATCGTTTATCATTTACTGGGTAAGACTATTGTATATGATGGCAATTTGATGACCAATAATCTTACCTGATAAGGTTAATGAGAGTGGTGATTCTTATTGATAACCACTTACTGATAAGCATTATAACAAACGACTCTTTAGTGTAGTTGAGGTGTGGATTATAAGGTGGAATTGTACACGAAAAGGAGACAATTGAAGAAACATTGCTTAAGGTGATATTTGGTCATGTTTATATTTGGCCATAGATGTACCCATGAGAATTGAAATTCCAAGGAGATATCTTAAGGAGTGGCTAGCTAGATGGGGAAAAGTTATTTAACAATTCTATTAGTATATAGTTTTACTTATTTATTGATTATATCTCTTGCTGTGTTCTTCAATGCATAAAAATTTATATGTTTCTTTTTGCTTCCATCAGTCAAATTTATTTATCCTTAATACTATGTGATTATTGATTAAGTTGTTAGTCAACACATGTTCTTTTTTAAAGTGTTACCTAACACGTGTAGATTCTCTATTTTTCATACTTGGTGCTTGATGGCTTATAAATAAATAATGATAATAATTGATCGACTTAAATTTGCAAGCTTGCAAGGACGACTGCAAACGTTACTCAAGCTTACAATCTCTAAACTTAAGCTATTAGTTAGTCGAATTCACCCCTTGCGTACAAATTAGGAGTTTGGATGATTACAGGGACCGGAACAATCGTATTTTTATTGCTAATGTTTCTTGGTTTTACATGTATTATCATTTAATTCATTTTTTGACAACTACTTTTATGTATACATATGATACCGGGAAGCCAAGAAGAACAAGTAATTTACATTCGTCTTATGATTAATGATGTTCCAATTGATGGTTGTTTTGGGTTATTGTCTATAACAAAAAAATATGATTATATGATTATCTGAAGCTGGTTTGTTGCTTCGAGTGCATTTCAAGTGTATATTTTTAAGAGTCGGATGTTATGTTCTTGACGTTTATGTTGTTAGTTTATTCAAGTGCCTCTATATATTACAAAGACAATTTTTATAATTTTTTATGGTGAAAATTTGTGCGAGGGTACAATTGATTAAACTTTTACTTGCATATGGTGATAAAACTTTATGAGGTATACCCAATGCAATTTTTTTTGGAAGTATATATGATATTTATACGGCAAATGCAACAATTAAACACACACACTCCTCACCTTTGGTGAAGTTTGAACCCCTGACCTCCTACGAGGATAAATGCTCCCATACCGCTAGGCCAAAGGCCCTTTGGTCCCAATGCAATTTTTGGTTTGACAATTAGGAGTTATAAATAGTTGGTTCATCCAAATTCTCTAACTTTTCCTTTTACAAGTGAAGTTTTATAATAATGGATATTGTCATGGGAATCAATTGTTTGTATGTTTAGGTTCAACACAAAGTATCAAAAGTTTATAAAATCTAAAAACCGTGACAGGTACAAAAAGTTATATGCCTTGTGAAAATTAATATTAATTACTTCGGTGAGTAATAAAGTTATAGTGGGAATGAAAGTTATAGTGAGAAAGGTAAGAAGGTATCTCCAATCTTAAATCAATCCTAATTGAAGATCAACACTAATGAATGCACCTGATCAATTCCCCTAAGAAGCACAATTCATGGGATGGAGGTGGTATTAAAAATGACCAAGGGTTCAAATTCATTATAACGTTTCTTATCTTAACCTTTTTTTAATCACTTTATCATTCGTCTAAGACACCAATATTAGAAAAATTAAATTAGTGTTGGTATTGTATAATTGTTTCCTCGCTGCCTCATGTCTTGATTGCTTTTAAGACAACTTTCCATATGTCAAACTGATCATACAATAAATATACAATTAGTGCTTATTATTACATGGCTTGACAAGCAAATATGTATAGTAAAAATATTACACAAAAGTTTCAAATCCTCATAATGAAGTTTGTTAAGATCAAAGATTATATGTATAGGTTGTGGGAGCCCAACCACAATGCTTAATATTATTTACGAATTTGCGCTTCACTACTTTTTATAAGTTTAAATTTAACATTGAAACATTAATGATAGTTTACATCTAAATTACCCATAATACCTCAATTGTATTATATTGCATTTTATTAGTCACCAATTAACAAATTGTGTTTTATTTTAATTTAGTTATGTACTTTTTAATACTCCCTTCGTCCCAAAATATATGTCCACAATGAAAAATGCAAACAGTTTTGGGAGTGTGCAATTATTACACTTTTTAATTAACCAAAGTACAATTTTACCCTTAATTAAAAATTTCTCCATCATATAATTAAGAGTAGAATGGGAACGTGGAAATTTACTTTTTAAAGTGGACACTATTTTGAGACGGAGGGAGTAGAACAATTGTCACCGCGCAACGCGCGGTGCCACAAACTAGTAAGTAATAACAAGAAAGTAAAAGCATGGGTGTATTTAAGATCTGGTTTTGAGTTTCAGCAATAAAGTGCAGTGAACATTGCTACAACATAACAGTAGGTTGTAGCAGCAATAACTCTATACAACATTACTGGATTGAATGGTCTTCCACGGAGTGCATATTAGACCGGTAGCCAGGGTTGTAAACGAACCAAACGTTTAGCGAATCGTTCGTGAACTGTTCGGCGGGAAATTCGTTTATGTTCGTTTATTTAATAAATGAACGAACATGAACACATTTTCTTGTTCATTTAGTTAAATGAACGAACATGAACAATGGTCTCGTTCGTTCATTTACGTTCGTGAATGTTTGATACAAGGAGAATTCGAAGGATTCGAGAGATAAATAGGGGTTTTAAAAATAATAATAAACGAACTCGAAAAGGTAAACGAGCCCAAAAGAGACTCGGAATTTGGCGTCGGAAAAAGAGCAAACATAAAGCACCAAATATAGAGGAAGTAGCGACAAAAGATCGAGAGTCAGATCGAACGACGAAGAGGAAAGCAGAAACGCAAGGCAGCCGCCGGCGCCAGCGACAGCACCAGCTGGGTAACGCCCAAGTAGCGCCATATTCTGTTTTGTTTATTGGCGCTCATTCTTGCGCTAGTTGGCTAGCGCCACACTCCATCCCAATTCCATGTTCCTCGTGACCATCTTAAATCCATATTCCTTTTAGCTTTCTTTGTTAGTTTCCATTATTTAATTAATAGTTATTATCTTTTAATTAGGATTACGTTTAAGTGTCTTTAGTTTATATTTAAGTTAGCAATTATCTTTTATTATTAGGATTAGATATAGTTTACATAATTATCTTTTCCATAGTTTAGATTATAAATAGGATTGTTATGTTTCATTGTTAATCAGTTGATAAATTAATAAAGTTCTTATTTTTAGAGTGGATTCTCTAGTTTTTCGTGTTTTACAATTCGTAATCACGTTTATCAAAGGGTTTAGACGCTTGTCGATCCTTCCGCAAACCCCCGCTGCGTCAACGTTCATTCAATTATGTTCGTTAATTCATTTTATGTTTGTTTACGTTCATTTATGTTTGTTATATATATAAACATGTTTATATAGTATGACATTAATATGTAAATTCATTTAAGTAAATTAGTTTTTAAGAATTCCTTTATACCTCCCAAGTTCAACCCGTTTTTTCATTTTGTTATGATATTTTACGAACGAAATGGTGAGTAACAGTGGTTATTCTCTGATTTTGCCACGAAAAGCTACAAAAAATCTCAAGTTTTGGTTCGTTTTTGCTCCGAGCACGTTTAACCACTACAACGGTACAACCTCTTTTGGATTAATTATTGTTTGTGGATCTAGAGATGCGATGGAAATACGCTATAACCATCGCTATTGTAGAGCTTTGCTAATCAATTTTTTTCTTCTCATCAAGGGTATGTTCGGTTGGTTTTCCATTAAGGGGGTGTTTACTTAGAGCTTAATGAGCTTAATGAATGCTCAGCCAAAATTGGGTGTTTACATACGAGCTGTTGTCCAGGTTCAGCAAAAAAAAGTCAAGGTTGCCCCTCATGCTCATATTCAAGAAACACAAAATTGAAAAATTTTAAACCAAAATCTGAAGATCTTTCACTCGATTTCACTGTTGACCATATTACCCGATAATTCAAGCTTACGTCGCTTCAATCTACCATGGAAATCACAGCTTCTTTCACCATATTACCCATCAATTTCTCTCATACACGTTATAAAACACTTCATATTTCTCTTGATTCTGTTGTGGTGCTGTCAAAATTTTGTGATTTATCATTATCGATTCACGGAATCTTCGATTAGGGTTTTGCTATTTTTCAATTGAAGACAGCGAATAGAAATTTGTTAATTTTATAATAGACGTGTGATTGTTGCAGACGATTCTTGAACTTGTTTATAATATGCATCAAAAAGCAATTAATGAGCTCCTTCGTTTTACTATCTTTTGCAGGTTGGATTGTTGACAATTTATGTTTATATTTTTTGGATGATATCATGGCTTAAATAAAAAACAAAAATTTATCAAATAATGTATATAATTCGTACCCAGGGGTAAATTGGTCAATTCTATCATTTAAACTGTTGATTCAGATAAAAAAGTAAACAACAATACTAATTTATCCAGACAGACAAATTTATCCATACAGAACTTAATAGAAAATTTGGTAAACAACCCTTAAGCTATATATGGATAAAGATGACTGTATAGATCGAGAGGTTTTTGTTTTTAATAATTGAAAGAAACATGTTTTTGGGAATGACAGGTTTGGGAAAAACTTGCTTTTTGTATAAAGCTCCCATTTAAGAGCTTACTGAATAAACCACTTTCTGTAGCATTAAGCCAATACCGACCAATCATATATAACTGACTGAATAAGTTGTGAGTCCAATTAAGTTTATTAAGCTACTAACAAACAAACCCTAAGTAGGCTTTACCTAAGGAGGACGGGTTACCAAAGGGTCTTTAGCCTAGCGGTATCGGAACCATTTGCCTCATAGGAGGTTATGAGTTCAAACCTCACAAAAGGTAAGGAGTGTTTGTGAATTTATTTGTTTCATTTGTCGTATATAAATATTATATACTTAAAAAAAGGAGGACGGGGTTGAATTATGTTAAATTTTTATATAAAAATATAATATGTATTATATATATATAGGGGTGGGTTCAAATGAAAACGCAAATTCAATTGTAAACGTGAGGACAAACCACAGCCGTTGATTAATAATCTAGTGAAGAGATCAATGGCAAAAAAACACGGTGGCAATTTTGTAAATAAGTTGAAAACTCTGTCCATGGCTTAATAAATATTTAGCGCGCAGGGGTAAAATTAGAAAAGATTAGAATCAGCGCCTATTTTTGTTGACTTTTTATTTTCTTTTTTAATTAAAAAACTTTTACCCCCTTAAATTTTAAAATAAATTATCTCAAAAATTACTAACATTTTAATCAAACAAATTACGTCAAAAAAACGAGAATTTCGTGCTCTTCGATATGACATCCATCATGATATAGTTTTTTTTTCGATTTAACCGTTTTTACGTGAAATCGTGTATATGTTATATATTCAGACTGAATATATGGAATTATTCAGTCTAAGTATAACACATATTCAGACTGAATATAACACATATTCAGTCTGAATATAACACATATTCAGTCTGAATATAACACATACTCAAACCTCATTTTCATGTTTACCTTTCTTTCACGTTCTTTTGGTGAACTCTATATATATGATTTGTAAACTTATTTGCTTTAGTCCATCAATGGTGTCTTGATGATGTGTTGCTTTGTGTTGATTGGCTGCTATCTTCAGTCGATACAGTATAAATGATTCTGTTAATGTGGTCTTGCTCAATATCTTTGTTATCTTATGCAATTTGTGTTCATTATTGTGATTGTGACGTTAAATTTGGAGACACACACTTTATGAAATTGATTTGTGAAACCTTTTTTCTGCATGAAGTTTGAGTTGACATGTGGGTGCTTATATCATATCCTTGAGGGGTTTAATAATACATCTGTGTAAAATTGTTAAAGCAAATAAGTTTACAAATCATATATTTGTTATATTCAGTCTGAATATGTGTTATATTCAGTCTGAATATGTGTTATATTCAGTCTGAATATGTGTTATATTCAGTCTAAATATGTGTTATATTCAGACTGAATATGGAATTATTCAGTCTGAATATAACACATATTCAGACTGAATATATCAACTATGAACTATTTTTTTTTTGTTAAGTTTGGTAAATTATTGAAAGAATACCTGCATCGAGTGATGATTTACTGGAACTGAAAGGTTTATTGCAGTTTTCATGCTTCATTTTTTGTGCTTGTTGCTTTGTTTTCTTTGGCAAAACTTCAGATCTAGTCATGGTTGTCATTCAAAACTGCTTGTGCTTTGGACCATACTGGTCGTGATTTCGGTTGTATGATTTGATTTTTGTAGCAAACCATATGAATCACAATAACAAATTGTGATCTAGTTTGAAACGCAACCTTCTTTGTATCAATGAATCATCCTCTTATCAACATTAAATTATATATTAACCAGCTTATCTTAAAAAGATTGTTTGATTTGGGCATAGCTTAATTATTGGTAGGAAACTTATTAGAGCAGCATGGAAGGGACTATCTTTTGTTGACATTTCATGAAAAATTAAAGAATACAATTTCCATTTGGCCATTTCATAGTTCATGAAATTAGATATGTGTTATATATATATAACACATAAATATGTGTTATATTCAGACTGAATATGTGTTATATTCAGACTGAATAATTCCATATATTCAGTCTGAATATAACACATATACACGATTTCACGTAAAAAACGGTTAAATCGAAAAAAACTATATCATGATGGATGTCATATCGAAGAGCACGAATTTTTTTTTTTGATGTAATTTGTTTGATTAAAATGTTAGTAATTTTTGAGATAATTTATTTTAAAATTTAAGGGGGTAAAAGTTTTTTAATTAAAATAAAAATAAAAATTCAACAAAAATAGGCGCTGATTCTAATTTGACGAAAATACCCCTAAAGCTGAATTTTAGGAATGTCTTAAATATGACTGCGATCAATGGACGAGATTTGTCCTCATGTTTACAATTGAATTTGAGTTTTCATTTGAACTTTCCTCTATATATATATATATATATTGAGTAAACCTCAATTTTGGACATTTGGTTTGTCAAAGATCTCGGTTTTGGTCCCTAAAATTTAGAAAATACAGATTTGCCACTACTACTTGCATTTTGGCTTGGTTTTGATTCCTTCTATTAAAGACCCTTAACTTTAATTTATTAAATGAATGGCATATCTATCTCTTTTACATATTTTTAACTTTACTATTAGACCTATTTTTAGTTTTTCTCTTGTTATTTTTACCATTTATTATATTTTAGTATAACACACACATATACACATATGTTGAACTTTTGAATGTTTTTGATACACCTTTGAAACATTATGAAGATATTTATGGTTTGCGTTTGGTTTTGATATACATTTAATACATTTTCACATTTTGGGTTATAAGTGGTTCTAGTACTGATTTTCTCGTCCCGAAACCCAAATCGAACCGGTACCTAACTGATACATAAGATTTGGTTTCCAGTCCTACTTTTTAGTCCCAAAAAGTTTCAATACCAACCGGTTCGGTCCCGATCTGTCCCGATCTCATCCTTAAAAAAAGTGAAAGACTAAAGTGTCCATCGCTTAACTCAACTAAATGGTTTGGTACATAATGATTAAATGATCAGAATAATTAAAATACTCTATAATATAATATAAAATAAAATATAATTGTTTGATAATTGTTCCGAACGATGGCGTTATTCCTTAGACTATCAGTATCCATCCCTCACTAACCCACACTTTTTCACTGCCACATCAGCGCCACACCATTTTTCCCTTTTAACCCATTCTAACCCACAAACCCCCACATCCATCCCACACCACCATCCCATCTTTTATTTATTTTTATTTTTATTTTTGTTACAAGTATATTAATTTAAATAATTTAAATTTTATAAATACTTTATAATTTAATATAAGATAAAATATTTTGTTAGACAACCAAAGGGGGGGTAAGGTTGTATATAAAAACTTTTACTTTCAAAAATCTTTTTATAAATAAATACAGTATAAATAAAAGCAGAGTATAAGTATAAATAAATATACAACAATTATATAAACAGATATAATTAAATGCACAGCGGAAATATAAAGAAATAAAGGAAAGAGATAAATGATACCGACGCCAAGATTTAGTGATTTACCAACCGGGTAAACCACCAGCCGAGACACTTCCCGACACAATCCAATATAAGTATTCTTTACGGTAGAATACAAACCAAGTACAAAAGAAACGTAACTGATTCTCTAGCTTTTGCATATGAGATATAATGGATCACACACCCGTTATTCAAACACTTACAAGAGGTGTATAATTTTAATATGGTAATCACTCTTGTATAATATTTATCACTTGGATATTTTTAGAGAGTTTGATCACTTGAGTTGTGTTGCTGATTCAACTAATCGAGAGATTTTAATCTGCTTATTTAACTCAAGGTTTCTTACTCAAAAAAATGTTTTATAAAAATTAATAAGTGATGAGAGGAAGAAAGATTTCAGCAGAGTAATATCAAATGCTGAGATGTGAATTAGTGTGTTTAAGGCTCTCGTCCCCTGCATGTATTTATAGGAGAAATTTTGCAAACACTTTGAAGTATCAACCAATCAGGGAGCCACAACAAAGCCTACATCTTCACTTTTGAGTTGTTGTACAGCTAATGAGATGAGAAGGATGGTTGACCTTGAGAGTTGAACCTAGCTTCCAAAAACTTTCATAATATATTAATAAAACTTAATACCTTTAATTAAAATCAGTATTGGGTTTTAGAAATATCCAAGTAGTATATTATTTTAGGGTGTTTATCATTATTAAATATACACAATAATGACGACGTAAAACTACCGTCTTGAACCCTTCAGATAAAATCTTCGTGTTCTTCAAGAACTGTACACTTGGATAAAATATTAGAAAACAAAGAATGCGGTGTGTTTTGTAATCATCAAAATAAATATGGAGATGTGATTTTATGTGTACCAAAAATATATCACAATATTAAAAGCTGGGTACACTTGCACCAACAATCTCCCCCTTTTTGATGATGACAAACACAACGCTAAACAGGAGAGCATACTCGGTTTCTCTCCCCCTTTTGTCAAAGCAAAAAGGGTTAGGAAAGACGCTATGCTCCCCCTTGAAAGATGCTCCCCCTCAAAATATGAAGTATTTGAGAGTTAGCATTTTCTCAAGGGTTATACTCAAGCATGCCTAAACCAAGTCTTAATTTAAAGAAAGCCTTTTTGTTAAGAGCTTTAGTAAAAATATCGGCCAAATTATCTTCCGAATCAACCTTTTCAAGCACGATTTGGCCTTTTTGAACATTATCTCGTAAAAAGTGATGTCTCAATTCAATATGTTTGGTACGAGAATGTAACACGGGATTTTTGCTTAAGTTAATGGCACTTGAGTTATCACACATAATTGGAATTTTGGTTAGGTGTACCTCAAAATCGGTAAGTGTGTGTTTCATCCAAAGGACTTGAGCACATGCTCTTGCGGCGGCTACATATTCCGCTTCGGTGGTAGACAAAGCTACGGATTGTTGTTTCTTAGAGAACCAAGATACAAGTGAGAGACCTATAAAGGCACATACCCCACTAGTACTTTTTCGGTCAACAATAGATCCACCAAGATCGGAATCGGTGAAACACGTTACTTCTAACTCGGGTTTCTTTGCATACCATAAGCCAAGATTAGTAGTACCTCGTAAATATCGAAAAATACGCTTGACAGCTTCATAGTGAGTTTGTTTAGGTGAAGATTGAAAACGAGCACATAAACATACACTAAACATAATATCAGGTCTACTAGCAGTTAAATATAATAAACTACCAATCATACTACGATAAATCTTTTCATTAAAATCATTTCCCTCCTCATCACGAGATAATTGTAAGTTTGTGGTCATTGGAGTTTCAACGGGTTTGACATTTTCAAAGTTAAACTTTTTCAACATATCTTTACAATATTTAGATTGACTAATAAAAATACCAGTTCCACATTGTTTGATTTGCAATCCTAAGAAGTATTTTAACTCTCCCATCATGCTCATTTCAAACTCGCTTGTCATTTTCGCAGAAAATTCATTACACAGTTTTTCATTAGTGGAACCAAAAATAATATCATCAACATATACTTGCACAACTACAATATCATTTTGATCATATTTCACAAATAAAGTATTATCTATTTTACCCATAATATAACCACTTACAATTAAAAAGGTTTTTAATCTATCATACCACGCACGCGGAGCTTGCTTTAAACCATAAAGCGTCTTTTTCAATTTATAAACATGTGTCGGATTTTCAAAATTTTCAAAACCGGGAGGTTGAGAAACGTATACCTCCTCATTTATAATACCATTTAAGAAAGCACTTTTAACATCCATTTGAAATAATTTAAAATCTTTAGCATTTGCAAAAGCGAGAAGCATTCGAATAGACTCCAACCTTGCAACCGGTGCAAAGGTTTCATCATAATCTATACCTTCTTGTTGATTGTACCCCTTGGCAACTAAACGTGCCTTGTTTCGTGTGACTCCACCGTTCTCGTCTACCTTGTTACGGAAGACCCATCTTGTGCCAATAATGGTTTGACTACTAGGGCAAGGAACTAAGTCCCACACATCATTCCTAGTAAATTGGTTCAACTCTTCTTGCATGACCATTATCCAATCCTCATCTCCTAAAGCTTCATCTATGGTTTTAGGTTCTATGGTTGAGATAAAGGCATGGAAAGCACAATGGGTATGGATTTGTGATCTAGTTGTCCTTTGGTTTAGGTCACCTATAATTTGATCTACGGGATGGTCTCGAGCGGTTCTAAGGTTAGGATCATCTACACCTTGCGGAATAAAACACGGAGGGGCATCACTAGATTCAATATTATTTGTGGAAGGTTGGGTACCTAAATCCAAGGTACTAAGTTGTTGGGCTAAGACTTCTCCCTCACGGATATTGTCATTTGCTAAGGGTGCACTCGGTTTGGGAGGACTCTCGTCAAAGCTAACATTTAGGGATTCTTCTACAACCATGGTCTCCTTATTTAGGATTCTATAGGATTTGCTATTCCAAGAATAACCTAGGAACACTCCCTCATAGGCTTTGGCATCGAATTTGGTTAGATAGGATTTGGTGTTTAAAATGAAACATTTACATCCAAAAACTTTTAGGTGGGCTAAGGAATGTTTTCTACCACGGTAAAGCTCATAGGGTGTCTTATTTAGGATACTTCTAATTAGGACACAGTTAAGCACATAGGTCGCGGTAGCAACGGCATCACACCAAAACTTTTGGGGAACTTGATGTTCGTTTAGCATGGTTCTACTCATTTCTTGTAACGTTCTATTTTTCCTTTCAACAACCCCGTTAGATTGAGGTGTTCGAGGAGCCGAAAAATTATGAGTTATACCATGTTTATCACAAAAGGCACCAAATTGGACATCATTATCGAATTCACGTCCATGGTCCGTACGTATGGAAACAATCGTACAACCTTGTTGGTTTTGAATTCGTTTTCCCAAAATTTTAAACTTTTCAAAAGCCTCATTTTTATGTCTCAAAAATAAAGTCCAAGTATAACGGGAATAATCATCCACAATAACCAAAGTGTAAAAATTTCTTCCAAAACTTTGAATCGCCATAGGGCCAAAAAGATCCATATGTAAAAGTTCTAAAACTCTTTGAGTTGAAATCACATTTTTTGATTTATGAGAAACGTGATGTTGTTTGCCGACACGACAAGCATCACAAAAATGATTATCAAACTTTAATTTTGGAAGGTCACTCACAAGCTCCTTATTTTTTAAGTTTTGAATTAATCTAAGATTAGCGTGACCCAAACGTCTATGCCATAAAGTAGAATTATCATAAACAGAAGATAAACAAACATTTTCATTTACAACAGTTTTACAAATATATAAATTTCCTTTTACAAAACCATTTAAAAGAACTTTGCCGTTTTTTAAGATTTTACAAGAATCTTCTTCAAACAAAACAGTTATACCATTTTTACAAAGTTGGCGAACACTTAGCAGGTTAAAGTGTAAATTATCAACATGATTAACATTAATAAATTTAACATTATTGCAAGAAACTGTACCTCTCCCAATTATCTTTCCTTTGGAATTTCCTCCAAAAATTACCTGTCCACCATCACATGACTTATATGATGAAAAGAGATTGCTATTTCCGGTCATGTGACGTGTGCAACCACTATCGAGAATCCAGTCCATATCAAGGTTTATCTACAATAATAAGGATGTAACTTTTATGGTCCCCATTTCTCGTGGGTCCTTCTTAATTAGTTTCAAGATGACAACAACAAAAATATATAAAGGACTTAGAGTCTTTTATATATATAAGACAATCAGTACCCCATACCTTCAATCTTTCAAATATTCCCTGCCACGTCAGCGCCACATCACCCTTTCATCCATCCCTCACTCAATCTTTCAACACCCTTACCCCATACCTCCAATCTTTCATTCCACCTCATTTATTTTTATTCTTTTATTTATACATTTAATTATTTAACAAAATAAAAATATTAAATAAATAAAAATAAGATAAATAATAAAAATTAAAATTCATATCATTCATTAAAAATAAAAAATACAAGATACAAAACATTACCAACCATGAAATTTTTTAATTTGCTCTTTTCTCACTAAAGTAGCGGTCAAAGCGTTTCCCGTAAGATGATCATGCGGGGTCATGAAAAACTCGAAGTCTTTCTCAAATCGTTTTGAGCGTTCCATTTCGATTTCGAGCTCGAGTTTTTTCATTTTGTATGCTTTGGTATCATCAATCTTGTCGTTCAACGTCACCAAGAAATCTTGACTAACACCCTCGCTCGTAAATTGAATTTTTTTTTACATATAGCCGTTTACAAACGGATAGATTTTTTAAAAATAATTAAAAAATTGTTTTTTTTTTAAACTCTTCGGGGTCAAGCGGGGATGTAACCCCGAGACCCATACCGCATGATCAATACCGAAGGGGCCGTAGCCCATACCGAGCCACACCGCCCCATACCGCGTTGCCACCTCGGCTTCCCCGAGCCCCATACCGCATGGGGTACGGGTGGCCTAAGTAAGACAAAAGAATTGAATAGAATATATATAAATATATGTATGATATACGTATATATGAGGTATATATATAAGTAAATAGAAAGTCAAACCTAATATATAAACAATAAAAAATTTAAACAAAACAAATATATATATGTAGTACGTATGTATGTATATATAAACAAAAAGTACATACAAAAGTATATTATTTATATATAATACATATAAGAAAATATATTATATATAGAATTAAAAAGAACTGCATATATATGTAACATATTTAAAACCATAAACGCATACCACCGGGATTATCATTATTAAACATTCCTTTTGGAATCCATTTATTTACCATTTTAATTTTGCGATTGTATTTATCATACACATAAAAAGAAGCATTTATATTCGCATTATTTTTCGGTCTAGAATATTTATCATGGTACATGCGAGCATACGGTTTTCTCGGTATATATTTTACATTATTCATTTTAGGTACATACGGAGGTTTTTGCACATATCGATTTCTTGTATTTACTTTAGGTGATTCAAAATATCTTTTAATTGGCATACAAGAACATTTTTCTTTGCAAGCATCGGAACCAATACCTTTTCTACATTTTATACGGTTAGACATATTTAGCATGTTAAGAACTTTTTCATTACTACTTTGAAATGCTTTAGCTAATAGATTGTCCTTTTCATATGAATCGCATTTAGCTTTTAAACATGCATTTTCATTTTTAAGAATATCACATTTTGTACATATAATATCTTCATGTGTCTTTTTATTTAAACATGCAATTTTTTTATTTAGAATATCACAAGATTTACAAAAATCCTTTTCACCTAATTTAGTTTCTAATTTAGCAATTATATCCATATCATTTGCAGATTTTTGTTTACCGTCATTAATTTTCTTTTCACATGCAGATACGGTTTCTTTTAATTTTGAGATTTCATCTTGATACCTATTTGCAAGAGCGGCCATGTCATGGAATGATTCATATAATTCGTCAAGATTATTTTCATCTTCATTTTCATAATCACTAGCGTAATCTGAGTAACAAGATTTTACCTCGTCGTCGCTTTCGGCCATAAGACAAATAGCTTGATATTCGTCTTCTTCTTCGCTTCCACTCCACGAGCCTCCAACGAAGGCTTTATCCTTTTTATTTTGAAATTTGTTCTTTTTAGGACACTCGTTGGCATAGTGGTCTTTATCACCACATGGGTAGCAATAACCTCTCTTTGGTTTGGCTTTTTCGTCGTCACTCGAGTCGTCATTTTTCTTCACTTTATCTTCTCTTTTATGGAAGTTGCGACTCCGGTTTTCACCGCCACGACGGTAGTTACCGTTTCTTTGAAATCTGCTATTTTTAGAAAATTTATTGTTAGTAAAAAATTTGGAGAAGTTTCTTACCAACATAGCGACTTCGTTGAGTTTATCGGATTGATCTTTTGAAGTGCTAGCTTCCTCCTTTTTCTTTTTGTCATTCGGAGTTGAGACATTAAGAGCGATCGACTTCTTTTTGACTTGCTCCCGATCTTTGTTTCTTTTAAGTGCAATTTCGTGCACTTTAAGATTGCCGACGAGATCGTCGAGCTTCATTAGGGAGAGATCACGGGAGTCTTCTAATGATGTAATCTTTGCCATCCACTCCGAAGGAAGTGCTCAGAGGATTTTCCTTACGTAATCTTCATTAGGATAAGTGCGACCTAATCCTTTCAAAGTAGTCATAATGAGGTTAAAACGTTTAAACATTGAGTCGATTGACTCATCTTTTGACATTTCAAATAATTCATAATCATGAACTAAAATGTTTATTTTAGAACTTTTAACTTGTGTGTTTCCACGATGAGTGTTGTTTAAACTTTCCCAAATTTGATTAGCAGTTTTATATGTATACACTCTTTCAATTTCATCAGTAGTTAAAGCAGCATATAATATATTCTTAGCTTCAAAATTTAAACAGACATGAGATTCTTCAGCGGGAGTCCATTCTTTTAAAGGTTTATCAACAATAAGATCATCTTTTACAATAGTAGGATTAAAATTCCCACTTTCTACAATATCCCAAATTCTTTGATTTTTGCCACGAACGTGACATTCAAATAGTTCGGCCCAAATGCCAAACTTTTCAGTATCTATCATAGGAGGTTTTGAAAACATAATATTAGTTTGTTGAGCCATTAAAAAACATTTAAGCAGAAAATTTTGAAAGCCCTGCTCTGATACCAATTGTTAGACAACCAAAGGGGGGGGGGGGGGTAAGGTTGTATATAAAATCTTTTACTTTCAAAAATCTTTTTATAAATAAATACAGTATAAATAAAAGCAGAGTATAAGTATAAATAAATATACAACAATTATATAAACAAATATAATTAAATGCACATCGGAAATATAAAAAAATAAAGGAAAGAGATAAATGATACCGACACCAAGATTTAGTGATTTACCAACCGGGTAAACCACCAGCCGAGACACTTCCCGACACAATCCAATATAAGTATTCTTTACGGTAGAATACAAACCAAGTACAAAAGAAACGTAACTGATTCTCTAGCTTTTGCTTATGAGATATAATGGATCACACACCCGTTATTCAAACACTTACAAGAGGTGTATAATTTTAATATGGTAATCACTCTTGTATAATATTTATCACTTGGATATTTTTAGAGAGTTTGATCACTTGAGTTGTGTTGCTGATTCAACTAATCGAGAGATTTTAATCTGCTTATTTAACTCAAGGTTTCTTACTCAAAAAAATGTTTTATAAAAATTAATAAGTGATGAGAGGAAGAAAGATTTCAGCAGAGTAATATCAAATGCTGAGATGTGAATTGGTGTGTTTAAGGCTCTCGTCCCCTGCATGTATTTATAGGAGAAATTTTGCAAACACTTTGAAGTATCAACCAATCAGGGAGCCACAACAAAGCCTACATCTTCACTTTTGAGTTGTTGTACAGCTAATGAGATGAGAATGATGGTTGACCTTGAGAGTTGAACCTAGCTTCCAAAAACTTTCATAATATATTAATAAAACTTAATACCTTTAATTAAAATCAGTATTGGGTTTTAGAAATATCCAAGTAGTATATTATTTTAGGGTGTTTATCATTATTAAATATACACAATAATGACGACGTAAAACTACCGTCTTGAACCCTTCAGATAAAATCTTCGTGTTCTTCAAGAACTGTACACTTGGATAAAATATTAGAAAACAAAGAATGCAGTGTGTTTTGTAATCATCAAAATAAATATGGAGATGTGATTTTATGTGTACCAAAAATATATCACAATATTAAAAGCTGGGTACACTTGCACCAACATATTTCATAAATTGAAACTACAACCGCGAATTAAATATTTCATATAAGATAAAATATTTCATAATTTAAAGGCGCCTTGATTAAATTGTTGGAATCCACCCGAATTAAATTGTTGGAACCCAACCGCGATGGTGTTGGGTGAATACATAGGGTATTGTTGTATGCTTCCATGGTAGGTTGATGGTGGTGTTGAAAGATTGAAAATATTTTCCGTCGGGGACGGTTGCGAGCTCGTGCCTCGCGATTTGGAACCTCGTCGTGGTGTTGTGAACTCTTGTGTTTCTTTATCCATTATGAATTTTTTGAAGAAAGAAATAATATTGAGAGAGTAGAATGAAGTGGGGAAGATGGGAGAGATTGAGAGTAAATTTGTTTGTGTGAAAAAATAAGTGGGTTAAGATTAGTATTTATAGGATAGAAATAATAAAAAAAAATAAAAAAATTTGAATCCCTGTGGTTTGCAACGTCTATATTTCAAAAAAGAAAAAAAAAATAATTGCCAAACCCGAGCTGATTGCCCAACCCGAGCTGGTTCCATCCAGCGCCAACCCACACGGGTGCGATGGTGTTCCATCCCATCCAGCGCCAACCAGCCCGAGGCCCCGATGCGCATAGTCTTAAAACGAACCAAACGGGTCCTGAGTATTGATGATTACACAATGAATAAGCGGCTTGGTTTGACTAATCTGGGTCGGGTAACGAACCCGGGTAACCGGGTTACGATCCTTCTCGTGGCGTGTCGTACAAATTCCCCAAATTTTGTAGGGAAACACACATTTGCACGCCTCACACACAAACAAACTACTCTTCTCTTCTCTAAAAACACACACTCGCACCACCAATTTCAATTCCAATTCCAAATTCAATTCAGAGTCGATACATTTGCACAATTTCTGTGTATATATATAATTATCTGCAGGTTCAATTCAATCGTATATTCCAATCAATAACCTAAATAGGTTGTTGTTGTTGATTATGGAGGCGGCTACTGACGATTTTCAATCGGAAGGAGCTGCGGCGCCACCGCCACCTCCACCTCCACCACCGGAACCGACTCCTCTAGTGGAAGAGGATGAAGAAGACGAAGAATATGAAGAGGAAGAAGAGGAGGAGGATGAGGAAGAAGAAACGAATAACGAAGATGAAATTCTGATAGCGAAAGCACAGGGACTGATAGACAAGATCACCGCGTCTCCTGATAACCCTAAGCCTCTTTGTCTTCATGCCCTAGCCTCCATTCTTGAAACGCAAGAAGCCAGGTCTTACTGCTATATCTATATCTCTCGCTTCATATATATATATATATACACACACGTATTGTTGTTTATGTTATTGTATGTATCTATAGCTACACGAAAACGCTTAGCTCAAATATCGTTTGCTGATTAAGTGAATTCTGATTTTACTTTAGAGATGCTAAATGATTCTGTCTAAAAGTCTCTTGAAAGGCATTAGTTGTGCATTTTCTTGTTCGTATATCATAAGATGATATGAAGCCTCACGATGTAATACATAAATATTGTAATGCTGATATTTTAAATTTTAAGCGAATTCAAGTAGTTGTCTGTTTTTCTTTTTTCTGACAAGACCATCTTCCACATTCAAATTCGTCAGGATTGCTTCATGGAAAACTATTGAACACAGCTGCAGACATAGATATATTTATCTAATATTGGAAAGAGTTTGTATAACCTTGGCATGCATCTCACTCGGCAATGACTGTTTGATTAGCAATTGAGTCTTATTTTACTGTTGAACTTGAGTGAGACATTTAAATTTCAAGTATTTAATAACATGTTACGGGTGTCTATTATTATTTTTATTTCTTTTAATACAAAGACAGTCATAATGTTATAATTGTGATGTTGGTGTTTCTGTGTGTGATTAAGATCTTTTGGTTTGAAGAGAATTCAAGTGGGTGTTGGCCACTTCCTGCACAATTTTATTTATCAAATGTCACGGGGCACATGGGCTGAATTAGGCTGATAATTAATTAGACTCCTTCAAGAACACATTGGCGCATTATTTAAATGTCAAGAGGTTTTGTGTGGTTGCTAATGTATTTTATGACAACTTCAGAGTGTTCATTGATCTTGTTTGACCAGAGGCATTTTTAACTAGTTCAGACACAACTTCATATGTTTTTATATATTTATCTGTCTATGTTTGGGATGCATCTCATTTTCAGGATACTACTAGTGGACGTCCCCTTAGTCTATTACATTCCTAGCTAGTGTGTTGTTGAATTGGAATTAATTATAATTGTTCATTAAAAATTGAAGATGTCTAAGGTGGATACAGACACATTCTTTTGAAAATTTAAGCTACTCTTGTGGTATAGTATGCAGCATATGCACTTTGGCTTGGGTTTGTAACATTGTGTGGGTGGCTAGAAATTCATTTTTACTGATGGAATATTGGCGTGCAAGATATTTGATTTTCAAATATATCTACCAGTTTATGACATATGTAAGGAGAACAAGGCTTCAGTCAGTTTTTTGAGAATTTAGAGTGCAATCAGTAAGATGCAGAAGCAGCTATGAATGTACAAATTCATTATTAAATTTTTTGCTGTCTATTTGAATGCATTAATATGTTAGCTAACTTTACTCAACTTTATTATACCTGAGGTTTAGGTTTGAAACGCTATTGTTTGCTGACATATTCATATTTATATGTAATGTAGGTACATGGAAGAGACTGGCCATACCTCTTTAAATAATGGTCGAGCTTCCCATAACATAGGACGTTTGGGGAACTTACTCCGGGTAGTTTATATTTTGTGTTTTTTTTGCTTTGTTATTTGCAGTAAATAATATATATCCAAAAGTTATCTTGTATGCTATTTTTAAATAAAGTTGCTGTGCTATAGTCTTTCTTCAAGTATTCTTTTTTGATAAGTAATTTTTCTAATTCAAAACACGACCTAATGTCTTTCTACAGGATAACGACGAGTTCTTTGAATTGATATCTGCAAGGTTTCTGTCCGAAACTCGTTATTCAGTATCTGTTCAAGCAGCTGCATTAAGACTTCTCTTCAGTTGCTCATTGACTTGGATGGTATGATTCTTGGTGAACCTTGTAAATTATAACTTTTTTTGGTTTATAATTTATATTACTTCATCATAGTATTCTAATGACTTGCAATGGAATATAGTATCCACACGTTTTTGAAGAAACTGTTTTGGAGAACATAAAGAGTTGGGTGATGGATGGGACAACGAGATTTTCCGCTGAAGATCACAAGGGGAAGAACGGGTCTGGTGCAAGACAATCATCAGATTCTGAAATGATGAAAACCTATTCTACGGGACTTCTGGCTGTATGTTTGGCTGGGTATGTTTTGACATTTTTCTTCTGCTATATTTTACACATAGGTTTTCTGCTTATGAATAGATTATATGCTATTATTTATTTATTTTCCATGTATACATTATCTTGACCTCATGTAATACCGACTGCAGTGGAGGTCAAGTAGTGGAAGATGTTCTTACATCTGGATTGTCTGCCAAGCTTATGCGATATCTTCGCATTCGCGTTTTAGGAGAGGCAAGTACAAGTCAAAAAGAATCTAACTATTTATTAGAAAACAAAAGTTCATCAGCTGCCACATCCGTTAGAGCTAGAGAAGATAGTCGGGGAAGATTCAGGCATGCTTCAGAAACATCTCAGCTGGAACCTCCTAGAATAACGGAGGAGGGAACCTCGGATGATCAGGTTGCTGAACGAGATCGGAATAGGAGCTTTATCAGGCAGACATGCACCGATGATCGGTGGGCTGAACCGCCTGATGGTTTCGACGAGGATAATGAAACTAATGAGGCAGATACAGATGGGCATGTTAGAGATTTACGTGATGGGAAGACCAAGGTAAGTGACAGAAGTAAATCCTTACGGGAAGATGAATTTGATGAAAGTGGTCGAGATGACCCGTCAAGGCGTAGGGCAAACCGTGGATTGGTAAGATCTAGAGGGAAAGGAAGGGTCAATGAAGGTATTGTGGAGAGTGAACACATTTTAACCTCTCCAGGATCTGGGAGTAGATTTGGAGGACAAGGGCGAAGTATCAAAGATAGGAGTTCGTTAAGAAGTCTAGAATCAAAACGTGCGGCTGAATTCAAGAAGTCGTCTGTAAGGATAGGTGCTGATTCTCTGATCCTGGAAAGAGATGATAGTGATGACTGCTTCCAAGACTGTAAGGTTGGTTCAAAGGATATCTCTGATCTGGTTAAGAAGGCTGTTAGAGCTGCTGAAGCTGAAGCCCAAGCAGCAAATGCTTCTGCAGACGCCATTAAAGCTGCTGGTGATGCTGCTGCTGAACTTGTTAAAACTGCAGCATTGGAGGTATGTTTTTCACAGTAAACCTTCTTCTTTTAATTCCAATTTTTTATCTGCCAGCTCATGTCTCTTTGTTAAACATTTGCTCAGTATGGCTAAGATATTAGTGCTTTATTTGATTAGGAATTTAAAAAGACAAATGATGAAGACGCTGCAGTTCTGTCTGCATCTCGAGCTGCATCTACGGTCGTTGATGCAGCCAATGCTACTGAAGTTTCTAGGTTGGTAATTTCTGTTATGTAGTGAATGATTTCAAGTTTCAGATAATACCTGCTTATTGAGTTATTTAATTGTTTTTTTGAGTAAATTATGTTTTTTGTCCCTGTGGTTCGTTCAAAGTTGTGGATTTAGTCCCTGTGGTTTCAAAGTTTTGGTTTTTGTCCCTATGGTTTCTAATTCATTTCTGTTTTCGTCCCCGAGGCCAAAACACTACTTTTAAGTATGAAGGACTAAAATAGAAATGAATTATAAACCATAAGGATGAAAAAAGGAATAAAATCTAAATAATAAGGACAAAAAAGGTAATGAATTACAAACTATAGGAATGAAAATTATAATTTCAAAACCATTGGGACGAAAATAGAAAGTTTCAACAAACAACAGGGACTAAAAGCAAAATTTACTCTTGTTTTTCTTATAAGCATGTTTTCCCTACTAATGTATCATGGCTGATTGTAGGAGTCATAATGCTGACGGTGATGAGTCAGCTAATTCTAAGGAGCCAGAGCCTGAGACAACTGAGGAGTCTGAGGAGTTCTTTATCCTTGATTGCGAATCTTTAGCAAAGCTAAGGGAAAAATTCTGTATCCAATGTCTCGAGATTTTGGGAGAATATATTGAGGTTCTTGGTCCTGTGCTACATGAGAAAGGGGTAGATGTCTGTCTTGCTTTGCTGCAACGAAATTCTGATCTTAAAGAGGCATCACAGATTGCAGTGCTTTTGCCCGATGTGTTGAAATTAATCTGTGCCTTGGCTGCCCACCGTAAATTTGCTGCATTATTTGTAGATCGTGGTGGTATACAAAAGCTTCTTGCACTACCGAGAGAGTCACTCACGTTCTTTGGCCTGTCTTCTTGTCTATTCGCGATTGGTTCACTCCAGGTACAAAAAATTATATTAAGTTCACAGATGCAAATATACCGATACTAGATTTTCTACATGCATCCTCTCTGCTAAATGTTTTCAAACCAATGTATAGGGCTGGCAATGGGTAAGGGTAAACACGTTACTTGTTATGTTTCGACCCGTTGGATAAGGGTATGGATAAAGAAAAAATTATCCATTTATCCACTTATCCATTAACTGTTTACCCGAAGTTTTAGTGGGTAGGGTATAGATAAATGGTTTTTCGTTATCCATTACCCGTTACCCATTACGAAATAATATATAAATATATTATGTATGTATAATATATTAACTTAAGTATTGATATACATACATATATATATACATAAAGTTAAATATTAATATCTCTTTTATGATGTTATCATATATGTCATATATTAATTTTAAGTTTTTTATATATTTATCTAGTAAAATAGTTCATGATGATTAAATAAGAAACAAGACAATCTTGGAAAAAAATACAACCAAAATTGTTGTCTTACAATTTATGTATTGTTTCTAAAAACATTATACTATAATTTTATTTAGAGTAATGTTAAAATGTTTACTATAACAAATTAGATACCAACTAATTGTTATATTTATGCATTTATGTTTTACATATATGTTTGGCGTTTACCAACCTTTTTCATAGTCCAAACTCCAAAATGAAAATTTATTTCACAATTTATCCATTACTCGTTTCTTTACCTGCTATTTTAATGGGTAGGGTAGGATACAGATAATAGGTTTATGAGATGGATAATTACCCGTTTTTCTAAATGGATTGGATAACGGAATAACCCTTACCCTACCATGCCCTTGCCAGTGCTACCTATGTATTAATGCTTCTAATTTGTGGTGTCTTTTAGGGAATAATGGAGCGTGTATGTGCCCTTCCCTCGGATGTCATCCATCAGTTGATTGCATTAGCTCTTCAACTTCTTGAGTGCTCCCAGGACCAAGCGAGGAAAAATGCAGCTTTATTTTTTGCTGCTGCTTTTGTCTTCAGAGCTGTATTAGACGCTTTTGATAGTCAAGATGGTCTGCAGAAGCTGCTAAAGCTCTTGGGTGAAGCAGCATCTGTGAGATCCGGGGTTAGTTCAGGGACCGTGGGACCCTCTGCTTCTGGATCACTTCGAAATGATCGAACCCCTCCGGAGGTGCTGACATCATCAGAAAAGCAGATTGCTTACCACACAACCGTGGCATTGCGCCAATATTTTAGAGCACACCTTCTATTGCTTGTGGATTCCATTCGTCCTAGTAAGAATTTTCGAAGTGCAGCACGGAATATTCCAAGTTCAAGGGCAGCTTATAAGCCACTTGACATTAGTAATGAGGCTATCGATGCTGTGTTTCGCCAAATACAGAAAGATCGTAAGCTTGGTCCTGCTTTTGTGAGAGCTCGTTGGCCTGCAGTTGACAAGTTCTTGAACTGCAATGGGCATATTACGATGTTGGAGTTGTGTCAGGTATGTTTGGTCCCCACATTTTTAGTAGTTTTTGCTTTATTTGTTTTCATCTATCTTCTACGTTCAGATGCTTAACTCCTGTTTTCTGATTAGGCTCCACCAGTCGAGCGATACTTGCATGATTTGCTTCAATATGCATTGGGCGTTCTGCACATTGTTACTTTGGTTCCTTACAGTCGTAAATTGGTTGTAAGTGCTACCCTGAGCAATGATCGTCTAGGTATAGCAGTCGTTCTCGATGCAGCCAATGGTGCTGGTTTTGTTGACCCTGAGGTATATCTTATTTAGATTGTTGTATATATATTAGTTACTTGACATATATTCTCGGAGGCGAAAGATCGTGTGAGATGTTAAGATTAACGTGAGAAGTGGATCTGAACCATTGATCACTTTTAATCAAATGCCCTCCCATGAATTGCGCTTAGAAGGGAATTATTCGGTGCATCTCATCCTAATGTGCATCCATTTCTCATCCAACAGTTGATAACCACTTCTGACATTAAACTCAACTTCTCACCGGAACCCAACCCTATTCTCGGAACCATCCATTAGGTTTTTTGTCCCATTAATGTCTGCTTATACTTGGTAATGATCTTATTCAACAGATTATTCAACCAGCACTGAATGTTCTGGTGAATCTTGTTTGCCCTCCACCGTCAATTAGTAATAAGCCAACTATGCCGGGACAAGGACAAACGTCTACTGCTCAAACGTCTACTGCTCAAACGTCTACTGCTCAAACGTCAAATGCTCTTTCTACAGAGACAAGGGAAAGAAATGCGGATCGGAATACATCAGAGCTTAACAGTGCCAGTCTGAATGAGCCAAGAGATCGGAATGGCGAATCTAGTGTGGTAGACCGAGGGACGGCATTTACTACTTCTGGATTAGTTGGTGATCGTAGAATATCTTTAGGAGCTGGAGCGGGTTGTGCTGGCCTTGCTGCACAAGTGGAACAAGGTTATCGTCAAGCAAGAGAGGCAGTCCGAGCCAATAATGGTATCAAAGTGCTACTTCAGCTCCTCCAGCCACGGATAATAACACCGTCTACAGCCCTCGACTGTCTTCGTGCTCTTGCATGCAGAGTCTTGCTTGGTTTAGCAAGAGATGATACGATTGCACACATATTAACAAAACTTCAGGTATATTTCATTAACATAATACTAGATATCTTTATATGAGTTTTTCTAGTTATGTTTTCATTTTGTATAATATTGGCACTGTATGTGATTTATAAATGATCCTGCTGTATATAGTTGATCATATCCAGCCAGATTCATTTTATTTTTTAATTTGTATGCTTTTTTGCAGGGTCTTAGTTCTAATTTAGTTTTACTGGTACAATATATGATTCTTACTGTTTGCTAAGATAAAGTTTCTTGGCTGCATTTGTTTATCCAGAGTGATATCTTCTGTTTGATTTCTTTGGTTTCATCTTGAAATATTTATCTTGTTTTAGGTTGGGAAAAAGTTATCAGAACTTATTAGGGATTCTGGAAGTCAGACACCGGGTGGCGAACAGGGGAGGTGGCAGACAGAACTATCTCAGGTTGCAATTGAGCTGATGGCGGTATGTATATCAATTATTTGAAAAATGTGGTTTTTGCGTTTTTGAGGTTTCATGGAATTTAACTTTTGATGCTACATGGAATTACGTTGTGACTGAAACTGAACTAGAGATGATTCGTCTATAATACCACCTGAAAGTGGATATAAGAAAATTACTTGAGACTAATATTCTTTTTTCAAGATTACCGGAAAGTGGATATACGAAATAATATTCTTTTTTGCAAGTAGCAGAATGAAAATATCTTGACCCTTTACATCCACTTTTTTATGAATTTCAGTTTTTGCCTCTGATTGAAGGATTTGCATTCTCTTTATTATCTGCAACCAATGTCATTTTATCATGTATTGCAGATTGTAACAAATTCAGGCCGAGCAAGTACATTAGCTGCTACTGATGCTGCTACGCCTACTTTGAGGCGCATTGAGAGAGCTGCAATAGCTGCTGCAACTCCTATTACCTACCATTCTAAGTACTTGTTTTCTTTCTTCATCATCACTTCTTGATCTACTCGCCTTTTGTGATTTTGTTTTCACCAAAATTTTGATTTTTTCAGGGAACTTTTACTGCTGATTCATGAGCACCTACAGGCCTCTGGTTTATCAACAGCTGCATCTGCACTTTTGAAAGAGGCTCAGCTGACACCGTTGCAATCATTGGCTGCCCCATCATCTCTAGCCTATCAAACCTCTGGTCAGGAGAGCTCGTCTGTACAGATTCAGTGGCCGGCTGGGCGCTCCCCTTGCGGATTTTTAACGACAGAGAAATCTAAACAGCAAGAAGATTCTAACCTGAAACAAGATTCATCTTTGTCTTTAAAGAGGCGGCCGTTGGTTATATCATCTGCACTTGGACAGTCAAAAATTTCTTCTTATTTCCATGAATACCCTTCTCCATCAAGCAACAGAATCACCAGTTCCTCAAAGAAGCCGCCTACTGCTGCTGCTGCTACTGCCACATCAGAAGCTGTATCAACTTCTACAGCTGAAAACCAAGTTGATTCAGATAGTGTTTTGAAAACTCCAATCATATTGCCTCTGAAGCGTAAGCTGACTGAATTAAGGGATGTGGGTCCTACATCGTCAAGTAAACGGCTTAACACCAGTGACCTAGGATTCCGTTCTCCTGTCTGTCCAACACCCACCACTGTTCGTAAAACCAGTTTACTAGGCGACACTCCCTTGTTTTCTGCATCAAGTTCCTTTAAGGATCTTCATTGGAGAACACCAGGAAGTGTCGGTATATCTGATGGTTTAGATGATAATCTTAACACACACAGCCATGGACTTCTACTCGACCCACAATCCACCTCTGAACGACTAACCTTGGATTCCATCGTTGTTCAGTATCTAAAACACCAACATCGGCAATGCCCAGCTCCAATAACCACATTACCACCCCTCTCTCTCTTACACCCACACGTCTGTCCAGAATCAAAAAGAAGCCTTGATGCCCCTTCAAACATCACTGCGCGGCTTAACACACGTGAATTTAGAAATGTATATGGCGGAATCCATGGGAGTCGAAGGGATCGCCAATTCGTCTATAGTAGATTCAGACCATGGCGGACGTGTAGGGATGACACCGGTGTCTTATTGACATGCATTACCTTTCTTGGTGATTCTTCTCAAATTGCTGCTGGTAGCCACTCTGGAGAACTCAAGGTCTTTGATTCAAACAGCAATAATATGCTAGAGAGCAGTCCCGGTCACCAGTTCCCTTTGACCATGGTCAAGTCCTTTATTTCCGGAGATACCCAGTTACTTCTCTCGTCCAGCTCACATGATGTGCGATTGTGGGATGCACCTTCTGTGTCTGCGGGACCCAGATATTCGTTTGATGGTATCAAGGCTGCTACATTCAGCCATTGTGGGACCATGTTTGCGGCACTATCGTCTGAATTATCCAGACGAGAGATTCTCTTGTATGATGTTCAGACGTGTAAATCTGATTTGAAGCTCACGGATCAATCTTCTAGCGGTTCCAGCAAAGGGCATGCTTATTCTCAGGTTCACTTTAGCCCTTCAGACATTATGCTTCTTTGGAACGGTGTTTTGTGGGATCGTCGTGTTCCGGGTCCCGTTCATCGTTTCGATCAATTCACTGATTATGGCGGTGGTGGCTTTCATCCTGCTGGTAACGAGGTACGTTTGAGGTGTTTTAACTTTATTTGGCTTTGAAACTTAGGTTTAGGTTCGGCCTCAATGGGAAAATAAAATGGAGCACCTAACAACGCATCTTCACAGACCAAGAACTACGAGATCACCCCAAATTTATCTTTTTTGCTTCATATTAGTATCGTTAAATTTGTTTACCTCTTAATAGTTCCATTAAGAGGCAACCTCTGAATTGTTAAGAGGTGAATCTTGTTTGGCAAAAAAAAGTATGCCTCTTAATGGTTCTAAAACCCTCTGAATGATTTTGTATCTTGGGCCTCCCTTAACCATTCAGAGCCCTAATCTCATTCTGAATAATTACCAAACAACCAGATTTCATTTTGTACTATATGATAAGAGCCTCTTAGTCATTCTGCACCAAACCGTTCAGCAACTACCAAACAACCCCCAAAATATGTTGCATAAAATAGGAAACAGACCAAAGTACGATGCAATCTTTATGTGTACCTAAATGTTTAAGAACTACGTTACACAAAATAAGAATCATAGCATTTTCATGCAATTTGCCTTTTGAAACTTGAAGAACCCGTTAGATTTTTATTACGTATCTAGTCAAGCTTTATTATTTTTATATGATTATGTAATGTATCTACTCCATTTTCGTCACTGAAGATGATATTTTTTCGAACAGGTAATTATAAATTCTGAAGTGTGGGACCTACGAAACTTTAGGCTTCTTCGAATCATAGCATTTTCATGCAATTTGCCTTTTGAAACTTGAAGAACCTGTTAGATTTTTATTACGTATCTAGTCAAGCTTTATTATTTTTATATGATTATGTAATGTATCTACTCCATTTTCGTCACTGAAGATGATATTTTTTCGAACAGGTAATTATAAATTCTGAAGTGTGGGACCTACGAAACTTTAGGCTTCTTCGAAGTGTACCATCTTTGGATCAAACGGTGATAACGTTCAATGCAAGTGGCGACGTGATTTACGCAATTCTGAGAAGAAATTTAGAGGAAGTTACTTCAGCTTTTCAAACTCGACGCGTTAAGCACCCTCTCTTTTCCGCTTTCCGAACGTTAGATGCCGTTAACTACTCAGACATCGCCACGATTCCAGTCGATCGTTGCGTTCTCGATTTTGCCACGGAGCCCACGGACTCGTTTGTCGGGCTGGTGACGATGGATGATCAAGATGAGATGTATTCTTCGGCTCGGGTTTACGAAATCGGGCGGCGGAAACCGACAGACGATGATTCAGATCCAGATGATGCGGAAAGTGAGGAAGAAGATGAAGACGATGAGGATATTGACGAAGATGCGTTGTTGGGAAACGATGAAGATGGTGATGATATGAGTAATGATGAAGATAGTTTGAGCGATTTGGATGATGATGATGATGATGATGATGATGATGGGGATGATGATGGTGATTTTGTCATGGATGGTATGGATTTTGATGGTGAAGGTGGGATATTTGAGATTATGAGTGATGGCGATGATGATGATGGCGATGATGAGCTGATCGAGTCGTTGAGTAGCGGTGATGATGAAGATTTTATTGGAGGATTCTAAATTGGAAAATCAAAATGAGTGTATTATAGTCGTTATTAATTATTTTGGTAGAACGAAAAGAAAAGCCTTCAATCAGTATTATCTCCAAGTTTTGACGATGGCTCCAAATTGCAGGAGGGGTTTTATTTCTTTTTTTGGCAGATGTTGAAAATGATGGGGTTTTTTTAATCAACAAGGGTGCGTGCGGGCGGGCCTTGGCTTGGACTCGTGCTTTTAGTTTATTGATGTTTGCATTGGTTTGAGCGGTGGCAATGGTTTAACGACATAATGAAACCAAAGTCGTATGACGATAGAGTTGAGCCAGTCCTAGACGTGGCCAAAAATTGGTCCTGGTCCCGGTCTCAGTCTCGTGGAAAAACCTACGTCCCGTTGGACAGGTCCAAACCGGTCCTTTGTATTTTTTTAAAATTGATTTTGACTTAAATGTTATTCTAATACACTTTAAATATACGTTTTATTATAATATTGATGTAGTAATACGTTTAAGGGAAAGTTTTAAAAAACCCAACAAACTATTTGATTTTGAATGATTAATTTTTAAACTATTTTTTTGAATAATAAAACTCGTAAACTTTCTAAAACTGGTTAATACATCTTTGTAAT
Organism: Saussurea involucrata; assembly: GCA_033807775.1. Lineage (NCBI taxonomy): Eukaryota > Viridiplantae > Streptophyta > Magnoliopsida > Asterales > Asteraceae > Saussurea > Saussurea involucrata. Next base: position 83,589,341 of record CM066313.1, read on the forward strand.
TAGTAAAAAACAGGTTAATGTGATACAAATTTGAGAACATATAATTTTTTTACAAAGTATATTCTTTAACTTTTTTTAACAAATAAATGTGAAACTTTTTTTGAACAAAAAATATATTAATCCTCTAAAAGTGTAGCAATAGATTTACAAGACAATTCTAGATGTTTTAAGTTTTAACAAGTTTTTTAAGAAACTTTTAAAATAAAGTGTCGTATTAACTATTTTTTTTTGGAAGGGTATCCGAGGACATTGCCCCGACTAATCCCGGCAAGGTGAGGCGATTGCCCCAGCTGCTAAAGCGTGCAACTCTGAGTTTATCCCCAGTGGCCACAAGTTGGAAGCGTCTGGATTCGAACTTGGGGTAGATGGGTTACTAGTCACATCCCCCACAAGCCTTAACCAGTACGCCACAAGCCTTGTAGTTCGTATTAACTATTTTATACGACACTTTTTGAAAAGTGTTCTATAACTCTTATAAAAAGATGGGTTTATAGGACATTTATCAAAAATGTCCTATAAATTAGATAATAGAGCAATTTATTTTAAAGGCGTTCCAAAAAACTTGTTAAAACGCCTAAAAGCTTCCTATAAGCCTATTGAAACGCTATTAGATAGGACGCTTTATAGATAGTTTGGTTATATAGATGATAACTCTCATTTTGAGCGTTATTTACACATCATTTGTGTGAGTTTTTCTTCCGTTTTAGTTGTATTTTTTTATTTATGTGTTCGTATTTTTCCTTTTGTTAATTTATTTTTATTTGGAGTTGTTGAGGATGTTTGATGGTTTTTTGCATCAATTTTTGAGGTTTAATAATTGTGCAGCGATGCCCACAGTGTGCCCACTGTGGACACGGACGTATATTGCTATTATCCAGCGGGCAAAGCGATTAACTGGGTAATAAAAGGGCATCCAAAGCTGGCATTCTAGTGCAGAAAAACTCAGCAAAACCATGGGCTCTAGATGGTGGTTTTGGTATTACCTTTTGGATAATAGCATTTTATTCATTGGGTAATATGTGCAAGTGGGATTATAAAAGGAGAGACTTGGATTGGTTGAAGGGAGGAAAAAAACACCAATTACTCAGCTGTAGTTTACTTTCATTTCCAGAATTTAGTTCCTCTTCTTGTTTCCTAAAAACTTGAAGAGTTGTAGCATTTACTTCCATGTAGTTATAATTGTAATTTCTGCCCACAGTGAGTTACTGTGGGCATCGTTTTTATATTTATGCAAGTACTTTTTATGTATTCTCTTCATCTTTTTATGTCTTTCTTTTTAATTATTAGCTAAGCACCTTTGGGTGTGGGTGTGAACAAACTTGAGACTAGTAGGCAACACTTGGGTGTGGCCATTTGTTACTAACTCTCGAGATTGGTCACTTGAGTCGAGACTTAAACTCAATGCGGATAAGCCGATCACTTTGATGTGTTAATATTAGATCTTAGACCTCGAGAGGGGCGGATTCGAAATACGGCTTAAGTGATGCACAAAGATTTGAGAGAGTCTTTGATAACCACGTCGAGAGGCGGGTTTTGTATGATTTATTAAGGTTCAAACGCCGGTCGAGATTTATATCACAAAGAGATTTGGGTGTAAATCTCCATATTGGTAGAACTTGACGTTTAGAGTCAAACTTAATTAAATCGGCAAGATCGGGAGTCGGTAACAATGAACACTTTTTGGAAACTTTGTAGGACCGATTTTTAAATCGCATCATTTCGAGAGATCGGGCTTTTTATGACTTTTCGTGCTACAAAGCAACTAACCATCTTGTTACTACAAAAATCTCAAGGAAACTTACACCCATACCCATTTTTAATTATTCAAAAGTTTAATCATTTTCCAAACAAAAAATATTTTATTAGTCTCTCATTGAAATCGGTGTATTCTCGATTTAGGACTCGAAACTTTGAAGTCCAATCCCTGTGGATACGATCTCGGTATATTTACCACTTTATTACTTGTAGCGATCCCATTGTCGGTATATACTTGTGCCTTCATTGTGGAATTATTGTGTCCATATTTTGGATACACAATATTTAGCTACCAAGTTTTTGGCGCCGTTGCCGGGGATTGGCGTATTTCCAAAGTTTTTTGAGTTATAAGTTGAGTTTTTCATTGGTTTTTCTTCCACCAAAATGGAAGGTTTTAGTTGGGATGCCCCGTATTTTAATTCTTTCAATTATTCATGGGAACAACATCCTAATTTTTTGGAAAATATTCAAGATGATGACACCAACACTTCATTTTCACCTCCCCGTCAAGATTGGAATGACACGTTTATAAATACATTTGAACAATCTTGGGAGGCGAATTTTGATTATTTTCATGAATTTCAAGGGAGTGATCCTCACCATGGGTTTACGTCCTTTGTTTCCAACAACCCACCTAAGAATATTTTTGAACAACCCGAACCGTCTCGCTCTTTTGAAACTTTTTCCCCAAGCTTAATAGAAAATTTTACAACATTTTTGGGAAATTTCACATCCTCTTTTGAAGGCTTAAATACTAAGATGGGACACCTAGTCGACGAGTTGAAAAATCAAAGTCAAGGTTCCTTACCAAGTGATAATGAAAAATCAAAATGTATTGGTAAGGATGAGAGTGATGTTGAGAAAGAGTTGGAGATTTGTGAGGCAAATTTCAAGCACAAGAGCAAACCTTCTTTACTCCCTAATAGTAAAGAGGTGCTTCAAAATGCTAAAATTCCTAACTTATTAATTTTTGCTCATTTTGTGCAGCCTTCTTTTTGTGATCACAATGCTCCTACCGGGATCATGCCATGGACCGTTGGGAGGATTTGTGTGATCAAAAGCTCGGAAATTTTGCCTAGATCGTGTTCTTTGGGTGGTAGAATTGTTGGAAGAAACTTTGGTATGGTGGAGGTGTCTATAATCTTGAACCCACTCCACTTTTTGAAGATGCACATGTGGGGTGGTGAACCACATCCTACATAACCTTGATGCAAACTTATCTTCTTACTCTCAACTCCAATTTTGTGTTTTTATTTTACATCTTTTGTGTGTGTGGTTTGAGTCTCTTCATTTTCGACTAGTATCAAGAGTTTCTTGGGATAAAAAAAAAGAAAAAAAAACAACAAAAAAATATCATGCATCTTATATCCTTTGATTTTAAGTTTCATAGTTTGAATAACTTTTTTCACCACTCGCAGATTTCTAGAACTAAGCAACCAATTCCCCGGTATACAAATTGATTAAACTTTCATACTCTAGAAATGACATGGGCCTTCTTTCTAAACACTTGGCCGATACACTTTTTCTTTGTTGCCTTACCCAAGCCTTTGAGTCTTACTATTCCCTCCACAATGAAGATATTAAGTATTTTAAATTTGGGAGGAAACTCAAGTGTTAAAAAAAGAGCTACATCCTTCGAAAAATTGGAAGGATAAAAAAAATATATAAATAGCTGAGATTGACACGTTGGGGAAAACAAAGTTGGGCATTACACATCAAACACGTAGTAGAAATATTTTTTTGTGTAACCTAAAAAGACAAGTTTGGGGGAAGATGAAAAATGTAAGAAAAGTGAGAAATCATAAACACTAACCCTTCAAAGTCCCGTGGATCTAGGTTTGCAAAGTCAATTATCATAAGATGGGTGAATTATAGCTTAACCTATGGAAATCAAAGTGCGATAAAAAGAACGAAGTGGAAAAATTACGAAAAACTATGGATATTTTCAATCAAGGGATTTAAGATGCAAAATAAAAAAAAAAGAAAAAATGAAGATCCTAGTTGTGATACTTAGTCTTTTTGCGTATTTTGAATTTTCAGTTGTTTTTATATTTGTCATTTTCGTTACTTGGGGACAAGTAACAAGTTAAGTTTGGGGGTGTGATAACTCTCATTTTGAGCGTTATTTACACATCATTTGTGTGAGTTTTTCTTCCGTTTTAGTTGTATTTTTTTATTTATGTGTTCGTATTTTTCCTTTTGTTAATTTATTTTTATTTGGAGTTTGTTGAGGATGTTTGATGGTTTTTTGCATCAATTTTTGAGGTTTAATAATTGTGCAGCGATGCCCACAGTGTGCCCACTGTGGGCACGGACGGATATTGCTATTATCCAGCGGGCAAAGCGATTAACTGGGTAATAAAAGGGCATCCAAAGCTGGCATTCTAGTGCTGAAAAACTCAGCAAAACCATGGGCTCTAGATGGTGGTTTTGGTATTACCTTTTGGATAATAGCATTTTATTCATTGGGTAATATGTGCAAGTGGGATTATAAAAGGAGAGACTTGGATTGGTTGAAGGGAGGAAAAAAACACCAATTACTCAGCTGTAGTTTACTTTCATTTCCAGAATTTAGTTCCTCTTCTTGTTTCCTAAAAACTTGAAGAGTTGTAGCATTTACTTCCATGTAGTTATAATTGTAATTTCTGCCCACAGTGAGTTACTGTGGGCATCGTTTTTATATTTATGCAAGTACTTTTTATGTATTCTCTTCATCTTTTTATGTCTTTCTTTTTAATTATTAGCTAAGCACCTTTGGGTGTGGGTGTGAACAAACTTGAGACTAGTAGGCAACACTTGGGTGTGGCCATTTGTTACTAACTCTCGAGATTGGTCACTTGAGTCAAGACTTAAACTCAATGCGGATAAGTCGATCACTTTGATGTGTTAATATTAGATCTTAGACCTCGAGAGGGGCGGATTCGAAATACGGCTTAAGTGATGCACAAAGATTTGAGAGAGTCTTTGATAACCACGTCGAGAGGCGGGTTTTGTATGATTTATTAAGGTTCAAACGCCGGTCGAGATTTATATCACAAAGAGATTTGGGTGTAAATCTCCATATTGGTAGAACTTGACGTTTAGAGTCAAACTTAATTAAATCGGCAAGATCGGGAGTCGGTAACAATGAACACTTTTTGGAAACTTTGTAGGACCGATTTTTAAATCTCATCATTTCGAGAGATCGGGCTTTTTATGACTTTTCGTGCTACAAAGCAACTAACCATCTTGTTACTACAAAAATCTCAAGGAAACTTACACCCATACCCATTTTTAATTATTCAAAAGTTTAATCATTTTCCAAACAAAAAATATTTTATTAGTCTCTCATTGAAATCGGTGTATTCTCGATTTAGGACTCGAAACTTTGAAGTCCAATCCCTGTGGATACGATCTCGGTATATTTACCACTTTATTACTTGTAGCGATCCCATTGTCGGTATATACTTGTGCCTTCATTGTGGAATTATTGTGTCCATATTTTGGATACACAATATTTAGCTACCAATAGACCTAAGTTCTCTAAAATATTATATTAGAACGCTTAAACAATTTAGGCATCCTATAAAGCCAATGTTGTTGTAGTGTCACCACAATGGACACATTCGACATTACTTGCTCTCGTTTGATGCTATGCCTTTAATTTCCGTTCTTTTAATTCATTTCTTTATGTTATCGTACACAAAACATGGTTTTTCGACGATGCATACACTTAATTTGTAGTAACAAGTTAAAAAACACAAAGAAGGTGCACAAATCACATAATTCAGTTACAGTTTATGGCGAACTCCAACGCCTTTTTTGCTCGTCAAAGCTACCAATAACAGCCGATTGATTTCGACTTGCAAGATTATCTGCAAAGATATCGTAACACAATACATGATTGAAGTCCTCCAATACTTTGATGAATCTTTTGGTTTTTTCTGTGTCAACAGTAACTTCTCCATCCCTCGATAAATTTCCATTGGCATGGACCTTCAGATGCTTCACTTCGAAGGTCAAATTTAGAAGTTGTTGATCATCGGCCAAAATAATTGCGCCTAAAATCTCTCCAATGAACGTATCCTGCAATATATACCATTCAGCATTTTAGATGTCTAAATGTACTAATAGATTGTTTGGAAAACCTAAAAAAAACCGGAAAACTGAGGAACACCCTGGTAGTCTTTCATCCGGACGGTATGCACTTGTGCATACAAGTAATTTGTAACATGCACACGTGTATATGCACAAATGCATAATGCACATGGGCATAAAAACCATAAAACAACTTAATTTATTTGTATGCACAAGTGCATACCGTCCAGATGAAGGACTACCAGAGTGTTCTTCAGTTTTCCGTTTTTTGAGGTTTTCCCTTAACCCTCCCTCTAGATTGTTTTATAGGACCAAAACACATGTACAACATGCTATTAAGGATGTTATAACGTATTTGGTCACCCTAACAAATATTTACGAACACTCCTGAAATAAAATGTTCTATTAGTTTTCTATGACATTTTTAGAAGTGTCAACACATCTTTTCTTATAGAACATTTGTTTTTTTTTCATAAAAATGTTTTCAAATAATTTTGTATCAAAAGACTAATAGAAGTATGATTTTTTTTAAATTGTTCAAAAAATCTTGTTAGGACGTCCAAAAACTTCTTATCTTTCCTATCAACTTATAGTACCTCTGCATTTTGGTCCTATAAAGTTAAGTTCCATAAAGTAGTCTATTATGACATATAGACATATTTGAGAATGATTTTGTTGTAGTGCATAAGTTCCAATGCAACTAAGGGTTGTGCGAATGCAATACCATATGTCGATATCTGTGATGCTTTTGTTGTAAGCGATCAAGCTTCGTTAGCAAACGTAGAGTGAAAAGAGCTTCTGATGTGTTCTTCTGTTTTAGTCTTTGTATGATCTCTGGAAATGCGTAGAGTTTACGCTGCATACGAAGAGGAACAAGCGTGATATCAAGTGATGATGCGAACACTGTCTTTGTAGCCAAAGGGTCGAGAAACATGTTTAGTTCGGCATACTTGTTTGAAGGAATATTGATCACATTTCCTTTCTCTTCGTCGTTTTTCGAGTAGATATGCCCACCAAGTATAAATACTTCCTGTAATTTATGTATTAGATCCGTACCAAATTTATATACTGTGGGTTCATTTGAGAACCGTAAATATCTTAAAAACCATGAGAACCAATGAATATCATGAATATTTTCATTTTGAATATTATGAATAGCATTCATTATGAATAGCATTCATTATGAATATCATGATTAGTATTCTCATAATTCTCATGATATTTACGGTTTTCAAATGAATTTCCTCGGAATTATATAACCGTTGATCATATGAAGAATATGATCAAACCTAACTCACATGAATGATCGAGCTAGAATTTGTGTCCGAAAGTAGAATGTTGGCTAAATTTGTCAACGGTCCGTTGGTCAAGATAGTGATTTTAGATCCTTGATCGATGGATTTCACTAGCGATCTCCAAACTTCTAGCGCTAATGGTTGTCTAAGTTTAGGGAAATCGGTATCACGAGGAGCTCCAAATTCGACAGAATTTTCCGCTGTGTACCTGCAAATAAACCAATCAAAGCCTTGTTTTCTAAAAATTCGATTTGTTTTTGTAAGAAACTTTTTCAAATGATGTTATATAAAAAGATTAATAAGATGTTTAACTACAAAAGTGACTTAAAAAACTTGTTAGCACGCTAAAAAGTCCTATCTGGTACTTACTGTAACACATTTACATAGGACACGCAATTGTCCTATAAAACATAAGTTTTATAAAATTGTCTATTATAACATTTAGACATAGTACCTTCTTGGGCTCCTTGGTAAATCGCGAGCAAGTCCATAGAGAGTGTCAGAGTCCAATCGGCCACCATTTCCGTGTGGGATAGCCTTGGAATACTTGCAATCACCAACATTGGGGTTATTCGGATGAGACTGGTTCAAACCAAACGAATCCCCTAAACCAACAACGATATCATTGCGACCCATCATATGTAACAAATCGTAGACCACATCTATCGTTGTTGCATCCGCCCAACCACTACTGGTTACTAGTATTGCCTGCAATAAAATGAAGCCATTGCACCTTAGACCATCACATCAGCCTTGCAATAACATCTCACACATCAATGAAAGACCAAACGTTTTTCTAAAGTGGTCTCTACTGCCACATCATCAACTACTTTATAATTTATATTCACATATTTTAATAATTTTTAATATCACATGACAATGCCATGTCATTTTGCAAAGCCTCTAGCAAGATGGATGTGTATGCACCTTACTCCACACGTTCATCTAACACTACAACAAACTAGGTTTATAGGACGTGTCAAAAGTGTCCAAATACTATAATATTCCGTTTTATTGGACTTAACTTTATATGAACAAACACTGTTTGTCATATATAACTAAAGATGTTAAGTTGATAGGACGTATTTGTACGTCCTAACAATTTTTAAGGACGTTTTTAGTTTTTTATAGAGTATTTTTGATAAATGTCTTAGGACCAAATGGACTAAAAAACAAGATACTTTTTCAAATAAGTTGATATAAAACATAACGCTTTATTTCAAATTTGTCGTAAAAAATTGGTTAGGACGCCTATCAACTTATTACAATACATTCATATGTGACAACATAATTGTTTGATTATATATATCAAGAAGTCACACTGAACAATTTATTATGACATTTAGACATAATACGATCACATTACCTTGAGGTTGATCTCTTCAACGGGTTCTTTGAGGAGATAAAAGAGAGCCAAGAAATCTCCGGGACTCATATCCATATCGAACACAACAATCTTTCCGAGTTTCTTCCCTTTGAAATCTGGTTTGTAGAAAACTTCCTTGTAATGAGGGAATTGAGACGTGAAATTGAATCGGCCTCTATTTGGAGGCCGGTTTAGTACCTGAATCGTTAGAAATATTTTATTACATCATATATTTCGACTTAATTCAAAATGTAGCTAGATCATGATAATTAAGACGAGGTTCAAAATGTTTAATCAAGGTTGTGGCGTAGTGGTTAAGGTTCCGGCGGATGTAGTGGAATATCCCATCTGCCTAGGGTTCGAATCCAGGCGTACACAACAATTGTGGCCACTGAGTTTACTCAATGGCTGATGTCTTGGCAAAACAGTCTTGTAATCATAATTTACCAATGGATTAGTCTAGGCATAGCCTGTGACACCCTTCTAAAAAGAAGACGAGGTTCAGAATGTTAGAAAAAAGCTTGGCAATTGCCTGCATATACAAGAAGAATATGAAGGAAAACCAGATACCACAGTTATCAACTTACGTCGAGAAAATTGACATAAAATTCTCTGTCCAATGAGCTCGTTTTGTCGACATTTGGTTTTGCTCGAGTAGCAACCAATACGCGCATAGAGTCTGGTCCAGTGACTTCTTCCGTGTAACCATCCTGAAAGAAAGCATTACAACAATAGTTAAAAGTTATTAAGCAACATGAGATCGATAAGATCACCATTGGGTTGTTATTAATTATATATGCGTGTTTCACCGAAACGATATCAGGTTTATAAGATGTAGAAAATGTCAAATTGTCCTAATAGACTGTTTTATTATACAACCAAAAAATAAATCGAACTATCTAAAGCTATACCATAAGTTGTTTTGGGTGTATTAACAAGTGTTCTAGAACATTTTAAAAATAAGACGCCGCGTTAGCTATTTTATATACACACATCTTTTTTCTAGAACATTGTAGTGTCTTAAAAAAATAGAACTTTTTATTCCAAAAATGTAATATGAACTTGTTAACACTTTCAAAACCGTCCAATAAAAACTTATTTTAACACCTTTAATTAGATACATGCTTTATTGTTTTGTTCCATAAAACACTCTATTAGAACACTTAGGGGGGCGTTTGGTTCATTTTAAGGAATGAGCATGAAAATGAAAATGAGAATGAGAATAGGAATGGGAATGGGAATGCAATTGAATGGGAATATGAATGAACATTGCATTGATGTTGTTTGATTAAACCAATATAAACAAAAAAAATTGTTTTATAAAATATTTTTAATACAAATATGTGTCGTCCAACATAAAAATTAAACTTATGTTTCATTCAACATCGAAAGATGAAGGGGCATATGGGGAAAACGGCTGAGCAGGAATAAGATTCCATTCCCTTTAATTTGGTCAGGTACGGACACTAATGAGTTTGGGGTAATGAGTCCATTATATTATATTAAACCAAACCACAATTTTTATTATCATTCATATTCCTTACCCCTCATTACCCCCCAACACATTTTTTGGCATCCTATAAACTCAACACTTTGTTGCAATTTTTACACGATTGAATTGAATTACCTTACATATCCCAGTCCCGTTCTCACGGAGGCAAAACGGATCTTGAATGCCTGTTTGAACATGACCACTATGAACTCCATTTTTCTGCAACTTGAATTTTGAGATCTTCGGGCCGTCTATGAGATTATTCGAGTCATCAGATATACCATAAGGTTTGTTCGAGGTAATCACAGTGATATTCATATACTCAATTTCAGCGAATTCATTTTTCTCATGTTCTTGTATGTTACGCATAGATGATGTAGCGACTCCCGACATAAATGAATCCCACATGAAATAACTCTGTGGAAACATGGTCAAGATATAGATTTAAAAACTGTTCATATATGAACCGATCAATACTCATAATCGATGAACATCTAAAAACCAATTAATTACCGTAAAGAATTGATCATCAAACCAAGTATCACGGGCAATCTTCAAAGACTTAAACACATATTGCGCTTCATATGTATGTTGATTGCGCTAAAATGTCTCGAAGAACTCTTGAGTAATGGGAATCGTATTAGTAGCATCCAAGGGAACAAGGGTGTCCGGAATCCCAGAATGAATAACCTGCAAACAAACCCGAGCTAAATCAAATTAATAAATTATCATTTTGGATTGAATTTAGGGTTTAAGGTTTAGGGTTTAAGAATACCTGATTTGCAGCAAAGGGGTCACCAAAGAAGTTAAACTCAGCATAAGGATTACTTCTAAAGGCTGTGAACATGTTACCATGGTCACCACACTGCTGAGGTTGGCAAGATGTGTCATTTTTGGGACAACAACCAGTTGGGTTCTTGGACCTCACACCACCACCCATGATATAAATATGCTTCACATTTTTCTTTAAATGTGGATTCATCATTAGAAAAATACCAAAATTTGTGTGAATTCCTATCATAAATACACTAACAGGACCATCGGATATGGTCTTGATCAGTACTTCTTGCGTAGTAGGTTGTCGAAGAGGCGAGTATCTCCGGCTTCCCTAGTAGAAATCTAAAGAACAACCTTCAAGTCACAAACTCACAATTATACATCAACACGATCCATTTTGGTTGTTGGAGTCTCATATCGGCTAAACACGTACTATTAAACATATAGGCGAACGAGCGTGTGAGAAGAAAAGTTAGTAAGGTGAGAGCGTAAGAATGGATCTGGACCCTTGATCATTTTTAATCTTAAACCCACCTATGAATCGTGCTTGATATGAGAATTGATTCGACGGTGCATGTCATTCTAATGTGCATCCAAGGGTGTAGATCCCTTACTACGTTTCTCAACATAACTTCCCATCTTACCGGAACCCAACCCTAAACTTATATATATATATATATATAGAGAGAGAGAGAGAGAAGATCGAACGAGAATGCTAACTATTTTAAGAGAATATGAAAATGGTCAAATCGTATGCAAAACCATATTTGATTTTACATTAACGGTAAAAGAAAGGTGTGCGGGCAACTTTGGCCGCAATTTTAGGTCGCGGGGCAAAGTCGGGTGAATAGCATATGATTTTGTACATGATGTTAGTGTAAAATCACATGTGATTCCACCGTCTTCTTAGGTACTTTCTCATTTGAATCCGACTCAATGTAGCACACACAAACCTTAACTTTAAGGGGTTTCACGTATCCTAACATTGGTACGTAATTCTTCATTTTCATATTGCAATGCAACGGAAAAACACCATCATCATAATAATAATAATACCTGTGGAAGAAAGCTTCTTCGCAAGCCATAATTTGTATCGATATCTAATCTTCCTCCACCTCCGACGGGAATGGCTTGTCTATACTCATGTAGTATTAATTATTCCATTAAAATTAATTAATCTATGGTTAACAGCATTAATAGTCAACCAAAATGCATATATATATATATATATATATATATATATATATACCTGATCAATTATAGGAAGATAGCCACCAACATTAGGTAGGATTGTACCATCTTGGAGGATTCCACCCTCACCTCCAACACCAACAGCAATATCATCTCGGCCCATCATGTAAAGCATATCATATATTTGATTTGCAGCATGCCCACCATTCGTCTATGAATTCACGTTCACAGTTATAGCCTGCACTTTCCATTTATCTGGTAAAAACACAAAACACACACACACACACACTCTCTCTCTCTCTCTCACACACACACACACACACATATATATATATATATATATATATATAGAGGGAAGGTCATGTTCGAACGAGAATAATGATCATATAAGAAAACACAAAAAGCGGTAAAGTTACGTGTGATTTTACACTAAAAATCACATGTAATGCACATGACGCAGGTCTTGTCTTGACCGAGTTATGTAATCACATGTGATTTTAGTGAAAAAACATATATGATTTGATCATTCTGTATTTTTTTAACTGACCATATTGTCGTTTGAATACCTCCCTATCTATATATATTATGTTATTTATTATTAAATAATTCAATAGGGTAATTAATTTAGTAATAAAAGTACAAACTATAATTTTTTTTATTATTTTATTACACCCGTATAAATAGGAAAGCCATAATTCCATCATAAAAAGTATTAATTAATTGTTTAGGATGTGTATCTACGTCCTTACATAAATTTTAAGTGATTTATAGTTTCTTTAGTTTTTTATTTTATGGGCCGTTTACCTAATTACTTACTCGGGAAAGTGCTTACCTGAAAAATTCAACACTATCACTTACTTCTCGGATAAGATTTTAGTCCACCAAAATGACATCGTATGAAACAATTTAGCCGGTAAGCGCTAACCGTGGTAAGAGCCGTCACATTCATTTACCGGGTAAGACTCTCGGTCCTTGAGATTATATATATATATATATATACACATATATATAAAATAGATTTGGGATCATGTGAGACCAATTTATTTTCATGAGACATTCAAGACTACAATTTTATACTTGAAACTTCACAGTAAAACACTGTGAAGGTAACTTTCACAGTGTTTTTGTTGTGAACGTTCAAATCTTTTAACCTTCACAATGTTTTACCGTGAAGTTTGTTAGTGCTTAATATTGATTGTACCAAGTAGAGAGACCTATTTTGTAATAGGGACATAGTTATCCCTAGGTATATAATGTTTGCTAATTTCCTCTTTGGGAAATTAGGTCATCTTACACACACTTGCCACACACACAAGAATTGCATTCCAATCATATTGTGAGCTATTTGATCTTTGAATGAATATAGAGATGGCTTCCTTTAATGTTTATCTTGATTGATTACTTGTTCTGGGATCACAATTGGTATCAGAGCTTGTATATCACTGATTTGATTAGGATTGATAGGGTTTTTGCAAAATTTGAGTGTTCTTCATATTTCTTCATCTTTTGGTTGATTTTAGCTATTAGAGTTCTTCTAATGGATTAGAATCGATCAAGGGTTGTTAGTAGACTAGTCCTGAGTGTTTTTATTCCACAAAATCACTAGGATTGTAGCTTAGATTGTGCATTTTCCCATTTTTCGGACTTTTATTTTCTACACTCTGTTTTGCATCGAAAAACCAGTTTCTGTTGGTTTTTGGACAAAATACGAAGCATTAAAGTTTCCCAGAATAGTGTCTCGAACCTGCGTACCAAATTTCAGCCTGTTCCGATTAGTTTTGAAGATTCGACTCAAGAACACCTTGAATCTTCATAACTATCGCAACTAGGGCTATACACGAACCAAACGAACACAACCAGAGGCTTGTTCATGTTCGTTCGTTTAACTTAACCGAACAAACGAACGAACACGAACGGTAAACGAACGAAAATCTTTGTGTTCGTGTTCGTTCGTTTAGAAATCTAGTGTGTTCGTGTTCGTTTATGTTCGTTCGTTAACTACTAAACGAACATAAACGAACGGGCTAAACGAACATAAACGAACGGGCTTAAACGAACATAAGGAACCCAAACAGAAGGAACACAAGGTGAATATCTTGGGGTGCCCCAGTTAAAACTTTGCAATAGGTTCAAGCCATTAAGGCTCAAACCATCGAGTTCAAGCCATTAAGGCTCAAACCATCGGGTTTAAGCTGCTGCTGCTAGACTCAAACCACAACGAAACCAAACAAAAAAGCCAATATGAACCCACAGCCATAAGGCAAGGCTCAAGCCAATGGGCTTGAATCACCATTGTTGGCTCAAGGTTTGATATGCTAGAAAATGAAAGGGTAAGCTCATATTTATACTAGTGAATGGGAGCAAATTTAGTTGTTACTAGCGATGTGGGATGGGAAAAAATCCCATTTCCCTTTGATGGAGCTGTGGTTAGGCAAGGATTGTAAGGGTCTAAGGGATATGCTCCGACATCGAAATCTAAGTGAAAAACAAGGGGATGAAGGGTGTATAATTTGCTTGTTCCACTGAGAATCCAAATCCCACTTCCCTTTGTGTTTTTTTATTAATTATTTATAATTTGTCATCTATTTTCTATATAATTATTTTAATTATTTTTCAAAAAATGTGTGCTATATATTATATTGTTATTAATAAGTTATTAAGTTATTATGATTTGTAAACGAACATAAACGAACGAATTAACGGACATAAACGAACGAACGTAAACGAACATAAATGAACGAACGTTCACGAACATAAATGAACGAACGAGACATATGTTCATGTTCGTTCGTTTAACTAAACGAACGAAAAAAACTTGTTCATGTTCGTTCGTTTATTAAATAAACGACCATAAACGAATTTCCCGCCGAACGGTTCACGAACGGTTCGCTGAACGTTCGGTTCGTTTACAGCCCTAATCGCAACCCTCGAAGTCTCATAACTATCGCAACCCTCAAAGTCTCATAACTATCGCAAGTGTGAACAGTACCATATCGCAAGAGTCACTTGCGACAAGATTCTTATCGCAATCATCAGAGTTTGAACAGTAAACTATCGCAACCTTCTGTTGCGATAAGACCCCTTTTACCTTTGCGACAAGAATTCCTTATTGCGATATACTTTCTTATTGCGACAAGATTTCCTTATTGCGACAAGATTTTCCTTTTGCGACAAGTTTCTTATTGAGACAAGATTTTCCTATTGCGACAAGATTTATTATTGCGACAAGTTTTGTATTGCGACATCAGTTTATTGCGACAAGGGTTGGGTTGCGACAAGGGTTGGACTGCGACAATCATTGGGCTGCGACAAGACAGTGTGTTGAGACAAAAGTTTTTGTAATCAGTATTTCCTAATCAGACCATAACGATATTAAAAGATCAACGACAAGTAATCTAAAACATGACTGCCAGAGATATTTTGACCATAGGTTCAAAAGATAAACCGCCTGTTCTATTCCCTAAAGACTTTAAAATATGGAAAGACAAATTTCTTGACTATGTGGAACGACAAGAAAATGGGTCTCTAATCCATAATTCCTTGATGAACGGAATACAAGGAGAAGTTCGTGAAACAGACCCAGATGGCAACGTAAGAGTTCTTGAACCAACGGAATATACCGGTCAAGATTTGTTGAGACACAAAGCCGATAAAGCGGCTAGGTCACTGGTTATGCAAGCCTTAACCAATAACATATATCAGAAGGTTGACAGTCTGAGTGAAACGGGGAAAGGAATGTTTGATGAGCTGATCAAGTTGTATCAAGGTTCAGAAGTGGAAACTCAAATGAGAGTCTCAAACGTCATCAACAAATATGAGAATTTCAAGCAGAAGGATAGTGAGAATCTAGATGAAGCATATGATCGATTCACGACCATCATAAATGAACTCAGCAGATACAAGATAAAGAAATCCATCATCGAGACTAATGTGAAGTTCTTGAGCGTGCTTCAGCCTGAATGGAAGAAATATGCTCATAGAATGAAACAGAATTCTAAGTTGGATTCTCTTCCGCTTCAGCAGATGTTCGAAACTTTAAAGCAAGATGAGGATGATGCTGATCTGAAAAAGAAAAAGTTGATGAAAAAGGAGAAAAAGGATAAGAAGGAAAAGAAAACAGTTGTGTTTGAGAAGAAAGAAGAGGAGGATGAGTTTGAGAGTGAACCGTTAGCATTAATGTCAAGAAAGTATGCTGAAAAAGGTAAGAGCATTCAGAATGAGGATTATGGGATAGACCAGGATGATTTAGAAGAGTCAGAAGGTTTGAAACAGGCAATGATGCTTCTCTCAAGGGCCTTCCAGAGAAAGTTTGTGAAAACTCCGGGATGAAACAACCAACGTTACTCATCTGGTTCTAAAAACTTTGAGCACAAGAATCGGATCGAGTCATAGAAACAGCTTGACGATCAAAAGGAAGATGGTAGAAGGCCAGAGGTGAAGAAGTTTGGTGAAAGAAAAGATGAAGAACAAAAGTGCTATAACTGTGGTAAGTCCGGCAATTTCTCCAAAGAGTGCTGGAAACCGAAGGTAAAGAATTCCGACTACTACAAAAGGAAGGCGCTGTTGGCAGAGCAGAAGGTGTCTGGGATTGCACTGTTGGTGGAGGAAGAGTACTGGTTGGATCACACTGATGATGAAAGAGAAAATGAGGAGACGACTGCTTTAGCAAATATGTGCTTGATGAGCAGAGAAGGTGAGGAGTCAGAGGCTGATGCGGCGCCTGAGACAAATGAGGTAGATTCCTGCACCATTAATCACTTTGCTAATCAGTTTAAAGTCTTCCAATTAAAACAAGCTGACTTAGATGAGAAACTCAAAAATGCGCATAAAATAATAGAATCTCAAAGAAAGGCAATAACTGACCATAACAAGTTAAATGATGAGTTGAATAAGGAACGAGTTGAGATCGAACAATCTCGAACTTCTTTCCGAAAAAGAATGGATGAAATGGAAGAAAAGGTAAGAATGTCTGAAAAACGGAAGATTGAGCTTGAACAAATGTTGCAATCTTATAAAAATATTAATACCGAATTGTCTGAAAAAGCAAGTGATCTAGAAGCGAAGCTGTACAAACTTGGTCAATCTGAACAAACCATTTTCCTTAACAAGCCTAAGAACTTCAGATATTACAACTCGAAATGGGGTGTGGGATATGACAATCCTCATTATTTAGAAAATGCTTTGAAAAAGGCACCTTGTCTATACAAGTTTCAATGGCTTAAACTTCTAACCATAGAACCCAAATACAGAATCAAATGGCTTAATGAGGAAGAACAAGGGATTGAGGAAGAGATTAAAAGAAAGACAACAGTGACCATGCAACTTCCTTTTTATTATGATTCGGCAAATAGGAAGGCACTGCTTTGGGATAGGAAACAAACCTTGCCTAATGACTATTTTCAAAGCTATGTTGTTGAGCCACCAAAGAGAACTGTATCAAAACCCGCTTTTGAAGGAAAAACATATTACCCTCCTTTGGTACTCGAACAGAAGCTTGTCGATCTTGAGTTGAGTATTAAAAGCAAAATGGAAGAAGTCATAAATGACGATCAACTCGCTTTTGATATTGAAAAGGAAGTTATGCTAACTGTTTTGATAAATAGCAAGAGAGATAAGTCTGAAAAGGTTGTTTCTGAATCGTCAACAAAAATCTTTGAAGAAAAGAAGTCTCTTGAAATTAGATGTTTGAATCTTTCAAAACAAGTCTCTGATTTTCAGAAAATGTTATTTCTTGAAAAAGAAAATATTGAGAAAGAGAGGGAGAGGTTTAAGTTCGAAAGAAAATCTTTTGAATCTGAAAATGTTATACTTTCAAAGAAAATATCTGATTTAGAAAACATTTTGATCAAAGAGAGAAAAGATCTTGAGACTAATAGAGAGTACTTTCAGAATGAGATCTCAAGACTTATGGAAAAAATGTCAACTTTCTCCACTGAAGCTATGACAGAGTGGGCAAGTAAACTTCCCTCTGATTCAGACGCATTCCTCATGCAAAGCCTTCATGGGCAATACTATTTACAGAAGCATGACCGTGGATGACTTTGATGATTTTGGTCCCATTGAGATAGAGGAACAACCTGTTAATGAAAACTCTTATGATATCTTCCATAACTCTTCTTCCGATGACATTAAGGTTGATTGTGTTATTGACATTCCTCATGATGAGAAGGGTAAGAAAGCACAACAAAAAGAGGTTAAATTTGATTTTGGTGCTAAACTTCCGGATCATTCTGATTTTTTAATCAAGGAAGAGGAACCTAAGAAGAATTTATTCGAAGGGGAATCTTCTAAAACCGTTGAGAAAAAGAAAAAGAAGAAAAATAAGCGCAAATCTAAATCTTCTCGAGCTCAAAATTCCTACGCTTACGATTCTTATTTTGATTCCATTTCAGATCGTTATTTAAGAAACAACTCGCGGTTATAGTGGAGAATAAAGGAGTCCACACAGGATGTGGCCCAGAGAAAATCATCTAATGTCGCTTTTCATTCCAAGAAAAACACTTTTGTTTCTACTGTTAGTGATCATGTTGTTTCCAACAAACAAAAACTTGTTATTCCTTACAAGATTTCTTCAATGCAACAACTGATTAATTTAGCACATGATCAAATTTGTTGTTCTTCATGTGGTGTAGACGATTTCATCTGCAAGTCTGATTATTCTTCGTGGTTTGGTTATAATTTCTATGGTTCAAATCGTTTTTACTCAAATAGATATTATAACCACAACACTTCAAAGAAACATGTTAACCCAAAATCAGTTAATTCTCCTAACCCGAAAGGACCCAATTGGCAATGGGTACCTAAAACCGTTTAAATCCCATTTTGCAGCTTCGTCATGTGTGGTATTTGGATTCTGGTTGCTCAAAACACATGACAGGTAGAAAGGAGCTGTTGAGCAACTTTGTGGAACAGGATGGAGGGAGAGTTAAATTCGGGAATGATCAGTACTCTCCAATTCATGGGTTATGGAGATATAGTAACAGACACGTCAGGATTACCAAAGTGAATTATGTTGAAGGCTTAGGGCATAATTTATTTAGTATAGGTCAGTTTTGTGACAAAGACCTAGAAGTCCATTTCAAGAAGACTCTGTGTGCAGGTCTAACCGACGAAGGGAATGAACTTCTAGTTGGTTCTAGAAAGTCAAATATTTACACTATTGACCTATCAAAGATTAAGCCGAAGAACGATGTGTGTCTGATGTCTAAGGCAACAATGGAGAAGAGTTGGTTATGGCATAGACGACTATCTCATCTCAACTTTCGTTACATTCAAAAGCTAACGTTGGGTGATTTAGTTATAGGTCTACCGGTTCTGCAGTTTGAGAAAGACAACTTCTGTACTGCTTGTGAGAAGGGGAAGATAAAGCGAGCTCCTCACCCACCGAAACCTGAGCCTAGCACAAAGAAACCCTTGGAAATCCTTCATATGGATCTCCGTTGTCCGATGAAGACTCAGAGTATCAGTGCCAAACGATACGTATTAGTCATTGTAGATGATTATTCGAGATATACTTGGGTCAAGTTTCTTCGATCAAAAGATGAAACACCTGACTTGATCATCTCGTTAATCAAACAGCTTCAAGTGAATCGTCAACAAACAGTTCAGACTGTCAGGTCAGATAACAGGACATAATTCAAAAACAAGACTCTTGATGATTTCTTTACGTCATTAGGAATATCTCATCAGTATTATGCGGCTAGAACACCTCAGCAGAACGGAGTCGTTGAAAGACGGAACCGCACACTTGTTGAAGCCGCCAGAACGATGCTGTCCTATGCTGATCTACCTATGTTTCTGTGGGCTGAAGCTGTTTCAATGGCATGCTATATACAAAACCTTTCTATTATCCATCGTCGGTTTGGTAAAACTCCATATGAACTGATTAATAATAGAAAACCTGTAATACACTACTTTCGTGTTTTTGGTTGCAGGTGTGTTATGCTGAATGATAAGGACAACTTGAACAAATTCAGTCCTAAGGGTATTGAGGGCGTTTTTATCGGATACTCGCTCATGTCAAAAGCATACAGAGTCTATCTCAAGTCGTCCAGAACTGTGAAGGAAAGCATAAACGTCAAATTCGACGAAACTGAAGACACGGCTTCTGTGCAAAATAGTACAGAACCCGCAATATCAAGAATTCTAGCATCTGGACAAATCCGTCCAATGATGACTAGATCTTCAAACAAGGATCAAGCTTTCACTTCTAACTCTAAACCTAATGATCTTGATTTATTGTTTGAATATTTTTATGATGATTATTTTGGTAGTGATAAACCTTCTTCATCTATAAATAACAGGAGCAATGTTGCCACACCACCAGCTAATGCTACATTGTCAGGGACTTCACCGGTATTGACTACTCCTACAACTGGTGCAACAACTCCTGCTTCGTCTTCAAGTAACACGCATATGGCATCTCCACAAGCAATACAACGTGTATCCACGAATGGTGCCTCTTCGTCAGGTACAACTTCTAATGCCAACGGTGAGGACTCTGCAAGACAACCCGAGTCATCTTCTGATGCAATACCGGAGGCAGTTCCTATTGACTCTTCTGTCAATGAACCCGCCCGACAACCGGAACCTACCTTGACGATAGAGTTGAACTTTGACAAAGAACCCACCCATGTAGACCCCAATCACGGTGCTATAATTGTCCATCCTCATGCTACAAGATAGACTAAGAGTCACCCCATTGAACAAGTCATTGGTGACGTATCCGAACCTGTAAAGACAAGATCTGCAACGGCTAACGAAGTCCTTTTCGCGCTCTTTCTAAGTCAAGTTGAGCCTACAACAGTTCGACAAGCCTTAGAAGATCCGGATTGGATCATTGCCATGCAAGATGAGCTGAATTCTTTTGAAACATTGAACGTGTGGAGACTAGTTCCTAGACCCAAGGGTAAAACGGTAATGGGTACCAAGTGGGTCCTGAAGAATAAGAAAGATAAAGATGGGATTGTTGTGAGAAACAAAGCACGCCTTGTAGCGAAAGGGTATAGGCAACAAGAGGGAATCGATTACGATGAGACGTATGCACCGGTAGCTCGCATAGAGGCAATCCAAATGTTTCTTTCATATGCCGCTTTCAGAAACTTCACTGTCTATCAAATGGACGTGAAGACTGCTTTCTTGAACGGTGTCTTGAAAGAAGAAGTATATGTTTCTCAACCTGAGGGCTTTGTGGACAAAGATAAACCAGATCACGTCTACATTCTTGACAAAGCTCTCTACGGTCTCAAGCAAGCCCCTCGAGCCTGGTACGAAGTTTTATCTACCTTCCTATTTGGTGCTGGCTTTCGAAAAGGTAAAATCGACACAACTCTCTTCACTCTGCAAGAAAATGATGAGATCCTTCTGGTACAAATTTACGTTGATGATATTATATTTGGTTCAACTGACCCTGGATTGTGTACTTGGTTTTCGGGCTTTATGATGACTAGATTCCAGATGAGTACGATGGGAGAGATTAATTTCTTTCTTGGATTACAAGTCAAGCAATTCTCAACCGGTATCTTCATCAACCAATCAAAGTATGTGTTTGACATTTTGAAGAAATTGAAGATGGAAAACTGTTCCTCAATTGGTACACCTATGGCTCCTGGATCTAAAATTGGTCCGGATCCACATGGTGTAGATGTAGATGTTAAGAATTACAGAGGGATGATAGGCTCTTTAATGTACCTTACGGCAAGTCGTCCAGATATAATGTTTTCGAATTGTTTATGTGCAAGATTTCAGGCACAACTAAAGGAATCACATTATGGTGCTGTTAAAAGGATCTTTCGATATCTGAAGGGGACACCGTATCTTGGTCTGTGGTACCCAAATGGAACGGGATTCGAACTCACTGCATATTCTGATGCAGATCATGGAGGTAGTATGCTAGACCGAAAGAACACATCTGGTCATGTGCAGTTTTTGGGTGACAAACTAGTAAGTTGGTCTTCGAGGAAACAGAACTGTGTTTCAACATCAACTACGGAGGCAGAATATGTTGCTGCTGCCAGTTGTTGTTCACAGGTTCTGTGGATGAAAACTCAACTGATGGATTACGGCTTCAAGTACGAGAAGATCCCAATTCACTGTGATAGCAAGAGTGCAATTGGCATATCAACTAACCCGGTCCAGCATACAAAGACCAAACACATCGACATCAGGTATCATTTTATTAAAGATCATGTCGAAAAAGGTACGATTGAATTATACTTTGTCACAACTAAGTATCAACTTGCCGATCTCTTTACGAAAGCTTTGGATGAAAAACGTTTTAATTTCTTAGTATCCAAGCTCGGCATGTTGAACATGAAAGTTTAATATTCTATATTGATCATATAATGGATGGAAATATGTGTCTTTCAATCTAGTTATTTCTATCTAGATTGATACATTCAAATTTTCATCACATTCTATTCTCAATATAAGATATTTTATTTTCATGTCTTAGTTGTTTTTCATTGTTTATTCTGTTTGTCACTTTATATTCTTGTTATGATATCTATGTCTGCATACGGCGTGTTCATAGTCTCAGGGGGAGTACATTATAAGATTTATGCACAAGAATAGGGGGAGTGTGCATAACCGATTGATTTCATGTGCTCCTTACTTGACGATCACAAGGTATGTTCTCTAATTTGGTTTAGACACAAACTCTTAAATGATGAAAATCAATTTTTCAAAAACATACTTGCATTATTTAAGGGGGAGTGAAAATATTTCAAAAACCTTGCATGCTTAATCAATTGGAAGTTGGACATCTTCCAATGTGATAAAACCTTTTCAAAATTTTATCTGAAAATGTCCAAGTTCTTTTATCGCAACCTTCACTTGCGATATCTTAGTGAACAGTGTTTTGTCGCAACCTTCTGTTGCGATGACACCAAGAGGATTGCTTATCGCAACCATGCATTGCGATAAGGTCATGGAAACAGTGTCATGTCGCAACCTTCTGTTGCGATAAGATTATGAGGTTATCGCAATTCGTTCATTGCGACAACCTGACACGTGGCAGGTTAAACCTTTGGACCAATCTTGTGTTGCCACGTGTCACTGCATTTCAAAAATCATATAAATATGGGTTTTGACTTTTCAAACTTATCTCAACCAAAACCCATTTCTCTCTCACATCTGCTACTGAGCATCTCGACTTTCGAGGGATTTTTTTCGTGATTCCGTTTCGCACATTAGTCTCAGATCATCACAAAGGTATGGATTCCAAACTTTTACTCGATTTCGACCGTTAAATCGCATGTTACAGCCGTTTTTTAGGGTTTAGGGTTCGACTTCTTTGAAATATCTGCTTAAATCATGTGTTTGTGAAGTTAGAATGTCATAGGTTTCACTGTCGTAGTTAGTGCGAACCTAGTAGTGTGAGTTTTAACTTCAAAATGTGCGAAAAAGTCAAAACTGGGCCTGAACACTTAGGGTTATTTCGGTGTTCATCCATATCGCAACCAACTGTTCTTCAAACCTTCAAAACTATCGCAGTGGTCTTATGTTCATCCTTATCGCAACTGTGAGTTGCGACAAGATCTTATCTGTTATAGAATCAGATAGAAAGCCATGTTCTACTGGTACAGATGGGATTAGGATATATCGATGTAGCCTTACTGGTTTGGGAGAGTAAGTTCCAAGGGGTGCTCGACACCTAGCCCCTAAGGCCAACTGGTCTGGGATCGGCTGACCTAAATCCTGCTATAGAACCAAATAGAAAGTTACGTTTACGATGTATCTTAGTCTTAATAAACTTTTTGATTAAAAGATGCCAATGTGCACAAAAGAAAAGATGCCAATGAGCACAATATGAAAGATGCCTATGAGCACACATCTCTTGAAACTTGGGGAAAATACAAAGTCGCGATAAACCTGTAAATTTGTGAAAATTCTGATTTTGGACAAATAGTGTGAGTAAGAGCAAAGTATTCTTATATGTTTTAGAATTGCATATGTTTGTTGCGGATCATATTTCGCATGCTAGCACACCAAATAGATTTAATAAAGGGGTTGAAACTGAACATTTGTAACTTGATATGCAATGATGTCTTGTTTTTGAATCCAAACACATGCATTTGATGTCATTTGATTGAAAAATCTATTACATTTCATTAAATTGAATTTCTTTTGTTTGGTGTTCAAATGATTTAATGTTAGTAGTTATAAAATGTAGTTCAATGAATTTATTTTCCTTGTATAAAATTTCAAATACTGTGTTGTAATGAAATATAAGCATATTTTCAGGGGGAGAAAACAAATTGCTCCAGAATTCTTATTTTGAGGGGGAGCAAGGTCATTCATTAAGAAGGAGATTGTTTGTGATATTCAGGGACGTGACTGAAATTGACAAAGGTTTTCGATGCTCATGATGCTCACATTCATCGAAAAAGGGGGAGAAATGTTTAATTCAATTTCATATCAAAGAGCTGTAAAGTCAAAGATTCGAATGACAGGGGGAGAATTGTTTAAAGAAGATTCCGTTTCAAGATTGTAAAAGGAAAGGGGGAGAATTCTTCTTCAAGAGTTTAAGAGAAATCGATTGATCATCTTGTGATCTCTTTTTCTTAAACTTATGCTACATTGTAAATATCATTTCTGAAGCAAGAAAGTCTCAAGTCAAAGAAAGAAAAGGGGGAGAATTCTTCAAGAATTTAAGAAAAATCGATTGATCATCTTGATCTCTTTTTCTTAAATTTGGGCTAATCTGCACCAAAAATGCTTTGTGTGAAGAAACAAATTCTCCAAATCTTTTAAAGAAAATCCGTCAGATCCTCGTCTGAAGACTTTGTGACAATTTGACTTTGAGAAGCCATGATGAAGACCGAAGATTCTGAAGATCAAAGAAAGCCAAAGACTGCTGTTCTCAAATGTTTAAATCTTGAATCCAAGGGGGAGATTGTTAAGGCTAAAATATGTCTTCAAGATTTAATATAGACAGTCAAAGTCAAAGTCATTGTATAAAGTCAAAGTCTTTATAATTAGAGTTGTCAAAGTAGCTTAATAACTTGTTAGTCATAGGTATATAAGCTTTTTTTAGAGAGGGATGACATAACAATCATAACACTTAGAGCATAATTCACATCTTGTATCTTGGAGCTTATTGAATATCAAGATCTACTTTCTCTCTCTAGAATTTCTCTCTAATCTTGATAGATCTTGGAATAACATTATCGCAATCAATGTGTTGCGATAACCTCTTGTCACATACTTCACACTGCGATAACTCTTTGCCTGCGATAACTTTTCGGTGTGGGTTGCGATAAGCCCAAGACTTGGGGTATTTTTGAATTTTTTTCAAAGCAAAATTCAACTTTGGCACTGTTCTAAACTGTTAAGTGGTTCAGATGGCTCAACATGATGGGAACTCGTCGGATGAAAACACCATCATCCGTTCACATCGTTCTTCCCACCCGTTAGTCAATGCTCGGGACCGGGATGAAGAGATCTTCCCGAGGGGTTCTTTTCTGAGGTTTGATGATAACAACCATCATCTAGATCTTGCGGTTCCCTTCGACTATCAAATAATCATAGAGATCATCCGCGGCCATCCTCTACGAACTGCACTTACACGAGTCGAGCTTGTACCGGCCATTTATCTTCAACAATTCTGGGGTACAATTCAGTTCAATCTGACGCATCGTACACCACACTTCACAGCCAGAATTGATCATTTTGACGCCCGCATTACTCTACGAGGACTCAGACGTGCACTAAACCTTCCATATTCCGAGAACTTTGAGGATTTGGTTCCTGAAGAACAACTATTTGCCGATATCCGAAGTCTTGGATATCAACATCCAGACAACCATGTTCTTACCGGTTCATCACAGTTCAGACGCAACTATCTTTCGAGAGTATGGTACACACTATGCTCTATCTTTAATCGCTGTATGACCTCTAAACACACAGGCGTTGACAAGACGAACCTGCCTATCCTACGAATGTTCCATGCCTTTACATTTAACCGGAACATTGACTACGCTGTCCTACTTTGGAATGAACTTATTGAGCTAGTCGCGAATCAGGCTCGCCTGAAAAAGAAACGCAACTTTGTGCCCTATCAACGATTCTTCCAGATTCTGATTCATCAGATTATGGAAGACAATCAGGAGATTCCCCGACGTGTAGATGCTCCACGAGGCCCAAGCCAGTACATGCACTACCTACGAATGCCTAAGCACATAAAATTTGCTCACATCGCCGTTATCCGAGAAGACTTACTCGCATATGCTGACCAACAGTCCTGGGTAGTTCAGCAGTATAGGTTAGAAAAGGCATTGGTGGTCCAGCCAGAACCGGAGGGACATCCCCACGATGCAAACCTACTAGGAGGTGAGGGTCAAAATGTCGAGGGGGTTCAAGAACACATGGTTCTTGAACAACGAGAGGTGAGGAGACCTAAAAGAAAGAGAGTCGGGAGAAGATTAAGGACTGTTGGCCATGCAACTTCTTCAAGACCAGCTCAACCACCACCTCGACCTCGTCGTGTTCAGATTTTTGACGACGATATCTCTTGGAACTCAGCCGATGCTGCTGCCTCATCTTCTGATGATGAGGAAGCACCAGTATTTCCACCTTTTGATGATGATTTCAACAACGATGACTCCGATCATGACCCGCAGGCCCATCTAATTCCAAGGCATATGGGCCGGAGACCACGAGTCGTGAGTTCCGATGCTGATTCCACACGGAACATCGGATTCTCTGACACTGCTACTGATGCCGCGGGGCCTTCTAATGTAAACGAAGGAGTAGAAGTAGAAGTAGAAGTGGAAAATGTAGTTAGTGGTGAGGATAGAGGAAGAAAGGAATTGAGTGAAGCTGTGATAGAGTCGGATAAAGTTTTAACTGCCGACTCTCCCCAAACTGATCCAAGCCGGGTACCAACGAGCGTACGTCGCCGTTGCGTATTGAACAAGCCGTGGTGCACCCAGCCATGCATAGCACAGCCCCACCAAGCCACTCATCGGCCTCTCAACAGACCGGTGTTTCATTTGCCACAGGGGAATTAGCACAAAGTCTATCGGCGACACAATCGGTGTTTACTGGTATTGAAACAGGTAGGCTCCTTCCCCGGCCACTGACCTTCCTTCAACGATGTTGGTCCCGAAGGGCTATATAAGTTTGTAGAAGGGGGGGGGGGGGGTTGAATACAAACACACGTTTTTACTTTTCTAAATTGTTTATTGATAAATCAAGACAATTTACAACTTATTGCGGAACAAGATTAAGGATAAACCTAACCTTAACAAGTCTTGAGAAACACTAAGTTTCTTGCACTAGAAAGAGTTAAAGAAGATACGAATAATAACTTAACAATAAGAAATAAGAAGATGGTCCGAGCACACTTCCAAACTGAAGTAAGGATCTTCTTATATACTGCATGCATTTAATGCATGGCAGTATGGCTTTACACGTGGCAGCAGCTGAGTGGTTGCATGTCATTGACCTTTGTAGACAACCTTAGTAGCCACATGGTGCACAGTGTAGAATCAGAGTTGTTGTACGATTACAGACAAAAGGGATGTCCGTTCTGACAGTTCGTACGGAGACGTGCAAGGGAGGTAAGACAATAGTAACATGCAGGGAGACTTCATGATCAACTTTCATTTAGTCAGATCTTTATCAGCGAATGATAAAGTTCAGCGATTGCTGAAGTCTTCTACTTGATACTTCACGTTGAATGGACAGGTCTTGCTTCGCTGATATCCGCATCAGTTCATGAGTAGACTTGTCACTGGTTCTTGAGCTTGATCTTCGACTTCAGCGTAGAACTTTGGTTGACGTGAAACTTGTCTTCAGGGATCATAAGTAAACAACTAACTTATCAGCGATCATCTCATAGACTGAACAGGCTCAGAGCTATATGATGATGAACAATGTTCATTGAATATCTAATCTAAAGAGTGAGAGTTCCTATCAGCGGTACTGTAAAGTCTTAGTACTTATCAGCGATAGTGAAACTCTGATACATATTGTTTACTTACAATTTTCACTAAGTGTTTAAGAGAGGGTCATTATCAAATCACTGAGGGTTTGGATCAACAATCTCCCCCTATTTGATTATGACATAGCAACAGAGAAAATTGCTATTTAATGAAAACATAAGGATAAAAAGAACTCATAATATATTTGTCCCTTTTACTGTTTTCTTGGATCTTTTCAGTACTGATGGAGTAAAGTACATTCGCTGAAATTTTTCTTTAAACTTTGTAAAGATTACAGAGGGAAGTAGAAAAATTACAAGTACAGAAGATGTAGACAGATAAGGATAGAAAGAATTACAAGGCGATCCTATCCGTCAAAAGGTTCTTCCTTGATGAGAAGTTCATCGAGGGTCTTTGATGTGGGAATCATCCAGTCAGGGACATCTACTCCTTGATTCTTTTTGTTCAGAGCTTCTTCAAAAATCAAGGGCTTCAGGTGTCTAGCTTTAATGTCGCGTCTGACTTCACACCAGTATATGAGATCTCTGAGTTGTTCGATGGGAGTGATTGGAAGCTCAGAGATGCGTTGAAAGTGATGATTTCCTTGGTAGTCTAGAAAGAATATACCATAAGGATCACTTACAATTATGCCAGGAATGAAAGTTTCTCCAGGTGGTAGGGAGGTGTCAAGCGCTGAGAGATCAGCATCAGGGCCAAGAACTTCAGCACGAGAGAAACCAATACCTGTTTCATTCCGTATAGGAGGACCTGAGTCTGAGACTTTCTTTTCCTTTGCAGAGACTCTTCTTTGTTGAGGAGGAAGAAGAGTGGAAGGAGGAATATCCACAACAGAAGAAACCAAGTCGATCTGAGTATTTAAAATTTTCTCGACATGGCTCTTGAACTTTGAGCGCGATCCCTGAATGGCTAATTTCACTTCCAACCATTCAGAGAAACCAAACTTCTCTAAAGTAGTAGCATAGAGGGTTTGCTTGGTTTTGTCTTCTCTGAATACATCAATTTCAACAACATGAACGTCAACGAACAATCTTCCTCTGATGTTTACTTTGATGATTTTGGATGGTCGAGATTGATAATTCAGCATTTCTTTACACCATTTCAAAGTCGTATCAGATACTTTCGTCTTTTCTTCAACGATCCTTTGGGCATCATCCCATAGCTGACGTTGGACATCAATGGGAGTTCTTTTTCAGTGCGGGGTCTTTCACCGATTGTTGGACAAGCTGGATGGTGAGTTCTCTGTCTTTTTCTTCAGCTTCCCTTCTTTCAGTGATTAACCTTTCAGCTCTGAGGTAATCCTGGTATTCCTTTTGTGAAAGTCTGAACTTTGGAGGAATAGAAGGAAGTTGATCACGCTTCAGGATGATTCGCTGAACTTCGAATCTCTTGATCATTGCATCTCTCTTTTCTTGATCCTCTTCACTCAGCTTTTGAGGAGCCAAGGAAGGTCTGTTTTGGTGAGAGAGCTGTTGTTCTTTAGGTTCATCAGTCTCAGTGGTTAAATCCAAGACTGGGATTATTTCTTCAGCTCTTGTAGCTGGGATTATTCCTGGTGTAGTCGAAGGAGCTTCAGTGGGATCCTCAAACAGGGGAGAGGACTAGCTGAAACACAGCGATCGTTTAAGTAAGCAGAGTTGGGGAAGAAAGAGATAGAGAAAAGAATGTGGTTAAGTGTATAGACGTTTTATGGATAGAAGGATTGAGATTGAGAAGGGATAGAGGAGGGATGCAGTGTAAGGGAATAGGAGGTAGTGTACCTGACAAACTGGCTTTTGAAGCAAGATCATCAGATTGTCTTCTGCAGCAAGGCCTTTATTTTTGCCTTTGTCAGCTTCAGACGCTGCAGGCTTTGTCTTGGTCCGCTCCCCTGAAGGTTCGTTTATCGAAATCCCTTTAAGAGCTGTAGTCTTCTGAACAGACTTGATTTGCCAATGTTCCCCGGCAACGGCGCCAAAAACTTGACACGGGGTTTTCACACCCCGCGAATCTTACCGCAAGTGTACGGGTCGAAGTCAAGTAATAGTACTTGGAAAGTACGAGTATCGAATCACGGGGAACTAGGAACTAAATATCACAATTGCTATAAGGACTATTAATTGGACTGTCGAAATTGGAGGATTGGTTTTCGAACTCAATAATTGCAGAAAATAAAATCAAACAAACACAAGACAAACATAACAGCTTTAAAGACTTCGATAGAGAGAAAAGTTGAGGGTTGGACATCCTCCAGTTTTACACATGCAACCATTCAACTCAAAACATTTACCAGTTAATCCCCTTAATGATTCCCAAATCTTTTAAAGTCACCGTTGTTCTCTTTCAAGCCACAACGGGTTTTATTTTGAAAAGGATAAATTTAATCTCTCGATCTCACCTATGGATTCCAAAACACATTAAGTACTCGATTTTTGTTAAATTGGCTAGATTTTATCTCTCGATAATAACCTAACGGTTTAAATGGGACTAAAGCTTACTTGGTATATCTCTATCACCTTTTTGGGCTTTAGGCATGCAATTTCTAAGTCTATATAGCAGTTAATTCTCTCGAACTTAATTGCTAATCAACAAATCAATTGTAAACTGGCCAAATTCACAAAAGCGTTAAGAACAAAATCACATGCTTCCATTAATAAGGAGAAACTGATAAAAGTCCAAATCAATTCGTTACATGCTTAAAAACCGGATTCATTCCAACCCCCAACACGAACCGGTTAGTTCATGTCGGTGGTGGATTCAAACACAAGAGAGAAAGGTGCGAAAGTGTATGCAAACATGATTAAGAATGAAAAGATGAAATTGTGGTAACAAATGATGAAAACTCCCTCTTCTCGTGTCCGTCTCTACGTTCCGTCTTGAATGCACTCGTGATCGGCTCTGTATCGTGACCTCGAGGACTCCGAAAAGTCGCCCAAAATCGCCCCGAAACTGCTCTGGATCGTCTGCCGAAAGTTGGATACCGAAAAAGTGACCTAAATCCCGACTTAAAATACTGATTTTCGCGAAACAGTGGGTTACGCCACTTGCCACGCGACTTGCAATTCGCGTGGTAAGTCGCGCATGTCAATTTTGCAACGTGGGTTGTTTTCTGGTTCGCGGGTCGGGTCCTGGTTCGGTCGCGGGTCTTGGGCTTGGCTTTTGGGCTCCCGTTAGGCTTCGTTTTGACTCGTTTTGGGCTCTTTTTAGCTTCTTTTCTCGAGGAATGCCGCCTTTTAGATAACCTGTGTAAATCACTAGATAACCCGTAAAATACACGCCTTTTTACTTGAATACAAGCCAATCTCATTGGTTTGAGAACCGGAAATAACGCCAAAAAGTGGCGTTATCAACAACCCCAAACCGAGCGTTGCTTGTCCCCAAGCAAATTAGCGATAAAACAGAATTAAAGTACATATCAGTGAAAATTTAATAACTGCACAATTCCCAATCGGTACCAAGTGATGCATCAGTGATTTCCTATACCCGTGAATATCTATCTCACTCTCGCCTCATTCTCATTTCGTTTGACCTTTGACCTTCCATTGTGAGTTGAACTCGTGACCGTTCCGATTACATTAGGGTTAGACTAAGTCCGAACATACTAGGGAAAACATTTCGCCTCGACCCTACCTCACGGGGTACTCTCATTTCGCTCGAACCTAGGTTATCGCTCGTGTTGTCATGTTTAAGGAGGTTATGTACAAGAATACTCAAATTATTACATGACAACTCTAAGGAAAGACGCACAAATGTCCAAACTTTTGATCTCAGAAGGAATCAAATAACAAGACAGGGAATATCGGTAAAGGTGGTCATAGACTCTAATCACGTTTTCCAGAAGATCATCCAGGTCTTTACACGGGTTGTAACGGGGCTAAGGTTAAGAAACGAAGGGTAAAAGGATCAAAAATCCTCGGTGTGTCAATCATTGGCAATTCCGAACTTCTTTACTTCACTATCTATTACTTGGCCCTTTTCGTCACTATTGGAGTCGCTTTGACTCTCTTATTGTGCAGCTCTACATACTATCTAACTAACGGTGTTTATTTGCTTTTCGTTTTTTTTTTGGAACTTCATTGGTTGGGGCAACATTGGCCCCCTTTTCTATTTCTTGACTGGCCTGATTTCTTTCTTTTCCGCTCTATCTCTCTAAGTTCATTACTTCTTCCGATTGACACACTTTCGGATTGGGTTGGCTAAGGTTTATGGCTAAGGGTTTAATGATGGGTTTAGAAACGAAAAGGTGAGTGTTTGGTTGCAAAGTGGTTAATGGATATACATGAAAGGGTGAAAAGGGAACGATAGCCAAACTGGGTTTAAACAGAAACAAAATGCCTGGAATCATGTCTTAAGGTCCACACGATATGGTCTACTGTACCCTTACCTAATATCCCGACGTTCGTCTTTGCTACTCAATGCAATAATGTAGCGAGATCATTCTACATTCACGACAAGGAATTCAAAAAGTGTATAAGAATTACGTGTATGAATCCCTCGAAATGAAAAACGTATTATTAGGCTCAAAACTCAGTATCGGGTGGTCTCCACTAATGTCCCTAGTCATGTCCTTTCCCGGTCTTTCCCTAACGGTCACGTCACTATCACAAGATTCTTCCCACAATGGTTGGTCTCAATCATTCAAAACAAAAATTTTAGCTACTTTGATCTCGACACTCAGAAGTGTAGGAATTCTACGTGCATAACTTGGGCCCGATTGGGCAACCCCAAACCTTACCCATACATTGTCCCAATGTGCAAGTAAAGTTTTAGGTGATGCGACACAGTCATTGTGCAGTTATTAAAAGAACATGCAAGGTATTACGTATATAGCATAAAAAGACTACCCAAATTTTCTACAACTAGGCACCCCAAACCTAGGCCGTGGCCTAGGTTTGCCAAATAAAAGCCAAATAGAAACCAACCCCAAACCTCGGTAAAACTGAGGTTTGCACAGGGTCAAAAGCATTGAGTGTGTAGATGCGAAAGATGAGGCACCCCAAACCTAAGTGAAACTTAGGTTTGTTGCCTCTCGTTAAACTACTAAGGAATAAACATCATACACCACTCATTAAAAGCAAGGTTTAGAACGTACCTGTTTTGCCCGGCCGACTGAGATTCTCTTATAAGTTTCGAGCACTTAGAGGGGATGGAGGGAGCACACGCGCACACAACAGAAATAAAATCAAAAGACAAAAATGCAAGAAAAATTGAAACACACAAATGCAAGAAAGCAACAAAGATTTGCACGAAAAACGAATGAGAGCCAACAGGGGACTCCCGCGGTTTAGCCCGTGACTTACAAGTCGCGTGGCAAACCGCGTAACTCTCTGTCTCAGAAAACCAACAGGGTGCCCCGCGGCTTGCTGCGCGGTTTGCAAACCGCGTGGCAAGTCGTGTATGTCCCTGTTCGTTTTTCGCTTTTTTCGATTTTTCGATTTTTATGGCTTTTTCATTATTTAAACACACGCGTAAAACTAAAAATAAAGAACGGAAACTAACCTTGGTGGGTTGCCTCCCACCCAACGCCATATTTAAAGTTGTGGTACGACTGTGCGGTTTCAACTCGGCTCAGTATCCACGGAGTTGGATCGCCCACACCTGCGATTCTTCGCGGATTTCTCTTCTCCTTCTTCTCTTGCACCACTTCCTCTTTCCAGCAACTTGAATCTCACGTTCTCACCGCCAACTCGGAACGTGATCTCACCCTCTTCCATATCAATCAGAGCCCGGCTCGTGGCAAAAAATGATCGTCCCAATATGAGTGGAACCTCTTCATCTTCGTCTATATCGATCACCACGAAGTCTACCGGGAAGAAGAACTTACCAACCTTGACGAGCACATCTTCTATCACTCCGTAAGGATATCTGATCGACCTATCCGCAAGCTTTAACGTCATGTACGTTGGCTGCAATTCACCCAGTCCGAGTTTCCTAAAAACAAGGGGCATCAGATTAATACTTGCCCCTAAATCACATAGAACCTTATTAAAATTAAAACTGCCAATTTGAATAGGAATCGAGAAACTCCCTGGATTTTTAAGCTTTTGGGGCAGCTTATTCTGGAAAATCGCGCTGCACTCTTCAGTGAGTGCAACGGTGGCCTGGTGATCAAGTGCCCTCTTTTTGGAAAGGATCTCTTTCATGAATTTCATGTAAGAGGGCATTTGGGTGAGAGCATCTGCGAAAGGAATATTAATCGTTAGCTTTTTAAACACCTCTGAAAATTTAGAAAAATTAACCTGATCCTTATTTGCTTTCAGCCTGCTTGGGTAAGGCACTGTAGGTACCACCGGCTTGACCGGTGGTTGCTCTTGCTCCTTCACTTTTCTCTCGATCTCTTTCTCTCTCCTCGTACTCTCTTCATCAGCTTCACTCTCTTTATCAACTTCTAACTCACCCACATCTACCATCTCGGAATCTTCCTCGGCTCTCTTTGGGGAGGATTTGCTTACCGGGTTTCCAATCAACTCTTTGCCACTTCTCAGATGAATGGCATTGCAATGTTCTTGATTTCTCTTTTCAGCCATACTCGGGAAAGTACCAGCAGGTCGGGTTTGTAGGGCTTCAGAAATCTGCCCCACTTGCCTCTCGAGAATCTTTATTGCCGCGGTATTTTGTTCAGTTGCGGCTTTCACCGTATTCACCGTGCTCGCTAGCTCTCCGACCGTGCTGTCCATTTTTGACATGAACTTCATCATCATGTCTTCGAGGCCCGACTTCTTCTCCCCGGATGGTCCTTCGTTTCTTTGCTGAAAACCTGGAGGACGGTATACATTATTAGCATTAGGAAAATTAGATGAGTTAGAAAAATTACCTGACTGTGGTTGCCCGGGCTGATTCCATGAAAGATTGAGATGCTTTTTCCACCCCTCGTTATACGTGTTCGAGAAAGGATCATTTCTCGGTTGGTTCCGGTTTGCCACAAAATGGACTTGATCAGATTCTTGAATATTGCTTGCTTGCAAATGGCTCTTAATCGTTGCTAATTGGGTTTTGATCTCCTTCAGCTCATCCGATTCCCGAACACTCGCTACTCGTGCAATGGATGATCGTGGAGTGGAGTAGCTATGTTCGGCGAGGTTCTCGATCAGCTCGACTGCTTCTTCATAGGTTTTGTTCATGAGTGCCCCACCCGCTGCAGCAGTGATGTCATTCTTGAATTGCGGGTGAAGGCCTCCAAAGAACGTTTGGATTATGACCCACCCATGAAGACCGTTATGTGGACATTTCTTCAGCATGTCCTTATACCTCTCCCATGCCTCGTATAGCGTCTCTTGGTCCCATTGCGCGAAGTGCGTGATATCGGCCATTAACTGCGCAGTTCTTCCCGGTGGGAAGAATTTCTGGAGGAACGCTGCCTTCAGTTGTGCCCAAGTGGTGATAAGGTCTGATGGAAGGCCCTCTATCCAAATTTCTGCTCTTCCTTTTAGAGAGAAGCTGAAAAGTCTTAGCTTGATCGCATTCTGTTCCATCCCGTTGATTTTGAAGGTGCTGCAAATCCTCTCGAATGCACGAAGATGTGCATGAGGATCTTCGGTCGGTGCTCCTCCAAACTGATTCTGTTGTACCATTACGATGGTACTCGACTTGATTTCGAAATAATTATCCGCGGTGGTGGGTGGTTGAATACCTATGCGGGCCGCTGCCACATTCGGGTCGGCAAACGACCGCATAGGCACCCTTTCTGGAGGTGGTCTCTCGTCGCCCATATTCAATTGCTTTCTAGCTTTCGACTCTTTACGTAGGCGACGAGCAGTTCTCTCTATTTCCGGATCGAGTTCTTCAATTTCTTTCCCTCGGGCCGTCCTTGGCATAAACCAAGTGGTACCTGAAAAGAAAGAAAAACAAAGTCAGTAATCCAAAAAAAAACTGAAAGAGATGGAATAAAACACGAAATAAAAGAAATGTCCAATCTAATAACTCTTATAGATGGTAGTGCTATTAATTACAACTAGTTGCCCGGCAACGGCGCCAAAAACTTGACACGGGGTTTTCACACCCCGCGAATCTTACCGCAAGTGTACGGGTCGAAGTCAAGTAATAGTACTTGGAAAGTTCGAGTATCGAATCACGGGGAACTAGGAACTAAATATCACAATTGCTATAAGGACTATTAATTTGACTGTCGAAATTGGAGGATTGGTTTTCGAACTCAATAATTGCAGAAAATAAAATCAAACAAACACAAGACAAACAGAACAACTTTAAAGACTTCGATAGAGAGAAAAGTTGAGGGTTGGACATCCTCCAGTTTTACACATGCAACCAATCAACTCAAAACATTTACCAGTTAATCCCCTTAATGATTCCCAAATCTTTTAAAGTCACCGTTGTTCTCTTTCAACCCAGTTTGGCTATCGTTCCCTTTTCACTCTTTCATGTATATCCATTAACCACTTTGCAGCCAAACATTCACCTTTTCGTTTCTAAACCCATCATTACACCCTCAGCCATGAGCCTTAGCCAACCCTATCCGAAAGTGTGTCAATCGGAAGCAGTAATGAACTTAGAGAGATAGAGCGGAAAAGAAAGAAATCAGGCCAGTCACGAGATAAAATGGGTCAATGCAACCCATGAATTAGAAAAGAGGGCCAATGATGCCCCAAATAAATAAAGAGGACCAATGAAGTCCCAACTTGAAAAAAAAGTAAATAAATACCGTTAGTTAGATAGTCTCTAGTAGAGCTGCATAATAAGTGAGTCAAAGCGACTCCAATAGTGACGAAAAAGGACCAAGTGAGCAAATGTGAAGCAACGAGAAGTTCGGAACTGCCAATGATTGACACGCCGAGGATTTTTGATCCTTTTACCCTTCGTTTCTCAGCCTTAACCTTAGCCCCGTTACAACCGTTATAAAGACCTGGATGATCTTCTGGAAAACGTGATTAGAGTCTAGGACCACCTTTACCGATAGTCCCTGTCTTGTTATTTGATTCCTTCTGAGATCAAAAGTTTGGACATTTGTGCGTCTTTCCTTAGAGTTGTCATGTAATAATTTGAGTATTATTGTACATAACCTCCTTAAACATGACAACACGAGCGATAACCTAGGTTCGAGCGAAATGAGAGTACCCCGTGAGGTAGGGTCGAGGTGAAATGTTTTCCCTAGTATGTTCGGACTTAGTCTAACCCTAATGTAATCGGAACGGTCACGAGTTCAACTCACAATGGAAGGTCATAGGTCAAACGAAATGAGAATGAGGCGAGAGTGAGATAGATATTCACGGGTATAGGAAATCACCGATGCATCACTTGGTACCGATTGGGAATTGTGCAGTTATTAAATTTTCACTGATATGTGCTTTAATTCTGTTTTATCGCTAATTTGCTTGGGGACAAGCAACGCTCGGTTTGGGGTTGTTGATAACGCCACTTTTTGGCGTTATTTCCGGTTCTATAAACCAATGAGATTGGCTTGTATTCAAGTAAAAAGGCGTGTATTTTACGGTTTATCTAGTGATTTACACAGGTTATCTAAAAGGCGGCATTCCTCGAGAAAAGAAGCTAAAAAGAGCCCAAAACGATTCCAAACGAAGCCTAACGGAAGCCCACGAGTCAAGCCCAAGACCCACGACCGAACCAGGACCCGAACCGCGAACCGCGAACCAGAAAACGACCCACGCAGCTAATTGGACACGCGCGACTTACCACGCGACTTGCAAGTCGCGTGGCAAGTGGCGTAACCCACTGTTTCGCGTTTTTCAGCTACAAAATCCGATTTTAGGTCATTCGTTCGATATCCAACTTTCGGCAGACGATCCAGAGCAGTTCCGGGGCGATTTTGGGCGACTTTTCGGAGTCCTCGAGGTCACGATACAGAGCCGATCACGAGTGCATTCAAGACGGAACGTAGAGACGGACACGAGAAGAGGGAGTTTTCATCATTTGTTACCACAATTTCATCTTTTCATTCTTAATCATGTTTGCATACACTTTCGCACCTTTCTCTCTTGTGTTTGAATCCACCACCGACATGAACTAACCGGTTCGTGTTGGGGGTTGGAATGAATCCGGTTTTTAAGCATGTAACGAATTGATTTGGACTTTTATCAGTTTCTCCTTATTAATGGAAGCATGTGATTTTGTTCTTAACGCTTTTGTGAATTTGGCCAGTTTACAATTGATTTGTTGATTAGCAATTAAGTTCGAGAGAATTAACTGCTATATAGACTTAGGAATTGCATGCCTAAAGCCCAAAAAGGTGATAGAGATATACCAAGTAAGCTTTAGTCCCATTTAAACCGTTAGGTTATTATCGAGAGATAAAATCTAGCCAATTTAACATAAATCGAGTACTTAATGTGTTTTGGAATCCATAGGTGAGATCGAGAGATTAAATTTATCCTTTTCAAAATAAAACCCGTTGTGGCTTGAAAGAGAACAACAGTGACTTTAAAAGATTTGGGAATCATTAAGGGGATTAACTGGTAAATGTTTTGAGTTGATTGGTTGCATGTGTAAAACTGGAGGATGTCCAACCCTCAACTTTTCTCTCTATCGAAGTCTTTAAAGCTGTTCTGTTTGTCTTGTGTTTGTTTGATTTTATTTTCTGCAATTATTGAGTTCGAAAACCAATCCTCCAATTTCGACAGTCAAATTAATAGTCCTTATAGCAATTGTGATATTTAGTTCCTAGTTCCCCAAGATTCGATACTCGTACTTTCCAAGTACTATTACTTGACTTCGACCCGTACACTTGCGGTAAGATTCGCGGGGTGTGAAAACCCCGTGTCAAGTTTTTGGCCCTCTTTTCTATTTCTTGACTGGCCTAATTTCTTTCTTTTCCGCTCTATCTCTCTAAGTTCATTACTTCTTCCGATTGACACACTTTCGGATCGGGTTGGCTAAGGTTTATGGCTAAGGGTTTAATGATGGGTTTAGAAACGAAAAGGTGAGTGTTTGGTTGCAAAGTGGTTAATGGATATACATGAAAGGGTGAAAAGGGAACGATAGCCAAACTGGGTTTAAACAGAAACAAAATGCCTGGAATCATGTCTTAAGGTCCACACGATATGGTCTACTGTACCCTTACCTAATATCCCGATGTTCGTCTTTGCTACTCAATGCAATAATGTAGCGAGATCATTCTACATTCACGACAAGGAATTCGAAAAGTGTATAAGAATTACGTGTATGAATCCCTCGAAATGAAAAACGTCTTATTAGGCTCAAAACTCAGTATCGGGTGGTCTCCACTAATGTCCCTAGTCATGTCCTTTCCCGGTCTTTCCATAACGGTCACGTCACTATCACAAGATTCTTCCCACAATGGTTGGTCTCAATCATTCAAAACAAAAATTTTAGCTACTTTGATCTCGACACTCAGAAGTGTAGGAATTCTACGTGCATAACTTGGGCCCGATTGGGCAACCCCAAACCTTACCCACACATTGTCCCCAATGTGCAAGTAAAGTTTTAGGTGATGCGACGCAGTCATTGTGCAGTTATTAAAAGAACAGACAAGGCATTACGTATATAGCATAAAAAGACTACCCAAATTTTCTACAACTAGGCACCCCAAACCTAGGTCGTGGCCTAGGTTTGCCAAATAAAAGCCAAATAGAAACCAACCCCAAACCTCGGTAAAACTGAGGTTTGCACAGGGTCAAAAGCATTGAGTGTGTAGATGCGAAAGATGAGGCACCCCAAACCTAAGTGAAACTTAGGTTTGTTGCCTCTCGTTAAACTACTAAGGAATAAACATCATACACCACTCATTAAAAGCAAGGTTTAGAACGTACCTGTTTTGCCCGGCCGACTGAGATTCTCTTATAATATTCGAGCACTTAGAGGGGATGGAGGGAGAACACGCGCACACAACAGAAATAAAAGCAAAAGACAAAAATGCAAGAAAAATTGAAACACACAAATGCAAGAAAGCAACAAAGATTTGCACGAAAAACGAACGAGAGCCAACAGGGGACTCCCGCGGTTTAGCCCGTGACTTACAAGTCGCGTGGCAAACCGCGTAACTCTCTGTCTCAGAAAACCAACAGAGTGCCCCGTGGCTTGCTGCGCGGTTTGCAAACCGCGTGGCAAGTCGTGTATGTCCCTGTTCGTTTTTCGATTTTTCGATTTTTATGGCTTTTTCATTATTTAAACACACGCGTAAAACTAAAAATAAAGAACGGAAACTAACCTTGGTGGGTTGCCTCCCACCCAGCGCCGTATTTAAAGTTGTGGCACGACTGTGCGGTTTCAACTCGGCTCAGTATCCACGGAGTTGGATCGCCCACACCTGCGATTATTCGCGGATTTCTCTTCTCCTTCTTCTCTTGCACCACTTCCTCTTTCCAGCAACTTGAATCTCACGTTCTCACCGCCAACTCGGAACGTGATCTCACCCTCTTCCATATCAATCAGAGCCCGGCTCGTGGCCAAAAATGATCGTCCCAATATGAGTGGAACCTCTTCATCTTCGTCTATATTGATCACCACGAAGTCTACCGGGAAGTAGAACTTACCAACCTTGATGAGCACATCTTCTATCACTCCGTAAGGATATCTGATCGACCTATCCGCAAGCTTTAACGTCATGTACGTTGGCTGCACTTCACCCAGTCCGAGTTTCCTAAAAACAGAAAGGGGCATCAGATTAATACTTGCCCCTAAATCACATAGAACCTTATTAAAATTAAAACTGCCAATTTGAATAGGAATCGAGAAACTCCCTGGATCTTTAAGCTTTTGGGGCAGCTTATTCTGGAAAATCGCACTGCACTCTTCAGTGAGTGCAACGGTGGCCTGGTGATCAAGTGCCCTCTTTTTGGAAAGGATCTCTTTCATGAATTTCATGTAAGAGGGCATTTGGGTGAGAGCATCTGCGAAAGGAATATTAATCGTTAGCTTTTTAAACACCTCTATAAAATTAGAAAAATTAACCTGATCCTTATTGCTTTCAGCCTGCTTGGGTAAGGCACTGTAGGTACCACCGGCTTGACCGGTGGTTGCTCTTGCTCCTTCACTTTGCTCTCGATCTCTTTCTCTCTCCTCGTACGCTCTTCATCAGCTTCACTCTCTTTATCAACTTCTAACTCACCCACATCTACCATCTCGGAATCTTCCTCGGCTCTCTTTGGGGAGGATTTGCTTACCGGGTTTCCAATCAACTCTTTGCCACTTCTCAGATGAATGGCATTGCAATGTTCTTGATTTCTCTTTTCAGCCATACTCGGGAAAGTACCAGCAGGTCGGGTTTGTAGGGCTTCAGAAATCTGCCCCACTTGCCTCTCGAGAATCTTTATTGCCGCGGTATTTTGTTCAGTTGCGACTTTCACCGTATTCACCGTGCTCGCTAGCTCTCCGACCGTGCTGTCCATTTTTGACATGAACTTCATCATCATGTCTTCGAGGCCCGACTTCTTCTCCCCGGATGGTCCTTCGTTTCTTTGCTGAAAACCTGGAGGACGGTATACATTATTAGCATTAGGAAAATTAGATGAGTTAGAAAAATTACCTGACTGTGGTTGCCCGGGCTGATTCCATGAAAGATTGGGATGCTTTTTCCACCCCTCGTTATACGTGTTCGAGAAAGGATCGTTTCTCGGTTGGTTCCGGTTTGCCACAAAATGGACTTGATCAGATTCTTGAATACTGCTTGCTTGCAAATGGCTCGTAATCGCTGCTAATTGGGTTTTGATCTCCTTCAGCTCATCCGATTCCCGAACACTCGCTACTCGTGCAATGGATGATCGTGGAGTGGAGTAGCTATGTTCGGCGAGGTTCTCGATCAACTCGACTGCTTCTTCATAGGTTTTGTTCATGAGTGCCCCACCCGCTGCAGCAGTGATGTCATTCTTGAATTGCGGGTGAAGGCCTCCAAAGAACGTTTGGATTATGACCCACCCATGAAGACCGTGATGTGGACATTTCTTCAGCATGTCCTTATACCTCTCCCATGCCTCGTATAGCGTCTCTTGGTCCCATTGCGCGAAGTGCGTGATATCGGCCATTAACTGCGCAGTTCTTCCCGGTGGGAAGAATTTCTGGAGGAACGCTGCCTTCAGTTGTGCCCAAGTGGTGATAAGGTCTGATGGAAGGCCCTCTATCCAAATTTCTGCTCTTCCTTTTAGAGAGAAGCTGAAAAGTCTTAGCTTGATCGCATTCTGTTCCATCCCGTTGATTTTGAAGGTGCTGCAAATCCTCTCGAATGCACGGAGATGTGCATGAGGATCTTCGGTCAGTGCTCCTCCAAACTGATTCTGTTGTACCATTACGATGGTACTCGGCTTGATTTCGAAATAATTAGCCGCGGTGGTGGGTGGTTGAATACCTATGCGGGCCGCTGCCACATTCGGGTCGGCAAACGACCGCATAGGCACCCTTTCTGGAGGTGGTCTCTCGTCGCCCATATTCAATTGCTTTCTAGCTTTCGACTCTTTACGTAGGCGACGAGCAGTTCTCTCTATTTCCGGATCGAGTTCTTCAATTTCTTTCCCTCGGGCCGTCCTTGGCATAAACCAAGTGGTACCTGAAAAGAAAGAAAAACAAAGTCAGTAATCAAAAAAAAAACCTGAAAGAGATGGAATAAAACACGAAATAAAAGAAATGTCCAATCTAATAACTCTTATAGATGGTAGTGCTATTAATTACAACTAGTTCCCCGGCAACGACGCCAAAAACTTGACACGGGGTTTTCACACCCCACGAATCTTACCGCAAGTGTACGGGTCGAAGTCAAGTAATAGTACTTGGAAAGTACGAGTATCGAATCACGGGGAACTAGGAACTAAATATCACAATTGCTATAAGGACTATTAATTTGACTGTCGAAATTGGAGGATTGGTTTTCGAACTCAATAATTGCAGAAAATAAAATCAAACAAACACAAGACAAACAGAACAACTTTAAAGACTTCGATAGAGGGAAAAGTTGAGGGTTGGACATCCTCCAGTTTTACACATGCAACCAATCAACTCAAAACATTTACCAGTTAATCCCCTTAATGATTCCCAAATCTTTTAAAGTCACCGTTGTTCTCTTTCAAGCCACAACGGGTTTTATTTTGAAAAGGATAAATTTAATCTCTCGATCTCACCTATGGATTCCAAAACACATCAAGTACTCGATTTTTGTTAAATTGGCTAGATTTTATCTCTCGATAATAACCTAACGGTTTAAATGGGACTAAAGCTTACTTGGTATATCTCTATCACCTTTTTGGACTTTAGGCATGCAATTCCTAAGTCTATATAGCAGTTAATT
Source organism: Saussurea involucrata (assembly GCA_033807775.1). NCBI lineage: Eukaryota > Viridiplantae > Streptophyta > Magnoliopsida > Asterales > Asteraceae > Saussurea > Saussurea involucrata. The sequence goes on from CM066313.1 coordinate 83,632,422, forward strand.
TTCTCGAACTTAATTGCTAATCAACAAATCAATTGTAAACTGGCCAAATTCACAAAAGCGTTAAGAACAAAATCACATGCTTCCATTAATAAGGAGAAACTGATAAAAGTCCAAATCAATTCGTTACATGCTTAAAAACCGGATTCATTCCAACCCCCAACACGAACCGGTTAGTTCATGTCGGTGGTGGATTCAAACACAAGAGAGAAATGTGCGAAAGTGTATGCAAACATGATTAAGAATGAAAAGATGAAATTGTGGTAACAAATGATGAAAACTCCCTCTTCTCGTGTCCGTCTTGAATGCACTCGTGATCGGCTCTGTATCGTGACCTCGAGGACTCCGAAAAGTCGCCCAAAATCGCCCCGGAACTGCTCTGGATCGTCTGCCGAAAGTTGGATACCAAAAAAGTGACCTAAATCCCGACTTAAAATACTGATTTTTGCGAAACAGTGGGTTACGCCACTTGCCACGCGACTTGCAAGTCGCGTGGTAAGTCGCGCGTGTCAATTTTGCAACGTGGGTTGTTTTCTGGTTCGCGGGTCGGGTCCTGGTTCGGTCGCGGGTCTTGGGCTTGGCTTTTGGGCTCCCGTTAGGCTTCGTTTTGACTCGTTTTGGGCTCTTTTTAGCTTCTTTTCTCGAGGAATGCCGCCTTTTAGATAACCTGTGTAAATCACTAGATAACCCGTAAAATACACGCCTTTTTACTTGAATACAAGCCAATCTCATTGGTTTGAGAACCGGAAATAACGCCAAAAAGTGGCGTTATCAGTCCGCTCCCCTGAAGGTTCGTTTATCGAAATCCCTTTAAGAGCTGTAGTCTTCTGAACAGACTTGACGATAAAGGAGTCATCATCATCATCATCATTCTTTGGAGAAGAAGATGGTTCATCATCAGAGATGTCGACAGCTTCATCGTCTTCAGCTTTGTCTTCATCAGATTCAAACTCGTCAGCGTAGGGTGAGGTTACATCAGCAACAGCTTCAATGTTCTGCTCTTCGAGTTGCTCCCCCTCAGATACAGAGGAAGGTTTCTCAGTTCCCTCAGGGTTTTCAACTCCCTGAGGTTTTGAAGAAGTAGCATCAACTTCAGTCTCAATACCCTCCCACTCAGCATGGGGAAGGTCTTCTTTATTTTTCTTCTCCCCCTCATCATTATGGGGAAGGTCTTCTTTAGGCTTCTCCCCCTCTTCCACATCATGGTTGGGGGAGGTAACGAACTTTTCAGCAACATCAGCAGCAATAGGATTACTGTCTTCTTGGCCAGTAATTCTTATGCAGTTTTCAATCGCTGCTTCTCTGTCTTCTAGGCCAGTAATAGCAGGACTGATCTTTTTGAGATCATCTCGATCGGCCTGAGTGAAATGAGAAGTTGGGGTGTTCAGGCGATCGAGCACTTTCTGAACAATCTCTTTGACCGCTTAGACTTCAGTCTTGATCGTGGAAACTTCACTCTTAAGAGAACCAACCTCTGTCTTCAATGATGTGACTTCATTGGACAGAGAGGTGAAGTTTGTTGAGAGAGTGGTTGTGGCGGTTGAGTTTTCAGCGAGGGTGGTAGAAAATTTAGCAATGCTACCATTCACCTTCTCCAGATCAGCTTTGGAGGCTTTCTTTTCGACCTCAGTGGTTAAAGTCTTCAAGTTCTCTCCAGCGTTTGTAACCGCTGAAGAGTTGGCAGTTAGAGTGTTGTTGAAAGACTCCATCTTTGTTTCCAGGGCCGTCAGGGAGGTGTTGATATCCCCCAAATTAGGACCTGAAAATTTTATAAACTTATGAACAGAGGAAAGCTCAGAAGTTTGGGGTTGAGAGAGAGAAGTGTGTGGGATTTTGTGTATACCTGCAGGCGGGTTGGCGAAGTTGTCGAAACCTCGATGTCCTGAAAAAGTTTCGTAGTCGTCTTCAATATTTCCTAGACGACTGGAAGTACCTTCAGGTCCTGTGGTGTGTCCTATCATCCTCTGAAAATGTTCAGCAATAGTGTCGCTGAGGATGACGGTTGTTGAGGAGAATAGGGGAATAGATTGAGTGACCAAAGAAGAGGTGAGAGGAATGGAGGATGAGAATGATGGTTGGGTGCAGGGTTCAGCGTTGGATCCGCTAAGAATCACTTCAGTCTGTAGAGAGGCTGAAGGAGGTGGGTTCATTTCCAAGTTTATAACTTCAGCGTTTAGAGACGCTGAAGCTGGGATGGAAGGGGTGGCTTGTTCAGCTGTGGCAGAGCGTACCACTGAACTTTCCATCAGCTCTTCAAGATGAGCTGAGGAGTCTTCAGCATGTAAATGCTGGGGGGGGGTTGCTCCTTGGTTTTCTTGATTCTTTTGGAACCAAGTTGGGTAGTAGATTGTTTCCTTTTTCTAGAAGGAGTGGAGGTTGCAGCTGGGGTATCAGCGGTGGGGATTTCCACTGAATGAGCCGCAGAAGTAGAAGAAGGAGGATTGAGAATAGATAAGAGAGTAGAGAGACGTACCTCGTTTGGCAGGGGCTTGAAGTCGAGCACCTTAGGGCCAACCTGAGAGAGTTTCAGGTCTCCTACTTTTGGGTAGTTATCCTTAAGGCTGGTTTGGAAAATGGCGTTGAGGAATCTTGGGTATGGAACCCATGATGGTCTATCAGCAAAATCTACTCTGAGCGCAAGATCGTCGTAGATTATCGAGGCCCAGTCAACATGGAGACCCTTCAGCAATGCATAGCCCATGGCTTGCTGAGGTTGAGCAGCTTGATCAGAGGAGCCACTCTTCGCTGTCATGCAGCTTATCAGGTGTGGGAAGATGAAGTTCATCTCGCTGGGCATCTTTGACTTCTTGATTGCAGTCAGTTTCTTCTCGGCTTTTTCATCTCTCCCTTGATCCCAAACATACTTCATTGCATCAAAGAATGCAATGAGTGTTTCTCTATCAGCATGTCTCTTGGGATCAGGAAAAGGAACAAATGGTTTATCTTTGGTGGCAACAGGGAGATTCAGTGCTTTTCGAATGATAGCAGGGTTGATTTTGATGGTGCCAAAATCAGTGTCACAGAGGATGACATCAAGTAGTTTGGTAGGGTCTTTGGATGATGGTAGCTGAGTGTGTCTGGCGGTATACCAGAATTGAGATAATAGTAACTGATGAGCAGGGGGTGTTATGGTCAAGGCTGTAGAGAGGCAACAGGTTTTCATAAAATTCACAGCGTCGTCTAGATGTTTGACTTGTTTCTTCGGAGGAAAATCGAACAGCGCATGGAGGTTGTTTGATTTTGTAAAAGAGATATCCTCAAGTTTGAACTTGACCTGAGGAGCCTTGGTGATTTCAAGTTCCTCAGCAGCAGTAGTGTTTTCAGCAGTTGGAATACCAGTAGAAGGAGCAGCCATTTCTGTAATCAGCTCAACCAAAGATCAACAAAACAAATAGTCTTAATGTGCAAATATTTTCCAATAAGATGTTTTTGAATTTTGTCCATTTCATTCAGCCAAAAACCCCTTTGAGAAAGATTAGGGTTTTTCTTGTTTTGAGAAAGAGTTACAAAACGTAGAGATTATGTGTTTTCCAGTTTTCATTGGAAGAAGGAATTCTGGAAAAACATATGAAGAACAAGTTTACGAGTTTTGATATAAACTTGAAGAACAACCATGAAGGTTGTATTCATAAAATCATGAACAGAAAATGATTTCATTTTATAAAAGTTCTTTTGTTTGATCTGTTAAAAGCAAAGAATAAGATCAGAAACAAGTAATGTAGGTAAATAATAAGAGTATTAACCTGGTTCGTCAAAGAAGAAGATGAACAGTTTCTGGAAATTTTGAGAGCTCAAAATGCAACAGTAAATCTTTTTCTTGCTTGGAGGAGAAGTTTTTCGCGTAAAGAGAAAAATATAAACCCAAAATGGTTTATATAGAGAGAGTAGAGAGAGAGAAAATCTTGAGCGGGAAAAGATTTTCATCATGACACGGACACGTGTTTGCATTTGATTGGAAGGTAAACGAAACGTGCAATCGTGTGTCAGACAAAGAACGTGGCAGGGCTTATCCGTTGCGATGACGTCACAACTGTCCTTTCATATTTTAGGATGTCTCTGAGGTTTTGAAAGCTCAGGGACACTTTTGAAAATATCAAGCACTGAATAGAAATATCAGTGTTGGTTTAAGAGATTTCAAAGTATCGCTGTTAAGGAAGAGATATTTAGCGATGCAAGATGTTTTGAAATCTTTGAGTTCTAGGCGATCGTCAGCGAGTAAGAGAGAAAACATACCTTGATATCAGCGAATCAATTATGTTCAGAGAGAGAATGATAGAATGGGTTATACAAGTTGATTGTATCCTATCGCTGATCAAATGTGAACCGCTGAAGATTTTACTCTTCAAAGTTCAGCATTCCAAGCTCGCTGATGAGAAAGTTGAATCTTGTCTCATCAAGAGGGTTGGTGAACAGATCAGCTAACTGATAGTCAGTTGGGATAAAATGAAGTTCTATATCACCATTCATCACATGATCTCTGATAAAATGATACCTGATTTCGATGTGTTTTGTCTTTGAGTGTAGCACTGGATTGTTGGCTATAGCGATGGCACTTGTGCTGTCGTAATAGATTGGAATTTTCGAGAGCTGAAGGTCATAGTCTAGTAGTTGATTTCTCATCCACAAGACCTGAGAACAACAGCTTCCAGCGGCTACATACTCAGCTTCAGCAGTTGAGGTGGACACTGAGTTTTGCTTTTTACTTGTCCAACTCACCAGCTTTCCTCCCAGGAGCTGACAGCCTCCTGTGGTGCTTTTCCTATCCAATTTGCAACCTGCAAAATCACTATCTGAATAGGCGATTAGATCAAACCCTGAGTCTTTGGGATACCAAAGACCTAGGTTCATAGTACCCTTAAGGTAACGAAAGATTCGCTTTACAACGATCATATGAGATTTCTTAGGTTCAGCTTGATATCATGCACACAAACAGGTTGCGTACATAATATCGGGTCAGCTAGCTGTAAGATACAAGAGAGAGCCGATCATCCCACGGTACAGCGTGACATTAACAAGTATTCCATTTGAATCCTTGTCTAGTGTCAGCGGTGGTGCCATAGGGGTTTTCATAGCTGAACTCTGAGTTAAATCGAATTTCTTCAGCATATCTTTAACATACTTTCCCTGATTAATGAAAGTTCCTTTTTCATTTTGCTTTATCTGAAGACCAAGGAAATATGTTAGCTCACCCATCATACTCATTTTATACTCTTCTTTCATTCTATCAGCGAAACGAGTACAAAGGTCAGGGTTAGTAGAACCAAATATAATGTCATCAACATATATCTGAACAAGAATAATACGACCTTTTACTTTCCTGAAGAATAGAGTTTTATCGATTTTACCACGCTCAAAATTTTCAATATGGAGATAAGTAGAGAGAGTGTCATACCATGCACGAGGAGCTTGCTTTAAGCCATAAAGTGCCTTATCCAGTTTATAAACATAACCTGGACGCTTAGGATCTGAGAATCCTGGAGGTTGTTCCACATAGACCTCTTCATTCATCTTTCCATTTAGAAACGCTGACTTAACATCCATCTGATATACTTTGAAGTCTTTGTGTACAGCGTATGCTAAGAATAGACGAATAGATTCTAGTCTTGCTACTGGAGCAAATGTTTCGTCGTAATCTATGCCTTCCTCTTGTCTGTATTCCTGAGCAACAAGACGAGCCTTGTTGCGGGTTACAGTTCCACGTTCGTCCAACTTGTTTCGATAGACCCATTTAGTGCCTATCACTATTTTGTCAGTTGGTCTTCGAACAAGTTTCCAAACTTTGTTTCTTTCGAATTCAGTCAGCTCTTCTTGCATAGCGCTGACCCAGTTTGGATCTTTGAGGGCATCATCTATTTCTTTGGTTCAATCATAGAAATAAAGTTAATAAATAAACAAATATTACCTGCACTTCGTCGAGTCTGAACACCAGCGTTTGGATCACCAAGAATTTGATCAATTGGGTGATTTACAGTCCATCGCTGAGCAGGAGCATAAGTCGCTGACTCAAATTGAACTGGAGGAGCTGAAGATGAAGCTTCAGCAACTTATGGAATATCAGCCAAGAGAGGAGTAGGTGCAGATGTCATCTCATTTACTGATTGCTGAGAAGTAGATGGAATGTCTGAGACATTTGATTCAGAAGCAGGTATAGTGTTTAAAGGAACTGCTGAGACCTATGATATTTCAGCTTCACTATTCTGCATGTTTGGGATGATAGTAGGACTATCATCTTCAACTGTATGAGTATGTGTAACACCTAGAGATGGAAAGAATAGCGAAGGAGTTCTTGGAGCTGAACCAGACTACGGAGACCATAAAGGAGATGAACAAGAAGTTTACCGAAATGGCGCTATTCTGTCCCCAATATGCGGCCTCAGAAGAAATGAAGATGGCGAGGTACAAGGACATGCTTCGGACCGAGATCCGGGAAATTGTGAGCGCAGTGCAACATCCTTCGCTGTCGGCGATGATGGATGCAGCGCGGAGAAGAGAGTTAGAGTTGGAGACCCAAGCGAAGAAGAGGAAGGCGGCACAGGCAGTGACGCCTATCTCTGCAGTGCCAAAGAAATCGAAGTTTGTTGATTCTCGTAGGCACACGAAGAGTAGCGGTTGGCCTGGGATGTTACAGATGGTATCAGAGCCGGGAACCGGACTGGTGTGCCAGCGAGGACGCTGGGCTCCCAAGGGGGTGGATTGTAAGATCCCACATTGGTTGGGGAGGGGAACAAATGTTGCCTTATAAGAGGAACTTGATACCTCCCCTATCAGACACGTTTTAAAACCGTGAGTCCAGGTGTGCGGACAAAGCGGACAATATCTGGTACGGTTAGCCTGGGATGTTACAGTATGAGGAGTGGGAATATTTTCTGAATCACCAAGATGAGAAAACATCCATTGATTTAGTTCTTCAGTATCAGCAGACGGTTTAGAGTTTGCTGAACGGGATTCGTCAAAAGTGACGTGAATAGTTTCTTCAACAGTTTGTCTTCTTCGATTGAAGACTCTGAAGGCTTTGGAGATTGAAGAATATCCAAGAAAGATTCCATCATCAACTTTAGGATCAAACTTTCCAAGGGCATCTCTGTTGTTCAGTATGAAACACTGACATCCAAAGATGTGAAGAAAGCTAATTGAAGGCTTTCTCCCATGAAAAAGTTCATAGGCTGTTTTATTAAATCTTTTGACTATCAGCGACCTGTTTTGCGTAAAACAAGCAGTGTTGACAGCTTATGCCCAAAACTGAGTAGGCAGGTGAGAATCGCTGAGCATTGAACGTGAAACTTCAATAATAGTTCTATTTCTTCTTTCAGCGACTCCGTTTTGTTGCGGTGTTCTCACTGAAGAAAAGTTGTGAGAAATACCCTTACTCTCAAAGAAGGAATCAAGAGAACTGTTTTTGAATTCAGTCCCATGATCACTCCTTATTGAGCGAACGGTCAAGTTGTTTAGGGTTTCCATCTTCCGAACAAAGGTGATGAGTTCTTCAGGGGTGTCACTCTTAGAACGGAGAAACATAACCCATGTATAGCGAGAGAATTCATCAACTATGACCAGCGTATATTTCTTTCCAGCGATGGATTGTTTGTTAACAGGGCCAAACAAATCCATATGGAGAAGTTGTAGAGGAGATGATACTGAGGAAACTTGCTTTGACTTAAAGCTTGCTTTGGTCTGCTTGCCTTTCTCACACGCTGAACATAAGCACTCTTTGGCGTATGAGTGCCGAGGTAGACCAGTGACTAACTCTTTTGAAGAAAGAGTGTTCAGTGTTTTGAAGTTTAGATGAGAGAGCCTCTTATGCCATAGCCAGTTGACATCAGATGAGGCTTTTGAGAAGAAACATGAGTTCTCAATGGTTGTTGAGTCCATGTTTATTACATAAACATTTTCTAAACGATAACAGCTGAGAGCTATCTTCTCCTTTTTGTCAGCGACAAAGCAGGATTCCTTAGTAAAGATTACTTTGTTATCCTTGTCGCAAAGCTGACTGATGCTTAGAAGATTATGCTTCAGCCCTTCAACATATGCGACTCTTCTGAAGGTTGTTGTACCATTAGATAGTACACCAAACCCTCGGGTATGTCCTTTTCCATTTCCATCGAAAGTTACAGAGGGACCCTTCTCTTCTTTGTACTCAGTAAGCAGGTTCTTCATACCAGTCATGTGTCTAGAGCATCCGCTATCGAGATACCAGATACCCTTCTTAACCTGCATTACAAAGGAAGATTAGATTTTCTTGGGTACCCACTTAACCATGTGTACACACTTGTCAGTGGGGTTAGAAGAAGAGGTGGAAGGTTCAGCAGTCTTCGCAGCATTTGAAGATTCAGCTTTGCCAGTCTTCACTTTGGTTAATTTCTTAACCTCAGTGGTCTTCTTTGCCTTGGGGGCAATGATCTTCACCTTAGCTATCTTTTCAGCTTGGGTGGCTGTGGGGCACTTACTAGCAATATGATTTGTAAGTCCACAATGATAACATTTCCTATAACCAAAAGTAGTTATAGGACCATTTGCATGCTGAGCTTTTGATTTTGAATTAGAAGGACCAGCACCAAGTAAGCTATTGGCTTTTGAAATGGAAGGAACATTTAGTTCTTCAGATTTCTTACCAATGATTTCCACTTTGATTCTAGGAGTAGATCGCTGAATAGATCCACGCTGAATAAATCCAGAGATCTTATTCTTTGAATCAGAGGGATAAGTCACTGAAGCTTTAGAAGCGTTCAGCTTTGGTACAGAGGTACCCTTCTGAGGATTTTGGTTAAAAGCAATTCCTTTACCTTTGTTTTTAAAAACTGAGGTAGGTTTTGGATAAATAACTTTTTCTTTACCTTTAGAGGTCAAGGTAGAGATTTCCTCAGGGATAGGCGGTTTAGAAGAGGAACACTGAGAGGATGAAGTATCAGCGACTGAGGACACGAAAGTTCCAAATAAGAGCATGGAACGATCAGTGGTTGGTTCTAGAGTATCAGCTTTGTAACCAAGACCACGTTTATCACTCAGGGGAATCTGAGACTTAATTATCTCAGTGATCTTTGTTGAGGAATCATACCATCCATCAACATTAGCTTTTTCAGCTTTTAATGCAGCGATAGCGTCTTCGCGCTCGATTTTGACTAGCTGATTTAGGTGAACTTGATCTTTAAAATCTTCTTCAATTTTAGAAAGATTTTCAATTTGAAGGTGACAGTTTTTAAGCTGTTCAGCGAGATCAAGGTTTTGATTTTCAACTATAGTTTTGCCATTCATGGCTTCATATAAACTTCTAGTCAAGAGATCGATCTTTCGAAGACTATCAGCTTCATCAATATTTGCAATATTGGTAAAGAAGGAAGGTGATACCTGAGTTGCAGAGGTTGAAGTAGAGGGAATGTCAGAATTGTCTTCCTCATCTTCAAGTTTGGCCATGAGACATAGATTGGCTGCATCATCATCTTCAGAGTCAGATGATTCTTCTTCGTCAGAGGCAGCCCAATCATAGTCAGCCATGAGGCCTTTGCCTTTCTTCTTAAAGATTTTCAGCTTTGCATACCTTTCTTTCAGCTTTTTATATTTTTCATCTCTATTCCTGGGAATAAAGTTTTTCTTGGGAAAAGCTGAGGGTCTAGAGACTTTCTTTGACCTGCACTCGCTAGCAAAATGTCCTATCTTTTCACAGTTATAGCAAGTAGCAGTAGCCTTATCAACAGGGGTTGATGATCTTGGCTTGTCAGTAATAGCAAGAGGTTTATTCTTCTTGAAATTACTCTTTCTAGCAAATCTCCTGAACTTATTAGCCAGGAATGCCAGAGTTTCATCATTATCTGAAACGTCAGAGTCTGATGATCTTTCAGAGTTAGTTTCCAACTCAGTGACAATGATAGTCGATCGCTGAGTGGAAGGTGACTCTGAGATTAAAGCAACAGGGGTGCTTTTGGAATCTTTTACAAGATTCTTCTTAAGATGACTCGATTGCTCATGATTCAGCATCATGCCATATAAGGTAGAAAGGGTCATTGATTTTAGATCCTTTGACAGCTTGAGACACATAGAATAACTGTCCCAGCTTTCAGGTAAACATTCTAAGAACTTTGTCAGTACTTCAAAGTTAGAATATTCCTTACCAACAGTTTTTAGATCTATTATTAAGCAGTTAAAACGTTGGTGTACTTCAGAGAGAGTTTCATTCTTACCACAAATGAAGCTTTCATACCGTCTTACCAGGTTGATCTTTCGAGAGTCCTGGACTTCAGAAGTACCTTCATACTGAACACAAATTGTGTCCCACATAGCTTTTGAGGTTTTCAGGTTCATGACGGAATGGTAGACTTCGTCAGGAAGAGCCATGGAGAGTATGGATTTGGCTTTGGTGTCGATAGCCACTTTCTTCTTATCTTCATCAGTCTACATATGAATTTCCTTAGGAATCAGCCTTTCTAGAATAGCAGGTCTATTCTCAGCGGCTGGAACTGCAGCATCAATTCTTACAGGAATATATGGGCCGTTTTCAAGATAATAAGGCATAGTAGGGTCTACACCTTCTAAGAAAAGAATCATCCTATTTTTCCATAGATTAAAATTATCTCTGGAGAATCTAGGGGGTTTTGCAAGAGAACCGTTGTCAATATAGTTTGTGTTTGTGTTGGTAGCCATTTTAAGAAATAGCTAGGAAGATAAATCTTAGTATAGATCAGATATTGTTTATGAGATTAAACAAATCCGCTCTGATACCACTTGTTGGTCCCGAAGGGCTATACAAGTTTGTAGAAGGGGGGGGGGGGGGGGGTTGAATACAAACACACGTTTTTACTTTTCTAAATTGTTTATTGATAAATCAAGACAATTTACAACTTGTTGCGGAACAAGATTAAGGATAAACCTAATCTTAACAAGTCTTGAGAAACACTAAGTTTCTTGCACTAGAAAGAGTTAAAGAAATTACGAATAATAACTTAACAATAAGAAATAAGAAGATGGTCCGAGCACACTTCAAAACTGAAGTAAGGATCTTCTTATATACTGCATGCATTTAATGCATGGCATTATGGCTTTACACGTGGTAGCAACTGAGTGGTTGCATGTCATTGACCTTTGTAGACAACCTTAGTAGCCGCATGGTGCACAGTGTAAAATCAGAGTTGTTGTACGATTATAGACAAAAGGGATGTCCGTTCTGACAGTTCGTACGGAGACGTGCAAGGGAGGTAAGACAATAGTAACATGCAGGGCGACTTCATGATCAGCTTTCGTTGAGTCAGATCTTTATCAGCGAATGATAAAGTTCAACGATTGCTGAAATCTTCTACTTGATACTTCACGTTGAATGGACAGGTCTTGCTTCGCTGATATCCGCATCAGTTCATGAGTAGACTTGTCGCTGGTTCTTGAGCTTGATCTTCGACTTCAGCGTAGAACTTTGGTTGACGTGAAACTTGTCTTTAGGGATCATAAGTAAACAACTAACTTATCAACGATCATCTCATAGACTGAACAGGCTCAGAGCTATATGATGATGAACAGTGTTCACTGAATATCTAATCTAAAGAGTGAGAGTTCCTATCAGCGGTACTGTAAAGTCTTAGTACTTATCAGCGATAGTGAAACTCTGATACATATTGTTTACTTACAATTTTCACTAAGTGTTTAAGAGAGAGTCATTATCAAATCACTGAGGGTTTGGATCAACAAACGCACATCGAGTCTAGGACCATTCGGAAGAACAACTTTTCCTAGGACACATATGATGGTACAACACCAAGTTGAGAGCTTCCGTGCTCCAACCGGAACACCCAGAGTGAGGCCGCCATTTGTTGGTGCCTCGCGAGGACAGGGTGGAAGTCCTGTCATGGTCAACACTATGCCAGCCATGAACACAGGCAGTACGGTTGCTACAACCGCTACTATAATCGGTAACCTAAGTGGTCCGGATGTTAGACATATGTTTCCCAATTTTCCACCTCAAGAGGTTATTCAGATGCTTGGACCGCGTCCTTATTATATCACGCTACCATTATTGGCGTCTGCTTTAAGCTCAATTGAAACCGCCAACTTGCAACACCGACGGGCCTTGCAGAGTTCCGTTGATAGGTTAACACAAGAAGTGAGCAGAGCTATTAAAGGAAAAGGCGTTGCTGAATCTTCGTCAACTCCTCCGAATCAACCATCCCGCGATGAATCCGATCCAAATACACCACCACCAGTACCGTTACACCAAATACCTGAAGACCAGCTCAAATCAGAGCTGTTAGCCCATCTTTTTGCCAAGAGTTACTCGAGTACAGCTGAAGAGGTTGACCTAATTGCATTACTTCGTCACCATACCCAACCTCAAGCCCAAACCTCAACCCAACCACCTTCTAGAAACGACTTCCAGCGTCTAATCGATTCTATGAAAGATATGATGGAAGCTATGATGAACGGATTCACCTCCATCTCTAACAGGATTAAAGTTGTCGAAGAGAAGTGTGGGATACAATCTCAAGCTCCACAGAAATGAAGGCATGATGATCCGGATGATCCTGATCTTCATGAGGGGGAGAAGAGAGCACGAGTCAGAGAAACTACGGGCACGAGTACAAGAAATGAAGGGGGTTCAGCCAGTGAACATGTACAAACTGAAACTGGTACAGCGACTGATGTGGTACATGCAGATGATACTGAAATGGTTCTAGCTGATGTCATAACTGGGGTTGAAAAGCCTTCGGTTGTTGACAATAGAACAACGGATGAGAGGATGGCTGACGATATGCTTATTGAAATAATCCACATTGATTCAGAGGAAGAGCCAGAGCAGTTGAGCCACAAGATCATACAGGAGAATCCTCGTTACCATTGTCACCGTACCAACTTCTCGTATTTCCGTCAATTCTAAGACTATCCCGTCTTAGTACTTCTACCCATCTCTCACAATCATAACTTAATTTATCTCAGCTTAAGTCTAAGTATCTCATCAGCATACTTAGTTCGCTTAAACTAGAGCTCTGATACCCTACTGTAACACCCTAAAATTCAGGGCCAATTTAAACCTCAAAATACACGCGTTATGATCATCAAAATATCAGACTTTTATAAACCAAAGGGATCATAAGTAATTTTCTATATATACACAAAGTCGTCTAACTTAAATAATCTGATCAATTATACATCACAATAAGATCAACTAGATTATCTAAGGCTTGTCCCAAAAGTCATCAAAAGAATATCCTGATCCTTCGTTATCGCCAAGTCTGATTCCCTTCAACTGTAATCTCACTTCCCAAACTATTTCCCAGAGCCGGTACCTGGTAAGACAATTTAATTTTGAAACATTAGGCTTTCGCCTAGTGAGATTATCCAAATCAAATTAAAATTTAACAACTAAAATATTAACAGATATATCAAACCTGTTATCATCCATCTTACCATACCAAGCTCTTTTCAACCATTGGAATCCACCTATTCCCTTACTTATGACTAATTCATCTAGTCATCATTTTATCAACGAGAATTACTATAAATCCCACCGGACTTATAAATAATTCTAATTCCCAGAAATTACAGTTTCCAAACCTGCTTCTTTCTGAATTAGGATGTCAAATTCTCAACAATAAAGATATCTCATCTTTCGCTTGAAATGGGAATTACAACTCCAAGTCTGCCATTCCTCATTTCGTTTCCTCCCCATCTTGAATCACTGGTCTCCCAAATGAGATTTTATTTTATCGCGATCAACAACCACCAGAGACCCTCACAGATGATTCAAGATTCACCCCAACAACTAGAATTACATCTCAACAGTCCCTGGCTAGTAAACGGTTCTCATTACACCGTACTTTATGCCCACTAGACCAGATGTAGATTTCTAGCCAACGCCACACAATAAATGTGTATTATCACTCATTCTATTGTATACTAAAGCTATACAATTCAACATATATTCTATATCTCTATGTACAGAATAATAAATTCAACGATTATCCCCACTTTGCCATTTAGCATCGGGGATCAACACCTCAACAATTAACTACAGCTCCGGACTCATAAATAAGTCATTACAATTTAACATAACATGGTTTTTATATCAACAACAGGGTTATAAACATATAACAAATAGCATATTCATATCAGATTGTATGTCACATAACAACCTCAAACTACTACTGAAAATCCACAAAATTCGCAATCCACTGTAGCGAAAAGCTACACTTTTCGCAAGCCAAAGCTGCGAAAACCTCTACTTTTCGCAACCCACTGTAGCGAAAACCCCACTTCTCGCAACCCTCTATTGCGAAAACCTCACTTCTCGCAACCCTCTATTGCAAAAACCTCACTTCTCGTAACCCTCTATTGCGAAAACCTCACTTCTCGCAACCCTCTATTGCGAAAACCTCAGAACTCGCAACCCTTGGTTGCGAAAACTACACTTTTCGCAATACACTGTTTCGCAAAGTCACTGTTCATCGTCACTTTCATTTGATTCAGTTCTCCATTTGACTCATTAAGCTTACCATATCTTAATCAAATCATACCATTGATATTATATACAAGTATAGCATATCTATAACACTTTTAATTGCTTAATTTTAACAAGAATGAATAACTCACCTGGGCTTTCTTGAACACAGTGTTCTTCCAAAATCAATGGCTTAATCAACAGCTTAATCAAATCTGGGCAGAATACTACAACTCAATTCCATGGAGATGAATGATAACAACACAGAAAACATGTTCTACCACAACAATCACCAACTGATTTCTCTTCTTTTCTTCTTTTCTTTCTTTCGACTTCTCTCTCTCTGATACGTTCTATCTCTCTCGATATTCCTCTGTTTTATTTTTCTTTTCTTTTTAGAATACAACACAAAATCAGTATTATCAAATACTGATTAATTCCTAATGTGACACCTCACATAAAAACATGAGTCATTATTTAATTTCCAAAATAAACCCCAAACTTTCAAAATTGCCAATCAACCCTCCAAGTTAATTTTCTCAATATTAAATTGTACCAAAAATACAATTTATCTTTTATTAATTACAATGAAAATTTCGAGGTGTTACAGAAATGGTTGATGCTCTGGATGATGTTATTGATACTACTGGGGATCAGGTTATGGAAGTTGAATCTGAAGATGATGCTCCTCTACAGGCAGAAACAACATATCCGGGTGTTGGTACTTCAGCTTCACAAGCTCCGGTAATTCATGATGGAAAGATCAGAGATCCAGTACTTGAGGCAGAACTCCGAATCTATCAAGTTATCAAGAGTGACACTCCTGACTCCGTATCTAGAGACCCTAGGGAAAGAACTATATGTACGGGATGTTCAGCGAATCAACTTAGAGAAAGTTTTTGGGATTGAAGACTGGCCATCACTGAAGAAGATCGAGTTTCTGTACGTTATGAAAAATAAAGACAGAGAATCAGGTGCTGTCAGAGCAGAGAACATGATAATGAAGGTGCTGAAGGTTGAGTCTCAAAAGGTGTTTGATGTCTTTTATCCTGAATTCGTTGTCTTGAGATCTGATGGATCTGAATGTGTGTTCTCTGAGGCTGACTTCAAGAGTCTGAAACTGAATGATCTTCTAAGCCTTTACAACCTTCTAGCCACCCGTCCAGAGAAGAGGATTGAATACAGCGCTGCTTACCAGAGTGTGAAGAAATTTATGAGAAATGTTCTGAAGTTCTCATACCTTACCGATTTTCAGATGGGCTTGGAATCTCATCAAGCTCATGTGAACATAAGAAGACCAAACAGACGACTGCCTGATATTCAAGGTATTCCCGCTTACACCGTTCTGAAAAAGCCAGAGCTTGGGGTTGTCTACATTGATACTAACTCGAAGAAGAGATTCATGAGAGTTATTGAGATCAACAAGTTCTGTGAGGGTACTTTGAAGATTATTTTGGTTCATCTGGAAAGCAAGCTTCGTCTGGATGCGAGTGGAGAGGTAAAGCTCACAGAGAAAGAAAAGGACCTGATCAACCAAGTGATTGAATCCATTTCCTACCGGAAGGACTACCGTCTTGAACTGCGAAGATTCGAGATCATCTTTGGCATTCGAAAGAAGTACGTGACCCCGGTGGACGTCTAAATCTTTTGCCTCTACATTGGTACAAAGGGGGAGATTGTTAGTGCTTAATATTGATTGTACCAAGTAGAGGGACCTATTTTGTAATATGGACATAGTTATCCCTAGGTATATAATGTTTGCTAATTTCCTCTTTGGTAAATTAGGTCATCTTAAACACACTTGCCACACACACAAGAATTGCATTCCAATCATATTGTGAGCTATTTGATCTTTGAATGAATATAGAGATGGCTTCCTTTAATGTTTATCTTGATTGATTACTTGTTCTGGGATCACAAAGTTTCAAGTCTAAAGTGTAAAAATGTGTTCTAATGAGTCTTACGAAAACAAGTTAGTCTCACGTCGGCAAAATGCAAACCTTGCATTTGTTGCGCACCTTACAAAACAGTGTGCATACATGAACAACCAGTGTGCATATGTGAACAATGTGCATATATATATATGCATATGCATACGTGCAAGAATATATGCGTTTGGTATATGGGACAGGACAACACAGTACAGGACAAAACTCACTGTCCCACGTTTGGCGTGACATGGGACAGAACAAAAAATCATTGTCCCACGTTTGGCGCGACATGGGACAGACAAGAGGACTGGACAGGGTGGGACAGGATGGGATAAAAAATGGCATTTTCTTGTTCCACCAAAATAGGTGGAACAACATGGGACAAAAGTGAGACAGAAACAAAAAAAATCACTGACCTACCCTCATTTGATATATGACCCTAATATATATGATATTAGTCTTAAAGGTCACCACCACCAATCACCGCCGCCACCACCATCGACGGCCACCGGTAACCACCGCCAACCACCATCGGCCACCACTACCTATTTCTCCACTATAACAACCTTCTCCACCATCTCCACAACCATTTGTCCACCACCACTACCATCGTCGACCACCTCGACCTATACTGAAACCGACCACCACCAACCATGGCCGCCACCACCATCGACGGCCACCGGTAGCCACCACCGACCATGGTCGACCACTTTCATCTCTTCCTCACTACAACTTCCTCCACCACCCATCGTCACCTCAATCGATCACCGCCACCCATTGCTCCACCAACACCAATGATCACCGCCAACCACCGTCGGCCACCACCACCTTTTCTCCACTACTATAACCTCCTTTACCATTGTCTACGACATCCACCATTGCCATCGTCGACCACCTCCACCGATCACCACCACCCATTGCCGCCACCACCACCGACGATCACCGCCAACCACCATCGGCCACCTCCACCACTAACATCGTCGACCAACTTTATTTGTGTCATTTATAACTATTATATGATATATGAAATCATCAAACAAGTTTTAGGAAAAATTGTCTAGTCCTGTCCTATCTAGTCCTAGTCGTACCAAACACAAGACAGACAGTTGTTTTGTCCCGTCCTGTCATGTCCTGTCCTGTCATGTCCCGTCCCGTCCAATCCTGTCTGCGTACCAAACGCTACCATAATGGACATACATTCATATGCGATAATGCACACATTGTTCACATATACACATTGGTTTGTAAATGATGCAACTAATACATGGTTTGTATTTGATTTGTATCATATATATACATATATATATATATATATATATATAGGGTCAAGTTATTTTATTAACCACATTTTTGGTATTAACTTTATTAACCATTCTCATCCATTGATATTAGAGATCTACGATTGAGATTAATCTATTAATAAATACAATAAATTAAATGTTGAAGTGTAATTTGGGATATGTGTACCGAGGTGCTCAGGGTCAAAATAAGAATTTCTTGGTAGACTTTTTAATTAGGAGTTACAAAATATTCATTAATTAGGAGTTACAAAATTGTTTTAGCTGTTATTATTTTTTAACAAAAATACTAGGTGTGTTGATTTTTCATTCATTCATCAACATTTTTTGTATGAAAATGGACTTTCGATGTGATCAAAACTACATTCAACCCATTTTGTTGGATGATTGTAATAATTCCACGGGGTTAGACGATGTCGATGGAGGAGACGATACGTATAAATGTTCATCATTGGACGTGAACATTTGTGAAGTTGAACATGCATGCAACATTTGTTTCTTCATATTTGTAATCAACTATGAAACAATATGAACAATAAATGTTCATGTTTGTTCATAATTTTAATCAACTATGAACAAATTGATTGATCCACGCCACACTTGGTGTTGGTGCAAGTGTACCCAGCTTTAAATATTGTGATATATTTTTGGTACACATAAAATCACATCTCCATATTTATTTTGATGATTACAAAACACACCGCATTATTTGTTATCTAATATTTTATCTGAGTGTGCAGATATTTAAATGATCTCGATAAATTTTTATCTGAAGAATCCAAGTCTGAAGAGTTTCGTCATTCTATTTTAAAATGATAAACACCCTAAAATATTTTATCACTTGGATATTTCGTATCTATATAATTACATTTGAATCAAATATATATATAATATATATGTTATTTTATTAAAATCAAATCATACTTTTACTGTTCATCATTTAATGAAGAAGTATGATCAGCCGAAAGAAGCCTTCCAGCGCACTGCCCTTTTGTACGAATGTCAGGCGGTATACCGCCAAGGTCCACGCGGTATACCGCGACACTTTCACCCATCATTTCTTCTCTTGTCAGGAACTTTTTCAGGCGGTATACCGCCGTGTGCAACGCGGTATACCGCGGGTACAAGTACCGTTGGTTTTTGCAGGGTTGACCTTCTCCTCTGCAGTACCTTTTTCTGACGCAGGTATACCGCGATGGGCTGCCGGTATACCGCGAAAGCTTCTGCCGTGTTGATCATCCAGTATAAATACATGCATCCTCCAGCCTTCAATGCTACACCAACTTCAGCAATAAATTCTCCCTCAGCATTTGATTATTATTCTGCTGCCTTCTTACTCACACTAAATCACTTAAACTGATAAAATTAATTTTTTTGAGTAAGAAATCTTGAGTTGATAGCAGATTAAAATCTCTCGATTAGTTGAATCAGCAACACAACTCAAGTGATCAAACTCTCTAAAAATATCCAAGTGATAAACCTTATTCAAGAGTGATTATTCATATTAAAATTATACCCTCTTGTAAGTGTTTGAATAGAGTGAGTGATCCACATTAATCTCTCAAAGAAGAGTGTTTCGCGTTTGTTGTATTAAGGTTTGTGTTTCTACCGTAAAGAACACGTTCGTATTGGATCTCCGAGAAGTGTTATTTTCTCGAGGTGGACTAGCCAACTTTGTGTTTGGTGAACCACTTTAAAAATATCGTTGTCAAGTATTCTCTTTCCCTTATCTATTTACATTTCCGCTGTGCATTTAAATTATATCTGTTTATATAATTGTTGTATACTTATTTATTTATACTCTGCTTTATTTATTCTGTATTTATTTGTAAAAAGAATTTTTTGAAAGTAAAAGATTTTAAATACAACCTTTCCCCCCCCTTAGGTTGTCCAACATTTGGTATCAGAGCAGGTCTTTCAAAAATATTCTGCATAATTTTCTCTTATTCTTCTAAATGGCTCAACAAACTAATATCGTGTTTTCAAAACCTCCTTTGATAGATACTGAAAAGTTTGGCATTTGGGCCGAGCTATTTGAATGTCACGTGCGTGGCAAAAATCAAAAGATTTGGAATATTATAGAAAAAGGGAATTTTAAACCCACCATTGTGAAAGATGATGTTTATATTGATAAACCTATAGATGACTGGACTACTTCTGATGAAGCTCATTTTTGTTTAAACTTTGAAGCTAAGAATATATTATATGCTGCTTTAACAACTGATGAAATTGAAAGAGTATATACATATAAAACTGCAAATCAAATATGGGAAAGTTTAAATAATACTCATCGTGGAAACACGGAGGTTAAATCTAGTAAAGTGAATATTTTAGTTCACGATTATGAACTATTCGAAATGAAACAAGATGAGTCAATTGACTCAATGTTTAAAAGATTTAACCTTATTGTGACTACTTTGAAAGGTTTGGATCGCACTTATCCTAACGAGGACTATATAAGGAAAATCCTACGAGCCCTTCCTTCGGAGTGGATGCAAAAGATAACATCTTTAGAAGACTCCCGTGACCTTTCCATAATGAAGATAGATGACTTGATCGGTAATCTTAAAGTGCATGAAATTGCACTTAAAAGAAACAAAGATCGGGAGCAAGTTAAAAAGAAATCAATCGCTCTCAATGTCTCAACACCAAAAGTTGAGAAGAAAAAGGAGAAAGCTAGCTCCTCGAAAGATCCATCCGAAACTCTCGATGAAGTCGCCATGTTGGTAAGAAACTTTTCCAAATTTCTTAATAATAATAATAAATTTTCTAACAATGGCAGATTTCAAAGAAACGGTAACTACCGTCGTGGTGGTGAAAATCGAAGTCGCAAGTTCCATAAACGAGACGAAAAAGTTAAGAAAAATGGCGACTCGAGTGAAGACGATAAAGCTAAGCCAAAGAGAGGCTTTTGCTACTCATGTGGTGACAAAGACCACTACGCCAATGAATGTCCGAAAAAGAACAAGTTCCAAAAGAAGAAGGAGAAAGCCTTCATTGGAGGCGCGTGGAGCGAGAGTGAAGAAGAAGATGACTATCAAGCCATTTGCCTTATGGCCGAAAGCGACGACGAGGTAAAATCTTCTTACTCGGATTACGATAGTGATTATGAAAGTGATAATGAAAATAATCTTGAAGAATTATATGAATCTTTTCATAAAATGGCCGCTCTTGCAAATCGTTACCAAGATGAGAATGCTATGTTAAAAGAAACTGTAAATGCATGTAAAAAGGAAATAAAAAATGTTAAACAAAAATCTGAAAATGATATGGATATAATTGCTAAATTAGAAACTAAATTAGGAGAAAAAGATTTTTGTAAATCTTGTGATGTTTTAAATAAAGAAATTGCATGCTTAAATAAAAAATCACATGAAAATATTATTTGTACAAAATGTGATATTCTTGATAATGAGATTACTTGTTTAAAGGCTAAATGTGCTTCATATGAAAAAGATAACATGCTAGCTAAAGCCTTTGAAAGTAGTAATGAGAAAGTTTTTAACATGCTAAATATGCCTAACCGTATAAATTGTAGAAAAGGCATTGGTTCCAATACTTGTGTTGATAAATGTTCATGTATACCCATCAAAAGATTTTATGAATCACCTAAAGTAAATACAAGAAATCAATATGTGCAAAAACCTCCGTATGTGCGTAAAATAAATAATGTAAATTATAATACGAGAAAACCGTATGCTCGCATGTACCATGATAAATATTCTAAACCTAATAATAATGCGAATGTAAATGCTTGTTTTTATGTGTATGATAAATATAATCGCAAAATTAAAATGGTAAATAAATGGATTCCAAAAGGAATGTTTAGTAATGATAATCCCGGTGGTATGCGTTTATGGTTTTAAATGTGTTATGTATATGTGTTATATATTATATATAAGTAAAATATTGTTATTTGTACTTTTTATACTATTCATATATATATATATACATACGTACTGCAAATATATATATATATATTTTATTTAATTTTTTTTCTTATATATATATATTTTGTTTGACTTGACATGTGTTATATATATATATTTGTGTTTGATATATTATATATTAAAGTTGTGTAATGTATTATATATATATATATTCTGTTTAACTTTATATATATGCATGTTGGTTGACATTGAAACTAATTGTCAAGGACCCACGAGAAATGGGGACCATAAAAGTTACATCTTCATTATTGTAGATTGACCTTGATATGGACTGGATACTCGATAGTGGTTGCACACGTCACATGACCGGAAACAATAATCTCTTTTCATCATATAAGTCATGTGATGGTGGACAGGTAATTTTTGGAGGAAACTCCAAAGGAAATATAATTGGTAGAGGTACAGTCTCTTGCAATAATGTTCAATTTCTTAATGTTAATCATGTTGATAATTTACATTTTAATTTGTTAAGTGTTCGCCAATTGTGTAAAAATGGTATAACTGTTGTCTTCGAAGAAGACTCGTGTAAAATCATAAAAAATGGCAAAGTTCTTTTAAATGGTTTTGTAAAAGGAAATTTATATATTTGTAAAACTGTTGTATCTGAAAATGTATGCTTATCTTCTATTAATGATGTTTCTACTTTATGGCATAGGCGTTTAGGTCACGCTAATCTAAGATTAATGCAAAACTTAAAAAATAAGGAGCTTGTGAGTGACCTGCCAAAATTAAAGTTTGATAATCATTTTTGTGATGCTTGTCGTGTCGGCAAACAACATCACGTTTCTCATAAATCAAAAAATGTTATTTCTACTCAAAGAGTTTTAGAACTTTTACATATGGATCTTTTTGGCCCGATGGCTATTCAAAGTTTTGGAGGAAATTTTTATACTTTGGTTATTGTGGATGATTATTCCCGTTATACTTGGACTTTATTTTTGAGACATAAAAATGAGGCTTTTGAAAAGTTTAAAATTTTGGGAAAACGAATTCAAAACCAACAAGGTTGTACGATTGTTTCCATACGTACGGACCATGGACGAGAATTCGATAATGATGTACAATTTGGTGCCTTTTGTGATAAACATGGTATAACTCATAACTTTTCGGCTCCTCGAACTCCTCAGTCAAACGGGGTTGTTGAAAGGAAAAATCGAACGTTGCAAGAAATGAGTAGAACTATGCTAAACGAACATCAAGTTCCCCAAAAGTTTTGGTGTGATGCCGTTGCTACCGCGACCTATGTGCTTAACCGTGTCCTAATTAGAGGTATCCTAAATAAGACACCCTATGAACTTTACCGAGGTAGAAAACCTTCCCTAGCTCACCTAAAAGTTTTTGGTTGTAAATGTTTCATTTTAAACACCAAATCCTACTTAACCAAATTTGACCCTAAAGCCTATGAAGGAGTGTTCCTAGGTTACTCTTGGAATAGCAAAGCCTATAGAATCCTAAATAAGGAGACCATGGTAGTAGAAGAATCCTTAAATGTTAGCTTTGACGAGAGTCCTCCCAAACCTAGTGCACCCTTAGCAAATGACAATATCCGTGAAGGAGACGTCTTAGCACAACAACTTAGCAACTTGGATTTAAGTACCCAACCTTCCACAAATAATATTGAATCTAGTGATGCCCCTCCGTGTTTTATTCCACAAGGTATAGATGATCCTAACCTTAGAACCGCTCGAGGCCATCCCGTAGATCAAATTATAGGTGACCTAAACCAAAGGACAACTAGATCACAAATCCATACCCATTGTGCTTTCCATGCCTTTATCTCAACCATAGAACCTAAAACCATAGATGAAGCTTTAGGTGATGAGGATTGGATTATGGCCATGCAAGAAGAGTTAAACCAATTTTCTAGGAATGATGTGTGGGACTTAGTGCCTAGCCCTAGTAGTCAAACCATTATTGGCACAAGATGGGTCTTTCGAAATAAGGTAGACGAGAACGGTGGAGTCACACGAAACAAGGCACGTTTAGTTGCCAAGGGGTACAGTCAACAAGAAGGTATAGATTATGACGAAACCTTTGCACCGGTTGCAAGGTTGGAGTCTATTCGAATGCTTCTCGCTTTTGCAAATGCTAAAGATTTTAAGTTATTTCAAATGGATGTTAAAAGTGCTTTCTTAAATGGTATTATAAATGAGGAGGTATACGTTTCTCAACCTCCCGGTTTTGAAAGTTTTGAAAACCCGACACATGTTTATAAATTAAAAAAGGCGCTTTACGGTTTAAAGCAGGCTCCGCGTGCGTGGTATGATAGATTAAAAACCTTTTTAATTGTTAGTGGTTATATTATGGGCAAAATAGATAATACTTTATTTGTGAAATATGTTCAAAATGATATTGTGGTTGTGCAAGTATATGTTGATGATATTATTTTTGGTTCCACTAATGAAAAATTGTGTAATGAATTTTCTGCGAAAATGACTAGCGAATTTGAAATGAGCATGATGGGAGAGTTAAAATACTTCTTAGGATTGCAAATAAAACAATGTGAAACTGGTATTTTTATTAGTCAATCTAAATATTGTAAAGATATGTTGAAAAAGTTTAACTTTGAAAATGTCAAACCCGTTGAAACTCCAATGACCACAAATTTGCAATTATCTCGTGACGAGGAGGGAAACGATTTTAATGAAAAGATTTATCGTGGTATGATTGGTAGCTTGTTATATTTAACTGCTAGTAGACCTGATATTATGTTTAGTGTATGTTTATGTGCTCGCTTTCAATCTTCACCTAAACAAACTCACTATGAAGCTGTCAAGCGTATTTTTCGATATTTACGAGGTACTACTAATCTTGGCTTATGGTACGCAAAGAAACCCGAGTTAGAAGTAACGTGTTTCGCCGATTCCGATCTTGGTGGATCTATTGTTGACCGAAAAAGTACTAGTGGGGTATGTGCCTTTATAGGTCTCTCACTTGTGTCTTGGTTCTCTAAGAAACAACAATCCGTAGCTTTGTCTACAACCGAAGCGGAATATGTAGCCGCCGCAAGAGCATGTGCTCAAGTCCTTTGGATGAAACACACACTTACCGATTTTGAGGTACACCTAACCAAAATTCCAATTATGTGTGATAACTCAAGTGCCATAAACTTAAGTAAAAATCCCGTTTTACACTCTCGTACCAAACATATTGAATTGAGACATCATTTTTTACGAGATAATGTTCAAAAAGGCAAAATCGTGCTGGAAAAGGTTGATTCGGAAGATAATTTGGCCGATATTTTCACTAAAGCTCTAAACAAGAAGGCGTTCTTTAAATTAAGACTTGGTTTAGGCATGCTTGAGTATAACCCTTGATAAATACTAACTCTCAAATATTTCATATTTTGAGGGGGAGCATCTTTCGAGGGGGAGCATAAGCGACTTTCTTAAAACCTTTTTGCTTCGACAAAAGGGGGAGAGAAACCGAGTATGCTCTCGTGTTTAGCGTTGTGTTTGTCATCATCAAAAAGGGGGAGATTGTTGGTGCAAGTGTACCCAGCTTTAAATATTGTGATATATTTTTGGTACACATAAAATCACATCTCCATATTTATTTTGATGATTACAAAACACACCGCATTATTTGTTATCTAATATTTTATCTGAGTGTGCAGATATTTAAATGATCTCGATAAATTTTTATCTGAAGAATCCAAGTCTGAAGAGTTTCGTCATTCTATTTTAAAATGATAAACACCCTAAAATATTTTATCACTTGGATATTTCGTATCTATATAATTACATTTGAATCAAATATATATATAATATATATGTTATTTTATTAAAATCAAATCATACTTTTACTGTTCATCATTTAATGAAGAAGTATGATCAGCCGAAAGAAGCCTTCCAGCGCACTGCCCTTTTGTACGAATGTCAGGCGGTATACCGCCAAGGTCCACGCGGTATACCGCGACACTTTCACCCATCATTTCTTCTCTTGTCAGGAACTTTTTCAGGCGGTATACCGCCGTGTGCAACGCGGTATACCGCGGGTACAAGTACCGTTGGTTTTTGCAGGGTTGACCTTCTCCTCTGCAGTACCTTTTTCTGACGCAGGTATACCGCGATGGGCTGCCGGTATACCGCGAAAGCTTCTGCCGTGTTGATCATCCAGTATAAATACATGCATCCTCCAGTCTTCAATGCTACACCAACTTCAGCAATAAATTCTCCCTCAGCATTTGATTATTATTCTGCTGCCTTCTTACTCACACTAAATCACTTAAACTGATAAAATTAATTTTTTTGAGTAAGAAATCTTGAGTTGATAGCAGATTAAAATCTCTCGATTAGTTGAATCAGCAACACAACTCAAGTGATCAAACTCTCTAAAAATATCCAAGTGATAAACCTTATTCAAGAGTGATTATTCATATTAAAATTATACCCTCTTGTAAGTGTTTGAATAGAGTGAGTGATCCACATTAATCTCTCAAAGAAGAGTGTTTCGCGTTTGTTGTATTAAGGTTTGTGTTTCTACCGTAAAGAACACGTTCGTATTGGATCTCCGAGAAGTGTTATTTTCTCGAGGTGGACTAGCCAACTTTGTGTTTGGTGAACCACTTTAAAAATATCGTTGTCAAGTATTCTCTTTCCCTTATCTATTTACATTTCCGCTGTGCATTTAAATTATATCTGTTTATATAATTGTTGTATACTTATTTATTTATACTCTGCTTTATTTATTCTGTATTTATTTGTAAAAAGAATTTTTTGAAAGTAAAAGATTTTAAATACAACCTTTCCCCCCCTTAGGTTGTCCAACACTTGGTTTTATTTGAATTTGAGCTCATTCTTACTATCTTCAATAAAACTTTAATAACCGAAAATTTGTCCAATAAAAGTTTAACAAACGTTCATGTTTGTTCATATCAACTATGAAACAACAAATTTGAACAAAAGTATATGGACAACAAATGTTCATGAACACTCATGTTTGTTGTTCATGTTTGTTCATAATTTTAATCAACTATGAACAAATTGATTGATCTACGCCATACTTGGTTTTATTTGAATTTGAGCTCATTCTTATTATCTCCAATAAAACTTTAATAACATGAAATTTGTCCGATATAAGTTTAACAAACGTTCATGTTTGTTCATACTTTAATCAACTATGTAACAACAAATTTGAACAAAAGTATATGGACAACAAATGTTCATGAACACTCATGTTGTTCATGTTTGTTCATAATTTTAATCAACTATGAACAAATTGATTGATCCACGCCATACTTGGCTTTATTTGAATTTGAGCCCATTCTTACTATCTCCAATAAAACTTTATAACATGAAATTTGTCCAATATAAGTTTAACAAATGTTCATGTTTATTCATATTTTAATCAACTATGAAACAACAAATTTGAACAAAAGTATATGGACAACAAATGTTCATGAACACTCATGTTTGTTGTTCATGATCAAAAATACTAGTTGTTCAAGGTTTTTTTTCATGATAAAAAATACTAGCTAATCTATCAAAAATATGGTTTGTTCATATGGTTTTTTTCATGTTTGTTCATGATCAAGGTTTTTTTCATTCGGTTCGAATGTTTCATCGGTGCTGGTACTAACGTTTTGCGTCACATCTTCATCATGCGAGTTAAGTTGTGTTTCAACGCCTAATCCATCGGATGAACGAACAGTAGAATAATTTAACAAATCAAGATGAAAGTGGGATTGATCACGAAGGAATTCATCTTCAAAACAATGAAATTTGATGAACAAAAGCAAATTCAAATCACCTAGCTATTTTAATAGAATTTAAGAATTCCTAATTCAAATTCATAACTCCCCATTAATTATTAAAATTTGTAACTTCAATCTAAAATCTTTAAAAAAACCCATTTATAAAATACCAAGACTACCCTCAAACATTAATCAATAGATTAAAATCAACCAACTTAAATGGTGAACTCCCATTGGTGGAAAAGGGTTAACAAAGTTAACACTTTTTTTATGGTTAACATTATAACTAGCCTCTCTCTCTCTCTCTCTCTCTCTCTATATATATATATATATATATATAGGGCTCCCTCTTTTGTTAACCAGTGCATATATGCACATCAGACAATTGTAATATGTGCATATATGCAATGCCCGATGTGCATATATGCACATCATGAAAAAGTTAACAAAAGAAGGAGACCCTATATATATATATATATGTAAGGATGTGGGAAACAAACAATTTACATAGCATGGATATGTTTTCTTATTTAGAAACCACGTTAGGCCCAATATCTCTAGGAATTTGGCAAAGCAAAAAGGCCCAAGACCCAGATGGGATTAATAGGCTGAAAGCCCTAGGAGATAACCCATACAATTTTACATCACAAATAAGAACTCTTATTCTAGGAGTTGACCCAGCAAAAAATAATACCCATATACAAGATACAGCAATAAGAAACTTAGAACAGTTAAGTATCACAGATATGAAATACATAAATGAATTTACATTAGACTTCTCAAGGTTACTTTCACAAACAGGACAAGCAATGGATGATGAGTTATGCAACAAATATTTTATAAAATTACCAGGAGATCTGGGAAAAAATATACATGAAAACTAGAAACAAAATTATGAAAATGTAAAAAATCTAGGTATCGGACCTAGAATAACTTATACATTTGGAATATTAGAAGAAAAATGCAAAGATGTCGCTTTACAGGAACAATTGAAGAAGAATGCATACGCGTTCTGTAAAACAGCAATATATACACCTCAAGCCTATGGTCATTACGATAAAAATAAGAAGAATTCGAAAACTTTCCAGAATTTGAACAGTTGGTTTCCAGCAAAGTATGCACAGAATTCCCATTAACCTGTATCTTCTTCCCCATGGTCTATGAAAAAGATTTACTTATATCTTTGGTGTTTGTTGTCCTTGTAAGATCATTTTTCCTATCAGCTGTTGAAGTGGTTCTTTGCTGTCAGTGTCATTCCACCATGTGAATTGTTATATATATATATATATATATATATATATATATATATATATATATTATCAACTACATAAGATATCTTTTAAAATCATATCTTTTAATATATGATTTTGATTTACTAAATATAACACTATATTGTAGAGTTTGTAAATTTTGTTTTTAAAAGTTAAATTTAATATGTGTTGTTAAAGTTAAATATTAATTTACGTCATTCAAATTATTTATTTAGGGGGTGTTTGGGAGTGCTTATATTTTTAACTTCTGCTTATCTCCTTATCTGCTTACTCCGTTCCAGAAAAGCCACCCTCAATCTACTTCTATAAAAACTGCTTATCTCCTTCCCTGGAACGTGATAAGCAGTTTTTTTGTTCAAATCCAAACACCTTCTCCGTTCCAGAAACGCAATAAGCAGATAAGCAGAAAATATAAGCACTCCCAAACACCCCCTTAATGAAAAACGACAATTAATTTTAATCTATACATACAACTTATTCACACATACTTGATCTATATAGTATATATACACTACTAAATGAAAAGCTTTTACGTACGAACTTTTCACTGAGAAATCCGTCGTTAAAAGGTGATTTTTCACAAAACCGTCACAAAAGTTGGTGGGTAAAATTTTGGTGGGTGATGAAAATCACTCAGGGATTTCTCTGGGTGATCCATGAGTATTTCCTCAAAAAACATCGGATTTTACCGGACTATTGGTATGTTCTGGTGATCACTGGGTAATCTCTGACGGAAATTTATCCAGGTATATTTTGTGGGTAAAAGTCACTAGTTTTGTAATGATATATATATATATATGTATATATATGTCTTAATAATAATAAAAGTAATCTAGGGTTACGCAGTTGATAATATATAAATAATATTTAACCTTACAACAAATTATTAGATTTAATTTTTAAAAACAAAATTTACACACTCTACAAGATAGTATTATATTTAGTAAATCAAAATAAGATATTAAAAGATATCAATAACATATTTGAATCATATATACACAAAAATTAAGAGAAATTAATTAAAATGTCCCAAGTTCATTTTTTCTTATATAAATACCCCATCTCTCTCCTGTTTTGCAAAAATGCCCCAAGAACCTACGATTTGACCCTCGACCGTGGATTAAAATGGTGTCCTCGATTTTGTGGTTTGTGGCTGAGTGTGGGTCCGCGATTTTTACAAACTTATCGTGGACACCATTTTAATCAATTTTTAAACATTAAAAATGGTTGTGTGGGAGTTATTTGGTGGGTGGGTCGCAGACATGCATTAAATGTCCCACTAAATGTGGATCACATACTACTCTCACACACACACACACACAATAATTATAACTTTATTTCATACTTCTATAATTATTTAATTAGTTTACTTTATAACTTTTTATTTTTCTAATTTTCATTTTACACCTTCAGCATATTAACACATATAATTGTATGTTAACTAAAATACGTTAAAAAATATGTTTTAATTTTAACAAGTTACATCATTATAATCGTCTCTTCGATACCTTCGAAATGAGCTCAAAAAAAACCAAAACTGACGGTGAAAACCGAAAACCGAACTTTTCGAGTCGGGTTCGGAGACCTCTTATCGGGGATGGGGCGGGAACAGGGATGTTATCGGGGATTTTAATGGGGCCGGAGGTGGGGACGGGGACCTTTTTTTAAAATATTATTATAACAACCCTAGATAAAATCATTTTTATTTCTTTTGGTAGAAAACTTGTCAAAAATTTATTATCCAACAACAATTGATGACAAGTTATACATTACGTTTTGTGACATAAATATGGAGCAACATTTGTATTTTATGTTTCATTAATAAATTGGAAAAAATTAATAAAAAAAAGAAAAAAAGGAGTTTTTATTAGGCTTTTGGTATTTGGACATAAATAGAGTTAATGCATGGAGAACTTTTTTTTAATTAAAAGAGCGTCTCCAACATATTGCTTATATTTTATTAAAATTAAAAGCTAAACTCTTTAAAATAATTATATTTAATTTTATGTTTTTAGTTTAAGCATTTCAACATTAATTTATATTATTAATATATTTAATTTTTTAATAAGTTTCTCAAATAAATTAGAGTAATTAACCTTTTTCATCCCTGTGGTTTGCTAAAATTGCGGATTTAGTCCCTGTGGTTTTGAAATTTCTGTTTTCATCCTTGAGGCCAAAATGCTACTTTTTAGTATGAAGGACTAAAATAGAAATAAAATTTAAATCATAAGAACGAATAAGGTGATGAATTATAAATCATATGGATGAAAATCGCAATTTCAAAATCATAAGAACGAAAATAGAAATTTTCAACAAACCATAGGGACTACAAATGTAATTTACTCAATAAATTATACTGAATTTGATTGATGGAAGTGAAAAAGTTTCTTTTTCGCCAACACAAACATTTAGAGAATATTATAAGTTTGAGAATTTTTACCTTTTTTTCATTGTTTTTTTAATTTAAAAATCTTTTAGAGAATTTATTGTAACAGATAATTTCTTTTTTATTATTTTATTTTAGAGAATAAGAATGCTCTAGAATATTTATTTATATACATTATTTTATTATTAATATTTATATTTATATGCAATTGTTAGATGTAACGACCGTGACCGAATCGGTTTAGTTTTGGCACTTGTAAGGAAAGTATAATAAGGGCAAAAGTAGAGGGGGCTATTTGGTAAGTTTGGGATAGAGTATTTAAAGGCACAAAACCCTAGAAGGAACATTCTAATACTGAAATTGTTGTTGACGGCTGATTTTGAGGAGAGAAAGGAGAGTAGGGTTCTCAAGGGCTTTGTGTGCTTTTGAGAAGAAAGGAATCATCAAGTTCAATTTCAGAAGGAAGGGAAGGATTGGAATTCGTGATCTGCAAGTAATCTCTAAGGTAATCTCTAATCCATAACTCCTTTCAAGTTTAATCTGTTGATTTCTGAGTTTTGGTGGGTTTTAGCTTTTCTAAGTCATTTGAGGCCTTTAGGGAGTTTTAATCTTCGTTAAATGCGTTTTGATAGTGAAACTGATGGGAAATCGATTACAGATCATTTAGTGATAGTTTACTGGCTTATCTTGGGGTTTAAGAGGCTTGTATTAGGATTTCCAACCATTAAACTCGTCCAGCGCTCGTCCGGAAACCTTCAAGTATGAAGGTGTCCGGGTGAGTGTCCGGATAGTTCTTGGTCGGGTTGTAGAAGGTGTCCGGATATTGTGTTGTCCGGATAAGTTTAGTCGTCCGGATAAGTGTGCCATCCGGATAGGTTAATCGTCCGGAGACTATAAGTTGTCCGGTAACCTCTGTGTGTCCGGAAAGCGTGGTTATCCGGAAAAGTGTGGTTATCCGGAAAAGTGTGGTTATCCGGAAAAGTATGGTTGTCCGGAAAAGTAGTGATGTCCGGAAAAGAGTAGGGTGACAAGTGAGAAGTGTCCGGATAATTCTAGTCAACTTATAAATCTGTCCCTTCGTTCAGGTAGACAATTTGGAAGTAAAGAGCAGAGTAGGGAAGAGCAAACAAGCGTACCAGGTGAGTTTTCTAAACTAAAATGTGTGGCCTTTAAAGTGTTTTCAAAATGTGTTTTGAATGTTGAGAATTGCCATGCTTTATTTATTATGCTTTAATTGCATGAAAGATGTTTAAAGTTTTATATGAGATGTATGCATACATTGTGTAGACGTAAATTGGCTAAGTCGGGGGGAGGTTCCGCCAGTACTCACGTCGGGGGGAGGTTCCGTTTATGCCATGGGAGTAAGTCCCAGTAAGGCAGCGTGATACTGACTCGTTGTCACCCTCGGGTGGCTTCAGGGTGCCATTTACGGGAGCGGATTTATCCGTGAAAGATTTTGCTGTTCAGCTATGTAAAAGTTTATTATTGAAAGTCTTGTATTCATTTGAAAGTTATGAAAAGTTTTTAAATGATTTTGAGAACTGTCAGGAGGGACTCACTAGACCTCATGGTCTAACCCTCGCTCTTTTCAAATTAAAACCCTTTTCAGGAAAGCAGGTAGCGAAAGGCTCTAGCAGGTGAACAGAGCAGTTAGAAGATAGAAGCAGTAGAACCAGTGACACCATTATCTTTTAGTTCTAGCAAATTCTCAGTTGTGTAATAGGTTGATTCCGCCAACCTGAATTTTGAGACTTATGTAGGAATTTTGGGACCCATCTTTGGGATTGTTTCAGTGATTATGTTTTGCATGCTTTATTTTTTTGTCTGGGTTGTTACATTAGAGCATCTCCAACAGCTTTGCTATAATTTTTCCAAAATAGATAATCAAAAGTTAAAATATCTAAAAAAATGTTACATTCATCTCCAACAGCTTTGCTATTTTAGAGATTTTAACACAAATTATATTAATATAATATTCTTTAATTTATATTCGCAATGCATTTTAAAAAAATCTTAATATAAAATGATAAAAGAATTATGTCATTTGTGGATTGAATTAAATAATTATTTCTCTCTTCTATTTAGAGAATTATAGAGAATTCTCTATATTTAGAGATTTTTCCAAAAATCTCTATTTTAGCAATCAAGATAGCAATGCCGTTGAAGAAAAATAGCAAACAAAAACCCATTTTTTTTCTATTTTAGCAATGCTGTTGGAGATGCTCCTATAGCTTCAAATAAGACTTGTTTTTAAACATTATCTATGCATTGCATCAATCAAGATTTATACGTTAAATACAGACACGTGCTTAGTCTGTTGACCAGCAATTATATCAATTATTTTTAAATGTTGATATTGATTATCTATATTATATTATAAATTATTTAATAAAAAAAGTAAAGACAAATTTTGATATAAGAATTGTTTATTGATTTATATTACTTAAAATTCAAGATTAATAATCATGTATTAGTATAGTTTTTTAAAATTATATGTTTAAATTCATAACTAAACCGATAAATATAATTAAATATAAGATAAACATATCATTTTAAATATATATATATATATATATTCATAGTCTCAAATATTATTTTTAAAAAAACCACCAACTTATAGAAGAAATATTTGATAAATCACAAAGATAACATACGAAATGACGGTATTTGTTTTATAGTCGAATTAGTTTGCAAAATGTATTTTTTTTTAAATATAGTTATGATGAACTTTAAGTATTTCGATCAACAAATGAAGTTTGAAAAGAACTCATAGCTTAAACTTTAAGCAACCAAAGTCATCACCACATATTACAGACAATTTCAAGACGAAGAACAATTGTAAAACATAATGAAATTATATATATATATATATATATATATATATATATATATATTAGAAGTGTACTCGTGCAATGTGCAATGCAGCGTGATACATCTTGATTTTAATGTTTCATTTTTTTTGTCGTTGTGTGGTTTTGAGAAAACGATAACTATTTTTATAAATTTATTTAATTTAATTCAATTTAGGTTTAATAATAATATATTGTATTTTATATTTAATAATATAATATTCATAGAAAATTATAATTAAGTATTATGTTAGAATTCAATAATTATCCTAATTATCTTTTAGATTTTTTATATTTAAAATGAGATGCTTATCTTATACTTGATTATGTTTATCAGTTAGTTATGTAGTTTTAAAAAAATTGTAAAAGTTGTACTATTATTATTTGTAAGCTTGAATTTTAAGTAATATGCATCGATTAGCAGTACTTAATGTATAAATTTTTTGTTTTTAAGAGTTTTTCTCAAATGCTTAATAATATCGTATAGGTATATACATTCACACACATATAGTGTGTATGAGAGATATCGAGAGAGGGAGAAAGTCAGTGAGAGAGAGAGAGAGTGTTTGTGTGTGCGCGCACATAATGTGTGTGTAGAGAAGAAATGTAAGGGAAGGAACCTAACCTGCAAATTGAATTTAGATCGGTTAAGCTTTAAGAGGTATAATATGGCAAATAAATCGTCAGTATCATCGTCGGTATCCACAATAATCCGGTGAGGAGCGCCGCCATGGACGGTGGAGGTGGCAAATATTCCGATTATAGATATGATGATAAGAGATAATGAAAACGACGACATATATAACTTCTTCATTGGTCCCAATAGCAAAATGCAAAACCTACCCACCTCATGGGTGTCGAGTTACACCTATATATAAACAATTTGACTTCTTCTCCAATAGAAAAAGTCCCACCAACTCTCAATTATTATTATATTATACTAGTCATCGTACTCGCGCGATGCAGCGGGATACACCTTGAAATCTAAACCGAGTACTCAAAGCGACAATCATGTATCATTTTTTGTTTTATTTCTTTCCTTCTCGATATTAATTATATGGATCCATGTGGTATTATCGCAAATTAAATGGTACATATATAACACGTCTACACCAACATGCAACATCATAGACATATGTGTTGCTACCATTTGACGGGTGCCAAAGCCCACTTGGGTAAAGAAGGTTGATATTATTGCTGCCCACATAATTTTGAGCCATGCCAATGATGGTAGTTACAAGACTTTGCTCTCCATGATGATAAGCAGAATGCTCAGACACATAACCACTAAATTGAGCAACTTTTACTTCCTGGAAAATGGGTTTCTTGAAAGCATAGAATAAAATCTTTCTCTGCCCTGGTTTCAATCCATCCACCATCGATGTTATTGATCTTTGAAGATCAGCCATTGAAAAAAAAAAGCTCCTTGTTGATAAAGTCACGATACGGGATATGTTTCTCCTTTGAATCAAAATAAGTACCAGCCTGCACAACAAAAAGACAAATAAAATCATAAAGAAATGAAGCTTGTAATGACTTTATATTTATTACGCCATAATATTGAATACTATATATATATATGTATATATTCACAAAAGCTGCAAATATACAAACCTGAAGTGCCTGGAGCCAAGTCTTCCTGGCCTCAATTTTCTTCTTACTAAACGCCAGCTCAATTGCATCACCATCTGCATCATCAGCCCAAACAAAATCCTTCTTATGCTTATCAAGATCAGCAAAGTAGTCTGCCCCTTCTTTACCATTACTTGTTCCCAGCCCCTGTGAAGTATTGAAATTTGGGATAACTTGTTATTCATAACTTTCATAAACAAACCTTATAGTACTTTATTTTGTATTCTCTTGCTCTGTGCCCCATATTTTCCTTCCACGCCTCATACTCAGGGATCGTATAGAACGATAACACTTCCTTAGTCCTCTTGTTAGTAGCCTTAACAATTGGCGTAACGAACTCAAGCACAAAGTCTGGCACTTTTAGCAAAGACGGCCAAAATGTGTGAAGAAAGTTAATCAATAACCCTTTGATGTGTGAACCATCATGATCCTACACAACCACAAATTATGTTGTATCAGCAGAATGACATGGAAATACCAATATTATTTAACATTAATATGAAGGGAGTTTGGTACATCACCTGATCAGCCATTATCATCAAATGCCCATATCTCAGGGACTTCACATTATCATAAACTTTGCCCAATAATCTTCTTAATGTTCTGAATTTCAGCATTCTCCTGCAACTGTTTAGGGCTGGCTTCCCTCACATTCAGCAATTTACCCCTCAATGGAAACACACCATAATAATCTTGGCCAACAACAGATAATCCAGACATCTGCAAACAAATTGCATTCATATTATACATATGAAAGTGAGCATGCTTGCAGGTGGGTGCTTAATGAAAAACAAGACCAACTTACTGCAAGAGCTTTGGCTGAATCTCCTTCTGTCAGTATCAAGGTACAGTTATCGGAATTACTTGTAGCCGTAAAATTAGCCTCTTCAAGTTTAGGAATGTTGAGTTTACCCCTCTTGTTACCGTTGGTTTTCTTGAGGTCATTCTGCTGTTTAAACTGTACCCACGAGACAATTCTTTTCACCACATCGGATTTAGCCACTGCATAACAAATAACAAAATACATTAAGCCCACTGAAGACAAAATAAAAGCATTAATTTCCTGATTCTAGCATTGAAAATAAATGCATACCTTTCTTCAAGAACTCCGGTGTGAGTTCACACGTGGACCCAAAACTGCTTTGCTTAATCGTTAAAGTCTCCTTTATCTGTGGATCAAAAGCAGGATTGTCAATGAGTGCATTGACAAATACCCATAGATAATTCTTTACATTGTGGGCTTTGAGAGTAGCATGTTTGTTCTGTTTCTTTACAACAGTCACCAAGTGATTGGCAATCTGATTGGTTATGTAGTCAACATGAGTCCCTCCCTTGATTGTGGCAATATTATTCACAAAGCTGACCTGATTTACAAAAATCAAGTAAAATAAGTATCATTAAGCTCTTGTAATACCTAAGAAGCTAAATAACCTCAATTAAAGATAAAGATCTTATACCTGTTCAAAATGCCCATCAGCCAAACTAACACAAATCTCCCATCTTTCGTTTACTTTCTCATAAAGCCTATAAAACGACAGATTAAATCAACACAAATATAACAATTTTCAATAAAGAATGGGTTGGAATTAAATATAGGGGTTGAAAAGAACCTTAAAGTCTCATTGGATGTTCCAAGATAAAGCTTCACATAGTCTTCGAATGTCTTAGGAGGAACGCGTTTTCCATCTCGATTCAACAAAAGTTGCTAACCCATAACAGGAGAAACCCTAATATATGGAATCGAAGGGCGAAAACACCGAAAAGATTGAAAACAACAATGCTAAATCGACCCAACTCAATTTCCACCGATCCTATGATTCGTGCTCCATTTTCTCTGCCATGTCCATTATGTGATGCCAACACCAAACACACACCTGCAATGATGAAGTATCCTAAAAATTAAAAAAACAATTGATGGTTTTCCACTTTTAGCATTCTCTTTAATTCGTTCTTGGCCTCTATATATGCAAGAACCATCATCAAACAAGATTCTTAATTCTGTAAACCTAATTGCTTCCATCAAAGATTGCATAGTAATTATTTCAACAAAATAGCATGAACTATTTTCCAAAAAGTAGGCAAGAGAACCACATGAAACAACACAAGATAACACCAAACAAAACAACTTAACGAAAATGAGATTTCCTAGACTAAAAACCTAACCTCATAACCACATTTGCAGGGCTTTAACTGTTGATCAGTCCAATCCATCTCTTCTGCACACAATGAACACCTCTTCTCTTCTTCATTGCTCATGATTCCTCTGGAAACACATCAACACACACAAACTTTCAATGCTACACGTCCATCAACTGATGGATTAAAATACTTCAATGCTACACGTCCATCAACTGATCCAGCCGCAAATCCTGCATTAAGATTGATAAATAAACGCGCCTAAAACTTTTGCAATACAGCAACTGATTCATGTATAAATTTCTCAAGTGGTTTGTATTTTGCATTCTCTGTAACACAATAAGGCCACCTACATAATCATTAAAATAGCACAAAACAGTATAAACCAAACAGACCGAGTATATCCCACCCAGAGGTAGGAAATTGCACAAGATAGTGTGTCTTAATGAAATAAGATAAAAAGATAAAAAGGGTGAACTATGAGTCAACTACTAAATTTTAGAAACTAAAATAGCATTAAACATCATTACATAAGTACTACAAGGATCATGAAGATTTAGCATTGAATACCTTGATCCAGATATGGCCGGACGCAATTAAATTGGATGTCTACACATTTGCTATAAAATGAATTGTTCAGCCGCAAATCCTGCATTAAGATTGATAAATAAACCCGCCTAAAACTTTTGCAATACAACAACTGATTCATGTATAAATTTCTCAAGTGGTTTGTATTTTGCATTCTCTGTAACACAATAAGGCCACCTACATAATCATTAAAATAGCACAAAACAATATAAACCAAACAGACCGAGTATATCCCACCCAGAGGTAGGAAATTGCACAAGATAATGTGTCTTAATGAAATAAGTTAAAGATAAAAAGGGTGAACTATGAGTCAACTACTAAATTTTAGAAACTAAAATAGCATTAAACATCATTACATAAGTACTACAAGGATCATGAAGATTTAGCATTGAATACCTTGATCTAGATATGGCCGGACGCAATTAATTTGGATGTCCACACATTTGCTATAAAATGAATTGTTCAACTTGCATAAGTCGTACATATTTACCGACAAGCCAGCAGCAACCATCACAATAAACCCATAGAGGGACATAGATTCAACCCCGACACTAACAGTATGTACACATGAAAGAGCCATCATCGAACGTGAATCCCAACACTTGATCTTTTTATCCCAACCAGTAGTAATAACTTGACCTGGAAAGCAAAAAAGAAGACCAATTTCAGGAACTCGAGATAAGAAAGGCAAAAAACTGGCATGTCTAGAAAACAGGTCAAATATGATTAGTTTTATTGGCATTAACCATACTTAGCTGAACCTTTAAGTACAAATACGCTCTTATAATTTTCAGAGGATTAAGCATATGCAAGCTCGGTTATTTATTTAATACGTTTACTTGTTTTCACAAGACATCTTAGCTAATCTTTCTACATGATCCCTATGCAAAACTTAATAAATGAGTTTTGCCTAAAAAAGATCACAGTTTAACATCCTTACTCAAAATTGATTAGCTATAAGTTTGGAAGTAACATCTGTTTATGGTTTACCTGTTTCATCGGAATATTCAACACAGGTTGCTAAATCATCATGATTTCCAAAACTTTCACCGACTCCTGAATGCAAATCATACCTATAAAAAGATTTCAATACATGGGGTCATGCGTAGAATAATGAAGTTAAGAACAAGACATCTAAACTATATTGTGTTCTGATCTAAAACCCACCAAGGATCGCATAAGGCTATTCCTGAATCATGATTGGCATGATTAAAATGAATATGTGATGGATGAAAACCGAATAGTGGAATGCAACAAAACAACACATAATTACTAAAAACTATGGAGGTTAACACCGAAAATTTAAGTTCAATATTCACTACTACCAAGTATATAAAGAGAAAACAAATTTGAAAGTTTTAATCAATCATGTCTTATTAGCATGAAAATGGTTTGTGTGTAGAAATTCACAGACACTTGATTGAAAGAAATCAGAAATACTTACAGTGATTGATTGAATGAATGATCTAGCAAACGGATTCAGTACCACCTCGGTTCTGGCACAATCTCCATAGTAAAAGAAAGGGTTTTTTAATTTAATTTGCTAAACAAATATTTATTCCACATAAATATGCATTTTTGTACCATATAAACATAAAACATGCGAGCTTGATTAAGAATGGTAGATAGATTATAGATAGACAAAGAGAGTTCAAAAAACCACCACGTATTTGTTGTTGAGGATATCGGCACAGGAACCACCTCCAATTGGGTAAAACGCATCTGAACCCATAAGCTTTGAGTAAGTCAAGTAACCTGCTTCAAGAAACCTAACCCTTTGATTCCTGCACACCAACTGTATGATGAAATGCCAGTAAAAGTGGAAGAACCAGAAGTAGCCAAGGATTCAGATAAACACAGAAATCGATTTTCCAACAACACATGAAAAGAAGTCTAAGAAAAGAATTGACAAAAACGTTAAATTCAAATTGAAGGTGGTTTAAGAAATCAAAATCAAAGATGCTTATGGAGT
Organism: Saussurea involucrata; assembly: GCA_033807775.1. Taxonomy (NCBI): domain Eukaryota; kingdom Viridiplantae; phylum Streptophyta; class Magnoliopsida; order Asterales; family Asteraceae; genus Saussurea; species Saussurea involucrata. The sequence continues at coordinate 83,672,537 of CM066313.1, forward strand.
CAAATAAAAAAGGTTTAAGAAGATAAAATCTAAATCAAAAGCAGCGAAAATCATTCGGTAGCTTACCTCATTCGAGAAAGAGTTGTGATAAACGAATTTCACATTCAGTAGCTTTTGTTAACCTAGGTTAAGAAATGCTCAGCATCAAAGAAAACCGAAAACCTGAAATACAGTATCAAACAAATGCGAAAGGAGAGATTGCCATGAAGTTCAAATGTGAAAGAAAAAACAAAAACAAACAGGGATGACATGAATGTTTCTGGATTCATCAGGGATTACAAAATCAAACAAAACGAAGCAGGGATTTGAATTAATCAGGGAGTGGGAGAGAGAATCGTGTTCTCGGGGCAAGAATCACCAGTCATAGGAGCGGGAATATGAAGTGGGAAGGAGAGAAATCAGGGGAGAAGAACGTGGCTGAGAAAAAAACCGTTCTTGAAATGTTGAAAAAAACCGCTAAACCCTACTATTCTTTTAATAAAGTAGTATAGATATAACTATTATTATATATATATATATTATATTCTTACTCCCAAAAAATAAATACGTTCTTTGTACTTATGTGTAGAAGATCTTTTACATTTATGACTTTTTTTATTGATATCAAGGGATTATAGGTATGAAAACACATGTTTTTCTACTGTTAATTATTCAATGAATCAATAGTAATAAAACAAATTAAATTAGGTAATATATATATTAAAAACTTGCAAATAAGATATTAAAAACTTGCAAACAAGACATTAAAAACATAAACAAAAATCAAGTATCACATTACGAAAATTGCACAATAGGCCATGGCGTACCACGAGCTTAACGTGGCATGAGACACAAGTCTTGTAACCGTTTCACAGAGTAGATCATATATGATATGTAAATGTAGGGGTTTAAACAAACTTGTAAACGTTTAACGCGGTGGGAAATCAAAGTATTTTGGTTACAATAATTTAGAAAGCTTTTATTGGATTAAAACCCAATTGAATCTAATGAAGCATTTTATTAAAAACAATCACACACCATAGGGTGTTTAGAATTTGTACCTTCTGTAGATTAGCCAGGATTAAAACGGAGCACTACGAAACCAAAGTAGGTTTCCTCTACGGTAGTCCACACACGAACACGTTTACGGCCTCCACGGGGTGCTAGCTCAAAAATCCTAGATCTATGTGTTTTACAGAAAATAAAATGATTTATTTTCTGTATTTATTTGAAAGGCTAAATTCAAATTTTGAGCGGTGGCAATGGTTTGAGCGGTGGCAATGGTTTAACGACATAATGAAACCAAAGTCGTATGGCGATAGAGTTGAGACTCGAGCCAGTCCTAGACGTGGCCAAAAATTGGTCCTGGTCCCGGTCTCAGCCTCGTGGAAAAACCTACGTCCCGTTGGGCAGGTCCAAACCGGTCCCTTGTATTTTTTTAAATTGATTTTGACTTAAATGTTAGAGTAAATTACATAAATCGTCCCTGATGTTTGGTCACTTTTTGGATATAGTCCCTATTTCCAAAAAAATACACTGAGCGTCCCTAAGGTTTGACAAACCGCACGGAATTGGTCCCTCCTTCTAACGCCGTTTCTTTTTCAGCCGTTAAGTTGATCACGTGAGTGGCATGTGAGGGGTAAAATAGTCATTTTACTGTTCATCATCTCCTAAAAGTGACCACCACCACCACCACCATCAACCCATCACCACCACCACCACCATCACCCCATCACCACCACCATCATCAACCCATCACCACCACCATCAACCCATCACCACCACCACCATCATCAACCCATCACCACCACCACGAACATCATCAACCCATCACCACCACCACCATCAACCTATCACCACCACCATCATCATTTTCCGGCTAAACTCGTTTTTTCGGCTAAACTCGTTTTTCCGACGAGCTCTTCCAACACACCGTACTTAATAAAATATTGATGGAAATCCATTATGGATGTTGCTTCTCGATCAAAATATCAAAATAAATCAATTTGAGATGAAATTTATGCAGAAATCCGGTGAAGATGTTGATTTCCGACGAAGTCCGGTTTTCCGGCGAGTGCTCCGGCGATGCTGAAACATGCAGATTTCTCAACCAAAATCGAAACTGAAAATTTCTTTCTTTTCCAAATGCAAAAACAAGAAGGTTTGGAATGGTTTTATGAATTAAAACACATCCAAATGTCAAAACCCATTAAACTTTTATTTTTGTCTGTGTGTATGTATATGTATGTATATATATATATATATATTTCTTTCTGTGTGTATGTATATGTATATATATATTGTATCTGTGTGTGTATATATAAAGAAAGAGAGAAGAAAGAAATATGATGGTTGTGGGTTGACGATGGTGGTGATCGGTTGATGGTGGTGGTGGTGGGTTGATGATGGTGGTGGTGATGGGTTGATGATGGTGGTGGTGATGATGGGTTCATGATGGTGGTGGTGGTCACTTTTAGGAGATGATGAACAGTAAAATGACTATTTTACCCCTCACATGCCACTCACGTGATCAACTTAACGGCTGAAAAAGAAACGGCGTTAGAGGGAGGGACCAATTCCGTGCGGTTTGTCAAACCTTAGGGACGCTCAGTGTAATTTTTTGGAAATAGGGACTATATCCAAAAAGTGACCAAACATCAGGGACGATTTATGTAATTTACTCTAAATGTTATTCTAATACACTTTAAAAATATGTTTTATTATAATATTGATTTAGTATTACATTTAAGGGAAAGTCTTAAAAAACCCAACAAACTATCTGATTTTGAATGATTAGGTTTTTACACTATTTTTTTGAATGATAAAACTCTTAAACTTTCTAAAACTGGTTAATACATCTTTGTAACTCGTAAAAACATGTTAATGTGATACAAATTTGAGAAAATATAATTTTTTTACAAAGTATATTCGTTAACTTTTGTTAACAAATAAATTCGAAACTTTTTTTAAACAAAAAATATATTAATCATCTAAAAGTGTAGCAATAGATTTACAAAGACAATTCTAGATGTTTTAAGTTTTAACAAGTTTTTAAGAAGCTTTTAAAATAAAGTGTCGCATTAACTATTTTATACGACACTTTTTGAAAAGTGTTCTATAACTCCTATAAAAAGATGGGTTTATAGGACATTTATAAAAAATGTCCTATAAGTTAGATAATAGAGCAATTTATTTTAAAGGCGTTCCAAAAAACTTGTTAAAACGCCTAAAAGCTTCCCATAAGCCTATTGAAACGCTATTAGATAGGACGCTTTATAGATAGTTTGGTTATATAGACCTAAGTTCTCTAAAATATTATATTAGAACGCTTAAACAATTTAGGCATCCTATAAAGCCAATGTCGTTGTAGTGTCACCACAATGGACACATTCGACATTACTTGCTCTCGTTTAATGCTATGCCTTTAATTTCCGTTCTTTTAATTCATTTCCTTATGTTACCTTACACAAAACATGGTTTTTCGACGATGCATACACTTAATTTGTAGTAACAAGTTAAAAACCACAAAGAAGGTGCACAAATCACATAATTCAGTTATAGTTTACGGCGAACTCCAACGCCTTTTTTGCTCTTCAAAGCTACCAATAACAGCCGATTGATTTCGACTTGCAAGATTATCTGCAAAGATATCGTAACACAATACATGATTGAAGTCCTCCAATACTTTGATGAATCTTTTGGTTTTTTCTGTGTCAACAGTAACTTCTCCATCCCTCGATAAATTTCCATTGGCATGGACCTTCAGATGCTTCACTTCGAAGGTCGAATTTAGAAGTTGTTGGTCATCAGCCAAAATAATTGCGCCTAAAATCTCTCCAATGAACGTATCCTGCAATATATATCATTCGGCATTTTAGATTTCTAAATGTACTAATAGATTGTTTGGAAAACAAAAAAAACGGAAAACTGAGGAACACCCTGGTAGCCTTTCATCTGGACGGTATGCACTTGTGCATACAAATAATTTGTAACATGCACACGTGTATATGCACATGTGCATAAAAACCATAAAACAACTTAGTTTATTTGTATGCACAAGTGCATACCGTCCAGATGAATGACTACCAGGGTGTTCTTCAGTTTTCCATTTTTTAAGGTTTTCCCTTGAACCTCCCTCTAGATTGTTTTATTGGACCAAAACACATGTACAACATGCCGTTAAGGATGTCATAACGTATTTGGTCATCCTAACAAATATTTACGAACACTCCTGAAATAAAATGTTCTATTAGTTTTCTATGACATTTTTAGAAGTGTCAACACATCTTTTCTTATAGAACATTTGTTTTTTTTCATAAAAATGTTTTCAAATAATTTCGCATCAAAAGACTAATAGAAGTATGATTTTTTTTAAGTTGTTCAAAAAATCTTGTTAGGACGTCCAAAAACTTCTTATCTTTCCTATCAACTTATAGTACCTCTGCATTTTGGTCCTATAAAGTTAAGTTCCATAATTAAAGTAGTCTATTATGACATATTTGAGAATGATTTTGTTGTAGTGCATAAGTTCCAATGCAACTAAGGGTTGTGTGAATGCAATACCATATGTCGATATCTGTGATGCTTTTGTTGTAAGCGATCAAGCTTCGTTAGCAAACGTAGAGTGAAAAGAGCTTCAGATGTGTTCTTCTGTTTCAGTCTTTGTATGATCTCTGGAAATGCGTAGAGTTTACGCTGCATACGAAGAGGAACAAGCGTGATATCAAGTGATGATTCGAACACTGTCTTTGCAGCGAAAGGGTCGAGAAACATGTTTAGTTCGGCATACTTATTTGAAGGAATATTGATCACATTTCCTTTCTCTTCGTCGTTTTTCGAGTAGATATGCCCACCAAGTATAAATACTTCCTGTAATTTATGTATTAGATCCATACAAAATTTATATACTGTGGGTTCATTTGAGAACCGTAAATATCTTAAAAACCATGAGAACCAATGAATATCATGAATATTCATTTTGAATATCACGAATATCCATTATGAATAGCATTCATTATGAATATCATGATTAGTATTCTCATAATTCTCATGATATTTACGGTTTTCAAATGAATTTCCTCGGAATTATATAACCGCTGATCATATGAAGAATATGATCAAACCTAACTCACATGAATGATCAAGCTAGAATTTGTGTCCGAAAGTAGAATGTTGGCTAAATTTGTCAACGGTCCGTTGGTCAAGATAGTGATTTTAGATCCTTGATCGATGGATTTCACTAGCGATCTCCAAACTTCTAGCGCTAATGGTTGTCTAAGTTTAGGGAAATCAGTATCACGAGGAGCTCCAAATTCAACAGAATTTTCCGCTGTATACCTGCAAATAAACCAATCAAAGCCTTGTTTTCAAAAAATTCGATATGTTTGTAAGAAACTTTTTCAAATGATGTTATATAAAAAGATTAATAAGATGTTTAACTACAAAAGTGACTTAAAAAACTTGTTAGCACGCTAAAAAAGTCCTATCTGGTACTTACTGTAACACATTTACATAGGACACACAATTGTCCTATAAAACATAAGTTTTATAAAATTGTCTATTATGACATTTAGACATAGTACCTTCTTGGGCTCCTTGGTAAATCACGAGCAAGTCCATAGAGAGTGTCAGAGTCCAATCGGCCACCATTTCCGTGTGGGATAGCCTTGGAATACTTGCAATCACCAACATTGGGGTTATTCGGATAAGACTGGTTCAAACCAAACGAATCCCCTAAACCAACAACGATATCATCGCGGGCCATCATATGTAACAAATCGTAGACCACATCTATCGTTGCTGCATCCGCCCAACCACTACCGGTTACTAGTATTGCCTGCAATAAAATGAAGCCATTGCACCTTAGGCCATCACATCAGCTTTGCAATAACATCTCACACATCAATGAAAGACCAAACCTTTTTCTAAAGTGGTCTCTACTGCCACATCATCAACCACTTTATAATTTATATTCACGTATTTTAATAATTTATAATATCACATGACAATGCCATGTCATCTTGCAAAGCCTCTAGCAAGATGGATGTGGATGCACCTTACTCCACACGTTCATCTAACACTACAACAAACTAGGTTTATAGGACGTGTCAAAAGTGTCCAAATACTCTAATATTCCGTTTTATTGGACTTAACTTTATATGAACAAACATTGTTTGTCATATATAACTAAAGATGTTACAATAAGTTGATAGGACATATTTGTACGTCCTAACAAGTTTTTAAGGATGTTTTTAGTTTTTTATAGAGTATTTTTGATAAATGTCTTAGGACCAAATGGACTAAAAAACAAGATACTTTTTCAAATAAGTTGATATAAAACATAACGCTTTATTTCAAATTTGTCGTAAAAAATTGGTTAGGACGCCTATCAACTTATTACAATACATTTATATGTGACAACAAAATTGTTTGTTTATATAATTAAGTCATATTGAACAATTTATTATGACATTTAGACATAATACGATCACATTACCTTGAGGTTGATCTCTTCAACGGGTACTTTGAGGAGATAAAAGAGAGCCAAGAAATCTCCGGGACTCATATCCATATCGAACACAACAATCTTTCCGAGTTTCTTCCCTTTGAAATCTGGTTTGTAGAAAACTTCCTTGTAATGAGGGAATTGAGATGTGAAATTGAATCTGCCCCTATTTGGAGGCCGGTTTAGTACCTGAATCGTTAGAAATCTTTTATTACATCATATATTTCGACTTAATTCAAAATGTAGCTAGATCATGATAATTAAAACGAGGTTCAAAATGTTTAATCAGGGTTGTGGCGTAGTGGTTAAGGTTCCGGCGGATGTTGTAGGATATCTCATCTGCCCAGGGTTCGAATCCAAGTGTACATGACAATTGTGGCCACTGAGTTTACTTAGTGGCTGATGTCTTGGCAAAACAGTATTGCAGTCATAATTTGCCAAATGATTGATTAGTTTAGGCATAGCCTGTGACACCCTTCTAAAAAGAAGACGAGGTTCAAAATGTTAGAAAAAAGCTTGGCAATTGCCTGCATATACAAGAAGAATATGAAGGAAAACCAGATGCCACAATTATCAACTTACGTCGAGAAAATTGACATAAAATTCTCTGTCCGATGAGCTCGTTTTGTCGACATTTGGTTTTGCTCGAGTAGCAACCAATACGCGCACAGAGTCTGGTCCAGTGACTTCTTCCGTGTAACCATCCTGATAGAAAACATTACAACAATAGTTAAAAGTTATTAAGCAACATGAGATCGATAAGATCACCATTGGGTTGTTATCGATTATGTCTGTTTCACCGAAACAAAATCGGGTTTATAAGATGTAGAAAATGTCAAATTGTCCTAATAGACTGTTTTATTATACATCCAAAAAATAAATCAAACTATCTAAAGCTATACCATAAGTTGTTTTGGGTTGTATTAACAAGTGTTCTAGGAAATTTTAAAAATAAGATGTCGTGTTAGGTATTTTATATAATAGTTTTGAAAAGTGTTGAGTTCTATACACACATCATTTTTCTAGAACACCGTAGTGTCTTAAAAAATAGAACTATTTATTCAAAAAATGTACTATGAACTTGTTAACACTTTAAAAACCGTCCAATAAAAACTTATTTTAACACCTTTAGATACATGCTTTATTGTTTTGTTCCATAAAACAGTCTATTAGAACACTTAGGGGGGCGTTTGGTTCATTTTAAGGAATGGGAATGAGAATGGGAATGGAAATGCAGTTGAATGGGAATATGAATGAACATTGCATTGGTGTTGTTTGGTTAAACCAATATAAACAAAAAAATTTGTTTTATAAAATATTTTTAATACAAATATGTGTCGTCCAACATAAAAATTAAAATTATGTTTCATTCAACATCGAAAGATGAAGGGGCATATGGGGAAAATGGCTGAGCAAGAATAAGATTCCATTCCCCTTAATTTGGTCAGGTACGGACACTAATAAGTTTGGGGTAATGAGCCCATTATATTATATTAAACCAAACCACAATTTTTATTATCATTCATATTCCTTACCCCTCATTACCCCCAACACATTTTTGGCATCCTATAAACTCAATACTTTGTTGCAATTTTTACAAGGATTGAATTGAATTACCTTACATATCCCAGTCCCGTTCTCACGGAGGCAAAACGGATCTTGAATGCCTGTTTGAACATGACCACTATGAACTCCATTTTTCTGCAACTTGAATTTTGAGATCTTCGGGTCGTCTATGAGATTATTCGAGCCATCAGATATACCATAAGGTTTGTTCGAGGTAATCACAGTGATATTCATATACTCCATTTCAGCGAATTCATTTTTCTCATGTTCTTGTATGTTACGCATAGATGATGTAGCAACTCCCGACATAAATGAATCCCACATGAAATAACTCTGTGAAAACATGGTCAAGATATAGATTTAAAAACTGTTTATATATGAACCGATCAACACTAATAATCGATGAATATCTAAGGGGCTGTTTGGTTCAGGCTGGGGAATGAAAATGAGAATGGGAATGGAAATGAAAAGGACAGGGCATGAATATGGGAATGAACAGTTTCATCTATAATGAAAAATTGGGCTTCTGGGGAATGAACTATTATATAGAACCAAACAGTTTCTTTTATTATTATTCCCATTGATTACCGTAAAGAATTGATCGTCAAACCGAGTATCACGGGCAATCTTCAAAGACTTAAAAACATATTGCGCTTCATATGTATGTTGATTGCGCTCAAATGTCTCGAAGAACTCTTGAGTAATGGGAATCGTATTAGTAGCATCCAAGGGAACAAGGGTGACCGGAATCCCAGAATGAATAACCTGCAAACAAACCCGAGCTAAATCAAATTAGTAAATTCTCATTTTGGATTGAATTTAGGGAATACCTGATATGCAGCAAAGGGATCACCAAAGAAGTTAAACTCAGCATAAGGATTACTTCTAAAGGCTGTGAACATGTTACCATTTGGGTTCTTGGACCTCACACCACCACCCATGATATAAATATGCTTCACATTTTTCTTTAAATGTGGATTCATCATAAGAAAAATACCAAAATTTGTGTGAACTCCTATTATAAATACACTAACAGGACCATCGGATATGGTCTTGATCAGTACTTCTTGCGTAGTAGGTTGTCGAAGAGGCGAGTATCTCCGGCTTCCCTAGTAGAAATCAAAAGAACAACCTTCAAGTCACAAACTAACAATTATACATCAACACGATCCATTTTGGTTGTTGGAGTCTCATATCGGCTAAACACGTAGTATTAAACTTATAGGCGAACGAGCGTGTGAGAAGAAGAGTTATTAAGGTGAGAGCGTAAGAATGAATCTCGACCCTTGATCATTTTTAATCTTACACCACCTATGAATCGCGCTTGATATGAGAATTGATTCGATGGTGCATGTCATTCTAATGTGCATCCAAGGGTGGAGATCCCTTATTACGTTTCTCAACATAACTTCCCATCTTACCGGAACCCAACCCTAAACTTATATATATATATATATATATATATATATATATATATATATATATATATAGATAGATAGATAGATAGAGAGAAGATCGAACGAGAATGCTAACTATTTTAAGAGAATACGAAAATGGTCAAATCGTATGCAAAACCATATTTGATTTTACATTAACGGTAAAAGAAAGGTGTGCGGGCAACTTTGGCCGCAATTTTCGGTCGCGGGGCAAAGTCGCGTGAATAGCATATGATTTTGTACATGATGTTAGTGTAAAATCACATGTGATTCCACCGTCTTCTTAGGTACTTTCTCATTTGAATCCGACTCAATGTAGCACACACAAACCTTAACTTTAAGGGGTTTCACGTATCCTAACATTGGTACGTAATTCTTCATTTTCATATTGCAATGCAACGGAAAAACACCATAATAATAATAATACCTGTGGAAGAAAGCTTCTTCTTAAGCCATAATTTGTATCGATATCTAATCTTCCTCCACCTCCGACGGGAATGGCTTGTCTATATCTACAAGGTCCGCTTGTGCCACGCCCCTAATCATAACTTAAAATCAAACTCATATATACTCATGTAGTATTAATTATTCCATTAAAATTAATTAATCTATGGTTAACAGCATTAATAGTCAACCAAAATGCATATATATATACCTGATCAATTATAGGAAGATAGCCACCAACATTAGGTAGGATTGTACCATCTTGGAGGATTCCACCCTCACCTCCAACACCAACAGCAATATCATCTCGGTCCATCATGTAAAGCATATCATATATTTGATTTGCAGCATGCCCAGCATTCGTCCATGAATTCACGTTCACAGTTATAGCCTGCACTTTCCATTTATCTGGTAAAAACACAAAACACACACACACACACTCTCTCTCTCTCTCTCACACACACACACACACGCATGTATATATATATAGAGAGAGAGAGGGGTAGGGGAGAGAGAGAAACTAGATCTCAATCCTATATTGTATTCTTCTCTCATCTATTCAAGATCTCTTAGATTCTAACATTGTTACTTGTTAAGATTGGACTCACAACCACTTTAGAAAATAGTTCTTGATACGAATGGTTACAACACACAAACTATTTATACCTCAAAGGGTATTTACACAGAAAGTCCTTGTAATCTTGAATATTACAAATAGACCCTAACAAGGGTGATGAAAGATTGACGAGTGATTATAAAAACAAAAACAGACAAATTCATCAAACTTACTTCTTACTTAGGCTATGACATTAAAGATTGAGTTGTCTTTTGGAAGACATTCATGAAAGCATATAGATATCAAGAAGAAGCAAATGGATGAACATGAGATCGAGGGTAATTTTAGTAAGCATGTGGTCAAGAGATATTTAAGTAAAATTCCCCTTGGATACATATTCATTAGAAAACACAAATAACATTATTGATTTGGATGATAAAAAAAGTATTGTGAAGAAACCCAAAATCGCATATCTTCTTCATGGCCCAAGCCGTCGAACGATCCACACAAACAAAGATGAAGCCAAAACATAGATTCATGAAGCATCAACAAAAAAAAATTGCTGATTCATGATTGTAGATTGGTTTGTACGGGGTTTGCACAAACTGACTGGTTTGCAACGGATATTTCCCCTATATATATATATATATATATATATCATCTTAAAGCGATGGCAACTGATGGTGGTCAAATATCCTGATGATCGAGAACACAACTCTTAGATATAGTAATTTGGAACATTATTGATACTTTGAGCATATATATGTCTCAAACCATATATATAGGAATGTTAAAGAGACAGAGATAATATATAGTAATGATCGATGCAACAAAATATTACATCAGTTTATGAGGAAAAATCGTTACAAAAACAGAAACAATTAACAAATTAATTTTACACATAAACTAATTGGTCATATGAAATGTGTCATTAAACATTAATTGCAGTGCACTTGAAAAAAAAATGGACAAATATTTGTAACCAAAATCTTCAAGAAAAATGTTAATGTAGGTTTTACTAGATGCCAAGCAAAGGCTGGACAAAGCTTGAACGATATCAAAAAATGAAGTCATAACTTTGTGCATGTCTTTCTTTTTCACTATACATTTCGCTTACTAAAACACATCTCATATTTCCATTTAAAACTTTATAGCACTCAACATCGATTCAATGTCGCCATGTGAAACGTAAACATTTGTATTATTTGCAAAGTCAATTAAAATTCGATTGAGTTCATAACAAATACTAGCTTCACAGTGTTTTTGCTGTGAAGATTCGCTGTCTTTCTTACCTTCACAATGAATCACTGTGAAAGTTTAATGTTAATTTTGTGGTCTCACGAAAACAGGTTGGTCTCACGTGAACCCAACCATAACGTGAGACCAACCTGTTTTCGTGAGACCACAAAATTAACACTAAACTTTCACAGTGATTCATTGTGAAGGTAAGAAAGACAGCGAACATTCACAGCAAAAACACTGTGAAGGTTTACCATCACAGTCTTTTGCTGTGAAGGTTTAGTGTTAATTTTGTGGTCTCACGGTGTCACGGAAATACTCTGGTCTCACATGATAAGTCTCTCTCTCTCTCTATATATATATACATTCACACACACATATAGCGTGTATGAGAGATATCGAGAGAGGGAGAAAGTCAGTGAGAGAGAGTGTGTGTGTGTGTGTGTGCGCGCGCATAATGTGCGTGTAGAGAAGATATGTAAGGGAAGGAACCTAACCTGCAAATTGAATTCAGATCGGTTAAGCTTTAAGAGGTATAATATGGCAAACAAATCGTCAGTATCAACGTCGGTATCCACAATAATCCGGTGAGGAGCGCCGCCATGGACGGTGGAGGTGGCAAATATTCCGATTATAGATATGATGAGAAGAGATAATGAAAACGACGACATCCATATCTTCTTCATTGCTCCCAATAGCAAAGTGCAAATCTACCCACCTCATGGGTGTCGAGTTACACCTATATATAAACAACTTGACTTCTTTTTCTATTGCTCCCAGTTATTATTCTACTATATATATATATAACTATTATTATATATATATTATATTCTTACTCCCAAAAAATAAATACGTTCTTTGTACTTATGTGTAGAAGATCTTTTACATTTATGACTTTTTTTTATTGATATCAAGGGATTATAGGTATGAAAACACATGTTTTGTATTGTTAATTATTCAATGAATCAATAGTAATAAACAAATTAAATTAGGTAATATATATTAAAAACTTGTAAATAAGATATTAAAAACTTACAAACAAGACATTAAAAACATAAACAAAAATCAAGTATCACATTACAAAAATTGCATAATAGGCCATGGCGTACCACGAGATTAACGTGACGTGAGACACAAGTCTTGTAACTGTTTCACATAGTAGATCATATATGATATGTAAATGTAGGGGTTTAAACAAACTTGTAAACGTTTAACAGATAAAAATCCCACTGTCTCTACTTTTCGTGTCTCTACTCTGTCCATCCAATCAAGAATTTCCACATTAGCAACTATTTAATAATTATTTAATTATAGAAAAGATAGTTAAGGGCGTTGACCAAATAATTCCTCACCAATTGAATTTCTCTCTCAGACAAGCAATTCTTTCTCTCTCCAATATTTCACAAAAGGTAAAAAGAAATTCTCCTTTCTTTCTTCTCTCACACCTTTTATCTTAATTATTTTTTCCTTTTCAAACCGTGAAGATCTTTTGAATGTTTTTGTAAATTAATATTTTGGGGTATTCTAAGTATACGGGAAATTGACGAAAATAGCCATAAAAATGGTGTTTGAGAAAATAGCCATTATCTCTCCCGGTTTATGAAAATAGTCACGGCTCCGCACTCGTTTCAGTGCGGACCGCACTCCCCACCTGAAACGACGCCGTTTTAGCTCATTTGGGTATTGGCACGTACATGGGCTCCGCATCCGCACTCCGGGCTACGCATCCGCAAGTGCGGATGCGGAGGCGGTAAAACCCTAATTGCTACGCGCCTCCCCCGCCATTGCGACCCTATTTTAATGATGGTCCCCCCACATGCCCCACACTCATTTTAAAAAATTGGTCCCCCTTTCCTCTACAATTTTTGCCACGTGAAGTCAACGAGAGTGGAATACACGTTTTTTTAACACAATGTCGGACGAGGTAAGTTTTTTTATGCTATTTATGTTCGCATATGTAATGTTGTTCACATGTTCTTGTTCACATTTGTTCTATTTTTTAACAAATGTATTTTATGTAAAGTTTGTATCTAAGTATCTAATTTATTAACGTATGTAATGTAAAGTTTGTATCTAAGGTTGTTTTTTTAACACGCTTTTTGTAACACAATGTTCTTGTTCATATTTGTTCTATTTTGGAGTATGTAATGTTGTTTAATTTTTTTTTTGTTATTTGGTATTGTGTTACAAAAAACATGATAATTTTAATCTAAGTTTGGAGTAAACTTTGTGTAAGTTTATTAATGTATGTATTGTATGAAGTATGTATTGTTGTTTAAATTTTACATAATTTTTTTGTTCATAATTTTTCCATTTTGGAGTATGTAATGTTTTTTAAGTTTTAAAATTCTGTTATGTGGAAAAATTACATGTTTGGTCCCTATAGTTTGAAAATGACGGTTTAGGCCCCTAAACTTTGAAAATTGGCACTTTAGCCCCCTAAACTTGGATTGTTCCCCAAATTTGTAGACAACTAGTCCCATGCATTTACAAAATTCTGTTTTCTGGAAAAATTACAGGTTAGGTCCCTATAGTTTGAAAAATGACGGTTTAGGCCCCTAAACTTTGAAAATTGGCACTTTAGCCCCCTAAACTTGGATTGTCCCCCAAATTTGTAGACAACTAGTCCCATGCATTGACAAGATTCTGGTTTCTGGAAAAATTTCATGTTTGGTCCCTATAGTTTGAAAAATGACGGTTTAGGCCCCTAAACTTTGAAAATTGGCACTTTAGCCCCCTAAACTTGGATTGTCCCCCAAATTTGTAGACAACTAGTCCCATGCATTTACAAAATTCTGTTTTCTGGAAAAATTACATGTTTGGTCCCTATAGTTTGAAAAATGACGGTTTAGTCCCATGTATTAACAAGATTCTGGTTTCTGGAAAAATTTACATATGCAGGAGGCTAGTGAGTTGTTGACGATTAAGTCAAAGCAAAGCCGGCTGAAAGAAATCCGTCTAAAGTTAACCGAAAATAGCATTGATCTTTTTCGCGCCACTTGTTTTGGTACGTTGATGGATTTTGAGGACTTGAATAACGACCCTGCACTTGTTCTCTCCATTTTGAAGAAGGAGATAGCCATCCCTGGTGGTGAGCCGAGGGAGTCATTATATTACAGTTTTCACGAGCACACGATTAGATATGGCCCGGAGGAGTTCTGTCTTATTACGGGACTCACTTTTGGCCCCATGTCGGCCCTTCCTCCCCCCAAGAGTCGGGGATTTGTTAATAGAATTTTTGGGAACGCAAAATTGACCGTTGGCCACCTCAAGAAGTTGTTCGACACCTTCTGCGTCCCAGCTAGTGCAGATAGTTACTCGGACATTGATGTTGTCCGAATATGTTTGATGATGGTGGCAGAGGAGGTGTTCCTTGGCCGACAACATCATTTGCCCCTTTCGCACACGGTCGTTAGGTTGATAGAGAATATTGAGGCTTGGAACCGATTTCCTTGGGGTAGTTTCATCTGGGACGCAACATATAAGCAGATGAAAGGTTTTATGGGTCGGCGGCGTGAAAAGAGGCCGAAGCTGACGTTAACGGGATTTATCCAGCCGTTCAAGGTTAGTTACACAATATTAAATATTTCTACAATTGTTAATGACTTTGTAGCGTAACATTACTTTTTCCGCAGATATGGATTCTCGAGACTTTTCCTCGCTCGAGGACGTCTTTCGTGCAGCATAACCGGGTTCCTAGGATAACTGGTTGGACTAGGAGACGAAAAGTATTATATACACCCGAGATTGATGCCATTTTGTTCCATTCGGTGCGGGTAAGAATTTTTACAAAGTTGGAGGTTTGTATGAAGATAACCCCTTAAATTGTAATATTACGTCAACTCTTGCATATATTAGGACGAGGACCACCCACTCACGAGACTTGTCGCCACACCTGCAGAGGAGGGAATGGCGTGGTATTCGTCCAGCCAGAGGTTCTTCCACGGTGGAGCCGGTGGTGACCCTGACGGCGGCGATGACGAGGATGAGTCCGTTAACGATCAGGAGCACGATACATCAGGGATTCCAGACTTCACCAATCAGGGTAAAGTGCATTACACCTATCGATGAAGGCTTGCTTCTCGCTTATATGTGCTTGAAGAACTGCGAACTGTTGTACAATGTTGTGGACGTGTAAGTTTTCTTGACGAATACGAGACTCCTTATCTTTGATTTCCCTCTTCATCCTTTTTATCTCCTTTTCTTCATCTTCCATCCTTTTCAGATGTCCCTCCTTCCTAGCCAACAATTGTGTCCACTCTACAGTTAATTCCTCGATCTCCTTTTCACTTTTTTCTACCTCCTTCTTTAACTTATTCGGCATTACTTGTGAAGACTGTGGGTTTGAAGAAGATGCCATTTGCTTGGTGAAAGATGAGAATACAAAGATGTAGGAGTGTTGTGAGTCTTAAGTTGGAATTAACTTGGGTATTTATAGCCACAACATCGCAAGTGCGAACCTTCTCAGCTCCGCATCCGCACTTGCGAACCTACCCGCATCCGCAAGTGCGAACATACCTTCTCACGACTATAAGTAGGTGGTCTGATGAATTAGTAATTAACAAGTTGTTATGGCTGGGGGTTCTAGATCAAAAGGGAAAAGGTCCACCAATGGCGCTGGAACTTCACGAAAAAACGACAACCAACCCTTAAAAGATGGAGCTTACAGGAGTACGTGGTGGGTACCGGTAACAACCGAGGAGTGGGCAGAATGGGGCCGAACTAGGGCCGATTATCCATTCACGGAAGAGGAGACAGATCAGTGGAACGCTGCATGGGAGCAATACTACCTCGACCATCGCTTGAATGAACCCCCAATGTATCAATCTAACCAGTCGGAGGATCTTACAGGAAGTCAAAGAATGCCATCCCCCGTAAAACGGTCAATTGATGACGACAACGCCCAGATTGAAAACGTAAAACGTATGTGGAACCAAAACAGGTTGATTATTCAAGGGAAGAAGGACTGCCTGGAGGAGAAGAAACACGATCTGGCACAAAGGAAACGGGATATTCGGGATCTGCAAAAACAGATTCGCGAACTAGAAGAGGAGATTACAGAGCTCACAGAGAGCTATACGGGAATGGAGGAGGTTATTGCTGAAAAGGTTGCCTATATCACCAAAATGCAGGACATCTACCCGTAGTAGTAGATGCACTTCAACTGTACTACTTTCCATGTTTTATAAGTATCAATAAAATGCAACTTTCATGTTTACTTTATTTTACACACAAGAACCCTTAAAAGACACAACAAAGTACATTGAAATCAACAGTTAACATAAGGACAACAAGCTTGAAAGATAATTGAACGTAACAGGTTTACTCGTTCAAATCAATGTTTAGATCGAAAGTTTGATGCCTAGAACTTCCGTAGTTGGTCTCTTGGGTCGCCTGTGCTTGAGTTTGTCGGCTACCGGATGCTCCTTGATGTTGGCGGCTACCGGAGGCTATTCGACGTTGCCGGCTACCGGATGCTCCCTGATTCACTGGAAACTCTGCATGACAGTTTGATCGATTATGTCCGCTTTGTTTACACCGAGAACATCTTCTCGATGTCGGTGTCGGATCCTCGCCACGGGATGGGATACGGTCGTGGTTGCTCGGTCTACCAACGCGGTTCTGCATCACCGGAGGTTTAACGGTCATAAGTGGTGGGTCTGGAACAACCCACGTTTCAGGAGGCCCAGTCGGATGTATGACCTCTGAGAGTGTTGCTCGCCAGGTAGCTGTCGTGAAGTAACCAAGCGCCAGGTGGGTGACATCTGTACATCGGAGATATCTTGCAACGGCGATTGCATGACTGCAAGGTAAACCGGACATCTGCCACTTCATACAAGTGCAATTACGATTATTGTAAGCCACCTTCGCGTCCCTGCGCATATCGCATACTTCGTATACACCATGACCAATTTCATGGACAGTAAACCTCGCTGACTTCATTTGTCTCCTTTTAACTTT
Organism: Saussurea involucrata; assembly: GCA_033807775.1. Taxonomy (NCBI): domain Eukaryota; kingdom Viridiplantae; phylum Streptophyta; class Magnoliopsida; order Asterales; family Asteraceae; genus Saussurea; species Saussurea involucrata. The sequence continues at coordinate 83,690,223 of CM066313.1, forward strand.
TTTCATTGCAAACGGGGTTAGAAAATCTACCCATTTTGCTGCAGAAAAAAAATTAGTCAAAATACTGAAAATAATCTCAGTTTGTTGTAACAACAGTAGATTGTATGTAGCTTGATGTACGTTTAGATGATAACCTGCGTTGTTCCGACGCTTTGCATACCAGTCTTGTTGCATTGATCGAAAGTAATCCATGAGGGACACGATAGGTAACCTCCGAGCGTAACGGGACAGTGCATTAACAGACTCGGCACTGTTTGAAGTCATTATGTTGTAACGGATTGCAGGAAAATGGGCCCTAGACCATCTTTCTGGCGTAGTATCGGATTCCAAAACTTGGACTCCCACAGGTACAGCAGCTCGTAGAGCTGCCATTCTAAGATTGAAATCATGCACCGTATACGCCTTACAGACCTTCCAAAACATAGTCTTATAATGGTCGATCCTATTATCCCTCGTTTTCATGTTCATCATGAGATGGCGGCAACAAAGCGCGTGATGGGCATGTGGGTACACCGTATTGATAGCTTGGCGTATTGAACCGGCCCTGTTCGAAACGAACACCAACCCTTCTGGTTCGCCGATACACTGCTTCAAGTTGGACAAAAAATAAGTCCATCCCTCTCCACTCTCAGACCTACCAACTCCGAAAGCGAGCATGAAAATTTGATTATTGGCGTCCATAGCAACGGCTAAGAACATTGTGCCCAAGTAAGGACCCTTCAAATGAGCGCCGTCTATTATAATGACCGGGCGCAAATAGCTCGTAAACGATCGGATCTACAAAAAGTAATTCTGAAAACGTTAGAATACTATAGTACAGTGAAAGTGTAGACTGTATAAGAGGAATTAATATATACCGCGCAACCAAGGGCATAAAAACAAAGGTGAAAACGTCCAGTAATATCTCTCTCTATTCGGGAAAAGGTACCAGGGTTTTGAAGCTCCAAATTATAGAAAAACCCAGGGAGTCGCCTGTAAGAATCGTGGGGGTCGCCCCGCACCAAGGCTAGCGCAAAAGCTTTCGCACGCCACGCTTGCGAATACGAGATATCTATGTTGTATTGCTCCTTGATGTCCTTCACAATGTCGGATCCACGGAGTTTACGGCTTTCATCCTGTACTTTAGGCATGATTATATTACCCAATACTCTCCTATTGGCGTTACGGTGGTTAGGATGCATCTGGGTCCTTAAACAAACGTGTACGTCCTTCATCCTGCGTACCTGGAACATAGTGGTATCTTTGACATTTGCAGCATACAAACGCCAATCACAATTACCATCCCTACACTTCGCTTCGAATCGGGTATTTGAAGATCTCTCTACATAATACTGGAAACCACCCTCTTCAACAAACTTTTTTCCGAGGGCGAGGGTCAGGTCGTCTTTTGTGGGGAAGAAGTCCCCTTCATTCACTAACTTACTACGATTATATGGTACGGGCTCTTGGTTAGGTGTTATGAAATGGTCATCGCGATCTGGAAGGGGAGGAGGTTGGCCAAAAAAATCATTTATTCCAGCGTATGATTTAATGGGACTGGTTTCTTCTTCATCGTCTTCTTCATCGTCTTCTTCATTTAGATTTAGACCAGGAATATCCAAACGGTAAACATGGGACTCATTGTCTTCTTCTTCTTCTTCTTCTTCGACCTCTTCATGTGGTTCTTGGGTCTCCGGAACAATTTCAGAGTTATAACCATAATTTACTGGACTAAGAAAATCATGATTATACCCATACACATGCTCATCTTCAGACTGAAAATGAGGCACGTAAGCTTGACTCTGCTCAACAGCAGACACGCCCGGCTCTCGTACGGTGTTCGAACCACCACTAACATAAAAAGAAGATTGACTCTCCTCAGCAACAGACACATCAGGCTCCCGTACGCTGTTAGAAGAACCACCGACATTGTTTGTGTCAGCAAGCTCGATATAAACACAAAGTGTTGGTGGATTTCTTACAGCCGCAGCAGATTCCATAAAAGCTTGTACATCGTTGGTGTCTCGTAACTCATAAAGTTGGCCAGAAAATTGGTACACTATTTTAGTCGTACCAAAATTAGGGTCGAATCCACATCTGCTTTGAACACACCTAACAAGCTTAGAATGTGTGACGTTGGTTGGCACCATGACTCGCATTACCGGATATGCGGAATGATACTCCCAATCCGTCCCGTTCAGTTGCCAAGAACCCCCAGGCCAAATATGTAGCTTAATTTTATTAGGTAAAGAACTCATTTCTGGAAAATCTACACAACTAAAAAATTTGTTTCAAAGAAATTGGGAAAAATTATATTGAAAAAAACTGAGAAAAATCGTATATATAAAACACAAAATTAGGGTTTTCATCTCGGGTCCGCACTTGCGGGTCGGGTCCGCACGTGCGGTGCCGGACCAAATACACAGGTTTGGGGCTGTGGATGCTAAAACGGCGTCGTTTCAGGTGGGGAGTGCGGTCCGCACTGAAACGAGTACGGAGCCGTGGCTATTTTCGTAAACCGGGAGAGATAATGGCTATTTTCTCAAACACCATTTTTAATATGGCTATTTTCGTCAATTTCCCTAAGTATACCCCTGCAACATTTGTATACTCTCCCCCCTCACACATTTAATTTTATACTTTTTTTTTGTTTTAAAGTTACATTTCTCACCCTTGAATTTATTTAATTAATTTACTTTAAATCTTTTAGTTTTATATTTTTCATTTTTCATTTTCATTATATTAACACATATAATCGTATATTAACTAAATTCTGTTAAAAAACACTTCTAAATTTTAACAAGTTACGCCATTATAATCGTCTCGTCGATACCTTCGAAATTAGACTAATATTGATTTTTTTAATTAATTATATTATAATGTCATACATTTACGTTATTTTTTTTATATTGTTATTCGTCGATAGTTTCTTATTTTTTTATTTAATTATATTATTTTGAAATGAGCCAAATATTAACTAAAATACGTTAAAAAAATATTGTTTATTCCAACAAATTCCAACTCTGATTTTTCATTTAAATCAATATATCCACGAGTACAAGTACGCTCTATATAGTTAACTAGTCTTTGGCTCGCCCGTTGTGCGACGATCTATATATTTTTTTCCAAAATAATTAAATCTCTTATGATAATTCTAAGGGTGTTTCGTTGCCAGAATGAAATTTGATAGAATTGTAATTCGTCGAAGGAATTCGACTTTGAAGTAAAAATTGATATGAAACTGCAAAAAGAAAATCACGACAACTTAGTGATTATTTGTATCAAATCCCATGTTTAGATACATGTTCAGACGAGAAAATACTGAAGTCGGCTCACCAGAATACGATACACTTAAAAATACACTTAAAATTACATTTTACATTCTTAATAGGATACACTTAAAAATACATTTTGATCTTCAATCAAATAAATTTAAAATACATTTAAAAATAAACTTCAAAATGCATTAAAAAAATAAATTTGTAAATAAAAAATATAGTCAGTCCCGGGTCGGGCCTTGTGATGAAAATCGTAACTAGTTAAGAATCGTCGCACCATAATCGGTCCCGTATCGAGTCGGTCAGTCTCGGTTCCAAGTATGTCTCGGGTTGGGCTGAATCTATTTAGCCATTTCTAGGCCCATCGATATATAATAAAATAATTAACTATAAGGGTATGAATTGTAAATATAAAAAATATTTTTATGTAGTATATATGATATAAAATAATTAACTATAAGAGTATGAATTGTCTAGGCTAATCCATTGACAAATTGTGACCGTAAGACATCAGCCCTGATTAAACATTAGTGGCCTTTTGGATTTAATCATATTATTAAATATCATGAACATGTACGAATTAATTTCTTTTATATCTCTTACATTAACTAAAACATATTAATATATATATATGGAGCTCGAAATAAAATATCGAAAATTTGGGTGTTACATGGAAGTAGTCTACTCGATGGTCATGGAGATAGCCAAGAAACTGCATCGATCAATCAGTGAAATAGACAGAACTATGAGTAGTCGAGACCAGGAGGCCAAATGCGTCGCTAAAGAAGGTTTTTGTGGGTGGCGGAGATGACGAAATTTCGCCAGATGGCCGAAGCGAATCTACACTTGCACTTGATTCATCAAACTCCAGTAAGAGACTTGCGTAGTGTATCAATCGTTTCACCATGCCGATCGGCTCTAGTAACGATTTGAATTATGTAACGAGAATCTGGAGCTCTATATATTCTTCATACATATACACACCATATATACACGAATATCAATCTTACAATATTTATACACCTATAGACATATATATAAACTTACACCAAAGCAAAATATAAAATTTTATTTTAAACCAAAATTTTAAAACTAATTTTAAATTTTAATTAAAAAATATCTAAAACTTAGGTTTGAAATATAAGTATTTTGTAAGTTGTTTACTTGAAACTGCTTATAACTTATTTGTTCAAATTACATTTTTACGCCCAACTCGTTATTAGCACGACTTAAGGGGTATTTGGGATAATTTTCTATAATCATTGGCGTTACAAAAATAAATGAGACAAAAAAAAGCTATAACAATAAAGTTTTGTTTAAATTTTTAACTTAATGAGTTAGAACGGTAAGAGATGTACCCCAAATTAAATAATTAACTATAAGAGCATGAATTGTAACTATAAAAATATTTTAGTATATATGATATATAATAAAAAAAATTCAATATTGGGCTCATTTCGAACGTATCGAAGAGACAATTATAATGGTGTAATTTGTTAAAATTAAAACGTATTTTTTTTAACGTATTTTAGCTAATATACGATTTTATGTGTTAATATGATAAAAGTGTAAAATAAAAATTAAAAAAGTAAAAGGTATAAAATAAACTAATTAAATAAATTTAGGGATATAAATTGTAAATATTTAATTGATTTTTGGTTTGTGAGAGGAAAAGGGGGGCCGACAACCTGCAGGGGTAGGCTTAGCAACCCCTAATATTTTTCTTAATTTGAAATGAATATAATGTTCCTAAATGGTTAAAACCTTAAATAAGTTTAAATCTTTATTTATTATGTTTTTTTTTTCTTTCTATGTTTTGCTTATTCTATTGTAAATTATGATTCTTTAAAATTTAAAATAAATCTAAAGAATCTAAAAAATTAAAACCTTAAATAATTCAAATCCTATTTTTAGCTTTGTGAACTTAGCTATTTCTAAAGGTTAAAAATGGTTGATATTTTTTAGATTTATTATTATGTCAATTAATCTTAATAGACATTAAAATCGGCTTAAAAAGGTGTGAGGGAAAATTGAAAAAATATAATAAAATAAAGATTTAAATTTACTTAAGGTTTTATTTATTCAAAAACACTATAATCATTTCAAATTAAAAAAATCTTAATTTAAGAGAAAAGATCTTCATGATTTGGAAAAGAGAAAATTAATTTGGCCAAAAAGTAGGAATAGAAAGAAACTCCGTAAAATGAGAGAGAGAGAGAGAGAGAGAGAGATGATAGTGGGGAGAGAGAAATTCAATTGGAGAGGTATTGGGTAAACGCCGTTAACCATCTTTTTTATAATTAAATAGTTGCTTATGTGGAAATTCTTGATTGGATGGATAGAGTTGAGACAGGAAAAGTAGAGACAGTTGATTTTTATCCACGTTTAACGCGGTGGAAAATCAAAGTATTTTGGTTACAATAACTTAAAATTTATGCCACAAATACTAAGTCAATTCACTTGCATAAATACAAATCAATATACAAACGCTAAATCAAATCAATATACACGTTGAATAGATGGAAGGTTCAAATGCATAAAATATAAATATAAATATAAATACAAAATAGATCTTATAAAAGATAGGAAAATGTCCAATAAAACCCAACAGACTTTCACATTAAGAATGATTAAGTCATTGGACAATTTTTTGGAACAAATAAACCATTGCACATTTAAAAAAAAATACTAAATATATCCTTACACTTTTGAAAACATATCAAATAGATCCTAATGGTAACCTGCAACCAGAAAAGCAGGTAAATTACAAATTTATTTAAAAAAACCCTAAATATTATTTCATCCACGATCGTTTCAATTCCAGGTTCTAATTCCCGCTGCACATCCCACCGGCGCACACCACTCCCCTGCTGCATCTCGTTGTCTCGCCGGCACACACCACTCGCCCTCCAGGTCTGAATACCGCACACCACCGCCGGTTGCATCTTTTTCTTTTTCGCCGGCGCACAAACAGTGTAGCTCTATCTCTATCATCAATTACATGATTTTGGGTTTTGCTCTCAAAATTTCTGCCTTAAAAAACAAAGTGTCTATGTGTATCATCAATTACATGATTTTGGGTTTTGCTCTCTTTTTTTCTGCCCTAAAAAATAGTGTGTATATGCATCATCAATCACATGATTTTGGGTTTTGCTCTCTTTTTTTTTGCCCTAAAAACAGTGTGTATATGCATCATCAATTACATGATTTTGGGTTTTGCTCTCATTTTTTCTGCCTTAAAAAACAGTGAGTATTTGAGTCTATATTGTGTATACTGGATTTAGTGAGGCCAAGGCCAAGTTCAAGCCACTTAATTATTTTTTTTGAATTCTTGTTTACAGAATGGCATCTGACAGCATTGATGATTGTAGTGATGATCATAGCCATGATTTAAGCGATAATTCAAGTGAACATATGTCCGATTGTTTATCTTTAGACCTTGAAGATGAGGATGATGTAATCAACTTAAACAAAACAGTTGATGACAAATTTTTAAATGAACTTTGTAGTGTAAACACAATTGATAGTGTTGAGTTCGATGTGGATGAAGAGGATGACAATGTTGGAGATCAGACTATACAAAAAGGTGTCCAATATCCGATACACGATCCTAATATTTCTTGGAAGCTGATGAAGCCCAAAGACACTAAATGTGGATGCATACAATTACTTGATTGAAAGAGACCCTAATACATGGTGTAGGGCATTTTTTCAACCCGAAAGAGCCTGTGAAGCTGTAGAAAATGGGATTTGCGAGTCATTTAATTCAATAATTGTTGATGCAAGAAGAAAGCCCATAATCACAATGTTAGAGGAGATAAGGATATTTGTTATGGAGAGACACTACAGAATGTTAAGTAAAGCACAAGAATGAGAATCAGTTGTTTGCCCGATGTTAGTGCATAAAATGTCTTCAAGATTTAAGGTGTTTTTGTATTAATTGTAAAGAGTCAAAGCAATAGTCAAAGTCAAACATAGAAGCATTAAAGGTCAAAGTCAAGGTGTTTAGTTAGATGGTCAAAGGTATAAATACATACCTTGTAATTGTAATTTGTAAGCAAGTGATTGAGAAGTCATTCATACGTTCATAGAGAGAGGTGAGCAACATAGAGGGATGACTTCCTAGAGAGAGAGTCTAGAGAGAGAAAGGGGATCTCATTCCAATCTTGTATTCTTTCTCAATTCTAATGAAGATCTCTTGAGTTTATCATTGTTACTTGATTAGAATTGGGATTACAAGTGGTATCAGAGCTATATCAGAGCTAGATCAGATCGAATTATGCACAAATTAAAGAATTTTTTGTCAATTTTTGAAGAAAATTGATGTTCTTGAGTTTTTGAGTTTTTTCTTGAAAAATCTTCAAATCTTGGAATTTGTTTGTTATTTTGATTGATTTCAATACACAAATAGATATAATTTGTTGTTTAAAACGTTTTAAAATCAAATGCTTTGATTTTAAACAACAAATTTATGTGTTTGAATATTTTTTTTTTGTTGATTAAGGGTTTACTGTTCATCGAAGATATGTTGCAAGATGAAAATCGATTTCTTAGATTAAGTGTTTTGTAATCAGGTTAATATTCACAGATCACTTTAGTTTCTGATTTGGAACATTTTGCAATAAGTGTAATCGAGAAACAACAACAAATCACAAGTTTTTTAAACAAATCTGAAGTTCGATAGTTTTTGTGTTCTTCGAGAATTTTGGTTACAGATCTGAGTTTGAAATCCATTTTGGTTGAGATTTGCTTGCTGGAATCGTCTCAGATTTGTTCGGTTTCCAATTTCGATCAGTTTGCAATTTTCTGATCTGAAAAAGACTCACAATTCGACGATTCTGAAGTGTTGGAAGTTAGTTCGCCGGAAAAAAGCACACTGCCGGAATCTGGAAATTTGTTGCCGGAAACTGCATATTTGGCCGGAATACTCATAACTGTCGGACGTTCTTAGTAGTCGTACACAACTTGTCCGACTTGTTCTTCCTAGTCGTACGACTTTGAGCATCATAACTGTCGTATACCACCAACTGTCGTACAACAATAACTGTCGCATAACACCAACTGTCGTACAACTCTCGGACGATTCTTTGCTGTCGGACAATTCTAGTCGCACAAACCTAGTCGCACAGGTCTGGTAGTCGGACAGAACTGGTTAGTCTCACAAAGCTAGTCGCACAGAGCTAAGATTCTCGCCGGAGTTTGTTCTTGTTCAAGCCACCATTAATTCTATTTGCATGATCGTATAATTTTTGTTCCATTCGATTTGTATTTGTTTGTGGAACACATAGAAACAAAAATCACTGAGTTTGGTCGAGATTTGAGCGAGATATAGAACCTGAAAAACAACAGATCGTGATTTTGGAGGAGATAATGAACAGTACCAAAAGTGTTAGGGTTTGTCAGTTCCAGCCCCTCTAGTTTGTAGTTTAGGTTTTGTTCAATTTTAGTCCTTTTCGTTAGTTTGTTTGTTTTCTTTACATTTTTGGTCATTTTTGTTAAGTTTAGTCGTTAGTTTGTTAAGTTTAGATAGTTTTTTAGTTTGTGTCATTTTTGGTCCCTGTAGTTTAAGTTTTGCATTTTTACAATTTTGGTCCTTTTACTTAGTGTTTTAGATTTTGACATTTTTAGTCCCTAGACTTTTATTTTTTAGATGTTTACATTTTTTTTAGTCCTTTAAGTCTTAATTTTAGGATTTTGTCATTTTTAGTCCGTATTTTTCGTTTTAGTTTCGTATTTTGTCATTTTTAGTCCCTATTTTTAGTATTTTCTCAATTTTTTGTTCGTTTTATCAATTTTTACCTGCTTTTGCTCGAAACTGATATATTTTTCTTATCTTTTGCAGGTTTGTCGATTTAAAGTCCAGTATTCCGCATTAATTTTTCGGAATTAATTTTTGAACGACAAATTTTACAATTTGTTATTCAAATTTTAATTTTTGAAAATTTTTCTGACTTTAATCGATTTTTCTCTGATTATCGTGTGTGCATAATTCTACTTCTCACGAAGTATCTGATAACGATCATTTTCAATCTTTTCAGGTAACAATGGATGATTACGTCTTAGAATATATGCCTCGTAACTACGCCAAAGATTGTAGGAAGAAAGTGGTTAGAAATTCTGACTAGTACAAAAACAAAATTATGCTAGCCGAACAAAAGGAGAGAGAAGAAAAAGCAAAGGCTTTAGAAACTGAAAATACTGAGCTGAAAAAGAAGCTATCTGATTTGTCATCACGAGATGATATCAAGGAGATTGAGGAAAAAGCAAAATCTTTAGATATTGAAAATGCTAATCTGAAGAAGAAGAATTTAGAGTTTGCCAAAGAACTTTCTGCTTTGGAAACGAAGATGAGAAAGGAAAGAAAAGTGTCAGAGGATTTGTTGAAAATAGAGATCAATACTTTACAGAAGAATAATCAAGATCTCCAGCAACAACTATCTGACCTGAAGACTCAACCTGATTTGAAGCAATGTGAATGTGATTCCAAATCAAACCTGATAATCTCTTTAGAAAAGAAGAATGCTGATTTGTCAAAAGCTTTAAATGATTTTAAAGAAGAGATGATAATGAAAAGACATGTCTTTGAAAAAGAAAGAAATACTTTTGAAACCGAAAGAAAAAAATTTCAACAAAAGTTTTCTAATTTTTCAAAGAAATGTGTTAAGGAAAAGAATGTTCTGGAATTAAAATGTATCAAACTTTCAAAACAAATTTCTGATTTTGAGAAAGTTTTGATTCTTGAGCGTGAAAAGTTTGAGAAGGGGAAAACTATTTTTGAAACTGAACGCATATCTTGTAAAACGGAGAATAGTGAGCTTTCAAAGAAAATGTCTAAGTTGGAAATAATGTTGGAAAAGGAGAGAAAAGATTTTGCTAAACAGAGAGATATTTTTGAAAATGAAAAGAAGTGTTTTCAAAAGAAAAACATGGAAATTTTCAAAGAAATATCTAAGAACAGTTTTGATGAAGAAAGAGACATCTTTAAGGCTGAAATTACAAAGCTTACAAGGAAGTTATCTGCTTTAGCAACTGAGGTTATGAAAGAGCAGAAGATCAAGTCTGATCTACAAAAGGTATTTGACCTGACTGTTCAAGAAAGGAATGTTCTATCCGATAAAGTTCAGCAATTGGAAGCAATTAAGATCAGAGTTAAATCATCTGAACAATTTAGTGCCGATACTATTGTTCAATCTCCGAATGATGGTTCAACTGATTCTGATTGTTCATCAAAGACTGCTTCTGGTTTTGTTCATGAAAGTTCTTCTATTTCTTCGACAACGTCTGTCAAATCAAAAGATCAGATGCGATATTCTAATCCTTTCTACAACCGTGCTGCTACAAGTTTTGATTTACCTATCTTTAAGCCTGTAAAGATGGAATGGAAGGTAAAGGGTTCTACACCTATGAACGATATAACAAAATCATCTGTTCCTCCACCTACGATGAACAAAAAGAACAATGCTCATAAAGGTAAATCTTTCGCTAAACCTAATCCTAGATATTCTGCAAATCATCTGATTAGGTTGGCACAAAAGAAACTTTGTTGTTCTTTTTGTGGAACTAATGATTTCATTAAGCAAGAAAATGTTCAATTTTGGTATGGTACTTATAATATTCCTTTAAAAAGAAAAGTACATAACACACTAGGACCCAAGGACCGTTGGGTACCAAAATCTACTTAATCTGTTTTGCAGGTTCATCATGTGTTGTGCTGAATGTTACATATATATCACACACATGACTGAAAACAGAAGAGAAGCGGTGCAAATCTTTGAAGAGTATATGTACCATTAAGGGGGAGCAAAAACAATGGTTTCTAAACACGTCAGTTTAGAACCCGTACTTCAAAGAAACAATGGCTTCTAAACATATCAGTTTAGAACCCGTACTTCTACGAGTTTGACTTCTAAACACATCAGTTTAGAACTCGTATTTCATTGTTTTTAGACTTTGATTGTCAATCATACTGATCTTGTTTTGTTAAGATCTTTTGCAGATTTTGAGGGGGAGCCTATCTGATTGTAAATCAGTCTATCATGATTTGAGGGGGAGCTTAAATGTTTAACTGTACGTATCTTCTGAACTTAATCTGAGATTGTTTGAAAGAAGAACGACTTTCAAGCATGAAAAACGTTTTCTTAAATGTTCAAACCACTTCTCGATTCTCAAACAGATTTTATGAATTTAGAAGTGTGCTTTTAAAGGTTTTTCCTATATATATATATATATAGATATATAGACCTCGGATTGTTACATCATCATTTCTGACCGTGTGTTTCTAAAGATTAATACTTGCGTATTATCTTTTCTATACTTTCAAGTATTCTTACACACCAGTTCATCTTCATATTAACAGGTTCTGAAAAGTGTAATGGTTTATTTGTTCCAAAAAATTGTCCAAGGACTTAATCATTCCTAATGTGAAAATCCGTTGGGTTTTATTGGACTTTTCCCTAAAAGATAAATATAGTATAATTTTTAAATTTGTAAGATATAAATAATTTATAAGTACATCGGCTATACCAAATTATTATACAAATTGCATAGATGAAAGGTCTAAATATATAAATATAAATGCAAAATAAATTTTATAGAAGATAAATATAGTATAATTTATAAATATAAATACATACATTAAATATAGAAATAAATATAAACATTTAATATAACTTATAAGATACAAATACAATATAATTTATAAAATAAAAATACAAAAGATATAAATATATAATCCATAAAATATAAATATAGTTTATAGTAATCTACAGATTTGGTTGATGAGGTTTGAAAATTGGTAAAACTAAAGAAAATTTACAAAAAAGGTCATATTTAACGGAAAATTAAAATGGTTAGTTTAAGAACCAGATCCATAGGAATCTATATATCTAAAGGTTTCTTATGTAAAAATAAAGTTAAATTGATCAAACTCATAAATTTTGACATACTTCAAGGACCAAATCCATAATTTACTCTAAAATAAAATATGGTAACATGTCATCTTTATATTTTTAAAGAATTTTTTAAAATATATAATAAATAATTAAAATTCTTATTCTTACAAATTAGAGCATCTCCAACAGCTTCTCTAATTTATGCCAAGTGAATAATATAATATAAATAATATATAATAAAATAAAACCTACGTCCTGTTGGACGGGTCCAAACCAGTCCTTTGTATTTTTTTAAATTGATTTTGACTTAAATGTTATTTTAATACACTTTAAAAATACGTTTTATTATAATATTGATTTAGTATTACGTTTAAGGGAAAGTCTTAAAAAAACCCAACAAACTATCTTATTTTGAATGATTAATTTTTAAGCTATTTTTTGAATAATAAAAACTTTTAAATTTTCTAAAACTGGATAATACATCTTTGTAACTAGTAAAAACAGATTAATGTGATACAAATTTTAGAAATGTCTAAAAACCCACAAAACTTATTGATTTTGAATGATTAAGTTCTTGAATTTTTTTAACAAATACATTTCTTAACTTTTTTTTATAGAATATATTCTTAAACTTTTTTTAACAAATAAATTCGAATTTTTTTTGAACAAAAAATATATTAATCCTCTGAAAGTGTAGCAATAGATTTACAAGACAATTCTAGATGTTTAAGTTTTAACAAATTTTTTAAGAAGCTTTTAAAATAAAGTGTCGTATTAACTATTTTATACGACACTATTTGAAAAAGTGTTCTATAACTCCTATAAAAAGATGGGATTATTGGACATTTATCAAAAATGTCATATAAATTAGATAATAGAACAATTTATTTTAAAGGCGTTCCAAAAAACTTGTTAAAACGCCTAAAAGCTTCCTATAAGCATATTGAAACGCTATTAAATAGGACGCTTTATAGATAGTTTGGTCATATAGACCTAAGTTCTCTAAAATATTATATTAGAACGCTTAAACAATTTAGGCGTCCTATAAAGCTAATGTTGTTGTAGTGTCACCACAATGGACACATTCGACATTACTTGCTCTCGTTTAATGCTATGCCTTTAATTTCCGTTCTTTTAATTCATTTCTTTATGTTATCGTACACAAAACATGGTTTTTCGACGATGCATACACTTAATTTGTAGTAACAAGTTAAAAAACACAAAGAAGGTGCACAAATCACATAATTCAGTTATAGTTTACGGCGAACTCCAACGCCTTTTTTGCTCGTCAAAGCTACCAATAACAGCCGATTGATTTCGACTTGCAAGATTATCTGCAAAGATATCGTAACACAATACATGATTGAAGTCCTCCAATACTTTGATGAATCTTTTGGTTTTTTCTGTGTCAACAGTAACTTCTCCATCCCTCGATAACTTTCCATTGGCATGGACCTTCATATACTTCACTTCGAAGGTTGAATTTAGAAGTTGTTGATCATCGGCCAAAATAATTGCGCCTAAAATCTCTCCAATGAACGTATCCTGCAATATATATCATTCGGCATTTTAGATGTCTAAATGTACTAATAGATTGTTAGGAAAACCTAAAAAAACGGAAAACTGAGGAACACCCTCGTAGCCTTTCATCTGGACTGTATGCACTTGTGCATACAAGTAATTTGTAACATGCACACGTGTATATGTACAAATGCATAATACACATGGGCATAAAAAACCATAAAACAACTTAATTTATTTGTATGCAGAAGTGCATACCGTCCAGATAAAGGACTACCAAAGTGTTCTTCAGTTTTCCATTTTTGAGGTTTACCCTTGAACCTCCCTATAGGTTGTTTTATAGGACCAAAACACATGTACAACATGCTGTTAAGGATGTTATAACGTATTTGGTCATCCTAACAAATATTTACGAACACTCCTGAAATACAATGTTCTATTAGTTTTCTATGACATTTTTAGAAGTGTCAACGCATCTTTTCTTATAGAACATTTGTTTTTTTTTCATAAAAATGTTTTCACATAATTTCGTATCAAAAGACTAATAGAAGTATGATTTTTTTTTTAAAAATTGTTCAAAAAATCTTGTTAGGACGTCCAAAAACTTCTTATCTTTCCTATCAACTTATAGTACCTCTGTATTTTGGTCCTATAAAGTTAAGTTCCATAAAGTAGTCTATTATGACATATAGACATATTTGAAAATGATTTTGTTGTAGTGCATAAATTCCAATGCAACTAAGGGTTGTGCGAATGCAATACCATATGTCGATATCTGTGATGCTTTTGTTGTAAGCGATCAAGCTTCGTTAGCAAACGTAGAGTGAAAAGAGCTTCCGATGTGTTCTTATGTTTCAGTCTTTGTATGATCTCTGGAAATGCGTAGAGTTTACGTTGCATACGAAGAGGAACAAGCGTGATATCAAGTGATGATTCGAACACTGTCTTTGCAGCCAAAGGGTCGAGAAACATGTTTAGTTCGGCATACTTGTTTGAAGGAATATTGATCACATTTCCTTTCTCTTCGTCGTTTTTCGAGTAGATATGCCCACCAAGTATAAATACTTCCTGTAATTTATGTATTAGATCCGTACCAATTTTATATACTGTGGGTTCATTTGAGAACCGTAAATATCTTAAAAACCATGAGAACCAATGAATATCATGAATATTCATTTTGAATATCACGAATATCCATTATGAATAGCATTCATTATGAATATCATGATTAGTATTCTCATAATTCTCATGATATTTACGGTTTTCAAATGAATTTCCTCGGAATTATATAACCGCTGATCATATGAAGAATATGATCAAACCTAACTCACCTGAATGATCAAGCTAGAATTTGTGTCCGAAAGTAGAATGTTGGCTAAATTTGTCAACGGTCCGTTGGTCAAGAGAGTGATTTTAGATCCTTGATCGATGGATTTCACTAGCGATCTCCAAACTTCTAGCGCTAATGGTTGTCTAACTTTAGGGAAATCGGTATCACGAGGAGCTCCAAATTCGACAGAATTTTCCGCTGTGTACCTGCAAATAAACCAATCAAAGCCTTGTTTTCAAAAAATTCGATTTGTTTTTATAAGAAACTTTTTCAAATGATGATATATAAAAAGATTAATAAGATGTTTAACTACAAAAGTGACTTAAAAAACTTGTTAGCACTCTAAAAAGTCCTATCTGTAACACATATACATAGGACATGCAATTGTCCTGTAAAACATAAGTTTTATAAAATTGTCTATTATGACATTTAGACATAGTACCTTCTTGGGCTCCTTGGTAAATCGCGAGCAAGTCCATAGAGAGTGTCAGAGTCCAATCGGCCACCATTTCCGTGTGGGATAGCCTTGGAATACTTGCAATCACCAACATTGGGGTTATTCGGATAAGACTGGTTCAAACCAAACGAATCCCCTAAACCAACAACGATATCATCGCGGCCCATCATATGTAACAAATCGTAGACCACATCTATCGTTGCTGCATCCGCCCAACCACTACCGGTTACTAGTATTGCCTGCAATAAAATTAAGCCATTGCACCTTAGACCATCACATCAGCTTTGCAGTAACATCTCACACATCAATGAAAGACCAAACTTTTTTCTAAAGTGGTCTCTACTGCCACATCATCAACTACTTTATAATTTATATTCACATATTTTAATCATTTATAATATCACATGACAATGCCATGTCATTTTGCAAAGCCTCTAGCAAGATGGACGTGGATGCACCTTACTCCACACGTTCATCTAACACTACAACAAACTAGGTTTATATGACGTGTCAAAAGTGTCCAAATACTCTAATATTCCGTTTTATTGGACTTAACTTTATATGAACAAACACTGTTTGTCATATATAACTAAAGATGTTACAATAACTTGATAGGACGTATTTGTACGCCCTAACAAGTTTTTAAGGACATTTTTAGTTTTTTATAGAGTATTTTTGATAAATGTCTTAGGACCACATGGACTAAAAAACAAGATACTTTTTCAAATAAGTTGATATAAAACATAACGCTTTATTTCAAATTTGTCGTAAAAAATTGGTTAGGACGCCTATCAACTTATTACAATACATTCATATGTGACAACATAATTGTTTGATTATATATATCAAGTCATATTGAACAATTTATTATGACATTTAGACATAATACTATCACATTACCTTGAGATTGATCTCTTCAACGGGTACTTTGAGGAGATAAAAGAGAGCCAAGAAATCTCCGGGACTCATATCCATATCGAACACAACAATCTTTCCGAGTTTATTCCCTTTGAAATCTGGTTTGTAGAAAACTTCCTTGTAATGAGGGAATTGAGATGTGAAATTGAATCGGCCTCTATTTGGAGGCCGGTTTAGTACCTGAATCGTTAGAAATCTTTTATTACATAATATATTTCGACTTAATTCAAAATGTAGCTAGATCATGATAATTAAGACGAGGTTCAAAATGTTTAATCAGGGTTGTGGCGTAGTGGTTAAGGTTCCGGCGGATGTAGTGGAATATCCCAACTGCCCAGGGTTCGAATCTAGGCGTACACAACAATTGTGGCCACTGAGTTTACTCAGTGGCTGATGTCTTGGCAAAACAGTCTTGCAGTCATAATTTGCCAAGGAATTAGTCTAGGCATAGCCTGTGACACCCTTCTAAAAAGAAGACGCGGTTTAAAATGTTAGAAAAAAGCTTGGCAATTGCCTGCATATACAAGAAGAATATGAAGGAAAACCAGATACCACAGTTATCAACTTACGTCGAGAAAATTGACATAAAATTCTCTGTCTAATGAGCTTGTTTTGTCGACATTTGGTTTTGCTCGAGTAGCAACCAATACGCGCACAGAGTCTGGTCCGGTGACTTCTTCCGTGTAACCATCCTGAAAGAAAACATTACAACAATAGTTAAAAGTTATTAAGCAACATGAGATCGATTAGATCATCATTGGGTTGTTATTGATTATGTGTGTTTCACCGAAACAAAATCGGGTTTATAAGATGTAGAAAATGTCAAATTGTCGTAATAGACTGTTTTATTATACAACCAAAAAATAAATCAAACTATCTAAAGCTATACCATAAGTTGTTTTGCGGTGTATTAACAAGTGTTCTAGGACATTTTAAAAATAAGATGCCGTGTAAAACCATCCAATAAAAACTTATTTTAACATCTTTTGATACATGCTTTATTGTTTTGTTCTATAAAATAGTCTATTAGAACACTTAGGGGGCGTTTGGTTCATTTTAAGGAATGAGAATGAAGATGAAAATGGGAATGAGAATAGGAATGGGAATGGGAATGGGAATGCAGTTGAATGGGAATATGAATGAACATTGCATTGATGTTGTCTGGTTAAACCAATATAAACAAAAAAAAATTGTTTTATAAAATATTTTTAATACAAATATGTGTCGTCCAACATAAAAATTAAAATTATGTTTCATTCAACATCGAAAGATGAAGGGGCATATGGTGAAAATGGCTGAGCAGGAATAAGATTCCATTCTCTTTAATTTGGTCAGGTACGGACACTAATGAGTATGGGGTAACGAGCCCATTATATTATATTAAACCAAACCACAATTTTTATTATCATTCATATTCCTTATCCCTCGTTACCCCCAACACATTTTTGGCATCCTATAAACTCAATACTTTGTTGCAATTTTTACAAGGATTGAATTGAATTACCTTACATATCCCAGTCCCGTTCTCATGGAGGCAAAACGGATCTTGAATGCCTGTTTGAACATGACCACTATGAACTCCATTTTTCTGCAACTTGAATTTTGAGATCTTCGGGTCGTCTATGAGATTATTCGAGCCATCAGATATACCATAAGGTTTGTTCGAGGTAATCACAGTGATATTCATATACTCCATCTCAGCGAATTCATTTTTCTCATGTTCTTGTATGTTACGCATAGATGATGTAGCAACTCCCGACATAAATGAATCCCACATGAAATAACTCTGTGGAAACATGGTCAAGATATAGATTTAAAAACTGTTTATACCGATCAACACTCATAATCGATGAATATCTAAGGGGCTGTTTGGTTCAGGCTGGGGAATGAAAATGAGAATGGGAATGGAAATGAAAATGAAAATGACAGGGCATGAATATGGGAATGAATTTTCATTCCCCCCAGTTTCATCTGTAATGAAAAATTGGGCTGCTGGGGAATGAACTATTATATAGAACCAAACAGTTTTTTTATTATCATTCCCATTGATTACCGTAAAGAATTGATCGTCAAACCAAGTATCACGGGCAATCTTCAAAGACTTAAAAACATATTGCGCTTCATATGTATGTTGATTGCGCTCAAATGTCTCGAAGAACTCTTGAGTAATGGGAATCGTATTAGTAGCATCCAAGGGAACAAGGGTGACCGGAATCCCAGAATGAATAACCTGCAAACAAACCCGAGCTAAATCAAATTAATAAATTCTCATTTTGGATTGAATTTAGGGTTTAAGGTTTAGGGTTTAAGAATACCTGATATGCAGCAAAGGGGTCACCAAAGAAGTTAAACTCAGCATAAGGATTACTTCTAAAGGCTGTGAACATGTTACCATGGTCACCACACTGCTGAGGTTGGCAAGATTTGTCATTTTTGGGACAACAACCAGTTGGGTTCTTGGACCTCACACCACCACCCATGATATAAATACGCTTCACATTTTTCTTTAAATGTGGATTCATCATAAGAAAAATACCAAAATTTGTGTGAACTCCTATTATAAATAAACTAACAGGACCATCGGATATGGTCTTGATCAGTACTTCTTGCGTAGTAGGTTGTCGAAGAGGCGAGTATCTCCGACTTCCCTAGTAGAAATCAAAAGAACAACCTTCAAGTCACAAACTCACAATTATACATCAACACGATCCATTTTGGTTGTTGGAGTCTCATATCGGCTAAACACGTACTATTAAACTTATAGGCGAAAGAGCGTGTGATCAGAAGAAGAGTTATTAAGGTGAGAGCGTAAGAATGGATCTGGACCCTTGATCAATTTTAATCTTAAACCCACCTATGAATCGCGCTTGATATGAGAATTGATTCGATGCATCGCGGTGCATGTCATTCTAATGTGCATCCAAGGGTGGAGATCCCTTATTACGTTTCTCAACATAACTTCCCATCTTACCGGAACCCAACCCTAAACTTATATATATATACATATATATAGATAGAGAGAGAGAGAGAGGGGGGGGATCGAACGAGAATGCTAACTATTTTAAGAGAATACGAAAATGGTCAAATCGTATGCAAAACCATATTTGATTTTACATTAACGGTAAAAGAAAGGTGTGCGGGCAACTTTGGCCGCAATTTTAGGTTGCGGGGCAAAGTCGCGTGAATCGCATATGATTTTGTACATGATGTTAGTGTAAAATCACATATGATTCCACCGTCTTCTTAGGTACTTTCTCATTTGAATCCGACTCAATGTATATATCCAGGCACAAACAAACCTTAACTTTTTTTAAGAGGTCATTTTTTGAGAGAGGCTTAGAGTGACGAAAAGTTTTATTTACAAGCTATAGCGACGACACGTCAATTTTATAAATTGATTGAATGGATAAATGAACTTTTAGCAACAACCTCTCTTTTATGTGGTGGCATCTTATAAACCAAATTTTGTTGTAGCTAGTATACATTGGTTAGACACAAATAATCAAACATGTATATACGTAGGAGCCCCCCCCCCCCCTCATTCTTTTTTTATATATAGAGAATGAATTTAAGGGGTTTCACGTATCCTAACATTGGTACGTAATTCTTCATTTTCATATTGCAATGCAACGGAAAAACACCATAATAATAATAATACCTGTGGAAGAAAGCTTCTTCTTAAGCCATAATTTGTATCGATATCTAATCTTCCTCCACCTCCGACGGGAATGGCTTGTCTATATCTACAAGGTCCGCTTGTGCCACGCCCCTAATCATAACTTAAAATCAAACTCATATATACTCATGTAGTATTAATTATTCCATTAAAATTAATTAATCTATGGTTAACAGCATTAATAGTCAACCAAAATGCATATATATATACCTGATCAATTATTGGAAGATAGCCACCAACATTAGGTAGGATTGTACCATCTTGGAGGATTCCACCCTCACCTCCAACACCAACAGCAATATCATCTCGGTCCATCATGTAAAGCATATCATATATTTGATTTGCAGCATGCCCACCATTCGTCCATGAATTCACGTTCACAGTTATAGCCTGCACTTTCCATTTATCTGGTAAAAACACAAAACACACACACACTCTCTCTCTCTCTCTCTCTCTCACACACACACACACACACACACGCATGTATATATATATATAGAGGGGGAGGGGAGAGAGGGAAGGTCATGTTCGAACGAGAATAATGATCATATAAGAAAACACAAAAAACGGTAAAGTTACGTGTGATTTTACACTAAAAATTACATGTAATGCACATGACGTAGGTCGTGGGCCAAGTCGCCCTCAAACCCTTGTCTTGACCGAGTTATGTAATCAATTTTAGTGAAAAAAACATATATGATTTGACCATTCTGGTATTTTTTTTAACTGACCATGTTATCGTTTGAATCTCTCCCTATCTATATATATTATGTTATTTATTATTAAATACTTCAATAGGGTAATTAATTTAGTAATAAAAGTATAAAAATATGTTATTATTTTATTACACCCGTATAAATAGGAAAGCCATAATTCCCTCATAAAAAGTATTAATTAATTGTTTAGGATGTGTGTATCTACGTCCTTACATAATTTTTAACTGATTTATAGTTTATTTAGTTTTTTGTTTCAGGGGCCGTTTATCTAATTACTTACCCGAATAAGTGGTTATCGGTAAAATTCAACATTATCACTTACTTTCCGAATAAGATTTTAGTCCACCAAAATTACATCGTATGCAACAATTTAACCGGTAAGAGCTAACCGTGGTAAGATCCGTCGCACTCACTTACCGGGTAAGACTCTCGGTCCTTGAGATTATATATATATAAAATAGATTTGGGATCATGTGAGACCAATTTATTTTCATGAAACATATAAGAGTACAATTTTATACTTGAAACTTCACAGTAAAACACTGTGAAGGTAACTTTCACAGTGTTTTTGTTGTGAAGGTTCAAATCTTTTTACCTTCACAATGTTTTACCGTGAAGTTTTAACTCTCAAGTGTAAAAATGTGATCTAACGAGTCTTACGAAAACAGGTTAGTCTCACGTCGGCAAAATGAAAACCTTGCATTTGTTGCGCACCTTACAAGTGCATATGTGAACAACTAGTGTGCATACAATGTGCACATATATATATATATATATATATATATATATATATGCATATGCATACGTGCAAGAATATACTTATAGGATGCGTTTGGTATATGGACAGGACAACAGTACGGGACAAAACTCACTGTCCCACGCTTGGCGTGACATAGAACAGAACAAAAAATCACTGTCCCATGTTTGACGCGACATGGGACAGGGACAAGGACTGGACAGGGTGGGACATGATGGGACAAAAAAGGCATTTTCTTGTTCCACCAAAATAGGTAGAACAACATGGGACAAAAGTGAGACAGAAACAAAAAAAAATCACTAACCTACCCTCATTTGATATATGACCCTAATATATATGATATTAGTCTTAAAGGTCACCACCACCAATCACCACCGCCACCACCATCGGCGACCATCGGTAGCCACCGCCAACCACCATCGGCCACCACTACCTATTTATCCACTATAACAGCCTTCTCCACCATCTCCACAACCATTTGTCCATCACCACCACCACTACCATCGCCGACCACCTCGACCTACACTGAAACCGACCACCACCCCCCATGGCCGCCACCACCATCGGCGGCCATCGGTAGCCACCACCGACCATGGTCGACCACTTTCATCTCTTCCTCCACTACAACTTCCCCCACCACCCATCGCCACCTCAATCGATCACCGCCACCCATTGCGCCACCAACACCGATGATCACCGCCAACCACCATCGGCCACCACCACCTTTCCTCCACTACTACAACCTCCTTTACCATTGTCTACGACATCCACCATTGCCATCGTTGACCATCTCAACCTCCACCGATCACCACCACCCATTGCCGCCACCACCACCGGCGATCACCGCCAACCACCGTCGGCCACCTCCACCACTACCATCGTCGACCAACTTTATATGTGTCATTTATAACTATTATATGATATATAAAATCATCAAACAAGTTTTAGGGAAAATTGTCTAGTCCTTTCCTATCTAGTCCTAGTCGTACCAAACACAATTAAGACAGACAATTGTTTTGTCTCGTCCTGTCCTGTCCAGTCCAGTTCTGTTCTGTCCCGTCCCGTCCAATCCTGTCTGCGTACCAAACGCTACCATAATGGACATACATTCATATGGGATAATGCACACATTGTTCACATTTACACATTTGTTTGTAAAGGGTGCAACATATAAAGTTCATTTTTTACATAAAAACCCATCTCTCTCCTGGTTTGCAAAAATGACCCAATAACCCGCGATTTAACCCTCGATCGCGGATTAAAATGGTGTCCTCGGTTTTGTGGTTTGTGGCTGAGTGTGTGTAATAACCGAGATCTTTATTTGAACAAGATAAGTTTTGTGAAGGAAGTTACATAATTTTAAAGTCTAGGGGCTGATTTGTAATTGGCAAGAGGGTATAAAAGCTCTCATTTTGGGTTCAAAACCCTAGAAGCTAATTAATTGTGTGTGTGTGTGTGGCGGCTGGAGTGAGAGTAGAGAAGGAAGGGATTCATCAGCAATCAACAAGTTTGGAAGAAAAATAGGAAGCTTCTGCATCAACCAACTCAAGGTAATCTCTACCATTTATTAGCATTCATAGAAATCTAGAATCAGAGTGGTTGAGCAGGTGTAGCGATGTCTGGCAATTGATTAACTCATAAGAGTACTGTTTTCGGCTTAACAATCTTAATAAGAGGATTAATAGAGTTAGATTAATCACTTTGATGGAAAAGAGACTTAGGCCTTGTTTGTTTCTAGGTTTTCAGCTCTTAAAGAGCACTTTTGTCTGAATCGGTAAGACTTTTCCAGATTCAGAGTGTTTGTTTTTTTCTTATTTTCAGAGGCACTTAACTCTAAAATACATCTAAATAAAAAAGTGGTGACCCTATGATCTGAATCGCTTAGACATCCTCCATCTCTTTATGGCCGCTTCCAGAATGTAATCGACTCTCATCTCATCGACTTCACCATCTCAGTTCTTCCTTCAATTGAGCAGATATTCATCTCGTTCTTCCTTCAATCGTCTCTCTCTTCCCTAGTTTTCATCCTCATCATCTCAGTTCTTCCTTCAATCGCCTCTCTCTTCCTTCAATCGCCTCTCTCTTCCTTCAATTGAGCAGGTAAAACAAGGACGAAATCGAAAGAATCACAGCTTTGATTTGCTTTACTTTTTACGAAATCAAAACTGGAAAAAGAGGACGAGAGGTAGCTCCATGTTTGTTGCTCTGGGTGTATGGACTTGTTTAGGGTATGCTAAAGATAAAGTGGGAAATCTTGAATCCCAATTGTTGTCCATTACTTTAGTTTGATAGTGACATGTTAGCTCTATAGGTAGTGAGGTGTGAGGCATAGGTGGTGAGTTGTAATGCACATGAAAGTTATTGGGATGGTTAGGCTGTAGGTTTTTTATTTTGAAGTTAAAATAAGAGAAATTCATTACACTTGAATAAAGTGGTTTAAATGAAACAATCAAATCATAGTATAAGTTAATTAAAAGAACTGATTTAAGATTTTAGACGTTTATCAGTTTATAAAAACAAACAGACTTATTGTTTAAGATTTCAGATTTCAGATTTCAGCACCATCTCTTAAAAATCAGAAGTGAAATCAAACTTCAGACTTCAACATCTCTTAAAAAACAAACGCCACCTTAGTAATCGATTGAAATGGTTTAATTTTCGGTACTAATGTTAATCGGTATCGCATCGCCATGACTTATTGCGAGGTTCCGGAATGTGTTTAAGATCCGGAATAGATCGATAGGATCCGGAATTCCCCAAAGGGATCCGGAATGGATCGATAGGATCCATAATCCAAAATATGGATCCGGAATTTACTTCATTTGGGCCTAAGAACCAGAATCCAAATGATGGATCCAGAATTGTTTAATTTTGGGCTTAATACAAAGAACCGGAGTTGGACTTAAATATCATGATTCCGGAATTTATTAATGTTGGGCGATGTGATCCGGAAACCAATTAAGGTCCGATATTGTTTTTGTGGATCCGGAATATAATTATGAGATCCGGAATTTTAGTAATTTGGGTCCCGAAGTAGACCGAAACCGGGCTTGAGCCCAAATTGGAAGTAGTAGAGTCCAATCATTTAGGTCCAGATTCCAGAGTTTGTTGAGAGTCGAGTCAGGTAGAAAATTGTTCAGATTGGACTAAGATTAAACCAAGACTCACTATTCCTATTCTTGTAATATTATAGGTGTTCACTTTAAAATCTGAAGTTTTCGCGAGAAGAAATTGTTAAAGCGCCAGGTGAGTTTTTCTAACTAAAATACGTGTTTTTGAACATGTTTTCAGAATTAAGTAAAGGAGTAGAAACGCCATGTTATTTGCCCGGGGGAGGTTCCGTTTATGCCATGGGAGGGAGTACCCAGTAAGGCAGCGTGAGACTGACTCGTTGTCACTCTTGAGTGACTTCAGGGTGCCATTTACGGGAGCGGAATTTTCCGTGAAAGTTTTATGTGAAGTTGATTGATGGTTATAAACTGTTTTGAAATGTTTTGAGAACTGTGAATTGAGGGAACTCACTAGACCTCATGGTCTAACCCTCGCATTTTCCCACTAAACCTTTTCAGGTAAGCAGATAGTAGGAGGCTTTGGTAATTGAGCAGAGCAGGACTAGAGTACGGATGCAGCTAGAGACAGTGCCACTTTTATTTCTTGAACTTAGTAAAATTCTCAGTTGTGTATAGGTTGTTTCCGCCGACCTAAATTTTGAGATAGTTGTAATGAATTTTTGGGACCCCATTACTGAGACGTTTATTATTAAATGCTAAGTATGCTTTATTTTAGAGTGGGTCGTTATAGTGTGGGTCCGCGATTTTTTCAAACTTATCGCGGACACCATTTTAATCAATTTTTAAACATTAAAAATGGTTGTATGGGAGTCATTTGGTGGCTGGGTCGCGGACATGCTTTAAATGTCCCACTAAATGTGGGTCATAGACTACTCTCTCACACACAAACACAAACACGATAATTATAATTTCATTTAATACCCCTATAATTATTTAATTAGTTTACTATATAACTTTTACTTTTTTAATTTTCGTTTTACACCTTCATCATATTAACACATATAATTGTATATTAACTAAAATACGTTAACAAAAGTACGTTTTAATTTTAACAAGTTACACCATTATAATCGTCTCTTCGATACCTTCGAAATGAGCTTAATATTGAATATATTTTGATTTAATTATTTCATTTAATATCATATATACTGCATAAAGATATTTTTAATATTTACAATTCATACCCTTATAGTTAATTATTTAATTTATGGTACATCTGTTACTATTTCAATTTTCGTTTTACACTCTTATCACATTAACATAATAATCTTATATTAATTAAATGAAAAATAAAAAACTAAAAGGTATAAAGTAAATTAACTAAATAAATATAATATAATTAAATCAAAAAATATTCTATGTTGGGCTCATTTCGAAGGTATCGACAAGATGATTATAATGGTGTAATTTGTTAAAATTAAAAACTATTTTTAACGTATTTTAGTTAATATGCGATTATATGCGTTAATATAATAAAAGTGTAAAATGAAAAATAGAAAACTAAAAGTTATAAAGTAAATTAACTAAATAAGAATAATATAATTAAATCAAAAAATATTCTATATTGGGCTCATTTCGAAGGTATCGACGAGACGATTATAATAGTGTAACTTGTTAAAATTAAAAAGTATTTTTAACGTATTTTAGTTAATATACAATTATATGTGTTAATACAATAAAAGTGTAAAATGAAAAATAGAAAACTAAAAGATATAAAGTAAAGTAACTTAATAAGTATAAGGGTGTGAAACTTTCAAATCCAAAAATAAAAATCGAGGAATGTGGGGGTGTGGATCATGGACAAATTTGTGCCACATCGCGATTCGCGGACCTGGGTCTGCGATCGAGGGATAAATCGCGAAAAAATTGGATAATTTTGTAAAGTGGGAGAGATATGAGGTATTTTTATAAGAAAAATTGAAGTTGAGGCATTTTAATTAATTTACCTAAAATTAATTTAGCCAAAATAAAATTCTATTTTCATCATAATAAATCAATTCTTAATTTTTTATGCTTTTTCCTCTTGAAATGAATGCTCAGAACGAAAATGACACACGATTTTAATAATGTATAATTATGACATTTCTAGTTATTTAAAAAACAAATTTATCCTTAACTAATAGATGAATTTCTTTTCTTCATTTTATATTTAAAAGTAAAATGAAAAATCAAATAGTATGCTCTTATTTTTCCTATGGGGCTTAACTTAATTTAACATTATTCAACTTATAAGAAAAAGGAGTTTTTATTAGGCTTTTGGTATTTGGACATAAATAGAGTTAATGCATTTAATTAAAAGAGCGTCTCCAACATATTGCTTATATTTTATTAAAATTAAAAGCTAAACTCTTTAAAATAATTATATTTAATTTTATGTTTTTAGTTTAAACATTTCAACATTAATTTAAAATATTTAATATATTTAATTTTTAATAAGTTTCTCAAATAAATTAGAGTAATTAACCTTTTTCGTCCCTATGGTTTGCTAAAATTGCGGATTTAGTCCCTGTGGTTTCGAAATTTATGTTTTCGTCCCTATGATTTGCATTTCATTTCCATTTTCATCCTTGAGATCAAAATGCTACTTTTTAGTATGAAGGACTAAAATAGAAATAAATTGTAAACCATAGGGATGAAAATAGAAATAAAATTTAAATCATAAGGACGAATAAGGTGATGAATTATAAACCATATGGATGAAAATCGCAATTTCAAAATCAGAAGGATGAAAATAGAAATTTTCAACAAACCATAGGGACTACAAATGTAATTTACTCAATAAATTATATTCAATTTGATTGATGGAAGTGAAAAAGTTTCTTTTGGGCATTGCTAATTGCACCTAAAAATTGCTAATTGCACCCAAAGAGGTGGGTGTTGAATGCATATAATTCCACACCAATCATTTTTGATTTAAATATGGGCATTGCTAATTGCACCTAAAAATTGCCAATTGCACCCCAAAAAGGTGGGTGTTGAATGCATATAATTCTGCACCAATTATTTTTGATTTAAATATATATATATATATATATATATATATTATTTGATATATATATATATTATTTATTTGTTTTATATGTATATATATATTGTTATTCTTTTTGTTTAAATATATATATATATATATTATTTTTTTGTTATATATATATATATTAGAAATATATATAGTTATTCTTTTTTGTACATTTTACGTTCTTATCTATATTTATCTAATATACTCTTTTAAAAATAATTTTATTTACGTTTATTCTTGAATATTTAAGAAGTACAAATATTAATACATCGTGTACAAGTTTAAAAGTTTTAAAACCTCCAACGTTCAACATGATAATTAAGGGTTTAAGGTTAAAACTTCAATTTAGGGTTTAGTGTGCAGTGCTTTTTGCTTTATGTCTTGTCAGTTTTTGTTTTATTTCTTCTTCTTTCAATTCTTCTTCTTTATTCCTCATTTCTTCTGCTACTCTTTCCCCCTTACGAAATTCTCTCTATCTCTCTCTTTTCGAAACTCTCTCTCCATCGCCATTTTTCAAGAGCTCCTCTTCCATTTCTTCAAGGATCTAAGGTATGTATTCTACACTTGGTTTGCATTGGTACTATGTGGTGCAAGTATAGTTATTTTTATTTATTTATATATTTTAATATATATATATATATATTGAAGTTTTAACGTATTCTCAATTTTGTTTTACACTTCTATCGCATTAACTATAAGAGTACCATAAATTAAATAATTAACTATAAGAATATGAATTTTAAATATAAAAAATATTTTTTATGTAGTGTATATGATATATATTAAAATATATAAATAAAAAAATTCAATATTTGGCTCATTTCGAACGTATCGAAGAGACGATTATAATGATGTAACTTGTTAAAATTAAAACGTATTTTTTAACGTATTTTAGTTAATAAACGATTATATGTGTTAATATGATAAAACGTATTTTTTAACGTATTTTAGTTAATAAACGATTCTAAAAACGATTATAATGTTATGATAAACTATCGATCAAACTATTCATGTCACTATTCATGTTTTATTATTCAGATCGACATTCGAATTTACTGGTATAAGATGTTGGAATAATCATGATTTGTATTTGATAGATAATAAGATGACAAGAAAACATACCCGATGATCCTGAGGATCCAGTGAAAGCATTGAACATATTTGCCATTGATTGTCGGGTTCCCAGAACGAGGTGATCGTATTATGATGGGATGATGATCGATCTTGAGAGAGTCGATCTTAGGGGAGGCACACGGCTGGATGTGATTAGCCGATATCTCATTAGGGTTAAAAGAAGGATTAGGGTACTCTATTTATAATAAGAGTATCTTACACTTTTAACCCTCTGGTGTTTATTATGTGCAGTATAATTCCCCATAGTTCCAATCACCTAATGGGAAACCCTATAGTATGTCAATAATAGTAAATACGCCCATCATATATTTACCAGACATAGGGATTTCAGTTATTGTCAATTATCATATCAGGAATGATAAACGATCAGTGACGGTCACTTTTAAGGTGGTTCCAACATTCTCCCACTTGACCAAGCGATCTTTTATCTATGAGTATCAATAAGTCCGGCCGGGATGATACTCATTTTGTTTTAAACTGAAATCATAGCTAATAAGTACAGCCGTAGAGAAGAATATCAACTCAGGACCCCACTAGTCAAACTATGACTCAAATTTAAAACTGAATAAGCAATGATCAATTGACTAAGACAAATTTCGTTATGATAATGCCCATACACCATTATGAGCTCAAAGCGTAACTAATGGACAAACAAAATCTGAATATAGAGGAAAATTTATTAAGATAATAGTAATGACCAATAAGTACAATATGCCATTAAATTAAGTCTTTTGTAAGCCCCATCTTCGACACGTGTCCTACGAAGACATTAGGAGGAAGACCTTTGGTCATCGGATCCGCTAGCATATTCTTTGTACTTATGTACTCGATACAAAGGACATTTTCCTCAACCCGTTCGCGCACAAACAGATACTTTGTATCAAGATACAGCCCAGCCCCAGTTGAACTGTTACTGTTCGAGAAAGTTACGGCAGCTGAGTTATCACAGTAAAGCTTCAATGGTCTAGAAATGGAGTTGACGATTTTGAGTCCACTGACCAGGTTCCTTAACAACATCCCATGACAACTGGCATTATAAACGGCAACGTATTCAGCCATCATGGTGGACGTTGTAGTCAGCTTCTGTTTGTGACTCCACCATGAGATAGGTCCACCGGCTAACATAAATATGTACCCAGAAGTAGATTTCTTATCTTCCTTGCATTTAGCAAAATCGGAATCCGAATATCCTACTACTTCTAAGTTGTCACTTCTTCTATAAGTTAATTTGTAGTCTTTGGTCCCTTGCAGTTATCGAAGAACCTTTTTAGTCGCTTTCCAGTGTGCTATTCCGGGATTAGATAAGTAACGTCCCAGCATACCAGCGATATAAGCGATATCCGGACGAGTACAGACCTGAGCATACATAATGCTCCCTACTACAGACGAATAAGGTATCATCTTCATTTCTTCCTTTTCAATCTCAGTGCTCGGAGCTTGGAAAGAACCAAACACGTCCCCTTTAACTACTGGAACTACAGTGGGTGTACAGTGCTGCATGTTATAGCGTTTTAAGATACGCTCAATATATGCGTTTTGAGAAAGTCCCAAAACACCATTATGCCTATCTCGATGTATTTCGATACCAATGACATAAGAGGCATCACCGAGATCTTTCATGTCGAAATTTTGCGAAAGCATCCGCTTCGACTCATGCAGCATATCCAAGTTGTTACTTGCTAGTAGAATGTCATCTACGTACAAGACAAGGATTATAAAGATACTCCCACTGATCTTGAGATAGGTGCATTGATCCACTTGATTCTTTAGAAAACCTTGCCCTTTTACGATTTTATCGAACTTGAGGTACCATTGTCGTGATGCCTGCTTCAACCCATAAATGGATTTCTTCAACTTGCAGACCATATGCTCTTTACCTTCTGGAATGAATCCTTCAGGTTGTCGCATGTATACGTCTTCTTGCAAGTCTCCATTTAAGAATGCGGTCTTGACATCCATCTGATGTAACTCTAAATCATAATGAGCTATAAGTGCCATAACAATCCTTAAAGAATCTTTACGAGAGACAGGAGAGAAGGTCTCTTGATAATCGATTCCTTCCTTTTGAGTAAAGCCTTTTGCAACCAGTCTGGCCTTATAGCGTTCGATGTTTCCTTTCGGGTCTAATTTGGTTTTGAAGACCCATTTACAACCGATAGTTTTGGATCCTTCAGGAAGTTCAACCAAGTCCCAAACATCATTGTGTTGCATGGAATTAAGCTCTTCAATCATGGCTTCATCCCACTGAGTGGCCTGATCACTATTAATGGCTTCACGATAAGAGGTAGGATCAGTAAGCTTTCCAATGTCCTCAACTTCAGATAAAAAGGTTATGAAATCATCAAAATTTGTGGCCCTGCGTGCCCTAGATGATCTCCTGAGTTGATTTTCCGGTTCAGTAGCGGGAGGAGTAGGATCAGTGATATTAGGATCAGCGTTAGGCACAAGAGGCGATGATGATGTTCCCTCGGCGTTTTGGTTAGGAGGAGCAGGATCAGTGATATTAGGAGCAGCGGTGGGTACAAGAGGAATTATCGGAGGAATAAGTATACCGGAAGAATGGTTTCCCCCCGCTTCTTGTACTTCTTGCAAATCTGAGTCATGATTTGTCGTGCTCCCACTGATCTTTGAGTTCTCAAGAAATGTGGCATGCTGCGTGTCAATGATGCTCGTAGTGTGGGAAGGACAGTAAAACCGATAACCTTTTGAGTTATCAGGATAACCGATAAAGAAACATGTAAGGGTTTTAGGATCCAGTTTCTTTAAGTTAGGGTTATAGACTTTTGCTTCGGCAGGACAGCCCCATACTTTCATATATTTTAGACTCGGTTTCCTACCTGTCCAGATTTCATAAGGAGTTTTAGGGACAGATTTTGATGGAACCCTATTGAGTATATGAACGGCTGTTTTTAATGCCTCAGTCCAGAGGAAAGTAGGTAAGTTAGTGTTAGCAAGCATACTTCTCACCATGTCCATTAAGGTTCTGTTTCTCCTTTCAGCAACACCATTTTGTTGAGGAGAACCAGGCATGGTGTATTGGTTAATTATGCCTTGTTCCTTGCAGAAGTTATAGAAAGGACCAGGAGCTTGACCAATATCAGTATGTCTACCATAATACTCACCTCCTCTATCTGATCTCACAACTTTTATTTTATTATCAAGTTGGTTTTCAACCAAAGTTTTAAAATCAATAAAAGTTTGTAAGGATTCAGATTTTTCCTTAATCAGATATAGGTGCATATAACGCGAATAATCGTCAATGAATGTAATAAATGATGTATGTCATGTGATTGATGCGGGATAAGGGCCACTAATATCAGTGTGAATTATTTCCAACAAGTTGGAACTTCTAGTAGCTCCTTTCTTATTCCCTTTCGCCATTTTGCCTTTGAGGCACTTAATACATGTTTCAAAATCACTAAAATCAAGAGAATGTAAGATTCCATCCTTTACGAGTCGAGTCATTCGATCTCGTGAGATGTGGCCAAGACGTTTATGCCACAACATGGAGGAATTCTCTAATTGTTTAGGTGATTTTGTTGTTTTAGTTACGTCATCAATATTAAGTGACAACAAAGACTGTGAGAAATTATGATCTAGTTCCAATTTATACAGTAATCCATCCAAGAAACCTCGACCAAGTAATTCATTATTATGAGTAATAGCAATCTTGCCGCAACCATGAATTATTACATAACCTTCAAGGTCTAGTCTAGATATGGATACAAGGTTCCGAGTAATTCTCGGTACATATAAGGTATCCACTAGTCTAATACACTTTCCGGTACTCATATGTAAATTTAAAGTTCCCATGGCTTCGACATCTAAGAGATCACCACTTCCAACTCTAAGTTTTCTTTGGCCCTTTGGTAGCTTCTGGATTGTAAGGAATCCCTGCATTGAGTTTGTCACATGGACCATAGAACCAGAATCACCCCACCATGTATTAATTGGGACATCAGTAGTAAAGGAATCAAATATTACATAAAGAATGTTACCTTTCTTAGCTAGCCATTCCTTGAACTTAGGGCAATCTTTCTGTCCGTGCCCTTTGGCACGACAGAATTTGCAGCTAGGTTTGTTAGACAAGGATTTAGAGCTAGAGGCAACGGCACCATGATTATTATCCTTTTGGACTTTATTTCCAGTCTGATTACTGTGGTTACCCTTCCTTTTCTTAGAATTACCAGTGGTTGTCAGGTGAACAGCTTCAGGTTGTACTAGCTTTAGGCGATCCTCCTCTTGCACACACATTGCAATCAGTTCACTTATCGACCATTTATCCTTCATAGCATTATAGTTAACTTTGAGGTGTCGAACCGAGCAGGCAAAGAGGTCATTATGAAATGCACAAGAAAATTATCAGAGACTTCCATCTCAAGACTCTTAAGCTTATGAGCCATATCAATCATTTTCATAACGTGTTCACGGACACTGCTATTTCCTTCATATTTTAGAGTGAGCATCTGTAGCATTAAGCTACTTTCATGAGCCTTAGACGATCCCTTGAAGTGATCTCAACTGATTTGAGGTAAGTTTTGACTTTATCAGAGTCAGGGATAGCTCCTCGGATACTGAGGTTAATGGAGTTCTTGACCATCATTAGTGACAAGCGATTTGCCCTTTCCTACTTTTCAAAATCCGCTTTCTGAGCCGCAGTGGACGCAGCAGTAATAGCAGTGGGTTCATCATGGCGAATAGCATGGTCAAGGTCTAGCATCCCCAGAGTAAGAAGTAATTTATCCTTCCATGACGCAAAGTTCGCACCAGTAAGTGGCTCAATGCCAAAGTTAGGTACTGATTAGGAAAGGAGGAGGATATAAGTTATAGAAGACTATCATAGTGACGTAGTTAGCTATAAGAGGCGGACAAAGTAATGTTTCTTAAAGTAATGGAATCAAAGTAATGTTAAAGTAAGCAGGCCTAACAGTAATATTCCTTAGAGTAATGAAACTATGACCATTTTAGTGATGAAGCTAGTGATGAGTATACCTATTGTAAACACCAAAACAATAAGTCAAAGTAAGGCTCTACTTAGATGTTACATCACCTTTGGGCAGAAATAACTAATATCTAAGTAAACATGAGCGTTAGGGTTATGCAACGCAATGCTTATCTTTTGACCTTTGGGCACAAAATAGAGCATCGCGTGAATTATGCATGTAGAAAGTCCTTTTGACACACAGGTATATTAAATCACCTTTGGGCAGAATTAGTATACTCAGTGTTCATTATGCAAAAGGAAAAAAATGCATTATGAGAATCATATTTGACCTTTGGGCACAAATGATGAGACCATAAATATTAGTGCAAGGTTTTCGCTATGTACAGAAGCGAAAAGTAAGGTTTTCGCAATGTACAGAAGCGAAAAGTAAGGTTTTCGCAATGTACAGTAGCGAAAAGTAAGGTTTTCGCAATGTACAGAAAAGTAAGGTTTTCGCAATGTACAGTAGCGAAAAGTAAGGTTTTCGCAATGTACAGTAGCGAAAAGTAAGGTTTTCGCAATGTACAGTAGCGAAAAGTAAGGTTTTCGCAATGTACAGTAGCGAAAAGTAAGGTTTTCGCAATGTTCAGAAGCGAAAAGTAAGGTTTTCGCTATGTACAGTAGCGAAAAGTAAGGTTCAACCGAAAAAAAAATTCTATACATTGATCAATTCGGGATAAATAACATTGATCAATTAACATGGCATAATTAGGGTTTAATACGATGGAAAAATAGCATTATAATCGCAGATGATAAAATTGCAATTCAATGCAGTTTTGATGTTTGCGGCGGCATACATAAACACGAAAGAAACCAATGAATTAAAGCCATCAAAAACTAATACAAATCATGAATCAATTTTGAACCTGGGGCTCTGATACCACAGGTTGGAATAATCATGATTTGTATTTGATAGATAATAAGATGACAAGAAAACATACCCGATGATCCTGAGGATCCAGTGAAAGCATTGAACATATTTGCCATTGATTGTCGGGTTCCCAGAACGAGGTGATCGTATTATGATGGGATGATGATCGATCTTGAGAGAGTCGATCTTAGGGGAGGCACACGGCTGGATGTGATTAGCCGATATCTCATTAGGGTTAAAAGAAGGATTAGGGTACTCTATTTATAATAAGAGTATCTTACACTTTTAACCCTCTGGTGTTTATTATGTGCAGTATAATTCCCCATAGTTCCAATCACCTAATGGGAAACCCTATAGTATGTCAATAATAGTAAATACGCCCATCATATATTTACCAGACATAGGGATTTCAGTTATTGTCAATTATCATATCAGGAATGATAAACGATCAGTGACGGTCACTTTTAAGGTGGTTCCAACATAAGATTTATAAAATGGCTAATTGGGGAGAAGATTTTTCAGCGTATCACAATTCGAACAATGAGGTATTTCGTCGAATATATATATATATATATATATATATATATATATATATATATATTTTTTTTTTTTCTCTTTGTGTATGTGTGTGTATATATATGATATTATTTCTTAGGGTTTATGTTTTGTGTAGGATAACAATGTACATCCAAACAATTCATCTGGAGCTTATAGAAACCCTCATCCAGGAGCATTTTCTACCGATATGGTATTTTTAAGTTTCATTTGTTCTTGTGAAATTATATGATAAATCAAGCAGTTGTAACTAAAAGAAAAACAATCAATTTCAGGTGTTTAATTCTCGTCAAGAGCTAATTAATTGGGTACGCAACATGACATCTTCACTTGGTTTCGTTATTGTTATTAAAAGAAGCAGACGTGACTCAGATGGGGACCCATCTGAAGTTGTATTTCAATGTGATTGTGGTGGTATGTACAGAAGTAACAAAACCTCCAGTAAACATACCGGCACAAAAAAAAACAAATTGTCCATTTGGCTTGGTAGGAATGAATTTGGGTAATGACTGTTGGAAGCAACATTGCTCAGCTATCCAGGTACACTCAAATACATTATAATTAAAAATGTTGATAGGTTTAACAATTACTATTCATAGGATTGAAGTAATTTTTTTGAACTTTTTTTCAGCTGTTCTTGGTTATCTGAATGACACATGGTTGACATCATACAAGGAAATGTTTGTGTCTGCTTGGACTGAATACAATGATTAGGGTGAATTTAGTAAATTTAAGGGTGCATTTAGCCTCCCCTTTCTTTTCGCCAACACAAACATTTAGAGAATATTCTAAATTTGAGAATTTTTACCTTTTTTTCATTGTTTTTTTTAATTTAAAAATATTTTAGAGAATTTATTGTAACAGATAATTTTTTTTTTATTTTTTTATTTTAGAG
The DNA here is from genome assembly GCA_033807775.1 of Saussurea involucrata. Taxonomy (NCBI): domain Eukaryota; kingdom Viridiplantae; phylum Streptophyta; class Magnoliopsida; order Asterales; family Asteraceae; genus Saussurea; species Saussurea involucrata. The sequence continues at coordinate 83,726,272 of CM066313.1, forward strand.
AATAAGAATGCTCTAGAATACTGTGATGAATTTATTTGTATACATTATTTTATTATTAATATTTGTTATAGCTTCAAATAAGACTTGTTTTTAAACATTATCTATGCATTGCATCAATCAAGATTTATACGTTAAATACAGACACGTGCTTAGTCTGTTGACTAGCAATTATATTAATTATTTTTAAATGTTGATATTGATTATCTATATTATATTATAAATTATTTAATAAAAAAATAAAGACAAATTTGGATATAAGAATTGTTTATTAATTTATATTACTTAAAATTCAAGATTAGTAATCATGTATTAGTCTATATGTTTAAATTCATAACCAAACCGATAAATATAATCAAATATAAAATAAACATATCATTTTCAATATATATATATATATATATTCAAATATAATTAGGATAATTCTAGAAAAACAATTAATTGTTTTTAGTATAAAAATATTATATTATTAAACCTAAAATAAAATACATCATTATTAAATCTAATTTAAATAAAGAAACTAAAATAAATGAATTTGTAAAAAAATATTATCGTTTTTTCAAAATGTAACTACACAAAACAGTATTATAAAATTGATTAAAACAAAAAATTTAAATTGAGATGTATCACACTGCATTACACAAGTACGCTTCTTCTGATATATATATATATATAGGGTCAGGTTCAAGTGAAAACCCTAAATAACTGGAAAACCGGAAAACTAAGAAAATACGGAGAAAAAAGTATACCAATATGGATGTCAAATTAACGAGAAAAATATGATCGTTTATTTGGTGTAATTTATTTCGTTCAAATTTTGTTTATTTTTCGTGTTTTTTCGAATAAAAAATAGGGGGGTGAGGTTTTTTAATTTAATTAATAATTTTGTAACCGTCCGTCTAATCACATCCATCAGATCATCTAATTTAACGGTTGATAAAATATTTTTTAGTTTTCAATTTATTTGAGGTTTTTCTCTGAACCCCTCTCTTCCTCCCTCCCTCTCTCTCTCTCTCTCTCTCTCTCTATATATATATATATTATTTAGGTTTAAAATATTTATTTTAAACTAAAATATTTGTGGTTCTCACAAATCTAAAATATTTGTGGTTCTCATGGTATAAATTTATTTAATTTAATTCAATTTAGGTTTAATAATGATATATTATATTTTATATTTAATAATATAATATTTTTAGAAAAATAATAATTAAGTGTTATGTTAGAATTCAATAATTATCCTAATTATCTTTTAGATTTTTATATTTAAAATGAGATGCTTATCTTATACTTGATTGTTTATTAGTTAGTTATGTAGTTTTAAAAAGTTGTACTATTATTATTTGTAAGCTTGAATTTTAAGTAATATGCATCAATTAGCAGTACTTAATGCATAAATTTTTTGTTTTTAAAAGTTTTTCTCAAATGTTTAATAATATCGTATAGATATATACACTCACACACACATATAGTGTGTATGAGAGATATCGAGAGAGGGAGAAAGTCAGTGAGAGAGAGAGAGAGAGAGAGAGAGAGTTTGTGTGTGTGGGCGCATAATGTGTGTGTAGAGAAGATATGTAAGGGAAGGAACCTAACCTGCAAATCGAATTCAGATCGGTTAAGCTTTAAGAGGTATAATATGGCAAACAAATCGTCAGTATCAACGTCGGTATCCACAATAATCCGGTGAGGAGCGCCGCCATGGACGGTGGAGGTGGCAAATATTCCGATTATAGATATGATGAGAAGAGATAATGAAAACGACGACATCCATAACTTCTTCATTGCTCCCAATAGCAAAGTGCAAACCTACCCACCTCATGGGTGTCGAGTTACACCTATATATAAACAATTTGACTTCTTCTCCAATAGAAAAAGTCCCACCAACTCCCAATTATTATTCGATTATATATAACTATTATTTTATATATATATATATATATATATATATATATATATTATTCTTACTCCCAAAAAATAAATACGTTCTTTGTACTTATGTGTAGAAGATCTTTTACATTGAAATGATTTTTTTTATTGATATCAAGGGATTATAGGTATTTAAAACACATATTGGAGTATAGAAAACCGACATACAAAAATCCATTCACAATCAAGGTTCTAAATGGTGAGGCGTGATGACGAGACTAAACCTTAAGCTATAGGTAGGGGTGTGCAACGGTCTGGTCGGACCCCAAAAACCCAAACCCGATCGGGTATCGGGTGGAAATTGTGGAACCCGAAACCCGTTCTAAGTAGAGTTTGAGGCTCGGGTTTCGGGTGAGGTCGGGTCTCGGGTTTTCGGGTCGGATATGTTTTTCAAGAAGATGGATTTGAGTGATATTAAGAGCAGACAATGATAAAGAAGCAATCTCAACAGTGAATTAGCCATTTTTATATCTCTGCAAGAAACCAGTTTCAGATACGGAGAAGATGAACCCATAATGGCTTCCATCATCACTGGACTGATTCACTTGGGTGGGTTTAATTTGTAGTTAGAGAGACGAATTGAATTGAATTGAAGTGGGTAGAGAGTATAGAGATAAATGGGTGTATGTATATTAGTAGTGGTAACAACGGATCAAGTACCAGGTGGGTACTTGATCAGATCTCCCTAGCTTAGTAAAACAGAGGAGAAGGGTAGCCTGAAAGGTGGTGCCTCTTGGTTGATATTTTGGGATATGGTGGTGGATATGTGATCAGAGACACCAAGGTGGTTCTTTGATGCCTCCATTGATAAATATTGTTTTTAAATTGTAATTTTACATGAATATTGTTCAGCTGCTGTTTGTGTATTTGTGTAAATACAAATCCAATTGAGTATGATGAGAATTATATATATATATATTTACATTAATATTTTTTTTAATAATTAAAAGTTCGGAGATTCGGACGGGTTCGGGTGGTCGGGTATTGGTTTTGGGACGATTTTCGGGGTTCGGGTCAGTCGGGTATTTCGGGTCGGCCGGGTTATGCTCACCCCTAGCTGTAGGAACCACGACAATGCCATGATGTTTTTACTGCATGACTTATGACGTTAAATTTCTGGTTTTTATATAATATTATATATATAAACACATGCTTTGTACTGTTAATTACTCAATGAATCAACAGTAATAAGCAAATTAAATTAGGTAATACATATATTAAAAACTTGCAAATAAAATATTAAAAACATAAACAAAAATCAAGTATCACATTACGAAAATTTCACAATAGGCCATGGCGTACCACGAGCTCAACGTGGCGTGAGACACAAGTCTTGTAACCGTTTCACATATATGATATGTAAATGTAGGGGTTTAAACAAACTTGTAAACGTTTAACGCGGTGGGAAATCAAAGTATTTTGGTTACAATAATTTAGAAAGCTTTTATTGGATTAAAACCCAATTGAATCTAATGATGCATTTTATTAAAAACAGGGAGTTTAGAATTTGTACCTTCTGTAGATTAGCCGGGATTAAAACGGAGCACTAAGAAATCAAAGTAGGTTTCCTCTACGATAGTCCACACACGAACACGTTTATGGCCTCCACGAGGTGCTAGCTCAAAAATCCTAGATCTATGTGTTTTACATAAAATAAATCTTTTATTTTCTGTATTTATTTGAAAGGCTAAATTCAAATTTCAATCGTATCAAACTGATTCAGCCTAACACATTATTTATACTAGTAGAATTATAGATAAATAGAACTCAAATAAGGTTTACAAATTATTTGTAATATTTATATATAATTATCTTAAACTTTAATATAATTATATACAATTACTGGTAACACTCCCTGTAGTTATCATAATTACATGTACACCAGGTAATTATCATAATTACAGTTTAACACATATTTTATAATTATCCTTCAAGAATAATTATTTTCTTTTATCAACTTGATTTAATTCTTTTATAACGGATTAGATCCTCATGGTTTGTCATTTGTACGGAATTGATCCCTTATTTTTAGAGTAAATTACACTTTTGGTCCTTGTGGTTGCCACCTACTATCAATTCTAGTCCTTATTTTAAACTAATTACAATTTTGGTCATCTTGCTTGTCATTTTATTTCATTTTTGGTCACTATAGTTGCCATTTTATTTCAATTTTGGTCCCTCTGACTACCTTCTGTTAAATAGGCCTGTTAATTTAGAGGGTATTTTTGTCTTTTAGTATTTCTTTAATTTTCTGTTAAAAATGAAGCATATATTATTATTATTATTATTAGTTTTTTTTTAGAAAAACCAGGTCATCCTCCTCTTCCCTGTTCGTCCCCCAACCCAGTGACCCACTTCACTAGTCAACATCCATAGCCCATCCTCCATTGTTGAACCACATCTCCCACCCAAAACCCATGCCCCCACCACCCACCCCTCTGTTTATTTCAGTAGAAGGATGCTTTGTGGTATTTAGAGATGGTAATTGGTAAACCCATTTGCAGTGGAGGTGTTCTTCGAGATGGATTTGTTCACACCCAGATCTGAGATGGAAGATAAAGGTTAAAAAACCGCCCTTACATCTTCTTCGATTACCCAACCGGAAATTGAACCTCTCCCTCCCCTGCGGTCTTTTTCTTCGATGACAGCCCCTCCCCTCCCCCACCGGTCTTCTTCTTCGACAACAAAATTTGTTCTTGTTCTCCAATGACAAATCAAGCCCAAATCAAAAACTAAATCTAAAATCAGAATCCTAATAAAAAACGAAAACAAACCCAAAAATTTAGGAATTCCAACCCCCACCGCCACATTCCCGTGACCCATCGGCCCATCCCCACACAGTCCAGTCATCTTCTTCGGCAAATGTAACCTGTCCAAAAACCCATATACAAAACAAACCAAAATTTAATCACCACAAAACTCAAATAAGATCTGAAAACCTAAATCTAATGCCTTGTTTTCAGTCAACTAAAACCCATATACAGAAGACACAACATTCAAGGGAGAGGGGGTCACCGCCGGAATTCTGTCGCCGTGAAAGATTCGTGCAATGTAATATATATACACACACATATATATAATATATAATATAATGATAATTATTTATTTGATTTTCATTTAAACGTTAAAGAAATGGTGAAAAGTCTAAATTGTCCTTGACTTGACAGATTACTTTAACAAAGTTAGCAGAGGGACCAACATTGAAAAAAATTGGCAACCACAATGACCAAAATTGAAATTAGGTTAAAATAGGGACTGTTCTTGATAGTAGGTGGCAACCACAGGGACCAAAAGTGTAATTTACTCCTTATTTTTATTTATTACAAAAGAACTATACATCATTCACTTGAAGTATCATGTCATAATCTCCATCCTCTTCTATAGGAATAATCTGGCTTTCTCTCTCTTGTAGACAAACGCTCTCATCTTCTCCATCGGATGCTCTCTCTCTCTCTCTCTTTTCTCTTAACCTAGCCGCCACCACCACCACCATCTCACCACCACCATCTCGCCACCTCCACCACCATCAGCCCCTAGTGTGTGACAGAGAAAGAGAGAGAGAGAGAGAGAGTGCCCATGCTCCGATGGCCGCCGCCGCTGATACGACACCGCTGCTGCTTTGCCGCCGCTTCTTTGCCGCCGCTACTGCTTCGCCGCCGCTGGTGCTTCGCTCCCTTAGTGGCTCAAATTCCCTTTGTGGCTCTAAACCCCTTGTGGCTTATTTTAGTCTTTGTTTCCAGGCATAAGCAGCATTTAGGAAAACACAACCAAGTAGAGTGGATCATACCCACTTTCATCAAGGAGAAAAACAACAAAGTGGCACCTTCCCACTTTTTCTCTTACCTTCCGGCTAAGCTTATGCAAGAAAGTCAAGGAATCAATTTTTTGATTGCCTTCAGTTGGAACTATTGGGGACTTGTCCTTGCGGTGGAAAGACGAGCTTACGAAGCGGCTTATTTGAGTCACTTTCGTTTTTATCTTGTCCTTAACTTTATGTTGTATTTAAGTCCTTTCATTTATGGTGTATTACTTTGTTATGTAACGTTCCTTACTTTAATGATAGGTGTGTTCCGTTCGGGTGACGGTTAGGCCGTTGCACGTTTCGTGACGCAATCATTTCCCTTCAAAAAAAAATCTCCATCCTCTTCTCTTTCATCATCATCTGAAATTTGAAATACATCTCCAACTTCCTCTTTGATTTTTTTTATCCACATGCTCAACTCTATTACCATCTTTTGGATCTAAATCAATCTCCATATAATCAACTATGAGATTATTAGTTATTCTTTCATCTTCAGTCCTCATATCACTTGTAAAAATCTTGTTACTATCTGTTTCAAGTACAAAAAGCCTTCAACAAAGTGATGATTAGTTGAAGGGTGGTTAGATTGCCACCAAAGTATGGATTGTCGTCTAGCCAAAACAAGGTCAATACAAGATATAGTCAGTTCGTAGTCTGACAAATACTACTACTAGCAAACCAAATTTAGAAGTGCAAACTTGGCCAACAAGTTTGGTCACCAACTCTTCCTGACTCACCCTAAAGTATGTGAATGTCCAAAAGGTTGACATCAAGAGTATGTTCTAAAGTATTATTTAATCAGTACTTACCATACTTTACTGTTCGCTCTACATACAAAAGGATCAGAAAGGTTAACATTTGTCTACATCAACTCAAAAGGCTGAAATGAAAAGTACAAACATGCATGCATGGACGCACCTAGTATGGTGGATACATTGCCACCGTATTATTTCTCCGACGAAGGCTAAAATTTTTTAGGTTCGTGAAAGATGCAACCGTATCATTTTGGAAGGTGGTACCGTATTATTTTGGAAATTTCAAGAAGGTACAGGGTAAAAAAATTTAGGCTCGTGAAAGGTGCAACCGTATCGTTTTGGAAAGTGCTACCACATTATTTTGGAAACTTCAAGAAGGTGCAACCGTACCTGGTAATCAACCAAAAAACAAAAAAAAAATCTTGAAATCAACCAATTTTAAAAAAAACTCTTGAAATTAACCAATAAACCGAAAAAGAACTCTTGAAATCAACCAAAAAAATGTGACGACCCAAAATCCATAACATACATTTTATTTAAAATACCTCAAAACAAGGGTCACGATACATACATAACATCCCAAATGATAGGTTACAACACTTGCAGCGGAAACAAACTTCCACAACCGAGAACTAGATATACTAAAGCAATAGTAGATTAAGAACTAGAGTGCTCTACACAAGATCGCCTCCATCTCTAATCTTCATATCTTCCCCTTTTCCTTATGACAAAGCACCACTAATGCGCTTCCCTGAAAATGGTTTTAGTTTGAAAAGCGAGGGTTAGACCATGAGGTCTAGTGAATTTCCTCTGAAAAGCAGTTTATATGAAACATGCATAAAACGTCACTTTACACGCCATACGGCCCAACAATAAACCCACAACAAACAGGGGTATTTACACAGTGTTCATAGATCGCGCACAACCAACAATTACCACGATCGGGGCCTAAGCAGACTCCCCTCTCGCCTCGTCTCGGGGCCTAAGCAGACTCCCTATTTCCCAAGTGTGCAGGAAACAAATTCCATATACACCGGGTCATCATAAACTCCCAAGGGATTGTCGGATCCCAGGGTACACTAATCCCACTATGCAACCCGACTCCACATAGCATACCAGGCAAAGCTAATAGTAAACCAGCAATGCATGCATCTTTATAAAACAACTCATATCATGCGAAATAAGCATTTCCAAAACATACTTTCATGCGAGGGGTTCATAAGAGTTTATAAATAAAACATGCTCTCATTTCATACCATGCTCAGTAATAAATAATAGTGTTTAACAAGTCTATCACATTTAGAAAAAAAAGGTGAAAGGGAACTCACCTGAAATGCCACAATTTCAATTCACACCAAATTCTCTTCTGAACGAACCATCAACCTACAAGTTCCCCAAATAGCATATGAGATAATATCGGACACCACGTACTCGAAAGCTCCCCTCTAAACGAGAACCTTCTAAATCGGACTCTCTCTAAAACCAGACACATCACAATCCAAGTTTCACAGTCCGGATGTCCTTATCCGAAACAACAATCCGGGTGCTACTATCCGGATACCCTTATCCGAAAACCCTCTTATCCGGAAGTTACAAGCCGGAAACCATCGTATCCGGAAACCATTACTATTCGAAAACTTCCTCAATCCGGATACTCATCATTCGGAAACCATTACTATCCGGACATGGCGACGTCCGGACACTCGAACTGTGAAAACCCCAAGATCCTTAAATCGATTAGGAGATGACATTTTTGCCATAGACATAATTAGATATACTTTTGGGTTCATATTTCAACCATAAACAACCATTTTATCAATTCGTTCATCCATTAATCAACCCAAACTAATCAAAACCCCAATATATTCTTTTTAAGAGATAAACAGTGAGCTACAAGGTGTTCTTCCAATTTTACAACTCAGAACAATAAAGAAATCAAGTAGCATGAACCAACGATAGAGAATCGATGTTTACCTTAGGTGGAGAACCCTTAGTTGATTTTTCAGCTTCTCCCTCCTTCTCTATTTCTCGATTGTAGCCGCAAAGAATCAGATGAAATGAAATTTAGGGATTTCTTCCTCTATATATATCTTTTCCAAATTGCAACCATTTCCCTCTATTCTATTGTCTTTTGCTTTAGCCACAACTTTTACAGAAAGTCCTATTTAGGACATGGTTGTTACAACACCCCCCTTAAAAGAATTTCGTCCTCGAAATTCCTTAGCCAAAATAAATGCGGGTACTTGGCCTTCATCTTAGATTCCACTTCCCAAATCGCTTTCTGAACCTTGTGAAATCGCTATTGAACCTTTACGAGGCTGATCTCCTCAGTCCCCAGTTCCTCCACCTTATTATCGACAATCGCTTCGGGTTCTTTTACGAGTTCAATTTCCTATCCACTCGCACTCATGCGCAGGTATTGCCATACCAGCTTCCAACAAATGCTCTATTAAATAGAGACGTGAAACACAATAGGAATCCGCACATATCCATCAAACACATCGAGTTCCTATACCAACTCTCTATCTCTTTCGCTAGCTACGACTGGCCCACTTACACGTGACTCAACCCTCCTTCCTCTCGAAATGCACCACCCTAGTCCACGGGAGGTCTTCAGCGTCAGGATGACCCTCGACTTTTATATACAACGCTTCACGCCTTCCGGTCTACTCAATTTTGGTTTTCTATAACTTTCCAACATTTCTGACCAAGATCATAAACGTGTGATGTCCCTCAAATTCGCCCCTCGACTAAACACGAATTTCTTTGGTTGAGAAGATATGCATAATATACTCATAACCTCTTCCCATCAACTATACCATCTGTAACATCCTAGGCCAAGCGTACCAGATATTGTCCACTTTGTCCACACACCTCGACTCACGGTTTTAAGACGCGCCTAATCAAGGTTTTCACCTACATTTCACTTCCTTATAAACAATTAATTTTACCGAATTTAATTTCACAACGACATGAATCCTTTACAAAAGTATAACCACCCATTTTGCCAATCTTAGCACAAGGTCCACCTCGAACAACTTGGTAAATTCACAGTTGTGCGTTCTTTCACCGACGTAACATGAAATTCTGAGATTGCCTCCCCAAATAAGTCATACGCTTATAACAACAATACTTTCTCTCCTACATGTAATAACCAAGTTAAATTTAGAGAAATGTAATATAAGTGGGAGGAAATCGAAAGCTAAAGACTTGGAGGGGCCAAAGTGATCTTTGGGAGGAGAGTATAAAATCTCCTTTTTGGAACAAAACCCTAGAGAAGTTCATTTTGTGAGGGCGGCTGTGTGTGTGAGCTGAGAAGAGGAGAAGGAAGTTCTTGCAATCTGCAATGGGAAGGAAAAGAAGAGGTTTCTCCATCAATCATTCCAAGGTAAACTCCATCATCCCTTAAATAATGTTCGTTTTGTAGCAAAATGGTTGAGCAGAGATAGTATTGTCTAATAACTTGATTAACTCATAAGAGTAGGTCTATTACAGCGTAATAATGATAAGGAAGGGGTTAATAGAGTTGGAATAATCATGTTGTTGAGAGAGAGACTTAGTAATCGGTTGGGATGGGCTAATCTCCGGCCCTAATATTGATCGGTATCGCATCGCCAAATGCCTGATTGCAAGAGTCTGGATTTTGATCCGGAATAGAATCCCAGCTGTAGTCTGGAATCGAAGGCGGTCCGGAATCCGCAAGATGGATCCGGTGTTAGTCTAGATCCGAAATGGATCCGGTGTTGGCCTAGATCCGGAATGGATCCGGTGTTGGCCTAGATTCGGAGTGGATCCGGAGTTGGTCTAGATCCGAAGTTGGTCTAGGATTCGGAGTTGGTCTAGGATCCGGAATGGATCCGGAGTGTGCTAGAATCTGGAGTGGGACCGGGTTATAGAGTCCAGAACTACAGTTCTGGATTCGGTAGTTTTAGTCAAGTGTAGGGAACCTATTTCGAAAGGGGTAAAGGTTAACTTAAGACTTATGAATGTTATTCTCTTACTATCTTAGGTGGTTACCCTAAAAATTACGATGTTTTCGTGAGAAGCAATTTGCTAAGGCGACAAGTGAGTTTTTCTAACTAAAAATACGTGTTTTAAAACGTGTTTTCTAAAGTAAGTAAATGAGAAGAAATGCGATGTTTTATTTACATGAAATATCTGTATGAAAGTTTATTTGAGATGTATGCAGACATTGTGGTTAGACGTAAATTGGCTAAGTCGGGGGGTGTGGTCTGCCAGTGCTCATATCGGGGGGGGGGGGGGGGGGGAGGTGTCTCGTTTATGTCATGGGAGGAGTGACCCAGTAAGGCAGTGTGAGACTGACATGTTGTCACTTCCGAGTGACTTCAGTGTGCCATTTACGAGTGTGAGAATACTTGCAAGTTTTATTTAAAAACTATTTATGAAAGTTATGAACTGTTTTGAAATGTGTTTTGAGAACTGTTGATTGAAGGGAGCTCACTAGACCTTATGGGCTAACCCTCGCGTTTTTCAAACTAAACCTTTTCAGGTAAGCGTACAGTAGATGATACTAGTGAGTGCAAGAAGAAGGCTTGAGCGTGAAACTTTGGTCTAGGAAGAGATTATTTTTAGTAAGTCAAGCTTAGTATTCTAGAAATCGCAACTGTTTAATAGGTTGTTCCGCAAACCTTGTGATGTAATCTTTTGTTTATGATAGTATTTTGGAGCCGTTGCGCCGAGTTGCTTAATTTATGTTGTCTAAGTGTCATTTTTGAGTTGGGTTGTTACAGTTGGTATCAGAGCCATAGTTTAAGGGATTTAGGTGACCGGATGGGCCTAAACTTAAACTGTGTAGTAGAGGGGAGCACAACTGAGATATAGGATGCTCTTAGGAAAGATCACTTTAAGTGCGCTAGTGATAGAGTAGCGAGGACTGTCATGTAAGGTAAATTTGTAATTACATCTGGCCAATGTAATCGCGAATTTACAGGTACATGAGCGTGCTCAATTGCTCTCGTTGGGAAGATCGATGAGTGTGGTAGTATGTAGTGAGTATTGACCTTGCATTGATAGCAATGAGTTGAGGTATCATGAGAGATCATTTATGATATGATGTATATATATCTTGTAGAAGAAGTGTTGTTTGGAATGTTATGAGCTGTCTATAGGTAGATCTTCGTGGGTTCGAAGAGGATGAATGATTGATTTTGGGTAAAACTCTTGATTTCTGGTGAGTCCCAGTTCTTGAAATCGTGGTGTAGATCAGTTGGGATGGTAAGGAAGGACATTGTCGGAATCTTGAAAGCGTCAAATTCAAGCACGAGTGGAGGATTGGAGCCCTGACTCTTTAGTCGAGCTTTTCACTGGCAGGATCAATGAAGGGAAGATATCAGTGATGGATTAAAAATGCGTAGAAGTAGAATGTGGGGTAAATGGTCAAGACAAAAATTGCATGGGATGGTTGAGCAGGTGGGCTGTGGAACGCATGTATAACAAGTTGTTGCAAGGACGAGAGGGCGACCATTGGTCGAAGGTAGAGTGCTAATGATAAGTTGTGTGAGTACAATGGTTGACCTTGTTAGAGTGAGTATCCTTCAATTGCAAGTAGAGTTTCATGCATTGCGTCCTTATATGTGTTACATGAGCTTTTTTTCATAACTAAAAGTAAATGTGTAAATAGCAAATTTTTGGTCGGAAATGAGTCAGCGTGTGCAAACGTGTGTTTAAGGAATAAGGAAATTCCATTTACGTCGCACGATAAAATTTTGAGCTTAGAAATTTGCAAAATATCCCGCTCTTTTCATGATAAGATAAGTTTGTTGCAAAAATCAAGAAAACGTTTAGCTGCAAAGCTTTTATAACCAAAATGAGTATTGACATGTTGGTGTCATATAAATGAGTGTGGGAGCCGACTGGTTTACTTCGTGTCGGTAATTTCTTTCAGAATTTTTGCCGTATAGAAAGATTTTCATTCAATATGTTTCTGTCGTAACAATGTCGTTTTGGTTGAGTAAGATTGAGTTTTACTGAAAAGTTGCATGCGAACGATTCTCGAGATCGTTGTGCAGGGCATTGGAGTTATGAGAGTGTTGGGGTCATGTGTACCCAAATTGTTTCCAAGTGTTGTTTCTTTTAAATGTTAAAATGTGCGAAATGATTTATTTATCGCGTTGTCATGCATGAAGGCTATGAACTCACTAGGTCGTAGAGTTTTTACATTCAAGATAAGGAAGGATTCCGAGGGTGGAGAGGTGTTGGACGAACCAGTGATGAGTGTTTGTAATTTTGGTATTCGTGTTCAAGAAGAGAGGTGAGCAGTGGGAGAGGTCATATATGGGCTCTGGCGTTGATTACGTGGTGGTAGTTTGTACCCTTGTTCGATAACTGGGGATATAGTTGTTGAGGGACGGTTGTGTCCGGAGGAAGGACTTGAAGTCATCAAGGTGTTGGTATTAGCAACTCGTTATGAGTAGTGTTGAGAGGCAGAAATGAAATGTCTTTGGCGTTGAACGCGAGTTTTGAGGTGGTCTTGTAATATTGACATTACACAAGAAAGTCTTGAAATGTTTCCCCTTCAAGTGAGGACGAAGAAATGTGAAGATGATTATGATATGTTGGAAGGATTAAGTTCTGTTAGGAACCCTTATTGACGGAAAAGTTAGGGTAGCATCATCAGGTCGACTATTAATGTTAAGGTCAACAAATGTCTGGAGCTGAAGGCGTTGTCAAGAGGTTGGAAGTGGAGAGAATTACCACGGTGTGGGTAAATGTAGGAGGTCGTTCAGGAAAGATGTATACTTGACGATGGAACACCTCGTGTGGCCGTTAGGAATGTGGAAACTTGCTTTTGGATGAGTTAGTGGCATCATTTGCCAAGATAAATGTGCAAGCCAATGATATGGTAATGTGTTGTTAAAAAAGGTGAAGCATCAGATAGAAGCCTTTTCAGGGAAATCAGGTGAGTTATACAATTTGTTAAATAGGTTGTTGGGATATGTGGTGCGTAAGTTGGCATTAGGATATGGCTATTCTCGGAATAAAATGGCAGAGCTGTAGTGAGGGGTTACCCAAATGAGAAACCAAGTGTTTTTGGTGGTGTGAGTCGCTAGGTAAGTATATTTTTGGGAATCATTGAAAGTTTAAAGAAGATGTTGGATGGGTTAGTCTAAGATGAGGTGTAGTAGATGCGAAATCTTTAAGGAATGTGAATTGTTTCTTATGTGCGAAAAAATTATCCAAGAAAGTAACAGTTTGGAAATCAAGGTGCATGTAGTGGCTTCGAACACCGGTGTCATTTCGAGATGACTTAGTTGCATACCTCAAGTCAGAATTTTGGTGCAACCGTTTGGTTATGTATAGTAATAAGAAGGTGTTATCGACACATGTGGAAAGGTCGGAAAAGAGGGGCAAGTGATGTTTGGTAGGAGGTGCTCCACGCTAACGTGGGGAGGTGAAGATAGTATGTCGGAATAAGTGAGTAGGTTGGAAGCAGGAAGTTTGGCAGTAACATCAAAAAGGTGAAGTAGTGTGTGTAGATTGTCATCGGTAAGTGTGCGAACTCCTGGAAAGAGTATGGAGGAAGGGGATTTGTGTATGTTTTAAGTTCGGGAAATAAGTGGAAAAAGGTAGTTGAATGTGGTGCTCGGAATCAAGGACCATTTGATTTGAGTTGGTAATGTTCTGAGAAATGTTCAAACGAACTGGTCGTTCAGCAATAAGCTATTGGGAATAGTTTGTGTGAACATGGTTACTCCTCCTCGATAAGTGAGGGTAACCGAAGTTATGTCATATATGATTGGACGCTTGTGGAATGCAGTGAGAAAATGATGTGCCTCCAAGATAAGTTCAATTCGGATAGGTGAACACTTCAATGAGGGATTATGGAGGTTTCTTGCTATTAGCTACGTATAAGTGTGGGGTGATGAAGTGGTGGGAACATATGAATTGGTTGATGATCTGTAGCCGATGTGTTTCGAAAAAGGGGTATTATCTGCATAGATGAATGTCGGTTGGGAGAAGTAATCTAGAATTGCATGTAATCCGATAAAGGAACTCTTAGGTGAGAGTTTGTTGGGAGGTTCAAGGTTGTCCTTGTGCCAAGTTGTCAAGTGAGTGATTGTTCCCTGCTAAAATATTCTCGTTATTGTGGTAGAGAGTTCCGCAAAGTTCCTTCTTTTAAGGAAGTAAAGTTGTATGAGAGAACCTTAATTAGACGCGTTTTAAAACCATGAGTCCCAGTGAGTGGACAAAACGGACAATATCTGGTACGGTTGGTCTGAGATGTTACAGATGGTATGTAGACAGGTATAGTTGATCGGAAGGATTGCAAGTATATAGTACAAGATTGCATGACATAGCAAAGTTATGACTCACTGATGGCAGTTCCAAAGTATGGTGTACGGTTATGTTTTCCATCAGAACGGTTTGAGTAACCGAGTGGAACTAAGATGGTTGGATTGAAAAGCATAAGACTTCTGAACCTTGAGTTTGAGAAAGGGTCAGTTTGATGCGGAAGAAGCCCCCGTAGTTGGGAGTGGTGCATTCGAGAGAAAAGTGAAGTAGACTACGTTTTTGGATTCGTCGAAGTTATGACAGTTAGATGGATGGTTTACGATCTTGTAGTGCTCGATGAGATTTTGGAAGAATTCATAGTGTGATGCACGTCTCTATTATGGAGAGCATATGTTGGAAGTTGAGATGATGGCGACTTTGCAAGGAATACAGACGATAAGGAGTTGACTTTCGTCATCATGGAACGAGTAAGGGCAGTAGCCTACAAATTGGAGTTACCGAAAGAATTAAAGGCGGGTGCACCCAACGTTCCATGTTTCGGATTTAAAAAGGCGTTTGGCTGAGACTGATATGGCAATACCATTGGAGGATATCAGAATTGGTGAGAGGTTAACTTATGTAAAGGAACCGTTGAGATTGTGGACAACAAGATTTGTAAGTTAAGGAACAAAGAGATCAGACTGGTAACCGTTCAGTGGCGGTATCATAAAGGACAAGAGGTAGCTTGGGAAGTAGAAGCGGACATGAAGTTCAGGTACCCGCATCCCTTCGACAATGGAATTTCGGGACAAATTGTTTTTGAGGGGGAGGTATTGTAATAACCAAGTTAAATTTAGAGAAATGTAATATAAGTGGGAGGAAATCGAAAGCTAAAGACTTGGAGGGGCCAAAGTGATCTTTGGGAGGAGAGTATAAAATCTCCTTTTTGGCCCAAAACCCTAGAGAAGTTCATTTTGTGAGGGCGGCTGTGTGTGTGAGCTGAGAAGAGGAGGAGGAAATTCTTGCAATCTGCATTGGGAAGGAAAAGAAGAGGTTTCTCCATCAATCATTTTAAGGTAAAATCCATCATCCCTTAGATAATCGTTTTGTAGCAAAATGGTTGAGCAGATATAGTATTGTCTAATAACTTGATTAACTCGTAAGAGTAGGTCTATTATAGTGTAATAATCATAAGGAAGGGGTTAATAGAGTTGGAATAATCATGTTGTTGAGAGAGAGACTTAGTAATCGGTTGGGATGGGCTAATCTCCGACCCTAATATTGATCGGTATCGCATCGCCAAATGCCCGATTGCGAGAGTCTGGATTTCGATCCGGAATAGAAACCCAACTGTAGTCCGGAATCGAGTGCGGTCCGAAATCCGTAAGATGGATTCGGTGTTAGTCTAGATCTGGAATGGATCCGATGTTGGCCTAGATCCGGAATGGATCCAGTGTTGGTCTAGATCCAGAGTGGATCCGGAGTTGGTCTAGGATCCGGAATGGATCCGAAGTGTGCTAGAATCCGGAGTGGGACCGGGTTATAGAGTCCGGAACTACGGTTCTGGATTCGGTAGTTTTAGTCAAGTGTTGGGAACCTATTTCGAAAGGGGTAAGGGTTAACTTAAGACTTATGATTGTTATTCTTTTACTGTCTTAGGTGGTTACCCTAAAAATTCCGAAGTTTTCGTGAGAAGCAATTTGCTAAGGCAACAAGTGAGTCTTTCTAACTAAAAATACGTGTTTTAAAACATGTTTTCTGAAGTACGTAAATGAGAAGAAATGCGATGTTTTATTTACATGAAATATCTGTATGAAAGTTTATTTGAGATGTATGCATACATTGTGGTTAGACGTAAATTGGCTAAGTCGAGGGGTATGGCCCACCAGTGTTCATACCGGGGGGTGCGTTCCGTTTATTCCATGGTAGGAGTGACCCAGTAAGGCAGTGTGAGACTGACACGTTGTCACTTCCGAGTGACTTACGTGTGCAATTTACGAGTGTGAGAATACTTGCAAGTTTTATTTAAAAACTGTTTAGGAAAGTTATGAACAGTTTTGAAATGTGTTTTGAGAACTGTTGATTTGAGGGAGCTCACTAGACCTTATGGTCTAACCCTCGCGTTTTTCAAACTAAACCTTTTCAGGTAAGCGTACAGTAGATGACACTAGTGAGTGCAAGAAGAAGGCTTGAGCGTGAATCTTTGGTCTAGGAGGAGATTATTTTTAGTAAGTCAAGCTTAGTATTCTAGAAATCTCAGTTGTGTAATAGGTTGTTCCGCAAACCTTGTGATGTAATCTTTTGTTTATGACAGTATTTTGGAGCCGTTGCGGCGAGTTGCTTAATTTATGTTGTTTAAGTGTCATTTTTGAGTTGGGTTGTTACACTACATCACATTGACTTCAACTGATCAATGTTAACCAAAACGTGCGCTCCTACCACGTCATCATCCCATACTCATTCATAGATAGCAGAAGACAACCTCCAAAATTCATCATCTGGGGTATCACCAATCGAAGCTAAACTGGTCCTGAAGGTTGACATTCACATTCTCGCTGCGCCCAACGAGCATCTAACCAGAAGGAGTGACCGTACTCACACCAAGACATTTTAAATAACCCCTCACTGAACATCATGTTCACTTCAGAACGCTTATCATACTAATACTTACTCAAATCGGACGGTCTCACCCTTCGGGTGTCCTACACAACCACTTACACCATGCATTCCTGACGGACTCCTCCCGGTCCCGGTACCATTCCGGACTCCTCCTGGTCCCGGTACCATTCCGGATTTCTTACCCCGGTACCATTCCAGACTTCTGGGGTTTTTATCGAACGATTTCCTTTCGAAAACCTCAATCGATTACACCACACAACTCCATACTTGGTATTAAGACATAACAATCAAAGAGATATCATTTATAAACGATTTAGCAAGTTACTTCTTCTGATTTCCCACACAGATTAGTTAGGTAAAACACCCAGACCATAATTTCCCCCATTTGAGTGAAAAATAATAGTTACTAAATCTCCACCACTCCCAACATTCCTGATTAATTTGAAGAGATAAAAGAGGAGAAGGTTACATTGAAAAGGATGGTGATTCTCCAAACCTTAGCTCCCAAATCCAAGCTTTCCTCTCTAAAATGGGAATGTTGTTTCACACAGGTTTCCTTACCCTAGCCGCACACTACTGAATGAGGAAAATGAAGGGTTTTAGGTATTTAACCCTATTTTCTTTATTCACACAAGGGCCACCAATGTTTCCTCTTTCACACTACACACACCAAAATTCCTTAATTACAAAAATGACCAGGTTATTACAGTCGGGTGACGATTTTTCGGGTGGTTCGGGTGGCCGGGTTACGCTCACCCCTAACAGTTAAGATTCATTGTGAGAAATCATCGCCAAAATTTGGAAAAAGTTTTAATTTTATATTAAGTTTTGTTACGGTAATTATTCTAATAACACCAAGTATTTATTTTGAATCCGGCTTTAAATATTGGAAAGTATTCCCATAATTTGATTACCATATAAATCTAATTCGCATAAGATTATGCTTGTCAATAACTCAATACAAATACTTTTTATTTTAAATACATTCTCTTCCATATACATAACATTCTATCCTAATCCAAATAAAGTATTTTGTATAAAAACTATTTATTTAATGTTTTTTGTCTGTTTTTATTCTAATTAAAAAATATATAACAATTTTTTTTGGAAAGCATAGCGGCATCGACCCTTTCGATCAACTACCACGAACACAACGCACACACGCACGCCCGCCTCCCTGGCGGTATCAGACATCCTAGGGCAGTCCACTAATTCGCCGCTGTCCCGGCCCAGCTTACGCCGGACCTAAGGCCCAACCACAGGCTGAGGGGGTAAGCCCAGTCAAAGACTGGACCACCCAAGGACTGGGTATTCCTTATGCCCTCAATTGCCTCCCCTTGGAATCGAACCCGGGTAGACTGGGATACCATCCACAGCCCCCCCCCAGGATGTTACCGTCCTTAGGTAGACCAACTGAGCTAGACATGATTTGTAAAATATATAACAAATTATTTAATATTTTATAACTATAATAATAATTACAAAAAATATGATGCACTTAGACATTAAAGATATCAAAAACAAAGATCTTGAAATGTATACGAAAATACGAGAATACTCTCTTTTTGTTTAAGATTTATAGATAAAACACTTTCGTGTTGCTAATTTTTTATTGTTAATAAACATAGAGTCTAATCTATATCTAAATTTAAGGGGTTGTTTGGTTGGTTTTCCATTAAGTCCTGTATAAATAAAGTTGTTCGTGTGGATTAATCTATCTATATAGAATGAAAAGGTTTTTGTTTGGGAGGGTGTTTTCATATATGAAAGGACCATGTTTTTTAAATGGGAGAGACTGGTTTGGACAAAACTTGGCTTTATGCATAAAGCTCCCTTCTAAAAGATTAATAAATAAGTCACTTTCTATATCATTAATGTAACACCTCATGTCCCCAAAATCTGATGTAGATGGAAGTTTGGGGGCCAGAGTGAGAAAAGATGGAACTTATGGATTTAGGGGCAAATTTGGGAAATAAAATGGGGTAAAACCCCTAAACCCTCTTCATTCTTCTTTGTGGATGGCTAGGAATTTAGAAGAGAAGAAGAAGAGAGAGCTCAATCATTGTGGGAGGTGAGGAAGAAGGATAACATCAAGGGGAGTGAAGACTTCATCTTCTAGGTATGATTCCTTCTCCAATCTTCATCTTCTTGCTTGATTTGGGGAGAGTTATGTATGGTAAACCTTGATTCAACTTATTTCTATGTTTTAAGTTATCCACCGTAGAAATAGAGTGTTTAATGAGTTTCCTAGTAGTTTACAAACTTCCCTTTTGAGAAACTTGCACCATTTCAATGGTGGATTTTGGGTTTTGTCAAGAATGTGATTTTGGGGTTAAAATAGATGAATCATTGGATGGATTTCATTGGTATTTATGTGTTTTAGATTTGGGTTTTGATTCCTAAAGGTTTGATTAGTTAAAACTATCAATTTTGGAAGTTTTCAAGCACTTGGGATCGATTTGGGGGGTTTTGGAGTGATATTTCGGGTTAAAGTTTCAAGTGCAGTTTTGGAAGTCTCAAACAGAGACTTGTGCGACCTAGCCCGCGGCCTGAAGCCGCGAGGTAAAGGTCGCAAGTCCCTGTTTGGTGTGCTTCCTCGTTTTGCTTCGTTTTTCGTCCGGGTTTGGATCGAGGCATCGTCGGGGTTTATCTTAGGGGTTTTGGGAAGATAATTTGGAGTATAGTTAGAGGGCTTAAAATCACTTTTATAACCTCCAATTCAGGTGCTCAGTTGATATCAAAGTGAGTTTCGGTTGTGTGTCGAATAACCAAAACTTCGGGCGAGTTCCCTTAACTCTTCCCACTCAAATGAATTGTTTTATGCAAGTTTTATCTACTTGATTTTGGTGTGAACTCCTCCATGTTCTTCATATGTATACGAAGGTTGATCCCCCATGTTATAAAAACATTTGAAATTATACATGCATGACTCGTTTGATATTAATCTTTGATTGTCGTGGTGTCTTTGAGTCGGGTTGCACAATGAGCATAGTGTACCTTAGGGTATTACATACCCCATGGGAGTTGCATTGTATCTCCGTATGTGTGGAATCTGTTTCCTATGTACGAGGGGAATGAGGAGTCTGCTTGGGCCCCGAAGGCGAGATGGGAGTCGGCTTGCGCCCCGATCGTGGTTACTACCGCGTGGTAGAAGTTGTCTATGAACGTTGTACAACTACCTTGTCCGTTATTGATTTGCTAAATGGGCCTTAGGGCGGACTTGGTTATTACAAGATTTTATTTCGATTAAACTGCTTTGGTAGGGAATTCATTAGACCTTATGGTCTAACCCTCTCTTTTCCAAATCTTAAAAACCATTTTCAGGTAAGAGCATTGTAGGTGCTTTCTCCAAGGGGAAAGAGAAGACTTCAAGTCTAGAGGCGGATAACTAGAGACCTTTACCCATTTTTGTTTCTTATTAGACATCTCAGTTGTATTCGTTTGTGAACCGCCTTACTTTTAGGATTATTGTTTAACCTTTGAGAATGTTAGGACCCTTATGGGCTTTTTGTTATGAAATTACTTTTGGTGATTTTTTTGGGGTGTTACAAATGGTATCAGGGCCATAGTTTAAGAGATTTAGGTGACCGGAGGGACCTATACTTAAACTGTGAGGAAAGGGACACAACCGAGATACAGGATGCCTATAGGAAATGTCATAGGGAGGACACATATGATAGGGTAACAAGGATCGTCATGTGAGGTAAATTGGGAGTTACATCTGGCCAATGTAATTTCGAATTTACAGGCACATGTGGGTGCTTAACTTGCCTTACTATATGAAGTTGTGGTATTAAGCGTATGTTTTATGTGATTTGTTTCATTTTCGTCATGTCGGAAAGATCATTGAGAAGTAGATCGATGCCCATTGAGAGGGAAATCCCGACCAATGAGGTCCTTGCAGATGGACCAATGGACCCTCCGATGCCGGCGGCCACTCGAGGGAGGGGAAGGGGTCGTGGTAAGGGATGTGGGACGGTACCCCATAGGGCCACCCACAAGGGGGAGGTGGCCACGGGAAGAAGAAGACCCCTGTTGCTCGCCGAACAAGAAGTGTGAGATACCGATTGAACAAGAGGGATCTCACCAAGAAAGCTTGGCAATAGGACACCAAGCCTTTGTGACCCAAGAGGCCTTTGCCACCGAAATGGGGAAACTTCAAAAAACTTTGAAACGGTGGATGACTCATCGTGAAGGGTCGGCGTCGGAAAGGAAAGAGAAAAGTGGAAGCAAAGCGGGTTTGGAAATGTCTGGCCCACCCGTGACAGGGGTAGGTAGTCACCCGCAATCTACAACTCTAGTGGTGAATGAGTCGGCTGCTAAAGGATGCCACTACAAAGCATTCTCTTCTTACAAACCTCCTACTTTCAAGGGGGAATGCAATCCAGTATTCGCTATGAAGTGCATTCAGGAAATGAAACTTGTCTTTGACACGTGCAAGTGTGTCAAGGAAGACAAGGTGGTATTTGCATTGTCTATGTTGAAGTTGGACGCTATATTTTGGTGGGATGCTGAGACGGGGGGAATGGGATCTTCAGCAGCCCGGACTATGACTTGGGAAGTTTTTATGGGAAATTTTAAGGCTCAGTTTTGCCCACTAGCGGCAATCAAAAAGTTGGAAGAAGAGTTTATGAAGTTAGAACAAGGGGAAATGACTGTAAGGGAGTACACCACCAAGTTTTTGGAAAAAGCTCGTTTTGCGGAGTTGTATGTGTCTACCGAGGAACGTCGGGTTGAGCGGTACATCTATGGGTTGAAGGGTAGCATCCGAGAGTTGGTATCGACAAGGAACCCCACCACTTTCCAAGCGGCCATTAATGCGGCCGAGCTGACTGAAAAGGAAAAGAACCGCCAAGTGGCCGAGAGAGACGAGGATAAGAGGAAGTAGGACGGACAGGGAAGCGATGCGAGGAAGGGAAAGGCCTTTAGGCCGGAGCCTCGAGTGAATCGTGGGACATGCGATAGGCCGTGTGGGAAGTGCCGCCAGATCCACCGTGGAGAGTGTATGACGGACTCGAGGTCATGTTATCGGTGTGGGTTGCCGGGTCATATGTTGAGGGATTGCCCGAGTGGAAAGTCATGTTTTCAGTGTGGACCAACGGACTATATTAAGTACGATTGCCCGCAATTGAAGAGGAGAGGGTTGGTGCCATCCGGGGGTCGTCAGGTGAGAAAAGAAATGAGGACGGGGCGGAGCCGACACGCGCAAAGGGGCGTGCATTCCACTTGACTTCGATTGAGGCGGAGGAGACTCCGGATGTCGTGACATGTACCTTCTTGGTGAATTCTATTTGTGACGAAGTGTTATTTGATTCGGGAGTGAATCACTCCTTTGTATCCCTTGATTTTGTGAAGTGTTTGAGAGTGAAACCCAAACGTTTAGAGCATGCCTTAGAGGTTGAGACCGCCGATGATAATCGGGTGTCTATTAGCCATATGGTCGAGGGTTGTTGCATAGATGTAGAGGGGAGTTTGGTGCCATTGCAATTGTATCCAATGGCAATGGGGGAGTTTGATGTAGTGTTGAGAATGAATTGGTTAGCGAAGAATAACGCTAACATTGTGTGTAATAAGAAGTTAATCCATATTCACCTACCGGATAAGGGGATTGTAGTGATTTATGGGAATCGTCGAGATAGAAAGTCTAGTCTTATTTCTATGATTAAGGCTACCAAGTGTTTAAGGAAGGGATGTCAGAGTTATCTAGCCTATGTAGTGGATGCAAAAAAGGAAAAACGTGGGGTAGAGGAGGTGTTGGTGGTGGGAGAGTACTCAGAAGTGTTTCCGGATGATTTGAGCGACTACCTCCGGATCTTCAAATCGAGTTTCAGATCGACTTGGTACCGGGAGCCGCTCCAATAGTTCGCGCACCATATCGATTGGCACCATTAGAAATGAAGGAGATGGTGTCCAACTTCAAGAGTTGTTGGATAAGGGGTTTGTGAGGCCAAGTACCTCGTCGTGGGGAGCACCGGTACTCTTTGTGAAGAAGAAGGTTGGGATTATGCGCATGTGCATAGATTACCGTGAACTCAATAAGGTCACCGTTAAGAACAAGTATCCACTTCCCAGAATAGACGACTTGTTTGATCAGTTGCAAGGGGCTAGCTACTTCTCAAAAATAGATTTGAGATCGGGGTATCATCAACTCAAGGTAAGAGAAAAAGACATACCAAAGACGGCTTTTCGGACTCGGTATGGACATTATGAGTTCTTGGTGATGCCATTCGGATTGACGAACACCCCCATCGCTTTTATGGATTTGATGAATAGGGTGTGCCAACCCTACTTGGATAAGTTTGTGATGATATTCTTGTTTACTCGAAGTCGGATAAGGAGCACGAAGAACATTTAAAGGTCGTGTTGGAACTATTGAAGCGAGAAAAGCTTTACACAAAATTCTCAAAATGCGAGTTTTGGCTTCGGGAGG
The DNA here is from genome assembly GCA_033807775.1 of Saussurea involucrata. Classification (NCBI taxonomy): domain Eukaryota; kingdom Viridiplantae; phylum Streptophyta; class Magnoliopsida; order Asterales; family Asteraceae; genus Saussurea; species Saussurea involucrata. The sequence goes on from CM066313.1 coordinate 83,750,036, forward strand.
TCCAGTTCTTGGGACACGTGGTGTCCCAAAGTGGAATTAAGGTTGATCCAGCCAAGGTGGTGACTATTAGAAACTGGGAGCCGCCTAGGACGTCGTTGGAAGTACGGAGTTTTCTTGGTCTAGCGGGGTATTATCGGAAATTTATCAAGGACTTTTCACGAATCGCTACCCCATTGACTTCCTTGACCAGAAAAGCGTCAAGTTCAACTGGTCGGAAAGTCAAGAAGAAACCTTTCAGAAGTTGAAAGAAATGTTGAGTAGCGGGTGGTCGTTGGTTCGACCAGCGACCCTACAATGCTTAAGTCAGTAATCGTTTGAGGAAAATAAATCGTAAGAAAAATATTCATAAGAAGTATTCTTTAGATGTATTGCATTCCATCTACGTGGGACGTCTTGATTGTCGAGGGCTTGGACCTTTTCCTACGACCTCAGATATTCGATACGGTCTTTCTCACTTAGTGGATAACTTACATGCGTTCAGCTCCTTGGTGTTTCGGAATACTCGTCGTAAGACGAAGTCACCTTCCTGAAAGACTTTGGTCTTAACATTTTTGTTAAAATGTCGTTCGACGACTTGTCTTTGTGATGCCATTTTGACTAAGGCAAATTCTCTTAGCTCTTCGAGAGCGTCGAGGTCGTAACTTAGGTCCACCAAATTGTGGTCGACGGAAGTATGCCTTGATGTCGGTAGTTTCACTTTAACAACTAGGACTGCTTCATAGCCGTAGGCTAACGAAAATGGTGTTTGTCCTGTTGACGTACGTGGTGTCGTACGATTGGCCCATAGAACCAATAGGAGTTCTTCGACCCATCTTCCTTTCGCAGCCTTAAGTCTTTTCTTTATTGAGTTGATGATCACTTTATTGCTGGACTCTGATGACATCTTGCCTTAGGGTCGGCCAATAGTAGCCTTGTCGGGATATCCGATTTGCAAGGGTACGACCACCGGAGTGGTTACCACATTCGCCATCGTGCATATCTTTCAGAATTCTTTGCACTTGCTCTTGACTATCGATACATCTTAGATTCAGGCCTATTGATGATCATCGATAGAGTCTATTGCCGATTATAAGATATCTTGAAGCTTTGAATCGAATCTTTCGAGCTTCCATTCTGTCTTCTAGCAATTGGTCGTGCATAAGGTAATTCTTGATGTCGTATGACCAACTGTTTTCTTCATCGAGGACATGAATCTTCTCGGAGTCCTCGATGGACGAGGTCGCTAGATAGATCATAGGTATGGCATCGAACGACGGCTTATTGAGTGCTGATCCAAGATTTGCTAGCTCATCGACCTAAGTGTTTTGATCTCTAGGGATTTGCTGGATCGAGAATGAATCAAACATTTTTTATTTTTCTTTGGCTATTTTTAGATAAGCTGTCATCTTAGAGTCTTTTTCTGCGAATTCCCCGTTCACTTGATTTATGACCAACAAGGAATCGCTTCTGACGTGAAGTCCGATTGCCCCCAGGTCGTGGGCCATGCTCATGCCTACGATCAGGGCTTCGTATTCTGCTTCGGTGTTGGTGGCTTTGAAATCGCATCGTATGGAATACACCAGGAAGTTAGACGGTAACGAAAAGTTAACCGTCGTAACTCCAGGAGCCTCCTCGACCTGAGGGCCTTTCCCCTGATCTCTAGGAACGGACGACGAGGGCTAAGCCGCCTTAGGCGACCCGGGAGGCGCTGATGTCGCCCCCATTACACCCGAAGGCGTCTTCGCCTTCTCAGGAGTGGTCACCCGTTCAGGATCACCACCCCCACGCCTCCGTGACGTCATGAAACTCTTCAAATCCTCGGTTTAAATCAAACCGAATCGGTTGAGATTCAACCGGTTTCTTTCCCCGCGTGACGCACGTCCACCTTAGTTGCTCAAATTTAAAATTTAAAATTTGAATTTCACGCTAGAATTCAAATTTTGGGGGCAAATGTTTGGGTAAAAATCCACACCTCACGATCGACGAAGAAAAATAAACATGACATTTACGTAAGACAAATCTTTTATTAAGACAAGGTCCTGTAGACTACTTACGACTACATCCCCCGTCGTATATTTCGACGGTGGACGAAAGATTCTTTCGACCGACAACCGTGACTTAGAAACAGTCGTACGACCATTCTAACCGTTAACAGTCAGCAACCGTTTTCTTTGTTTCATTAATGCAGATCCAGAAACAATCATTCCCAATGGTCATAATAGAAGAGCCATTAATGATAATTAAGGAACAACAACGGTTACGACAATCATCAAGACACATTGATTACTGCCGAGAGCTATATAAACAAAGGCTTGCACCATATGTCAGGGGACAGTTTTCACATACATAAATCATCGGAGCATTCGAGCAATATCATTTACGAAAGCTACTTACGATATCAGTTTTTTACACATGAAATAACACTATTACTCACGACGCACAACACTAGTTTACGATTAAGTTTACTTTTATTCTTGTTGTAATCTGTTGTACTCACGACACTTGTTACTAAAGGATGTCGTCTTTGTTTGGCGACCATAATGCACCGTCGACTTCTATAGTCGGCCGCGGTTTTTACCCTCGTCGGGGTTTTCCGCGTCACCAAATTTCTTTGTCTTATTTACTTTCCGTCGACGATCGTACTGTTTGTCTTGAGATCCTTTTCTTTAGTTGTTAAAGCTCCACATCAACCTTAAGTTATCCTTTGGGTGATTTTTTGCATTAACAATCATTGGATGGATTTCATTGGTATTTATGTGTTTTAGATTTAGGTTTTTATTCCTAAAGGTTTGATTAGTTAAAACTATCAATTTTGGAAGTTTTCAAGCACTTGGGATCGATTTGGGGGTTTTTGGAGTGAAATTTCGGGCTAAAGTTTCAAGTGCAGTTTTGGAAGTCTCAAACAGAGACTTGCGGGGCATAGCCTGCGGCCTGAAGCCATGAGTTAAAGGGCACAAGTCCTTGTTTGGTGTGCTTCCTCGTTTTGCTTCGTTTTTCGTTCGGGTATGGATCAACGCATCATTGGGGTTTATCTTAGGGGTTTAGGGAAGATCTTGGAGTATAGCTAGAGGGCTTAACCTCACTTTTATAACCTCCAATTCAGGTCCTTGGTTGATATCAAAGTGAGTTTCAGTTGTGTCGGATAACCAAAACTTTAGGTGAGTTCCCTTAACTCTTTCCACTCAAATGAATTGTTTATGCAAGTTTTATCTACTTGATTTTGGTATGAACTCCTCCATGTTATTCATTTGTATACGAAGGTTGATCACCCATGTTATAAAAACATTTGAAATTATACATGCATGATTCGTTTGATATTAATCTTTAATTGTCGTGGTGTTTGTGAGTCGGGTTGCACAATGGGCATAATGTACCTTGGGGTATTACATGCCCCATGTGAGTTGCATTGTATCTCCGTATGTGTGGAATCTGTTTCCTATGTACGCGGGGGGAATGAGGAGTCTACTTGGGCCCCGAAGGCGAGAGGAGTCGGCTTGGGCCTGGATCGTGGTTACTACCGCATGGTAGAAGTTGTCTATGAACACTGCACAACTACCTTGTGTGTTATTGATTTGCTAAACGGGCCTTAGGGTGGACTTGGTTATTACAAGATTTTATTTCGATTAAACTGCTTTGGTAGGGAATTTACTAGACCTTATGGTCTAATCCTCTCTTTTTCCAAATCTTAAAAACCATTTTCAGGTAAGAGCGTTGTAGGTGCTTCCTCCAAGGGGAAGGAGAAGGCTTGAAGTCTAGAGGCGGATAGCTAGAGACCTTTACCCGTTTTTGTTTCTTATTAGACATCTTGGTTGTATTCGTTTGTGAACCGCTGTACTTTTGGGATTATTGTTTAACCTTTGAGAATGTTGGGACCCTTATGGGATTTTTGTTATGAAATTACTTTTGGTGATATTTTGGGGTGTTACAATTAAGCCACTACCAACAGTTATGCATAGCTGACCGAATAGGCTATGTGTCCCATTAAGCTCGTTAAGTTGCCAACAAAGATGCCCTAAATGTTATATAATAAAACTTAAGACCAACCAATAACAAGAAGTTGTTATTAATCATACCAATTATTTTAAATTATTATTATTACTTTAATTATTTGCAATATATTTAGTCGTTAAAAAACAAGTATAACAATTTTATAAACTTTTTTGAATTACATAAAAGTTAAATTTAAACGTTTTTTGAAGGACAAAATACATTTAAATGTAATGAAGTTTGGTTTAGTTGTTATTTAATGTAACAAAGTTTATTTTTTCTCAATTAATATAACAAACTTCTATTTTTTCGTATTTAATCTTACTAACCTATATGTCACCAATATTTATGACATGACATTTTTCTTTTTTAATTCAAAATCAATCTGATTTAAGTCATTTTAGTGCTTTGCCATATTTTATAATTTTTTTGATATACCAATATTTGATGCATTATGTAAAAATATTTAATGCATATTATTATTATTATTATTGTTATTATTATTATTATTATTATTATTATTATTATGACCATATAAAAGTATGTTATATACTAAAAACTAAAAAAAATTCAAAGGATATAAAATTATGAAAAAAAATAAAATCAGACTACCCCACTTAAAATACCACCATCCCCATTCTTTATACAATTCCTCGAAACAAGATGACAATAAAGAAAAGAAAAAAAAGACATAACATGATGACCATTGTCTCAAAATTAGTTAATCATCATGTATGCAAATTTCATAGAAAGAGAACATCACCGAACTCGTTTGACATGAAAGCCTCGCTTGGTCGATAGTATTTTGTAGAAGAATATATTTAGTCGATATTTTGACAAGTTACCAACTTAGTTTGTGAACAAACATGCAAATTGCTCCAAAAAACATTAAAAAATCGATATTTTGATCTCTTTTTTTCAACAACAACAACAACAACATGATGATGATGATGATGATGATGCATTAAATGCTTTTACATAATGCCTCAAATACAACTACATTATAAAATAGGGCAACACTAAAATGACTTAAATTAGGTTGATTTGGAATTAAAAAGAAAAATAAAATTTTTTATGTCAATAAACATTGGTGACATGTAAGTTAGTAACTTGTTTAGTAGGTAAAATATGTAAAAAATAAGAAAAAATGGAAGTTTGTTATATTAATTGAGAAAAAATAAATTTCGTTACATTAAATAGGAACTAAAGCAAACTTCATTATATTAAGGCATTTTACCCTCTTTTTTTTTGGAAAGGGTATCCTAAACTATGCTTAGACTAATCCTTTGATAAATTATGACTGTAAGACATCAACCCTGATTAAATCTCAGTGGCCACAATTGTTGTGTACGCATGAATTAGAACCTTGAGCAGATGAGATATTCCACCACATCCCCCAAGGCCTTAACCAGTACGCCACAACCCTTGTGGTTCATTTTACCCTTTTTTGAATTACATAAAAGTTAAATTTACATTTCTTTAGTTTATAAATAAAAAACGTTGATATTAAATAAATAACGATAAGTATCTTCTTAATTATTTTATATTATTGGCTTAAGATGAATTTCACAGATCTCATAAAATTCATAGTTCTCAAATGATTAACAACTATATATCTGTATATATATATAGATTTGTGATCATGTGAGACCAACATATTTTCATGAGACCGGTAAGACCAAATATTTACACTTGAAACTTCACAACAAAATACTGTGAAGGTAACATTCACAATGTTTTTGCTGTGAAGGTTTGTATCTTTTTTTTATATGATATTTTTTCATCAAATGTTAGGATTTAAGATGTTTTGCTTCACATAAATGTGTTTCATAATATGATACTTTCACATGGATTTGTTTCACCATGTGATTATTTTTTAAGTGTAATTTTCATTTCACTAGGTGAATAAAAAAAATCCACATGTAATTAATCTTTTCACATGGTGAACACGAACATATGTTAAATAATACAAATCATAGGTTTTGATGAAAAAGATCATGTAAAAAATATTTTTATATTGGTTCTCACGAGTTTGTAACATATTTGTGGTTCTCATTTGATTATCATATATATATATATATATATATATAAGGGTTAAATAATGTGAGAACCAAAAAAAAATTGAGAACCGTGAGAACCGATCTAAGCCATAATTTGGTTTTGATCCCATGGTTATAATTAAAATTTTGATCTCATGGTTATAATTAAAAGATTGATAACCGTGAGAACCAATCCAGGCCGTAATAGATTAAATCAATTAATGGTTTAGATCGGTTTTCACGGTTCTCAACCTATTTTTGATTCTCATTTGATTACCGTCCTATATATATATATATATATATATATATATATAGGGAGGTTAAGGAGATAACCTCAAATAAATGATAAACTAAAAAACATCTTATCGACCGTTAGATTAGATGATCTGATGGATGTGATTAAATAGACGGTTACAACAATATTAATTAAATTAAAAAAACCTCACCTCTCTAGTTTTTATTCGAAAAAGACGAAAAATAAACAAATTTCGAACGAAATAAATTACACCAAATAAACGACAATATTTTTCTCGTTAATTTGACATCCATATTGATATACTTTTTCATCCGTTTTTTCGTGGTTTTCCGGTTTTCCATTTATTTGAGGTTTTCGCTTGAACCTCTCCCTATATATATATATATATATAGGGAGAGGTTTATTTGAGAAGTGCTAAATATATGATAAATAGAGAAGTAATCTTGGTCATTCATTCGGTCAAGATCAATGGCTTTGACCGAGAAGTAGCGGATAAATCTTCACGTGGTCTGCACGTGGTCTGTACAAGATAGAAGGGTAGTTTCATAAAATACACGGGACAAGTTCATATATGAATCTGTGTGATTCACATATGAACTATACGTTCATATATGAACTATACGTTCATATATGAACATTTGTAATTCACATATGAACTCTTTTTAACTAATTCATATATGAACCTTTGTGATTCAAATATGAATCAGTTAATTAGTTTATATGAAAATTAGTTAAAAAAAATCCATATATGAATCACAAAGGTTCATATATGAATCAGTTAATTGGTTCAACTGATTCATATATGAACATACAGTTAATTAGTTTCATATATGAAACACAAAGGTTCATATATGAATTAGTTAAAAATAGTTCATATGTGAATTGCATGGGTTCACATATGAATAGATAGTTCATATGTGAATCACATAGGTTCATATATGAACTCGTCCCGTTTATTTGTAAAAATTACGAAACTGTCCTTCTATTTTTTAACAGCCGCAACTTTTGACATGTCAAAGCCGCAACTTTTGACATGTCAAAGCCGCAACTTTTGACCAATTAAAGTCGATCTTGACCGAATAAATGGCCAAGATCACTTCTCTATTTCTCATATATTTTGCACTTCTCAAATGAACCCAAGGATATATATATATATATATATATATATATATATATATATATATATATATATATATATATATATATATAAATAGGGCCCTTATTATGAAACCATTAATTATAATGAAACCAATGAAACCTGATCTGGACTGTAGATGAAAGTGATCTACGGTTAAGTGGGACGCGGTGGCACATAAGGTAAATAAGCATGCAATGAAGGGCATGATGGTCTCATGCAAAAGTATGAAAGGGTAATATCGTCATTCAATAGTATGAATCTCTTAAGGAAAGATTCCCGGTGGCGTTAATTTAGGGCACGATTTGGAATCCGGTGAAATCATACCCCGATTTAGCCGGAAAAGATTATTCAAAACTAACTGCATTCGGTGAAGAATTTGTGAAACACGATTGTAAACAAGAGAAATTGAAGTGAAACTCCAGAAATCAAAAAATTTCAAAGACGATAAAAAAATGGCGGACAATGAAGCCATTGCACCAATAAGAGGTTTGATTTATTTTTTTCCCAATATAAGCAATTTCTTAATCACACCACCATTATTCACATACAATCGTTTAACCATAACAGTTAGAAGGCCAAGCGAAAGAATCTGATTGAAGAACTCTTTTTCAAAATTCAAGAACACACGTGACAACCCAGTTTGCCTTGACGGCACATCGACGGAGAAGACACAGGAAAAAGGTACTAGAATAATGTGTGAAACACTTGTTGTATTATACTATAATTAAGTATGCCATTTACTATGTCATTGTTAGGGAAAAAAACAAGAAAGATTTAATGGATGCGAGAATGGAAAATATTCAGAGAGGTGAAACTCAAAGTCCTATGGAGTTGATGACTGATAACACAGAATGTCCGATCATAGAAGGTATGAAACTGGAAACAATGTTTAATTTGGCAAACCCCCATGTGAAATTGTTAGATTACTAGGTTGAATACGCATGAGTATGTAAGTTTTATGAAACATACGAAAACATTGGGTGTTAATTTTTCCTTACATATAGATTTATGAAACAATCCAAAAGAAGGCTAATAATGGCACGAAAATAATATGTATATGATTATTCGAAGTTTAATAACAACTTTTTGTATGTATATTCATTTATGTATTCAATGTTTGAGGAGCAGTACTGGAAAGATGAATTCTGAGGCGAAAAATAAGAATGTTGCTGAAAAAGATATGAAATTTCGTGCAAACATTTTTTATATTATGAAACTTTATCACCTGCCAGCATTTCACGTGTAACATAATAGATTTGACAAGCGTATTACAAAAACTAGATAGGGGATTTAGTTCGATGACATTAGCAGATGAAGTAACAGGTATGATCAAGAAAAATACGCAGTTAATAATTCATTTTCTAACCATATATGAAACTGAACCGTTTTTCATATGTTGATGTTTGAATTTGTCTTTGTTCATATAAGACAAATTAGGGGGAAGTAGGAAAACAAGAAGCTCGTCAAAGAAAGAGAATCTAGACAGGAAAAGACAAAGACCAAAAAGTATGGAGATTAATTGTTACGGAGAAGGTGAGAATAACATTCTTTTATTAAATTTCATATAAGTCACGTTGAAAATGGATAATAACTCTATTGGTTTTTTATGCCAGCCCTTCCAGCTGAACATGAAGAAGATGATGACTTTGTTAATAAGCTAGATCGTACATAAAGAGCAATCACGTGCAACAAAGAAGGTTAGAAAGAATAAGGAGACAAAGCCAGTAAAGCGAGAGAATGCGGGTGGGATCAGAACACGAACATCACCGATGATCCTGCAACAACGCTTGCAGATCTCATGGATGATCAAAAGGAATGTTTGTGCGAAATGGGGTTTGAATCACTAATAGGTATGATAGTCGATGGGATACCGTCGAAACTAGGGTACTTTGTTGTGGACAACTTAGACATAGTGAGAATGTCAATAAGAGTTGGGGATTCAGAACTACGGATAACTGAACAAGCAGTATAGAGAGTGCTCGGGTTACGTGCAGAAGAAATTGATCTGAGTACTGTAAATGTAACGACAAAGTGGATGCGAGCTTATGAAAGGTGGAAGAAAGCATACGATAAATACAAAGTAAGGCCTACGGATGTCAGTAATGAAATTGTCAAAAGGGGGATCATCGGTGAGGAGTTCAAGTGGAATTTCATTGCACTGTTCGTGAACTCAATGGGAGAATGTTGGCCAATGGGGGGATGCAACGCATGATTTATGTAAAAAATTGAGGACATAAACATGGCGAGTCGAATAAACTAGTGCAAATACATATGCGACTGTGTGGAACGAAGCAAACACAATTGGAAGCGAGATACGTACGACAAATTTTATTGTGGCCTATTGATATTCCTTACTGTAAGTGAAAATAATTATTTTTTTCATAAGATAAAATGTTGTGAAAGACAAAATTAAAATCATTATGTGTTTTTGCAGCTACTATATGTACATCACACAACAGTCAACACAGCATATGTACATATGCGTGTGTTGCCAACAAAGGAATGAGACATGGAAGAGCTGCGAAAGTGGCAAAACGACCGCATTCGTAATGGTGGTCTTCATATGGCAACAATCTACTATGTGAATGAAGAAGAAACTGTGCCACCTAGACGTAAAGAAATAATTGAAACGACCACAGGGTCAACAACCCCGATTGAAGCAGAAGTGCAACACGAAAGCATGCACAAATTAACAGGCCAAGAAAAAAAAAGAAACACGGGACGAAAAAATTCCTTCTGCACCGCAACAAGGTATTGACATTACCGGCATAGGGACAAGTAGGGTAAACCAAGACGACGACGAAGACGGGTTGTGTTTTGATGAGGAGGAGCTTAGCCGGGTAAGCGCCTACGTTTCATACTATATTTATTAAACATAGGATTGCCATTTTTTATTCCATGTTTATTGCGTGAAAAACAAAAATAATTAAATAATAACATTCACCTGTAATAGGACTACATGGAGCGGATAGACGCAAAATTCATGGAGTTATACGCATCAAAATGGGACATCGAGGAATTGATAGATAAGGCTTCAAGTTTATTCCTATATGAGGATCAGTTCGCCCATTACAAGGAAAGTCTAGAGAGCATCTTTACAGAGAACGATACGAGGGGAGAAGCAAACAATGACGAAGAATGTGAAAACAAACAAGCAGAAGACATTCACGGTGATGTCGATGGTCATCATATGGTCGGAACGGTAACACCGGTTAAACTTGCTTTCACGGAAACCGACTATCTAGAGAACCAAAGCCCGTTGTCACAGATATGGTACAGTCAGACGACTTACGGTATAAATGATGAATCGGTTAGGCTTAACTCCGTCGAGAAGGAGGATTCAAAAAAAGAGGAAAGGGATACATAAACTGGGGTTCATATCAGGTATGAAACCACGCCTAGTTTTGATGTTGGTTTCACACAGTTAACCCCGTTGGCGTATGGAGGTATGAAAGATAAAGGTAAGAAGGTGTGCGAAACATCAAAAGTAGAACCAACAGTAGGGAAGAGAGAGCTAAAATTGGGAGATAAAATGAAATCACCGTATGTGAAACGACAAGTGATTTTAGGAAAAGGCATCACATCGGAGGAAAAGAAAGTTCATGAATGGGCAATTTCAGCGAGTGGAGTCCCAAGGTACTCGTAACACACCTAACAATTATCTTATTAAACCATGCTAAGATAACATATATATGTTGTGTAGATATTAAAAATTTCCACTATATTTTCATATGGTAGTGAAATACTGTTCTCAACGGATTCGGGTCAAACGATAAGTAGGGTTGCTATAGAAACACTTGCCGCTCATGAAAACGTATTCGGCAGCGTAATAGACGGGTGGGTTATTGTGTTGAACAATGAAGAACGTTTGAGAAGTCGAGACTTATGTAGAAGATTGTTTGTGAAAACCGGGACAACGGTAATGAATCCAACTAGATCTCTTATGAAATAAGAGTTAGTATCTTCATGCTAATGCGTTCTGCATAACATGACGACGATGTTTTACTATACGACATGCACGACTTCAACGCACAATTCAAGTGTTTTCAACGTAACTTTGCAAGAGCATGCGATTTCAACACACACAACATCAACCTAAAGAACATAGATATGGTATGTTTGCGTCAAAGGATATTAAGGGTAGAAAAGTATACTATATATACGGAAGTTGATTCACTCTTTCGAATTAAATTTCATAACGAAGTTGTAAATGTAGGTTTTCATACCCATGAAAAGGCGGCAATATTTCTACTGTGTCGTTTTTGACTTGAAGTACCACACAATAGAGATTTTGGATAACACGGCAGATGTAGGAGAGATTGAAGACTTGTACCACTACGATGTTCATATTCTGGTAAGACTACAAAAAAAAATTAATACTTGTTTTACAATAGCATGTAATAATATTGTTTTGACACTGACAATGTATGATACAACATACAATGTTTCTTCGCCAACTAAAGAACATATCACATCCTGCGGAGAATCATATTAAGGTGGCTGAAAAAACCCGCGTTTGCATGCCATGGAAAACGAGCAAGAACGAGCTGGACAGTGGCATATTCCTTATGAGGCACATGGAAACATATATGGGAGGTGTTTCGTACGTGGTACAACGGATTAGGAAAGGAAGGACCGGGTCAAGACAAGAAGCTTGAAATCTTGCTAAAGAAGTACACTACGAAGCTGTTGTTGAGCGAATGCAACAAAAAAAGAGATCTTGTGGAGTTGGAGGCAATGGGTTTTAGCATGATTGATGTATCGGAGAAAGGCAAAAAGATAGATGATGCAGCAGCAACAAGGAAGCAACGAATTCGTGGGTTTTAAGTACAGTGGTTAGTTAAAGAACATTACGTTTCGCAGAAAACCTTAAACACAATTTCATTTATTTTTATGCGTCAGTTGTTTTATAAATTCGGTATATTTTGAAATTTTATAAGTTACTTTTTTAGAATGTTGGTATCAATTGGTATCAATTATGTTTCTGGTGGTTGGTTTTAGTCGTTTGTGTTCAACTTGCAAGTATGGTGTCATGTATGAAACAATATTTGATATGTCGTCGAAAGAAAATAGCCACTATACAAGTTTCTTATAGCATAAGGTTAGTGATTCATTTTCAAACTAAAATTTTTGGTGACAAAAAATATTAACTAGTGTATACATTGAAGAACTTCCAAGTTGCATGGATTACATAATTATTGTTTATTTTATTAAACACTAATTTATGGGATTGAAATACTTTTTTCAAAATAGTTATTTTTCACCTAAATTAGGAAAAATACAAACTTAACAGCTCTCGGTTGGTATATGAAAATTTTAGTATAGGAAAATTGTAAGTAATAAAAGATTTAGGGCGTCGTTTCATAATAATAGTTAGTGTATGAAAAAATTAAGTAAATAGCTTTAGGGTTTCATTATTATACCTATGGCCTAGGAATTTTTTTTGTCAGAATGTAATCAATGAAGAATGTAATCAATGAAGAAGACGTCAATTAATGGTTTCATATTTTCATTTTAAAATACATGTTTTATATTTTCATATTAAAGTACGTGTTTCATATTTATATCTATAAAAACAATAAGTTGCTAATCTTTATATATATAAAAGGAAAAACATTGGAGTATTGAGAAAATGGTGAATTTTGGTTGATTTGGAGTTGTCCCACATTGGTGAGGAGTTGAAAGAGTAGAACAAAGTGATATGTATAAGAAAGGTGGATGAGATTCATTTTTGTATATTGGTTGTCTATTTTGGATGACCTTCCTTATGCAAAAATAAAATAGTTTGGCTCAAATGTGTATAAAGGGTTGATGGGAGTTGTTTAGAATTTTGGTTGATTTGGAGTTGTCCCACATTGGTGAGGAGTTGAAAGAGTAGAACAAAGTGATATGTATAAGAAAGGTGGATGAGATTCATTTTTGTATATTGGTTGTATATTTTGGATGACCTTCCTTATGCAAAAATAAAATAGTTTGGCTCAAATGTGTATATAAAGGGTTGATGGAAGTTGTTTAAAAAATGTGGAATGGTGTTTGGCTAAAGATAACTAAACCCAAATTGGATTAGTTCTTTTTTGTTTATTTTAAATTGATTTTATCATAAGTTTAATTATTTTAACATCAATATATAATCATATATATATATATATATATATATGTGTGTGTGTGTGTGTGTGTGTGAGGATGAGTATTAGGGTGACACTTTAAGGATTGAGTATTATCAAATGGTGAATTGTTGTTGATTTAAAGGTGTCCCACAATGGTGATAAATTGAAAGATTGGAAGAAAGTGGTGTGTATAAGAAAGGTAGATGAGATGGATTTGTGTAACTTCATGTGGTTTTCTATTTTGGATGACTTTTTTTGCAAAAAAAATAGTTTGATTCAAGGGGTTGTCTTATTTTGGATGACCATCTTTTGCAAAAAAAAAAACTTAGTAATCATTATCATCTATCATCTTTATATATAAGAGGAAAATCATGGAGTGTTGAGGTGAGACCATGAGAATTGAGTATCTCAAATGGAGAATTCGGGTTGATTTAGAGTAGTCCTGAATTAGTGAGAATTTGTATGTATAAGAAAGGTGGATGGAATGCATTTGCGTAAATTCATGTGGTTTAACTCATATGGTTGTCTATTTTGGAAAACCTTTTTTAGCAAAAAAAAAATGGCTGACTCAAGAGGTTATTTGCAAAAAAATCTTAGTAATCATTATCATCTTTTTATCTTCTTTATAAATATAAGAGAAAAATCTTCGAGTATTAATGTCGCATCTTGAGAACCGAGTATTCTCAAATAGTGAATTGTGAATGATTTAGAGTTGTCCCACATTGGTGAGAAAGTGAAACATTAGAACAAAGTGGCGTGTGTATAACAAAGGTGGATGAAATGCATTTATATCTAGATAAAAAGAAACCCTTATGGTATTGAGATGACACCATGAAAATTGAGTATTTCAAACTGATTATTAGTTTTAGTCACCGCGCAATGCGCGGTGTCGGGCACTAGTGACAATAAATTAGTATCTTTATACCACCATCAGTAATTATTTTGTGGAAATAACAAAAAAACGCACAACATGATTGTTAAGTGTCATATTTACATGTTAAAATACATGTTTCATATTTTCCATATTTAGATAACTTTTGTTATGTGAATTTATATAATATGCGTTGTTTAATTTCATAACATAACTTAATTTCTAATCTAAAATAAATTGCAGACCACCTTGGATAAGTAATAAAAACACTTAAAAGGGGTTTGTCGTAAAAACAAATAAAAAAAGGTTTTGGGACTTCACCTAAGAAATAATATCTATCACAACATCATTACTGAAAACATAAGAATATGTGAAAAGTTTTTACTTAAAAGTTTTTACCTGTTTTAAGAATCGTATTAAACAAAACAGAAAAGAATGCATTCACAACAAAACAAAAATATAAACACAAAGATCATAAACATAGAGGCTTCATATACAAACTTTTTAATAAAAGGGGTCTTTTATAGAACCCCTGAAAAAAACCCTACCACTTTCATAGTTAATATCCAACTTACAAACAAAAGAAACATCAAAAAGAGGGACCATCACCATACAAACCAGTAGGAGACTAAACACCATCTATACCGTCAAATGCCTTGCATGAACACCACGCCTTCACCTTGTTGATGGCCTTGGTCTTCTTGTCCATAGCAACGGTCCTATCCCAGAGCTTCACAGAGAGGTCGTCGTAATCAGTCTTGCGAATCTTGGAGATAGTCTGTTTGTGCTTCAGTTTCTGTCTCTTTCGACAACTTGGCTTCCAACAACTGCACCTTCTGTTCCAAATCACGATTTTCGGCCAACAAAACCAAGTTATGGTTCACAAACCGAAGAAGGGATTGGGGAACTGGTGGCTGGTTTGGGGGAGGGGATTCATCGTTAGAAGAAGCCATTTTAGAATATAGGTTTTAGAGTTGGAAGGAGAAGTGTAGATGTGAGAAGTGAAACCGGGTAAATAGTATATGAAAGGGAAGATGTGTGGTTATGGTTTAATAGGAAGTGGAGGGCAATAATTAGACCTACTTCCCCATTAATTAATGGGTTCAAAAATGACGGCAGTAACACTCAAAAATAAACTCGGATATTGCAAATGGAATATGAAAAAAAAATTATACCTGCATTAACACTTAAAATATAAGTTTTTAACACATGAATTGTGAATAACAATGACAAATCTCTAAATGACACAGATAATTAACTTTCATAGTTAACAACTTGTGAAACGTAAAATAAAACTGAACAAGCAAAAAAATTAAAGTATAATTTAACAGCATCAATTAAAAAATAAATAACATCCAACGTTCATCACTCTACTATAAAAAAACAGTCAATCTTCTTTCGTACGAGACGAACAATTATGTAACAACCCGATTTCCAAATAATACAAATAACATATATTTCATAACAAAGATACATCATATTGCATTTACGGTCCCTTAGCTTAACAAAATAAGTCTTTCAGTACAAACTTTTACATAACAACTACCGAACATGATAATTACAAAATACTTCATGGGTCTTCAAAAGAAATTCCTAGATCTTTCCTATCACTTGTACTTATTTGCTCCACGACATGGAATACATATTTTTAAAACAAAATGAGGGTTAGACCTAATGGACTAAGCGAGAAAATCCCTGTCATTTTTAAAACCATTTGCACATATACTATATATATATATATATATATCACCAAAGATAAATACGAATCATAACTCACGCATCGAGTGCTTTTCTTGTCTCCTTTCCATGGCCATATTAGTTGGTTGCAAGCCAACTAATAAATTATCTCCGCCGTACGACAATTACAGCCAACACCGCCGTACGAATATTACAGCCAACACCACCGGTCCTAAGCCCGACCAACACACTCTCATATAGAGTAATACTCATCTAAATATAATATACATCTTCACATATTATATTTCAAACATAAGCATTTAATCACATCATCTATCACATATCCAATACACACATATATGTATTCCAGTTTAAAAACATTTTGAAGTAAAACTCACTTGTTTTGCTTATCACCAAAATTTCTCCAAGCTATTATCAAGTACTTCGATCTTTCAGCACAATTTTACAAAATCTGTAACCACATAAATACAAATATCTCTTTAAAGACTAAAAACTCTAAGATTCACAAAGTCCTCGACTTTTATCGCAACCAACTACTGAAATAACCCCATGTCGCAATACACAACACATATCGCAACCAACTATTGCGACACAGTACCATGTCGCAACCAACTACTGTGATATCTCTTCATATCGCAACTGACCATTGAGATACCAAGAGCTTGTCGCAACTCAAGGTTGCGATATGCATGAATGTCGCAACTCAAGGTTGCGATATCTATGATGTTCATCCATATCTCAGTCCACTGTGTTCATCCTAAACCCAGATTTTTGCAGTTTTACACCATGAATCTTTCTGATATTTTGCAGATATGTTTGAGACTACCGTTAGAACACTAATCCAAACCCAAAATATACATATCCTTCTAAAAATACCAAAACCCACTTCTAACTCATATAAAACTTAATATACATAAAAGTAAGGATTTGTATAGGATAGTTTACCTTTTGATTTCTGGAACTGATTCCTAGTAACCCAGATGAAATATTCAGTCTCCTTCTTCTTCTTTAGCCTTTCCTTCTTCAATTACACACTCTTTTCTCTCTTTTCTCTCTAACCGTGACACACTTACACCTTTTAGATATTTGCTAATTGTGTCAAAAGATGACACCTCTTCCTTCTAATTAGAAGTATGGCGGTGGTGGTGTGTGGTTTAGTTAAGATGACCAAACAAACCCTAGGCTTCACTCATTTGGCAAAATACACCCTTATACTTCTTTATTAAAATTAAAACTTACCCCTTAACTTTTAACTCCATATAATATTAAAATAAAACTTATAAAATTTCCCAAATCTATTTTAACTAAAATACTACTAGCTAAATAGATAAATAATATACCTGGTTTCTACAACATCTCCCCCTTAAAAGAATTCCGTCCCGGAATTCAGTTAAGTGAAAAGATGAGGGCATTTGGCTCTCATTTCCGACTCTGATTCCCAGGTAGCATTCTGACCACTGTGATGTCTCCACTGAACTTTCACTTGTCTGGTTACTTTGTTCCGCAATACTTTAACTTTGTGATCAACTATGGCTTCAGGTTCCTCCACATAATTCAGCTTTTCATCAACTTGTATATCTGGTAGAGACACGGCCTGATCTGGCGTAAGTAAACACTTTCGAAAATTCGATACGTGAAACGCGTTGTGAATCCTGCTTAACTCTGACGGAAGATCCAACCTGTAGGCTACTTCACCGATCATTTCTGTAATTGCAAACGGCCCGATGTACCTTGGACTAAGTTTATCGTGTTTCCCAAAGCGAATAACTCCCTTCCAAGGTGAGACTTTCAACATTACAAAATCTCCAACTTGGAATCTAACGGCTTTCGGCGTCGGTCGACGTAGCTATTCTGTCTGTCTTGAGCCACTTTCAATCGTTCCCAAATCTGAGTAATCTTATCTGCAGTTAACTGAACTATATCTGGTCCCGCTAACTGTTTCTCCCCCACTTCGTTCCAACATAGAGGCGTTCGGCATTTTCTACCATACAGAACTTCAAACGGTGCCGCTTGTATGTTGGAATGTTAACTGTTATTGTAGGAAAATTCGATCAACGGTAAATGTTTATCCTACGATCTCCCAAAGTCAACAATACAGGCCCGAAACATATCTTCTAATGTCTGAATCGTTCGTTCACTCTGACCGTCAGTTTGAGGATGATACGCCGTACTTAGTTTTATATGTGTACCCATTTCTTTTTGAAAACTCCTCCAGAATCTTGAAGTAAAACGACTATCACGATCAGAAATAATCGATATTGGAACTCCATGTCGAGTTACTATTTCATTAATGTACAACTTGGCTAATCGTTCCAACGAATCAGTTTCTTTTATTGGTAAGAAGTGAGCAGACTTTGTCAACCTGTCAACAATCACCCAAATGGCATCAAATCCCTTCGATGTCCTTGGTAGCTTTGTGATGAAATCCGTAGTAATCTGCTCCCATTTCCACATCGGTATTTCTAAACGTTGCAACTGACCAAACGGCTTTTGATGTTCAATCTATACCTTCTTACAAGTAGTGCAATCTTCTATATGTTGAGCAATACTTCTTTTTATTCCCGACCACCAATAAAATTGTTTCAAATCTTTATACATCTTATTCGTACCTGGGTGAATAGAGAATCGAGACTGATGAGCTTCTTGAAGTACCCGGTCATGTAAACCACCCAAACGAGGCACCCAAATTTTATTCCCCAGACACAATAACCCACGATCATCTTTTACAAGAAATGCTGATATCCCCACTAACCGTTCTGATTTCAACTGTTCTTCTTGATAGGCTTCTACTTGACACTTCTGTAATTCAACAAAGATGTTAGGTAGGAGTTCAGCTCGTAGTGAAATAGCTTTTATGGTTCCACTCCTTTCTTGACGACTTAGTGCATCAGCTACCACATTCGCCTTTCCCGGATGATAAAGGATTTCACAATCGTAATCATTCACCCGTTCTAGCCATCTTCTTTGCCTCATATTTAATTCCTTCTGATAAAAAAGATGTTGGAGACTCTTATGATCGGTATAAATTTGACATTTAGAGCCGTAAAGATAATGTTTCCAAATCTTTAGCGCGAATACAACCGCTGCAAGCTCCATGTCGTGTGTAGGATACTGTCTTTCATGATCTTTTAACTGACGAGAAGCATAAACAATAACCTTTCCACGCTGCATAAGTACACATCCCAATCCCAGTTTGGAAGCATCGCTATAGACAACAAAATCATCGGAACCTTCAGGTAATGCTAGTATCGGCGCGCTACAGAGTTTCTCTTTCAATATTAGAAATGCTTCATCCTGTTCTGCTTTCCATTCAAACTTTAGATTATTTCGAGTCAGCTTAGTCAAAGGCGTCGTGATACGAGAGAAGTATTTTATAAACTTTCGATAGTAGCCGGCTAAACCCAGAAAACTTCGTACTTCCGTTGGCGTCCTCGGCGGTTCCCATTTTTCAATTGCTTCTACTTTCATCGGATCAACTTGGATACCTTTCTCGGAAACTACATGCCCTAGAAACTGAACTTCCCGTAGCCAGAATTCACATTTAGAAAATTTAGCATACAACTTCTCTTTCTCCAGCAATTCTAGAATCAAACGAAGATGTTGTGCATGATCCTCTTTGGATAGGGAATAGATAAGGATATCATCGATAAATACAATAACAAATTTATCGAGATATGGCTTACATACTCTGTTCATTAAATCCATAAAAGCAGCTGGAGCGTTCGTCAGTCCGAATGGCATCACCAGGAATTCATAGTGACCGTACCTCGTGCGAAAAGCAGTTTTCAGAATGTCTTCTTCTTTAACTTTCAGCTGATGATAACCAGATCTCAGATAATCTTGGAGAAGTAACAAGCTCCAACTAATTGATCAAAGAGGTCATCGATTCTGAGAAGTGGATACTTGTTCTTGATCGTGCGCTTATTCAGTTCCCGATAATCAATACACATTCTCATCGAGCCATCCTTCTTTTTCACAAACAAGACTGGTGCTCCCCACGGTGAAGAACTAGGTCTGATGAAGCCCTTATCGGAAAGATCTTGCAGTTGCGTCATCATTTCTTTCATCTCTGGTGGCACTAAACGATACGGTGCACGAGCAACAGGAGCGACTCCAGGAAACAGATCTATACCAAACTCTACTTGTCTAACGGACGGAAGACTATTCAAGTCTTCGGGGAAAACTTCTGGAAATTCACTAACAATTGGAATATCTTCCAACTTACTCTTCTCTAGCTTATTATCTATCATATAAGCTAAGTAACTCGGGCAACCTTTACTGACACACTTACGTGCTTTTAACATAGATATTAGGCAAGACTGATGATTTCTATGATCACTATAAATCACTACCGGCCCCTTCTCAGGTAAGACAACATTTATTAACTTCTTATCGCAAACTATGTTAGCTTGATTCTCAGCTAACCAATCCATCCCCACTACCACATCAAATTCGATTAGAGCTATAGGAAACAACTGGATAGGTACTCCACACCCATCTATATTAATCACACAACTATCAAATACTTCTTTAACCGATACCTGATTATCATTTGCAGTATCTACCATTAAAGCATGATCTAACACTTTAGGCTTTAAATGCATGTAGGCAGCAAATGAAGGAGATACGAACGGTCGGTTTACACCGGATTTAAATAACACCTTAGCACGTGTAGAGTTTATTAAAAATGTACCTGTAACCACATCCGGAGTTTCCTCCGCTTCTTGAGCTGTCATCTAAAATGCACAGCCCCTTGCTCTTGGTTGCTCTGGCCGTTGTACTACTGGTCTAACACCCATTGTTCTTCCCGATGTGTCCCCTTGTTGTACTCTTTCCCTCGGACAATCAGACTGAATATGATCCGGAGAATTACATGAGAAACAAAACCGCGTTACTCGACAGTCTTCAGCAACATGTCCGGTCTTCCCACACCTATAACAAACTCGAGGATCATTTGGAGAATTTCCCTGGTGGATACGGTTACACTTCGGACAAGGTCTATCCGCTGGTCGGAAAGGCGGACGGTTATCAAACCTCTGAAACCTAGATTTCTTTGGATCATACTGTTGTCCTTCCCATTTCCTTTTCCCTATACTTTTATCACTAGCGTTTCTCCCTTTATCCTGCTCCACGGTTTCCGCAGCATCTACCGCAGCTGAGAAGGTTTCTGGTCCTTTAGCAATCACCAGACTTCTGACTTCTGAATTCAACCCAAAGATAAATCTTTCAATTTTCATTGCCTCCATGGAAACGTAGTATTCCGTGAAACGAGACTTTTCCAGAAAACGAGCGGTATAGTCCCGAACTGATAAACTTCCTTGCTGCAAGTTCATAAACTCCCCTTCCAATTGCTTAACTGCTGCTTGGGGACTAAATTGTTTTCTGAAAGCTATAACGAATTCTCCCCATGAAAAGGTAGAATATATGTCAGATCCTCCGGAAGAAATAAAAGCTTCCCACCAGTATAGGGCATCGACTTTTAACATTGCAGTCCCATATAGTACTCTATCCTCTTCGGCACACTTACTAGTCTTAAAGATAGCTTCTATCTCCTTCAGCCACCTAATTGCTTTCACCGGGTCTCTATCTCCTGAATAAGTTGGAGGCTTACATCTTAAAAACATTTTATAATCGCACCTTCTTGGTACCGGTATAGCCGTTGGTGTAATGGGCATTTCGTTTTCCAGTTCCGGGTCTGGTGTCTCAACTTTATTGTGATGAGTTCGGTCAAACATGGCTTGTATACTAGCTTGCAGTCTTCCCATTTCGGCTGTCAAGTCATCCCTTGTGACAAACTCTGTACCTCGCTGCTGAATTCTGCCCCCAGTTCGGCCCCCAGTTCTGCCTCCAGTTCGACTCCCATTTCTGCCTCCTCTTTCCCCCGTTCCCACTGGTGGATTCGTTCTATTCGGATTTCCTTTTCCCCGATTCGTTCGTCTAGTGCCACTTTCCATTCTGTAGATTTAAACAAGGTTAATATACACATAAGCACATACCCCATATAACAAGGTATTGCAGTTCAAACATGTACCTGTAAGATCACGATTACACTGGCCAGATGTAATCTGAAATTACCTTACATGATGTTCCTTCTACCTTTTTATATTTAACATCCCATGGTTCTACAATAATAAGGACATCCTACTTCACATGCAGTTTACGTCTAGGTACAGATACAAATACCTAAATCCCTTAAACTAGGGCTCTGATACCATCTGTAACAACCCGATTTCCAAATAATACAAATAACATATATTTCACAACAAAGATACATTATATTGCATTTACGGTCCCTTAGCTTAACAAAATAAGTCTTTCAGTACAAACTTTTACATAACAACTACCGAACATGATAATTACAAAATACTTCATGGGTCTTCAAAAGAAATTCCTAGATCTTTCCTATCACTTATCCTTATTTGCTCCACGACCTGGAATACATATTTTTAAAACAAAATGAGGGTTAGACCTAATGGTCTAAGCGATAAAATCCCTGTCATTTTTAAAACCATTTGCACATATACCATATATATATATATATATATATATATATATCACCAAAGATAAATACCAATCATAACTCACGCATCGAGTGCTTTTCTTGTCTCCTTCCCATGGCCATATTAGTTGGTTGCAAGCCAACTAATAAATTATCTCCGTCGTACGACAATTACAGCCAACACCGTCGTACGAATATTACAGCCAACACCACCGGTCCTAAGCCCGACCAACACACTCTCATATAGAGTAATACTCATCTAAATATAATATACATATTCACATATTATATTTCAAACATAAGCATTTAATCACCTCATCTATCACATATCCAATACACATATATATGTATTCCAGTTTAAAAACATTTTGAAGTAAAACTCACCTGTTTTGCTTATCACCAAAATTTCTCCAAGCTATTATCAAGTACTTCGATCTTTCAGCCCAATTTTACAGAATCCGTAACCACATAAATACAAATATCTCTTTAAAGACTAAAAACTCTAAGATTCACAAAGTCCTCGACTTTTATCGCAACCAACTACTGAAATAACCCCATGTCGCAATACACAACACATATCGCAACCAACTATTGCGACACAGTACCATGTCGCAACCAACTACTGCGATATCTCTTCATATCGCAACTGACCATTGCGATACCAAGAGCTTGTCGCAACTCAAGGTTGCGATATCTATGATGTTCATCCATATCTCAGTCCACTGTGTTCATCCTAAACCCAGATTTTTGCAGTTTTACACCATGAATCTTTCTGATATTTTGCAGATATGTTTAAGACTACCATTAGAACACTATCCAAACCCAAAATATACATATCCTTCTAAAAATACCAAAACCCACTTCTAACTCATATAAAACTTAATATACATAAAAGTAAGGATTTGTATAGGATAGTTTACCTTTTGATTTCTTGAACTGATTCCTAATAACCCAACTGAAATATTCAGTCTCCTTCTTCTTCTTTAGCCTTTCCTTCTTCAATTACACACTATTTTCTCTCTTTTCTCTCTAATCGTAAACTCACACACACTTACACCTTTTAGATATTTGCTAATTGTGTCAAAAGATGACACCTCTTCCTTCTAATTAGAAGTATGGCGGTGGTGGTGTGTGGTTTAGTTAAGATGACCAAACAAACCCTAGGCTTCACCCATTTGGCAAAATACACCCTTATACTTCTATATTAAAATTAAAACTTACCCCTTAACTTCTAACTCCATATAATATTAAAATAAAACTTATAAAATTTCCCAAATCTATTTTAACTAAAATACTACTAGTTAAATAGATAAATAATATACCTGGTTATTACAAATTACGCGAATCATGATTACCCAACGTATTACACCGTCTACAAACTCGTTTAGGCCTCTTGGCACTAGATGTCGCTTTTTCTAATGCTCCAATAAGTCGCTTTCCGGTGCCACAACCTTTGTTTTGAATACCAGATAGGGGTTGGACTTCTGCATTCTCGGGAACTTCGACACCGTAACATTCGCGTAGTGCTTCGGCTTTGTCTGTTGCCGGACAATAAACGTAATTATCAACTTCAAAGTCAACCTTCATCTTGTCTAATGTTTTTGAAAACACAGACAATTTATCCTTCTCATTCCTAAAACGACTAATAAGAACATCGACTTTGGCATAAACTTCATTGATTAGGCGCTCCTTCTCTACGTCAATCTCCCCGTCCCCGTATCGCGCCTTGGCCGCTTGAATCTCAACAGGAACCAAAGATCTAGTCCACCGACGTTCTATTAGATAATCGGGAATTGTAACATGACCGTCATTCAACAAAATCTTGAACATGTGCCGACATATCAACCCGTTGCGTACAAAATAGTTGCATTCACACTCCATCACTTGCGCATCATGGTCATGAAAAACCTACAGTTCAAAATATCACATGATTTTTATTTTTTCATAAAAACAACAAACATAGATTAGTGGTGATGAGAAAAATACTTACAAAATAAGACGTCTTAACAGCAAATTTCTTGTTCTGATGAGTCACGCAAAATCGTTTATTCCCAACACCTTGTGCATAACAGAAATATAATCCCATGCTTATTTCTTTTTGAACCTCAAAAAACACAGTTCGCGTGTAAACCTCTTAAGCATGCTTTTCGATCAACATTGGGGTCACACATCATGGGAATGTATTTCGTGTCACAAACTCCAAGGACCGATGTCTGTTCCGTTGCTTTTCTATCGACCCATCAAAAGCGTGTATAAACTTGACCAAATCATTACGAAATGACGCAAACAGTCGAAAAAAATGCATGCGAGCTCTCGGAACGTGACGTGGTATGCATTAGCCCAGACATTCGGTCGTCCTTATAGTACGCGGGTGTCAGGATCGAATCTTAACAAGACTAATAATACTTAGAATTCAGAATTAAAGAATCTGCGGAAAAGAACTTTAATTCACACAATCAAAGAACAATATATCAGAGAACACAAACTGTTTGTATTCAATGCTTCGACTCACAAGATTACAACCAAACCTCAATCTTGATGAACAGGCTCAATCAAGACGACTTCTACTTCTCTAGAAATAGGGTTCTAAACCTTGAGGTTAATTCTCTCTCAAAACAAAAACGTATTCTTAGACTCTCGTATATCGCATGTATCGTATATTTCCTGTATTCAATAGCTATCTATCAACATCTATTTATACACAATAGTTACAAGATAACTATCAAAAATAAAAGATCTTCTGAATCTTCTTTAAGCATATCTTCATTCATTCCATCTTTATCTCCAAAATCTTCGCATTCCAAACTAATCACATCAGCAGTATTAATCTTCATTCAGCATGAGCAGTACTAATAGAGTTCCAGCAGCATTAATTTGTTCCAGCAGCATTAACTTGATCCAGCAGTACTAACCTTGACAAGCAGTACTAACTTTGCTTCAGCAGCATTAACTTGATCCAGCAGTACTAACCTTGACAAGCAGTACTAACTTTGCTTCAGCAGTACTAACTTCACTCTAGCAGTATTAATTATGCTCTGGCAGTATTAAGATTGTTCTGGCAGTAGTAATCATACTTAGCAAATCTTCAGTTCCCAACAATCTCCCCCTAACTTGACTTTTAGAAAGAGAAGTCAAGTTCTTCAGATGATGATGCTTCCAAAACTTAATCTTGAACACACAAGTCAGGATTCAATCCCAAACTTTGATTTAAGATCCTTCTTACCAGGTATCTTGCCATCTTAGAATCTTTGTTACTCACCAACTTAGTTTTTAGCATTCCTTTCAACCTTGTCATGCTGTGCTCGTATATTTTATCCACCAAATAATACTCATGATATGCATAGTCAAGTGTTATGACATACACACCACAGTTTTCAATAAGCATCCAGTTGGTAACAGTTTGAAATTGCCTTTCTGTGAAATACTTAACTGCTTCTGTATTGAACATTAGACACAAATATTCAAGTACCATTTTGGTGATGGACATTCCATTCTCAGTCAGCATATTTCTATAAAGCTTCATTCCCACCTTGAACATCTCTTCCAAGTCTGATCTAGAGCACATCCTTAAAAGTCTTCCCCATGTAGAACTGACCTCAAACTTCCCATCTGCTCTTTTTACTCTAATGTACTCCTTTCTCTGATCTTTCAAAGTATCCCAGAAGATGATTTCAGGAGCCATAGAAGCTAATGGTTTAACTTTGATAGGACTAGAATCAACCACAGTAATATACATATCACATTGAGTATTTGTTGGTGATTGTACATTGCTTGGTTGACCTGATGGAGTTGCCACTTCTTCTTCAGCAACTTTATGATCAGCTTTCTCTTTCACAACTTCCTCCTTAGCTTCTTCTACACTGGGTTCCACCCTAGGCTTCTTTACAACTTTCTTCTTTGAAGCTATAGACTTTGTTCTTGGTCTTTTGTTTGACATCATCTTGGTTCTTTTGAGTGTTTTAACAGCTTCAAGAATGGTTTCTGCTGCCTTATGTTTTTCAGCAACATTAACCATTTCTGCTGCTTGAATGGTTTCTGCTGCTTTTTGACTAGCAGCATTAACCATTTCTGCTGCTCTTTCTGTTACTGCTTCTTTTAAAATCTTTGATACTGGTGCTTTCACCATCTCAAATACCTCTGCTTCAATCTCAGATTTAGTTACTGTAGATACAGATACTGCTTCCTTCTCACTGTCAGATACTGCTACATCAACAAGACTATGTATAATTTCAGTTACTGCTGCTTCAATCTCATATACTGCAGCATTAACTGTTTCTACTGCTTTTTCTGTGGTTACTGCTGCTGTAAACTCAGATACTACTTCCTTCTCATTTTCTGCAGTTTCAGTTACTGCTGCTTTTTCACTTTCTGCTTCCTTTGCAACTTCTGCAATCTGCTCAGCCTCCCCCTCAACCTTATGCTCATTCTCCCCCTCAACCTTTGCATCCTCCATGTTTAGTTCAGTTTCTAACTCCCCCTTTTTGGAAGCATCAGTGGTTGATCTTCTTCTTCTCAGAACATACTGAGCTTTCTTTCTTCTTTGCAGCAGCTTGGTGATCATCTTCTTATTTTTCTCTATCTTGGTGTGTTGATAAAGAATCACCTTTTTAAGCTCATCAATCTCCTTCTGCTGATTCATGACATCAATGTTGATGTTGGCAATGGTTTCCATCAATTCCTCATAAGTATATCTATCCTCACCCTGTTTAGGAGTGTTTACCTCCGTTAAAGGATCACTGGAAATTTTAGTAGGTGTCTTTTGCCTAGCAAAAGCACTGCCTACTCCCATGGTTTCTTGGCGCCTGGGTCCTCTGAATGTTTTCACATTCTGAATTGCCGTGGGGAAGGTCTTAGTGATGTTACCACTGTCCTTCTCTTTGCTAGCAGAAGTAGTGGCAGCCTTGCAGCCCACATGCTCATCCTTCTCCTTAGAGAGCACCTTCTTGGGGTTGGGAGACACCCCTGTGGTTTCCCTTTCGATATTCTCTAATGGAGAATGCTCCACTAGAGGGCTTAAAGGCTTTGGGCTTTTAGGAGGTACATCAAGGGAAGGAACCTTGTGTACCTTTCTTCTTTCAAACTTCTTGGTGATTTTGGGATTGGGTCTTAAAAGAATGGACTGTGGGATTTCTTTGGTGATGGAAGGTTGGGATTGGCCATCAGTGGGTGTGTCTAATGGGGGCCTCGACCCTGATGCCATACCTTCAGTGGTGTGGGACACAACCATCATTGTAGAGAACAATGGTGTGTCAACTCCTTCCGAGTCCCTAGGAATTCTTCTCATATTTGAGAAAACCTTCCCTTTAAGGGGTTTTGGCACATGTACCTCAGCAGACTGAGGCAAATCCGTCAATTCATGGTTAAGTACTTCTTGGACAAACCTGGGATACATGTAAAATCTCTTTTTGGATTCTAGGTTTGCCACAAGATCATTAAAAATCATTGCTGAAAAATTGAACTTTCTGGCAATGGTTAAGCAGACCAAGGCATAAGCAATGGTACTGCTAAACTCACTCCATCCAGTTGTTTTCTTTGAAATACAGTGCATAAGAGTATGAACAAGAAAACGCCATTGGGTGTAAAATTTTGACTTGAAGAATTTAAAAACGCCAATGGGACCTTCATACCCCATTCTTGGTAAGGTCGAGAAAAGTTCATCATTAGATAGATAGGTTATACCTGAGACATCATCTAAGTGAAGAGTGATGCGAATAACCTCCTCTGTGACCTTCAAGGGTTTGTCACAAACCCTTGTTCGAATGATTTTCTGCCCATCTTCGAAAATAACAGCGGCATTCTCCCAAAATTGCTTTTGATGCTCGATATATATGGTTGGGCACACTGTTAGGGCATGAGAGATGTGTGAGGACTTGAGAAAATCCACAATATCATGAAATCCTGCGGCCTGCTTTGGCTTCTGAAGCATCGCAATCTCATTGTGCTCATCGACAAACTCCATTGTCGTCATTCTTCCTGTGGATTTGGATAGAAAACACAGAGATTCTAGGGAGAAAAGGTTAGAACGAGAGAGAGAAAAATTTAATGCAAAGAGACGTTATGAACTTTGGCGGGCTGAAAGAGTATTTATAGCATTATTAGCCCTGATTTTCTTTAAAAGCAGTATTAACGACTGAGCAGTATTAACTGCAAGGCAGTATTAACTACACAGCAGTATTAACTACTTAGCAGTATTAACGACTGAGCATTATTAACTACACAGCAGTATTAACTACACAAGCAGTATTAACTACTAAGCAGTATTAACTACTAAGCAGTATTAACTACAAAGCAGTATTAACTACAAAGCAGTATTAACTACTAAGCAGTATTAACTACTAAGCAGTATTAACTTCAAAGCAGTATTAACTACTAAGCAGTATTAACTTCAAAGCAGTATTAACTATTAAGCAGTAGTAACTACTAAGCAGTATTAACTATAAAGCAGTATTAACTACAAAGCAGTATTAACTACAAAGCAGTAGTAACTACAAAGCAGTAGTAGAAAAATATGTACTAGCAGTAGTAACTCTGCACTGGCAGTAGTAACTATACTTACACTTTGCAGCACTTGTCCATCTGAGTCATACTGAGGTCTTGAGAAAACTAGTTAGTAACACCAAATATACAAAGAAATACAGGTAAAAAATTAAAGATCATGAACTTATTCAAGGTTGATCAAGCCCACACTTGTTACCAAGAAAGTGAATCTACCCACATCAAAAGCTTTTGTGAATAGATCTGCAAACTGGTCATTGGTATGAACTTTAGCAACTTGAATCAATTTCTTTTCATTACAGTCTCTAATAAAGTGATACCTGATCTCTATGTGCTTTGTTTTTGAGTGCTTGACAGGATTGTTAACAATGCTAATGGCACTGTTGTTGTCAATGAAGATTGGAGTGTGAAGAAATGTTACCCGATAGTCCAACATCTGGTTCTGAATCCATAACACCTGAGAACAACAACTTGCAGCAGCTATATACTCAGCTTCTGTTGTAGATAAGGACACTGTGGTTTGTTTCTTACACTGCCATGATACAAGTCTTGCACCAAAAAACTGACATCCACCTGAAGTAGACTTCCTATCCATGTTAGCTCCACCTAAGTCACTGTCTGAGTATGCAAGCAAGTCAAATGAAGATTCATAAGGATACCAAAGACCTAATCTAGGTTGCCCTCTTAGGTATCTAAAAATTCTTTTGACTGCATGCATGTGTGATTGCTTAGGAGTAACCTGAAATCTGGCACAAACACATACTGGAAACATAATGTCTGGTCTAGAGGTTGTGAGATACATGAGTGATCCAATCATAGATCTGTAATGATGGACATCCACATCCTCCCCCTCAAGATCTGCAGTGATCTGTTTGTGTGTCTCCATTGGTGTGCTTGCTGGTTTTGAGTCTGTTAAACCATACTTGTCCAGGATGTCTTTCACATATTTGGATTGGCTTATGAAAATCCCATCTTTCCTCTGTTTCACCTGAAGCCCAAGGAAGAAAGTAAGTTCTCCCATGGAACTCATCTTGAAGCTCTTGTGCATTAACTCTTCAAACTCGTTACACATGTGATCATTTGTGGATCCAAAGATGATGTCATCCACATAGATCTGAACAAGTAGTGTGCCTTTCTTTCTCCTCTTAATGAACAAGGTCTTGTCAATGACTCCTCTTTCAAAGTCATTTTTCAAGAGATAGGTAGACAGGGTGTCATACCATGCTCTTGGGGCTTGATGTAAACCATAAAGTGCCTTCTTCAGCTTGTACACTCTGTCAGGGTGCAATGGATTCTCAAATCCAGGGGGTTGACAGACATATACTTCTTCATCAATACTTCCATACAGAAAAGCACTTTTTACATCCATTTGGTAGACCTTAAACTTCATGTATGAGGCATAGGCTAGAAATAGCCTAATTGCTTCAATCCTTGCCACTGGAGCAAAGACTTCCTCATAGTCTATGCCCTCTTCCTGAGTATACCCTTGTGCAACCAGCCTTGCTTTGTTTCTGATCACAATTCCTCTGTCATCCTTCTTGTTTCTGAAAATCCACTTGGTGCCAATTGCTCTATGACCTTTTGGAAGGTCCACCAAGTCCCAAACATCCTGTAATTTAAACTGTAGCAGCTCCTCTTGCATTGCTTCTATCCAACTTGGATCTTTCATAGCATCATAAGCCTTTTTGGGCTCAATTTGGGATAGAAAGCAAGCAAGTAAACTGTATTCTGCTGATCTTGTAGCTCTTGAAGTCTGCTTTGATTCCTAGTCATCATTGGAGAAGCAATGTCTCCTATAACCAACTCAGGAGGATGATTTTTCTGAGTTCTTGATGGATGACCAGGTTCCTCAACTAAGTTTCCATCCAGATTTGACTCATTTAAGTCTGGATCTTCTTCAGCTTCTTCAGTTACTTCAGACTCTCTTGAAGTCTGATTTTCCTCTATTCTTCTCTCTTCTTCACTCTGAATGGGTTCAACTTCCTTTTCTGGTTCACAGAAGTCAACAGGATCAATGGTAGGGAGTGGAAATATCACAGACTGAACTCTGTGATCTGATGGTGGTGCATCCCTGTGTCCTGCATTTACATCACTACTGAAACCCAAAGAATTAGTGAGTGAATCAATGTCAAACAGCCAATCAGGACCTGAACCAATAGGATTTGGTGTGTTCTCATTGCATTTGACATTGTCACTTTCTTCAATTATTCTAGAAGAGATATTAAACACTCTGTAAGCCTTACTCTGAGATGAGTAACCAACAAGAAAGCCATCATCTGCTTTGCTATCAAACTTACCTAAGTGAGATTTGGTATTGAGAATTGTACAAGGACACCCAAATGGTTTGAAAAATCCAATAAATGGTTTCTTTTTCAGAAAAAGCTCATAAGGTGTCTTGTTTTTAGGCTTTATTACCAAAACTCTGTTCTGAACATAACAAGCAGTATTAACTGCTTCTGCCCAAAAAGTAGTGGGTAATTTTGAATCAGCTAACAGAGATCTAGCAGCCTCAATCAGTGTCCTATTCCTTCTCTCAGCAACACCATTCTGTTGTGGAGTCCTAGGAGCACTGTATTGTCTCTCAATTCCTTTTTCCTCACAAAAGGTGTTTAGATCAAAGTTTTTAAATTCAGTCCCATTATCTGATCTAATGACTTTCACTTTTTGATTTGATTGGTTTTCAATTCTAAGAATAAAAGATTTGATCAGTCCACTTGTCTCATCTTTAGTTCTCAGAAAATATACCCAAGTAAATCTAGAGTAATCATCAACAATAACTAAACAATATGATTTCTTGCCAATGCTCATGACATTTGTAGGGCCAAACAGATCCATATGCAACAACTGAAGAGGATTTGAGATAGTGTTTATCTCTTTGGACTTAGGAGAAGTTTTGTGTTGTTTGCCTTTGAGACATGCAACACAATGATCATCACATGAATAGACTTTTGATGGTAAACCCCTAACAAGATTATTTTTAACAAGTTTATTCATTGTTTTAAAATTCATGTGACACATCCTTCTGTGCCAAAGTGATGATTCATCTATTGAAGCTTTTGAAACTAAACATTTTAGAGATGAATCAGATGAAACACTTTCTAAATCTAAACAATACACATTATCCTTTCTAGGAGTTCTTAATAGTATCATGTTTTCATCAACTACCTTGAATCCAGGAGCAAGAATAATGCATTCTGAATCAGTAAATAATATACTATGTTTCTTGTCACAGACCTGTGATACACTTAACAGGTTGTATCTCAATTGCTCAACATAGTAAACATCCTCAAATGTCATCTTACCTTTTGACACATCACCTTTACCACTTATCTTACCTCCTTCAGGATTATTCCCAAAAGCAACACGTCCTCCATCAATTCTTTTGAAATTCTTGAGGCATGTCATGTTACCTGTCATGTGCCTGGAGCAACCACTATCAACATGCCAGATGCTCTTCTCCTTGAGCTGTTGGTTGCCCTGCACATAAGATAAATCAATTAGTTTTTATTGGGAACCCAAGCCAAAGTGGTCTTGGGTCTCCCTTGCTCATCAAAGTACTTGCACTGGGTTTTGATGAGATTTTCAAACTTAGGTACTGCAGTACTGGAGAACTTTGTCAATATGATTGGTCTAGCAGCACTAAAACTAGAAGCAATATTAACCTTAGAAGAAGTACTAACAGAGTTAGCAGCACTAACAGAGTTAGCAGCACTAACAGAGTTAGCAGCACTAACAGAGTTAGCAGCACTAACAGAGTTAGCAGCACTAACAGAGTTAGCAGCACTAACACTGCTAGCAGCAGTATTGGCAGTAGTATTGCTTCTAGCAGCACTATCCTTGTCAGCAGTACTATCTGAGGTAGCAGTACTAACATTAGTGCTTTTGAGGACCCACATATTGACACATTCCTTTTCAGTCTGTTTTCTCATGTGGCTTCTGGATTCAGCTTGTTTCTTAGCCACATTATTCCTTGCAGGCTTCCTATAACCAGAAGATTTTTGAAAACTTCTTTGAAAACTTTTCTTTTGGTTAATAGGATTGAAATAACAGTATTTGGCAAGATGATTCAATTTGCCACAAATAAAACAAGGTTTTGGTCTGTTAATCCTTTGCAGATCAACTCCTTGCTTTTGTGCCCACTGGTTATTCCAATTTCTTTGATTTCCCCTTTTTTATCATGTTTTTGGGGCTTATTCTCTTGAGATTTCTTGCAAGAACAATGTTCACAAGTATTAGAGTTCACAACAGTGGTCTGTGTATAATGAACTCCCTTTCCTTTTTCAGATCTTTTCATCTCATTGTTCTTATCCCAGGGACTTCCACCATCCTCATTAGTCTTGATGTAATTCTCTAAGGGAATCTCACCACTGACATTCTTATTCCTTTTCTTAGCCTCTTCTTTTTCAGTTTTATCCTCAACAACAACTTCATCTAATGGATCTATTTTAGTAGCTCCTTCAGGTAAGTCCTTACTATCCATGGTTTCTAACAGATCTGACCTAGGAGGGATGTATGTGTTGTTGTGGGTGGAGGTGTGGCATTGTACCCTAGCCCTGTTTTCATCTTACTGTGAACTTGAGCATTTATTATGGTGTCCATAACTTTAGAAGCTTTTGAAAACTTTTCAACATCAAGTTTTACTTTCTCAAGTTCTCCTCTTAGTTTCTCACACTCTTCTCTGGATTCTCTAAACTGGAACTCTAGACCATCTTTTTCCCACTTCCAGTAGTTTGTATCATAGGAGTGTTGAAGTTCATTGGCTTGAAAAGCCCTAATCTGTTCTTCAAACCTCTCTACAATTAATACATAGTCTTTTCTGTCCTTTTCTAATCTCTTAAGGTCATCACACATTCCCTGATTGTGATCTCTATACCTTTTAACAGTGTCTATACAAGCTTGAGTACAGAGATTAGATTTTACCTCAGTGGGAAGATCTGAAACTTCAGCCATAAGTGCTTGATTTTGGATGGCCTCTTCTGCTTGATCACTCCAATCAAATCCCATTCCTTGTTGAGAGACAAGAGCTTGAATAGAGTTTCTGTTTTGATTGGAGCTTCCAGCCTGAGTTTGTTGATGGCTGTTGTGACATGTTCCACCTCTGCATTCCCTGGCAAAGTGTCCCATCTTGTGACACTTGTAGCATTCAACTTTGGTCTTGTCAAATCCATCACCATCTTCTCTTCTTTGGGAAAAGTTGTTTCTCCCTGTCCTCTTTATGAATCTCTTCACCCTCATAGACAACATAGCCATCTGCCACTTGATATCCATCACTTCAAGATCATCAGCATTAATCTGTTCTAAGTCATCATTAATCAAAGAGGAATTAACATGACTAGAAAATAAGGCTTCTAGTACTGAATCATTGGTCTTTTCCTGATTGACTCCTCCAGCAGCACTAACTGATTCAGGGTTAGCAGTAGAATCAGGTGATGCTGAAAGAAGTGCAACATTGTGTACATATCCAGAGGGCTTCTTTTTGGCTTCAACCTCTGCTTCAAAGACTCTAAGATCATTGTAAAGATCATCAAGCTCTTTATCTTCCAGTTGGTCATTCTGTCTGAAGGACACAGTATACATTGTCCACTCTTCACCTAATGATCTTAAGAACTTTCTGTTAACATCATCAGCCTCCATCTTGACTCCTACTGTGGCTAATTCTCCAATCAGCTTATTAAATCTATCAAAAGTTTGAGTCATAGACTCATTCTTAGTAGAAGTAAAGTTTTCATACTGCTGCTTGAGAATTGCCTTCTGATTCCTCTTGGTGCTTTTGGTGCCAGTGAATCTATTTTCCAATGCATTCCACAGAATCTGAGCATCAGTGCAGTGTTGAAATTGATGCTGATATTCATTGGGGATAGCCAAAAGCAGAGTGCTTAAGGCCTTCATCTCTATTTGTCTGACTTTTCTCTCTGCATCAGTCTTTGGAGGAGGTCTTTTGCCATCTGGTCCAGTTCTTCCTTCAGCACATGGACCATTCTCTATGATATCCCAGATGGAATAATCAGTAAGCAGAATGTACTGCTTGATTCTAATTTTCCACATGTCAAATTCATTGGGTCTGAGCATGGGATCCTTAGAAACAAGAGTACTGTTTGATTCAAAAGAATTGTCCATAATGATTGTAGAATTCTAAGAAACACAGGCTCTGATACCACTTGTCAGGATCGAATCTTAACAAGACTAATAATACTTAGAATTCAGAATTAAAGAATCTGCGGAAAAGAACTTTAATTCACACAATCAAAGAACAATATATCAGAGAACACAAACTGTTTGTATTCAATGCTTCGACTCACAAGATTACAACCAAACCTCAATCTTGATGAACATGCTCAATCAAGACGACTTCTACTTCTCTAGAAATAGGGTTCTAAACCTTGAGGTTAATTCTCTCTCAAAACAAAAACGTATTCTTAGACTCTCGTATATCGCATGTATCGTATATTTCCTGTATTCAATAGCTATCTATCAACATCTATTTATACACAATAGTTACAAGATAACTATCAAAAATAAAAGATCTTCTGAATCTTCTTTAAGCATATCTTCATTCATTCCATCTTTATCTCCAAAATCTTTGCATTCCAAACTAATCACATCAGCAGTATTAATCTTCATTCAGCATGAGCAGTACTAATAGAGTTCCAGCAGCATTAATTTGTTCCAGCAGCATTAACTTGATCCAGCAGTACTAACCTTGACAAGCAGTACTAACTTTGCTTCAGCAGCATTAACTTGATCCAGCAGTACTAACCTTGACAAGCAGTACTAACTTTGCTTCAGCAGTACTAACTTCACTCTAGCAGTATTAATTATGCTCTGGCAGTATTAAGATTGTTCTGGCAGTAGTAATCATACTTAGCAAATCTTCAGTTCCCAACAGCGGGGATCCAGGACTGTCGGATTTCATACATATATTTCAGCCATTCATTGCGATGCAGCGAATAATCTATGATTATCTCATTCCAACCGGTCTCAAATTCATCGGGGGTTACATGACAGTCCCAAATCAACTTGTTAAGACGCATTTTAAACTCATCATTCACATCAGCAGGCAGCGTAACCTAATTAAAATTAGCATAATGAAAAAATGGATAACTATATAAAAAAATATTATAAAAACAGTAACAACTACTAGAACTAGATACCTTATTGGGCACTTTCTTCAAAATGTGCCACATGCAAAGGCGATGCTTAGACTCTGTGAAAACTTCTGGGATGGCTTGTTTCATAGTTGCGCATTGATCGGTTATTACAAATACAGTTTGCTTCCCGTGGGCTTCAATAAACGACCTCAGCACCCATTTAAAATTAACAATGCTCTCATGACTAATCAGTGCAGCCCCCACAACAACCGACCTTTTATGGTTGTCAATTGCTATGAACAATCACAATTCACAGCATGCCTACATAAAAATACAAACAAACTTGTCAATCAAATTAAAAACTGTAAAGATTAAATACACAAATATACCAGTTGGTGCGGTATGTGGCATCGAACGATACTGTGTCTCCAAACTCCTTGAAATTTAACTTCGCAATCTCATCGGCCTATAATATGGTTTGAACTTCACAACCCTCCACTAAGTAATCAAAGAAAAAATCTGGAACTTTAGACCTACGTTTCGCAAGAAAATTGATAAGCATTTGTGCATCTTTGATCCCGACAAATGTCCCCATGTCCCTTATTGCGTTCTCGTAATCAACAGGAGTGGCTCCAACATACTCATATCCACCTTTCATAGCAGCATTGATGGTATGATCCCTAGCACCACCAATACTTGCCGACGCCGCATTATATACGTTCCTATAGTCGGTGTATTGCAATTGCCTTCTTGATTTAGATAGCATTTTATCGTGAAAATCGTATAAATGATGATTGTGCCTTTCTTCAAAATTGTAGACAACAAACACATTGTTCTCCTTCTTTAAACGAAATTTAACGCATGCCTTACAACTGTATCGTTTCACATTTGAATTTCACACTTTACGATCACAACCACTACTATTGTAGTCTATCTTTTTTTTGTCGGGCCAACCCTCACGACTACATAAAAGATACCTAGATAAGATGTCTCTATCCGTATTTTTTTTATTTGACCTCCTAACATCAAACCCTGCAACCTGGGCATAATTCATATACGCAACCTCGGCCTTCTCAATTGAGGGGAATTCACGCCCAACCAGTAACTTGATTTCATCATCAACACGGGGTATCCATTCGTACCACCGGGGGTCACAAACATATCAACCCCATCTAATACGAAATTAACACAACCAATTAACATTAAATAATAATAAAAACTTGAAAACAATAAAAATTATACAACAACCTAATAAAAAAGGTGTACATAGTAATTTTTATTGACACTCCATAATGAAACGGTTGATGTTTCACTGTTTCACTGTTTCACTGTTTCACTGTTTCACTGTTTCACTGTTTCACTGTTTCACTGTTTCACTGTTTCACTGTTTCACTGTTTCACTGTTTCACTGGAAAGTACAAAATGACAAGATGGAACCATAAACCGGATTTCATATGTTTCATTAAAACACAGTTATGAAACATTATGATTTTTCCTTTGCCTCTCTATGGGTTACATGTACAAAACATATGGTATTTCATAAGCATAATACACAGAATAAATTAACACATATAATACAATAAAAACAAAAATAATTAACAAAAAACAAATATTATCTACTGATTCATGTCCACTTTATAAAAAGTTCGGAATGAAGCCTAAAAAAATTTATTCACCATTATGTTTGTTGTCACTAATAGTAATATCTTGAGGTACTAATTCTTCAACGTCTCCCTGCTTTGAACAATCACCTTCGGACTCGATGGATTGATAAGAAGTTTGATCTATTTCACCATTTTCGACAATGAACTCGGCGAAAACAGACGATACAAGGCTATCCATTTCCATGGCAGAAATTAATGAATCATCATCCATATTGAAAAAGAATTAACGATTGCTAAAAAAATTATGAGACAATGAACAAATATGAAATAATCATTGATGAATCAATCGATAATGATGAGATCAAAAACGAGAAAAAACTGATTTTGATTGCATAAAAATCGGGAAACCGAATCTATCCTAAAATAACTACCTACAAATCAAATTTAAAAAAAATGTAAAATTAAATAATAAATCGAAAAGTCATTATTGCCCTTAATCTTGTTTAGCGGCCTAATACTAATCTTACGGTCCAGATTAAGTTTAACTGTTTCATCGTTAGTAGGTGGTTTCATTTGAAGCTCCTTCCCTCTCTCTCTCTCTCTCTCTCTCTCTCTCTCTATATATATATATATATATATATATATATATATATATATATATATATATATATATATAGGCTGGGTATCAAATACAAACCAACTAGTTTGTACAAACTCGTACAAACCATACATATCTTCATGATTTTGTAAATTTGGCTTCATGAATGTATATATATATATTTTGGCTTCATGAATATATAATTTGGCTTCATGAATATATCATTTGGCATTTTTAACTAATTTTTTTACAAAAATACCCTAAAATACCCTTATTTTTGTAAAAAAAATAGTTAAAAATGCCAAATGATATATTCATGAAGCCAAATTATATATTCATGAAGCCAAAATATATATATATACATTCATGAAGCCAAATTTACAAAATCATGAAGCTAGGTATGGTTTGTACGAGTTTGTACAAACTAGTTGGTTTGTACCCGATACCACCCCTATATATATATATATATATATATATATATATATATATATATATATATATATATATATATATATATATATGTGTGTGTGTGTGTGTGTGTGGGAAAGATCAAATGCAAACCACCTTTGGGGCAGTTTGGCAGTTGCTGAATGGTTTGGTGCAAAATGATTAAGTGGTTAAAATGATTAAGAGGCTCTTATGATATATTGCAAAATGAAATATTGTTGTATGGTAATTGTTTAGAATGAAATTAGGGTGCTAAATGATTAAGGGAGACCAAAGATTCAAAATCATTAAGAGGTTTCTAGAACCATTAAGAGGCAGCCTTTTTTTGCCAAGCCTTATTTTCTCAGTCCGATGAAACTTTTTCATTTTTACATAAAAACATAAATATATGAAACAATTTCATCAAGAAAAGAATTATATGAAACAATTTCATCAAGTTAAACAATTTCATAAAACAATTTTATTAGTTTAAACAATGAAATCGATGGTTTGCACGGCTTGCAAAACTAAATTGGTTTGCAAATGAAACTATCCCTGTAAATATATATATAGATAGATAGATATGTAGAATCGGGTTCAAGTGAATATGTCAGGATCGATTCTTAACAAGAATTAAACTTCTTAGAAACAGAATTTAGAGAATCTTGCGGAATAGATGTCAGGATCGATTCTTAACAAGAATTAAACTTCTTAGAAACAGAATTTAGAGAATCTTGCGAAATAGAACTCTAAATCAATAAAGAACAATCAATAGAAATTCAATAAACTGTAAATAGATCAAACAGTTATTACTCACAAGTTTTACACCAAACCTCAATCTTGTTGAACAGGCTCAACAAGACGATTTCTACTTCTCTAGAAATAGGATCTAAGACCTTGAGGTTAATTCACTCTTGAATATCGAATTCTGTATGCTAACTATCTTCTATTTTTCTCATCTTTTTAATAGCTATCTATCAATACTATTTATACAAAAGTAATTACAAGATAACCATAAAAAGTAACTTGATCTTCTGAATCTTCGTTAAGCATATCTTGATCAATTCCTTCTTTGTCTCCAAAAGTATCGCATACCAACTTTATCAACTCAGCAGTATTAATGATGATTTGACTCAGCAGCATTAACAACCTTCAGCAGTATTAATCTTCACAGTCTTCAAGCAGTAGTAACTCAGCTCAGCAGTACTAACCATGTCTAGCAGTAGTAACTTGGACTAGCAGCACTAACTTCAACTAGCAGCAGTAACTTTGCCCAGCAGTAGTAACGAAGAACTGGCAGTAGTAATGAAGACTTAGCAGTACTAACCATCCTTAGCATATCTTCAGTTCCCAACAATCTCCCCCTAACTTGACTTTTAGGAAAAGAAGTCAAGTTCTTCAGATGATGCTTCCAAAACTTAGTCATCATGTACACACAGATTAGGACTTAGGCCTAGACTCTGATTGAGAATCCTCTTTACCAAGAATCTACCCATTGTTGAATCCTTGTTGCAGGTCAGCTTAGTGTGTAGCATTCCCTGCAGCCTCTTCATGCTGTGATTGTATATTTCATCTACAAGATAGTATTCATGAGTTGCAGAGTCAAGGGAGATGACATATACTCCACAGTTTTCATAGAGCATCCAGTTGGTAATGACTTGAAACTGTGTGTTTAACCTATGCTGAACTGCTTCAGGTTTGAACATTTGGCACAAGAATTCAAGTACCATTTTAGAAATTGACATCCCTGGCTCAGTCAGCATGTTTCCATATATCTTCATCCCAACTTTGAACATCTCTTCTAAGTCTGATCTTGAGCAAGTTCTGACAATTTTTCCCCAAGTAGAAAATACTTCAAATTTTCCATCAGCTCTTTTTATCCTAATGAACTCCTTTCTACCATCTTTCAAAGTGTCCCAAAAGATGATTTCAGGAGCCTTAGATGATATTGGTTCAGCCTGAAGTGGAATTGGGTTAGATTCAACACTAGTAATGTACAAGTCACATTGGGCATCCGTTTGTGATTGCACATTGCCTGATTTCCCTGATGGAGTTGCCACTTCTTCTTCAGCAACTTTTCCATCAGATTTCACTGTTTCCTCCTGGGCCTTTTCTGCAGATGACTCCACCCTTGGTTTCTTTTCATTTTTCTTCTTTGTAGTTATGGGCTGGGTTCTTGGTCTTTTCTTGGACATCATCTTGGTTCTTTTAAGAGTTTTGACAGCCTCAGGAGTTGGTTCAGCTGCTTTAAGTTTTTCAGCAGCAATAACCATTTCTGCTGCTATGGCTGTTACTGCTTCTCTTAGTACCTGTAGTGATGCTGCTTCAATACAGTTCTTTACAATCCAGTAAATTTCTTCATCTATTTCAGCTTGAGTTGTAGTTACTGCTTCCTTCTCAGTTTCTGCTGCTTTGACTGTTTGGCCATCAGCAGCATTAACTGTTTCTGCTGCTTGTTCAACCTCAGCAGCATTAACAGTTTCTGCTGCTGTGGTTTCTGCTGCTGTGGTTTCTGCTGCTTTAGTTTCTGCTGCTTTAGTTTCTGCTGTTTTAACACACTCTTCCCCCTTTTCTGTCTCACTGGTCTCCCCCTTAACCTGTGCATAGTCCATTTCCATATCAGTCTCTATGTGAGTAGTCTCCCCCTCAATTTGTGGACCCTTCAGTGTCAGTTCTGCTTCTGACTCTGACTCCCCCTTTTTGGGAGCATCATCAGTTGAGGTTCTCCTTCTTAGCACAAACCTTGCCTTTTTCCTTTTGTTCAGCAACTTGGTGACCATCTTTTTGAGCTTCTCAATTTGAGACTGTTGGTAGGTGACCACAGTCTTAAGTTGCTCAATCTCTTTCTTTTGTGCCATGACATCCAAGTTGATATTCCCTAAGGTTTCCATCAATTCCTCATAGTTATATCTATCCTCACCTTGTTTAGAAGTATTAACCTTCTTTAAAGGATCCTTGGAAGTTTCAGCAGAAGCCTTCTGCCTAGCAGAAGCACTATCTGCCCCCTTGGTTTCTTGGCACCTGGGTCCTCCTAATGATTTCTCATTTAGAGTTGCCATGGGGAAGGTCTTATTTATGTTACCACTGTCCTTCTCTGTGCTAGCAGAAGTAGTGGCAGCCTTAGCACCCATATGGTCATCCTTCTCCTTAGAGACCACCTTCTTGAGGTTGGGAGACACCCCTGTGGTTTCCCTGTTGATATTCTCAATTGGAGAATGCTCCAATTGAGGGCTTAAAGGCGTTGGGCTTTGAGTAGGTACAACAAGGGAAGGAGCCTTGTGCACCTTTCTTCTTTGAAACCTTTTGGTGATTGTGGGAGTGGGCTGTTCAAGAATGGACTGTGGGATGTCTTTTGAGATGGAAGGGTGGGATTGGTCATCAGTGGGTTGATCTAATGAGGGCCTTGATCCTGATGCCATACCTTCAGAGGGGTGGGACACAACCATCATTGTAGAGAACAATGGTGTGTCAACTCCTTCCGAGTCCCTAGGAAGCCTTTTCATATTTGAAAAAACCTTCCCTTTAGGGGATTTGGGTACATATACCTCAGTGAACTGAGGTAAGTCCATCAACTCCTTGTTAAGAACTTCTTGCACAAACCTTGGATACATGAAAAAGGTCTTTTTGGATTCCAAGTTTGATACAAGATCAGTAAAGATCATTGCTGAGAAATTGTACTTTCTGGCAGTGGATAAGCAGACCAAGGCATATGCAATGGGACTGCTGAACTCACTCCATCCAGTAGTTTTCTTGGAAATACAGTGCATCAGGGTATGAACAAGAAATCTCCATTGGTTGAAAAATTTAGACTTGTAGAATTTAAAAACACCAATGGGACCTTCATACCCCATTCTTTGTAAAGTAGAAAAGAGTTCTTCATTGGGAATAGAAGTTATACCTGAAGCATCATTCAGCTGAAGGGAGATGCGAATAACCTCTTCAGTGACTTTCAAGGGTTTATCACAAACCCTTGTTCGAATGGTCTTCTGCCCTTCTTCAACACTAACAGTGGCATTCTCCCAAAATTGTTTTTGATGTTCGATATAGATTGTTGGGCTCACCGTGAGTGCATAGGAAATGTGCGAGGATTTGAGAAAATCGACTATATCGTGGAATCCCGCAGCTTGTTTCGGCTTCTGAAGCATGGCTATTTCATTGTGCTCATCCACGAACTCCATGATGCCTGAGGATTCTTGAAAGAAAAGCACAGAGATTCTGGAGAGTCTAGGTTAGAACGAGAGAGAAGAAGTAAATGCGAAGAGTCGTTATGAACATGGGCGGGCAAACAGGGGTATTTATATGCCCTAGATTATCAGAAGCAGTATTAACTACCTCGCAGTAGTAACCACCGAGCAGTATTAACTGCCAAGCAGTATTAACTGCCAAGCAGTATTAACTACCTAGCAGTATTAACTACCGAGCAGTATTAACTACCGAGCAGTATTAACTACCGAGCAGTATTAACTGCCAAGCAGTATTAACTGCCAAGCAGTATTAACTACCTAGCAGTATTAACTACCGAGCAGTATTAACTACCGAGCAGTATTAACTACCGAGCAGTATTAACTGCCAAGCAGTATTAACTGCCAAGCAGTATTAAATGCACTAGCAGTATTAACTACTGAGCAGTATTAACTACTGAGCAGTATTAACGACCAAGCAGTATTAACTACACTAGCAGTATTAACTGTACTAGCAGTATTAACCGCTGAGCAGTATTAACCACTGAGCAGTAGTAACTGCACAAGCAGTAGTAACTACTAGAACACAGACAGTAGTAACTTCTGTACTGGCAGTAGTAACCACACTTACACTTTTCTTTACTTGGTAATCTGAGGAAAACAGAGGATCCTGAGAAAGAAAGTTAGTAGCACCAAATATATGAAGAAATATAGGTATAAAAACAGAAAGTCAAGAATTTATTCTAGGTTGATCATGCCCACACTTGTTACCAAAAAGGTGAATCTACCCACATCAAAAGCTTTTGTGAATAGATCAGCAAACTGGTCATTTGTATGAACTTTAGCAACCTGAATTAATTTCTTTTCATTGCAATCCCTTATAAAGTGATACCTTATCTCTATATGCTTTGTTTTTGAGTGTTTGACTGGATTATTAACAATGCTAATAGCACTGTTGTTATCAATGAAGATTGGTGTGTGAAGAAAAGTTACCCCATAGTCCAACATCTGATTCTGAATCCATAGAACCTGAGAGCAGCAGCTTGCAGCAGCTATGTACTCAGCTTCTGTGGTAGATAAGGACACTGTGGTTTGTTTCTTACACTGCCAAGATACTAGTCTTGTACCCAAAAACTGACATCCACCTGAAGTAGACTTCCTATCCATGTTGGCTCCTCCCAAATCACTATCTGAATATGCAAGCAAGTCAAAAGAGGATTCATGAGGATACCAGAGACCTAATCTAGGTTGCCCTTTTAAGTATCTGAATATTCTCTTGACAGCATGAAGGTGTGATTGCTTAGGAGAAACCTGAAATCTGGCACAAACACAGACTGAAAACATAATGTCAGGTCTAGAGGCTGTGAGATACATGAGAGATCCAATCATTGATCTGTAATGATGGACATCCACATCCTCCCC
Source organism: Saussurea involucrata (assembly GCA_033807775.1). Lineage (NCBI taxonomy): Eukaryota > Viridiplantae > Streptophyta > Magnoliopsida > Asterales > Asteraceae > Saussurea > Saussurea involucrata. The sequence goes on from CM066313.1 coordinate 83,794,424, forward strand.
CTCAAGATCTGCAGTGATCTGTTTATGTGTTTCCATTGGAGTGCTTGCTGACTTTGAGTCTGATAAACCAAACTTGTCCAGGATGTCTTTCACATACTTGGATTGGCTAATAAAAATTCCATCTTTCCTCTGTTTTACCTGAAGCCCAAGAAAGAATGTAAGTTCTCCCATGGAGCTCATCTTGAAGCTTTTGTGCATCAATTCTTCAAACTCTTTACACATTTGATCATTGGTGGATCCAAAGATGATATCATCCACATAGATTTGAACAAGTAAAGTACCTCTCTTTCTCCTCTTGATGAACAGGGTCTTGTCAATGACTCCTCTTTCAAAGTCATTTATCAAGAGATAGGTAGACAAAGTGTCATACCATGCTCTTGGGGCCTGATGCAAACCATAGAGAGCCTTCTTCAGCTTGTATACTCTGTCAGGGTGCAATGGATTCTCAAATCCAGGGGGTTGACAGACATATACTTCTTCCTCAATGCTTCCATACAGAAATGCACTTTTGACATCCATTTGGTACACTTTGAACTTCATGTATGAGGCATAGGCTAGAAATAACCTGATTGCTTCAATCCTTGCCACAGGAGCAAAGACTTCCTCATAATCTATTCCTTCTTCCTGAGTGTACCCTTGTGCAACCAGTCTAGCTTTGTTTCTGATTACAATCCCTCTGTCATCCTTCTTGTTTCTGAAAATCCACTTGGTGCCAATTGCTCTTTGACCTTTTGGAAGGTCTACCAAGTCCCAAACATCCTGTAATTTGAACTGTAGCAGCTCCTCTTGCATTGCCTCTATCCAGCTTGGGTCTTTCATGGCATCATAAGCCTTTTTGGGCTCAATCTGGGACAGAAAGCAAGTAAGAACAGTGTTAACTGTATTTTGCTGCTCTTGCAACTCTTGGAGTGTGCTTTGCTTTCTAGTCATCATGGGAGATGCAATATCTCCAATTACCAACTCAGGAGGATGATTTTTCTGAGTTCTTGTTTGATGACCAGCTTCCTCTTGTAAGTCCTCATCCAGATTAGACTCATTTAATTCTGGATTTGTTTCTGCTTCTTCAGTCACCTCAGATTCTCGGGAATTTGAACCTGAAGACTGATTTTCCTCTGCTCTCCTCTCTTCTTCATTCTGAATAGGTTCAGTCTCCTCATGGTGTTCACAGAATTCCACAGGATCAATGGAAGGGATTGGAAATATCACAGATTGAATTCTGTGTTCTGATGATGGTGTATCCCTTTGTCCTGCATATACATCACCACTGAAACCCAAAGAATTAGTGAGTGAATCAATGTCAAATAGCCAATTAGGACCTGAACCAATAGGATTTGGTGTGTTCTCATTGCATTTGACATTGTCACTTTCTTCAATTATTCTAGAAGAGGTATTAAAGACTCTGTAGGCCTTACTTTGAGATGAATACCCAACAAGAAAACCATCATCTGCTTTGCTATCAAACTTGCCTAAGTGAGATTTGGTATTGAGAATAGTACAAGGACATCCAAATGGCTTGAAAAATCCAATATATGGTTTCCTTTTATGGAAAAGCTCATAAGGTGTCTTGTTTTTAGGCTTTACAACTAAAACTCTGTTTTGAACATAGCAGGCAGTATTAACTGCTTCTGCCCAAAAAGTAATTGGTAACTTTGAGTCAGCTAACAGAGATCTAGCAGCCTCAATCAGTGTCCTATTCCTTCTCTCAGCAACACCATTTTGTTGTGGAGTCCTAGGAGCACTGTATTGTCTCTCAATTCCTTTTTCTTCACAAAAGGTGTTTAGATCAGAATTTTTAAACTCAGTACCATTATCTGATCTAATGACTTTCACTCTTTGATTTGATTGGTTTTCAATTTTGAGAATGAAAGATTTGATCAGTCCACTTGTCTCATCTTTAGTTCTCAGAAAATATACCCAAGTAAATCTAGAATAATCATCAACAATAACTAAGCAGTATGATTTCTTGCCAATACTCATCACATTGGTAGGACCAAACAGATCCATATGTAACAGTTGAAGAGGATTTGATATAGTGTTTATCTCTTTGGACTTATGAGAAGTTTTGTGTTGTTTGCCTTTGAGACAAGCAACACAATGATCATCACATGAATATACTTTGGATGGCAGACCCCTTACAAGGTTATTCTTAACAAGTTTATTTATTGTTTTAAAGTTCATGTGACACATCCTTCTGTGCCATAGTGATGATTCATCTAAAGAAGCTTTTGAAACTAAACAATTTAGAGATGAATCAGATGAAACACTTTCCAAATCCAAACAATAAACATTATCCTTCCTTGGAGTTCTCAGAAGTATCATGTTTTCATCAACCACTTTGTATCCAGGAGCAAGGATAATACATTCAGAGTCTGTAAACAATATACTATGCTTCTTGTCACAAACCTGTGATACACTTAACAGGTTGTATCTCAATTGTTCAACATAGTATACATCTTCAAAGGTCATCTTACCCTTTGAAACATCACCCTTACCACTTATCTTTCCACCAGCAGGATTATCCCCAAATGCAACATGTCCTCCATCAACCTTTTTGAAATTTTTGAGGCAGGACATGTTACCTGTCATGTGCCTGGAGCAACCACTATCAACATGCCAAATACTCTTCCCCTTGAGCTGTTGGTTGCCCTGCACATCAAGATAAATCAGTTAGTTTTATTTGGAACCCAAGCCGAAGTGGTCTTGGGTCTCCCTTGCTCATCAAAATACTTACACTTGGTTTTGATGAGATTTTTAACTTTTGGTACTGCTGTGCTGGAATACTTTGTCAAAATTATTGGTGTAGCAGCACTTGCAGCAGTACTAATAGTGCTAGCAGTACTAACAGTGCTAGCAGAATTAACCTCAGAAGTACTAACAAAGGTAGCAGTATTAACCGAGTTAACACTGCTAGAAGCAGTATTAACAGAGTTAATACTGCTAGCAGCAGTACTATCTGAAGAAGAAGCACTAAAAGTATTAGCAGCACTAACATTGGACTGAATACTAGCAGTATTAACACTGCTAGCAGCACTAACTTTGGAATGATTACTAGCAGTATTAATATTGCTAGCAGTACTAACTTTGGAATGCTTACTAGCAGTATTAATATTGCTAGCAGCACTAACTTTTGAAGCAGTACTAGCAGTGTTAGCAGTACTAACACTGCTAGCAGCAGTATTGTTTGTAGTGCTTTTTGGAACCCACATGTTATCACATTCCTTTTCAGTTGTTTTCTTTATGTGGTTTTTGGGTTTATCTTGTTTCTTTGCCACATTTTTCTTTGCAGATTTTTTATATCCATCATTCCTTCTGTAACCACCAGGTTTTTGAAACGATCTTTGAGCATTAAACCTTTGGTTAATAGGATTGAAATAACAGTGTTTGGCTAAGTGATTTAGCTTACCACAGATGAAACAAGGTTTTGGCCTGTTGATTCTGTTCAGGTCAACTCCTTGTCTCATAGCCCACTGGTTATTCCAGTTCCTCTGATTTCCCCTCTGATTATCATGTTTTTGGGGCTTGTTCTTTTTGAATTTCCTGCAGGAACACTGTTTACAAGTATTTGAGTTCACAACTTTGGGCTGTGTGTAATGAACTTCCTTTTTCTCTTCAGTCCTTTTGATCTCTGTGTTCTTGACACATGGACTCTCACATTCCTCATCAGAGTCTACTTTGTCAGTCTCATCCTCAACAACTATTTCTTTTTCACAAGGATCTATATCAATCTTTAATTCAGGTTCCTTACTATCCTTGGTCTCTAACAAATCAGACTTAGGAGGTATGTAGTTGTTATTGTAGGGTGGAGGTGTGGCATTGTACCCTATCCCTACTTTCATCTTGTCATGGATTTGTGCTTTAATGATGGTGTCCATGGTTTTAGAAGCACAGGTAAACTTTTCAACATCAAGTTTAACCTTTTTAAGCTCTTCCTTTAACTTTTCATTCTCCTCCCCAGATACTTTCAGCTTAATCTCATACTCATTCTTCTCCCACTTCCAATAGTTAGTATCATAGTGGTGTTGAAGTTCATTAGCTTGAAAAGCTCTAATCTGTTCCTCAAACCTTTCTACAATCCTAACATAATCTTTCACATCTTTCTCTAGCCTCTTAAGGTCATCACACATACCCTGATTGTGATCCCTATATCTTTTAACAGCATCAATGCAAGCTTGAGAACAGAGTTTAGATTGTACCTCAGTGGGGATATCAGACACTTCTGCCATAAGAGCTTGATTCTGACAGGCTTCTTCAGCTTGATCACTCCAATCAAATCCCATTCCTTGTTGAGAAACAAGGGCTTGAGAGGAGCTTCTGTTTTGGTTTCCATTTGGAGTCTGTGATCCTCCACTTCTGCATTCTCTGGCAAAGTGTCCCATCTTGTGACACTTATAGCATTCAACCTTTGACTTGTCAAAGCCTGCACCATCTTCTCTTCTTTGGGAAAAGTTGTTTCTCCCAGTCCTTTTGATGAATTTCTTCACCCTCATTGATAGCATAGCCATCTGCCACTTGATGTCCATCTCTTCCAGATCATCAGCATTGATCTGCTCTAAATCATCATTGATTAGAGAAGAGTGGACATGACTAGAAAAGAATGCTTCTAGTACAGAATCTGTGGTCTTCTCATGATTGGTTCCACTAGCAGAATTAACAGAACCTGCAGTATTAACAGAATCAGGATTAGCAGCAGTATCAGAGGATGAAGATAATAAAGCAGCATTATAAACAAATCCTGATGGCCTTTTCTTGGCTTCAACTTCAGCCTCAAATACTCTGAGATCATTGTAGAGGTCATCTAGCTCTTTGTCCTCCAATTGGTCATTCTGTCTGAATGAGACAGTGTACATGGTCCATTCTTCTCCCAATGATCTAAGGAACTTTCTGTTGACATCATCAGCATCCATGTGTACACCCACAGTTGCTAATTCTCCAATTAACTTGTTAAATCTGTCAAAAGTTTGAGTCATAGACTCATTCTTTGCAGACATAAAGTTTTCATATTGTTGCCTGAGAATAGCCTTTTGATTTCTCTTTGTGCTCTTTGTTCCAGTAAATCTTTTCTCCAGAGCATTCCACAGCATCTGTGCATCTGTGCAGTGTTGGAATTGATGTTGGTACTCATTAGGAATAGCCAAAAGCAGAGTGCTTAAGGCCTTCATCTCTGTTTGTCTTACTTTCTTTTCAGCATCTGTCTTGGGAGGAGGTCTCTTTCCATCTGCTCCTATCTTTCCTTCATTACATGGGCCATTTTCTATAATGTCCCATATTGCATAATCAGTAAGAAGAATGTACTGCTTGATTCTTAGTTTCCACATGTCAAATTCATTGGGTTTGAGCATGGGAACCTTTGAAACAAGAGTACTGTGAGAATCCATTGAGTTGTCCATAATTTCTAAGATACCAACGCTCTGATACCACTTGTCAGGATCGATTCTTAACAAGAATTAAACTTCTTAGAAACAGAATTTAGAGAATCTTGCGAAATAGAACTCTAAATCAATAAAGAACAATCAATAGAAATTCAATAAACTGTATATAGATCAAACAGTTATTACTCACAAGTTTTACACCAAACCTCAATCTTGTTGAACAGGCTCAACAAGACGATTTCTACTTCTCTAGAAATAGGATCTAAGACCTTGAGGTTAATTCACTCTTGAATATCGAATTCTGTATGCTAACTATCTTCTATTTTTCTCATCTTTTTAATAGCTATCTATCAATACTATTTATACAAAAGTAATTACAAGATAACCATAAAAAGTAACTTGATCTTCTGAATCTTCGTTAAGCATATCTTGATCAATTCCTTCTTTGTCTCCAAAAGTATCGCATACCAACTTTATCAACTCAGCAGTATTAATGATGATTTGACTCAGCAGCATTAACAACCTTCAGCAGTATTAATCTTCACAGTCTTCAAGCAGTAGTAACTCAGCTCAGCAGTACTAACCATGTCTAGCAGTAGTAACTTGGACTAGCAGCACTAACTTCAACTAGCAGCAGTAACTTTGCCCAGCAGTAGTAACGAAGAACTGGCAGTAGTAATGAAGACTTAGCAGTACTAACCATCCTTAGCATATCTTCAGTTCCCAACAATAGAACTCTAAATCAATTAAAGAACAATCAATAGAATTCAACACACTATATATATCAAACTGTATTACTCACAAGTTTTATACCAAACCTCAATCTTGTTGAACAGGCTCAACAAGACGACTTCTACTTCTCTAGAAATAGGGTTCTTACACCTTGAGGTTAATTCTCTCTAGAATCGTCTTTTTTATTTTCCCGTATATTCTCATTCTAATAGCTATCAATACTATTTATACAAAAGTAATTACAAGATAACTATCAAAAGTAAATTGATCTTCTGAATCTTCGTTAAACATATCTTGATCAATTCCTTCTTTGTCTCCAAAAGTATCGCATACCAAACTTATCAAGTCAGCAGTATTAACAATGATTTGGCTCAGCAGCATTAACGATGATTTGGCTCAGCAGCATTAACGACCTTCAGCAGTATTAACCTTCACAGTCTTCAAGCAGTAGTAACTCAGCTCAGCAGTACTAACCATGTCTAGCAGTAGTAATTTGGTCTAGCAGTACTAACTTCGTCTAGCAGTAGTAACTTCGTCTAGCAGTAGTAACTTGGTCTAGCAGTACTAACCTTGTCTAGCAGTAGTAACCTTGCCCAGCAGTAGTAACGAAGAACTGGCAGTAGTAAAATTGTCTTGGCAGTACTAACCATACTTAGCATATCTTCAGTTCCCAACAATCTCCCCCTAACTTGACTTTTAGGAAAAGAAGTCAAGTTCTTCAGATGATGCTTCCAAAACCTAATCATACATGCCTAGATTAGGATTCAATCCCAGACTTTGATTGAGAATCCTTTTTACCAAGAATCTACCCATTGCTGAATCCTTGTTGCAGGTCAACTTAGCATGTAGCATTCCTTTCAGCCTCTTCATGCTGTGATTGTATATTTCATCCACCAGATAGTATTCTTGAGTCGCAGAGTCAAGGGAGATGACATATACTCCACAGTTTTCATAGAGCATCCAGTTGGTAATGGCTTGAAACTGTGTGTTTATCCTATGCTGAACCGCTTCAGGTTTGAACATTTGGCACAAGAATTCAAGTACCATTTTAGAGATTGACATCCCTTGCTCAGTCAGCATGTTTTCATATAGTCTCATCCCAACCTTGAACATCTCTTCTAAGTCTGATCTTGAGCAAGTTCTGACAATTTTTCCCCAAGTTGAAAAGACTTCACATTTTCCATCTGCTCTTTTTATCCTAATGAACTCCTTTCTACCATCTTTCAAAGTGTCCCAAAAGATGATTTCAGGAGCCTTAGATGATATTGGTTCAGCCTGAATTGGAATTGGGTTAGAGTCAACACCAGTAATATACAAATCACATTGGGCATCAGTTTGTGATTGTACATTGCTTGATTGCCCTGATGGAGTTGCCACTTCTTCTTCAGCAACTTTTGGATCAGATTTTTCTTTCACTGTTTCCTCCTGGGCCTCTTCTGCAGTTGGCTCCACCCTTGGCTTCTTTTCATTTTTCTTCTTTGAAGTTATGGGCTTGGTTCTTGGTCTTTTCTTTGACATCATCTTGGTTCTTTTAAGAGTTCTAACAGCTTCAGTAGTTGGTTCAGCTGTTTTAAGTTTTTCAGCAGCAATAACCATTTCTGCTGCTATGGCTGTTACTGCTTCTCTTAGAACATGTAATGATGCTGCTTCAACACTGTTCTTCACAATCCAGTATACTTCTTCATCAATTTCAGCTTGAGATGTAGTTACTGCTTCAGTTTTTGCTGCTTTTTCTGTTTGGCCTTCAGCAGCATTAACTGTTTCTGCTGCTTGTTCAAACTCAGCAGCATTAACAGTTTCTGCTGCTGTGGTTTCTGCTGCTGTTGTAGTTTCTGCTTCTTTAACAAGCTCTTCCACCTTTTCTGTCTCCCCCTTATTCTGTGCACTGGACTCCCCCTTAAACTGTGCATTATCCATTTCCATCTCAGTCTCCATGTGAACTGTCTCCCCCTCAACTTGTGGACCCTTCATATTCAGTTCTGCTTCTGATTCTGACTCTGACTCCCCCTTTTTGGGAGCATCATCAGTTGGAATTCTTCTTCTCAGCACAAATCTTGCCCTTTTCTTTCTGTGCAACAACTTGGTGACCATCCTTTTGAGCTTCTCAATTTGAGACTGTTGGTAGGTGACCACAGTCTTCAGTTGCTCAATCTCCTTCTTTTGTGCCATAACATCCAAGTTGACATTTCCAATGGTGTCCATCAATTCATCATAGTTATATCTATCCTCACCTTGTTTAGAAGTGTTTACCTTCTTTAAAGGATCCTTGGAAGGTTTAACAGAAGCCTTCTGCCTAGCAGAAGCACTAACTGCCCCCTTGGTTTCTTGGCACCTGGGTCCTCCTAATGATTTCTCATTTAGAGTTGCCATGGGGAAGGTCTTATTTATGTTACCACTGTCCTTCTCTGTGCTAGCAGAAGTAGTGGCAGCCTTAGCACCCATATGCTCATCCTTCTCCTTAGAGAGCACCTTCTTGGGGTTGGGAGACACCCCTGTGGTTTCCCTGTTGATATTCTCAATTGGAGAATGCTCCAACTGAGGGCTTAAAGGCTTAGGGCTCTGAGTAGGTACATCAAGGGAAGGAACCTTGTGCACCTTTCTTCTTTGAAACTTGTTGGATAAAGCAGGAGTGGGCTTTTGAAGTATGTGCTGAGGGATATTTATAGTGAGTGAAGGTGGGGTTTGGTCATCAGTGGGATGATCTAATGAGGGCCCTGATCCTGATGCCATACCTTCAGAGGGGTGGGACACAACCATCATTGTAGAGAACAATGGTGTGTCAACTCCTTCCGAGTCCCTAGGAAGTCTTTTCATATTTGAAAAAACCTTCCCTTTAGGGGATTTGGGTACATATACCTCAGTAAACTGAGGTAAGTCCATCAATTCCTTGTTAATAACTTCTTGCACAAACCTTGGATACATGTAAAAGCTCTTTTTGGATTCCAAGTTTGATACAAGATCATTAAAGATCATTGCTGAAAAATTGTACTTTCTGGCAGTGGATAAGCAGACCAAGGCATATGCAATGGGACTGCTGAACTCACTCCATCCAGTAGTTTTCTTGGAAATACAGTGCATCAGGGTATGAACAAGAAATCTCCATTGGTTGAAAATTTTTGACTTGTAGAATTTAAAAACACCAATGGGACCTTCATACCCCATTTTTTGTAAAGTCGAATATAAGTCATCAGAAGATAGAGAGGTTATACCTGAGGCATCATCCAAGTGAAGAGAGATGCGAATAACCTCCTCTGTGACTTTCAAGGGTTTATCACAAACCCTTGTTCGAATGGTTTTCTGCCCTTCTTCGAAACTAACAGTGGCATTCTCCCAAAATTGTGTCTGATGTTCGATATAGATGGTTGGGCTAACCGTTAGGGCATAGGAGATGTGCGAGGATTTGAGAAAATCGACGATATCGTGGAATCCCGCAGCTTGTTTCGGTTTCTGAAGCATGGCTATTTCATTGTGCTCATCCACAAACTCCATGATTCCTGAGGATTCTTGAAAGAAAAACACAAAGATTCTGGGGAGACTAGGTTAGAACGAGAGAGAAGAAGTAAAAGCGAAGAGTCGTTATGAACTTTGGCGGGCAAACAGGGGTATTTATATGCCCTAGATTATCAAAAGCAGTATTAACGATATAAGCAGTATTAACTACTGAGCAGTATTAACTGCAAGGCAGTATTAACTACCAAGCAGTATTAACTACCTAGCAGTATTAACTACCGAGCAGTATTAACTACCAAGCAGTATTAACTACCAAGCAGTATTAACTACCTAGCAGTATTAACTACCTAGCAGTATTAACTGCACTAGCAGTATTTACTACTGAGCAGTATTAACTGTGCACTAGCAGTATTAACTACTGAGCAGTATTAACTGCAAAGCAGTATTAACTACACAAGCAATATTAACTGCTGTAACACAGGCAGTAGTAACTCTGCACTAGCAGTAGTAACGCTGCACGGGCAGTAGTAACTACACTTACACTTTTCTGCACTTGGCAACCTGAGGGAAACAGAGGATCCTGAGAAAGAAAGTTAGTAGCACCAAATATATGAAGAAATACAGGTATAAAAACAGAAAGTCATAAATTTATTCTAGGTTGATCATGCCCACACTTGTTACCAAAAAGGTGAATCTACCCACATCAAAAGCTTTTGTGAATAGATCAGCAAACTGGTCATTTGTATGAACTTTAGCAACCTGAATTAATTTCTTTTCATTGCAATCTCTTATAAAGTGATACCTTATCTCTATATGCTTTGTTTTTGAGTGTTTGACTGGATTATTAACAATGCTAATAGAACTGTTGTTATCAATGAAGATTGGAGTGTGAAGAAATGTTACCCCATAGTCCAACATCTGATTCTGAATCCATAGAACCTGAGAGCAGCAGCTTGCAGCAGCTATGTACTCAGCCTCTGTGGTAGATAAGGACACTGTGGTTTGTTTCTTACACTGCCAAGATACTAGTCTTGTACCCAAAAACTGACATCCACCTGAAGTAGACTTCCTATCCATGTTGGCTCCACCCAAATCACTATCTGAATATGCAAACAAGTCAAAAGAGGATTCATGAGGATACCAGAGACCTAATCTAGGTTGCCCTTTTAAGTATCTGAATATTCTCTTGACAGCATGAAGGTGTGATTGCTTAGGAGAAACCTGAAATCTGGCACAAACACAGACCGAAAACATAATATCTGGTCTAGAGGCTGTGAGATACATGAGAGATCCAATCATTGATCTGTAATGATGGACATCCACATCCTCCCCCTCAAGATCTGCAGTGATCTGTTTATGTGTTTCCATTGGAGTGCTTGCTGGCTTTGAGTCTGATAAACCAAACTTGTCCAGGATGTCTTTCACATACTTGGATTGGCTAATAAAAATCCCATCTTTCCTCTGTTTTACCTGAAGCCCAAGAAAGAATGTAAGTTCTCCCATGGAACTCATCTTGAAGCTTTTGTGCATCAATTCTTCAAACTCTTTACACATTTGATCATTGGTGGATCCAAAGATGATGTCATCCACATAGATCTGAACAAGTAAAGTACCTCTCTTTCTCCTCTTGATAAACAGGGTCTTGTCAATTATTCCTCTTTCAAAGTCATTTTTCAAGAGATAGGTAGACAGAGTGTCATACCATGCTCTTCGGGCTTGATGCAAACCATAGAGAGCCTTCTTCAGCTTGTATACTCTGTCAGGGTGCAATGGATTCTCAAATCCAGGGGGTTGACAGACATATACTTCTTCCTCAATACTTCCATACAGAAATGCACTTTTGACATCCATTTGGTACACTTTGAACTTCATGTATGAGGCATAGGCTAGAAATAACCTGATTGCTTCAATCCTTGCCACAGGAGCAAAGACTTCCTCATAATCTATTCCTTCTTCCTGAGTGTACCCTTGTGCAACCAGTCTAGCTTTGTTTCTGATCACAATCACTCTGTCATCCTTCTTGTTCCTAAAAATCCACTTGGTGCCAATTGCTCTATGACCTTTTGGAAGGTCTACCAAGTCCCAAACATCCTGTAATTTGAACTGTAGCAGCTCCTCTTGCATTGCCTCTATCCAGCTTGGGTCTTTCATAGCATCATAAGCCTTTTTGGGCTCAATCTGGGACAGAAAGCAAGTAAGAACAGTGTTAACTGTATTTTGCTGCTCTTGCAACTCTTGGAGTCTGCTTTGCTTTCTAGTCATCATGGGAGATGCAATATCTCCAATCACCAACTCAGGAGGATGATTTTTCTGAGTTCTTGTTGGATGACCAGCTTCCTCTTGTATGTTCTCATCCAGATTTGACTCATTTAATTCTGGATTTGTTTCTGCTTCTTCAGTCACCTCAGATTCTCTGGAATTTGGACCTGAAGATTGATTTTCTTCTGCTCTCCTCTCTTCTTCATTCTGAATAGGTTCAGTCTCCTCATGGTGTTCACAGAATTCAACAGGATCAATGGAAGGGATTGGAAATATCACAGATTGAATTCTGTGTTCTGATGTTGGTGTATCCCTTTGTCCTGCATATACATCACTACTGAAACCCAAAGAATTAGTGAGTGAATCAATGTCAAATAGCCAATTAGGACCTGAACCAATAGGATTTGGTGTGTTCTCATTGCATTTGACATTGTCACTTTCTTCAATTATTCTAGAAGAGGTATTAAAGACTCTGTAGGCCTTACTTTGAGATGAATACCCAACAAGAAAACCATCATCTGCTTTGCTATCAAACTTGTCTAAGTGAGATTTGGTATTGAGAATAGTACAAGGACATCCAAATGGTTTGAAAAATCCAATATATGGTTTCCTTTTATGGAAAAGCTCATAAGGTGTCTTGTTTTTAGGCTTTACAACTAAAACTCTGTTTTGAACATAGCAGGCAGTATTAACTGCTTCTGCCCAAAAAGTAATTGGTAACTTTGAATCAGCTAACAAAGATCTAGCAGCCTCAATCAATGTCCTATTCCTTCTCTCAGCAACACCATTTTGTTGTGGAGTCCTAGGAGCACTGTATTGTCTATCAATTCCTTTTTCTTCACAAAAGGTGTTTAGATCAAAATTTTTAAACTCAGTTCCATTATCTGATCTAATGACTTTCACTCTTTGATTTGATTGGTTTTCAATTTTGAGAATAAAAGATTTGATCAGTCCACTTGTCTCATCTTTAGTTCTCAGAAAATATACCCAAGTAAATCTACAATAATCATCAACAATAACTAAGCAGTATGATTTCTTGCCAATACTCATCACATTGGTAGGACCAAACAGATCCATATGTAACAGTTGAAGAGGATTTGAGATAGTGTTTATCTCTTTGGTCTTATGAGAAGTTTTGTGTTGTTTGCCTTTGAGACAAGCAACACAATGATCATCACATGAATAGACTTTGGATGGCAAACCCCTTACAAGGTTATTCTTAACAAGTTTATTCATTGTTTTAAAGTTCATGTGACACATCCTTCTGTGCCAAAGTGATGATTCATCCAAAGAAGCTTTTGAAACTAAACAATTTAGGGATGAATCAGATGATACACTTTCCAAATCTAAACAATAAACATTATCCTTCCTAGGAGTTCTCAGAAGTATCATGTTTTCATCAACCACTTTGTATCCAGGAGCAAGGATAATACATTCAGAATCAGTAAACAATATGCTATGCTTCTTGTCACAAACCTGTGATACACTTAACAAGTTGTATCTCAATTGTTCAACATAGTACACATCTTCAAAGGTCATCTTACCCTTTGAAACATCACCCTTACCACTTATCTTTCCACCAGCAGGATTATCCCCAAATGCAACATGTCCTCCATCAATCTTTTTGAAATTTTTGAGGCAGGCCATGTTACTTGTCATGTGCCTGGAGCAACCACTATCAACATGCCAAATGCTCTTCCCCTTGAGCTGTTGGTTGCCCTGCACATCAAGATAAATCAGTTAGTTTTATTGGGAACCCAAGCCGAAGTGGTCTTGGGTCTCCCTTGCTCATCAAAGTACTTGCACTTGGTTTTGATGAGATTTTCAAATTTAGGTACTGCAGTACTGGAGTACTTTGTCAAAATTATTGGTGTAGCAGCACTAGCAGCAGTATTAACCTCAGAAGTACTAACAGTGCTAGCAATACTAATACTGGGAGCAGCAGTATTGTTAGCAGCAGTATTAACAGAGTTAACACTGCTAGAAGCAGTATTAACAGAGTTAATACTGCTAGCAGCAGTACTATCTGAAGAAGAAGCACTAAAAGTATTAGCAGCACTAACATTGGACTGATTACTAGCAGTATTAACACTGCTAGCAGCACTAACTTTGGAATGATTACTAGCAGTATTAACACTGCTAGCAGCACTAACTTTTGAAGCAGTACTAACAGTGTTAGCAGTACTAACACTGCTAGCAGCAGTATTGTTTTTAGTGCTTTTTGGAACCCACATAGTATCACATTCCTTTTCAGTCGTTTTCTTTATGTGGCTTTTGGGTTTATCTTGTTTCTTTGCCACATTTTTCTTTGCAGACTTTTTATAGCCACCATTCTTTCTGTAACCACCAGGTTTTTGAAAAGATCTTTGAGCATTAAACCTTTGGTTAACAGGATTGAAATAACAGTGTTTGGCTAAATGATTTAGCTTACCACAGATGAAACAAGGTTTTGGCCTGTTGATTCTGTTCAGATCAACTCCTTGTCTCATAGCCCACTGGTTATTCCAGTTCCTTTGATTTCCCCTCTGATTATCATGTTTTTGGGGCTTGTTCTCTTTAGATTTCCTGCAGGAACACTGTTTACAAGTATTAGAGTTCACAACTTTGGGCTGTGTGGAATGAACTCCCTTTTCCTTTTCAGTCCTTTTGATCTCAGTGTTCTTATCACATGGACTTTCAGATTCCTCATCAGAGTCTACTTTGTCAGTCTCATTCTCAACAACTACTGTTTCTTCACAAGGATCTATATTAATCTTTAATTCAGGATCCTTCCTATCCTTGGTCTCTAACAAATCAGACTTAGGAGGTATGTAGTTGTTATTGTAGGGTGGAGGTGTGGCATTGTACCCTATCCCTACTTTCATCTTGTCATGGATTTGAGCCTTAATGATGGTATCCATGGTTTTAGAAGCACAGGTAAACTTTTCAACATCAAGTTTAACCTTCTTAAGCTCTTCTTTTAATTTCTCATTCTCCTCCCCAGACACTTTCAGCTTAATTTCATACTCATTCTTCTCCCACTTCCAATAGTTAGTATCATAGTGGTGTTGAAGTTCATTGGCTTGAAAAGCTCTAATCTGTTCCTCAAACCTTTCTACAATCCTAACATAATCTTTCACATCTTTCTCTAGCCTCTTAAGGTTATCACACATACCCTGATTGTGATCCCTATATCTTTTAACAGCATCAATGCAAGCTTGAGAACAGAGTTTAGATTGTACCTCAGTGGGAATATCAGATACTTCTGCCATAAGAGCTTGATTCTGACAGGCTTCCTCAGCTTGATCACTCCAATCAAATCCCATTCCTTGTTGAGAAACAAGGGCTTGAGAGGAGCTTCTGTTTTGGTTTCCATTTGGAGCCTGTTGATGTGATCCTCCACTTCTGCATTCTCTGGCAAAGTGTCCCATCTTGTGACACTTATAACACTCAACCTTGGACTTGTCAAAGCCTGCACCATCTTCTCTTCTCTGGGAAAAGTTGTTTCTCCCAGTCCTTTTGATGAATTTCTTCACCCTCATTGATAGCATAGCCATCTGCCACTTGATGT
The DNA here is from genome assembly GCA_033807775.1 of Saussurea involucrata. NCBI lineage: Eukaryota > Viridiplantae > Streptophyta > Magnoliopsida > Asterales > Asteraceae > Saussurea > Saussurea involucrata. The sequence goes on from CM066313.1 coordinate 83,809,784, forward strand.
CCATCTCTTCCAGATCATCAGCATTAATCTGCTCTAAATCATCATTGATTAGAGAAGAGTGAACATGACTAGAAAAGAATGCTTCTAGTACAGAATCTGTAGTCTTCTCTTGATTAGTTCCACCAGCAGCATTAACAGAACCTGCAGTATTAACAGAATCAGGATTAGCAGCATTATCAGAGGATGAAGATAATAAAGCAGCATTATAAACAAATCCAGATGGCCTTTTCTTGGCTTCAACTTCAGCCTCAAATACTCTCAGATCATTGTAGAGGTCATCTAGCTCTTTGTCCTCCAATTGGTCATTCTGTCTGAATGAGACTGTGTACATGGTCCATTCTTCTCCCAATGATCTAAGGAACTTTCTATTGACATCATCAGCATCCATGTGTACACCCACAGTTGCTAATTCTCCAATCAACTTGTTAAATCTGTCAAAAGTTTGAGTCATAGACTCATTCTTTGCAGACATGAAGTTCTCATATTGTTGCCTGAGAATAGCCTTTTGATTTCTCTTTGTGCTCTTTGTGCCAGTAAATCTTTTCTCCAGAGCATTCCACAACATCTGTGCATCTGTGCAGTGTTGGAATTGATGTTGGTACTCATTAGGAATAGCCAAAAGCAGAGTGCTTAAGGCCTTCATCTCTGTTTGTCTGACTTTCTTTTCAGCATCTGTCTTGGGAGGAGGTCTCTTTCCATCTGCTCCAATCTTTCCTTCATTACATGGGCCATTTTCTATGATGTCCCATATTGCATAATCAGTAAGAAGAATGTACTGCTTGATTCTCAGTTTCCACATGTCAAATTCATTGGGTTTGAGCATGGGAACCTTTGAAACAAGAGTACTGTGAGAATCCATTGAATTGTCCATAGCTTCTAAGATACCAATGCTTTGATACCACTTGTCAGGATCGATTCTTAACAAGAATTAAACTTCTTAGAAACAGAATTTAGAGAATCTTGCGGAATAGAACTCTAAATCAATTAAAGAACAATCAATAGAATTCAACACACTATATATATCAAACTGTATTACTCACAAGTTTTACACCAAACCTCAATCTTGTTGAACAGGCTCAACAAGACGACTTCTACTTCTCTAGAAATAGGGTTCTTACACCTTGAGGTTAATTCTCTCTAGAATCGTCTTTTTTATTTTCCCGTATATTCTCATTCTAATAGCTATCAATACTATTTATACAAAAGTAATTACAAGATAACTATCAAAAGTAAATTGATCTTCTGAATCTTCGTTAAACATATCTTGATCAATTCCTTCTTTGTCTCCAAAAGTATCGCATACCAAACTTATCAAGTCAGCAGTATTAACAATGATTTGGCTCAGCAGCATTAACGATGATTTGGCTCAGCAGCATTAACGACCTTCAGCAGTATTAACCTTCACAGTCTTCAAGCAGTAGTAACTCAGCTCAGCAGTACTAACCATGTCTAGCAGTAGTAATTTGGTCTAGCAGTACTAACTTCGTCTAGCAGTAGTAACTTCGTCTAGCAGTAGTAACTTGGTCTAGCAGTACTAACCTTGTCTAGCAGTAGTAACCTTGCCCAGCAGTAGTAACGAAGAACTGGCAGTAGTAAAATTGTCTTGGCAGTACTAACCATACTTAGCATATCTTTAGTTCCCAACAGAATAGTTATTAAATAAGAGAACAAAATAATGGTCAAATCACATATGATTTTATATTAAAATCATGGGTAATTCTCATGACCAGATGTCGCGGGCCAAGTCGCATGCACACCCTTGCATTGACCGTCTTTCGTATTCGCATATGATTTCATTGCAAAATCATTGTTCTCTTATTTTGTCTTTGTCTCTCTCTCTCTCTCTCTCTCTCTCTATATATATATATATATATATATATATATATATATACTCATTTACAAACCCATTAAATTGTGTGGAAAATAGTCTATTTTACAAAATTGTTTTATTTGTGGAAAAAATATTCTAATTTATAAAATTGTTTTCTATGTGGAAAAAACAGTCTTGAACGTTTCACATGTGAAACAACACTACATAAGCATTGTAATTTCAAACGTGTTGTTTTATATTTGAAATAACGCATGAAAACTAGTATGTAAGTTTGTACAAATTATTGGAGTTGTAAAAAATAGGAACTCTCTCTCTCACACACACTCTCTCTCTATATATATACACACACACACACATAACAAAATATATACGCGAACCCAATATATTTTCGTAAGACCCGTGAGACAACATTTTTACAATTGAAACTTCACAACAAAACATTGTTAACTTAAAGAAAATCCAAACCTTCACGGAAAAAACACTTTGAAGGTTAATTTCACAGTATTTTGCTGTGAACTTTCAAGTGTACAATCTGGTCTCACGGGTCTCACGAAAATAGTTTTTTTCACATGATTCCAAGTCTTAACCCCTATACATACATACATACATACATACATACATACATACATACATACATACATACATACATATATATATATATAGACTTGAGATCATGTGAGACCAAACCATTTTCGTGAGACTCGTGAGACAAAAAAAAATAACACTAAACCTTCACAGTAAATGACTGTGAAAGTATTGTGAAGGTAAAACTTCGTAGTGTTTTTGTTGTGAAGGTTCGCTTTTTTGCTTACCTTCATAATGAATCGGTGTGAAGTTTTTAGTGTTATTTTATGGTCTCACAGTCTCACGAAAACAGGTTTGTCTCACGTGAACCCTATATATATATATATATATATCACAACTCTAACTTCTAATATTTTATTCAAAGATAAATTATAGATATTTTTTAACAACAAATTGCATTAAATTCCATCCTTATTTTTCTGTGCTCAACTAACAACTAATGAAATTGAAGTGTATTTTCGTAATCTCATTACATATTACAGAGATCTCACTTGACAACTATAAATTGGGCATATAGGATTCTTCCGGTTCACAACACAAACACGGAGATAATAGATATGGCGAATAGTAGTTTGTTCAAATGTGTCTTTTTAATCACATTGGTGCTCAACACTTGTGATCTTATGTTTGTTACTGCAATACCAGAAACTGAAGTTCAAAATTTGGCTCCAAGCGGTTTAGGAAATTTGACGGAAAACGCAAATTATGTCCCAAATTTTCGACGACGCTGTAAAGCTATAGAAGATTGTATAAGTCTCATGTGTCCACCCGGGTATTCTCCGGCTTGCGTCCATGGATGGTGCGAATGTGTGAGATCGTTACCTCTGTTATAGGAATCGTATTATGTAAATAATCTATGTTGTTTTCTAAATAATAATATGACATAACTTAATTACTTTTTAAATATATATATATATATATATATATATATATATATATATAAAAACAAAGAAGAAACAAATATACATAGTAAAAATTAAACAAATGATGTATGTGTATGATATATTTGTTGGTGTGTTTATCGTTTTATATCTATTAGATTCGGGAAGAATCGATCTCATGTGATCGATTCATTGGATGTTGAATTTTGATATTTTACTTCAATTAACGACAACCCATCAAATCCAACCCAATTCAATTGCATCGATTATACAAGGAAAAGTTTAAAAAACCCAATAAACTATTCCATTTTGAATGATTAAGTCCTTAAACTATTCCATTGAAACCCCTCACAAACAACAGTATCACTTGCCGTCGTTCCATCGCTGTCCGTTCTCCATATCACCTATCAAACTGTTGACTCCGGTGTTTGCGTGAGGTTTGAATGGCGTATAGTTTGGGAATGGTAAAATTGATTTAGTTTCTTTTTTCACTTTAAAACATCTTTAGTCAGTTACAGACCATTTTTAAATGTTCGGTGATTTATATTTTTAAGAAAAATGTTCAAGGAGGTGATCATTCAAAATGAGAAAGTTTAATGGTTTTTTCATCCAAAAAATAGTTTAGGAACTTAATAATTCAAATGAGAAAGTTTAATGGTTTTTTCATTCAAAGTAGTTTAGGGACTTAACCATACAAAATGAGATAATTCGTTACTTCTTTCTTTTTTTAATAAGGGTAGCTTTGTCAGTTTATTTTTTCATATAATTAATCGTCTCTCACGAGATTTTGTAACTGATTTAATTTGATTTTTAATATTTGGGTTTGTTAATGTTTTTGGAAATGAGCGGCTTAATCTATTTTTCATCTTTCATCGTCAAACATATAATGAAACTGATTTCTGTAAGAAAGTAGCGCTGATAAAACATATTTTTAATGTTTCATGAATACAGAAACATATGGTCTAAGGAAACAAATTTCATATACTATAAAATATGTAATTCCCAGATTACCCCTGAATGAGCTATTATATTTAGAAATAAATAAATAAAATATAATTTAAACAAATTTCATATACTAGATAAAACGTTAAAGTAACCAAAATGGGGTAATCAACTAACACAAAAACACATAGTAACTGTTATCACAACAATTAAAATAATTGTGTGGCCTATGCTCAGAGTTGGCATCGAGGTATCTCTGATAGGACTTCCAGTTATCACTGAAGTAAAATATTAAAAATTACTTCTCAAACTATTCCGGCAATATCACAAAGATATGCAATGGGAATCACAAAGACTCGTGCATGTGTGAAAGAATAAATTAAATCTGTTTTGTCTCAAAAATTGATTTAACTTGGGACTCAAGTTAAAATCAATAGACAAAGTGAATAGAATATGTCAGATAATAATTGAAGTATGAAGATGAAATGACGAACTATGATAACAAATTGGAATTCAAACGAGTGTATTTCCACCGAAGAATCAACAAAATATGTGAGACACGGAAATAACTAAATCAAGAAAATATAACACGTGGCAATTCTGGAATTTAAAATCGGAGAAAAACAAACACAAGTAAGTTTTTGAGGATGAATTACCACAGTTCTTTGTATTCACAAAAAAATCATGTATGTGGCAAATACCTTATACTCCCCCTAAAAAATAGCATAATTTTTTAATGCAGTCATGGGAATGGAATATTCCGAATTATCTCGCACATGACATCCCTGCAAAACAGATCATAATGACTTTGGTATCCATGCTTTGATGGATCCTTGATGGTTAAATGCCTTAACTTTAAGATGGGGATTGGGAATACTATAAGTACCATACCAGTTATTGACATACCTTGGATGCACAAAGTCACTCTTTCCACAATAAGTGCAGCAGAGCTTTGCTTGGTTTAAGCTGATCAATTTAGCTATAGGGTAAACATGAGCAGGTGAACTAGTCTTGGAAACAAATGACTTTGTATCAACTACAGGAGACTTATGAGACTTGTTTCCATCACTGTCTTATGTAGTTGATTTCTTTCTCCAAACCATTTTTACTCTTCTAAAAACTTGATTATATGAAGAATCATTAAGCTCACTGTCAGATGAACTAGAGTAGTAAGATTGTCTTTTGTGAGAATTACCGGTTTTCGAGCGTTTCTTTGACCGTCTTTTCAACTTAGATTTTGACGATTTTGGTTGAGAAACGTTTTTGGGGGCAGAAGTGGAACACTCCCCTCTTGAAAATTAACCGGTGTGGGCATTTTGTCCAAAAATTGAAGATGACTTGCAAGCTTTGGAGCAAAGGAGATCTTAGAAATATTATTATCTTGACAAGCTGAGGAATTCATGAACTCAGAATATCGGTGAGCAGAGTCAAGTGGATTTGGACAGTCTGAGTCGGATGAGGAACAGTTAAAGGAATCATCTGCAAAAGGATTGTTGAAATCAGGGAAAAGATTCCTTTGAACTGATTCGGATTGAGCCGCTTTACCTTTATTTGGTGAAAACAAAGGATTGTCATCTGTGTCAAAGGACACTCCTAAGAAAACTTTACACGAGGAGTTATCCGAATTAGTAGGAGATGGGTCAACCGAGATGGTGTCCGAAGAGATAGGCTTCATCGGGGTATCCTCAGGACATCCTTTGGCCATCTTTGTTGTTAAAAGTTTTGTCGCCAGGGCAGACAGTTTGAAGTATAATTTGGCATTCTCGGTCTTATAACTCGTCCTTTCAAATTCGGATAATGACTCAGTTTTATTCTTTTTGAGCTCATTGATGGTAGATAAGAGTACAGTTCTTTCGGTTTCAAAAATAATCTTATATCTTAAAATTGATTCTTCAAGTTTAAAAATTATGTTTTCCAAAATCAGAGGTGGAACGTAACGTTTGAACTCTGAGTTGGCATGAGAATCATCATCTGGTGTTGCTTGAACCGAAACCGGAGTTTCCACAGTTTTGCCAACAGAATAGATGTCAAAATAATCATTCGAGAGATGAGGTGTTTTGTTTTTCAGATATGAAGCATTAAGAGTTTCATACATGAAAGGAACTTGTACATTAATGTTTTTCTTAGGTGACTCATCTTCCGATTTATGATCAACATTTTCTGGCTTTACCCCAACTTTTGGTAGTGGGATTCCTATTTTTCGTTTAAGGTCTTCCTTTTCCTCATCCTCCTGAGACGGTTTAGTCCACTTGATCTTATACTCAGGGTATGTCTTATCTAGTCCCAAATAGTTGAACTCATAAAGGGTTGGAACCTTAGATAAGATTTTCTTAAGGTGACACGGATTATCATATCCGAGTCCCCAAAGAGCGTTATAATACTTGAATTCCTTCGGTTTGTCCAAGTGAATCGTTTGGTCTGTTTGACCTCGCTTGTAAAGTTTGGATTCAAGATCCTTAAGCTTGTTAGTCAAATTATCATTTTCTTTTTGAACGGTTAAGCGAAGATTGACAATCTTAGTATTCTTTTCCTGAGACTTACTAAGCTTTTCGGTGATTTCAGATACTTGTGTTTCTAGGGATTCGGCTCTTTTTGAAATGGATGAGCATTCAGATTGATAGTTTTCTATAACACACTTATGTTCAGCCCTTTCAATCGCTATCTTGCCTATAGTGTCGTATTTGATTTTAGCATCGACTTCTAGCTTAGTGATTTGGGTTTCTAAATGAGAAACTTTTTCTTTGAGCTCAGAGTAAGTTGGATAAGACATTGTTACTTGAAAGAAATGATCGTGAGACAAATCAAGATATCGATCTAAAAACAGACAGTGTGTCACATAATACACAATTGTCCCCCTTGGGCGACTTAGCACAGGGGTCCAGCTAAACCCTAAAAAAATTAAAACTGAAGGGTCTGAACACTCCCGAATTTGTGATCCGGGGGTGGTTTCCGGAGTGGAGATCCGGAATTAAGTGATCCGGTATGCAAGAACCGGAATTGGTGAGATCCGGAATCAAAGTTCTGGAAAAATGGACAAGAACCGGAAATAAGAGATCCGGAATCAAGGGATCCAGAATCAAGTCTAAGGGATCCGGAATTAAGTGCTAAGGGATCCAGAATTGATTATCGGAACAAGGGTCCGGATCCGGAGGTATATTCCGGAAGATTGAAATCCGGAACTTGAGAGAACCAGAATTAAGCAACATGATCCAGAATTATGAGTGTGGTTTCGGAATTTTTGAGATCCGGAGTGTAAATTAAAAAACCAATACCGGAAGTGGGAGAATCCGGAACTTGGGATCCGAAACAAACTAGGATCCGAAACTCAAGAACAATATTTACGTACTGGAACTCGAAAAACTAACCTAGAAATCGAATTTTCTACACCTTTTGACTTGGAAATTTCTGCAAATACTTTAGAACCAAAAGAAACAAGAAGGGAATGCAAAAACAACTATCCAAATCGATTTAATAAGCACTTTTAAGCAAAAAGATGAGTTTTTCTCAAGAACACGGAGTTTGAAACCCAGAAATCAAAAACTTTAAAATTGATGATTTATACTCAATCAAAGCAACCCAAAATTCGATATGATTTCAGAAACACGATAAATATAATTCTTCAACCCATGATTTCAGGTTTTTACACCAAAATCAAAACAAAGAAAAATCTTTTTGATGAAACAGTTGACAAACTTTTTGAATGATCAGAAAAGGGAATTACCTTTTGATCGATAGCTTTTTAGAATGTTGATTATGCTTAATAGAGATTAGAGAGAGGATTTTGTTTTTCATTCATATGTAAAAGTTCTCTTTAATCATTCAATTGAAAGTTAAGCATTATGTTTACATTGTTACTTGATCAAACTCGGATCTACATAACAGTAGCCCTTACCAAATACCAAATCATGAGAAATTGAGAATAAATTAGAGACTAGAGACAAAGAAGATATTGGAGAGAGCCCTTACCAATCGCAAAATCAGAATAGGGTTGAGGAGGGACTATCAGACTAAGGGAGCGAGGGAGGGAGTCGATGGTGGTGGGCTAGTGGCCGAGAGGGAGTACCATCGGGCGTTGGCGTCGTCTGACTTCGTACTCATCCTCGTCGACCAGAGAAGTGGTCGTCGTCGCTTGAAGGTGAGTGACAGAGTGAGAGTACAGAGAACAAGAGAGTGAGAGAGTGAGAACTGATGAAGGAGTCCAGAGTTGTTTTAGCCTTTGAGGTTTAGGAATTTATATGTATTAAATAAATTAATATTTTTTTAAATATAAATAAAATTTCGGGTGGTCGGGCGGATCGGGTGTGGTTTATGTATACCCACCCCGATTCGTAATATCCGCAAAAAATCCCGGGTTTGGATGGTCGGTGTAACAACCCACACCAAACTAGCACGCCAAAAACTACCACTATAAATAGAAACGCCAAAATGGCCCAACAGAGTTACACTGCCAAAAGTTTACAAACTGAATTCGCGTAAATAACCCTAACTACAGCTGAGAGCATATCTACAAAATAAAAGGAAAGTCTTCTAGTCCTTCTATACGCAAGCTTCAACTCACAACTTGCTCTTACCTTTAAACGAGCCCTCGACTACCTGCTTACTTGAAAAGGTTTTAGTTTTGACAAGTGAGGGTTAGACCATGAGGTCTAGTGAGATCCCTCTTGTTACCAACACCACGCCACAATTATCAACTAAAAAGAGTTTATAAGCATTTATAAACAGTCACACATTTATCAGTTCAAGTACACAGACAACACATATTGATGGCTCACGCTTTGGTCACGTACACACTTATGACTACGTGTTAGGGCACACACCCGCCCTTAGAAACATATGAAATGAATTCATATATTCTTCATGGGACTCACTCCCCATATCTTCACATCAAGTCATCGCATGTCCTTCCTAACACAAACTCAAAATATAATTAACACACCTTTCTCATGCATATTTAAAACAACGTAAAACATTCAATTCAATATATTGGTACAAGTAATAAATTCGAGTATCGATAAAACTTCAGTTTAGAAAGACTCACCTGATGTCCTCGTTAAGTGTTCTCACTTGAAACTGCGACCCTCTATCCGCACCTACATTTGCACCAACACACAAGAGCGAATAAGTCACCCAACTACCCTCGTAACAACCCACACCAAATCGATCAACTGACGGAGTCCCGACGCCAGTGATCCGGATCCCGGTACCAATCCAGACTCCTCCCGATCCCAGTAACATTCCAGACTTCTGGGGTTTTTATCGAACGATTTCCTTTCGAAAACCTCAATCGGTTACACCACACAACTTCATACTTGGTGTTAAGCCATAACAATCAAAGAGATATATCATTTATTAACGATTTAGCAAGTTAGTTCATCCGATTTCCCACACAGATTAGTTAGGTAAAACACCCAGACCATAATTTCCCCCATTTGAGTGAAAAATAATAGTTACTAAATCTCCACCACTCCCAACATTGCTGATTAATTTGAAGAGATGAAAGAGGAGAAGATTACCTTGAACAGGATGTTGATTCTCCAAACCTTAGCTCCCAAATCCAAGCTTTCCTCTCCAAAATTGAAATGTTGCTCCGCACAGGTTTCCTTACCCTAGCCGCACAATATTGAATGAGGAAAATGAAGGGTTTTAGGGATCTAACCCTATTTCCTTTATTCACACAAGGGCACCAATGTTTCCTCCTTCACACTACACACACACCAAAATTCCTTAATTACAAAAATGACCCGGTTATTACAGCATCATCCCCTCAAAAGAATTCCGTCCCCGGAATTCCATCTTCGAACAAATGAGGGAAACGGGTCCTCAACATAGTTCAACTTTTCGTCCACCCGAATGCCTTTCAAGGGTACGACCATACTTTCCTCGGCCAAGCACTTTTTTAGATTCGACATATGAAATGTCGAATGAACTCTCTAAAGTTCCTTGGGCATCTCCAACTTACACGCCACCACACCCACACGCTCGATGATGACAAATGACCCGACGTACCTAGGCATTAGCTCCCCTTTCTTTCCAAGGCGCACAACGCCTTTCCACAATGAAACTTTAAGCATCACTTCGTTACCCACTAGAAATTCAATCGATTTCCTCCATTTGTTCACATATATCCTTTGGCGGTCTAGAGCCACCCTTAACTTCTCGCGAATCTGGTTGACTTATCGGTGGTCGACCGCATGACCTCAAGTCTCACCTAACGTCTCTTTCCCGCGATACATCTTTACTCTTAGAAGATTCACAGATACCTGCACATGCCAACCTCTTTGATTTTCTAAGGGATTCTCTTGCTTCCACTTTGCATGACCCTTCAACAACAGAGCGTATGCCAACAACTTTTCACACTTTCGGTTAACTACAACTCTTACTCCAGGTTATTCGCGTACCATAACTATGACGCCTCAGGCCAACTGTACACAATACCGTTCACACACCTAGACCTAGGGTTTTGAAACGAATTAAGATTTTTCACTCACAACTTCACTTCCATGATAGAACAAATTCACAAAGGTTAATGCCACAACAACATGAATAGAATAACGAACATTTAGTTTACCAACTTAACACAAGATCAACCTCGAGTATCACCTTAACCCACATTTATGATCCTCTTCAACAGATAACACACAATTCTACAATCACTTTCCCCAACACAATATACGTCTAAGGCAGATAACACTTTCTTGCCTGAATTGCATTGACTACGATCCATCAATAATCATCAATCCACACGTTTTCACCACATTATCAGCCCCACACTATACAGAGCTAAAAGTAGGAAACCTCCACACTCCAACATCTGAAGCACCCACCAATCCAAACAGAACCAATCCTGAAGACACACATTCAAATTCTCCTTGTATCCAACAGTCTTCCATCCACATGTGAAATACTTCAAGTTTCACCCACTTAATAGAAAGGAGTGTCCATGCTCACGCAAAACCATTTTCATTAGCTTAACACCGAATGTCAAGCTCAATTATAAAATTTCCCTCACTACTACCAAGTCTAACCCAATGGTACTTCATTCCAAGCGCTACTTTCAACTTCCTTCTCAACACATAAAACATGTTTCCAAAGAACGACTCATCAGATGGTGCACACTTTTGACTGACCACACAAGCTAGCTTTCTTCGACCCATTAACCAATCACATACACGCAACTATTCTTTCTCATACTCCCACTAGGAGTTCATGTACCCGACAATGACATTCTGGAAACATTGTTTTCCATTTTCCGTGTCACTTGCCACACTTTCTACCTCCAGTTTACTCACTTTTTCAACATACCATCCCCATTTCCCTCAGGCTAGTATGGAACATTTCTCGTCAACCATTGACCACTCCATACACGTAATTTCAACAGTTTCACCACATCTTATACAAGAAATTCAACCAAGTCATTCCGAAATAACACCCAATGCTCGAAGCCACCACACTTCTCGTTTACCCAAACAAGATTAACCCACTCCTTTGAATTTCCTTTACATACAAGGATTAGCTCAACATTCCCAAAGATTTTGTATCTACTACGAAACATCATAAACTAACCAATCCAACATCTTCACAAATATTTCAATGACACAAGGCAAACTCACTCATCAACTCATCGCAACCAAAGAGCACACAATTTCCTTCTTAGCTAGCCACCAAATACCACCCCATTCTTTTATTCTCAGATAACAATACTACACACCACTCAAACATCTATGCATCTCAACATACATAATTTGCCACATTTGAATAACTTATTAGCAAATCCTGAGCAAAGATTTCCACTTACACTCATCCTCTATCAACACCAGCCCACCACTTAACCTCACAGCAACTCATTACCACCAATGACTCGTATGCCCACTTTGTATAAGTTACCACCAACTTATCCACATAACCACCACACACTAGAGGTACAATCCTCACGATCACTTGTACGCCCATTAGGCCTTGCCTTCTCCATGCCAATCACAACATATAATTGAAATAATATTACCTCACAACTTTGCCTTTCTCCAATCTATATGAACCCCAAGTTATGACAGTCTACTTCACTCGATCGAGTCTTTATCCCCAGCCGACTCTTCGGAATCAACATGAGACACAATCAAATAAACCAGACGATAAGACGCTCCCTTGGTGACCAACATAATCCACGTGTCCCACATGAGTTGTGCTAGCTACTCCATTCATAAACGAAACATCAACCACATAAAAAAATCACCTATCCAACTATCAGTTCTCCACTTTCAGAACACTCACATAAGGTGGTCCAACATCTTGACAGATACACCTTTCCCCAACCGACCACTTATCTCCATGTATAAACCCGACCAAATAATCACACTAGGGTTACCTTTTCCAATTCCAATCTCCCGACAACGATCTCAACAACCGTCGTTGACTTCAACATCAACGCCCGACATGAAGATGATGCTTCAACGGTGCCTCCGACAACGAGAATTTCCACTGAAATCTAATTCTTCCCACGCATCGTAACTAACTTTGTGCCCCACAGTCCTCATATGTTTGAGCCACAAGACTTGCCCGACAAATAGCCTAAATACAAGGCCACCTCAAACTCCGACTCCATGCCGATACCATTTCATCAACATTCTACAACGCTACCTTTCGAAGTATCTTGCCTACTTCGAAATCACCCAGGACACACCTCTCGCCGTTAGCCACACGTCAAATTACCAAACAAGAGCAAAGACTACCATATTACAAGCATCTCTAAAGTCAAAGACTAAGACTGCGGTTATTCGCCGCCCTCCCTAAAAGGAAACACCAAGGTCATGAATTGACCATCGACGACTCAACCACATATTTCCACTCTCGAAACTTTCCACATCCTTAAGTGCGACATCTCTCGCTACCTAGCGAGTTCATAGCCTTCATGCATGCCAACACAATGATTTAAATCGTTTTACACACTTAAATCACACTGCAAAACAAGGTTTGATATGCATGACACGACACCTCCATAAAGAATAGCCACACATACATCGATCTCGAGGATCGCTCATACGCAACCTATGATATCTCACAACCTAGTCCATCAATCAAAAGTGTTTTCACTGAAACTATTTTCGTGCAAAAATTTTAAAATATGGCAAAATCACCCACACTGGAGAGCCGGTCGACTCTCACACTCGCTGATATGACAACAACGTGTCCACACTGATTCCGCATATAAAATCATGCGATCAATTGTTTTTATGATTTCTACGACAAAGGTTAACTCGCTCGTAAAAGACGTGAAATAAGTCGCTATTTCTCCAAGTTCAAAATTTATCACACAGCGTAAATAAAAATGTCTTTTCCTTCAAACACACGCTTGCACACACCAACTCATTTTCAAATCCAGAAACTTACAAGGCACACACACACACACACACACACACACACACATATTTGACATGAATGACTCATGTAACTTGTTTGAAAATACAATGCATGACTCACTCTACATTGAAGGCTATTCTCTCTAGGAAGGTCAACTGTTTGCAGTTACAACAAATCAACACTGGTGCCCTACCTCCGACCAAACCATCAGGTTCCTCACATTTGCAACAACCTTCGGTACTGGTGCTCTCCCACACACTTGTATGCCCCAACTTCACAGTTACCACTTGACTACTGATTTGCAAAATATGAGGCTTTACTTCGACCCCAGGTTAACCAACAATAGCCCTTTTTCATTTATCCTTTCCCCATATTACCAATCCATACGTCTATCATTTCTCAACCACCCTTGCCACTCTTCCACTAACTAGAGAGTAAGAAAGCACATCTCCACTACCCGATTCTTGAGTTGAAACTCTCAAGATCCCAATTCATCGACATCGAAAACTCCTAGAATGAAGAATCATTAGAAATTAGGAGCTCACCTCCCAACAATTATTCTTCCCTTATGAACCCAAGAGGTTCTACCTCACACCAGCCACCCACAACTCAAACAATATTCCTTCTAGATGGTGTCATCAATCACACCATGAACGATCTCGCACAACACACTAAACCATTGCCTTCATGGCAAGGTTAGAACTCTCTACACACTACCAGCAATCTCTAAACACTATCATCACTCTCTACACACTACCGGCAATCCCTAAACACTATCATCACTCTTGATAGACCCAGATTTAACAGGTAACAATATAATAATGGATATGAACACGAACAATTGATGATTTCAATTTGTCATCCCTCTCGTATTCATTCAAGGATCGTTCAGAGAATATTACAATGAAAGTAAAGGAACGATTAACCTAATTCTAGGTTAAGGAAAGCCTTAAATACCTAGGCTTTACACAAACAAGGCTTAAGCCCATTATGCCTAAACTAAGCCCAATTAATGTAATAAAAGGCTTTTACAAGAATAATAAATCTAATTAAGCTCTCTATAATTATTTATATATCTTTCAAACATGTAGGACATTTATTGTCCTAACAATCTCCCCCTAAAGATATATAAATAAAAATCGGTCTTGAAACCTTCAAATCTTGATCTTCTCTTCTTCTTGAATCTTTGAAATGCAATGATGTTGCTTGTCTTCATGTCATTTCAGCGCTCCCCCTTGAATAAAGCTCTTGGTCTTCAAATCTTCAACGAATCTGTCTTTGAACCGCGAGTTGAATTTGCTTTCAGCTTCAGCTTTAAGAACTTTGTAGAATCAAAATGCTTGAAGGAGGAAATACTGAATTGTAGCGAACACCACTTGATAAACGATGAGAAGAGTTGATCACTTGTAAGCACTTTGAAGTCTTTTCGGAATTTGGAACTTGACCGTTACTCCTCCTTGGATTTTGCATGGGGACTTCTTTACTCCCCCTTGGCTTTTGCTAACTCCCCTTCAACTTGATAATCCGTGTCCTTGAATCTGTACCCTTTCTCCCCTCATGATGAGTAGGAGCATCATGCATGATCAAAGACGGTAGTGACGAGTAGCAAACAAATCAGATAAAACGTTAAGTAAACAGGGTAATCAGCTAACACAGAAACACATAAGTAACTGTTATCACAACAATTTAAAAAATTGTGTGGCCTATGTTCAGAGCTGGCAAGGGGGTATCTCTGATAGGACTTCCAGTTATCACTGAAGTAAAATATTAAAAAATTACTTCTCAAACTGTTCCGGCAATATCACCAAGATATGCAATTGGAATCACAAAGACTCGTGCATGTGTGAAAGAAATAAGTTATATCTATTAGGCTCAAAGATTGACTTAACCTGGGACACAAGTTAAAATCAATTGACACCGTGATAAGAATATGAAGTTCGGAGACCGGAGCTGATGTCTTCCTGTTTCAATATCTAAGACCTCCAAGTGAGGAATAGATAGATTATGTGCTAAGTCTCCGTGAATATATGAAACAAGCATCTGTTGTGAGATACTTGAGTGGCTGGGTGGGGTGACACGAGTTATCGACACTGGGTCCATGTCTGTTTCAATACTCATCTCCAAAGAACGAGAATGAATAGATTGTGTGGTTACCCGGATAACTGACTCGGTTTGGTAAGGACCAATATTTCTTTTAAGTCCTGTCACATCCTCACCATATTCTATTCTCTCCAAACTCATCTATCAGTCTAGACCCCTCACTGTTGTCTATAAGGGATTTGTTTCTTGGGTAAGTCCTTCCGGTTCTGGATAGACCATAGAAACGGTGTAATTCCTTACACACATTCATGCAATAAGTATAGCATTTAAGTACACAGTGAAGTACGAGTTCTAAACTGAGGTGTTTAGAAGTCACAACATTTAAGAACGAGTCCTGATCTGAGTTGATCAGAAGTCATAACATTTAAAAACGAGTTCTGAACTGAATTATTCAGAAGTCATAACATTTAAAAACGAGTTCTGAACTGAATTATTCAGAAGTCATAAAAGATGAAGTCCGAGTTCTGATCTGAAGTAATCAGAAGTCATTACATTTAAAAACGAGTTCTGATTTGAATTATTCAGAAGTCATCAAAACATTTGAAATATAGAATTTCAAGAAACAAAATCAAGCGCTAAACAGAATGACTCAGTAAGCACAGTGTTTGCAAGAAAGGAAACAATGATCAGAAAGTTTAATTGTGAAGAACAAGTCACAATTAATATATCAGATAAGAACATAATCATTTGCAAAAATAGCGAACTTGGAACTAGGAATTCAAACGAGTGTATTTCCATCGAAAAAATCAACAAATATGAGAGACATGGAAATAACTAAGTCAAGAAAAATGACACGTGGCAATCATGGAATTTAAAATAGGAGAATAACAAACACAATTAAGTTATCCAGAATGCATTTCCACGGTCTTTGAATTCAGTTGAAGTGTACTTACCTTTCATAGTACTCCCCCTCAAATGTGGCATAACCTTTGAATGCAGTCATGTGGAAAGAATCTTCTAATTTAAATGCACATGACATGCCTGCAAAACAGATTAGACAAATCTTGGTATCCATCTTGGGATGGATCCTTGTGACGGATGCCGAGTCCACCAAATAATAATTCCAACTATTGGCTAATTACAATATAAATTTGTAGTAGCGATAAGTCGGGTCGATTCCACAGAGACTCAGTTCTAACTTAGTATTACCAAAGTATTCAAGTACACGCACGATTAATTAAAAGTAAATACGAGGGGGGGGGTATGGATTTGATTAACTAAGCTAAGCATGCAATTAAAAAGTAATAGAAAAGTTATGTAAATAAAGTCCAACAATGGGTCACTCTCGATTTAATTGCGTTTGCTTATCATTGATTCCGAACACGTAAAATAGCAAAACATTTTTAAATTGGCTATGGTTATCAACAAGCTCTGAAAAACCTTGATTTTTCCTTATGTAGACATTGATTAAATAAGCTCTATAATCAAATCTTAACCTTAAATAGGAATTTGAATAAGCTCTCAAATTCTTAGGTGCGGTTAGCATTAACGACAAGAAAAATCACCAATTCGAACCAATAAGCACACAAGCTCGGCTTATTAGAGGTTCGATCGCAAGAATTCACGAAATCAAAGTGGAAACCTTATTGAGACCAACGATTTCGTTCGTTACTTTATCAAAATCCCAAAACAATTACGGATTTTAAGATTTCAAATAACAAACATTCATGAGAAATGTAATTAATTGATCACTTTAATTAACACTTCCAACGAAATTGACGTTCAAAAGGAATTCAAGCAAATAAAATCATCCCACTAAAATTACCAAGAAATCTCAAAGCAAACATAATAAAAATCTAGAGATAATCCATTGTTGGAAAAAGAGAACTTAGCCACACATGGCTAAGTGAAATCAATAAACCCTAATTGTAAGAAATTACCGAAATCTATGAGAATTTGATGAAGAAATGCTCCCAATCGAGTTTCCTTGCTTCTCCCGTCTCCAAAATCGAGTTCTCCAAGTGATTCCCCCCCCCCCCAAATGTCGGTTTCAAGTCGTTTTTATACGAGAAAAAATGAAAAACAGCTCCAGAAAATCGAATCCCACGTTTTTGGGCCTGAAAATAGCCGGCGCGGGTGGCGGCGCCGGTGTAGCCGCGCCGGAATGGGCGCCAATGTTTTGAACAGTGGCTGGCGCGAGTTTGGCGCCGGTGTAGTCGCGCCGGAATGGGCGCCGGTGCTGGTTGACGAAGGAGATGCCGCTCACGTTCGACTCTTTCTTTTCTTTGGGCTGGAAAAAGCTAATTAACACCATGAGCCTGAATTTATTTCTTTTCTCTTTTTCTCCACATGCCTCGTGGGCCTGAGACACACAAGAATCCATAATTCATTAAAGAAATATAAATATATTTCTTGCCACTTGCTGCACCTCACGAAAACACAAGTACCAAAATAAATTTTTTTTCTTTTCTTTTCTTTAATTATAAGCCACACACACACACACAACTTAATTAATTAATATTTCTTTCTTTTTCATTTTTACTTATTTATTTATAAACAGTAAAGTACTAAAACATAATTTAATAGGGGTATTTTAGACATCTAATTGACACTAAATGTAAGGCAATTTGACGTAAAAATATACATATAAACGCATTTATCAAATTCCCCCACACTTAGATCATTGTCCGTCCCGGCAATGACTTAAGTTAGCATGTAATGATCGAAACGAATCAAACGAGAATGTTAACAAATATAGCACATCATGAACTCGAGATTTGCAAACTTTGCATCAGTTATAGCACATATAAATTAAGAGAGACATAAGCTAATCACGAGAACTCTCACGAATGGGATGATCAAAACAACACTCAATTCACTCTTGGGTTCAAAAGTGTATCGCTCAAACCGTCACTACACTAGCATGTATCTACCATAATCTTGAAAAATCTCTCACTCTCCACTACTTAGGATAAATTACATGCAATTAAATCAAAAGGACTTTTACGGGTGTAATGTAAAATAAGGCTTTGGGTAAGGTAGGGATTTATTTTGGAAAAAGTGACTAAAGACCGTACACCAATGGAGAAATCGATTCTTTAAACATGGAACTTTATTTCCTCAAAGGGCTTCATATATATCAATTGAAGCACACTTCCCTTTGGATGATGATAGGGAATAAAGATGAAACGTTATAATCGACCACATCATCATTTCCGTCGTCTTTACTTATTTATTGACGACACATTTTTGTTTTCATTGACTTTTCTTTTTGATTTTTTTTTTCTTTTTCTTCATTTCATTTCATTTTTTTTTCTTTTTCTTTCTCAACACATATGTTGTACTTTCAAGCACATAGGGATATCGAGACACTCCATTGGTGGTTGGTCGGGTGAGTCGTGTTTGGTTTGGTTTATAATGTGGGTGGCAAAAGACATAGGCTAAGGCTCAAAGTGGTGCACAAAAGGGTAATAGTAACATAAGGGTAGGCTTAAGGCTAATTGGCTAAAATAAAAAAAATGAGGAAATGATGGCCTTTATCATATTTATTAGCATGTAAATATCATGTAATCTTAAGGAGAGACAAATCAAGTTCTAGAGATACACATCTAGGTATGACGTAATCACACAAGAAATGAATTTGAGACTAATTTAAATGTTTAGTCTAATAGGCTCAAAGTCTCACGGTGTTAAAGTTAGTTCAAGAGATTAGCAAATGTCTAACTTCAACCGGCAATGTACCACTAATTGACTCTAAGTGCTATCAATCAAGTTCAATCATGCTATACATGCATCCAATCTCATTATCATCAACATTTAAGCTCATAAAACATGCTAACACATCAACAAGACGGACAAAAATCCACATTTAAGCTCATAATTTTGCAAAAAAATTTGCAAAAAATTTACCCCTAAAATACCCCAAAAAACACTTGTCTACCCAAATCATGGCCAACTCATGCAAACTCAAAAATGACATCCCACCCCCACACTTAAACCATACATTGCCCTCAATGTATTCAATTAAGCAAAGGACATTCAATGCAATAAAAGGATGAGGGGAAACAGTAAACTCCCCTGATTTGGTGAATAGTCCTCTAATGTATTGGTCCGCGAAAGTGGATGCGCCCATTTAGCTCCAACTCCGGGGTGAATCCTGAAAATAATCAAGGGAGAAACAAGAGTGAAAGAGGAGAATTCTCACGAAACTAGAGCAAGTACGAAAAGCAATAAAAACAAATGAACGGAAATCCATGGGTTGCCTCCCATGCAGCGCCTTTCTTTAACGTCTTTGGCTAGACGCTCTCCAAACTAACCAACCACGGGCGATGGCTCAAGAGCCATAACATCAATGTCCTTAGACTGAAATCCTTCATAAAAAGGTTTCAGTCTATGCCCGTTCACTTTAAAAGACTTACCCGTTTCCGGGCTCTCAATATCGACCGCTCCATGAGCATACACTTTAACAACAATAAAAGGGCCAACCCATCGTGATCGAAGCTTACCGGGAAATAGTTTTAGGCGTGAATGAAAAAGTAAAACCTTTTGCCCGACCACAAACTCTTTCCGGGATATTAGCTTGTCGTGAAAAGCTTTGGTTCGCTCTTTATAAGTCTTGGAGCTCTCGTATGCGTCATTTCTGATCTCTTCAAGCTCTTGCAACTGTAGCTTCCTTAGCACTCCCGCTTCATCCATCCGCATATTGCACTTCTTGACCGCCCAGTAAGCCTTGTGCTCCAATTCAACAGGGAGGTGACATGATTTACCATACACTAACCGGAAAGGGGACATACCTATAGGTGTCTTGTAGGCCATGCGGTAGGCCCACAAAGCATCATCCAAACGCTCACTCCAATCCTTACGGTTAGGATTTACTGTCTTCTAAAGAATTGATTTGATCTCCCGGTTAAAGACCTCGGCTTGCCCATTGGATTGGGGATGGTAGGCGGTTGAAATCCGGTGAATCACATGATACTTCTTGAAAAGTGCCTCAATCACCTTATTGCAAAAATGTGTTCCCCGATCACTTATGACGGCCCTCGGAGCCCCAAATCTGGCGAAAATGTTAGATCTAAGAAAAGATGAAACAATACGAGCATCGTCAGTTCGGGTGGCTTTGGCCTCCACCCATTTGGAAACATAATCGACACATAATAAGATATAGGTGAAACCAAAAGAGACGGGGAATGGTCCCATGAAATCAATGCCCCACACATCGAATATTTCACAAACCAAAATCGGGTTTTGGGGCATTTGATTACGTGGTCCTATATTCCCTGTCCTTTGGCATCTATCACAACTTTTACAAAACATGTATGCGTCTTTAAAGATAGAAGGCCAAAACAATCCACAATCTAAAACCTTATGGGCCGTACGCTTTGGACCAAAATGCCCCCCACAAGCATATTCGTGACAAAACCGAAGTACACTTTGTACCTCATGTTGGGGGACACATCGTCTGATAATTTGATCAGCACAATGCTTCCAAAGGTAAGGGTCATCCCAAACATAAAACTTAGCATGGCTTCTAATCTTATCTTTTTCAGTTCTAGTCAACGTACCTGGCAAGGTCTTTGTAACCAAATAATTTACAATGTCAGCATACCAGGGCGTGCTTTCTTGAATGGTTAGAAGATGCTCGTCGGGAAACTCGTCCTTCAAGGTTGAAGGATCTTCACCATTTAACAACCGGCTTAGGTGATCGGCTACCAAATTCTCCGATCCGCTCTTATCCCGGATTTTGAGGTCGAACTCTTGTAGAAGCAATATCCAACGGATAAGGCGTGGCTTGGCGTCTTTCTTCTTCATTAAATATTTGAGAGCTGCATGATCAGAAAAAACTATCACTTTAGTACCCAATAAATATTGACGGAACTTCTCTAAAGCAAAAACTATAGAAAAAAGCTCCTTCTCCGTTGTGGAATAGTTGCTTTGGGCACTATCCAACATACGGGAGGCATAGTATATGACATGTGGGTCCTTACCGAACTTCTGTTCCAAAACATCCCCGACCGCGTAATTACTCGCGTCGCACATGATCTCGAAAGGGAGATCCCAATTTGGGGGCTGAATAATTGGGGCAGAAGTTAACTTATCTTTTAGCTCATTGAATGCCTTCTTGCATGCTCCATCAAAGCAGAAGTCCACGTCCTTTTGTAAGAGACAACACAAAGGTCGTGTAGTCTTCGAAAAATCCTTTATGAACCTTCGATAGAAACCTGCATGACCAAGGAAAGACCGGACTTCCCTAACACAAGTAGGGTAAGGTAGAGATTTGATGACATCTATTTTAGATTTGTCTACCTCTATACCCTTCTTTGAGACAACGTGACCCAAGATAAGACCATGACTAACCATAAAATGACATTTTTCATAGTTTAAAACAAGGTTAGTCTCTATACATCGCTTTAAAATCTTGGTCAAATTGCTCAAACAATCCTCAAATGAATTACCATAAACAGTGAAATCATCCTTAAACACCTCAATTATACTCTCTACATACTCGGAAAAGATACTCACCATGCAACGTTGAAAAGTACCGGGTGCATTACAAAGGCCGAAAGGCATACGCCTATAGGCAAACGTACCGAATGGGCATGTGAAAGTAGTCTTTTCCTGGTCCTCCGGTGCTACTGGAATTTGATGGAAACCTGAATATCCATCAAGACAACAATAGTGAGATTTTCCCGCCAACCGTTCTAACATTTGGTCGATGAAAGGGAGTGGAAAGTGATCCTTTCTAGTAGACGAGTTTAATCTCCTATAGTCAATGCATACTCGCCATCCATTTTGGACTCGAGTAGGCACCGGCTCACCTTCGGCGTTTTTGACCACAGTTAAACCCGTCTTTTTCGGTACTACCTGAACGGGACTAACCCATTTGCTATCAGAAATCGAGTAGATAATACCTGCATCAAGGAGTTTAAGAATCTCCTTTTTCACTACCTCCATCATGGGTGGATTGAGACGACGTTGGGCTTCTCGGAATGGCTTGTAGTCGTCTTCCAACAAGATCTTGTGCATACAAATGGAGGGACTCAATCCTTTGATATCGGCTATAGTCCAACCGATCGCCTCTTTGTGTTCCTCAAGCACACTCACCAACCTTTGTTCTTCATCACTTGATAGCTCGGTAGAAATGATTACCGGTAAGGTGTTATCCTTGCCCAAGTAAGCATACTTTAGGTGGCTTGGTAATTCTTTCAGCTCAAGTACGGGGGCCTGCACAATAGAAGGAAACAACTTTGTGTAAGAAGAAGGTAGATTAACATTTGATACCTCAAACTTCTTATGTCGGTCAGACTCCATGGCTGAAACTGTCTCCTTGAGCTCGGGCCCTAGATCGTACTCCTTCATCAATAGATTGACTGTCTTTGCATCTAGGTGCCTTGTGATTGAAACTTCCAATGAGTCACGGTTAGTCAAATCATATAAGTCATGAGTAATAGGAGCTAAAACATCAACAAAATTAACAGAAGACACATCACTAGGGTATCTCATGGCATCATAGATATTAAACTTAATGACTTCACCATCAAATTCCATAGTTAATGTACCATCATGAACATCAATTTTTGTTTTTGATGTTTTCAAAAAGGGTCTTCCCAACAATATCAAAGGTGATTTGGAGGTATTATGCTCCTCCATATCTATGACATAAAAATCGGCTGGGAAGACCAACTCATTAACTTGAACCAACACATCCTCAAGGACTCCCTTGGGATACACATTTGACCTATCGGCTAGTTGTATGACAACTCCCGTTTTCTTAAGAGGTCCCACATTCAATGACGAATAAATCGAGTAAGGCATGACATTTATAGACGCTCCTAAATCTAACATGGCTCTATCAATCAACACATTTCCTAACTTACAAGGAATAGTAAACATACCTGGATCCTTGCATTTAGGAGGCATCTTAACTCCTTGAAGAACGGCAGAAACATTCTCGCCCATGCTTACCTTCTCGTTCCCAACCAACTTTCTTCTGTTTGTGCACAACTCCTTCAAAAACTTAGCATATCGAGGTACTCTTTTGATAGCATCTAGGAGTGGAATGTTTACCTCAACACGTCGAAAAGTCTCCATAATCTCCTTATCTTCTTGCTCTTTCTTCGATTGCTCGAATCGTTTTGGAAATGGTGGTCGAAGAACCACTTCGGGTGTGGTTCCCTTGCTCTCAACATCCTTCTCATCAGCTCTGTCCTCATTTGGCTTGGCTCCCACGATCTCGGCTTCTTTTTCTTCATTCCTCCCGGCTTTCTTAGCCTTCGGCTCGAGATCCGGTACTATCCTGTTTCGCAAAGTAATAGCACTAACATTAGCTTTTGGGGGAGTTTTGGTTTGGGACGGTAACTTACCTTGATTCTCAATGCGATTAAATGAGACCGCCATTTGACCGATTTGGGCCTCCAAGTTCTTGTTTTGTGCCACCAAATTCTGGATATTATTCCTCGTTTCCTGTTGAAATTGTTGAGTATTAGTAGCAAGAGATTTAACAATATCCTCTAAAGACATACCTGAGCTACTAGAAGTAGCTTGATTTGGATTGAAGGGTGCTCTTTGCTGGAATGGTTGTTGGGGCGGCTTTTGCATGAAGTTCTGAAATTGAGGAGGTCTTTGGTTGCCAAAATTGTTGCTGAAATACCTTTGTTGCTGCGGCTGGCCCGGAAAACCTCCAATGGCATTAACGTCCTCGGCTGTGACTAGAACATCCTCTTGCAACTTTGGACACGCGTCCGTAGGATGGCTCACTTCCCTGCATATTCCACATGCTTTGACCTGTTCCTTACCCACAACTAACTGCTTCACAAGGTTAGTTAAATCAAATAATTTGCTTTCAATGCTAGCAACATTAACCTCATTAGCTTTTTGGGGCTCTCGCCTCATATCACCTCGCACACTAAAATGCTGAGAGTTCTCAGCCATAGTGGTGATTAAGGCCCTCACTTGAGTTGGGGTTTTATTGAAGATTGCCCCTCCACTAGCGGCATCTATCATCTTTCTCTCCATGGGAAGGAGACCCTCATAAAAGTATTGCTATAAAAGTTGCTCGGAAATCCCATGTTGTGGGCAACTAACGCAAAGATGTTTGAATCTCTCCCAGTATTCATGGAGAGTTTATACATCTCTTTGTTTTATGCCACAAATTTCTCTACGGAGTGTCGCGGCTCGGGAGGCGGGAAAAAATTTATCTAAGAACAACCTCGCCATTTGGTTCCAAGTCGTTACCGAACCGGGCGGTAACGAGTAGAGCCAATCCTTAGCCCGATCTTTTAAAGAAAAAGGGAATGCCTTTAA
Organism: Saussurea involucrata; assembly: GCA_033807775.1. NCBI lineage: Eukaryota > Viridiplantae > Streptophyta > Magnoliopsida > Asterales > Asteraceae > Saussurea > Saussurea involucrata. Next base: position 83,834,717 of record CM066313.1, read on the forward strand.
CTTTATAAGATCCTCCGTGACATCATTGGGTTTCATACTCAAACAAACAACATGGAATTCCTTAAGGTGCTTGTTAGGGTCCTCGTTCTCCAACCCGTGATAAGTAGGAAGGAGATGGACCAAACCAGTTTTCAAAATAAAATTACCTTCACCTTGAGGATATGTGATGCATATCGGTATTTGGGCGACATCGCGTGTAGCTAACTCTCGAAGAGTTCGCTCCGCTTCTTCCGCCATGATGATTTCTTGCTTTTCTTCTTTTTCTTCCTTAGATTCAGTCTTTGGTTCCTTCTCGCTTTCGGTATCGGATGGTAAATCAATATCTTTCCAGATGTTGATTACCGGTGAAGAGGAAGACTCACCTTGTTTCTTTCAAAGTCTAGCTTGTTTCCTCAACCGTTTAGCGGTCTTTTCTATCTCTGAGTTTATTGGAATAGGGGTACCTGTACGTGAAGATCTAGGCATAAACTGTTAGAAATACCGAGTCCCCGGCAACGGCGCCAAAAATTTGACGGATGCCGAGTCCACCAAATAATAATTCCAACTATTGGCTAATTACAATATAAATTTGTAGTAGCGATAAGTCTGGTCGATTCCACAGAGACTCAGTTCTAACTTAGTATTACCAAAGTATTCAAGTACACGCACGATTAACTAAAAGTAAATACGAGGGGGGGGGGGGGGGGGGGGGTTGGATTTGATTAACTAAGCTAAGCATGCAATTAAAAAGTAATAGAAAAGTTATGTAAATAAAGTCCAACAATGGGTCACTCTCAATTTAATTGCGTTTGCTTATCATTGATTCCGAACACGTAAAATAGCAAAATATTTTTAAATTGGCTATGGTTATCAACAAGCTCTGAAAAACCTTGATTTTTCCTTATGTAGACATTGATTAAATAAGCTCTATAATCAAATCTTAACCTTAAATAGGAATTTGAATAAGCTCTCAAATTCTTAGGTGCGGTTAGCATTAACGACAAGAAAAATCACCAATTCGAACCAATAAGCACACAAGCTCGGCTTATTAGAGGTTCGATCGCAAGAATTCACGAAATCAAAGTGGAAACCTTATTGAGACCAACGATTTCGTTCGTTACTTTATCAAAATCCCAAAACAATTACGGATTTTAAGATTTCAAATAACAAACATTCATGAGAAATGTAATTAATTGATCACTTTAATTAACACTTCCAACGAAATTGACGTTCAAAAGGAATTCAAGCAAATAAAATCATCCCACTAAAATTACCAAGAAATCTCAAAGCAAACATAATAAAAATCTAGAGATAATCCATTGTTGGAAAAAGAGAACTTAGCCACACATGGCTAAGTGAAATCAATAAACCCTAATTGTAAGAAATTACTGAAATCTATGAGAATTTGATGAAGAAATGCTCCCAATCGAGTTTCCTTGCTTCTCCCGTCTCCAAAATCGAGTTCTCCAAGTGATTCCCCCCCCCCCCAAATGTCGGTTCCAAGTCGTTTTTATACGAGAAAAAATGAAAAACCGCTCCAGAAAATCGAATCCCACGTTTTTGGGCCTGAAAATAGCCGGCGCGGGTGGCGGCGTCGGTGTAGCCGCGCCGGAATGGGCGCCAATGTTTCGAACAGTGGCTGGCGCGAGTTTGGCGCCGGTGTAGCCGCGCCGGAATGGGCGCCGGTGCTGGTTGACGAAGGAGATGCCGCTCACGTTCGACTCTTTCTTTTCTTTGGGTTGGAAAAAGCTAATTAACACCATGAGCCTGAATTTATTTCTTTTCTCTTTTTCTCCACATGCCTCGTGGGCCTGAGACACACAAGAATCCATAATTCATTAAAGAAATATAAATATATTTCTTGCCACTTGCTGCACCTCACGAAAACACAAGTACCAAAATAAATTTTTTTTCTTTTCTTTTCTTTAATTATAAGCCACACACACACACACAACTTAATTAATTAATATTTCTTTCTTTTTCATTTTTATTTATTTATTTATAAACAGTAAAGTACTAAAACATAATTTAATAGGGGTATTTTAGACATCTAATTGACACTAAATGTAAGGCAATTTGACGTAAAAATATACATATAAACGCACTTATCACCTTGTTGGTTAGATGCCCTATTACTGGGAGGACTGGGGATACTATAAGTACCATACCAATACTTAGCATGGTCTTTCTTCACAAAGTCATTTGTACCACAATAAGAGCAACATAGCTTCTGTGCAGATAAGCTGATCAGTTTATTAACAGAATAAACACGATCAGTTTTCACAAAAGATTTGGCATGGAAAGTTATGTTATTCTTGGCATTCTTTATAGGGACGGATGACTTTGGAGCAGGAGTGGTTCCTTTAACTCTCCACTCCAGTTTTACTTTCTTGAAAGATGGATTATCATTATTATCAACACGAGAATTATAGAAAAGATTGGAAGGTCGAATCTGATCTTTTGAAAAGTTATTTGATTTGACAAAAATCTTTGAATCAGATTTAACCTTTTGTTTCTTCAAAGACTCGGTAGTTAATTCAGATAATCTCTTTGTAAGCTTGGAAATCTCGGATTGAAAAACTTCCTCTCTTTTGAAAAATCATCTTTTAAACATTTAGACCTAAAACCTTCAACTTTCGTTTTCTCAGACTCTTCGATTAGAACGTCTAATTCTTTCTCCAAATCGGATGTTTTCAAAGAAAGTTCTTCATTCTTTTTGGAGAAAGATTTGCGTTCTAATTCAAACTCATTTCTTTCTGAAATCAAAACTTTTTCAAAATCTGAGATATGTTTAGAAAGTTTTAAGCACATGAGTTCAAGTCTCTTCTTCTCTTCAAGAGAGGTGGATGAAAAACCAGATTGCTTTTGAATAAGCAATTGTCTTTCGTTTTCAAAGCTTACCTTTTCCTTTTCAAAAAGCTTTTCAAGAGAGGATAATTTACTTTTAAGTTCAATGTTTTCAAGGTTTAGGAGTTTACCTTTCTCTTCTTCTTCAGCAAGCTTCTCAGAACTAATCCAGATTTTAGATTTCAGCTCCTTTAGTTCTTTGATGTACTTGTTGCACAAATCATCTGATTGCTGGATATTCTTTTCAGAAAGTCTTTGATGTGCTTTCTTTTCAAGTGCCTTTATCTCGTCTGGTGATGGCAATTCAGAAAGCTTCTTTTTCAGCTCCGTGTTTTCAGATACTAAGATCTTCGCCTTTTCTTCAAATTTAAGAAGTTTCTCAGAACCTTCAGATATTTGCACTTTCAGTTCCTCCAGTTCTTTGACTTTCTTGCTGATAAATTCATCTGCTGCCTTGATATTGAATTCATACATTTCTTTATCGGCTTTACATTGATAATGGTCACAGCAATACGGCAGTGTTAGCTGAAAAATTATGATCGTTAATCGGTGTTAATTTGAAGAATAAAACTTGCGGAAGAAAATAAAAAATTAAATCAAAAAAACAAATTTATAAAATAAATTTGTTTTCAAAAATAAGATCTGATTATTATCGAATTCGAACGAACAAAATCACTCTTCGAGAATAAAATCTGCAAGATAAACAAACCAAGTTAGATCAAGAACGACAACTAAAATCACATAAAATGATAATAGTCGCTAATAATAGCAGATCAAACTGATGCAAAAAGTCTCAAACGTCACAAGAAAAAAAAATTGCAAATCGATCGAAAAGAAAAATTGCAACTTTCGTTAAAACTTTTAATTACGAGACGTGCGGTAACTCGGGTACCGACGAGAACTTACCAATCAAAACTTACCAAAACACAACTTACCGGATGAAAAAGGAACTTACCGGGTGGAAGTTATGTGCGATTTACCGGATAAAGGGAGTTACCGGATGATGCACTTTTCTGGACAAAAGATTCTTACCGGATAAAACTTACCAAATAAAAAAGTTACCGGAAACAATTGATTTTACCGGATGAAACAATAAACAACAAACTTACCGGGTGAAGAGAGCTTTCCAGATGATATGAAACTTGTGACTTACCGGATAAAATGAAGTTTGGTACCACGTGATTGAGGTTCTCGTAAATGTAGCACTTACCGGATGATGAGATAACCAAATACTTACCGGGTAAAGATGGTTTACCGGATAATTGTTGTTCTCGCAAAAATTACTTACCGGATAAATAGAAAGTTGAGACTTACCGGGTAGTGTTCTTGCAAAGTTTAGCCCTTACCGGATAAAAAAACTTATTTACCGGATAAAAGTCAAACCAAACAAACAATTAAAAACAAACAAACCAAAAACAAATTCCAATTAAATAGAATATATATATATATATATGGATGCAGAAGTCAAACAAAAAGAAAACTATGGTCAAACATAGTGGCTCAAATCAAAAACGTCATCCAAAAAAAAAATTTATCCGGACAATGTGATTTGTCCGGGAAGAAAGTATTTATCCGGACTCTTTTGTTTATTCGGGAAAAATTGGATTTGTAAAAAAAATTGTCCGGAAACTTGAAGTTTTGTCCGGAAAAAATTATTTTATCCGGAAACAGTTGAAGTGTCCGAACAGACTTACCCGGAAACAAGAATCAATTCATCCGGATAGTGACGAGAATTAGGAAACTTACCCGGAAACAATGAAAAACTTCCGGTAACCACGGCTGTGATTGAAATTCGGATCTGGGATCGATAGGGTTGCTTGATTTCACTTCTGTAGGGTTAGATTTTGACCAAAAACAGAAAAACAAACACACCCAAATCGATTTCTGAGCAAAATATATCCTATTTTTCACAAACCACCACAAAACTTAAGAACATCAAAAACTTCAAGATTTGATTTTTAAAATACAGAATTGATTCCTTTGAGACTTGTAATCGCAGATAAACAGCAAATAATAGCGTGTAAACAATCGAGATCGAACAAACGAATTAATAAAGCAACGAAAGAACTTGCAAACCCGATTGAAGAACACTTTTCTTAAAAACAATTACTGCAGTCTGTCGAAAATATTCTGGACGCCTTCTAGACCTCAAACAATTAATCCAACCGGTCAGAATGTGAAACAAGGTGTTCCGAAGCTGCTGTCTAAAAATCGCGATGATCCGACGGTTCAATCTCCGGGAAAAGGCGAAACGGCCGCCTGTGATTTTCCAGAAAATTTTCTGCGAAAATTCTTGATTTTTCTTTCTTTCGTTCGTCTTCTTTCGTATCTTCAAATCACCGATTAGGCTCTGATACCAATTGATAGACCCAGATTTAACAGGTAACAATATAATAATGGATATGAACACGAACAATTGATGATTTCAATTTGTCATCCCTCTCGTATTCATTCAAGGATCGTTCAGAGAATATTACAATGAAAGTAAGGAACGATTAACCTAATTCTAGGTTAAGGAAAGCCTTAAATACCTAGGCTTTACACAAACAAGGCTTAAGCCCATTATGCCTAAACTAAGCCCAATTAATGTAATAAAAGACTTTTACAAGAATAATAAATCTAATTAAGCTCTCTATAATTATTTATATATCTTTCAAATATGTAGGACATTTATTGTCCTAACAACTCTCTACACACTACCACCACACTCTACACACTACCACCAATCTCTACACACTACCACCACTCTCTACACACTACCACATCCATCGATCATCTAAACAATAGCAATCAAGCACACCCATGCACCTGTAAATTCATAATGACATTGGCCATATGTGATTTGAATTTACCTTACATGAAAGTCCTCACTACCATCGTCATGAATTCTCGGTGATCAAGGTCTTCCCTAATGGCTTCCTATATCTCAGTTGTGTCCTCGTACTCCACAGTTTATGTTTAGGCCCATCCGGTCACCTAAATCCCTTAAACTAGCGCTCTGATACCTACTGTAACAACCCACACCAAACTAGCACGCCAAAAACTACCAATATAAATAGAAATGCCAAAACGGCCCAACAGAGTTACACTGTCAAAAGTTTACAAACTGAATTCATGGAAATAGCCCTAACTACAGCTGAGAGCATATCTACAAAATAAAAGGAAAGTCTTCTAGTCCTTCTATACGCAAGCTTCAACTCACAACTTGCTCTTTCCTTTAAACGAGCCCTCGACTACCTGCTTACCTGAAAAGGTTTTAGTTTTGAAAAACGAGGGTTAGACCATGAGGTCTAGTGAGATCCCTGTTGTTACCAACACCACGCCACAAATATCAACTAAAAAGAGTTTATAAGCATTTATAAACAGTCACACATTTATCAGTTCAAGTACACAGACAACACATATTGATGGCTCACGCTTTGGTCACGTACACACTTGTGACTATGTGTTAGATCACAAACCCGCCCTTAGTAACATATGAAATGAATTAATATATTTGCATGGGACTCACTCCCCATATCTTCACATCAAGTCATCGCATGTCCTTCTCAACACATACTCAAAATATAATTAACACACCTTTCTCATGCGTATTTAAAACAACGTAAAACATGCAATTCAATATATCGATACAAGTAATAAATTCAAGTATTGGTAAAACTTCAGTTTAGAAAGACTCACATGATGTCCTCGCTAAGTGTAACTGCTACCCTCTATCCGCACCTACATTTGCACCAACACACAAGAGCGGATAAGTCACCTAACTACCCACGTAACAACCCACACCAAATCGATCAACTGACAACCGGAGTCCCGGCATCAACGATCCGGATCCCGGTACCATTCCGGACTCCACCCGGTCCCAGTACCATTTCGGACTCCTCCCGGTCCCGGTACCATTCTGGACTTCTTCCCCTGGTACCATTCCAGACTTCTAGGGTTTTTATCGAACGATTTCCTTTCGAAAACCTCAATCGATTACACCACACAACTCCATACTTGGTGTTAAGCCATAACAATCAAATAGATATCATTTATAAACGATTTAGCAAGTTACTTCTTCTGATTTCCCACACATATTAGTTACGTAAAACACCCAAACCATAATTTCCCCCATTTGAGTGAAAAATAATAGTTACTAATTCTCCACCACTCCCAACATTCATGATTAATTTGAAGAGATGAAAGAGGAGAAGATTACCTTGAAAAAGATGATGATTCTCCAAACTTTAGCTCCCAAATCAAAGCTTTCCTCTCCAAAATTGAAATGTTGATCCACACAAGTTTCCTTACCCTAGCCGCACACTACTGAATGAGGAAAATAAAGGGTTTTAGGTATTTAACCCTATTTCCTTTATTCACACAAGGGCCACCATTGTTTCCTCTTTCACACTACACACACACCAAAATTCCTTAATTACAAAAATGACCCGGTTATTACAGTTGGGTGACGATTTTTCGGGTGGTTCGGGTGGTCGGGTTACGCTCACCCCTAACAGTTAAGATTCATTGTGAGAAATCATCGCCAAAATTTGGAAAAAGTTTTAATTTTATATTAAGTTTTGTTAGGGTAATTATTCTAATAACACCAAGTATTTATTTTGAATCCGGCTTTAAATATTGGAGAGTATTCCCATAATTTGATTACCATATAAATCTAATTCGCATAAGATTATGCTTGTCAATAACTCAATACAAATACTTTTTATTTTAAATACATTCTCTCCCCTATACATAACATTCTATCCTAATCCAAATAAAGTATTTTGTATAAAAACTATTTATTTAATGTTTTTTGTCTGTTTTAATTCCAATTATAAAATATATAACAAATTATTTAATATTTTATAACTATAATAATAATTACAAAAAATATGATGCAGTTAGACATTAAAGATATCAAAAACAAAGATCTTGAAATGTATACGAAAATACGTGAATACTAGACTCTTTTTGTTTAAGATTTATAGATAAAACACTTTCGTGTTGCTAATTTTTTATTGTTAATTGTAACATCCTAAAAATCAGGGCAAATGTAAACCTGAATTAAAAAGGGTTTACATCACTATTATCCATAACCAACATTCTTAATAAGAGAAAATAGTGATTAAAGTCAATTTACATCAAACTTGCCGTCTCTATAAACTCTTCACTCATCCCAATACTTCCCTGCTCATACCTGGTAAGAAAATATAATTTGAAACGATTAGGCTAACGCCTAGTGAGAACATTCAGTTTCAAAATAATACTTTTAAAATCAATGTAAACAAGGTTTATCAAACTTGACTTACACTCATTCTTACCATACTCATACTCATCTCATAATAATTGAATCATACTCAATCCCATGAATATAACTATCAGTCATAAAGTCACATCACCATACTCAATAGTCTACTACGAATCATCACGGATTCTAGTTTATCAATCAATCCTACAGACTTTCATTCAAACGTCATACCTTCTTCTTGAAATGGATACATAAACATCACTTATATATTGCCTATTTTTACTCCATCAAAAACCCAGGAAACAACACTTATACTTCATCTAGTTCATACTTCCACATCTCAAATATAATTAGCAGCTCTTCTTTGCCTATTAACTCATTCAACCTGAATAGCAATTATACTATGCATATTCAACCTATTTCACATGAATAACAATTCTACTATGTCTATTCAATCATACACATGAATAACAATTCTACTTTGTATATTCAATCATTCACATGAATAACAATTCTACTTTGTCTATTCAAACATACACATGAATAACAATTCTACTTTGTCTATTCAATCATTCACATGAATAACAATTCTACTTTGTCTATTCAATCATTCACATGAATAACAATTCTACTTTGTCTATTCAATCTCTTCCAAAAATAAAAGGGATAGCAATTATACTTTGCCTATCCTATGTTATCAAAATAAACTAAAGTTTATAAATCCGTTCCTCTTACTCATACTCGTACAGGATAATGCTTATATGTATTTCTCATAATATTCAGTATAAGCGAATCACATATTTATCACACAAATTCTTCATATCATTCAGTAAAATCAAAACCTCCTTTGTATATCTCTTATATCACTTAATATAAACCGATCATATTTTAATACTTCAATTCCTCATTCTATAAGTCTAACCATCAATATTAACACTTACGAATATTGATATAATTTTACTTCATAAAATTATTCTTCCAAAAGTCATCCAATCAGTTCATTTATAAAATACACCGTACCATACTTTAAAACATTATAAAAAGGTAAGGTAAGAATGAACTCACCTGATAGCAGAAGAGCTACTTTTCCTTTCTCAAAGTTGTAAAGAACTTCAGTCACCCACTTCACAGAGATCTAAAATACCCTACTACATAATATACTGGTATTAATCTACTGTTTAGGACTCTTAATGTCTCAAAACACAACCAACTATTGAGACATAACACTATATCGCAACCAACTGTTGAGACATAACACCATATCTCAACCCACTGTTGAGACATAACACCATATCTCAACCAACTGTTGAGACATAGCACCATATCTCAACCAACTGTTGAGACATAGCACCAAGTCGCAACCAACTGTTGAGACATAGCACCAAGTCGGAACCAACTGTTGAGACATAGCACCAAGTCGCAACCAACTGTTGAGACATAGCACCAAGTCGTAACCAACTGTTGAGACATGACATTATTCAATATCGCAACCAACTGTTGAGATATGACACTATTCATATCGCAACCAACTGTGTTCATACATGTCGTAACCCATTGAGTTCATACATGTCGCAACCCACTGAGTTCATACATGTCTCAACTAACTGAAAAACGTAAAAACCCAGAAATCTCTAGTTTTAAGCCATGCATGTTTCTATAATTTTACAGATATGTTTAGTACGACTAACATAACATTATCATCAGTCCAGATTTCTCATAACATTCCAAAATCATCAAAACCGATATCTAAAACTCCATAGAAACTCAAACTACATAAGATAGAGAATTATGTAAGAAGAATACCTTTGATTCTTTAGTTTGATTCCTAAAACTCTAGTTGGAATGATCTGATTTCTTCTTCTTTTCTTTCTTTGTTCTAACTCTCTCTCTCTCTCTTGTACGATACACACACACATATGCTAAACTAGAAAATGAAGAAGTATTTCACTTTTCTTCTTTCTCACTTACGATTTGAACAAACAACACACACACACAAAAATCACAAGTATGTATCCTCTTCTTTCTTAAGCAATTGACACCTATTAGATTCTAAAAGATGAGGTGGTGATCAACTTTCAACTTTTGCCAACTTTAGTCCCTCAATTGTCATCTATTTACAATTTACATCCTTCAACTAAAAACTTAAATTTAAAGTTTACCCTTTACTTAATTCCAATAAAACCCATAACGTAACATTCTCGGGAATAAACTCTAAAATTACCTTATCCAATAATTATACTTAAATTATTTAATAAACCAAATGAAATCATTTTTATAGAAAAAATCGAGATGTTACAATAATAAACATAGAGTCAAATCTATATCGAAATAAGGGGTTGTTTGGTTGGTTTTCCATTAAGTCCTGTATAAATAAAGTTGTTCGTGTGGATTAATCTGTCTATATAGATTGAAAAGGTTTTTGTTTGGGAGGGTGTTTTCATATATGAAAGGACCATGTTGTTTAAATGGGAGAGACTGGTTTGGACAAAACTTGGTTTTCTGCATAAAGCTCCCTCTTAAAAGATTAATAAATAAGTCACTTTCTATATCATTAATGTAACACCTCATGTCCCCAAAATCTGATGTAGATGGAAGTTTGGGGGCCAGAGTGAGAAAAGATGGAACTTATGGATTTAGGGGCAAATTTGGGAAATAAAATGGGGTAAAACCCCTAAACCCTCTTCATTCTTCTTTGTGGATGGCTGGGAATTTGGAAGAGGAGAAGAAGAGAGAGTTCAATCATTGTGGTAGGTGAGGAAGAAGGATAGCATCAAGGGGAGTGAAGACTTCATCTTCTAGGTATGATTCTTTCTCCAATCTTCATCTTCTTGTTTGATTTAGGGAGAGTTATGTATGGTAAACCTTGATTCAACTTATTTCTAAGTTTTAAGTTATCCACCGTAGAAATAGAGTGCTTATTATTATTATTATTATTATTATTATTATTATTATTATTATTATTATTATTATTATTATTATTATTATTATTATTATTATTATTATTATTATTATTATTATTATTATTATTATTATTATTATTATTATTATTATTATTATTATTATTATTATTATTATTATTATTATTATTATTATTATTATTATTATTATTATTATTATTATTATTATTATTATTATTATTATTATTATTATTATTATTATTATTATTATTATTATTATTATTATTATTATTATTATTATTATTATTATTATTATTATTATTATTATTATTATTATTATTATTATTATTATTATTATTATTATTATTATTATTATTATTATTATTATTATTATTATTATTATTATTATTATTATTATTATTATTATTATTATTATTATTATTATTATTATTATTATTATTATTATTATTATTATTATTATTATTATTATTATTATTATTATTATTATTATTATTATTATTATTATTATTATTATTATTATTATTATTATTATTATTATTATTATTATTATTATTATTATTATTATTATTATTATTATTATTATTATTATTATTATTATTATTATTATTATTATTATTATTATTATTATTATTATTATTATTATTATTATTATTATTATTATTATTATTATTATTATTATTATTATTATTATTATTATTATTATTATTATTATTATTATTATTATTATTATTATTATTATTATTATTATTATTATTATTATTATTATTATTATTATTATTATTATTATTATTATTATTATTATTATTATTATTATTATTATTATTATTATTATTATTATTATTATTATTATTATTATTATTATTATTATTATTATTATTATTATTATTATTATTATTATTATTATTATTATTATTATTATTATTATTATTATTATTATTATTATTATTATTATTATTATTATTATTATTATTATTATTATTATTATTATTATTATTATTATTATTATTATTATTATTATTATTATTATTATTATTATTATTATTATTATTATTATTATTATTATTATTATTATTATTATTATTATTATTATTATTATTATTATTATTATTATTATTATTATTATTATTATTATTATTATTATTATTATTATTATTATTATTATTATTATTATTATTATTATTATTATTATTATTATTATTATTATTATTATTATTATTATTATTATTATTATTATTATTATTATTATTATTATTATTATTATTATTATTATTATTATTATTATTATTATTATTATTATTATTATTATTATTATTATTATTATTATTATTATTATTATTATTATTATTATTATTATTATTATTATTATTATTATTATTATTATTATTATTATTATTATTATTATTATTATTATTATTATTATTATTATTATTATTATTATTATTATTATTATTATTATTATTATTATTATTATTATTATTATTATTATTATTATTATTATTATTATTATTATTATTATTATTATTATTATTATTATTATTATTATTATTATTATTATTATTATTATTATTATTATTATTATTATTATTATTATTATTATTATTATTATTATTATTATTATTATTATTATTATTATTATTATTATTATTATTATTATTATTATTATTATTATTATTATTATTATTATTATTATTATTATTATTATTATTATTATTATTATTATTATTATTATTATTATTATTATTATTATTATTATTATTATTATTATTATTATTATTATTATTATTATTATTATTATTATTATTATTATTATTATTATTATTATTATTATTATTATTATTATTATTATTATTATTATTATTATTATTATTATTATTATTATTATTATTATTATTATTATTATTATTATTATTATTATTATTATTATTATTATTATTATTATTATTATTATTATTATTATTATTATTATTATTATTATTATTATTATTATTATTATTATTATTATTATTATTATTATTATTATTATTATTATTATTATTATTATTATTATTATTATTATTATTATTATTATTATTATTATTATTATTATTATTATTATTATTATTATTATTATTATTATTATTATTATTATTATTATTATTATTATTATTATTATTATTATTATTATTATTATTATTATTATTATTATTATTATTATTATTATTATTATTATTATTATTATTATTATTATTATTATTATTATTATTATTATTATTATTATTATTATTATTATTATTATTATTATTATTATTATTATTATTATTATTATTATTATTATTATTATTATTATTATTATTATTATTATTATTATTATTATTATTATTATTATTATTATTATTATTATTATTATTATTATTATTATTATTATTATTATTATTATTATTATTATTATTATTATTATTATTATTATTATTATTATTATTATTATTATTATTATTATTATTATTATTATTATTATTATTATTATTATTATTATTATTATTATTATTATTATTATTAATATTATTATTATTATTATTATTATTATTATTATTATTATTATTATTATTATTATTATTATTATTATTATTATTATTATTATTATTATTATTATTATTATTATTATTATTATTATTATTATTATTATTATTATTATTATTATTATTATTATTATTATTATTATTATTATTATTATTATTATTATTATTATTATTATTATTATTATTATTATTATTATTATTATTATTATTATATTATTATTATTATTATTATTATTATTATTATTATTATTATTATTATTATTATTATTATTATTATTATTATTATTATTATTATTATTATTATTATTATTATTTTTATTATTATTATTATTATTATTATTATTATTATTATTATTATTATTATTATTATTATTATTATTATTATTATTATTATTATTATTATTATTATTATTATTATTATTATTATTATTATTATTATTATTATTATTATTATTATTATTATTATTATTATTATTATTATTATTATTATTATTATTATTATTATTATTATTATTATTATTATTATTATTATTTTATTATTATTATTATTATTATTATTATTATTATTATTATTATTATTATTATTATTATTATTATTATTATTATTATTATTATTATTATTATTATTATTATTATTATTATTATTATTATTATTATTATTATTATTATTATTATTATTATTATTATTATTATTATATTATTATTATTATTATTATTATTATTATTATTATTATTATTATTATTATTATTATTATTATTATTATTATTATTATTATTATTATTATTATTATTATTATTATTATTATTATTATTATTATTATTATTATTATTATTATTATTATTATTATTATTATTATTATTATTATTATTATTATTATTATTATTATTATTATTATTATTATTATTATTATTATTATTATTATTATTATTATTATTATTATTATTATTATTATTATTATTATTATTATTATTATTATTATTATTATTATTATTATTATTATTATTATTATTATTATTATTATTATTATTATTATTATTATTATTATTATTATTATTATTATTATTATTATTATTATTATTATTATTATTATTATTATTATTATTATTATTATTATTATTATTATTATTATTATTATTATTATTATTATTATTATTATTATTATTATTATTATTATTATTATTATTATTATTATTATTATTATTATTATTATTATTATTATTATTATTATTATTATTATTATTATTATTATTATTATTATTATTATTATTATTATTATTATTATTATTATTATTATTATTATTATTATTATTATTATTATTATTATTATTATTATTATTATTATTATTATTATTATTATTATTATTATTATTATTATTATTATTATTATTATTATTATTATTATTATTATTATTATATTATTATTATTATTATTATTATTATTATTATTATTATTATTATTATATTATTATTATTATTATTATTATTATTATTATTATTATTATTATTATTATTATTATTATTATTATTATTATTAGTATTATTATTATTATTATTATTATTATTATTATTATTATTATTATTATTATTATTATTATTATTATTATTATTATTATTATTATTATTATTATTATTATTATTATTATTATTATTATTATTATTATTATTATTATTATTATTATTATTATTATTATTATTATTATTATTATTATTATTATTATTATTATTATTATTATTATTATTATTATTATTATTATTATTATTATTATTATTATTATTATTATTATTATTATTATTATTATTATTATTATATTATTAGTATTAGTATTATTATTATTATTATTATTATTATAATTAGTATTATTATTATTATTATTATTATTATTATTATTTTTATTATTATTATTATTATTATTATTATTATTATTATTATTATTATTATTATTATTATTATTATTATTATTATTATTATTATTATTATTATTATTAGTATTAGTATTATTATTATTATTATTATTATTATAATTAGTATTATTATTATTATTATTATTATTATTATTATTTTTATTATTAGTATTATTATTATTATTATTATTATTATTATTATTATTATAATAATAATTATTATTATTATTATTATTATTATTATTATTATAATTATTATTATTATAATTATTATTATTGTTAGTATTAGTATTATTATTATTATTATTAGTATTAGTATTATTATTATTATTATTATTATTATTATTATTATTATTATTATTATTATTATTATTATTATTATTATTATTATTATTATTATTATTATTAGTATTATTATTATTAGTATTATTATTATTATTATTAGTATTAGTATTATTATTATTATTATTATTATTATTATTATTAGTATTATTATTATTATTATTATTATTATTATTATTATTATTATTCTTCTTCAGCTTTATGAAACAATCCAAAAGAATGCTAATTATGGCAGGAAAATAATATGTATATGATTATTCGAAGTTTAATAACAACTTTTTTGTTTGTATATTCATTTTTGTATTCAATGTTTGAGACCAGTTGGGAGCAATACTGGAAAGATGAATTCTGAGGAGAAAAATAAGAAAGTTGCTGAAAAAGGTATGAAATTTCGTGCAAACATTTTTTATATTATGAAACTTTATCACCTGCCAGCATTTCACGTGTAACATAATAGATTTGACAAGCATATTACAAAAACTAGATAGGGGATTTAGTTCGATGACATTAGCGGATGAAGTAACAGGTATGATCAAGAAAAATACACAGTTAATAATTCATTTTCTAACCATATATGAAACTGAACCGTTTTTCATATGTTGATGTTTGAACTTGTCTTTGTTCATATAAGACAAATTAGGGGGAAGTAGGAAAACAAGAAGCTCGTCAAAGAAAGAGAATCTAGACAGGAAAAGACAAAGACCAAAAAGTATGGAGATTATTTGTTACGGAGAAGGTGAGAATAACATTCTTTTATTAAATTTCATATAAGTCACGTTGAAAATGGATAATAACTCTATTGGTTTTTTATGCCAGCCCTTCCAACTGAACATGAAGAAGACGATGACTTTGTTAATAAGCCAGATCGTAATATAGATGCACATAAAGAGCAATCACGTGCAACAAAGAAGGTTAGAACATCACCGATGATCCTGCAAACAACACTTGCAGATCTCACGGATGATCAAAAGGAATGTTTGTGCAAAATGGGGTTCGAATCACTAATAGGTATGATAGTCGATGGGATACCGTCGAAACTAGGGTACTTTGTTGTGGACAACTTAGACACAGTGAGAATGTTAATAAGAGTTGGGGATTTAGAACTACGGATAACTGAACAAGCAGTACAGAGAGTGCTCAGGTTACGTGCAGAAGAAATTGATCTGATTACTGTAAATGTAACGACAAAGGGGATGCGAGCTTATGAAAGGTGGAAGAAAGCATACGATAAATACAAAGTGAGGCCTATGGATGTCAGTAATGAAATTGTCAAAAGGGGGATCATCGGTGATGAGTTCAAGTGGAATTTCATTGCACTGTTCGTGAACTCAATGGGAGAATGTTGGCCAACGGGGGGATGCAACGCAGGATTTATGTCAAAAATTGAGGACATAAACATGGCGAGTCGAATAAACTGGTGCAAATACATATGCGACTGTGTGAAACGAAGCAAACGCAATTGGAAGCGAGATACGTACGACAACTTTTATTGTGGCCTATTGACATTCCTTACTGTAAGTGAAAATAATTATTTTTTTCATAAGATAAAATGTTGTGAAAGACAAAATTAAAATCATTATGTGTTTTTGCAGCTACTATATGTACATCACACAACAGTCAACACAGCAGATGTACATATGCGTGCGTTGCCAACAAAGGAATGGGACATGGAAGAGTTGCGAAAGTGGCAAAACGACCGCATTCGTAATGGTGGTCTTCATATGGCAACAATCTACTATGTGAATGAAGAAGAAACTGTGCCACCTAGACGTAAAGACATAATTGAAACGACCACAGGGTCAACAACCCCGATTGAAGCAGAAGTGCAACAGGAAAGCATGCACAAATTAACAGGTCAGGAAAAAAGGAAGAAATATGGGACGAAAAAATTCCTTCTGCACCGCAACAAGGTATTGACATTACATGCATAGGGACAAGTAGGGTAAACCAAGACGACGACGAAGACGAGCTGTGTTTTGATGAGGAGGAGCTTAGTCGGGTAAGCGCCTAAGTTTCATACTATATTTATTAAACATGGGATTGCCATTTTTTATTCCATGTTTATTGCGTGAAAAACAAAAACAATTAAATAATAACATTCACCTGTAATAGGACTACATGGAGCGGATAGACGCAAAATTCATGGAGTTATACGTATCAAAATGGGACATCGAGGAATTGATAGAGAAGTCTTCAAGTTTATTCCCATATGAGGATCAGTTCGCCCATTACAAGGAAAGTCTAGAGAGCATCTTTACAGAGAACGATACGAGGGGAGAAGCAAACAATGACGAAGAATGTGAAAACAAACAAGCAGAAGACATTCACGGTGATGTCGATGGTCATCATACGATCGGAACGGTAACACCGGTTAAACTTGCTTTCACTGAAACCGACTCTCTAGAGAACCAAAGCCCGTTGTCACAGATATGGTACAGTCAGAAGACTTACGGTATAAATGATGAATCGGTTAGGCTAAACTCCGTCGAGAAGGAGGATTCAAAAAAAGAGGAAAGGAACACACAAACTGGGGTTCATATCAGGTATGAAACCACGCCTAGTATTGATGTTGGTTTCACACAGTTAACCCCGTTGGCGTGTGGAGGTATGAAAGATAAAGGTAAGAAGGTGTGCGAAACATCAAAAGTAGAACCAACAGTAGAGAATATAGAGATAAAATTGGGAGATAAAATGAAATCACCGTACGTGAAACGACAAGTGATTTTAGGAAAAGGCATCACATCGGAGGAAAAGAAAGTTCATGAATGGGCAATTTCAGCGAGTGGAGTCCCAAGGTAATCGTAACACACCTAACAATTATCTTATTAAACTATGCTAAGATAACATATATATGTTGTGTAGATATTAAAAATTCCCACTATATTTTCAAATGGTAGTGAAATACTGTTCTCAACGGATTCGGGTCAAACGATAAGTAGGGTTGCTATAGAAACACTTGCCGCTCGCAAAAACGTATTCGACAGCGTAATAGACGGGTGGGTTATTGTGTTGAACAATGAAGAGCGTTTGAGAAGCCGAGACTTATGTAGAAGATTGTTTATGAATACCGGGACAACGGTAATAAATCCAACTAGATCTCTTATGAAATAAGAATTAGTATCTTCATGCTAACGTGTTCTGCATAACATAACGACGATGTTTTACTATACAACATGCACGACTTCAACGCACGATTCAAGTGTTTTCAACGTAACTTTGCAAGAGCATGCGATTTCAACACAAACAACATCAAGCTAAAGAACATAGATATGGTATGTTTGCGTCAAAGGATATTAAGGGTAGAAAAGTATACTATATATACGGAAGTTGATTCACTCTTTCGAATTAAATTTCATAACGAAGTTGTAAATGTAGGTTTTCATACCCATGAAAAGGCGGCAATATTTCTAATGTGTCGTTTTTTACTTGAAGTACCACACAGTAGAGATTTTGGATAACACGGCAGATGTAGGAGAGATTGACGACTTGTACCACTACGATGTTCATATTCTGGTAAGACTACGGAAAAAATTTAATACCTGTTTTACAATAGCATGTAATAATATTGTTTTGACACTGACAATGTATGATACAACATACAATGTTTCTTCGCCAACTAAAGAACATATCACATCCTGCAAAGAATCATATTAAGGTGGCTGAAAAAACCCGCGTTTGCATGCCATGGAAAACGAGCAAGAATAAGCTGGACAGTGGCATATTCCTTATGAGGCACATGGAAACATATATGGCCGGGGGGGGGGGGGGGGGTTCGTACGTGGTACAGCGGATTAGGAAAGGAAGGACCGGGTCAAGACAAGCAGCTTGAAATCTTGCTAAAGAAGTACACTACGAAGCTGTTGTTGAGCGAATGCAACAAAAAAAGAGATCTTGTGGAGTTGGAGGCAATGTGTTTTAGCATGATTGATGTATCGGAGAAAGGCAAAAAGATAGCTGATGCAGCAGCAACAAGGAAACAATGAATTCGTGGGTTTTAAGTACGGTGGTTAGTTAAAGAACATTACGTTTCGCAGAAAACCTTAAACACAATTTCATTTATTTTTATGCATCAGTTGTTTTATAAATTCTGTTGGTCCCGAAGGCCTATACAAGTTTGTAGAAGGGGGGGTTGAATACAAACACACAGATTTTATTTTTCTAAATTGTTTATTGATAAATCATTAACAATTTACAGCTTGTTGCGGAGACAAGATTAAGGATAAACCTAAATCTAAACGAGTTGGAACACTAAGGTTTCTTGCACTAAGAAAGATAAGGAAATTACTAATAATAACCTATCTTGAGATAAGAGATTTGAACTTGTCCAGATTTAGCAAGTTACTTCAAAAGAAGTGAGTTCATCTCTTTATATAGTGCATGCATTTAATGCAAGTCAGTAAATACTTTACACGTGTCATCAGCTGGTTGGTTGCATGTCATTGACCTTGGTTGACAACCTTAGTAGCCGTATGGATGAATAGTGTAGTATCAGAGTGGTTGTACGATTTCAGATATTCGGAGGTTCTTTTCTGACAATTCGTACGGAGTCGTGCAAGGGTGGTTAAGACAAAAGTACTATGTACGGAGGACTTCATGATCAGCTTTAGTTGATTCAACGATTATCATTTACTATTCAGCAGATGATAAAGTTCAGCGATAGCTGAAGTCTTGTACTTGATACTTCACGTTGAGTGGACAAATCTGAGTCTTCGCTGATCCGCATCAGTTCATTAGGAGACTTGTCGCTGGTTCTTGAGCTTAATCTTCGACTTCAGCGTAGAACCTTTGTTGACGTGAAACTTGTCTTCAGGGATCATAAGTAAACAACTAACTTATCAGCGATCATCATAATGACTGAACAGACTCAGAGCATTAATGATGAACAGTGTTCGCTGAATGTTTAATTTAAAAGAGCGAGAGTTCCTATCAGCGGTACTGGAAGATCTTAGTACTTATCAGCGATAGTGAAACTCTGATACATATTGTTTACTTACAATTTTCACTAAGTATTTAAGAGAGGGTCATTATCAAATCACTGAGGGTTTGGATCAACAATCTCCCCCTATTTGATTATGACATAGCAACAAAGAAAATTGCTATTTAATGAAAAACATAAGGATAAAAAGAACTCATAAAATATTTGTCCCTTTTACTGTTTTCTGGGATCTTTTCTGTACTGATGGAGTAAAGTACGTTCGCTGAAATCTTTCTTTAAAATATTGAATCAGGTTACAATGAAGAACAGAAAGATTACAAGTACAAGAGAAATAATTTACAAGTACAGAAGGATAACTGATACAATAGAGAAAAAGGAGATTATATCAGCTTTCAAAGGGTTCTTCCTTAATGAGAAGTTCATCAAGGGTCTTTTCAGTGGGGATCATCCAGTCAGGAACCGTTACACCTCGTTTTCTTTTGTTCAGCGCTTCTTCAAAAATCAAGGGTTTTAGGTGTCGTGCCTGAATGTCTTTTCTGAAGTCGCACCAGTAGATGAGATCTCTGAGCTGTTCGATTGGAGTGATTGGAAGCTCAGCGATCCGTTGAAAACATTTACGTCTGTCGTAGTCGAGAAAGAATATTCCATAAGGATTACTGATGACTTTACCAGGGACGAAAAGTTCACATGGTGGCAAAGAAATGTCAAGGGCAGATAGATCAGGGTCAGGACCAAGCACTTCAGCGCGAGAGAAACCAATTCCAGTTTCATTTCGTATGACAGGACCTGAGTTTGAATCTTAACGTTTCTTCTTTGGAGAGGCCCTTTTTCTTTTCAGCTTAAGATCAGGAAGAGGAGGAATGTCCACACAAGAAGATATCAAGTCGATCTGTCTGTTTATCAGCTTTTCGAAATGATCCTTGTACTTAGATTGTGACGATTGGATAGCTAACCTCATCTCCAGCCATTCAGAGAGACCATACCTTTTTACAGTGTCAGCACGAAAGGTTTCAGATTTGCCATCTTCTCTGAACAGTTTGATGTCAACAATAGGTACTCTGATAGAGGTTCTTCCAGAGATGAATACCTTGTTGATCTTTGCTGGACGATATCTGAAGTGAATTTTCTCTTTACACCAGATCAGGGTGGTCTGAGAAACTTCAGTTTTCTTTTCCACGATCTTCTGGGCTTCTTCCCAAAGCTTTCGTTGGATTTGAATGGGAACACGTTTCAGCTTGGGGTCTTTGACAGATTCTTGAGTAAGCTTGATGGCGTATTCTCTGTCTTTCTCTTCAGCTTCCTTTCTTTCAGCGATGAGGCGTTCAGCTCTGAGGTGTTCCTTGTATTCAGCTTTTGAAATTCTGAACTTAGGAGGAACTGAAGGCAGTTGATCACGCCTTAGAATGATTCGCTGATCCTCGAATCACTTTATTATTTCCTCTTTTCTCTTTTGATCCTCTTCACTCAGCTTTTGAGGAGCTGAGGAAGGTCTGTTTCTGTGCGAGAGAGGTTGTTCTTCTGGTTCATCAGTCTCAGAGATTAAATCTAAGACTGGGATTATTTCATTAGCAGCAGCTGGCTTTATTTGTGAAGTCGCAATAGTAGAACCTTCAGCGACATCCTCAAACAGGGGAGAGGACTAGCTGAAACACAGCGATCTTACAAATAAGAACATGGGTAGAAGAACTTGGGTAGAAAGAGAAAGATAAATATGTTCAGGTTTAGGCTAGGGAAGTAGAACTTATAGTGTGGAGGAGGGATGGAGTAAGAGATGATTAGTGTACCTGACAAACCGGCTTTTCAAGCAAGATCATCAGATTGTCATCTTCAGCGACACTTTTTCCTTTCTCAGCGCCAGAGGCGGAGGGCTTTGTCTTTGTCCGCTCCCCTGTTGGTTCATTTATTGAAATTCCCTTAAGAGCTTTGATCCTTGGGGCAGGTTTGACGATAAAGAAATCATCGTCATCTTCGTCATCATCATCATCATCATTCTTCTTTGGAGTAGAAGATGGTTCATTATCAGGGATGTTGATGGCTTCATCATCTTCTGCTTCGGATTCTTCAGCGTCTTCTTCGAGTTGCCCCCCCCTCAGATACAGAGGCGAGCTTCTCGGTTCCCTCAGGGTTTTCATCTCCCTGAGGTCCAGCGATAAGATCTTCATTCTTCTCTCCCCTGATAGATTCATCATGGGAAAGGTCTTCAGCGCTCTTTTCAAGATCCTCAGCGCTCTTCTCAGCGGTATGTTCCGCGCTCTTCTCCCCCTCTTTCTCATGATTGGGGGAGGAATGGGTAGACTCAGCATTTGTATTTTCTCTGTCTTCTTGGCCAGAGATTTTAATACAACTTTCAATCGCTGCTAATCTGTCTTCAAGGCCAGATATAGCAGGATTGATCTTTTCCAACTCTTTGCGATCCGCCGCTGTGAAATATTCCAAAGCAGGGGCAGGGGCAGGTTCAGGAGCAGGAGTTCTTGCCTTGTTGAGCAGTTCTTCAATCATTGTTTTCATCGAACCAACGTCGGTCTTTACAGAGCCTAAGTCAGTCGTCAGAGTTTGAACATTTGTCTTCATAGCAGACATATCACCCTCTAGTGCTCCAACCGATGTCTTCAGCGTTGTTACCTCGCCAGACATGGAGGAAACTGATTGTTTGAGTGAGGTGTAGTCTGTGTAGATATCAGCGAGCACCTTAGCAAAGTCGCTGAGAGTCTTGTCAACTTGCTTCAAGTCATCTGTGGAGGCTTTCTTCTCCACCACCGTAGTCAGCTTTGTCAAATTCTCTCTAGCGTTTGTTACAGCTGTAGAGTTGTCGGAGAGTGTGGTGGTGAGACCGGTCAGCTTTGTTTCTACGGACTTCAGAGAAGCGTTGATGTCTCCCAAATTAGGACATGTAACACACAAGTACTTGTGAACAAAGGAAAGCTCAGAAGTTTCAGGTTTAGTTACAGTGTATATGGGTTGATTTGTACATGCAGGAGGATTGACGAAATCGTCAAAGTTGCAAGTTCCTGAATAATGTTCCATATCCTCTTCGAAAGTTCGGTGAGGTATGGTGATCTCTGCAGGTCCTTTCTTCATCATTCGTTGAGAAGCGTCAGCGGTGGCTTCTGGAATGATGGCATCTCCAGTGTTCTTTGGAGGAGTGTCCAAGGGAGTGGAGGGAGAAGCGAAGGATAAGAATTGGGTTCGGGTTCTGAGTTCATCCTTGGAATCGCTGACAATCACTTCATCAGTCTTTTGAGAGACTGAGGGAGGTTGGGTAGATTCCAAGTTTCTAACCTCAGCGTTTGGAGACGCTGAAGTCTGGATTGGAGGGATGGCTTGAACGGGTGTGGCAGAGCGTACCACGGAACTTTCCTTCAGCTCTTCAGAATGAGCTGAGGAGTCTTCAGCATGGGATTGCTGGGGTTGCTCCTTGGTTTTCTTGATCCTTTTGGAATCAAGTTGGGTGTGAGAGGGTTTCCTTTTCTTAGAAGGAGAGGATTGTGTGGCCGGGGTATCAGCGATGGGTATTGTCACTGAAGGAGCCACCGAAGTCGAAGAATTGGGGTTAAGAAGAGAGAGAAGGGTAGAGAGACGTACCTCATTGTCGACAGGTTTGAAATCGAGCACCTTAGGGCCAACCTGAGAAAGTTTCAGGTCACCCTCTTGAGGATAGCTGTCCTTCAGGCCATATTGAAAGATGGCGCTGATGAAACGGGGGTAGGGAACCCATGCAGGTCTGTCAGCAGCAGAATCTACTCTTTGCACTAGGTCATCATACAACTCAAGTTATCCGGACTCTTTCGCTTATCCGGAAACCACCCGGATTCCACAATCCGGGAGCTTTCTGAAACCTCAATTTTCAAATTTTTTCTCGGGGCGCTGCCCCCAGACCCCGCAAGGGCGTTGCCCCTCGCAGGAGGGGGACATTTAAGTATTCGTGATACTGTGCCACTTTGAATCGAATCAATATACCCGTCTGACGATCACTCCGTTGCAACCAAAGATGTCTGCTTCTCGTGACGCTCTCGCCATTGGTACCGACACCAAGCCTCCATGCCTATACCCATACGAGACACTTCTTCAAGATGAAGATGAAGTGAATGAGCTACTTGCCGAGAAGAAGACTGAACCCAAGCCTGTAGCTGATCCTATTGCTCTTATTTCCACCAACAAGGGAAGACCTTCGAGCCGACACACCGAACGGGCTCAAAAGCATAATTCTTCTGATTCTGAACCGGAAGAGAAGAAAGATGAAGATTCTGATAGTGAAGTAAACGACTTCATGAAAGCCATTGCCCTCCTGACAAAGACCTTCAAGCAACAACAGTTTTACAAGAAACCAACGTCTAATGGTCAGCGCTACTCCACTTCTGCCAACAAGCGTCATGACTACAAAGACAAATATGAAGGTAAGAAGAAGGTCGATGAGCAAGATCAGACTGAGAAGAAGGACAAGACTGAGAAAGTTGACCGCAAGAAGAAAGATGAGCCCGTGAAATGCTATAATTGCGGGAAACTTGGTCACTTTGCCAAAGATTGCCGCCAGCCTACAGTGAAGAATGTCCACTACTACGAGGCCAAGCTAGCTTTAGCAAAACAAAAGGCGACTGGAGAAGCAATGTTCGCTGAGGATGATTACTGGCTGCAAAGATCTGACAATGAAGATGAAGATGAAGTTGCTAATGATTTCATGGGATATCATTCCTCCACTGATGAGGAAACCGCAACTGCACTTGCAAATCAGGTATGTGAATCTTGTCAACCAGATTTTTTGAATGTTATGAAATCATTTTATAGTCAGGCAGAATCCTTTAAGGCCACTTCTAAAGAACAAAAGCTTGAAATTAACACTCTAACAGAAAAGCTTAATGTTCAAACAAAGGTAACTGAGAAGTATAAGTCTGAAAATGCTGATTTAAAAGAAAGATGCAAAATTCTTTCATTAGCACCTAAAGACTTACGGGCCAGAATATCTGAACTCCAACGTCAGCTTGATCAGTGCTTGAATGAGAAAGAGGACATCACTTATCAATGCTCTTCTCTTCAAATTCAACACAAGGAGTATGTAGCTAAAATACTAGATCTTGAAACCAAACTCCACAAAAAGGGTCAAACTGATCAAACCATTTTCTTAAACAAACCCAAAGAGTTCACGTATTTCAACAAAGAGTGGGGAATCGGATATGATAATCCCCACTATTTGAAAAAGGGAAGATGGCATGTACCCATTCTGTATGACTTTGCCTGTTATGGTTTATCTACAAAGTACCCGGAGTACAAAATCAAGTGGACTGGTCCTCTAGAACCTGAAAAGGAGGAGGAAACAGAGGAATATAAGCGCACACACAAACGAGGAATACAACTTCCATTTTGTTATGAGCCTTTAAATTATTCTTATCAGAAAAATCCAAAGAAATACCTCTCGAATGACTACTTCGACCCCTACAAGGTAGCAACACCCAAGGATTCCTCCAAGAAGGATGAGGATGTAGCACCAGTAACCAAGACCGAGACGGAAGAGTTTAAACTCTATGTTCCGCCTCTCATCTTGGAAGCAAAGATAGTCGAGTTGGAGGAGTCACTTGAAAAGGAAAGGTTGGTTTTTCAAAATGAGAAGAACGATTTAATCAAAGCACTTGAGAATCTCAAAACTGAGATAACCAATGGTATGACAAGTGAAGAAAAGGAAAATTTTCTGTGGGAAATCAATACGCTTTCATCAAAATTGTCTGAAATGACAAAAGAAAAGCAAGCTTTACTTGACAAACTTGAGAAACAACAACCGGTCAAAACCGAAGATGTGTCTGATGAAGGACAGGAGACCCTTCGGTATGAAATCAATCGACTCACATCACAACTGTCTGCTTTGGCAACAGAAAAGATGGAAGAGTATGCGAGAAATGGTCAGCTTCAAGAGCAAATTGACCAACTCCAATCTGAAAAGGAGATTTCACCCGAACCTTCCTCAAATTCATCCGACAAGTCTTCGTGCAAAGCTTACTTAGGCAAGATTTCTAGTTTACAAACCGGTCAAGATTCTCAAGACGAGAGTGTTTTAAGGAATTTGAACTCTGATTTTTTCTTAGCTTCCGCACCAAATTCTCCAAAGCACACAAGCACAAAGTGTTCCTCGCCTTCCTCGACCGATCCAAGTCCAGTAATTCCGGATGTCGATTTTTCCAAATACATGAACTCCGAAGGTAATTCTGATAGAGAGTTTGAGTCGTTCCCTTTTGACAAACCTCTTCCAAGTCATTCTGACTTTTTGTCTCCAGTGGTTAATCGTCCGGTCAATTTTCAAAAGGGCGACTGTTCTCAATCCAAGACTCCGGCTGTGATCAAGATTCTTAAAAATGCTTCAAATTCTCAAAAACAATCACAGCCGAAGCAAAAGACCGGTCAACCACCTGCTAAAAATCCTACTCCTGCAAAAGTCACTGACCGCACTGTCCCTGTTGGTTCTGATAAAACCGGTCGCGCTAAACCAGACAAACCAAAGTGGCCAGCCAAGGAATCTGTCAAGGATGATGCATCAAAGTCGTTCAATACCGTCTTTCATCCTAGGATGAACAAAAACGACTGTGCCTGGAATCATAGGAATAATTTTGTTCATAGAGATGTTAATTTTCCGATGAAAATTTATTCCATTCAACAATTGATTCAATTATCACACGATCGTTTGTGTTGTTCTAGTTGTGGTTGGAATGACTTTGATGACATTAATAATAATGATTGGTTTGGGTCATATCACATGTATAATCATACACCCAAACACAGACCCCGTAAGAACAAAACGAAGTCCAAATCCAAACGGGGTCCCCAATCAGAGGTGAAACCAAAGGAAGTGAGGAAACCTAATTCCAAACAGGTTCCTCCTACTGAGGCAAAACCAACACCCAAGAGGCAACCTGCTTCAAAACAGGTTCCTCCGAAAGGTGTAAAACCTAACCCTCCGGGACCCAGGCAGATCTGGGTACCCAAAGTCCGCTAAATTTGTTTTGCAGGACGGTCATGTGTGATTCTCAGACTCAGGATGCTCCACACACATGACCGAAAGGAGGGAGCTGCTCACGATCTACAAGGAACAATATTACGAAGACGTGAGGTTTGTCTATACCTGTGCTTTAACAAGCTGCTCACGTGTTTAGGGGGAGCATGATCAGCTATCAGGTATGTTACTCTACTGTTGAGGGGGAGCGTCACACACACTTTTTCCTTAAATATGTTAAAAGTTTTTTAGTGTGTGGATACTCCCGTGTGCACTTCACTCTACGCGCACATTCTGAGGGGGAGCAAAGCTATCCCCATGCTCAGTTTGAGGGGGAGAGAGAGAAGGCTCAATTTTAAATCTACATAGTCCTATTTCTGCAAAATCAACAAGGACATGAAAAGTTTTTTTAAAAATCCAGAGTTTCCGGAAAGGTATCCGGAAACCAAATATGTCCGGATGAGCTTCCGGACCGGGTCCCTATCCGGAAAAATACAACTCGTCCGGAATCCTCAACATTATCCGGAATCTATCATGCCATCCGGAAACTGTTGCTGTCCGGACACCTTTTGTCCGGATACAATGGTTTGTCCGGAAACTATTGTTTTCCAACATGTTGTCCGGACACCCCCTATTCCGTCTATTCAGTACCTGGTTTCCTATTGCCAGTCCTCAATCTGTCTCAGATTGATCCATTTACAGCAAAGGTACGCGCTAATACTTGTTAATCCGTCTTGTTTACTAACCTTGGGTCCTTTTACAGATATTCCATGGCGGATCAACAACCTCAATCCGAGGGGAAGAATCACAATTTTTTTTTCTTAAAAGTCTAAATATTCTTCTTGTGTTGATATCACTCTCACTCCGAGGGGGAGCAAGTCAATCCCCATGTATGTTTTGAGGGGGAGCAGGATAATATCTGCACTATGCATATGCCTGACACCCTACCTGTGATAGCATATAGACGAGAGTTAGGGAATCCCATGGTCCAGCCAGAGCCGGAGGGACCTTCCACGGGACATAGAACATGTAAGAAGGAGGGAGTTAAGGTCGAAAGCGCACCAAGAAAGATCGAGCCGTAAAGATAACGAGGCTCAAGAGTTACCCACACCGAGTGTTATCCGGGTTGCCACATCTGCTATCCCGTCTCATCCGTTGGGACGGGGTATTGAAGAAGCCTCCGTGGACCCAGCGGAGCAATTGCACACCCCCCTTAGCCACTCATCCGTCTCAAAACAGACGGATGTTTCAATATTACACGGGGAACAAGCACAACTTCCACCGGTCTCTCATTCGGAGAGTGCTAGTGTTGAAATAAGAGACCAGCAGCCCCCGGTCTCGACTTCTTTGTGTGCACCATCGAGTCTAGAGCCAATTGTTACTGAACATGCTTCGCCTAGGACACTTGATGCGGAACAACACCAAGTCGCGGCTCTCAGTGACCCGACCGGAACGTCTATAGTGTCTCCGACTACCGGAACACGAGGATTGGACGGAAATCCTACCACAGTCAACATCACGCCAACTGTGAACGTAGGTGGCTCCACCTATATGGTAGACGCCTCAACGGGTCCTCTAAGTGAGCCCGGAGTTACGTTACCCGACTTCGTGTCAAAAGGGTCTCTGGACAGCACCCTTGAGGCTGTCCGACAGGTTATGGAGCAACAAATGCAGGAACATGTAGCCGTTGAGATTGCCAAAGCGACGCGTGCTTTCAAAGGAAAGAGCCCTCTCGTCAGCACTGAATCTGTCTCTGTGCACCCACCGCCTCCACCGCAACCTACTTACTCGGTGGATACTCTAAAGACGATGCTCTTAGCCCAACTGCTCCAGGAATCCGACACAACCACATCTGCTGAAGCAGACCTGATCTCCGTTCTACGATCCCAGGTCACTGCTCCTTCTTCGTCCATCACATCACGCCTTGACGCCATTGACTCGACCCTCAACGACTACAACAAAGCGCTTTCCACGCTGTCTGAGAGGGTCCGCTCACTAGAAGACACTTGTAAGAGTCAAGCCGGCGATCTCAAACGTAAGCACGATGACCAGATGGATCCTGATCACCGTGAGGGGGAGAAGCGACAACGTCTAACCGAGACCGCCTCCCTGCTCCACACTGAAGGTACATCTGCAGTTCATCGGGAACCCCCAACTGCGGCAGCTACAACAGCCGAACCAGAAGCCGAGTTGCCTCTAGCCCAGATGGTCATTGATATGGACATTTCAGATGATGAAGCCCCAACGGTTGAAAAGCCCGAGGGTACAAGACAGGAATTGGTCACTGAAGAACCATCAGGCATGCCTTCGCTCACCTTGAGAGATCCAACATGTGACACCTACCCGGAAACTGAAGACGTATGGTACGAAAAAGATGTCAGAGCCGTCAACTTCGAGGTAAATTTGGTGTTTCCTACTGATGAAGACGACAACATAGACTACGACCAATTTCTGCTTCAGAACTACTATGGTGCGCCTCCCGTTCACACGACTCCACCCGCCACTACTACAGATCAACCCGACAACTACAATGCCGAAATCCAGGCATCTCCTCCACAAACGACAGCTCCTGATCTTCCTCCCCTTCCTCAGCAACAAAACCGCTGGGAGAAGATCAAGGTTCTCATTCCTCATCTGGAGGAATCTCTGAAGAAGCTGTTTGTACACAGAATTCGCCCGATCGAGCCGACCTTCTGTCTTGGCATCTACAGTCCTGATCCAGCATGCCAACTACGATACGTAGAAGCCATGAAGCGGTGTCTTCCGAGAGACCAGGTTCGAACCAAATATAAAATTTCAGAGGTGCTAAAGATTCAGTCAAACAAAATTATGAAGATCGTCTTTCCCGTATTCACTGTTCGACGTGAAGACGGAAAAGAATGGATTTTTTCTGAGGCTGACTTTAAGCATCTCCATCCGTTCGACCTCCTGGTCCTTTTGAAAGACCTTCGCACCAGAACCATCCGACCGCTTGCTGTAACAAAGGCGCTCGAAGCGGTTCGTCGATTCCTCGTCCGTTCCATTATGATGTCTTATCTTACGGACTTTCAAATGGCAATCGAGAACCGATCAAAGAAGATAAATCTGCTCAAACCGAATCTGAAAGCTCCTGAACTGTCGATGTATTCCGAGAACGCAATGCTGCTTCAACCGGAATTTGGGATCGTCTTCCTCAACGCTCAGAAAGAAAAGAAGTTTATGAGGTTCAGTCAGGTAGATCGATTTTGCGACGGCACACTGCTCAAGGTTCAAGACGCTCTTCGGAAGATCATCAAGCACGAATCAGAAAATCCAAAGGTATCCTATGTACCAAATCTGAATGAAAGAACTACTCAGACTGCTTTGGATATTGTTGAAGATCGTCTCGACTACCGCCGCGCCATCAGATTCTTCGAGGTTCATTTCGCTCTTCGCAAACGTTATGTCTTCAACTGGCAAGAGATAGAGCGCGAATTTGAACTTCAAATCAAAGGGGGAGATTGTTAGGGCAAGTTTTATGAGTTGATTTAAAGTTCAAGGGTGTAATTTGTATTTCCTTAAACATAGTCCATAGTGAACGGGCCGTGGGCTTGTTACCACGGGCCCAGCATATATAATGTGCAACTAGCTTAGAAAAATAGTTAGTTGTCTCATTTTAGCTTTCAGCATTGTAACGATTATTCTCTGATCAAATAGCTAAGTGGGCAGCCTTTGTGATTACTTTATTCGTTCATATCTTTATTCACATAAACACGATTGTTGCACGGATCTGGATCCTACAGATAGATGCCCAGTCAATATGTAGACCTTTCAGCAGTGCGTATCCCATAGCCTGCTGAGGTTGAGCGGCTTGATCAGAGGAGCCGGTCTTCGCTGTCATGCAGCTGATCAGGTGTGCGAAGATGAAATTCATCTCGCTGGGCATTTTAGATTTCTTTATCAGCGTCAGCTTCTTCTCGGGCTTCTTGTCCCTTCCAGTTTCCCAGATGTAACCCATTGCGTCGAGAAAAGCAATTATTTCTTCTCTGTCAGCATGCTTCTTATGGTCAGGGAATGAAACAAATGGTTTTTCTTTGGTAGCATTGGGGAAGTTCAGGGCTTTTCGAATGATAGCGGGGGTTATCTTAATTGTACCATACTCAGTATCGCTGAGTATGCAATCGATGGTTTTGGAGGGATCTTTGGCGGAGGGTAGCTGAGTGTGTCTGGCAGAGTACCAGAACTGGGATAGTAGTAGCTGACTAGCAGGAGGTGTTATGGTCAGGGCTGTTGAAATGCAGCTATTCTTCAGGAAATTCACAGCATCATCCAGATGTGTGACTTGCTTTCGAGGAGGAAACTCGAGAAGCGCAGAGAGGTTGTTGACCTTAGTCCAATCTAGTTGATCCAACTTGAACTTAACCTGAGGGGCTTTGAAGATGTCCACTTCCTCAGAGTCAGCGGAGATGGACTCAGCGGTAACATTGATCTTTAAAGATGCCATTTCTCTGTATTATCAGTTCAACCAAAGATGTTAACAAATAAGAATTGTCTTAGTATGGAAAGAATTTCCATTAAGATGGTTCGAATTTTGTCCATTTCATTCAGACATAAATGTCTTTATGAAGATTAGGGTTTTTCATGATTTTGAAACGAAATGTAAAACCCATAAATTCTTGTATTCCAGTTTCAAGAAAAAAACTGGATACGAATGAAGAACAAGTTTAAGATTTAGATTTAAAACTTGAAGAACAACCATGAAATGGTTGTGTTCATAAAACCATGAAAGAAATGATTTTATTTTTGAGTTCTTTTGTTTGATCTTGTTTAAAACAATGATAAGATCAGAAACAAGTTATCTGCATTTGAAAAATAAGAACATATTAACCTTGATGTTTTGATGAAGAAGATGATGAACAGTTCTTTGAAGATTTCAGAGCACAAATGCAACAGTAATTCTTTTCTTGCGGAGAAAGATTGTTCGCGTAAAAGACAAATATAAACCAAGAGTTGTTTACATAGAGAGTTTTAGAGAGAGAAAACCTTGAGCGGGAAAAGGTTTTCATCATGACACGGACACGTGTTTTCATTTGATTGGAAGTTTGAACGAAACGTGCAAACGTGTGTCAGAAAGAAATCGTGCCTAGTGTTATCCGTTGCAATGACGTCACAACTGTCCTTTCACATTCTTTTAGGATGTCTCTGAGGTTTTGAAAGCTCAGGGACTCTTTTGAAAAACATGAAGCACTGAATAGAAAATATCAGTGAAGGTTTAAAGAACTTTCAAAATATCGCTGTTAAGGAAGAGATATTCAGCGATGCAATTTATTTTGAAATCTTGCATTTACATGCGATTGTCAGAGAGAGAAAACATACCTGGATATCAGTTTAACCAAGTTTATTCAGAGAGAAGATGATGAAATGGATTATATAAGTTGATTTTATCCCGAAGGCTATACAAGTTTGTATAAACGTATCGCTGATCAAATGTGAACCGCTGAAGATTTTACCCTTCAAAGTTCAGCATTCCAAGCTCGCTGATGAGAAAGTTGAATCTTGTCTCATCAAGAGGTTTGGTAAATAAATCAGCTAACTGATAATCAGTTGGGATAAAATGAAGTTCTATATCACCATTCATCACATGATCTCTGATAAAATGATATCTGATTTCTATGTGTTTTGTCTTTGAGTGTAGCACTGGATTGTTTGCTATAGCGATGGCACTAGTGCTGTCGCAATAGATTGGAATTTTGGAGAGCTGAAGATCATAGTCTAGTAGCTGATTTCTCATCCACAAGACCTGAGAACAACAGCTTCCAGCGGCTACATATTCAGCTTCAGCTGTGGAAGTGGACACTGAGTTTTGCTTCTTACTTGTCCAACTTACCAGCTTTCCACCCAGGAGCTGACATCATCCTGTGGTGCTTTTCCTATCCATTTTGCAACCTGCAAAATCACTGTCTGAATAGGCGGTTAGATCGAATCCTGAGTCTTTGGGATACCAAAGACCTAGATTCGCTGTACCCTTAAGATATCGAAAGATTCGCTTTACAGCTTTCATATGAGATATCTTAGGTTCAGCTTGATATCGTGCACACAAGCACGTTGCAAACATAATATCGGGTCGGCTAGCTGTAAGATACAATAGTGAGCCGATCATCCCACGGTACAGTGTGACATTGACAGGAACACCCTTTGTGTCCTTATCAAGTGTCAGCGGTGGTGCCATAGGGGTTTTCATAGCTGAACTTTCAGTTAAGTCGAATTTCTTCAGCATATCTTTAACATATTTTCCCTGATTAATGAAAGTTCCTTTTTCAGTTTGCTTAATCTGAAGACCAAGGAAATATGTTAGTTCACCCATCATGCTCATTTTATACTCATCTTTCATTCTATCAGCGAAACGAGTACAAAGCTCAGGGTTAGTAGAACCAAATATAATGTCATCAACATATATTTGAACTAAAATGATATGACCTTTCACTTTTCTAAAAAATAGAGTTTTGTCAATCTTACCTCTCTCAAATTGTTCAATATGGAGATAAGTAGAGAGAGTATCATACCATGCACGAGGAGCTTGATTTAAGCCATAAAGTGCCTTGTCCAGTTTATAAACATAACCTGGACGCTTAGGATCTGAGAATCCTAGAGGTTGTTCCACATACACTTCTTCATTCATCTTTCCATTTAGAAACGCTGACTTAACATCCATCTGATGTACAGTGAAGTTTTTGTGTACAGCATATGCTAAGAAAAGACGAATAGATTCGAGTCTTGCTACTGGAGCAAAAGTTTCGTCATAATCTATGCCTTCCTATTGTCTGTATCCCTGAGCAACAAGACGAGCTTTGTTGCGAGTTACAGTACCATGTTCGTCCAACTTGTTTCGATAGACCCATTTAGTGCCTATCACCGTTTTGTCAGTTGGTCTACGAACGAGTTTCCAAACTTTGTTTCTTTCGAATTCAGTCAGCTCTTCTTGCATAGCGCTGACCCAGTTTGGATCTCTGAGGGCATCATCTATTTTCTTTGGTTCAGTTAGAGAAATAAAGTTAACAAATAAACAAATATTACCTTCACTTCTACGAGTCTGAATACCAGCGTTGGGATCACCAAGAATTTGATCGATTGGGTGATTTACAGTCCATCGCTGAGCCGGAGCATACGTCGCTGATTCAGTCTGAACTGGAGAAACTGAAGATGAGGCTTCAGCTACTTCTGGATTATTAGCTAAGAGAGGAATGTTTGCATTTGTCACTTCATTCACTGATTGCTGAGAAATAGATGGAATTTCTGAGACATTTGGATCAACTGCAGGTATAGTGTTTATAGGCACAGCTGAGACCCAAGATGTTTCAGCTTCACTATTCTGCATATCTGGAATGATAGTAGGACCATCATTTTCTACGGTGTGAGCATGAGGAGTGGGAACTTCTTCTGAATCACCAAGATGAGAAAACATCCATTGATTCAGTTCTTCAGTATCAGCGGACGGTTTAGAGTTTGCTGAACGGGATTCGTCAAACGTGACGTGAATAGTTTCTTCTACAGTTTGTCTTCTACGGTTGAAGACTCTGAAGGCTTTGGAGACTGAGGAGTATCCAATAAAGATTCCATCATCAGCCTTAGGATCAAACTTTCCAAGGGCATCTCTGTTGTTCAGTATGAAACACTGACATCCAAAGATGTGAAGAAAGCTGATTGAAGGCTTTCTCCCATGAAAGAGTTCATAGGCTGTCTTTTTGAATCTTTTAACTATCAGCGACCTGTTTTGCGTAAAGCAAGCAGTGTTGACAGCTTCTGCCCAAAACTGAGTAGGCAGGTGAGAATCGCTGAGCATTGAACGTGCAGCTTCAATAATTGTTCTATTTCTTCTTTCAGCGACTCCATTTTGTTGCGGTGTTCTCACTGACGAAAAGTTGTGAGAAATACCCTTACTTTCAAGGAAGGAATCAAGAGAACTGTTTTTGAATTCAGTTCCATGATCACTCCTTATTGAGCGAACAGTCATATTGTTCAGAGTTTCCATCTTCCGAACAAAGGTGATGAGTTCTTCAGGGGTGTCACTCTTAGAACGGAGAAACATTACCCATGTGTAACGAGAGAATTCATCAACTATGACCAGCGTATATTTCTTTCCAGCGATGGATTGTTTGTTAACAGGGCCAAACAAATCCATATGGAGTAGTTGTAGAGGAGATGACACTGAAGAGACTTGCTTTGACTTGAAGCTTGCCTTGGTCTGCTTCCCTTTTTCACAAGCTGAACATAAAGACTCTTTGGCGTATGAATGCTGAGGTAGACCAGTGACTAACTCTTTGGAGGAAAGAGTATTCAGTGTCTTGAAATTTAGATGTGAGAGCCTCTTGTGCCATAGCCAGTTAACATCAGAAGATGCCTTTGAAAAGAAACAGGAGTTCTCAGTGGTTGTTGAGTCCATGTTTATTACATAAACATTTTCCAAACGATAACCGCTGAGAGCTATCTTCTCCTTTTTGTCAGAGACAAAGCAGGATTCCTTAGTGAAAATCACTTTGTTATCCATGTCGCAAAGCTGACTGATGCTTAGAAGATTATGCTTCATCCCTTCAATATATGCGACTCTTCTGAAGGAGGTTGTACCATTTGAAAGTACACCATACCCTCGGGTGTGTCCTTTTCCATTTCCACCGAAAGTCACAGAGGGACCCTTCTCTTCCTTGTATTCAGCGAGCAGGTTTTTCTTTCCAGTCATGTGTCTAGAGCATCCGCTATCGAGATACCAGATACCCTTCTTAACCTGCATTCACAAAGGAAGATTAGTTTTTCTTGGGTACCCACTTAACCATGTATACACGTTTGTTAGTGGAGCTAGTTGGAATAGAAGGTTCAGCGGTCTTCGCAGCATTTGAAGATTCAGCTTTGTCTTTCTTCACTTTGGTTAATTTCTTAACTTCAGTGGTAGGAGTCACCTTGACCTGATTTGCATCGGGGTTGGTCTTCTTTGCCTTGGGGGCAATATTCACCTTAGCTATTTTTTCAGCTTTGGTGGCTGTGGGGCACTTACTAGCAATATGATCGGTAAGTCCACAGTGATAACATTTCCTATAACTAAAAATAGTTCTAGGACCACTTGTATGCTGAGCTTTTAATTTAGAATTAGAAGTACCAGCACCAAGTAAGCTATTGGCTTTAGAAATGGGACGAACATTCAGTTCTTCAGATTTCTTACCAAGGACATCCACTCTGAGTATAGGAGTAGATCGCTGAATAGATCCAGAGATCAGCTTTCTAGATCCAGAGGGGTTGGTCACTGAGGCTTTAGAAGCATTCAGCTTTGGTACTAAGGTACCCTTCTGAGGATTTTGATAAATAACAATTCCTTTACCTTTGTCTTTAGAGACAGAGGTAGGTTTTGAATAAACCATTTTCTCCTTACCTTTTGAGGAGGTAGGAGTTTCCTCAGGGATTGGTGTAATGGACGAGGAGCACTGAGATGATGAATTGTAAGCGACTGAGGATACGGACGTTCCAAATTTA
The DNA here is from genome assembly GCA_033807775.1 of Saussurea involucrata. Taxonomy (NCBI): domain Eukaryota; kingdom Viridiplantae; phylum Streptophyta; class Magnoliopsida; order Asterales; family Asteraceae; genus Saussurea; species Saussurea involucrata. The sequence continues at coordinate 83,871,877 of CM066313.1, forward strand.
AGCATTGAACGTTCAGTGGTTGGTTTTGGAGTATCATATTTATAACCCAGACCACGTTTATCACTCAGAGGAATCTGAGCCTTAATTATCTCAGTGATCTTTGTTGAGGAATTACACCATCCTTCAACAGTAGCTTGTTCAGCTTTTAATGCAGCGATAACTTCTGCTCGTTCGATTTTGACTAGCTGATTTAAATAGACTTGATCTTTAAAATCATCTTCAATTTTAGAAAGCTTTTCTATTTGAAGGTGGCAGTTTTTAAGCTTTTCAGCGAGATCAAGATTTTGGTTTTCAACCACAGCTTTGCCGTTCATGGCTTCGTATAAACTTCTAGTCAATAGATCGATTTTATGGAGACTATCAGCTTCATCAATATTTGCAATATTGGTAAAGAAAGAAGGTGATACCTGAATGGCAGATGTTGAAGTGGAGGGAATGTCTGAACTTTCTTCCTCTTCTTCAATCTTGTCCATGAGACATTGATTTGCTTCATCATCTTCAGAGTCAGATGATGATGTTTCTTCATCAGAAGCAGCCCAATCATAGTCAGCCATCAGGCCTTTTCCTTTCTTCTTAAAACTTTTCAGCTTTGCATACTTCTCCTTCAGCTTTGAGTATTTGTCATCTTTATTCCTTGGAACAAAGTTTTTCTTTGAGAAAGCTGAAGGTCTCATGACTTTCTTTGACCTGCACTTATTAGCGAAATGACCTGTCTTTTCGCAGTTGAAACAAGTAGCAGTAGCCTTATCAACAAAAGCTGATGATTTAGGCTTGTCAGTTATGGAAAGAGGTTTGTTCTTTCTAAACATTTTCTTCTTGGCGAATCTCCTGAACTTTTTAGTTAGGAGAGCCAAGGATTCATCATCATCTGAAGAATCAGAGTCTGATGCCCTTTCAGAGTTACTTCCTAACTCAGTGATAGTGACTGAGGGTCGCTGAGTAGAAGGTTCTTCTGAGATTAAAGCAACATGAGTGCTTTTGGAATCTTTTACAAGATTCTTCTTAAGATGGCTAGATTGCTCATGATTCAGCAATGTACCATATAAGGTTGAAAGGGTCATTGATTTAAGATCCTTTGACAGCTTGAGACACATGGAATAATTGTCCCAGCTTTCAGGTAAACATTCTAGAAACTTTGTCAGCACTTCAAAGTTAGAATATTCCTTACCAACAGTTTTTAGATCTATAATTAAGCAATTAAAACGTTGGTGAACTTCAGAGAGAGTTTCATTCTTACCAGAAATGAAGCTTTCGTATTGTCTTACCAGGTTGATCTTTCTTGAGTCCTGGACTTCAGACGTTCCTTCATACTGAACACATATTGTGTCCCACATGGCTTTTGATGACTTCAGGTTCATGACGGAATGGTAGACTTCGTCAGGAAGGGCCATGGATAGTATGGATCTGGCTTTTGTATCTATAGCCACTTTCTTCTTATCTTCATCGGTCCACATGTGTATTTCCTTTGGAATCAGCCTTTCTGGAATAGCAGCTCTAGTTGCAGTGGCTGGAACTAAAGGATCAATTGTTACAGGGATGTGTGGGCCGTTTTCAAGATAGTAGGTCATAGTAGGGTCTACACCTTCTAAGAAGAGCATCATCCTATTTTTCCATAAATTGAAGTTATCTCTGGAAATCTAGGGGGTTTTGCAAGAGAACCATTGTCTATATAATGTGTGTTTGTGTTGGAGGCCATTTTCAGATAATAGCAAAGAAGAGAAATATCTTAGATTAGATCTTGTTTATGAGATTAAACAAATCTACTCTGATACCACTTGTTGGTCCCGAAGGCCTATACAAGTTTGTAGAAGGGGGGGGGGGTTGAATACAAACACACAGATTTTACTTTTCTAAATTGTTTATTGATAAATCATTAACAATTTACAGCTTGTTGCGGAGACAAGATTAAGGATAAACCTAAATCTAAACAAGTTGGAACACTAAGGTTTCTTGCACTAAGAAAGATAAGGAAATTACTAATAATAACCTATCTTGAGATAAGAGATTTGAACTTGTCCAGAGTTAGCAAGTTACTTCAAAAGAAGTGAGTTCATCTCTTTATATACTGCATGCATTTAATGCAAGTCAGTATATACTTTACACGTGTCATCAGCTGGTTGGTTGCATGTCATTGACCTTGGTTGACAACCTTAGTAGCCGTATGGATGAATAGTGTAGTATCAGAGTGGTTGTACGATTTCAGATATTCGGAGGTTCTTTTCTGACAATTCGTACGGAGTCGTGCAAGGGTGGTTAAGACAAAAGTACTTTGTACGGAGGACTTCATGATCAGCTTTCGTTGATTCAACGATTATCATTTACTATTCAGCAGATGATAAAGTTCAGCGATAGCTGAAGTCTTGTACTTGATACTTCACGTTGAGTGGACAAATCTGAGTCTTCGCTGATCCGCATCAGTTCATTAGGAGACTTGTCGCTGGTTCTTGAGCTTGATCTTCGACTTCAGCGTAGAACCTTTGTTGACGTGAAACTTGTCTTTAGGGATCATAAGTAAACAACTAACTTATCAGCGATCATCATAATGACTGAACAGACTCAGAGCATTAATGATGAACAGTGTTCGCTGAATGTTTAATTTAAAAGAGCGAGAGTTCCTATCAGCGGTACTAGAAGATCTTAGTACTTATCAGCGATAGTGAAACTCTGATACATATTGTTTACTTACAATTTTCACTAAGTATTTAAGAGAGGGTTATTATCAAATCACTGAGGGTTTAGATCAACAAATTCGGTACATTTTGAACTTTTATAAGTTACTTTTTTAGAATGTTGGTATCAATTATGTTTCTGGTGGTTGGTTTTAGTCGTTTGTGTTTAACTTGCAAGTATGGTGTCATGTATGATACAATATTTGATTTGTCGTCGAAAGAAAATAGCCACTATACAAGCTTCTTATAGCATAAGGTTAGTGATTCATTTTCAAACTAAAAATTTTGGTGACAAAAAATATTAACTAGTGTATACATTGAAGAACTTCCAAGTTGCATGGATTACATAATTATTGTTTATTTTATTAAACACTAATTTATGGGATTGAAATACTTTTTTCAAAATAGTTTTTTTTCACCTAAATTAGGAAAAATACAAACTTAACATCTCTCGGTTGGTATATGAAAATTTTAGTATAGGAAAATTGTAAGTAATAAAAGATTTAGGGTGTCGTTTCATAATAATAGTTAGTGTATGAAAAAAATTAAGTAAATAGCTTTAGGGTTTCATTATTATACCTATGGTCTAGGAATTTTTTTTGTCAGAATGTAATCAATGAAGAAGGCGTCAATTAATGGTTTCATATTTTTATTTTAAAATACATGTTTCATATTTTCATATTAAAGTACGTGTTCCATATGTTTCATATTTATATCGATGAAAAATATAAAAACAATAAGTTGCTAATGACAATAAATTAGTATCTTTATACCACCACCAGTAATTATTTTGTGGAAATGACAAAAAAACGCACAACATGATTGTTAAGTGTCATATTTACATGTTAAAATACATGTTTCATATTTTCCATATTTAGATAACATCTGATATGTGAATTTATATAACGTGCGTTGTTTAATTTCATAACATAACTTAATTTCTAATCTGAAATAAATTGCTGACCACCTTGGATAAGTAATAAAAACACTTAAAAGGGTTTTGTCGTAAAAACAAATAAAAAAAGGTCTTGGGACTTCAACTAAGAAATAATATCGATCACAACATCATTACTGAAAACATAAGAATATGTGAAAAAATTTTACTTAAAAGTTTTTACCTGTTTTAAGAATCGTGTTAAACAAAACATAAAAGAATGCATTCACAACAAAACAAAAATATAAACACAAAGATCATAAACATAGAGGCTTCATATACAAACTTTTTAATAAAAGGGATCTTTTATAGAACCCCTGCAAAAAAAAACCTAGCACTTTCATAGTTAATATCGAACTTACAAACAAAAGAAACATCAAAAAGAGGGACCATCACCATACAAACCAGTAGGAGACTAAACACCATCTATACAGTCAAATGCCTTGCATGAACACCACGCCTTCACCTTGTTGATGGCCTTGGTCTTCTTGTCCATAGCAACGGTCCTATCCCAGAGCTTCATAGAGAGGTCGTCGTAATCAGTCTTGCGAATCTTGGAGATAGTCTGTTCGTGCTTCAGTTTCTGTCTCTTTCGGCAACTTGGCTTCCAACAACTGCACCTTCTGTTCCAAATCACGATTTTCGGCCAACAAAACCAAGTTATGGTTCACAAATCGAAGAAGGGATTGGGGAACTGGTGGCTGGTTTAGGGGAGGGGATTCATCGTTAGAAGAAGCCATTTTAGAATATAGGTTTTAGAGTTGGAAGGAGAATGTAGATGTGAGAAGTGAAACCGGGTAAACTATATATATTTAAAAGTAAAATGTGGAGTTGCTTAGGTGACATAGTGAGAAGACTCCATTCACTTTTTTCTATTTTCTTCTAATTTTGAATTTTTTTTAAATAAAAAAGTAGTTTCTCATTAAATGACTTTAACTTTTTATTTAACATCTAATTTCTTTATTATTTTATAATTATTTTTATTTGCACAATATAAAGATATCAATGAATATAATTTTCATATACCTTAATTTTTTTTATATAATTATTTTTACTTGCACAACATAAAGACATCAACAAATATAACTTCTATTTACATTACATTATTTTAATTTAATCAAACATTTTATTAAATGAATCCACCCTATCTTAATTAAACTTATATGATTATAATCTATATAAAGGAGAGTCATCAAAAGTTGATGTGACATCTTGATGAAGCTTGAAACATTAGATGTTATTTTCTTCGATTTTGAGTTAATTCAAAGTAAAATATAACATTAAATGAATGAATTTTTCATATATTTTTTACAAGTTTCATGTAAAATTTTATTTTATAAATATATAGGCTAATTTACATAATAAATCTATATAAATATATAGACTAATTTACATAATAAATCTATATAAATGAAAATTATCAACAAATAATGTGACATCTTGACAATGTTTATATCTATAAAAGATGATCCTAAAGAGTTGATGTGACACATTCTCCATTTTCTTATCATTTTTTTATTTTTTAAAATGTTGATTGTCTTTGATTATCAAAATTGTCTCATTCAAGCACTAAAACCTGTTCAAAATCAGATATTTAATATATTAAGGACTTTTCCATTCTCATATTAATCTATGTTTTCATTATAAATGAGAGTCTTTAATAGTAATTTTACATATCCATTGCAATTTATGTTATTAACCATTTGTTTTCCTCTTTTTAAGTTATTAACTATTGTTTTTCATTATTTATTTTTATTAATGTTCAATTATTGCAATTTATGTAAATTAACCTTTTATTTTCCTTTCTTTATGTTACCAACCATTCATTTTCATTTCTTTATTTTAATGGACCATTCATTTTCTATGAAAATAACAAAAATAAATTCTTATAGTTTTGTTAACATTAAATTGATCATCGCGCGTTGCGCGATGTCGAACACTAGTAGTATATGAAAGGGAAGATGTGTGGTTATGGTTTAATAGGAAGTGGAGGACAATAATTAGACCTACTTCCCCATTAATTAATGGGTTCAAAAATGACGGCAGTAACACTCAAAAATAAACTCGAATATTGCAAATGGAATATGAAAAAAAAATTATACATGCATTCACACTTAAAATATAAGTTTTTTAACACATGAATTGTGAATAACAATGACAAATCTCTAAATGACACAGATAATTAACTTTCATAGTTAACAACTTGTGAAACGTAAAATAAAACCGAACAAGCAAAAAAATTAAAGTATAATTTAACAGCATCAATTAAAAAATAAATAACATCCAACGTTCATCACTCTACTATAAAAAAACAGTCAATCTTCTTTCGTATGAGACGGACAATTACATGAATCATGATTACCCAACGTATTACACCGTCTACAAACTCGTTTAGGCCTCTTGGCGCTAAATGTCGCTTTTTCTAATGCTCAATAAGTCGCTTTTCGGTGCCACAACCTTTGTTTCGAATACCAGACGGGGGTTGGACTTCTGTATTCTCGGGAACTTCGACACCGTAACATTCGCGTAGTGCTTCGGCTTTGTCTGTTGCTGGACAATAAACGTAATTATCAACATCAAAGTCAACCTTCATCTTGTCTAATGTTTCCGAAAACACAGACAATTTATCCTTCTCATTCCTAAAACGACTAATAAGAACATCGACCTTGGCATAAACTTCATTGATTAGGCGCTCCTTCTCTACGTCAACCTCCCCGTCCCCGTATCGCGCCTTGGCCGCTTGAATCTCAACAGGAACCAAAGGTCTAGTCCACCGACGTTCTATTAGATAATCGGGAATTGTAACATGATCGTCATTCAACAAAATCTTGAACATGTACCGACATATCAACCCGTTGCGTACAAAATAGTTGCATTCACACTCCATCACTTGCGCATCATGGTCATGAAAAACCTACAGTTCAAAATATCACATGATTTTTATTTTTTCATAAAAACAACAAACATAGATTAGTGGTGATGAGAAAATACTTACAAAATAAGACATCTTAACAGCAAATTTCTTGTTCTGATGAGTTACACGAAATCGTTTATTCCCAACACCTTGTGCATAACAGAAATATAATCCCTTGCTTATTTCTTTTTGAACCTCAAAAAACACAGTTTGCGTGTAAACCTCTTAAGCATGCTTTTCGATCAACATTGGGATCACACATCGGGGGAATGTATTTCTTGTCACAAACTCCAAGGACCAATGCCAGTTCCGTTGCTTTTCTATCGACCCATCAAAAGCGTGTATAAACTTGACCAAATCATTACGAAATGACGCAAACAGTCGAAAAAATGCATGCGAGCTCTCGGAACGTGACGTGGTACGCATTAGCCCAGACATTTGGTCGTCCTTATAGTACGTGGGGATCCAGGACTGTCGGATTTCATACATATATTTCATCCATTCATTGCGATGCAGCGAATAATCTATGATTATCTCATTCCAACGGGTCTCAAATTCATCGGGGGTTACATGACAGTCTCAAATCAACTTGTTAAGACGCCTTTTAAACTCATCATTCACATCAGCAGGCAGCGTAACCTAATTAAAATTAGCATAATGAAAAAAGGGATAACTATATTATAAAATATTATAAAAACAGTAACAACTACTAGAACTAGATACCTTATTGGGCACTTTCTTCCAAATGTGCCACATGCAAAGGCGATGCTTAGACTCTGTGAAAACTTCTGGGATGACTTGTTTCATAGCTGCGCATTGATCGGTTATTACAAATACAGTTTGCTTCCTGTGGGCTTCAATAAACGACCTCAGCACCCATTTAAAATTAACAATGCTCTCATGACTAATCAGTGCAGCCCCCATAACAACCGAGCTTTTATGGTTGTCAATTGCTATGAACAATGAACGGCACAATTCATAGCATGCCTACATAAAAATACAAACAAACTTGTCAATCAAATTAAAAACTGTAAAGATTAAATACACAAATTTACCTGTTGGTGCGGTACGTGGCATCGAACGATACTGTGTCTACAAACTCCTTGAAATTTAACTTCGCAATCTCATCGGCCTAGAATATGGTTTGAACTTCACAACCCTCCACTAAGTAATCAAAGAAAAAATCTGGAACTTTAGACCTACGTTTCGCAAGAAAATTGATAAGCATTTGTGCATCTTTGATCCCGACAAATGTCCCCATGTCCCTTCTTGCGTTCTCGTAATCAACAGGAGTGGCTCCAACATACTCATATCCACCTTTCATAGCAGCATTGATGGTATGATCCCAAGCACCACCAATACTTGCCGACGCCGCATTATATACGTTCCTATAGTCGGTGTATTGCAATTGCCTTCTTGATTTAGATAGCATTTTATCGTGAAAATTGTATAAATGATGATTGTGCCTTTCTTCAAATTTGTAGACAACAAACACATTGTTCTATTTCTTTAAACGAAATTTAACGCATGCCTTACAACCGTATCGTTTCACATTTGAATTTCGCACTTTACGATCACAACTACTACTATCGTAGTCTATCTTTTTTTTGTCGGGCCAACCCTCACGACTACATAAAAGATACCTAGATAAGATGTCTCCATCCCTATTTTTTTATTTGACCTCCTAACATCAAACCCTGCAACTTGGGCATAATTCATATACGCAGCCTCGGCCTTCTCAATTGAGGGGAATTCACGCCCAACCAGTAACTTGATTTCATCATCAACACGGGGTATCCATTCGTACCACCGGGGGTCACAAACATATCAATCACATCTAATACGAAATTAACACAACCAATTAACATTAAATAATAATAAAAACTTGAAAACAATAAAATTTTACAACAACCTAATAAAAAAAAGGTGTACATAGTAATTTTTATTGACACTCCATAATGAAACGGTTGATGTTTCACTGGAAAATACAAAATGACAAAATGGAACCATAAACTGGATTTCATATGTTTCTCTAAAACACAGTTATGAAACATTATGATTTTTCCTTTGCCTCTCTATGGGTTACATGTACAAAACATATGGTATTTCATAAGCATAATACACAGAATAAATTAACACGTATAATACAATAAAAACAAAAATAATAAACAAAAAACAAATATTATCTACTGATTCATGTCCACTTTATAAAAAGTTCGGAATGAAGCATAAAAAAATTATTCACCATTATGTTTGTTGTCACTAATAGTAATATCTTGAGGTACTAATGTAACACCCTCGAATTTGGAAAGAGCAACTAATTTAAATTTTCGATAATACATCCACAATAACAGAATTTATCCCAATAAACTAACAAGGGAAACACCTCAATTTAAAGTCTACGATTTACCTCAACAAATGGTGACCCCAATTTTTATTACAAGACTAAAACCACATCGGGTGTTACTTAATCCAAGTATAAGTTGCTAATCCCAAAATAGATGCGGAAGACTTCACTAAACACTCCACCTCTCGTGCACACTACTAGCACCCGCCACTTCATAATGTAGCTAGAGTTACCCCAACCTGAGCCTGTTGCACATGCCGACAAATAAAAAGGGTTAGACTTATGCCTAGTGAGTTCGAGCATTTTATCATGACTACATAAAAATCATAAATCGGAAGGTTGTGGTTTTAGTCATGATTTAGATAAATCTTTCGTTGAAAGTTGCAACAAGGATTATTATTTCCAAAGGGTTTCCCAAGCGGGCATAAATGACTCATTTTCAACGCACACAAAATCTAGGAGAAAAGTTCCCAAAATGTATAAAGCGTTTTCTAAAATGAATTCCAACTCCAACTCACTCAAAACATGTTTAGACGTAATTATCCCAAAAATTATAAGTCACTCATGATGTTACTGGATTACACCTCAAGTCCCGACCTTAGTTCCCATGCCATAAAGACATCACAACCTCAAGCCCCGGTCATTACTTCCATGCCATAAAGACATCATCACACCAAAATAAATTGCCTTTATTGCATACCCCGTAGAGTTACACCTCAAGGACTTACAGGAGACCATAGTGCATATCCAGTCTAGACGAGTTTCACCTCAGGGACTCCCGCGTCCCCTATTGCCTACTCGCTAGTGGCCCCACGGCCTAACGCATATACCCATGCGTTCCCAATAGTGCCCGCTGATACCAGCCTTCCAACACCATGTGACGGATAAAACGCGTCTTGTTGTGTGAAGGGACGAAGTCAACCAACCACACAACTGAGTGCACAAAGAGATAGACCATCAAATAAAACTGACTGACGTGCATATAGATCCAATGCAACACAGTCTACAAAACATTCTCAACCCGAAATGACAGAAGCACCCAAACATGTAAATATCAATAATGAGCAATAAAATGCATTTAAACATCGATCGAGTTAACCAGTACCACAAAATCATTATTAACCCAAAACTCGACACGGGTTAAACATAAAAGGGTTTTCTCAAAAGGACTCACACTCTTACAATTCTCAAAATGGTTATTGACACTAAAACGTGTATTCTCCCCAAATGGTTTATAAAGTCATTTATGCAAATATGATTAAACCATCTAATAAACTCCATTTTGAGTAATAAATCTTTTAAGGGTAAAATTATGATTTCTACACATCAAATACCCAAAAATCCCAAATACGGGTGTTTTACACATTTATGAAGATACATACATCAAAAAGGTTAAATTAACCGGATATCTCAACAATTGATATTTTCGGGTAAAACACACAAACATTTGGAAAATACTATTTGTTTGGCATGTACAAAGTTTTCGCAAAGTAACTTGAACTCACCTTGCTAGATTTAAGCTAAATCTAGAGTTCTCCACACGTAAGCTCCTTTGAAGAACTTGAATCCTCAAGCCCAACTTCCAAAAACCTAGATCCACAAGTTTCCAACCGTAAATAATCATCTCCAAACACTTATATATGTTTCACCTAACATAAAACATCCAAAAATCACCAAAACACCAAACCCTAACTTCTTAGATGAAGAAAAGTGAGAAGTTTACCTCAACCACCACCAAATACTCTTGGATCATTCATCATACTTCAAAACTCTTTCTAGATCCTTGAAGAGATCTCAAAAACGAAACCGTAGCAACTTGAATCATCAAAATCGGAGTTGGGATGCAAAAGTTATGAAGGTTTGAAGTATGAGGCTGAAATTCGCGTCTTAATACACCAGACCATTCCCGCGATTTGTCCCGCGACTTTGAAGTCGCGTGGAAAGCCGCGCGGCTCCCTGTTTGGTCGGTCGGTCGGATACTGTTTCGGTCGTAACTTCTTCGTTATAGCTCCGTTTTCGCTCCGGAAAGAACCGTTGGACTCGTATTCGAATTCCCCATCCAACAAGACCATAAAATCTAGGATTTAACCCCAAAACTTATTTTTCATATTTTTCTTAAAGATCGGCTCCACACTAATTCGACATTGGACCTATCTGAAAATTACGGGTGTTACAACTAATTCATCAACGTCTCCCTGCTTTGAACAATCACCTTCGGAATCGATGGATTGATAAGAAGTTTGATCTATTTCACCATCTTCGACAATGAACTCGGCGAAAACAGACGATACAAGGCTATCCATTTCCATGGCAGAAATTAATGAATCATCATCCATATTGAAAAAGAATTAACGATTGCTAAAAAAATTATAAGACAATGAACAAATATGAAATAATCATTGATGAATCAGTCGATAATGATGAGATCAAAAACGAGAAAAAACTGATTTTGATTGCATAAAAATCGGGAAACCGAATCTATCCTAAAATAACTACCTACAAATAAAATTTAAAAAAAATGTAAAATTAAATAATAAACCGAAAAGTCATTATTGCCCTTAATCTTGTTTAGCGGCCTAATACTAATCCTACGGTCCAGATTAAGTTTCACTGTTTCATCTTTAGTAGGTGGTTTCATTTGAAGCTCCCTCCTCTCTCTCTCTCTCTCTCTCTCTCTCTCTCTATATATATATATATATATATATATAGGAAAGATCAAATACAAACCACCTTTGGGGCTATTTGGCAGTTGCTGAATGGTTTGGTGCAAAATGATTAAGTGGTCAAAATGATTAAGAGGCTCTTATGATATATTGCAAAATGGAATATTGTTGTTTGGTAATTGTTTAGAATGAAATTAGGGTGCTAAATGATTAAGGGAGACCCAAGATTCAAAATCATTAAGAGGTTTCTAGAACCATTAAGATGTAGCTTTTTTTTGCCAAACAAGATTTACCTCTTAGCAGTTCAGATGTTGCCTCTTAACGGAGTTATTAAGAGATAAACAAACAACTTCTTAATTTTATAAACCGTTCAAACCGTCGATTTCATTGGTTAAGTTAATGAAATTGGTTCATGAAGTTGTTAAGTTGATGAAATTGTTTCATATAATTCTTTTCTTGATGAGATTTTTAATAGATTTGTGTTTTATGTATTTTTCTCAATCTGATGAAATTGTTTCATGTATTTTCTCAGTCCGATGAAACTTTTTCATTTTTACATAAAAACATAAATATATGAAACAACTTCATCAAGAAAATAATTATATGAAACAATTTCATAAAACAATTTTATTAGTTTAAACAATGAAATCGATAGTTTGCACGACTTGCAAAACTAAATTGGTTTGCAAATGAAACTATCCCTGTAAATATATATATATATATATAGATAGATATATATGTAGAATCGGGTTCAATTGAGAATAGTTATTAAATAAGAGAACAAGAAAATGGTCAAATCACATATGATTTTATATTAAAATCATGGGTAATTCTCATGACCAGATGTCGCGGTCCAAGTCGCATGCACACCCTTGCATTGACCGTCTTTCGTATTCGCATATGATTTCATTGCAAAATCACTGTTCTCTTATTTTGACTTTGTCTTGTTTGATTCTCTCTCTCTCTCTCTCTCTCTCTCTCTCTCTCTATATATATATATATATATATATATACTCATTTACAAACCCATTAAATTGTGTGGAAAATATAGTCTATTTTACAAAATTGTTTTATGTGTGGAAAAAATATTCTAATTTATAAAATTGTTTTCTATGTGGAAAAAACAGTCTTGAACGTTTCACATGTGAAACAACACTACATAAGCATTGTAATTTCAAACGTGTTGTTTTATATTTGAAATAACGCATGAAAACTAGTATGTAAGTTTGTACAAATTATTGGAGTTGTAAAAAATAGGAACTCTCTCTCTCTCACACACACACACACTCTCTCTCTCTATATATATATATATATATACACACACACACATAATAAAATATATACGCGAACCCAACATATTTTCGTAAGACCCGTGAGACAACATTTTTACAATTGAAACTTCACAACAAAACATTGTTAACTTAAATAAAATCCAAACCTTCACGGCAAAAACACTTTGAAGGTTAATTTCACAGTATTTTGCTGTGAACTTACAAGTGTACAATCTGGTCTCACGGGTCTCACGAAAATAGATTTGTTTCACATGATTCCAAGTCTTAACCCCTATACATACATACATATATATATATATATATATATATATATAGACTTGAGATCATGTGAGACCAAACCATTTTCGTGAGACTCGTGAGACAAAAAAAATAACACTAAACATTCACAGTAAAAGACTGTGAAGGTAAAACTTCGTAGTGTTTTTGTTGTGAAGGTTCGCTGTTTTGCTTACCTTCATAATGAATCGGTGTGAAGTTTTTAGTGTTATTTTATGGTCTCACAGTCTCACGAAAACAGGTTAGTCTCACGTGAACCCTATATATATATATATATATACTAGATAAGTACCTACGCGCGATGCGGCGCGAAGTGTCTCAAATCTAAAGCCGAGAATTCGAAAAAATAATTTTGTTTCATGTTCATATTTATACGCTTTTAAATCGCATATCAGATATAAAAAATTAAAGGTCAATATGGTTAATTGGTCAAAAAAATTAGAGAAAATAATATAATCATGATTAAGAAAGTATAAATAATTAAATATACTATACTAAAATATTTGCATATTTATATTTTTGAAAAATGTTCGAACTCATAATTCAAAAGTCAGTTGATAAATGATATCTTTTTTTTCCAAGTAATTAAATCTCTTATGATAATTCTAAGGGTGTTTCGTTGACAGAATGGAATTTGATATAATTGTAATTCGTCGAAGGATTTCGACTTTGAAGTAAAAATTGATATGAAATTGCAAAAAGAAATCACGACAATTTAGTGATTATTTGTATCAAATCCCATACTAATTTCAACAAATCTTATACTAATCACGACACATTAATTCGTATATATTTATGATATTTAATAATATAATTAAATCCAAAAATATTCAATATTGGGCTCATTTCGAAGGTATTGATAAAACGATTACAATGGTATAATTTGTAAAAAATAGAAATATTTTTTTAATGCATTTTAGTTCATATACATTATTTATGTTTATATGATAAGAGTCTAAAATGAAAAATAAAAAAGTAAGGGATTAAAAGTAAACTACATACCTAATTATAAGGGTAGTAAATGTAACGTATAAATTTAAAAAAAATTGAATTAAGGAGATATTTAAGTTGGAGTGAATGTGGGTGTGCTAATTGAACTTATAATGTAAATTGCGTCCAGATACATGTTTAGGCGGGAAAATACTGAAGTCGGCTCACCAGAAGACGACACGTGGCATGCTAGTTACTTATTTATTATATGTATAGATATCACAACTCTAACTTCTAATATTTTATTCAAAGATAAATTATAGATATTTTTTAACAACAAATTGCATTAAATTCCATCCTTATTTTTCTATGCTCAACTAACAACTAATGAAATTGAAGTGTATTTTCGTAATCTCATTACATATTACAGAGATCTCACTTGACAACTATAAATTGGGCATATAGGATTCTTCCGGTTCACAACACAAACACGGAGATAATAGATATGGCGAATAGTAGTTTGTTCAAATGTGTCTTTTTAATCACATTGGTGCTCAACACTTGTGATCTTATGTTTGTTACTGCAATACCAGAAACTGAAGTTCAAAATTTGGCTCCAAGCGGTTTAGGAAATTTGACGGAAAACGCAAATTATGTCCCAAATTTTCGACGACGCTGTAAAGCTATAGAAGATTGTATAAGTCTCATGTGTCCACCCGGGTATTCTCCGGCTTGCGTCCATGGATGGTGCGAATGTGTGAGATCGTTACCTCTGTTATAGGAATCGTATTATGTAAATAATCTATGTTGTTTTCTAAATAATAATATGACATAACTTAATTACTTTTTAATTTTATATATATATATATATATATATAAAAACAAAGAAGAAACAAATATACATAGTAAAAATTAAACAAATGATGTATGTGTATGATATATTTGTTGGTGTGTTTATCGTTTTATATCTATTAGATTCGGGAAGAATCGATCTCATGTGATCGATTCATTGGATGTTGAATTTTGATATTTTACTTCAATTAACGACAACCCATCAAATCCAACCCAATTCAATTGCATCGATTATACAAGGAAAAGTTTAAAAAACCCAATAAACTATTCCATTTTGAATGATTAAGTCCTTAAACTATTCCATTCAAACCCCTCACAAACAACAGTATCACTCGCCGTCGTTCCATCGCTGTCCGTTCTCCATATCACCTATCAAACTGTTGACTCCGGTGTTTGCGTGAGGTTTGAATGGCGTATAGTTTGGGAATGGTAAAATTGATTTAGTTTCTTTTTTCACTTTAAAACATCTTTAGTCAGTTACAGACCATTTTTAAATGTTCGGTGATTTATATTTTTAAGAAAAATGTTCAAGGAGGTGATCATTCAAAATGAGAAAGTTTAATGGTTTTTTCATCCAAAAATTAGTTTAGGAACTTAATAATTCAAATGAGAAAGTTTAATGGTTTTTTCATTCAAAGTAGTTTAGGGACTTAACCATACAAAATGAGATAATTCGTTACTTCTTTCTTTTTTTAATAAGGGTAGCTTTGTCAGTTTATTTTTTCATATAATTAATCGTCTCTCACGAGATTTTGTAACTGATTTAATTTGATTTTTAATATTTGGGTTTGTTAATGTTTTTGGAAATGAGCGGCTTAATCTATTTTTCATCTTTCATCGTCAAACATATAATGAAACTGATTTCTGTAAGAAAGTAGCGCTGATGAAACATATTTTTTAATGTTTCATGAATACAGAAACATATGGTCTAAGGAAACAAATTTCATATACTATAAAATATGCAATTCCCAGATTACCCCTGAATGAGCTATATTATATTTAGAAATAAATAAATAAAATATAATTTAAACAAATTTCATATACTAGATAAAACGTTAAAGTAACCAAAATAGGGTAATCAACTAACACAAAAACACATAGTAACTGTTATCACAACAATTAAAATAATTGTGTGGCCTATGTTCAGAGTTGGCATCGAGGTATCTCTGATAGGACTTCCAGTTATCACTGAAGTAAAATATTAAAAATTACTTCTCAAACTGTTCGGCAATATCACAAAGATATGCAATGGGAATCACAAAGACTCGTGCATGTGTGAAAGAATAAATTAAATCTGTTTTGGCTCAAAAATTGATTTAACTTGGGACTCAAGTTAAAATCAATAGTCACAATGAATAGAATATGAAATTCGGAGACCGGAGCTGATGTCTTCCTTTTTCAATATCTAAGACCTCCGAGTGAGGAATAGATAGATTATGTGCTAAATCTTCGTGCATTTATGAAACAAGCATCTTTTGTGAGATACTTGAGTGGCTCGATGGGGTGACACGAGTTATCGACACTGGGTCCATGTCGGTTTCAATATTCATCTCTAAAGAACGATAATGAATAGATTATGTGGTTACCCGGATAACTGACTCGGTTTGGTAAGGACCAGCAATTCTTTTAAGTCCTGTCACATCCTCACCATTTTTCTTTTCACTCCAAACTCATCTATCATCTAGACCCCTCACTGATGTCTATAATGGATGTGTTTCTTGGGTAAGTCCTTCCGGTTCTGGATAGACCATAGAAACAAAATAAATCCTATCACTTATTTCACACTTTTTTTCACCAAATAAAGCAGATTAGTAGACATTGAAGTACGAGTTTTAAACTGAAATGTTTAGAAGTCAAACTTTTAAGAACGAGTTCTGAACTGAATTATTCAGAAGTCATAAAAATTAAGTCCGAGTTCTGATTTGAGGTAATCAGAAGTCATTAAAATTAAGTCTGAGTTCTGATCTGAGGTAATCAGAAGTCATAATTAAAGTTTAATTGTGAAGAACGGGTCACACTTAATATGTCAGATAAGAATTGAAGTATAAAGATGAAATGACGAACTATGATAACAAATTGGAATTTTAACGAGTGTATTTCCACCGAAGAATCAACAAAATATGTGAGACATGGAAATAACTAAATCAAGAAAATATAACACGTGGCAATTCTGGAATTTAAAATCGGAGAAAAACAAACACAAGTAAGTTTTTCAGGATGAATTACCACAGTTCTTTGTATTCACAAAAAATCATGTATGTGACAAATACCTTATACTCCTAAAAAATAGCATAATTTTTGAATGCAGTCATGGGAACGGAATATTCCAAATTATCTCGCACATGACATCCCTGCAAAACAGATCATAATGACTTTGGTATCCATGCTTTGATGGATCCTTGATGGTTAAATGCCTTAACTTTAAGATGAGGATTGGGAATACTATAAGTACCATACCAGTTATTGACATACCTTGGATGCACAAAGTCACTCTTTCCACAATAAGTGCAGCAGAGCTTTGCTTGGTTTAAGCTGATCAGTTTAGCTATAGGGTAAACGTGAGCAGGTGAACTAGTCTTGGAAACAAATGACTTTGTATCAACTACAGGAGACTTATGAGACTTGTTTCAATCACTGTCTTCTGTAGTTGATTTCTTTCTCCAAACCATTTTTACTCTTATAAAAACATGATTATACGAAGAATCATTAAGCTCACTGTCAGATGAACTAGAGTAGTAAGATTGTCTTTTGTGAGAATTACCGGTTTTCAAGCGTTTCTTTGACCGTCTTTTCAACTTAGATTTTGACGATTTTGGTTGAGAAACATTTTTTGGGGCAGAAGTGGAACACTCCCCTCTTTGAAAATTAACCGGTGTGGGCATTTTGTCCAAAAATTGAAGATGACTTGCAAGCTTTGGAGTAAAGGCGATCTTAGAAATATTATCATCTTGACAAGCTGAGGAATTCATGAACTCAGAATATCGGTGAGCAGAGTCAAGTGGATTTGGACAGTCTGAGTCGGATGAGGAACAGTTAAAGGAATCATCTGCAAAAGGATCGTTGAAATCAGGGAAAATATTCCTTTGAACTGATTCGGATTGAGCCGCTTTAACTTTATTTGGTGAAAACAAAGGATTGTCATCTGTGTCAAAGGACACTCCTAAGAAAGCTTTACATGAGGAGTTATCCGAATTAGTAGGAGATGGGTCAACCGAGATGGTGTCCGGAGAGATAGGCTTCATCGGGGTATCCTCAGGACATCCTTTGGCCATCTTTGTTGTTAAAAGTTTTGTCGCCAGGGCAGACAGTTTGAAGTTTAATTTGGCATTCTCGGTCTTATAACTCGTCCTTTCAAATTCGGATAATGACTCAGTTTTATTCTTTTTGAGCTCATTGGTGGTAGATAAGAGTACAGTTCTTTCGGTTTCAAAAATAATCTTATATCTTAAAATTGATTCTTCAAGTTTAAAAATTATGTTTTCCAAAATCAGAGGTGGAACGTAACGTTTGAACTCTGAGTTGGCATGAGAATCATCATCTGGTGTTGCTTGAACCGAAACCAGAGTTTCCACAGTTTTGGCAACAGAATAGATGTCAAAATAATCATTCGAGAGATGAGGTGTTTTGTTTTTCAGATATGAAGCATTAAGAGTTTCATACACGAAAGGAACTTGTACATTAATGTTTTTTCTTAGGTGACTCATCTTCCGATTTATGATCAACATTTTCTGGCTTTACCCCAACTTTTGGTAGTGGGATTCTTGTTTTTCGTTTAAGGTCTTCCTTTTCCTCATCCTCCTGAGACGGTTTAGTCCACTTGATCTTATACTCAGGGTATGTCTTATCTAGTCCCAAATAGTTGAACTCAGAAAAGGGTTGGAACCTTAGATAAGATTTTCTTAAGGTGACACGGATTATCATATCTGAGTCCCCAAAGAGCGTTATAATACTTGAATTCCTTCGGTTTGTCCAAGTGAATCGTTTGGTCTGTTTGACCTCGCTTGTAAAGTTTGGATTCAAGATCCTTAAGCTTGTTAGTCAAATTATCATTTTCTTTTTGAACGGTTAAGCGAAAATTGACAATCTTAGTATTCTTTTTCTGAGACTTACTAAGCTTTTCGGTGATTTCAGATACTTGTGTTTCTAGGGATTCGATTCTTTTTGAAATGGATGAGCATTCAGATTGATAGTTTTCTATAACACACTTATGTTCAGCCTTTTCAATCGCTAGCTTGCCTATAGTGTCGTATTTGATTTTAGCATCGGCTTCTAGCTTAGTGATTTGGGCTCTAAATGAGAAACTTTTTCTTTGAGCTCAGAGTAAGTTGGATAAGACATTGTTACTTGAAAGAAATGATCGTGAGACAAATTAAGATATCGATCTAAAAACAGACAGTGTGTCACAGAATACACAATTGTCCCCCTTCGGCGACTTAGCACGGGGGTCCCGCTAAACCCTAAAAAATTAAAACTGAAGGGTCTGAACACTCCCGGATTTGTGATCCGGGGGTGGTTTCCGGAGTGGAGATCCGGAATTAAGTGATCCGGTATGCAAGAACCGGAATTGGTGAGATCCAGAATCAAGGGATCCAGAATCAGGAATCAAGGGATCCAGAATCAAGTCTAAGGGATCCAGAATTGACTATCGGAACAAGGGTCCGGATCCGGAGGTATATTCCGGAAGATTAAAATCTGGAACTTGAGAGAACCAGAATTAAGCAACAGGATCCGGAATTATGAGTGTGGTTTCGGAATTTTTGAGATCCGGAGTGTAAATTAAAAAACCAATACCGGAAGTGGGAGAATCCGGAACTGGATATCGGAACTTGGGATCCGGAACAAACTAGGATCCGAAACTCAAGAACAATATTTACGTACTGCAACTCGAAAAACTTACCTGGAAATCGAATTTTCTGCACCTTTTGACTTGGAAATTTCTGCAAACACTTTAGAACCAACAGAAACAAGAAGGGAATGCAAAAACAACTATCCAAATCGATTTAATAAGCACTTTGAAGCAAAAAGATGAGTTTTTCTCAAGAACACGGAGTTTGAAACCCAGAAATCAAAAACTTTAAAATTGATGATTTATACTCAATCAAAGCAACCCAAAATTCGATATGATTTCAGAAACATGATAAATATAATTCTTCAACCCTTGATTTCAGGTTTTTACACCAAAATCAAAACAAAGAAAAATCTTTTTGATGAAACAGTCGACAAACTTTTTGAATGATCAGAAAAGAGAATTACCTTTTGATCGATAGCTTTTTAGAATGTTGATTACGCCTAATAGAGATTAGAGAGAGAATTTCGTTTTTCATTCATATGTAAAAGTTCTCTTTAATCATTCAATTGAAAGTTAAGCATTATGTTTACATTACTTGATCAAACTTGGATCTACATAACAGTAGCCCTTACCAAATACCAAATCATGAGAAATTGAGAATAAATTAGAGACTAGAGACAAAGAAGAGATTGGAGAGAGCCCTTACCAATCGCAAAATCAGAATAGGGTTGAGGAGGGACTATCGGACTAAGGGAGCGAGGGAGGGAGTCGATGGTGGTGGGCTAGTGGCCGAGAGGGAGTACCATCAGGCGTTGGCGTCGTCTGGCTTCGTACTCATCCTCGTCGACCAGAGAAGTGGTTGTCGTCGCTTGAAGGTGAGTAACAGAGTGAGAGTACAGAGAACAAGAGAGTGAGAGAGTGAGAACTGAGGAAGGAGTCTAGAGTTGTTTTAGCCTTTGAGGTTTAGGAATTTATATGTATTAAATAAATTAATATTTTTTTAAATATAAATAAAATTTCGGGTGGTCGGGCGGATCGGGTGTGGTTTATGTATACCCACCCCGATTCCTAATATCCGCAAAAAAATCTCGGGTTCGGATGGTCGGTGTAACAACCCACACCAAACTAGCACGCCAAAAACTACCACTATAAATAGAAACGCCAAAATGGCCCAACAGAGTTACACTGCCAAAAGTTTACAAATTGAATTCGCGTAAATAACCCTAACTACAGCTAAGAGCATATCTACAAAATAAAAGGAAAGTCTTCTAGTCCTTCTATACGCAAGCTTCAACTCACAACTTGCTCTTACCTTTAAACGAGCCCTCGACTACCTGCTTACTTGAAAAGGTTTTAGTTTTGACAAGTAAGGGTTAGACCATGAGGTCTAGTGAGATCCCTCTTGTTACCAACACCACGCCACAATTATCAACTAAAAAGAGTTTATAAGCATTTATAAACAGTCACACATTTATAAGTTCAAATTAACAGACAACACATATTGATGGCTCACGCTTTGGTCACGTACACACTTGTGACTACGTGTTAGGGCACACACCCGCCCTTAGAAACATATGAAACGAATTCATATATTCTGCATGTGACTCACTCCCCATATCTTCACATCAAGTCATCGCATGTCCTTCCTAACACAAACTCAAAATATAAATAACACACCTTTCTCATGCATATTTAAAACAACGTAAAACATTCAACTCAATATATCGGTACAAGTAATAAATTCGAGTATCGATAAAACTTCAGTTTAGAAAGACTCACCCGATGTCCTCGTTAAGTGTTCTCACTTGAAACTGCGACCCTCTATCCGCACCTACATTTGCACCAACACACGAGCGAATAAGTCACCCAACTACCCTCGTAACAACCCACACCAAATCGATCAAATGACGGAGTCCCGACGCCAGCGATCCGGATCCCGGTACCAATCCGGACTCCTCCCGGCCCCGGTACCATTCCAGACTTCTGGGGTTTTTATCGAACGATTTCCTTTCGAAAACCTCAATCGGTTACACCACACAACTTCATACTTGGTGTTAGGCCATAACAATCAAAGAGAGATATCATTTATTAACGATTTAGCAAGTTAGTTCATCTGATTTCGCACACAGATTAGTTAGGTAAAACACCCAGACCATAATAGTTACTAAATCTCTACCACTTCCAACATTGCTGATTAATAGTTACTAAATCTCTACCACTTCCAACATTGCTGATTAATTTGAGGAGATGAAAGAGGAGAAGATTACCTTGAAAAGGATGTTGATTCTCCAAACCTTAGCTCCCAAATCCAAGCTTTCCTCTCCAAAATTGAAATGTTGCTCCGCACGGGTTTCCTTACCCTAGCTGCACAATATTGAATGAGGAAAATGAAGGGTTTTAGGGATTTAACCCTATTTCCTTTATTCACACAAGGGCCACCAATGTTTCCTCCTTCACACTACACACACACCAAAATTCCTTAATTACAAAAATGACCCGGTTATTACAGCATCCTCCCCTCAAAAGAATTTCGTCCCCGGAATTCCATCTTCGAACAAATGAGGGAAACGGGTCCTCAACATAGTTCAACTTTTCGTCCACCCGAATGCCTTTCAACGGTACGACCATACTTTCCTCGGCCAAGCACTTTCTTAGATTCGACATATGAAATGTCGAATGAACTCCCTAAAGTTCCTTGGGCATCTCCAACTTACACGCCACCACACCCACACGCTCGGTGATGACAAACGACCTGACGTACCTAGGCATTAGCTCCCCTTTCTTTCCAAGGCGTACAACGCCTTTCCATAATGAAACTTTAAGCATCACTTCGTTACCCACTAGAAATTCAATCGATTTCCTCCCTTTGTTCACATATATCCTTTAGCGGTCTAGAGCCACCCTTAACTTCTCGCGAATCTGGTTGACTTATCGGTGGTCGACCGCGCGACCTCCAGTCTCACCTAACGTCTCTTTCCAGCGATACATCTTTACTCTTAGAAGATTCACAGATAACTGCACATGCCAACCTCTTTGCTTTTCTAAGGGATTCTCTTGCTTCCACTTTGCATGACCCTTCAACAACAGAGCGTATGCCAACAACTTTTCACACTTTTGGTTAACTACAACTCTTACTCCAGGTTATTCGCGTACCATAACTATGACGCCTCAGGCCAACTGTACACAATACCGTCCACACACCTAGACCTAGGGTTTTGAAACGAATTAAGATTTTTCACTCACAACTTCACTTCCATGACAGAACAAATTCACAAAGGTTAACGCCACAACAACATGAATAGAATAACGAACATTTAGTTTACCAACTTAACACAAGATCAACCTCGAGTATCACCTTAACCCACAGTTATGATCCTCTTCAACAGATAACACACAATTCTACAATCACTTTCCCCAACACAATATACGTCTAAGGCAGATAACACTTTCTTGCCTGAATTGCATTGACTACGATCCATCAATAATCAGCAATACACACGTTTTCACCACATTATCACCCCCACACTATACAGAGCTAAAAGTAGGAAACCTCCACACTCCAACATCTGAAGCACCCACCAATCCAAACAGAACCAATCCTGAAGACACACATTCAAATTCTCCTTGCATCCAACAGTCGTCCATCCACATGTGAAATACTTCAAGTTTCACCCACTTAACAGAAAGGAGTGTCCATGCTCACGCAAAACCATTTTCATTAACTTAACACCGAACGTCAAGCTCAATTGTAAAATTTCCCTCACTACTACCAAGTCTAACCCAATGGTACTTCATTCCAAGCGCTACTTTCAACTTCCTTCTCAACACATAAAACATGTTTCCAAAGAACGGCTCATCAGATGGTGCACACTTTTGACTGACCACACAAGCTAGCTTTCTTTGACCCTTTAACCAATCACATACACGTAAATCTTCTTTCTCATACTCCCACTAGGAGTTCATGTACCCGACGATGACATTCTGGAAACATTGTTTTCCATTTTCCGTGTCACTTGCCACACTTTCTACCTCCAGTTTACTCACTTTTTCAACATACCATCCCCATTTCCCTCAGGTTAGTATGGAACATTTCTTGTCAACCATTGACCACTCCATACACGCAATTTCAACGGTTACTATGCCTAACCAACATTTTCACCACATCTCATACGAGAAATTCAACCAAGTCATTCCGAAAAAACACCCAATGCTCGAAGCCACCACACACTTCTCGTTTCCCCAAACAAGATTAACCCACTCCTTTGAATTTCCTTTACATACAAGGATTAGCTCAACATTCCCAAAGATTTTGTATCTACTACGAAACATCATAAACTAACCAATCCAACATCTTCACAAATATTTCTATGACACAAGGCAAACTTACTCATCAACTCATCGCAACCAAAGAGCACACAATTTCCTTCTTAGCTAGCCACCAAATACCTCCCCATTCTTTTATTCTCAGATAACAATACTACACACCACTCAAACATCCATGCATCTCAACACACATAATTTTCCACATTTGAATAACTTATTAGCAAATCCTGAGCAAAGATTTCCACTTACGCTCATCCTCTATCAACACCAGCCCACCACTTAACCTCACAGCAACTCATTACCACCAACGACTTGTATGCCCACTTTGTATAAGTTACCACCAACTTATCCACATAATCACCACACACTAGAGGTACAATCCCCACGATCACTTGTACGCACGTTAGGCCTTGCCTTCTCCATGCCAATCACAACATATAATTGAAATAATATTATCTCACGACTTTGCCTTTCTCCAATCTATATGAACCACAAGTTATGACCATCTACTTCACTCGATCGAGTCTTTATCCCCAGCCGACTCTTCGGAATCCACATGAGACACAATCAAATAAACCAGACGATAAGACGCTCACTTGTTGACCAACATAATCCACGTGTCCCACATGAGTTGTGCTAGCTACTCCATTCATAAACGAAACATCAACCACATAAAAAAATCACCTATCCATCTATCAGTTCTCCACTTTCAGAACACTCACATAAGGCGGTCCATCATCTTGACAGATACACCTTTCCCCAACCGACCTCTTATCTCCGTGTATAAACCCGACCAAATAATCACACCAGGGTTACCTTTTCCAATTCCAATCTCCCGACAACGATCTCAACAACCGTCGTTGACTTCAACATCAACGCCCGACATGAAGATGATGCTTCAACGGTGCCTCCGACAACGAGAATTTCCACTGAAATCTAATTCTTCCCACGCATCGTAACTAACTTTGTGCCCCACAGTCCTCATATGTTTGAGCCACAAGACTTACCCGACAAATAGCCTAAATACAAGGCCACCTCAAACTCCGACTCCATGCCGATACCATTTCATCAACATTCTACAATGCTACCTTTCGAAGTATCTTGCCTACTTCGAAATCACCCAGGACATACCTCTCGCCATCAGCCACATGTCAAATTACCAAACAAGAGCAAAGACTACCATATTACAAGCATCTCTAAAGTCAAAGACTAAGACTGCGGTTATTCGCCGCCCTCCCTAAAAGGAAACACCAAGGTCATGAATTGACCATCGACGACTTAACCACATATTTCCACCCTCGAAACTTTCCACATCCTTAAGCGCGACATCTCTCGCTACCTAGCGAGTTCATAGCCTTCATGCATGCCAACACAATGATTTAAATCGTTTTACACACTTAAATCACATCGCAAAACAAGGTTTGATATGCATGACATGACACCTCCATAAAGAATAGCCACACACACATCGATCTCGAGGATCGCTCATACGCAACCTATGATATCTCACAACCTAGTCCATCAATCAAAAGTGTATTCACTGAAACTATTTTCGTGCAAAATTTTTAAAATACGGAAAAATCACCCACACTGGAGAGTCGGTCGACTCTCACACTCGCTGATATGACAACAACGTGTCCACACTGATTCCGCATATAAAATCATGCGATCAATTGTTTTTATGATTTCTACGACAAAGGTTAACTCGCTCGTAAAAGACGTGAAATAAGTCGCTATTTCTCCAAGTTCAAAATTTATCACACAACGTAAATAAAAGTGTCTTTTCCTTCAAACACACGCTTGCACACGCCAACTCATTTTCAAATCCAGAAACATACAAGGCACACACACACATATTTGACATGAATGACTCATGTAACTTTTTTGAAAATACAATGCATGACTCACTTTACATTGAAGGTTATTCTCTCTAGGAAGGTCAACCGTTTGCAGTTACAACAAATCAACACTGGTGCCCTACCTCCGACCAAACCATCAGGTTCCTCACATTTGCAACAACCTTCGGTACCGGTGCTCCCACACACACTTGTATGCCCCCAACTTCACAGTTACCACTTGACTACTGATTTGCAAAATATGAGGCTTTACTTCGACCTCAGGTTAACCAACAATAGCCCTTTTTCATTTATCCTTTCCCCATATTACCAATCCACACGTCTATCATTTCTCAACCACCCTTGCCACTCTTCCACTAACTAGAGAGTAAGAAAGCACATCTCCACTACCCGATTCTTGAGTTGAAACTCTCAAGATCCCAATTCATCGACATCGAAAACTCCTAGAATGAAGAATCATTAGAAATTAGGAGCTCACCTCCCAACAATTATTCTTCCCTTATGAACCCAAGAGGTTCTACCTCACATCAGCCACCCACAACTCAAACAATATTCCTTCTAGATGGTGTCATCAATCACACCATGAACGATCTCGCACAACACACTAAACCATTGTCTTCATGTAACAACCATGTTACCCATATCATACAACATATAACATAACATGCATACATATCATTGATTTACAACAAAAGTTACATAGCAAACCAAGTACGGTCTCTTTTAGTCTCGAAACTACAAATTACATAACGCTTCCTAATCATCAATGGTCCACGAAGACAGTCTACACCTTATTCTTTCCTTTGCCGCTATCAAATCCTCGACCTGGAATACATATTTTTAAAACAGAAATGAGGGTTAGACCAACGGTCTAGTGAGATAATCTCTGACATTTCAAAATCATTATAAGACCATTTCACATAATACTTTGTATCAAAATAGTTTATATAAACCTTTCGTCAAAACACCCACATACCATAATTATACAAATACCACATCAAGATTCGTGCCTCGTGTAATTACCCTCCTTCTCGTTTTCATGGCCAAATTAGTTGGTAGCAAGCCAACTAATCATCGTCACTGTACCCAAATACAGTCAACTCCGCTGCAATCACACACAGCCCCGCTGCAATTACCTACAGCTCCACTGTAATTCCCTACAGCTCGGCTAACATATCCTCGTGTAGTTCAGTGCTCATATAAATACAATATATATATATATATATATATCTATATATTATCTTCACAATCCATAGTATCCATCTCATATATATATATCACATATATATGTATCCCAGTTGAAAACGTTTTTAAAAGTAAAACTCACCTGTTTGTTTAACAAAAATGCTTCCAAGCCTTTTCCACAGATTCAGTCTTTCAATTTGAATTCACAGTATCTGAAATAATTCAAATACAATAACTCTTTACCAAATAAAACACATAAGACTCACTAACAGGCTGAGAATCCCAAATAACCTATCAAACTCTTATCCTCAAATATTCCCTTACGGCGACTTAATACGGGGGTTCCGCTACCCGGTTAGCGGATGGGGTCAAGGGGCAACGCCCCTGTGGGGTTTGGGGGCGGCCCCCAGGAAATTTTCGGAGCAACTTAATCCAAATATACAATCAAAAACTATAACCGGACACTACCAAAATTACCGGGACTCTCCAGTACTGGGAGTTAACCATACCGGAAGTCGAATATACCAGGACTCCATGGTACCGGGACTCCATGGTACCGGGAGACCACCGGGACTTCACCGGGAGTCTAAGAACACAGTCGGTTTCCAAATACCCGGAATCGATTGAGACTACTACCAATCAATGGAATTATGATTTCTAAACCGATAAACATCTACTACTTATGATTACAAGTATAAAATGTAAAGATACTTACCTCAAAATCAACTTCAACCAAATCAATTGATGCTCTATCCGTAGGTTTCTTCGCCTGCTTTCTTTCGCTCAGAACTCACACTCACACACAGTTTCTAAAAGAGTAAAGTGAGGATATCTGAAGTGTTTGAGATATTTATATCTCAAATTTACACTTTTGGCTCAAACTACTCAATAAGGACTAAAACACCCCTAACCTTATAACTTATTTCAAACTTACCCTAAACATTAAATATCATCGTTACATAAACTTAACGGATAGGGAATTTGTCTAACGGACTTACCCGGGGTATTACACTTCATGGCCAGGTTAGAACTCTCTACACACTACCAGCAATCTCTAAACACTATCATCACTCTCTACACACTACCGGCAATCCCTAAACACTATCATCACTCTCTACACACGACCACCACATTCTACACACTACTACCAATCTCTACACACTACCACCACTCTCTACACACTACCACATCCATCGATCATCTAAACAACAGCAATCAAGCACACCCATGCACCTGTAAATTCATAATGACATTGGCCATATGTGATTTGAATTTACCTTACATGAAAGTCCTCACTACCATCGTCCTGAATTCTCGGTGATCAAGGTCTTCCCTAATGGCTTCCTATATCTCAGTTGTGTCCTCATACTCCACAGTTTATGTTTAGGCCCATCTAGTCACCTAAATCCCTTAAACTAGCGCTCTGATACCAACTGTAACAACCCACACCAAACTAGCACGCCAAAAACTACCACTATAAATAGAAATGCCAAAACGGCCCAACAGAGTTACACTGCCAAAAGTTTACAAACTGAATTCATGGAAATAGCCCTAACTACAGCTGAGAGCATATCTACAAAATAAAAGGAAAGTCTTCTAGTCCTTCTATACACAAGCTTCAACTCACAACTTGCTCTTTCCTTTAAACGATCCCTCGACTACCTGCTTACCTGAAAAGGTTTTAGTTTTGAAAAGCGAGGGTTAGACCATGAGGTCTAGTGAGATCCCTCTTGTTACCAACACCACGCCACAAATATCAACTAAAAAGAGTTTATAAGCATTTATAAACAGTCACACATTTATCAGTTCAAGTACACAGACAACACATATTGATGGATCATGCTTTGGTCACGTACACACTTGTGACTATGTGTTAGGTCACAAACCCGCCCTTAGTAACATATGAAATGAATTCATATATTTGCATGGGACTCACTCCCCATATCTTCACATCAAGTCATTGCATGTCCTTCTCAACACATACTCAAAATATAATTAACACACCTTTCTCATGCATATTTAAAACAACGTAAAACATGCAATTCAATATATCGATACAAGTAATAAATTTGAGTATTGATAAAACTTCAGTTTAGAAAGACTCACCTGATGTCCTCGCTAAGTGTAACTGCTACCCTCTATCCGCACCTATATTTGCACCAACACACAAGAGCGGATAAGTCACCCAACTACCCACGTAACAACCCACACCAAATCGATCAACTGACAACCGGAGTCCCGACACCAACGATCCGGATCCCGGTACCATTCTGGACTCCACCCGGTCCCGGTACCATTCCGGACTCCTCCCGGTCCCGGTACCATTATGGACTTCTTCCCCTGGTACCATTCCAGACTTCTAGGGTTTCTATCGAACGATTTCCTTTCGAAAACCTCAATCGATTACACCACACAACTCCATTCTTGGTGTTAAGCCATAACAATCAAAGAGATATCATTTATAAACGATTTAGCAAGTTACTTCTTCCGATTTCCCACACAGATTAGTTAGGTAAAACACCCAAACCATAATTTCCCCCATTTGAGTGAAAAGTAATAGTTACTAATTCTCCACCACTCCCAACATTCCTGATTAATTTGAAGAGATGAAAGAGGAGAAGATTACCTTGAAAAAGATGATGATTCTCCAAACCTTAGCTCCCAAATCCAAACTTTCCTCTCCAAAATTGAAATGTTGCTCCACACAAGTTTCCTTACCCTAGCCGCACACTACTGAATGAGGAAAAGGAAGGGTTTTAGGTATTTAACCCTATTTCCTTTATTCACACAAGGGCCACCATTGTTTCCTCTTTCACACTACACACACACCAAAATTCCTTAATTACAAAAATGACCCGGTTATTACAGTCGGGTGATGATTTTTCGGGTGGTCGGGTTACGCTCACCCCTAACAGTTAAGATTCATTGTGAGAAATCATCGCCAAAATTTGGAAAAAGTTTTAATTTTATATTAAGTTTTGTTAGGGTAATTATTCTAATAACACCAAGTATTTATTTTGAATCCGGCTTTAAATATTGGAAAGTATTCCCATAATTTGTTTACCATATAAATCTAATTCGCATAAGATTATGCTTGCCAATAACTCAATACAAATACTTTTTATTTTAAATACATTCTCTCCCATATACATAACATTCTATCCTAATCCAAATAAAGTATTTTGTATAAAAACTATTTATTTAATGTTTTTTGTCTGTTTTTATTCCAATTATAAAATATATAACAAATTAATTAAAATTTTATAACTATAATAATAATTACAAAAAATATGATGCAGTTAGACATTAAAGATATCAAAAACAAAGATCTTGAAATGTATACGAAAATACGTGAATACTAGACTCTTTTTGTTTAAGATTTATAGATAAAACACTTTCGTGTTGCTAATTTTGTATTGTTAATTGTAACACCCTAAAAATCAGGACAAATTTAAACCTGATTTAAAAAGGGTTTACATCACTATTATCCATAACCAACATTCTTAATAAGAGAAAATAGTGACTAAAGTCAATTTACATCAAACTTGTCGTCTCTATAAACTCTTCACTCATCCTAATACTTCCCTGCTCATACCTGGTAAGAAAATATAATTTGAAACGATTAGGCTAACGCCTAGTGAGAACATTCAACTTCAAAATAATACTTTTAAAATCAATGTAAACAAGGTTTATCAAACTTGACTTACACTCATTCTTACCATACTCATACTCATCTCATAATAACTGAATCATACTCTGTAACAACCGGGTTTACATTGGTAAATGTGAAAGTTTTGTGGACTTTTTGTGATAAATAAAAGCTAAGTTGAAGGTCTCTTTGGTATATTGGTGAAAGAGGTGTAGGGCACAAATCCCTAGAGCAGCCCTCACTTCACAAATCAGTATTGTTGTGGATGTTGGCGGCTTAGGAAGAAAAGAGGAGAAAAGAGAAGGAGAAAGGAAATCTTGGGAAGGAATCAAAGAAGTGGAAATCTAAGAAGAAATCAACAAGGTAATCCCTTCTAAATTCATTTTCCTTGTTATTGTAGCATTTCTTTCTTCATAATCTGGATTCCTAAGCCTGAATGTGATGATTCAACTTTCTCATCAGCGAGCTTGGAATGCTGAACTTGGAAGGGTAAAATCCTAAACGGTTCACATTGATCAGCGATAGGATAAAATCAACTCGTATAACCTATTCAATCATCTTCTCTCTGAATAAAACTTGGTTAAAGCTGATATCAAGGTATGTTTTTCTCTCTCTGACAATCGCATGAAAATGCAAGATTTCAAAACAAAATGCATCGCTGAATATCTCTTCCTTAACAGCGATATTTTGAAAATTCTTAAAACCATCACTGATATTTTCATTCAGTGCTTCATGTTTATAAAAGAGTCCCTGAGTTTTTCAAAACCTCAGAGACATCCTAAAAGAATATGAGAGGACAGTTGTGACGTCATTGCAACGGATAAACCCCGACACGTTTTCTCTTCCTGACACACGTTTGCACGTCTCGTTCAAACTTCCAATCAAATGCAAACACGTGTCCGTGTCATGATGAAAATCTTTTCCCGCTCAAGATTTTCTCTCTCTAATCTCTCTATATAAACAAACTCGTAGTTTATATTTTTCTTTTACGCGATCAATCTTCCTCCGCAAGAAAGAATTCACTGTTGCATTTGTGCTTTCAAAAACTTCAAGAACTGTTCATCATCTTCTTCATCAAACATCAAGGTTAATATGTTCTTATTTATTACCAAATGCGTATAACTTGTTTCTGATCTTTTCCTTGTTTTAACAAGATCAAACAAAAGAACTTCTTAAAATGAAATCATTTTCTTTCATGGTTGTATGAACACAACCATTTCATGGTTGTTCTTCAAGTTTAAATGCGAAAATCTTAAACTTGTTCTTCATTCGTTTCCAGAATGTAATTCTTCATAGAAAACTGGATAACAAGAATAAATGGGTTTACATTTCGTTTCTTAAAATCAAGAAAAACCCTAATCTTCATTAAGACATTTGTGTCTGAATGAAATGAATAAAATTTGAACCATCTTAATGGAAAATCTTTCCACATTAAGATAATTCTTATTTGTTAACATCTTTGGTTGAACTGATAATACAGAGAAATGGCTTCGTCTGACATTCCTGCTACCGCTGAGAACATCTCCGCTGATTCTGAGGAAGTGGACATCCTCAAGGCTCCTCAAGTCAAGTTTGCCCTTGACAAACTGGATTGGACTAAGGTGAACAACCTCTATGCGCTTCTCGAGTTTCCTCCTCGAAAGCAAGTCACACATCTAGATGATGCTGTGAAATTCCTAAAGAATTGCTGCATCTCCACAGCCCTGACCATAACACCTCCTGCTCATCAGCTTTTGCTCTCACAGTTCTGGTACTCAGCCAGACACTCTCAACTACCTTCAGCCAAAGACCCCTCCAAAACAATCGATTGCATCCTCTGCGATATCGAATATGGCACCATGAAGATCACCCCTGCCATTATTCGCAAAGCTCTCAGCCTTCCCATCGCTACCAAGGAAAAACCATTCGTTCCCCTCCCTGACCCCAAGAAAAACTCAGACAGGGAAGCCATCATTGCATTTTTCGATGCAATGGGCTATGTATGGGAAATCGGCAGAGACATGAAGGCCGAGAAGAAGCTGACGATTATCAAGAAATCGAAAATGCCCAGCGAGATGAATTTCATCTTCGCTCATCTAATCAGTTGCATGACTGCAAAGAGCGGCTCCTCTGACCAAGCCGCTAAACCTCAGCAAGCAATGGGGTATGCACTGCTGAAAGGTCTCAACATAGACTGGGCATCGATTATCTATGATGACCTAGTTCTAAGAGTGGACACCGTCGCTGACAGACCTCCACGGGTTCCTTACCCCCGATTCATCAGCGCCATCTTCCAATATGGCCTGAAGGAGAGCTACCCAACTGAAGGTGACCTGAAACTCTCTCAGGTCGGCCCAAAGATACTCGACTTCAAACCAATGGTGAATGAGGTACGTCTTTCTACACTCCTGACTCTTCTCAACCCTTCTTCTTCTCATTCTGTGGCTCCTTCAGCGACAATACCCATCGCTGATACCCTGGCCACAAAATCCTCTCCTTCTAAGAAAAGGAAACATTCTTCTACCCCACTTGGTTCTAAAAGGATCAAGAAAACAAAGGAGCAACCCCAGCAATCTCATGTTGAAGACTCCTCAGCTCTTCCTGCAGAGCTGAAGGAACGTTCAGTGGTACGCTCTGCCACACCTGAACAATCCATCCATTCCATCCCAACTTCAGCGTCTCTAAACGTTGAGGTTACAAACTTGGAACCTACCCAACCTCCTTCGGTCTCTCAAAAGACTGATGAAGTGATTGTCAGTGAATCCAACGTTGAACTCAGAACCCAACTCCCATTCTTATCCTTCGCTCCTCCCTCTACTCATTTGGTCTCTACTCCAGATCTCGCTGGAGCTGCCATCATTTCTACGGAACCTAAAGCTGATTCTCCAGGAATGATGAAGACAGGACCTGCAGGACAATCCATGGGCACTTTTGAAGATGACATGGAACACTTTTCAGGAACCCGTAATTTTGACGAGTTCATCAATCCTCCTGCCGGTACACACCAACCCATAAACACTGTGACTAAACCCCAAACTTCTGAGCTTTCCTATGTTCACAAGTTTTTATATGTTACAGGTCCTAATTTGGGAGACATAAACTCCTCTTTGAAAGCTGTGGAGACAACGCTGACAGATCTCACCACCACTCTTTCTAATAACTCTACAGCTGTAACAAACGCTGGAGAGAATCTGAACAAGCTGACAACGGTGGTGGAGAAGAAGGCTTCCACAGATGACTTGAAGCAAGTTGATAACACTCTCAGCGACTTCGCCAAGGTGCTTGCTGACATCTACACAGACTACACCTCTCTTAAAAATTCAGTTTCATCCATGTCCAGCGAGGTCACAACGCTGAAGACATCGGTTGGACAACTAGAGGGAGATATGTCTACTGTAAAGACTGACTTAGGCTCTGTAAAGACCGATGTTAGTTCGATGAAATCGATGATCGAGCAGCTACTACACAAAGCGAATACTCCTGCTCCTGCCCCTGTCCCTGCATCTGACAATTTCACAGCGGCGGATCGCACTGAGCTGGAAAAGATCAATCCTGCTATCTCTGGCCTTCAAGACAGAATAGCAAAGATTGAAGATTTGATAGGTATCTCTGGCCAAGAAGACAGAGAACCTACCAACGCTGCTGAATCAACCCATTCCTCCCCCAGTCATCATGAAAAAGAGGGGAGAAGAGCGCTGAAGATCTCTCCAAGAGCGCTGAAGACCTTTCCCATGATGAATCTATCAGGGGAGAGAAGGATGCTGAAGAAACCACCGCCGGACCTCAGGGAGATGAAAACCCTGAGGAAACCGAGAAGCTCGCCTCTGTATTTGAGGGGGAGCAACTCGAAGAAGAAGCTAATAAAACCGAATCCGAAGCAGAAGATGATGAAGTCGTCGACATCCCTGATGATGAACCATCCTCTTCTCCAAAGAATGATGATGATGATGACGAAGATGACGATGACTTCTTTATCGTCAAACCTGCTCCAAAGATCAAAGTTCTTAAGGGAATCTCGATAAATGAACCTTCAGGGGAGCGGACAAAGACAAAGCCCTCAGCCTCTGGAGCTGAGAAAGGCAAAGGCAAAAGCATCGCTGAAGATGACAATCTGACGATCTTGCTTGAAAAGCCGGTTTGTCAGGTACACTAAACATCTCTCACTCCATCCCTCCTCTATCAT
This sequence comes from Saussurea involucrata, assembly GCA_033807775.1. NCBI lineage: Eukaryota > Viridiplantae > Streptophyta > Magnoliopsida > Asterales > Asteraceae > Saussurea > Saussurea involucrata. The sequence continues at coordinate 83,906,718 of CM066313.1, forward strand.
ACACTATCAGTTCTACTACCCAAGCCTATACACTTGAACCAATTCTCTCTATCTGATTCTCCCCAAGTTCTTACTCGAAAGATCGCTGTGTTTCAGCTAGTCCTCTCCCCTGTTTGAGGATATCGCTGAAGGCTCCACAACGGCGACTTCACCAATAATACCAGCTGCTGCTGAAGAAATAATCCCAGTCTTAGATTTAATCTCTGAGACTGATGAACCAGAAGAACAGCTACTCTCGCACAGAGGCAGACCTTCCTTAGCTCCTCAAAAGCTAAGTAAAGAGGATCAGAAAAGAAGAGAGGAGATAATAAAGCGATTCGAGGATCAGCGAATCATTCTGAGGCGTGATCAACTTCCTTCAGTTCCTCCAAAGTTCAGAATTTCCAAAAAGGAATACAAGGAACACCTCAGAGCTGAACGCCTAATCACTGAAAGAAAGGAAGCTGAAGAAAAGGACAGAGAATACGCCATCCAGCTTTCTAAATGAGCAATAAAAGACCCCAAGCTGAAAAGAGTTCCCATTGATGTTCAACGTCAACTATGGGATGATGCTCAAGAGATCGTTAGAGAAAATACTACGGTCTCTGATACGACTTTGGAATGGGCTAAACAAATGCTGACCTATCGATCTAGACCATCCAAAATCATCAAGGCAAACATCAGAGGAAGACTGTACGCTGAAGTTCCTGTTGTTGAAGTGGATGTCTACAGAGATGACAAAGCCAAGAAAACCTTCTATGCTGCTACCTTAGAAAAGTTTGGTCTCTCTGAATGGTTAGAAACAAAATTAGCCATTCAGGGATCGCGCTCAAAGTTCAAAAGCCATGTCGAGAAGATCTTAAACAAACAGATCGACCTGCTTTCATCTGCTGTAGATATTCCTCCTACTCTTCCTCAACCAAGAAAAGTCTCTGATAAGAAAAAGAAAGCCTCTGGTTCAGGTCCTCATATTCGGAAAGAAACGGGCATTGGTTTCTCTCGTGCTGAAATTGTTGGCCCTGATGCCGATCTCTCAATGCTTGACACCTCCCTACCACCTGGAGAAACATTCATTCCTGGCACAGTTGTAAGTGATCTCTATGGTATATTCTTTTTAGACTACTATGGAAATCATCACTTTCAACGTATCTCTGAGCTCCACATCGCTCCCATCGAACAACTCAGAGATCTCGTATACTGGTGTGAAGTCAGACGCGACATCAAAGCTAGACACCTGAAGCCCTTGATTTTTGAAGCAGCTTTGATCAAAAGAAAACAAGGTGTAACCGTCCCTGACTGGATGATTCCCACATCAAAGACCCTTGATGAACTTCTCATCAAGGAAGAACCCTTTACAAGCTGATATGATCGCCCTTTTCTCTATTGTATCAGTTATTCTTCTGTACTTGTAATTTATTTCGCTTATACTTGTAATCTTTTCATTTCTCTTTGTAACCTGATTCAAAGTTTTAAAGAAAGATTTCAGCGAATGTACTTTACTCCATCAGTACTGAAAAGATCCCAGAAAACAGTAAAAGGGACAAATATTTTATGAGTTCTTTTTATCCTTATGTTTTCATTATATAGCAATTTTCTTTGTTGCTATGTCATAATCAAATAGGGGGAGATTGTTGATCCAAACCCTCAGTGATTTGATAATGACCCTCTCTTATACTTAGTGAAAATTGTAAGTAAACAATATGTATCAGAGTTTCACTATCGCTGATAAGTACTAAGATCTTACAGTACCGCTGATAGGAACTCTCGCTCTTTAAATTAAACATTCAGCGAACACTGTTCACCATTAATGCTCTGAGTCTGTTCAGTCATTATGATGATCGCTGATAAGTTAGTTGTTTACTTATGATCCCTGAAGACAAGTTTCACGTCAACAAAGGTTCTACGCTGAAGTCGGAGATCAAGCTCAAGAACCAGCGACAAGTCTCCTAATGAACTGATGCGGATCTGCGAAGACTCAGATTTGTCCACTCAACGTGAAGTATCAAGTACAAGACTTCAGCTATCGCTGAACTTTATCATTCGCTTAATAGAAAATGATAATGCTCTGAATCAACGAAAGTTGATCATGAAGTCCTCCGTACAAAGTACTTTTGTCTTAACCCCCCTTGCACGACTCCGTACGAAATGTCAGAAAAGAATCTCCAACTGTCTAAAATCGTACAACCACTCTGATACTACATTGTTCATCCATGCGGCTACTAAGGTTGTCAACCAAGGTCAATGACATGCAACCAACCAGCTGATGACACGTGTAAAGTGTATACTGACTTGCATTAAATGCATGCAGTATATAAAGAGATGAACCCACTTCATTTGAAGTATCTTGCTAACTCTGGATAAGTTCAATCTCTTATCTCAAGATAGGTTATTAGTAGTAATTTCCTTATCTCTCTTAGTGCAAGAAACCTTAGTGTTCCAACTTGTTTAGATTTAGGTTTATCCTTAATCTGGTTTCCGCAACAAGCTGTAAATTGTTAATGATTTATCAATAAACAATTTAGAAAAGTAAAATCTGTGTGTTTGTATTCAACCCCCCCCCCCCCCCCTTCTACAAACTTGTATAGGCCTTCGGGACCAACATTACTCAACGAACAAGAAGTGCAGAGATACCGATTGAACAAGAGGGATCTCACCAAGAAGTGCTATGAAACTTGTCTTTGACACGTGCAAGTGTGCCGAGGAAGACAAGGTGGTATTTGCATTGTCTATATTGAAGTCGGACACTATCTTTTGGTGGGATGCTGAGACGGGGGGAATGGGATCTTCAGCAGTCCGGACTATGACTTGGGAAGTTTTTGTGGGAAAATTCAAGGCTCAGTTTTGAAGTTAGAACAAGGGGACATGACTGTAAGGGAGTACACCACCAAGTTTTTGGAAAAAGCTCGTTTTGCGGAGTTGTATGTGTCTACCGAGGAACGTCGGGTTGAGCGGTACATCTATGGGTTGAAAGGTAGCATCCGGGAGTTGGTATCGACTAGGAACCCCACCACTTTCCAAACGGCCATTAATGCGGCATAGCTGACTGAAAAGGAAAAGAACCTCCATGTGGCCGAGAGAGACGGGGATAAGAGGAAGTAGGACGGACAGGGAAGCAATGCGAGGAAGGGAAAGGCCTTTAGGCCGGAGACTCGAGTGAATCGTGGGGCGGGCGATAGGCCGTGTGGGAAGTGTCGCCGGATCTACCGTGGAGAGTGTATGACGGACTCGAGGTCATGTTATCGGTGTGGGTTGTCGGGTCATATGTTGAGGGATTGCCCGAGTGGAAAGTCATGTTTTCAGTGTGGATCAACGGACTATATTAAGTAAGATTGCCCGCAATTGAAGAGGGGAGGGTCGGTGCCATCCGAGGGTCATAAGGTGAGCAAAAGAAATGAGGAAGGGGCGGAGCCGGCACGCGCAAAGGGGCGTGCATTCCACATGTCTTTGATTGAGGCGGAGGAGACTCTGGATGTCGTGACAGGTACCTTCTTGGTGAATTTTATTTGTGACGAAGTGTTATTTGATTCGGGAGCGAATCGCTCCTTTGTATCCCTTGATTTTGTGAAGTGTTTGATGGTGAAACCTAAACGTTTAGAGCATGCCTTAGAGGTTGAAACCGCTGATGATAATCGGGTGTCTATTAGTGATGTGATCGAAGGTTGTTGCATAGATGTAGAGGGGAGTTTGGTGCCATTGTAATTGTATCCAACGGCAATGGGGGAGTTTGATGTAGTGTTGGGAGTGATTTGGTAAGCGAAGAATAACGCTAACATTGTGTGTAATATGAAGTTAATCCATATTCACCTACCGGATAAGGGGATTGTAGTGATTTATGGGAATCGTCGAGATAGAAAGTCTAGTCTTATTTCTATGATTAAGGCTACCAAGTGTTTAAGGAAGGGATGCCAGAGTTATCTAGCCTATGTAGTGGATGCAAAAAAGGAAAAGCGTGGGGTAGAGGAGGTGTCGGTGGTGGGAGAGTACTCGGAAGTGTTTCGGATGATTTGAGCGACTACCTCCGGATCTTCAAATCGAGTTTCAGATCGACTTGGTGTCGGGAGCCGCTCCAATAGCTTGCGCACCATATCGATTGGCACCATCAGAAATGAAGGAGATGGTGACCCAACTTCAAGAGTTGTTGGATAAGGGGTTTGTGAGGCCAAGTACCTCGTCGTGGGGAGCACCGGTACTCTTTGTGAAGAAGAAGGATGGGCCTATGCGCATGTGCATAGATTACCGTGAACTCAATAAGGTCACCGTTAAGAACTAGTATCCACTTCCCAGAATAAACGACTTGTTTGATCAGTTGCAAGGGGCTAGCTACTTCTCAAAAATAGATTCGAGATCGGAGAATCATCAACTCAAGGTAAGAGAAGAAGACATACCAAAGACGGCTTTTCGGACTCGGTATGGACATTATGAGTTCTTGGTGATACCATTTGGATTGACGAACGCCCCCACCGCTTTTATGGATTTGATGAATAGGGTGTACGAACCCTACTTGGATAAGTTTGTGATGATATTCTTGTTTACTCGAAGTCGGAGAAGGAGCACGAAGAACATTTAAGGGTCGTATTAGAACTATTGAAGCGAGAAAAGCTTTACGCAAAATTCTCGAAATACGAGTTTTGGCATCGGGAGGTCCAGTTCTTGGGACACGTGGTGTCCCAAAGTGGAATTAAGGTTGATCCAGCAAAGGAGGAGACTATTAGAAACCGGGAGCCGCCTAGGACGTCGTTGGAAGTATGGAGTTTTCTTGGTCTAGCGGGGTATTATCGGAAATTTATCAAGGACTTTTCACGGATCACTACCCCATTGACTTCCTTGACCAAGAAAAGCGTCAAGTTCAACTGGTCGGAAAGTCAAGAAGAAACCTTTCAGAAGTTGAAAGAAATGTTGAGTAGCGGGTGGTCGTTGGTTCGACCAACTACCCTCTGATGCTTAAGTCAGTAATCGTTTGAGGAAAATAAATCGTAAGAAAAATATTCAAAAGAAGTATTTCTTTAGATGTATTGCACTCCATCTTGCCTTAGGGTTGGCCAATAGTAGCCTTGTCGGGATATCCGGTTTGCAAGGGTACGACCACCGGAGTGGTTACCACATTCGCCATCATGCATATCTTTTAGAATTATTTGCACTTGCTCTTGACTATCGATACATCTTAGGTTCAGGCCTATTGATGATCATCGATAGAGTCTATTGTCGATTATAAGATATCTTAAAGCTTTGAATCGAATCTTTCGAGCTTCCATTCTGTCTTCGAGCAATTGGTCGTGCATAAGGTAATTCCTGATGTCGTATGACCAACTGTTTTCTTCATCGAGGACACGAATCTTCTCGGAGTACTCGATGGACGAGGTCGCTAGATGGATCATAGGTATGGCGTCGAACGACGGATTATTGAGTGTTGATAAAAGATTTGCTAGCACATCGGTCTGAGTGTTTTGATCTCTAGGGATTTGCTCGATCGAGAATGGATCAAACATTTTTTTATTTTTCTTTGGCTATTTTGAGATAAGCTGTCATCTTAGAGTCTTTTTCAGCGAATTCCCCGTTCATTTGATTTACGACCAACAAGGAATCGCTTCTGACGTGAAGTCCGATTGCCCCCAATTCGTGGGCCATGCTCATGCCTACGATCAGGGCTTCGTATTCTGCTTCGTTGTTGGTGGTTTTGAAATCGCATCGTATGGAATACACCAGGAAGTTAAACGGTAACGAAAAGTTAACCGTCATAACTCCAGGAGCCTCCTCGACCTAAGGGCCTTTCCCCTGATCTCTAGGAACGGACGACGAGGGCTAAACCGCCTTAGGCGACCCAGGAGGCGCTGATGTTGCCTCCATTACACCCGAAGGCATCTTCGCCTTCTCATAAGTGGTCACCCGTGCAGGATCACCATCCCCACGCCTCCGTGACGTCATGAAACTCTTCAAATCCTCGGTTCAAATCAAACCGAATCGGTTGAGATTCAACTGATTTCTTTCCCCGCGTGACGTACGTCCACCTTAGTTGCTCAAATTTGAAATTTAAAATTTGAATTTCACGCCAGAATTCAAATTTTGGGGGCAAATGTTTGGGTAAAAATCCACACCTCACGACCGACGAAGAAAAATAAACATGGCATTTACGTAAGACAAATCTTTTATCAAGACAAGGTCCTGTAGACTACTTACGACTACATCCCCCGTCGTATATTTCGACGGTGGACGAAAGATTCTTTCGACCGACAACCGTGACTTAGAAACAGTCGTACGACCATACTAACCGTTAACAGTCAGCAACCGTTTTCTTTGTTTCATTAATGCAGATCCAGAAATAATCATTCCCAACGGTCATAAACAACGGTTATGACAATCATCAAGACACATTGATTACTACCAAGAGCTATATAAACAAAGGCTTGCACCATACTTCAGGGGACAGTTTTCACATACATAAATCATCGGAGCATTCGAGCAATATCATTTACGAAATCTACTCACGATAGCAGTTTTTTACACATGATATAACACTGTTACTCACGACGCACGACACTAGTTTACGATCAAGTTTACTTTTATTCTTATTGTAATCTATTGTACTCACGACACTTGTTACTAAAGGATGTCATATTTGTTTGGCGACCATAGTGCACCGTCGACTTCTATAGTCATCCACGGTTTTTACCCTTGTCGGGGTTTTTCGCGTCACCAAATTTCTTTGTCTTATTTACTTTCCGTCGACGATCGTACTGTTTGTATTGAGATCTTTTTCTTTAGTTGTTAAAGCTCCACATCAACCTTAAGTTGTCCTTTGGGTTATTTTTGGCATTAACAATCATTGGATGGATTTCATTGGTATTTATGTGTTTTAGATTTAGGTTTTGATTCCTAAAGGTTTGATTAGTTAAAACTATCAATTTTGGAAGTTTTCAAGCACTTGGGATCGATTTGGGGGTTTTTGGAGTGAAATTTCGGGCTAAAGTTTCAAGGGCAGTTTTGGAAGTCTCAAACAGAGACTTGCGGGGCCTAGCCCGCGACCTGAAGCCACAAGGTAAAGGGCGCAAGTCCCTGTTTGGTGTGCTTCCGCGTTTTGCTTCGTTTTTCGTTCGGGTATGGATCAACGCATCATTGGGGTTTATCTTAGGGGTTTAGGGAAGATCTTGGAGTATAGTTAGAGGGCTTAATCTCACTTTTATAACCTCTAATTCAGGTGCTTGGTTGATATCAAAGTGAGTTTTAGTTGTGTGTCGGATAACCAAAACTTCAGATGAGTTCCCTTAACTCTTCCTACTCAAATGAATTGTTTATGCAAGTTTCATCTACTTGATTTTGGTGTAAACTCCTCCATGTTATTCATTTGTATACGAAGGTTGATCACCCATGTTATAAAAACATTTGAAATTATACATGCATGACTCGTTTGATATTTATCTTTGATTGCCGTGGTGTCTGTGAGTCGGGTTGCACAATGGGCATAGTGTACATTGGGGTATTACATGCCCTATGGGAGTTGCATTGTATCTCCGTATGTGTGGAATTTGTTTCCTATGTACGCGGGGGGAATCGGGAGTCTGCTTGGGCCCCGAAGACGAGAGGGGAGTCGGCTTGGACCTCGATCGTGGTTACTACCGCATGGTAGAAGTGGTATATGAACGTTGCGCAACTACCTTATGTGTTATTGATTTGCTAAACGGGCCTTAGGGCGGACTTGGTTATTACAAGATTTTATTTCGATTAAACTGCTTTGGTAGGGAATTCACTAAACCTTATGGTCTAACCCTCTCTTTTTCCAAATCTTAAAAACCATTTTCAGGTAAGAGCGTTGTAGGTGCTTCCTCCAAGGGGAGGGAGAAGGCTTGAAGTCTATAGGCGGATAGCTAGAGACCTTTACCCGCTTTTGTTTCTTATTAGACATCTCGGTTGTATTCGTTTGTGAACCACTGTACTTTTGGGATTATTGTTTAACCTTTGAGAATGTTGGGACCCTTATGGCCTTTTTGTTATGAAATTACTATTGGTGATATTTTGGGGTGTTACAATTAAGCCACTACCAACAGTTATGTATAGCTGACCGAATAGGCTATGTGTCCCATTAAGCTCATTAAGCTGCTAACAAACATGCCCTATATAATAAAACTTAAGACCAACCAATAACAAGAAGTTGTTATTAATCATACCAATTGTTTTAAATTAGTATTATTACTTTAATTATTCTGCAATATATTTAGTCGTTAAAAAACAAGTATAACAATCTTAAAACTTTTTTGAATTACATCAAAGTTAAATTTAAACGTTTTTTGAAGGACAAAATACATTTAAATTAATGAAGTTTGGTTTAGTTCTTATTTAATGTAAGAAAATTTATTTTTTCTCAATTAATATAACAAACTTCTATTTTTCGTATTTAATCTTACTAACCTATATGTCACCAATATTTATGACATGACATTTTTCTTTTTTAATTCAAAATCAATCTGATTTAAGTCATTTTGGTGCTTTGCCATATTTTATAATTTGTTTGATATACCAATATTTGATGCATTATGTAAAAACACTTGATGCATATTATTATTATTATTATTATTATTATTATTAATAATATGACCATATAGAAGTATGTTATATACTAAAAGCTAAAAAAATTCAAAGGATATAAAATTATGAAAAAAATAAAAACAGACTACCCCACTTAAAATACCACCATCCCCATCCTTTATACATTTCCTCGAAACAAGATGACAATAAAGAAAAGAAAAAAAAGACATAACATGATGACCATTGTCTCAAAATTAGTTAATCATCATGTATGCAAATTTCATAGGAAGAGAACATCACCGAACTCGTTTGACATGAAATCCTCGCTTGGTCGATAGTATTTTGTAGAAGAATATAGCCCACAAGTTATCAACTTAGCTTGTGAACAAACATGCAAATTACTCCACCTACATCACACAAAAACATTAAAAAATCGATATTTTGATCTCTTTTTTTTAGTATATAACATATTTCTATATGGTCATAATAATAATAATAATAATAATAATAATAATAATAATAATAACCACAAAATGCATTAAATGCTTTTACATAATGCCTCAAATACAACTACATTATAAAATAGGGCAACACTAAAATGACTTAAATTAGATTGATTTGGAATTAAAAAGAAAAATGAAAATTTTTATGTCAATAAACATTGGTGACATGTAAGTTAGTAACTTGTTTAGTAGGTAAAATATGTAAAAAATAAGAAAAAATGGAAGTTTGTTATATTAATTGAGAAAAAATAAATTTCGATACATTAAATAGGAACTAAAGCAAACTTCATTATATTAAGGCATTTTACCCTCTCTCTTTTTTTGGAAAGGGTATCCTAAATTATGCTTAGACTAATCATTTGATAAATTATGACTGTAAGACATCAACCCTGATTAAATTTCAGAGGTCACAATTGTTGTGTACGCATGGATTAGAACCTTGAGCAGATGAGATATTCCACCACATCCCCCAAGGCCTTAATCAGTACGCCACAACCCTTATGGTTCATTTTACCCTTTTTTGAATTACATAAAAGTTAAATTTACATTTCTTTAGTTTATAAATAAAAAACGTTGATATTAAATAAATAACGATATATATCTTCTTAATTATTTTATATTATTGGCTTAAGATGAATTTCACGGATCTCATAAAATTCATAGTTCTCAAATGATTAACAACTATATATATGTATATATATAGATTTGTAATCATGTGAGATCAACATATTTTCATGAGACCGGTAAGACAAAATATTTACACTTGAAACTTCACAACAAAATACTGTGAAGGTAACTTTCACAATGTTTTTGCTGTGAAGGTTTGCATCTTTTTTTTTTACCAAAACCGATAATAAATTATATTTTTATATAATATTTTTTCATCAAATATTAGGATTTAAGATATTTTGCTTCACATATATGTGTTTCATAATATGATACTTTCACATGGATTTGTTTCACCATGTGATTATTTTTTAAGTGTAATTTTCATTTCACTAGGTGAATCAAAAAAAAATCCACATGTAATTAATCTTTTCACATGGTGAACACGAACATATGTTAAACAATACAAATCATAGGTTTTGATGGAAAAGAACATGTAAAAAAAATTATATTGGTTCTCACGAGTTTGTAACATATTTGTATATTTGTGGTTCTCATTTGATTATCTTCATATATATATATATATATATATATATAGGGAGGTTCAGGAGATAACCTCAAATAAATGATAAACTAAAAAACACTTTATCGACCGTTAGATTAGATGATCTGATGGATGTGATTAAATAGACGGTTACAACAATATTAATTAAAGAGTGAATTGCATTTTTGGTCCTGTGGTTATCTGATTTATTTGAAAGAGGGACCTAAACTTCAGTATCTCAAGAAGTGGTCCCTCAGTTTTGGTATTTGCTCCAAAATCAGGACCCCAACACTAACTCCGTTTATTTGCTCCGTTAGTGCCAGGGGTATTTTCGTCCAACCTTGTTTTATCCCTCCTTTTGTAAATTTTCTTGCTTTTACTTATGTTTGTAAAACCCATAACACTGTAGGGACCTGTTTTGTAAATTCTCTAAAAAGCTCCAAACCATGGAAGCTCTTTCTCTCTATCATCTCTTTCTCTTTTATATACATATACTCACTACACACACTATATATATACACACGCATAGGAGTATCTCTTTAACTCTCTTTTTTGAAGAGAATCTCTTTAACTCATATATATATATATATATATATATATATATATATATATATGGTGCAGTATACCCACATATACATGGAGAATATATATACATATATGTGTACACATGTGTGTGTGTATATATATATATATATATATATATGTAGTTCAAGAGAGAGAGAGAGAGAGAGAGAGAAGGTGTGTACGTGAAAGCAATAAATGCTAGGAGTTTGTAACATCCTGAATTTTCATTAATATTATTTTAATGAGGATTGAGATTGATTTGTATTTTGGATTAAACCTTGAATTATATGGAAATTTTATAATTCAATAGGGTTACAAATACAAAGGATTCAAGTTTGGTGTGAATTGTAGAATTATTGAAACTTGGGGGTATGTATGGTTAATGTTGAAAGTGGGTGTGGATAAGGGGTGGAAAGCTGAGAAATATCTCAGTATCTTGTGTGTGAGTCGGTCAAGAGGCAGAGAAAGGAGATAGAGAGAAAAGAGAAAGCACGTTTGGCTTTGTTCATCAATTTGGTAAGTAAATCAATCAAGGTTTCTGATAAAAGCTGTGTAGTTCTATGTTTGTAAAACGAATTTGAATGTGGAATAGGTGTTTGGAATCATAAACAACAGATTTGAAGAATCAGATTGTGCAAAGTGGGTATAACTTCTTTAAGAGGTGAGTTCATTTGTTGTTTGCTTAAATCAGTGTTTTCGTGTTAAATTAAACCTTGAAATAGCTGTATAAATTGGTTATGAACGGTATGGAATGGTCTGGAATGAGCTGAATAGAACAAACATCGATTTAGGTTGAATTTTAAGCTGCAGGTCGAAGGTTTCCGGATAAATCGTCGTATCCGGAAAACCTCTGTGATGAAGGTATCCGGATGTAGCAAGATATCGGGTAGGTTTCGAATTGCTTTAGTTTTCCGGATAGAATTAGTTACCGGATAGTATCCGGATTTCTTTAGTTTCCGGGTGTTGTCCGGATTAAATAGGTATCCGGAAAGTATGAATTATCCGGAAAGTTCAGTTGTCCGGAAACCCCTGTTAACCAGAAACTCCTGTTGTCCGGAAACCTATACTGTCCGGACACTTTTGAGAAACTGAGAAAAGCTAGGTTCTGATGGCTGGATGCAGTTCTGGATGTTTTGTCTGGTTAAGTTTTCTAAAAAAATTCTAGGGGCGCTGCCCCTTGACCCCATCCGCTAGCGGAACCCCCGTGCTAAGTCGCCGAAGGAGTGCATTTGAGGATGAAGATACGATAGGTTATCTAGTATTCTTAGATTTGAGAATATGATATGAACTGTAATATGTTGTTATGCATATACGTTAGTAAAGTGTAATGGATCCATAGGCACTAGTGTTTGGTAATCACATGGAATAGGCGTGTGGTATAACTCGTTTAATCGTTATTCCAGTGTGTGTGGGAAATCATGGAATAGGCGTGTGGTATTAATCGTTATTCCTGATTTCTAAGGAAGAGAGTGAGATTGACATAAGTGCTTGTGATCTCTGCTTCCTTACCGATAAATGGGCGTGTGTAATCGCGATTTATTGGTGGAGAGCATTGATCTAGAATCTTTGAAGATTTATAGTGTGGCTCTGGGGTATGATATGATGACGGAATTATTGTCAGTCATATTCATGAAATGTGGAAATGGGCAAGTGTGCATTGCAATTTCTGGAATGTGGAAATGGGCAAGTGTACATTGCAATTTCTGGAATAGATGTGTACGGAAATGGGCATGTGTATATTGCGATTTCTGGATTAAGAGTATTATTCTAGACATGATATGATGATGGAATGTGTGTCAGTCATATTCATGGGATTGGATGAAGATCGTGTTAACGGAATAGAGTTACATGTATGGTAAGAAAAAGGGTAATCAGGTTTGATATAACTTGTTTACATTGATTTTGCAAATATTATTATGGAAACGAATGTTCTCACTAGGCGTTGGCCTAATCGTTTCAGATGATGTTTTCTTACCAGGTACTAGCTCGGAAGGTAAAAGGGATGTGGGACGAGCATTTTGGATTAGCGGAAAAGTCAATTAACAGAAGGAGTTTTGAAGGATTGCTTAGATAACTTAGTTAATCTGATTATAGTGGCATAATTAGATTAATAGGTTATTTGGAGAATTTTGTATTTGTAAATATACTCCTAGTGGTTAATTCACTTGATGTATATGAAAGTGGAAGTTTATTTTATCATAACTTGTTGAAATTTAAGGTTCAAATTAGCCCGGATTTTGGGCCCTTATCATAACTTCTCATGGTTTTCAACCTTTTTGTGGTTCTCATTTGATTATCGTCCTATATATATATATATATATATATATATATATATATATATATATATATATATATATATAGGGCCCTTATTATGAAACCATTAATTATAATGAAACCAATGAAACCTGATCTGGACTGTAGATGAAAGTGATCTACGGTTAAGTGGGACGCGGTGGCACATAAGGTAAATAAGCATGCAATGAAGGGCATGATGGTCTCATGCAAAAGTATGAAAGGGTAATATCGTCATTCAACAGTATGAATCTCTTAAGGAAAGATTCCCGGTGGCGTTAATTTAGGGCACGATTTGGAATCCGGTGAAATCATACCCCGATTTAGCCGGAAAAGATTATTCAAAACTAACTGCATTTGGTGAAGAATTTGTGAAACACGATTGTAAACAATAGAAATTGAAGTGAAACTCCATAAATCAAAAAAATTCAAATACGATAAAAAAATGGCGGACAATGAAGCCATTGCGCCAATAAGAGGTTTGATTTAGTTTTTTTTCCCAATATAAGCAATTTCTTAATCACACCACCATTATTCACATACAATCGTTAAACCATAACAGTTAGAAGGCCAAGCGAAAGAATCCGATTGAAGAACTCTTTTTCAAAATTCAAGAACACGCGTGACAACCCAGTTTGCCTTGACGACACATCGACGGAGAAGACACAGGAAAAAGGTACTAGAATAATATATTGTGTGAAACACTTGTTGTATTATACTATAATTAAGTATGCCATTTACTATGTCATTGTTAGGGGGAAAACAAGAAAGATTTAATGGATGCGAGAATGGAAAATATTCAGAGAGGTGAAACTCAAAGTCCTATGGAGTTGATGACTGATAACACAGAATGTTCGATCATAGAAGGTATGAAACTGGAAACAATGTTTGATTTGACAAACCCCCATGTGAAATTGTTAGATTACTAGGTTGAATACGCGTGAGTATGTAAGTTTTATGAAACATACGAAAACATTGGGTGTTAATTTTTCCTTACATATAGCTTTATGAAACAATCCAAAAGAAGGCTAATTATGGCAGGAAAATAATATGTATATGATTATTCGAAGTTTAATAACAACTTTTTTGTATGTATATTCATTTATGTATTCAATGTTTGAGACCAGTTGGGAGCAGTACTGGAAAGATGAATTCTAGGCGAAAAATAAGAAAGTTGCTGAAAAAGGTATGAAATTTTGTGCAAACATTTTTTATATTATGAAACTTTATCACCTGCCAGCATTTCACGTGTAACATAATAGATTTGACAAGCATATTACAAAAACTAGATAGGGGATTTAGTTCGATGACATTAGCGGATGAAGTAACAGGCATGATCAAGAAAAATACGCAGTTAATAATTCATTTTCTAACCATATATGAAACTGAACCGTTTTTCATATGTTGATGTTTGAATTTGTCTTTGTTCATATAAGACAAATTAGGGGGAAGTAGGAAAACAAGAAGCTCGTCAAAGAAAGAGAATCTAGACAGGAAAAGACAAAGACCAAAAAGTATGGAGATTATTTGTTACGGAGAAGGTGAGAATAACATTCTTTTATTAAATTTCATATAAGTCACGTTGAAAATGGATAATAACTCTATTGGTTTTTTATGCCAGCCCTTCCAGCTGAACATGAAGAAGACGATGACTTTGTGAAGAAGACGATGACTTTGTTAATAAGCCAGATCGTAATATAGATGCACATAAAGAGCAATCACGTGCAGCAAAGAAGGTTAGAAAGAATAAGGAGACAAAGCCAGTAAAGCGAGAGAATGTGGGTGGGATCAGAACATGAACATCACCGATGATCCAGCAAACAACACTTGCAGATCTCACGGATGATCAAAAGGAATGTTTGTGCGAAATGGGGTTCAAATCACTAATAGGTATGATAGTCGATGGGATACCGTCGAAACTAGGGTACTTTGTTGTGGACAACTTAGACACAGTGAGAATGTCAATAAGAGTTGGGGATTCAGAACTATGGATAACTGAACAAGCAGTATAGAGAGTGCTCGGGTTACGTGCAGAAGAAATTGATCTGAGTACTGTAAATGTAACGACAAAGGGGATGCGAGCTTATGAAAGGTGGAAGAAAGCATACGATAAATACAAAGTGAGGCCTACGGATGTCAGTAATGAAATTGTCAAAAGGGGGATCATCGGTGAGGAGTTCAAGTGGAATTTCATTGCACTGTTCGTGAACTCAATGGGAGAATGTTGGCCAACGGGGGGATGCAACACAGGATTTATGTCAAAAATTGAGGACATAAACATGGTGAGTCGAATAAACTGGTGCAAATACATATGCGACTATGTGGAACGAAGCAACGCAATTGGAAGCGAGATACGTACGAAAACTTTTATTGTGGCCTATTGACATTCCTTACTGTAAGTGAAAATAATTATTTTTTCATAAGATAAAATGTTGTGAAAGACAAAATTAAAATCATTATGTGTTTTTGCAGCTACTATATGTACATCACACAACAGTCAACACAACAGATGTACATATGCGTGCGTTGCCAACAAAGGAATGGGACATGGAAGAGCTGCGAAAATGGCAAAACGACCGCATTCGTAATGGTGGTCTTCATATGGCAACAATCTACTATGTGAATGAAGAAGAAACTGTGCCACCTAGACGTAAAGACATAATTGAAACGACCACAGGGTCAACAACCCCGATTGAAGCAGAAGTGCAACACGAAAGCATGCACAGATTAACAGGTCAAGAAAAAAGTAAGAAATACGGGACGAAAAAATTCCTTCTGCACCGCAACAAGGTATTGACATTACAGGCATAGGGACAAGTAGGGTAAACCAAGACGACGACGAAGATCGGCTATGTTTTGATGAGGAGGAGCTTAGCCGGGTAAGCTCCTACGTTTCATACTATATTTATTAAACATGGGATTGCCATTTTTTATTCCATGTTTATTGTGTGAAAAACAAAAATAATTAAATAATAACATTCACCTGTAATAGGACTACATGGAGCGGATAGACGCAAAATTCATGGAGTTATAGGCATCAAAATGGGACATCGAGGAATTGATAGAGAAGGCTTCAAGTTTATTCCCATATGAGGATCAGTTCGCCCATTACAAGGAAAGTCTATAGAGCATCTTTACAGAGAACGATACAAGGGGAGAAGCAAACAATGACGAAGAATGTGAAAACAAACAAGCAGAAGACATTCACGGTGATGTCGATGGTCATCATACGGTCGGAACGGTAACACCGGTTAAACTTGCTTTCACGGAAACCGACTCTCTAGAGAACCAAAGCCCGTTGTCACGAATATGGTACAGTCAGACGACTTACGGTATAAATGATGAATCGGTTAGGCTAAACTCCGTCGAGAAGGAGGATTCAAAAAAAGAGGAAAGTGACACACAAACTGGGGTTCATATCAGGTATGAAACCACACCTAGTTTTGATGTTGGTTTCACACAGTTAACCCCGTTGGCGTGTGCAGGTATGAAAGATAAAGGTAAGAAGGTGTGCGAAACATCAAAAGTAGAACCAACAGTAGGGAAGAGAGAGCTAAAATTGGGAGATAAAATGAAATCACCGTACGTGAAACGACAAGTGATTTTAGGAAAAGGCATCACATCGGAGGAAAAGAAAGTTCATGAATGGGCAATTTCAGCGAGTGGAGTCCCAAGGTACTCGTAACACACCTAACAATTATCTTATTAAACTATGCTAAGATAACATATATATGTTGTGTAGATATTAAAAATTTCCACTATATTTTCATATGGTAGTGAAATATTGTTCTCAACGGATTCGGGTCAAACGATAAGTAGGGTTGCTATAGAAACACTTTCCGCTCGCGAAAATGTATTCGGCAGCGTAATAGACGGGTGGATTATTGTGTTGAACAATGAAGAACGTTTGAGAAGCCGAGACTTATGTAGAAGATTGTTTGTGAAAACTGGGACAACGGTAATGAATCCAACTAGATCTCTTATGAAATAAGAATTAGTATCTTCATGCTATAACATGACGACGATGTTTTACTATACGACATGCACGAATTCAACGCACGATTCAAGTGTTTTCAACGTAACTTTGCAAGAGCATGCGACTTCAACACAAACAACATCAACCTAAAGAACATAGATATGGTATGTTTGCGTCAAAGGATATTAAGGGTAGAAAAGTATACTATATATACGGAAGTTGATTCACTCTTTCGAATTAAATTTCATAACGAAGTTGTAAATGTAGGTTTTCATACCCATGAAAAGGCGGCAATATTTCTACAGTGTCGTTTTTTACTTGAAGTACCACACAGTAGAGATTTTGGATAACACGACAGATGTACGAGAGATTGACGACTTGTACCACTATGATGTACATATTCGGGTAAGACTACGAAAAAAATTTAATACCTGTTTTACAATAGCATGTAATAATATTGTTTTGACACTGACAATGTATGATACAACATACAATGTTTCTTCGCCAACTAAGGAACATATCACATCCTACGGAGAATCATATTAAGGTGGCTGAAAAAACCCGTGTTTGCATGCCATGGAAAACGAGCAAGAACGAGTTGGACAGTGGCATATTCCTTATGAGGCACATGGAAACATATATAGGCGGGGGGGTCGTACGTGGTACAGCGGATTAGGAAAGGAAGGACCGGGTCAAGACAAGCAGCTTGAAATCTTGCTAAAGAAGTACACTACGAAGCTGTTGTTGAGCGAATGCAACAAAAAAAGAGATCTTGTGGAGTTGGAGGCAATGGGTTTTAGCATGATTGATGTATCGGAGAAAGGCAAAAAGATAGTTGATGCAGCAGCAACAAGGAAGCAACGAATTCGTGGGTTTTAAGTACGGTGGTTGGTTAAAGAACATTACGTTTCGCAGAAAACCTTAAACACAATTTCATTTATTTTTATGCGTCAGTTGTTTTATAAATTCGGTACATTTTGAACTTTTATAAGTTACTTTTTTAGAATGTTGGTATCAATTATGTTTCTGGTGGTTGGTTTTAGTCGTTTGTGTTCAACTTGCAAGTATGGTGTCATGTATGAAACAATATTTGATATGTCGTCGAAAGAAAATAGTCACTATACAAGTTTCTTATAGCATAAGGTTAGTGATTCATTTTCAAACTAAAAATTTTGGTGACAAAAAATATTAACTAGTGTATACATTGAAGAACTTCCAAGTTGCATGGATTACATAATTATTGTTTATTTTATTAAACACTAATTTATGGGATTGAAATATTTTTTTCAAAATAGTTTTTTTTCACCTAAATTAGGAAAAATGCAAACTTAACAGGTCTCGGTTGGTATATGAAAATTTTAGTATAGGAAAATTGTAAGTAATAAAAGATTTAGGGTGTCGTTTCATAATAATAGTTAGTGTATGAAAAAATTAAGTAAATAGCTTTAGGGTTTCATTATTATACTTATGGCCTAGGAATTTTTTTGTCAGAATGTAATCAATGAAGAAGGCGTCAATTAATGGTTTCATATTTTCATTTTAAAATACATGTTTCATATTTTCATTTTAAAATACATGTTTCATATTTTCATATTAAAGTACGTGTTTCATATGTTTCATATTTATATCGATGAAAAATATAAAAACAATAAGTTGCTAATGACAATAAATTAGTATCTTTATACCACCATCAGTAATTATTTTGTGGAAATAACAAAAAAAAACGCACAACATGATTGTTAAGTGTCATATTTACATGTTAAAATACATGTTTCATATTTTCCATATTTAGATAACATCTGTTATGTGAATTTATATAACGTGCGTTGTTTAATTTCATAACATAACTTAATTTCTAATCTGATAACTTAATTTCTAATCTGAAATAAATTGCTGACCACCTTGGATAAGTAATAAAAACACTTAAAAGGGTTTTGTCGTAAAAACAAATAAAAAAAGGTTTTGGGACTTCAACTAAGAAATAATATCGATCACAACATCATTACTGAAAACATAAGAATATGTGAAAAGTTTTTACTTAAAAGTTTTTACTTGTTTTAAGAATCGTGTTAAACAAAACAGAAAAAAATGTATTCACAACAAAACAAAAATATAAACACAAAGATCATAAACATAGAGGCTTCATATACAAACTTTTTAATAAAAGGGGTCTTTTATAGAACCCCTGCAACAAAACCTACCACTTTCATAGTTAATATCCAACTTAAAAACAAAAGAAACATCAAAAAGAGGGACCATCACCATACAAACCAGTAGGAGACTAAACACCATCTATACCGTCAAATGCCTTGCATGAACACCACGCCTTCACCTTGTTGATGGCCTTGGTCTTCTTGTCCATAGCAACGGTCCTATCCCAGAGCTTCACAGAGAGGTCGTCGTAATCAGTCTTGCGAATCTTGGAGATAGTCTGTTCGTGCTTCAGTTTCTGTCTCTTTCGGCAACTTGGCTTCCAACAACTGCACCTTCTGTTCCAAATCACGATTTTCGGCCAACAAAACCAAGTTATGGTTCACAAACCGAAGAAGGGATTGGGGAACTGGTGGCTGGTTTGGGAGAGGGGATTCATCGTTAGAAGAAGCCATTTTAGAATATAGGTTTTAGAGTTGGAAGGAGAAGTGTAGATGTGAGAAGTGAAACCGGGTAAATAGTATATGAAAGGGAAGATGTGTGGTTATGGTTCAATAGGAAGTGGAGGGCAATAATTAGACCTACTTCCCCATTAATTAATGGGTTCAAAAATGACGGAAGTACCACTCAAAAATAAACTCGGATATTGCAAATGGAATATGAAAAAAAAATTATACATGCATTAACACTTAAAATATAAGTTTTTTAACACATGAATTGTGAATAACAATGACAAATCTCTAAATGACACAGATAATTAACTTTCATAGTTAACAACTTGTGAAACGTAAAATAAAACTGAACAAGCAAAAAAATTAAAGTATAATTTAACAGCATCAATTAAAAAATAAATAACATCCAACGTTCATCACTCTACTATAAAAAAATAGTCAATCTTCTTTCGTACGAGATGGACAATTACGCGAATCATGATTACCCAACGTATTACATCGTCTACAAACTCGTTTAGGCCTCTTGGCGCTAGATGTCGCTTTTTCTAATGTTCCAATAAGTCGCTTTTCGGTGCCACAACCTTAGTTTCGAATACCAGACGGGGGTTGGACTTCTGCATTCTCGGGAACTTCGACACCGTAACATTCGCGTAGTGCTTCGGCTTTGTCTGTTGCCGGACAATAAACGTAATTATCAACATCAAAGTCAACCTTCATCTTGTCTAATGTTTCCGAAAACACAGACAATTTATCCGACTCATTCCTAAAACGATTAATAAGAACATCGACCTTGGCATAAACTTCATTGATTAGGCGCTCCTTCTCTACGTCAACCTCCCCGTCCCCGTATCGCGCCTTGGCCGCTTGAATCTCAACAGGAACCAAAGATCTAGTCCACCGACGTTCTATTAGATAATCGGGAATTGTAACATGACCATCATTCAACAAAATATTGAACATGTGCCGACATATCAACCCGTTGCGTACAAAATAGTTGCATTCACACTCCATCACTTGCGCATCATGGTCATGAAAAAACTACAGTTCAAAATATCACATGATTTTTATTTTTTCATAAAAACAACAAACATAGATTAGTGGTGATGAGAAAAATACTTACAAAATAAGACGTCTTAACAGCAAATTTCTTGTTCTGATGAGTTACGCGGAATCGTTTATTCCCAACACCTTGTGCATAACAGAAATATAATCCCTTGCTTATTTCTTTTTGAACCTCAAAAAACACAGTTCGCGTGTAAAGCTCTTAAGCATGCTTTTCGATCAACATTGGGGTCACACATCGGGGGAATGTATTTCGTGTCACAAACTCCAAGGACCGATGCCTGTTTCGTTGCTTTTCTATCGACCCATCAAAAGCATGTATAAACTTGACCAAATCATTACGAAATGACGCAAACAGTCGAAAAAATGCATGCGAGCTCTCGGAACGTGACGTGGTACGCATTAGCCCAGACATTCGGTCGTCCTTATAGTACGCGGGGATCCAGGGCTGTCGGATTTCATACATATATTTCAGCCATTCATTGCGATGCAGCGAATAATCTATGATTATCTCATTCCAACCGGTCTCAAATTCATCGGGGGTTACATGACAGTCCCAAATCAACTTGTTAAGACGCCTTTTAAACTCATCATTCACATCAGCAGGCAGCATAACCTAATTAAAATTAGCATAATGAAAAAAGGGATAACTATATAAAAAAAATATTATAAAAACAGTAACAACTACTAGAACTAGATACCTTATTGGGCACTTTCTTCCAAATGTGCCACATGCAAAGGCGATGCTTAGACTCTGTGAAAACTTCTGGGATGGCTTGTTTCATAGTTGTGCATTGATCGGTTATTACAAATACAGTTTGCTTCCCGTGGGCTTCAATAAACGACCTCAGCACCCATTTAAAATTAACAATGCTCTCATGACTAATCAGTGCAACCCCCACAACAACCGACCTTTTATGGTTGTCAATTGCTGTGAACAATGAACGGCACAATTCATAGCATGCCTACATAAAAATACAAACAAACTTGTCAATCAAATTAAAAACTGTAAAGATTAAATACACAAATTTACCTGTTGGTGCGGTACGTGGCATCGAACGATACTGTGTCTCCAAACTCCTTGAAATTTAACTTCGCAATCTCATCGGCTTAGAATATGCTTTGAACTTCACAACCCTCCACTAAGTAATCAAAGAAAAAATCTGGAACTTTAGACCTACGTTTCGCAAGAAAATTGATAAGCATTTGTGCATCTTTGATCCCGACAAATGTCCCCATGTCCCTTCTTGCATTCTCGTAATCAACAGGAGTGGCTCCAACATACTCATATCCACCTTTCGTAGCAGCATTGATATACGTTCCTATAGTCGGTGTATTGCAATTGCCTTCTTGATTTAGATAGCATTTTATCGTGAAAATTGAATAAATGATGATTGTGCCTTTCTTCAAATTTGTAGACAACAAACACATTGTTCTCTTTCTTTAAACGAAATTTAACGCATGCCTTACAACCGTATCGTTTCACATTTGAATTTCG
Source organism: Saussurea involucrata (assembly GCA_033807775.1). Classification (NCBI taxonomy): domain Eukaryota; kingdom Viridiplantae; phylum Streptophyta; class Magnoliopsida; order Asterales; family Asteraceae; genus Saussurea; species Saussurea involucrata. Next base: position 83,928,862 of record CM066313.1, read on the forward strand.
CACTTTACGATCACAACTACTACTATCGTAGTCTATCTTTTTTTTGTCGGGCCAACCCTCATGACTACATAAAAGATACCTAGATAAGATGTCTCCATCCCTAATTTTTTTTATTTGACCTCCTAACATCAAACCCTGCAACCTGGGCATAATTCATATACGCAACCTCGGCCTTCTCAATTGAGGGGAATTCACGCCCAACCAGTAACTTGATTTCATCATCAACACGGGGTATCCATTCGTACCACCGGGGGTCACAAACATATCAACCCCATCTAATACGAAATTAACACAACCAATTAACATTAAATAATAATAAAAACTTGAAAACAATAAAAATTATACAACAACCTAATAAAAAAGGTGTACATAGTAATTTTTATTGACACTCCATAATGAAACGGTTGATGTTTCACTGTTTCACTGTTTCACTGTTTCACTGTTTCACTGTTTCACTGTTTCACTGTTTCACTGTTTCACTGTTTCACTGTTTCACTGTTTCACTGTTTCACTGTTTCACTGTTTCACTGGAAAATACAAAATGACAAGATGGAACCATAAATTGGATTTCATATGTTTCATTAAAACACAGTTATGAAACATTATGATTTTTCCTTTGCCTCTCTATGGGTTACATGTACAAAACATATGGTATTTCATAAGCATAATACACAGAATAAATTAACACATATAATACAATAAAAACAAAAATAATAAACAAAAAACAAATATTATCTACTGATTCATGTCCACTTTATAAAAAGTTCGGAATGAAGCCTAAAAAAAATTACTCACCATTATGTTTGTTGTCACTAATAGTAATATCTTGAGGTACTAATTCATCAACGTCTCCCTGCTTTGAACAATCACCTTCGGACTCGATGGATTGATAAGAAGTTTGATCTATTTCACCATCTTCGACAATGAACTCGGCGAAAACAGACGATACAAGGCTATCCATTTCCATGGCAGAAATTAATGAATCATCATCCATATTGAAAAAGAATTAACGATTGCTAAAAAAATTATGAGACAATGAACAAATATGAAATAATCATTGATGAATCAGTCGATAATGATGAGATCAAAAACGAGAAAAAACTGATTTTGATTGCATAAAAATCGGGAAACCGAATCTATCCTAAAATAACTACCTACAAATAAAATTTTAAAAAATGTAAAATTAAATAATAAACCGAAAAGTCATTATTGCCCTTAATCTTGTTTAGCGGCCTAATACTAATCCTACGGTCCAGATTAAGTTTCACTGTTTCATCTTTAGTAGGTGGTTTCATTTGAAGCTCCCTCCCTCTCTCTCTCTCTCTATATATATATATATGTGTGTGTGTGTGGGAAAGATCAAATGCAAACCACCTTTGGGGCTGTTTGGCAGTTGCTGAATGGTTTGGTGCAAAATGATTAAGTGGTCAAAATGATTAAGAGGCGCTTATGATATATTGCAAAATTGAATATTGTTGTTTGGTAATTGTTTAGAATGAAATTAGGATGACCATTAAGAGGTAGCCTTTTTTTGCCAAACAAGATTTACCTCTTAGCAGTTCAGATGTTGTCTCTTAACGAAGTTATTAAGAGATAAACAAACAACTTCTTAATTTTATAAACCGTTCAAACCGTCGATTTCATTGGTTAAGTTAATGAAATTGGTTCATGAAGTTGTTAAGTTGATGAAATTGTTTCATATAATTCTTTTCTTGATGAGATTTTTAATATATTTGTGTTTTATGTATTTTTCTCAATCTGATGAAATTGTTTCATGTATTTTCTCAGTCCAATGAAACTTTTTCATTTTTACATAAAAACATAAATATATGAAACAATTCCATCAAGAAAAGAATTATATGAAACAATTTCAAAAAACAATTTTATTAGTTTAAACAATGAAATCGATGGTTTGCACGGTTTGCAAAACTAAATTGGTTTGCAAATGAAACTATCCCTTTAAATATATATATATATATATAGATAGATAGATAGATATGTAGAATCGGATTCAATTGAGAATAGTTATTAAATAAGAGAACAAGAAAATGGTCAAATCACATATGATTTTATATTAAAATCATGGGTAATTCTCATGACCAGATGTCGCGGGCCAAGTCGCATGCACACCCTTGCATTGACCGTCTTTCGTATTCGCATATGATTTCATTGCAAAATCACTGCAAAATCACTGCAAAATCACTGTTCTCTTATTTTGACTTTGTCTCTCTCTCTCTCTCTCTCTCTCTATATATATATATATATATATATATATATATATATATATATATATATATATACTCATTTACAATCCCATTAAATTGTGTGGAAAATATAGTCTATTTTACAAAATTGTTTTATTTGTGGAAAAAATATTCTAATTTATAAAATTGTTTTCTATGTGGAAAAAACAGTCTTGAACGTTTCACATGTGAAACAATACTACATAAGCATTGTAATTTCAAACGTGTTGTTTTATATTTGAAATAACGCATGAAAACTAGTATGTAAGTTTGTACAAATTATTGGAGTTGTAAAAAATAGGAACTCTCTCTCTCTCACTCTCTCTCTCTCTCTCTCTATATATATATATATATATATACACACACACACATAATAAAATATATACGCGAACCCAACATATTTTCGTAAGACCCGTGAGACAACATTTTTACAATTGAAACTTCACAACAAAACATTGTTAACTTAAAGAAAATCCAAACCTTCACGGCAAAAACACTTTGAAGGTTAATTTCACAGTATTTTGCTGTGAACTTACAAGTGTACAATCTAGTCTCACGGGTCTCACGAAAATAGATTTGTTTCACATGATTCCAAGTCTTAACCCCTATACATACATACATACATACATACATACATACCTACATACATACATACATACATACATACATACATACATACATACATACATACATACATACATATATATATATATATAGACTTGAGATCATGTGAGACCAAACCATTTTCGTGAGACTCATGAGACCAAAAAAAATAATACTAAACCTTCACAGTAAAAGATTGTGAAGGTAAAACTTCGTAGTGTTTTTGCTGTGAAGGTTCGCTGTTTTGCTTACCTTCATTATGAATCGGTGTGAAGTTTTTAGTGTTATTTTATGGTCTCACAGTCTCACGAAAACAGGTTAGTCTCACGTGAACCCTATATATATATATATATATATATATATACTAGATAAGTACCTACGCGCGATGCGGCGCGAAGTGTCTCAAATCTAAAGCCGAGAATTCGAAAAAATAATTTTGTTTCATGTTCATATTTATACGCTTTTAAATCGCATATCAGATATATAAAATTAAAGGTCAATATGGTTAATTGGTCAAAAAAATTAGAGAAAATAATATAATCATGATTAAGAAAGTATAAATAATTAAATATACTATACTAAAATATTTGCATATTTATATTTTTGAAAAATGTTCGAACTCATAATTCAAAAGTCAGTTGATAAATGATATCTTTTTTTCCAAGTAATTAAATCTCTTATGATAATTCTAAGGGTGCTTCGTTGACAGAATGAAATTTGATATAATTGTAATTCGTCGAAGGATTTCGACTTTGAAGTAAAAATTGATATGAAATTGCAAAAAGAAATCATGACAATTTAGTGATTATTTGTATCAAATCTCATACTAATTTCAACAAATCTTATACTAATCACGACACATTAATTCGTATATATTTATGATATTTAATAATATAATTAAATCCAAAAATATTCAATATTGGGCTCATTTCGAAGGTATTGATAAAACGATTACAATGGTATAATTTGTAAAAAATAGAAATATTTTTTAATGCATTTTAGTTCATATACATTATTTATGTTTATATGATAAGAGTCTAAAATGAAAAATAAAAAAGTAAGGGATTAAAAGTAAACTACATACCTAATTATAAGGGTAGTAAATGTAACGTATAAATTTAAAAAAAATTAAATTAAGAAGAGATTTAAGGAGGAGTGAATGTGGGTGTGCTAATTGAACTTATAATGTAAATTGAGTCCAGATACATGTTTAGGCGGGAAAATACTGAAGTCGGCTCAACAGAATACGACACGTGGCATGCTAGTTACTTATTTATTATATGTATAGATATCACAACTCTAACTTCTAATATTTTATTCAAAGATAAATTATAGATATTTTTTAACAACAAATTGCATTAAATTCCATCCTTATTTTTCTATGCTCAACTAACAACTAATGAAATTGAAGTGTATTTTCGTAATCTCATTACATATTACAGAGATCTCACTTGACAACTATAAATTGGGCATATAGGATTCTTCCGGTTCACAACACAAACACGGAGATAATAGATATGGCGAATAGTAGTTTGTTCAAATGTGTCTTTTTAATCACATTGGTGCTCAACACTTGTGATCTTATGTTTGTTACTGCAATACCAGAAACTGAAGTTCAAAATTTGGCTCCAAGCGGTTTAGGAAATTTGACGGAAAACGCAAATTATGTCCCAAATTTTCGACGACGCTGTAAAGCTATAGAAGATTGTATAAGTCTCATGTGTCCACCCGGGTATTCTCCGGCTTGCGTCCATGGATGGTGCGAATGTGTGAGATCGTTACCTCTGTTATAGGAATCGTATTATGTAAATAATATATGTTGTTTTCTAAATAATAATATGACATAACTTAATTACTTTTTAATTATATATATATATATAAAAAAACAAAGAAGAAACAAATATACATAGTAAAAATTAAACAAATGATGTATGTGTATGATATATTTGTTGGTGTGTTTATCGTTTTATATCTATTAGATTCGGGAAGAATCGATCTCATGTGATCGATTCATTGGATGTTGAATTTTGATATTTTACTTCAATTAACGACAACCCATCAAATCCAACCCAATTCAATTGCATCGATTATACAAGGAAAAGTTTAAAAAACCCAATAAACTATTCCATTTTGAATGATTAAGTCCTTAAACTATTCCATTCAAACCCCTCACAAACAACAGTATCACTCGCCGTCGTTCCATCGCTGTCCGTTCTCCATATCACCTATCAAACTGTTGACTCCGGTGTTTGCGTGAGGTTTGAATGGCGTATAGTTTGGGAATGGTAAAATTGATTTAGTTTCTTTTTTCACTTTAAAACATCTTTAGTCAGTTACAGACCATTTTTAAATGTTCGGTGATTTATATTTTTAAGAAAAATGTTCAAGGAGGTGATCATTCAAAATGAGAAAGTTTAATGGTTTTTTCATCCAAAAATTAGTTTAGGAACTTAATAATTCAAATGAGAAAGTTTAATGGTTTTTTCATTCAAAGTAGTTTAGGGACTTAACCATACAAAATGAGATAATTCGTTACTTCTTTCTTTTTTTAATAAGGGTAGCTTTGTCAGTTTATTTTTTCATATAATTAATCGTCTCTCACGAGATTTTGTAACTGATTTAATTTGATTTTTAATATTTGGGTTTGTTAATGTTTTTGGAAATGAGCGGCTTAATCTATTTTTCATCTTTCATCGTCAAACATATAATGAAACTGATTTCTGTAAGAAAGTAGCGCTGATGAAACATATTTTTTAATGTTTCATGAATACAGAAACATATGGTCTAAGGAAACAAATTTCATATACTATAAAATATGCAATTCCCAGATTACCCCTGAATGAGCTATATTATATTTAGAAATAAATAAATAAAATATAATTTAAACAAATTTCATATACTAGATAAAACGTTAAAGTAACCAAAATAGGGTAATCAACTAACACAAAAACACATAGTAACTGTTATCACAACAATTAAAATAATTGTGTGGCCTATGTTCAGAGTTGGCATCGAGGTATCTCTGATAGGACTTCCAGTTATCACTGAAGTAAAATATTAAAAATTACTTCTCAAACTGTTCGGCAATATCACAAAGATATGCAATGGGAATCACAAAGACTCGTGCATGTGTGAAAGAATAAATTAAATCTGTTTTGGCTCAAAAATTGATTTAACTTGGGACTCAAGTTAAAATCAATAGTCACAATGAATAGAATATGAAATTCGGAGACCGGAGCTGATGTCTTCCTTTTTCAATATCTAAGACCTCCGAGTGAGGAATAGATAGATTATGTGCTAAATCTTCGTGCATTTATGAAACAAGCATCTTTTGTGAGATACTTGAGTGGCTCGATGGGGTGACACGAGTTATCGACACTGGTCCATGTCTGCTTCAATATTCATCTCTAAAGAACGATGATGAATAGATTATGTGGTTACCCGGATAACTGACTCGGTTTGGTAAGGACCGGTAATTCTTTTAAGTCCTGTCACATCCTCACCATTTTTCTTTTCACTCCAAACTCATCTATCATCTAGACCCCTCACTGATGTCTATAATGGATATGTTTCTTGGGTAAGTCCTTCTGGTTCTGGATAGACCATAGAAACAAAATAAATCCTATCACTTACTTCACACTTTTTTTTCACCAAATAAAGCAGATTAGTAGACATTGAAGTACGAGTTCTAAACTAAAATGTTTAGAAGTCAAACTTTTAAGAACGAGTTCTGAACTAAATTATTCAGAAGTCATAAAAATTAAGTCCGAGTTCTGATCTGAGGTAATCAGAAGTCATTAAAATTAAGTCTGAGTTCTGATCTGAGGTAATCAGAAGTCATAATTAAAACAATAGAAGTCCAAAGAACAAGATCAAGAGCAAAACGAAATGACTGGTTACGCACAATATAGTCAAAAAAATCAAACAATGAACATAAAGTTTAATTGTGAAGAACAGGTCACACTTAATATGTCAGATAAGAATTGAAGTATGAAGATGAAATGACGAACTATGATAACAAATTGGAATTCAAACGAGTGTATTTCCACCGAAGAATCAACAAAATATGTGAGACATAGAAATAACTAAATCAAGAAAATATAACACGTGGCAATTCTGGAATTTAAAATCGGAGAAAAACAAAAACAAGTAAGTTTTTCAGAATGAATTACCACAGTTCTTTGTATTCGCCAAAAATCTTGTATGTGACAAATACCTTATACTCCCCCTAAAAAATAGCATAATTTTTTAATGCAGTCATGGGAACGGAATATTCCAAATTATCTCGCACATGACATCCCTGCAAAACAAATCATAATGACTTTGGTATCCATGCTTTGATGGATCCTTGATGGTTAAATGCCTTAACTTTAAGATGGGGATTGGGAATACTATAAGTACCATACCAGTTATTGACATACCTTGGATGCACAAAGTCACTCTTTCCACAATAAGTGCAGCAGAGCTTTGCTTGGTTTAAGCTGATCAGTTTAGCTATAGGGTAAACATGAATAGGTGAACCAGTCTTGGAAACAAATGACTTTGTATCAACTACAGGAGACTTATGAGACTTGTTTCCATCACTGTCTTCTGTAGTTGATTTCTTTCTCCAAACCATTTTTACTCTTCTATAAACATGATTATATGAAGAATCATTAAGCTCACTGTCAGATGAACTAGAGTAGTAAGATTGTCTTTTGTGATAATTACCGGTTTTTGAGCGTTTCTTTGACCGTCTTTTCAACTTAGATTTTGACGATTTTGGTTGAGAAACGTTTTTGGGGGCAGAAGTGGAACACTCCCCTCTTTGAAAATTAATCGGTGTGGGCATTTTGTCTAAAAATTGAAGATGACTTGCAAGCTTTGGAGCAAAGGTGATCTTAGAAATATTATCATCTTGACAAGCTGAGGAATTCGTGAACTCAGAATATCGGTGAGCAGAGTCAAGTGGATTTGGACAGTCTGAGTCGGATGAGGAACAGTTAAAGGAACCATCCGCAAAAGGATTGTTGAAATCAGGGAAAAGATTCCTTTGAACTGATTCGGATTGAGCCGTTTTACCTTTATTTGGTGAAAACAAAGGATTGTCATCTGTGTCAAAGGACACTCCTAAGAAAGCTTTACACGAGGAGTTATCCGAATTAGTAGGAGATGGGTCAACCGGGATGGTGTCCGGAGAGATAGGCTTCATCGGGGTATCCTCAGGACATCCTTTGGCCATCTTTGTTGTTAAAAGTTTTGTCGCCAAGGCAGACAGTTTGAAGTTTAATTTGGCATTCTCGGTCTTATAACGCGTCCTTTCAAATTCGGATAATGACTTAGTTTTATTCTTTTTGAGCTCATTGATGGTAGATAAGAGTACAGTTCTTTCGGTTTCAAAAATAATCTTATATCTTAAAATTGATTCTTCAAGTTTAAAAATTATGTTTTCCAAAATCAGAGGTGGAACGTAACGTTTGAACTCTGAGTTGGCATGAGAATCATCATCTGGTGTTGCTTGAACCGAAACCGGAGTTTCCACAGTTTTGGTAACAGAACAGATGTCAAAATAATCATTCGAGAGATGAGGTGTTTTGTTTTTCAGATATGAAGCATTAAGAGTTTCATACACGAAAGGAACTTGTACATTAATGTTTTTCTTAGGTGGCTCATCTTCCGATTTATGATCAACATTTTCTGGCTTTACCCCAACTTTTGGTAGTGGGATTCCTGTTTTTTGTTTAAGGTCTTCCTTTTCCTCATCCTTCTGAGACGGTTTAGTCCACTTGATCTTATACTCAGGGTATGTCTTATCTAGTCCCAAATAGTTGAACTCATAAAGGGTTGGAACCTTAGATAAGATTTTCTTAAGGTAACACGGATTATCATATCCGAGTCCCCAAAGAGCGTTATAATACTTGAATTCCTTTGGTTTGTCCAAGTGAATCGTTTGGTCTGTTTGACCTCACTTGTAAAGTTTGGATTCAAGATCCTTAAGCTTGTTAGTCAAATTATCATTTTCTTTTTGAACGGTTAAGCGAAGATTGGCAATCTTAGTATTCTTTTCCTGAGACTTACTGAGCTTTTCGGTGATTTCAGATACTTGTGTTTCTAGGGATTCGGCTCTTTTTGAAATGGATGAGCATTCAGATTGATAGTTTTCTATAACACACTTATGTTCAGCCTTTTCAATCGCTAGCTTGCCTATAGTGTCGTATTTGATTTTAGCATCGGCTTCTAGCTTAGTGATTTGGGCTTCTAAATGAGAAACTTTTTCTTTGAGCTCAGAGTAAGTTGGATAAGACATTGTTACTTGAAAGAAATGATCGTGAGACAAATCAAGATATCGATCTAAAAACAGACAGTGTGTCATAGAATACACAATTGTCCCCCTTCGGCGACTTAGCATGGGGGTCCCGCTAAACCCTAAAAAATTAAAACTGAAGGGTCCCGGATTTGTGATCCGGGGGTGGTTTCCGGAGTGGAGATCCGGAATTAAGTGATCTGGTATGCAAGAACCGGAATTGGTGAGATCCGGAATCAAAGTTCCGGAAAAATGGACAAGAACCGGAAATAAGAGATCCGGAATCAAGGGATCCAGAATCAAGTCTAAGGGATCCGGAATTAAGTGCTAAGGGATCCGTAATTGATTATCGGAACAAAGGTCCGGATCCGGAGGTATATTCCGGAAGATTGAAATCTGGAACTTGAGAGAATCAGAATTAAGCAACAGGATCCGGAATTATGAGTATGGTTTCGGATTTTTTGAGATCCGGAGTGTAAATTAAAAAACCAATACCGGAAGTGGGAGAATCCGGAACTGGATACCGGAACTTGGGATCCGAAACAAACTAGGATCCGGAACTCAAGAACAGTATTTACGTACTGGAACTCGAAACACTAACCTGGAAATCGAATTTTCTGCACCTTTTGACTTGGAAATTTCTGCAAACACTTTAGAACCAAAAGAAACAAGAAGGGAATGCAAAAACAACTATCCAAATCGATTTAACAAGCACTTTTAAGCAAAAAGATGAGTTTTTCTCAAGAACACGGAGTTTGAAACCCAGAAATCAAAAACTTTAAAATTGATGATTTATACTCAATCAAAGCAACCCAAAATTCGATATGATTTCAGAAACACGATAAATATAATTCTTCAACCCTTGATTTCAGGTTTTTACCCCAAGATCAAAACAAAGAAAAATCTTTTTGATGAAACAGTCAACAAACTTTTTGAATGATCAGAAAAGAGAATTACCTTTTGATCGATAGCTTTGTCCCTCTGCTCTGATACCAATTGTGGATCACAGTTTGATCAAGTAACAATGTAAACATGTAACGATTAATCTTTGTATTGAATGAATAAAGAGTGTTACAAGATTGGAATGAAGAACACTCTCTCTATTTCTATTAGCCGTACTCAAAATTCTGATTAATTCCCTAAACCCTTCTCTAACCTAATTACCACTAAACACACTTTAAATATCAAGGCTTGACAGCCCAAGCCCAATAACCTCTAATCTAAGCCCATTAAGCATAAAATGCTTTTACAAACAAATAAAGAAAACAATTATTTTTCTTTATATCACTTTCTATTTTATAGGACTTTTAGTCCTAAAAAAACGAGAACGCTAACTATTTACGAGAACGTTTGCCCATGTACAAAATCACATGTGATTCACATACAAAATCATATGTGATTTTGTATGTGAATGACATGTGATTTTGTACATGGGCGACCGTTCTTGTGCTTCTCGTAAATAGTTAGCGTTCTCGTTTGAACCTTTTTTTTCTCTCTCTCTCTCTCTGTATATATATATATATATATATATATATATATATATATGACGATGAAATAAGTTTCATTCGGAGTCAACCTGTAGGATTCAACGATGTTGAAGATGGTTTCGATGATGACAGAGATGGTTTCGATGATGTCGAAGATGGTTATATTATTATAGAACCGGTATTCTTTCCATAAACTGTTTACGTATTCATCGTCTTCATCCATAAATTGTCGAAGTATTTTTTCCATGAACCAGTTTCACTTATCCATCGTCTTCATGCCATCATTGTCTTCATCATGGTGCATCTCTCCTTCCAGTAGGGTTTCGTCTTGTTGCTCATGAAATATTTTGTCCAAGAGCTTATTTCCAGAAAGTAGAATGCCTAGAAGCCTATTTGAGTTCTTAATGAAGGAGATCTGGAAACTGAATAGAAATTGGAGAGGATTTTACGGGATTTGATACTGAGGAAGGGTTTACTTAATTAGCATGGTTTTCTCGTTTACCAATCTGACCAAAATACCCTTTAGCGGGTCTTTTATGCACAGTTAAAATAATTAAAAATAATAATTCTTAAATAAATCAATGTTTTAATCTTAACCGTAGATGTATAAGTTAATGGTTATGATGTGGGTTGCAAGGGTTGCAATCTTTTTTTAGGGTTCTAAAATATCCTCCTCCTATATATATATATATATATCATAATGAGACTCAAGCAGTGACATTTCCGGCCAACGTCTCCCTCACCACATACACACAGGGCCCACGTCCTCCCCTTTATTCCCAGCATCACTTCTCCCCTCCTTTTTTCCGACACCACCCATGCCCCTGTGAAAACTTGAAAATTGAATCTTTCCTATGTGATGATATTTCCCTCTCCTCTCCTCTCTCCAACCATTGTAACATGAACCAAATCATAACCACCAACTCAAATGAATGGAAGTCGATCAAATCATAGGGATCAATGGTTTCGTTGAAAAAAATGGTGCCAATGGAAGGATCATCAAGAAATGGCTTCTGTGTGATATCGTCCCTGTAGTTTCTTTTTAATAGATCTATTTACTTCAGATATGTTTTGCAAATCTCACCATCTGTCATCATCTCCATTTTACAGAGATGGTATCGTCCTCTGTGGTTAGCCATGAAAAATTTTCAACGAATGTTTGTATTCGTTTTTTTTTCAAGAACGTTGGTTGGTTGGTTAGTGAGATCTAATGGCCATGGAACCTGGTATGGTGGAAAAGGTGGGGAGTAGAGTGGGAGAGAGAGACTAAGGATTGAACCTGTGGTATCATTCATGTGGTTATGTCCTTGTGTTTGTTGTAAGTTTGGGTATGGTGGCAAATATGAAGTTACAAGTTTAAGTTTGGTGGTTGGAGATGGGGAAGGGAAGGGTCGGAGGGTCAAATGACCAATATGATTTCACTTTCAATCTCGGTTGGTTTGAACCTATTCAATAAATGTGCATTGGTATTTCATGAATTGGTTTTTTTGGTAGACATATTAATGAGGAGTTACAAAATAAACCTCATCCAAGATTCTAGTTCTAATTAATTTTTCAAAAGTTTCAATAGATGATTGTTTGATGTAATTATACTTAATTTTTTTAAAAACTAACCAGGTGTTTTAACTTTTCATACGTGTTCAACATTCTTTGTATGAAAAAATAGATTATTGAGGTGAGCAAAACTACATTCAACCCATTTTATTGCACGATTCTATTAATTCCGGGAGACTGGACGATGTCGATGGAGGAGCCGATGTATATAATTGTTCGTCAATGATAAACAAAGGCGAAAATATTTGATGGAACACAACTCAATCACAATGAAGATGTGTGTTATAATGCCAATCTTGTTCCTCACATGTTGTGAGCAGATGTGTGTTATAAGAAGGGTGTCAGATCAATGGTAGTTATACGAGCAACATTAAACCTTCAACACGGGGGTGCTATGAACTTCTATATATGTTCGTTGTCATATTTGTTGTAATAAACAAATATGAACTATTATTAGTAGTGTGACTTGAAGATATATGAAAAATAATATAAGGGGTTAATCTTTCTTGGGATTGGATGGGTTCATCAGCTCTATACAACGACTACATATCGGATACATTATGGTTGTGATAAATTGTTTCATAAATGTTAAATGAACCACCCATGAAAAAAAAAGAAACCAACCATGTGTATTTTTTTTCATGAATGGGTTATCAGTTCAATGTGCCAACCATGAACAACTATGAAACCATTCATGTTTTCAGAATATTTAGTGAACATTCATGTTTTTATGAAACTTTATGAACCATTTGACCCTGGTCCGTATTGTTTACACACCCCCATTGTACAGTGCACATTCATGTTCATAAATCAGAGATGTTTTTTTGGGGAGAATTATGCGAGCGGTTACAAAAGGTAAAAGAAATATGTTTTACTCATAAACATCATTCTTCATTACATTTATCATGCGGAGGTGTGTTTACAAAAGGCAAAAGAAATAAATTGTTTGGGGAGTATTATGCCGGGGGGAGTTATTTTAGGTATTTATTTAATAATCTATTTTTACTATATTTGTGAATTTAATATAATATAATTTTTTATTTGATAAAATATCTTATATTTATTTCACTTAAAATAAGCATATTTAATTTTCATTTAAAGAAATCATTTTTTAATTTAATTAAAAGCCTACAATTTTCATCAAAATCATATGTGATTCACAATAATTTTTTTTCAAAATGTTTCCTAATCATATGTGATTTAAAATTTAAAAAACAATGATTCAAGTTAAACATTGAAAAAGAAAATTAATGAAAACATAATCATATATGTGTGTAGCAAACACATTTTAAATGTATAAAATCACATGTACTTCAAAACTTAATTAATAAAGTTTCATGAAAATCACATATGATTTACAATAATTAATTTTTTTTCAAAATGTTTTCCTAATCACATGCGATTTAAAAATAAATATGTATATCAAATGTGATTCACAATGAATTAATTGTGAATATCCCACATGATTTAAAATTAATTGTAGATATCACATGTGATTCATAATGAATTAATTGTGAATATCACATGTGATTTTTGACGAAAATTATAAAAAAACTTAAATAAATCAGTCGAATAAATATATATTTAAAATGAAAAACTAAATCATGTTGTAGAAAATAATAAGTAAATAAAGAATTATAACTAAATCACGTTGTACAAAATTATAAAAAATCACGCTTAAATTACTTTAATTAAATTTCTTACATAATCTATATAGAAATGAATAAGTTTCCATATATAATATATATGGAAATTAATTATAATACCCCAAGATTGAAAGTGACTTACCAAAGTACCTCAAAAAAAAAAATTCTTACCGAAATGCCTTCTTTTTCCGCGATAGGATCCCGCGATCGCGGGCAGGGACCAATTGTGAAATTTTTTGCAAGAAATATTTACACTTTCAGTCCCTGGCCCCCGCGATCGAGGCCCGCGATGGCTCAAACGCGGCCCGCGATGGCCCGCTATGGGGACTGAAAGTGTAAATAATCTTGCAAAATTTTACACTTTCAGTCCCTGCCCGCTATCGCGGGATCCTATCGCGGAAAAAGAGGGCATTTCGGTAAGAAGTAAATTTTTTTGGGTACTTTGGCAAGTCACTTTCAATGTTGGGGTATTTTAATTAATTTCCCTAATATATACAACAATTGACACATATGCCCTTTTGGGTGATTTTAAGAATGTTTTATTTAAGGTATTATTTAATGAAATGATTGGTCTAAAATTATTCTCTTATTCTTTTAAATAGGTATTATTTTCATTTTAACATATTCGCTCTCTCTCTCTCTCTCTCTCTCTATATATATATATATATATATAGGGGTTAAATCATGCGAGAACCACAAATATGTTATAAACCGTGAGAACCGATATAAAAAATATTTTTTTACATGAAATTTTTTCATCAAATGGTAGGATTTATTATATTTTACTTCAAATATATGTGTTTCATAATATGATAGTTTCACATGGATTTGTTTCACCATGTGAATATTTTTTACGAGTATTTTTCATTTCACTAGGTGAAACAAAATTCGTTTTTCACATGTAAACTTATCATAAGGTGAACACGAACATATGTGTAACAATATCTTAAATCATTGGTTTTGATGAAAAAAAATCTTGTAAACAAAATTTTTTACGTTGGTTCTCACGGGTTTGTAACCTATTTGTGGTTCTCATTTGATTATCGTCCTATATATATAGGGGTTTAATCAAATAAGAACTATTTAGTTTGTGATAACTGTAAGAACCAATATTAGCCACTCATTTAAAATAATTAATATTATTTTTAAAATAAAGTAAAAGGATAATATGGTAATTTGATCATTTAGATTTTTTATACCAAATTAAAATCTAATTTGATTCATTTACGCCTCTGCATCTCTCTCTCTCTCTCTCTTCTCAATTGCCTATCTTCTCTACATCTCTCTCTCTCTCTTCTCAATTGCCTCTCTTCTCTAGAAACCCTAAATCAAGCCAACACCTCTTCAAAATCCCTAAATCGACCCGGCAACGGTGGTGGATGGCGTCATTTCTCCCAGCCATTTCTCCCACCGTCGGTGACGAACGTGGAGCCCCTGGCGGCGGCGGCGGCAGTCGTGGTGGATCTACACCATCGAAACAGGGAGTATGCGGCGGCAGTCGTGGTGGATCTACACGACGAAACAAAAGGAGAAGGCCACCGTCGTGACGAACGTGGAGCCCCTGGCGGCGGCGGTTGTGGTGGATCTACACCATCGGCAACAGGGAGTATGCGACGGCGGTCGTGGTGGATCTACACGCCGAAACAAAAGGGGAAGGGGGTTGGGATTCGCCGGATAAGGGACACCTGTGGGTACTTCATATCCCACCCAAGAGTAACAACACACTTCACCCTTCATGGTTCCAGGTTTTTGGTTTTGAGTACCACAATGGTATCATAGTGGGTATCACAGTGATATCACATTTGTTCTTGGATGTACTATGGGTATCACAATGAGGATAAAGGTGTGTGTTTTCTATGTATTGTTGGGTATCACATTGAGGATAGATGTTTGTATTTTGTATGTATTTTGTGTATTACATTTGTTTTTTTGTATGTATTTTTGGTATCACAGTGTTATCACATTTGGTATATATTTTGGATATTGATGCTTTGCATCGTTGTTTTAGGGTATCACAATGGCATCACAACTGGTATTACAGTGGTATCACATTTAGTCTTAGAATGTATTTTGGATATTGAAGGTATGCATCGTTGTTTCAGGGTATCACAACTGGTATCACTTGTGATATCATTATCATAATGGATATATCTGCTGGAGAGAGGAGAGAGGAGAGAGGGGAGAGGATAGAGGAGAGAGGAGAGAGGAGAGAGAGGAGAAAGGAGATTTTAAAATACCTAAAATGCACTTTTATTTAAATTTCAAACAAAATTACCAAAATTAATAATTTCCTAATTTATAGCTTAATATGTGGCTCACATTGGTTTTTACAGTTACTACAAAATAACTAGTTCTTCCTTGAATGACCCCCTATATATATATATATATATATATATATATATTATAGTTAATTACTTAATAGAACCCAATGTTTTCATGGTTTTTACAAAAACAAGAAAATCAAAAAGAAAATTGTAAAAAAGGGGACAAAACATGATTGGAAGAAACACCCTAACTCTAACGGACATAATAGACGAAGTTAGGGACCATGTCCCATTTTCAAAGCAAAATTCGAGTCTAGAATACCAAATATTGGCTTATTGAAGTTCAAGTCCCACTTTCCAAGAAATAAAGAAACCACAGGGACTAAAAGTGAAGTTTAGTATCGATTTTGTGATTTTGGTCCATGAGTTTTTTTATTGAGTAGAAGACAAAAAATGATAAAAGATAAAAATGTCCTATATTAAACGAATTTTTTAATGGTTTTTATTAGGAGGAACCAAATTCAGACGTCTTTTAAAACCACGATAGCCATCTTGTAATTTCAAATCGTAAGAACAAAACATGTTTTTTCAGGAACAAACTACAAGGGTTAAATTTGTAGCTTACTCTAAAAAATGATTTTCAATATATTTTTTATATCAAATTGTAAACAAAAACGTGGTACACAAACTTCGTGGACATATCCAACCCAACCACTAAAAAATATCAACTTCAACCACACAGTAAAAAAACATAAAATCATCTTTAATAATATTATTATTATTATTATTATTACAGTGATAATAACAAAAAGACTGATTTACTCTTAAATACTATCCATAAATTTAATTATTTTTTGAAAATTAATGGATAATTACCAAAATAATATATTTAATAATAGTCATTGATTATTATAATGTGTGGTTGATATTTGATCTCACAGTTATTATAAACAACCGAGTTCTCCCTCTAATGACCCTAATATATAAAGGGATATAAAGGGTTGAGTTCGAGTGAGACCAAGGGTTTTTCATGATCTAATGGTCCTAATTCCAAGGGTATTTTTGACCTAACACACTTATTTTTTTTCTTAATTCGCCTAAGAACAAAGAAATCCAACCCTTGTGTGCTCCACTTTCAGGCATCATCTTCTATCTACTGGTTCACTCCTGTGACATACTCTGATCGATTGCACCTCCATTGGGTTCGATACTTCGATTATTCTATGTAAGTAAATCTTCATCGATTTTTGTTGGCTATGTTGGTCAACTCTCTTCTCCGATTGATTAATCACTGAGCGTTTAAATCATCTACCCATACGACTTCATCAACTAATCTCCTATCAGTTTCAACTTAAATTGCCATCGGGTTCTCCTATTACTTAACTATAAGTAAATCTAATACATTTTTAGCTTTTCTTTATTTTTCCATCTTTCTCTTCTTGAGACCTGGTTTAATTATGTGTTTTCTTTAATTTTATTTCTCTCTTCTTCAATATATGTATTTATAAGAATGTGTGCTTTAATAGGCATGAGAATGGGACGGGGACCTCAATCCCCGTCCCCGATCCTCATCTTCATCCCCATCCCCATCCCCACCGGAAAACGGGGATTTTTCCCCGATCGACATTTTTATTATTTTAATACAAAAAACATTTATATTTTAATACAAAAAAATTGCAATATTATATAGTAATTAATAACCTAAAACCAAAAGAAATTCAACCTAATCCAAAAACAAAGTTAACGTCACACTTACCAAAACATATCGAGTAATATCCAAAACCATGTCGAATATTATATATTGATTTGACGTCCAAAATACATACTAACATCTGAAAAATAACAATTTTATATTCTAAACCTAGTTAGGAAATAACAAATTATGAATTACCGATTTAGTTTTAATAAATAATATATATATATATATATATATATATATATATATATATATAATTTATTAATTTAAATATATAACGGGGACGGGGCGGGGCGGGGAGTGCCATACCCGTCCCCATCCCCGGTTTGAGACAAACGGGGATCTCCGTCCCCATCCCCGGTTTAGCGGGGAATCCCATCCCGATCGAGGCGGGTGGACCGGGTCCCCAACGGGTCGAGGCCAATTCCCATGCCTATGCTTTAATCTAGGATTTACATACTTTGATTTCAGGTATAAGAATGTCTAATGAATATAATCACTAAAACATCTTGAATGATGGTTACAACAATGAACAATGTAATCAAGGTCATTATTTTCTTTCTGTTAATTATTTTCATTGTGAAGGTTAGATTAACTTGGTGCAAAACATTCAAAATTTTCAATGAATTTATTTACATATTTTAATTTAAGAGAGAAATGACTAATGAAGATGATCAACACAACATCTTGAATTGTAACAACCCGGACCAAAATAGAAGAATTGTAAGCCTTTTTGTTTGGTGCTAATGTTAATGGAAGTTGAGGGGTCAATTAGTAAATTTGGGAAGAAGTATAAAAGGGCCCAAAACCCTAGGAGAATGTTTCCTATTGCTGATTTGTGTGTGTGGTCGGCTGGAAGAACAAAAGAGAGAAAGAGGAAAAGATGAGAAAAGAGGAAGAAAGAAAGGAAGATAAGGAAAGAGAGAAGAAGGAGATTTCGTTTTTGGAAAGAAGATAAGGTGTTCTTTAGTAATCAATCCACCAGGTAAACCTTCCTTAACCTCTCGAATCTGTGGTTTGATTATAGAATGTTTATCCTTTTTGAGTTTTGGTTAAAAAGTAGAGTTTGAAGGTGGGAGGGAGAAATCGAGCCTCATAATGTGTTATTGTTGCTAAGAACTCGTTAATTGCTAAGTTTATAGTTGTTGTTGCTATTGCTAATCTTTAATTCGAGAGAATCGAGTTTAGCCTATGGATTTCAGCCCAAAAATGGACCAGGTCGACGTCCGGACACCTTCTCGGGCGTCCGGATTCGTTTATGGTTAGGAGGTCTACGGACGAGTGGACTGTCCGGATAGGAAGTTGTCCGGGTAGGTGGTTGTCCGGAGAGTGTGTTTGTCCGGGAGTTGTGGCTGTCCGGAAAATAGTGTTTGTCCGGAAAACAGCGTTCGTCCGGAAACTAGTGTTTGTCCGGATAAGGTGTTAATCAGCTCTTATTCTGTCCTTTATTCAGGGAGTCGATTTGGAAGTTTGGGAACTGTTTAGAAACAAGAAGTAAGAGCATCAGGTGAGTTTTCTAAACTAAAATGCGTGGCTTTAAAGCGTTTTCAAAATATGTTTGAATGATGAGAATTTTCCATGCTCTGTTTTTATGCTTTACCTGCATGAAAGATGTTTACAGTTTTATGAGAATGTATGCATACATTGGTCAGACGTAAATGGCTAAGACGGGAGAGTAGACCCGCCAGTACTCATGCGGGAGAGTAGACCCTTTATGCCAGGGAGGTGTGACCCCACAAGGCAGCATGAGACCGACTCGTTGTTACCTTAGGGTGACTTCAGGGTGCCATTTACGAGAGGCGGACTTTGTTCCGTGGATGTTTTATATGGTCAGATTTTTATATAATCATGCTGAAAAGATAACATGTTTTATATGCTTTGATAACTGTTAGGAGGGACTCACTAGGCCTCATGGTCTAACCCTCGCATTTTCAAAATAAAACCTTTTCAGGTAAGCAGGTGATTAAGGGCTCGAGCAAGTGAGCAAAGACTTAGCAAGGAAGGTTGACGACTTAGTGACACTATTATCTATTTAGTTACTTCTCAGTTGTGTAGGTTGTTTCCGCCAACCAAATTTTGAGTATTGTAAGGAAATTTTGAGACGCGATTTTGGGATATTCCATATTTAAATGAAATGCTTGTTTAAATTCTAGTTTGGGTCTTTATAAATGGTATCAGAGCCATAGTTTAAGAGATTTAGGTGACCGAAAGGGGCCTAGACTTAAACTGTGAGGAGTAGAATCACAAATGAGAAACAGGAATGCGTTAGGAGATCACTAATTTAGAAGTGGGACCAATGGAGTACCGAGGACAGACATGTAAGGTAAGTTTAGAGTTACACCTGGCCAGTGTAATTGTGAACTTACAGGTACATGTATGTGCTTAAACCACCTCATTACCCCGTTACTGTGATACTGATGAGTCCTTAGTACTAAATGAGTCTTCTGTTGTCGTTATGTACCAGAATGTCTGCGAGAACCCTGAGAAATAGGTCAATTCCGTTAGTGGAAGAAGCTCAATCAAAGAGTACTACGCTTCGTGAGGAAGCAGTAAGAGTTGAGGAAATTGCTGAAGACGAACCAGTGAACCAGCCAAGGGCGGCGGCCACTCGCGGAAGAGGCAGAGGCTGCGGAAGGGGCAGAGGAACGATACCGAGAAAGGCAGTGACTGAAGTGGGAGCAGCAAACACCAAAGGAAAGGGTAAGAAGAAGAAAGCGCCAGTTAAGCGCAAGGCAAGGAGCGTTGAGGAACCAGAAATTCAGGTGATCTCCGAACAGGAAAGTTCTGCACCAGCTTTCGTGACAGAGGATAAGTTTACGGCAGAAATGGATAAGTTGCAAAAGACTCTTCAAGCAGTGTTGGAAAACCAGAACAAGACCACGTCTGGGGAAAGAACCAAGGACAGTACTGAGAAAAGGACTGAGGAAGGTAGTGAACCGCGAACTGAGATAGGTAACAACTCGATGACAACGTTGATTGCTGATGAGCCGAAGTCAGTAAAGGGGTGTACATTCAAGACTTTCACGTCGTGCAAACCTCCTACTTACAACGGAGAACGTGATCCCGTTTTGGCGGTGAATTGGGTTCGCGAGATGGAGCTAGCGTTCGATACTAGTAAGTGTGCCGAGGAGGATAAAGTACGGTTTGCCAGGTCGATGTTGAAGTCTGAAGCAATCTTTTGGTGGGATGTTGAAACTGGAGGAAAGGGGTCAGAGGTAGCTAGAAGCATGTCGTGGGGGACGTTTGTTAAAAGATTCAAAGAGCAGTTTTGCCCCTTAGCAGCAATTAAGAAATTGGAGGAAGAGTTTCTGAGTTTGGAGCAAGGGTCAATGACTGTTCAAGAATACACGTCGAAGTTCATTGAAAAGGCCAGGTTTGCTGAATTGTACGTTCCTACTGAAGAGAGACGGGCCGAGAGGTATATTTTTGGACTGAAGAGCAGTATAAGAGAGTTGGTACAGGCAAAGGACCCAGTTACGTTTCAGGCAGCAGTTGATAAAGCAGAACTTACCGAAAAGGATAAGAACAGGCAGATGAACGAAAGAGTGGGTACTTCATATCCCACCCAAGAGTAACAACACACTTCACCCTTCATGGTTCCAGGTTTTTGGTTTTGAGTACCACAATGGTATCATAGTGGGTATCACAGTGATATCACATTTGTTCTTGGATGTACTATGGGTATCACAATGAGGATAAAGGTGTGTGTTTTCTATGTATTGTTGGGTATCACATTGAGGATAGATGTTTGTATTTTGTATGTATTTTGTGTATTACATTTGTTTTTTTGTATGTATTTTTGGTATCACAGTGTTATCACATTTGGTATGTATTTTGGATATTGATGCTTTGCATCGTTGTTTTAGGGTATCACAATGGCATCACAACTGGTATTACAGTGGTATCACATTTAGTCTTAGAATGTATTTTGGATATTGAAGGTATGCATCGTTGTTTCAGGGTATCACAACTGGTATCACTTGTGATATCATTATCATAATGGATATATCTGCTGGAGAGAGGAGAGAGGATAGAGGAGAGAGGAGAGAGGAGAGAGAGGAGAAAGGAGATTTTAAAAATACCTAAAATGCACTTTTATTTAAATTTCAAACAAAATTACCAAAATTAATAATTTCCTAATTTATAGCTTAATATGTGGCTCACATTGGTTTTTACAGTTACTACAAAATAACTAGTTCTTCCTTGAATGACCCCCTATATATATATATATATATATATATATATATATATATATATATATATATATATTATAGTTAATTACTTAATAGAACCCAATGTTTTCATGGTTTTTACAAAAACAAGAAAATCAAAAAGAAAATTGTAAAAAAGGGGACAAAACATGATTGGAAGAAACACCCTAACTCTAACGGACATAATAGACGAAGTTAGGGACCATGTCCCATTTTCAAAGCAAAATTCGAGTCTAGAATACCAAATATTGGCTTATTGAAGTTCAAGTCCCACTTTCCAAGAAATAAAGAAACCACAGGGACTAAAAGTGAAGTTTAGTATCGATTTTGTGATTTTGGTCCATGAGGTTTTTTATTGAGTAGAAGACAAAAAATGATAAAAGATAAAAATGTCCTATATTAAACGAATTTTTTAATGGTTTTTATTAGGAGGAACCCAATTCAGACGTCTTTTAAAACCACGATAGCCATCTTGTAATTTCAAACCGTAAGAACAAAACATGTTTTTTCAGGAACAAACTACAAGGGTTAAATTTGTAGCTTACTCTAAAAAATGATTTTCAATATATTTTTTATATCAAATTGTAAACAAAAACGTGGTACACAAACTTCGTGGATATATCCAACCCAACCACTAAAAAATATCAACTTCAACCACACAGTAAAAAAACATAAAATCATCTTTAATAATAATATTATTATTATTATTATTACAGTGATAATAACAAAAACCTAATATAATATTAATATATTTTTTGAAGATTATTTTGTTGATATCTAAATATAGAGATTTATTTTTTTGACCTTTATGTTTTATAGTATTTTAGTATTGATATGTTGGATTAAAGATGAAAAGATCACTATTTTTATGTTTTTAGTGTTAAATTAAAGATGGTCTTAAACCATGATATTAAAATTGTGCTAACATATAATAAGTTTAATGGGAACATAGTGTAAAAAATACCTTTAACGGGAAATACAGAGTGTTCGTGATTAAAAATGGTTTAATATTTATTTATATATGATAATTACGAATTTGGTAATAAAATATTCTAAATTTAATGAAATAAACGATCACCTTAATATCTAAATATCATATGTACAATTTAGGAAATAAAATGTTGTAACGTATTTTAGTAATAAAATAACAAATATAAAAATATAATTTTTGACATGAAAATACAATTTTACGACTATATAAATTCCGTGTTCATGGGTCTTGAGAATTCACAACACAAACACATCTTATATTCAAGCGATATGGCGATGGCTTTGTTCAAAGTTGCATTCTTCGCCGCATTGTTACTCAGTTCTTGCGGTTATTCTTTTTCTCTATCTTTTTTTAAGTATATAATATATATACGTCAAATATGACAGATAAACTTACACAACATCCTCATGTTGTGAGTTTGTACCCCTAAAGCCTTTGGTTTATGTCCCTCTATGTTAAGTTATTGGTTTGATGTTTATTATGGTCATCATTTGTTCTAAGACATTATAAAGAATGCACAATGATATGTTTTTTTATGTTTGTTATGGCAGTCTTCGGAGCTGAAGTTCAAAGTTCTATTAAAAGTGCAGACAGTGATGTTGGGAATTTATCGGAAACCAAAATTTCTGTTTCAGATGAGCAACGCCCATGTACAAATAGAATGCCGGATTGTCGTGATTTCTGTCCACCTGGATTGATTCCATTTTGTTTTGGGGGATTTTGCCGATGCGTTAAATGAAGAAATTGTTTATTAGTATATCCATAATGATGTATGAGTCATGTTAAATGAGCTTTTATAATATATCGGAAATAAACGATTTACATGTTCATATGTTCTTTGAATATATTTTCTTTGAAACTATCTTAGTTTTCCGTTTTCTTTCAGGTTGTTCAAACAAAATGCACCTATTTTCGTAATTAAGAAGACAATAGTTTACTAGTAAAACGACAATTTTATTTTAATGTAAAGATTTAATTTGTTGAAAGGTAACATGGTTCTTTTTTATGTAAGGACAAACTCGAAAAAATTTAAACATACAAATAGATTTGTTTGAAACAACAAATATTTCAAAAACTATAAGTACCATAAATATATAATTAATATATCTATTATTAATGAATATTCATGATCATATTTATCTATATTTATACACTATGATATTTGCATATATTTTCAATTAACAAAGTTCTTAAATATACTTTCCTCTTTTAATATATATATATAGGGGGTCATTCAAGGAAGAACTGGTTATTTTGTGGTAACTGTAAGAACCAATTTCAGCCACAAATCAAACGATAAATTAGGAAATTAATAATTATGGTAATTTAATTTAAATTTTCAATTAAAGGACATTTTGGGTATTTTAAAAATATCCTCTCTCCTCTCTCCTCTCTCCTGCAGATAATCGATTATGATGATGATATCACAAGAACAAATGTGATATCACTGTGATACCCTATTGTGATACCCATAATAATATCACTGTGATAACCCCAATAAACATACAAGAACAAATATGATATCACTGTGATACCCAATATGATACAAAATACAGTGTGATACAAAATATACTGTGATACCCAATATGATACAAAATACAGTGTGATACAAAATATACTGTGATACCCATTGTGATACAAAATACAGTGTGATACCCGCTGTTAGAGACCACCACCACCGCCGCTGCTAGAGACCAGCACAACCCCAGCCGCCGCTAGAGACCACCACGACCACCGCCGCTGCTAGAGACCACTACAACCACCGCCGCCGCTAGAGACCACCACCACCGCCGCCGCCGCTAGAGACCACCACGACCACCGCCGCTGCTAGCGACCATCACCGCCGCTGCTAGAGACCACCACCGCCGCCGCTATAGAGCACCACCGTCCCCGCTAGAGACCACCACCACAGCCGCCGCTAGAGACCACCACGACCACCGCCGCTGCTAGAGACCATCACCACCGCCGCTGCTAGAGACCACCACCACCGCCGCTATAGAGCACCACCGTTGATATTTCTTGCAGAACTTCTGGTGCAACGGGACGAACCTCGATATTTATTGTCGGGGGCTTAACGAAATCATCATCAGTAGGAAGAAATACTGCAGGAGTAATTTACAAATTATTAAATTGTTTTAAAATAAGAAACATTAAGTTAACAAAATACATGTTTTTGCTTTTTTCTGCATATCATCTCCAAAACTAGGTTTTGGTTTGTTCTCTAGAGAATCCACCTTTTTAGCCTCCTTTTTTATTTCACTACGTGAATGAAGATCTTCATGCCCTTCGAGATTCAAATATGCGTCCACTTTGAGGAAGAAGAAGAGATTATTTTAGGGTTAATGAGAGAGAGAGAGAGAGAGATACGTATGAGATAATATTTAAACCCTAAAAAATTAAAATAAAGTAAATATTTAATTCAATTTACTAATTTACCCCTTACTCTATTTTTGTAAATAATATTAATTATCTTAAATTAGTGGCTCATATTGGTTCTTACAGTTACCACAAACAAAATAGTTATTATTTGATTAAGCCCCTATATATATATAATATATATAATATACAGGTCTAATCAAATGAGAAGTCAATAAATTGTGATAATTGTGACATATAATCTCAACCAATCAATTAAGTTAAGTATATTACTTTTTTTAAGAGTTCACGTGGTTTGCTAAAATTTTAGATTGGGTCTCTCAACTGAAATAATTACGGGGATGGTCATTATGGTTTCATTTTTGTTATGGATCAAGTCCCTCACATTAACATCCGTTTAAAATCTCAGTTAACTTAGAATCATTTTCACATTTTCGCTATATTATGAAAGATTTCATTTTCTGAAGGACCTATTTTACCAATTTCTAAAACTTAATAATAATTGGAATTTACGATTTTGGCAATGTTTTTTTTTCATATGTTATGAATTTTAAGGGTTTTTTATTTAACATTTAGGATTCTAGATGTTATTGTGCTCTTCATGAGTTATAAACAAATTTGAGGTTGTTGATGAATTTGATATTTACTGTGTTCTTGATTTAATTGGAAAAAAAAATTCTTTGCTTTGAGATAAATAGAAAACCAATGATATAAAATTCAGTTCTGCAAATTAGGTTTTGTTGTGATTGATTCTTAAACAATGGGGTTTATTTTTTATTTTGTCATTATAAAATGGGTTTGTTTTGTTGATTTTATTTGTATTGTTGATTTTGTTCTTTAAAATAGGTTTGTGCTATTGATTTTGTTTTTCCATTTTTCCTGTATTTAAATCTTTGTTGATGTTTGATGTTAGGTATGCCTTTTTATTTTGATATTTGTTCATGGGAACATGGGGAGAATGCTAAAACAAGTTTGGGTTTAGATGAGTAGATTGGGCTAGTTCTTAAGTTTTGGTAATTGGCAAAGTTGTCCTTTAACAATAAAAGTTTTTTTTAATATAGCAAAAATATGAAAATGATTCTAAGTTAACTGAGATTTTAAACGGATGTTAACATGAGGGACCTGATCTATAACAAAAATGAAACCATAATGACCATCCGTGTAATTATTTCACTCAAGGGACCCAATCCAAAATTTTGAGCAAACATAGGAACGAAAACTGTAATTTACTCTTTTTTTAATTTGTTTCATTAATAAAAATTGTATTAGTAGTTTTAGTAATTCAAATTTTTTTATTTTAGTAATTATCTTTTAATAGGCAGTTACTTAAATTTCTCAATCAAATTGATTTGTATTGATTTTGTTTTCTCTGCCTTCTCTCTTTTCATCCTCAAAACATTCATTGGTCATAAAACGTAGCATGGTATAATAATAAAATCATTTGCAAGGGAAAATTAGAAAAAGGCACCTAAAAAACCCATGAAAATCGTACCCAAGGTATAGAAAAGAAACATCTTCACTTTCTACAGGCCTAACCTCTCACCGAAAAACTCACTAGAAAATCTCATCGGAAATCAACCCTACTATGAACTCCATTATCTATGTCCATGTCCATGTTGTTTTACATTCTGTAGATCAAAGGATATGGAGTCACGGTGGTGAGATTGTCCGTGTTTGGCCTTGTTAGCTACACAAAATCGGATCTGGTCTCAACTCATTGGGTATGATTGTGGGTATCACATTAGACAATAGTATCACAATGGTATCACATGGGTATCACAGTGTGTATGACAGTCGGTTGTGTCTTTCTGTTTAGAAGTTCCTTGGTATCACAGTGGTGTACGCTGGAATAAGTTTGACCGGAGTAAGGTTCATCGGCCGAAGAGAGGAGAGAGAAGAGAGCAGAGAGGACAATTACCAAAATTAATATTTTTAAATAATTTCCAAAATTGAATTTTTTTTATACTTACCAAAAGACTGATTTACTCTTAAATACTATCCATAAATTTAATTATTTTTTTAAAATTAATGGATAATTACCAAAATAATATATTTAATAATAGTCATTGATTATTATAATGTGTGGTTGATATTTGATCTCACAGTTATTATAAACAACCGAGTTCTCCCTCTAATGACCCTAATATATAAAGGGATATAAAGGGTTGAGTTCGAGTGAGACCAAGGGTTTTTCATGATCTAATGGTCCTAATTCCAAGGGTATTTTTGACCTAACACACTTATTTTTTTTCTTAATTCGCCTAAGAACAAAGAAATCCAACCCTTGTGTGCTCCACTTTCAGGCATCATCTTCTATCTACTGGTTCACTCCTGTGACATACTCTGATCGATTGCACCTCCATTGGGTTCGATACTTCGATTATTCTATGTAAGTAAATCTTCATCGATTTTTGTTGGCTATGTTGGTCAACTCTCTTCTCCGATTGATTAATCATTGAGCGTTTAAATCATCTACCCATACGACTTCATCAACTAATCTCCTATCAGTTTCAACTTAAATTGCCATCGGGTTCTCCTATTACTTAACTATAAGTAAATCTAATACATTTTTAGCTTTTCTTTATTTTTCCATCTTTCTCTTCTTGAGACCTGGTTTAATTATGTGTTTTCTTTAATTTTATTTCTCTCTTCTTCAATATATGTATTTATAAGAATGTGTGCTTTAATAGGCATGAGAATGGGACGGGGACCTCAATCCCCGTCCCCGATCCTCATCTTCATCCCCATCCCCATCCCCACCGGAAAACGGGGATTTTTCCCCGATCGACATTTTTATTATTTTAATACAAAAAACAATTATATTTTAATACAAAAAAATTGCAATATTATATAGTAATTAATAACCTAAAACCAAAAGAAATTCAACCTAATCCAAAAACAAAGTAAACGTCACACTTACCAAAACATATCGAGTAATATCCAAAACCATGTCGAATATTATATATTGATTTGACGTCCAAAATACATACTAACATCTGAAAAATAACAATTTTATATTCTAAACCTAGTTAGGAAATAACAAATTATGAATTACCGATTTAGTTTTAATAAATAATATATATATATATATATATAATTTATTAATTTAAATATATAACGGGGACGGGGCGGGGCGGGGAGTGCCATACCCGTCCCCATCCCCGGTTTGAGACAAACGGGGATCTCCGTCCCCATCCCCGGTTTAGCGGGGAATCCCATCCCGATCGAGGCGGGTGGACCGGGTCCCCAACGGGTCAAGGCCAATTCCCATGCCTATGCTTTAATCTAGGATTTACATACTTTGATTTCAGGTATAAGAATGTCTAATGAATATAATCACTAAAACATCTTGAATGATGGTTACAACAATGAACAATGTAATCAAGGTCATTATTTTCTTTCTGTTAATTATTTTCATTGTGAAGGTTAGATTAACTTGGTGCAAAACATTCAAAATTTTCAATGAATTTATTTACATACTTTAATTTAAGAGAGAAATGACTAATGAAGATGATCAACACAACATCTTGAATTGTAACAACCCGGACCAAAATAGAAGAATTGTAAGCCTTTTTGTTTGGTGCTAATGTTAATGGAAGTTGAGGGGTCAATTAGTAAATTTGGGAAGAAGTATAAAAGGGCCCAAAACCCTAGGAGAATGTTTCCTATTGCTGATTTGTGTGTGTGGTCGGCTGGAAGAACAAAAGAGAGAAAGAGGAAAAGAGGAGAAAAGAGGAAGAAAGAAAGGAAGATAAGGAAAGAGAGAAGAAGGAGATTTCGTTTTTGGAAAGAAGAGAAGGTGTTCTTTAGTAATCAATCCACCAGGTAAACCTTCCTTAACCTCTCGAATCTGTGGTTTGATTATAGAATGTTTATCCTTTTTGAGTTTTGGTTAAAAAGTAGAGTTTGAAGGTGGGAGGGACAAATCGAGCCTCATAATGTGTTATTGTTGCTAAGAACTCGTTAATTGCTAAGTTTATAGTTGTTGTTGCTATTGCTAATCTTTAATTCGAGAGAATCGAGTTTAGCCTATGGATTTCAGCCCAAAAATGGACCAGGTCGACGTCCGGACACCTTCTCGGGCGTCCGGATTCGTTTATGGTTAGGAGGTCTACGGACGAGTGGACTGTCCGGATAGGAAGTTGTCCGGGTAGGTGGTTGTCCGGAGAGTGTGTTTGTCCGGGAGTTGTGGCTGTCCGGAAAATAGTGTTTGTCCGGAAAACAGCGTTCGTCCGGAAACTAGTGTTTGTCCGGATAAGGTGTTAATCAGCTCTTATTCTGTCCTTTATTCAGGGAGTCGATTTGGAAGTTTGGGAACTGTTTAGAAACAAGAAGTAAGAGCATCAGGTGAGTTTTCTAAACTAAAATGCGTGGCTTTAAAGCGTTTTCAAAATATGTTTGAATGATGAGAATTTTCCATGCTCTGTTTTTATGCTTTACCTGCATGAAAGATGTTTACAGTTTTATGAGAATGTATGCATACATTGGTCAGACGTAAATGGCTAAGACGGGAGAGTAGACCCGCCAGTACTCATGCGGGAGAGTAGACCCTTTATGCCAGGGAGGTGTGACCCCACAAGGCAGCATGAGACTGACTCGTTGTTACCTTAGGGTGACTTCAGGGTGCCATTTACGAGAGGCGGACTTTGTTCCGTGGATGTTTTATATGGTCAGATTTTTATATAATCATGCTGAAAAGATAACATGTTTTATATGCTTTGATAACTGTTAGGAGGGACTCACTAGGCCTCATGGTCTAACCCTCGCATTTTCAAAATAAAACCTTTTCAGGTAAGCAGGTGATTAAGGGCTCGAGCAAGTGAGCAAAGACTTAGCAAGGAAGGTTGACGACTTAGTGACACTATTATCTATTTAGTTACTTCTCAGTTGTGTAGGTTGTTTCCGCCAACCAAATTTTGAGTATTGTAAGGAAATTTTGAGACGCGATTTTAGGATATTCCATATTTAAAAGAAATGCTTGTTTAAATTCTAGTTTGGGTCTTTATAAATGGTATCAGAGCCATAGTTTAAGAGATTTAGGTGACCGAAAGGGGCCTAGACTTAAACTGTGAGGAGTAGAATCACAAATGAGAAACAGGAATGCGTTAGGAGATCACTAATTTAGAAGTGGGACCAATGGAGTACCGAGGACAGACATGTAAGGTAAGTTTAGAGTTACACCTGGCCAGTGTAATTGTGAACTTACAGGTACATGTATGTGCTTAAACCACCTCATTACCCCGTTACTGTGATACTGATGAGTCCTTAGTACTAAATGAGTCTTCTGTTGTCGTTATGTACCAGAATGTCTGCGAGAACCCTGAGAAATAGGTCAATTCCGTTAGTGGAAGAAGCTCAATCAAAGAGTACTACGCTTCGTGAGGAAGCAGTAAGAGTTGAGGAAATTGCTGAAGACGAACCAGTGAACCAGCCAAGGGCGGCGGCCACTCGCGGAAGAGGCAGAGGCCGCGGAAGGGGCAGAGGAACGATACCGAGAAAGGCAGTGACTGAAGTGGGAGCAGCAAACACCAAAGGAAAGGGTAAGAAGAAGAAAGCGCCAGTTAAGCGCAAGGCAAGGAGCGTTGAGGAACCAGAAATTCAGGTGATCTCCGAACAGGAAAGTTCTGCACCAGCTTTCGTGACAGAGGATAAGTTTACGGCAGAAATGGATAAGTTGCAAAAGACTCTTCAAGCAGTGTTGGAAAACCAGAACAAGACCACGTCTGGGGAAAGAACCAAGGACAGTACTGAGAAAAGGACTGAGGAAGGTAGTGAACCGCGAACTGAGATAGGTAACAACTCGATGACAACGCTGATTGCTGATGAGCCGAAGTCAGTAAAGGGGTGTACATTCAAGACTTTCACGTCGTGCAAACCTCCTACTTACAACGGAGAACGTGATCCCGTTTTGGCGGTGAATTGGGTTCGCGAGATGGAGCTAGCGTTCGATACTAGTAAGTGTGCCGAGGAGGATAAAGTACTGTTTGCCAGGTCGATGTTGAAGTCTGAAGCAATCTTTTGGTGGGATGTTGAAACTGGAGGAAAGGGGTCAGAGGTAGCTAGAAGCATGTCGTGGGGGACGTTTGTTAAAAGATTCAAAGCGCAGTTTTGCCCCTTAGCATCAATTAAGAAATTGGAGGAAGAGTTTATGAGTTTGGAGCAAGGGTCAATGACTGTTCAAGAATACACGTCGAAGTTCATTGAAAAGGCCAGGTTTGCTGAATTGTACGTTCCTACTGAAGAGAGACGGGCCGAGAGGTATATTTTTGGACTAAAGAGCAGTATAAGAGAGTTGGTACAGGCAAAGGACCCAGTTACGTTTCAGGCAGCAGTTGATAAAGCAGAACTTACCGAAAAGGATAAGAACAGGCAGATGAACGAAAGAGTGGGGGATAAGCGTAAATGGGATGGGCCGAGTCGAGACAGTAAGAAGCTGAACACGACCAGACCCGACCTGCGAGTAGGATTCAAGTCAGCAGAAAAGCCTTGTGGTAAGTGTAACCGGATGCACAAAGGAGAATGTTTGGCTGATAAAAGTGGATGCTACAAGTGTGGGAAAGCGGGGCACCTGTCTCGGGATTGTCGTGGTCCGAAGACTTGTTATCAGTGTGGGTCGTTGGGCCATGTCAAATGGGAATGCCCGCAACTTAAGAAGGGTTACACTGGGGGTGAAGGTGGCAGTGGTGGTAGTAGAGATAATGAGAAGAAGGTGGAGCCGGCTCGCGCCAGAGCGAGGGCTTTTCACATGTCGGCTGAAGAGGCGGAGAACACTCCTGATGTGGTGACAGGTACCTTTCCTATAGACTCGATATTTGCTAAAGTGTTGTTTGATTCGGGGGCAAATCGTTCGTTTGTGTCGCCCATTTTTGCTCAAAAATTGCAAGTGAAACCCAAGAGGTTGAACTTTGGGTTTGAGGTAGAAATAGCGGGTGATTGTCGAGTCTGGGTAAAGGAGATCTATGAGGGTTGCAGCATAGAGGTGGATGGTCACTTTTTCCCATTAAAACTGTACCCTATGGGGATGGGGGAGTTTGATATAGTCCTAGGGATGGACTGGTTAGCGGATAATGATGCTAGTATTGTGTGCAATAAGAAGCTGATCCGTATTCCTTTAACTGATAAGAAAGAAGTAGTAATTTACGGAGATCAACGGAATAGGAAGTCGTGTTTGATTTCGATGATCAAAGCTAGGCGGTGTTTGGGAAAGGGTTGTGCGGGGTATCTAGCTTATGTGTTAGATGCTAAGAAGGAAAAGAAGAGTGTGGAGGATGTGCCAGTAGTGAGTGAGTATCCGGAAGTGTTTCCTGATGATTTGACGAGTCTGCCTCCAGGTCGTCAAGTGGAGTTTAAAATTGAACTGCTACCTGGGGCGGCACCGATTGCCCATGCGCCCTATCGGTTAGCACCAGCGGAGATGAAAGAAATAATGACTCAGTTGCAGGAATTGCTCGACAAAGGTTTCATTCGTCCGAGCTCATCGCCTTGGGGAGCACCGGTACTTTTCGTCAAGAAGAAGGATGGATCGATGCGAATGTGCATAGATTACCGCGAGCTCAATAAAGTAACTGTGAAGAACAAGTACCCGCTTCCGAGGATCTATGACCTCTTCGATCAACTACAAGGTGCGAGCTACTTTTTGAAGATAGATCTGAGATCAGGTTATCATCAATTGAAGGTGAGAGAAGAAGATGTGCCGAAGACAGCTTTCCGTACGAGATATGGACACTATGAATTCTTAGTCATGCCCTTCGGGTTGACTAACGCGCCCGCGGTGTTCATGGATCTGATGAACCGGGTGTGCAGCTCTCTGTTGGATAAATGTGTGATCGTGTTCATCGACGATGTCTTAATCTATTCTCGTACACGAGAGGATCACGAGAGGCACCTTCGAGCAGCATTAGAATTACTTAAGCGCGAGAAGTTGTATGCGAAGTTTTCGAAATGTGAGTTTTGGTTAAGAGAAGTCCAGTTTTTGGGTCATGTGGTGTCGGCGTACGGTATCAAGGTAGATCTTGCTAAAATTGAAGCCATCAAGGATTGGGAGGCGCCCAAAAATCCTTCGGAGGTGAGAAGTTTTCTCGGTTTTGCCGGATACTACCGGAAGTTTATTCAAGACTTCTCTCGAATAGCTTCGCCACTGACCTCTTTGACAAGGAAGAACGTCAAATTCGTATGGGTGAAGGAACAGAAATCTGCGTTTGAGAAGTTGAAGGAAAGTCTGTGCAGTGCTCCGATTTTGTCGCTTCTAAGCTTGGACTGGGATGCTTGCTGATGTAGAGCGGGAAGGTTATTGCCTATGCTTCCCGACAGTTGAAAGATCACGAAAAGAACTACCCCACTCATGACCTGGAGTTAGCGGCGGTTGTGTTCGCGTTAAAGGTCTGGCGACATTACCTATATGGTGTAAAGTGTCAGATTTACACCGATCATAAGAGCCTGAAGCATTTGTTTGATCAAAAAGAGCTGAATATGAGGCAGAGAAGATGGATGGAACTGTTGAATGATTATGATTGCGAGATCCTTTACCACCCGGGTAAGGCAAATGTAGTGGCCGACGCGTTGAGTCGGAAAGAGCGAGGAGAACAGACCAAAGTGGTGGCTTTTAGAATTGAGGCAACCTCAGATATTCTTGAAGAAATTAAGAAGTTTCAGGGGGAGGCATTGCTAGAAGAGAACGTAAAGAGCGAAAGAGTCGTCGGGGTAACATCGATGTTTGAAGTCAACAGTGGTGGTTTGAAGTGTATAAACGGTCGAGTATGGGTGCCTAAGTTGGGAAATCTAAGGGTAAGTATTCTCGAAGAAGTGCATAAGTCGAGGTTGTCCATACACCCGGGAACAAACAAGATGTACAGGGATTTGAGGCAATTCTACTGGTGGCCAGGGATGAAGAAGGATATCGCTCATCTAGTGGAGCGATGTGTGACCTGTTTGAAAGTTAAAGCAGAGCACCAGCGACCTTATGGCGAGCTTCAGTCCACGGTGATACCAGTATGGAAGTGGGATAACATTACAATGGATTTTGTTACGAAATTGCCAAGAACCCCTAAGGGCAACGATACAATTTGGGTGATAGTGGATATTCTCACTAAGTCGGCGCATTTCTTACCTATGAGGGAATCAGATTCGTTGGAGAAGTTGGCGCGTCTGTACATCAACGAGATTGTGTCTCGACATGGAGTGCCGAAATCCATCGTATCTGACCGTGACAGTCGGTTCACGTCAAAGTTTTGGAGGAGTCTCCAACGTGAATTGGGATCCCAGGTGAAGCTAAGCACAACATATCATCCACAAATGGATGGTCAGAGTGAAAGGACCATCCAGACGCTTGAAGACATGCTCCGAGCATGTGTGACAGATTTCAAAGGATCGTGGGAGATACACCTACCTTTGATAGAGTTTTCTTATAATAACAGTTATCACGCGAGCATCCAGGCGGCGCCATTCGAAGCATTGTACGGACGGAAATGTCGTACGCCGTTATGTTGGAACGAAGTGGGAGAAAGGCAACTGACAGGTCCAGAAATAGTCCAGCTGACGTCAGACAAGATAGAGTTGATCCGAGAGAGAATGAAGATCGCGCAGGATCGACAGAAAAAGTATGCTGATCGACGGAGGAAACCAATTGAATTCCAAGTGGGAGACAAAGTGATGCTTAAAGTGTCACCCTGGAAAGGTGTAATTCGTTTTGAGAAGAAAGGGAAATTGAGGCCGAGATATGTCGGGCCTTTTGCCATCATCGAAAGAGTTGGCCCCGTGGCTTACAAGTTAGAATTGCCAGAAGAACTAGGAAGGATTCACCCAACCTTTCACGTATCAAACCTGAAGAAATGCTTGGCCGAAGCTGATGTGGCCATTCTGTTGGAAGATGTTAGCATTGATGAGAAACTGACATTCGAGGAAGAGCCAATCGAGATCGTAGACAGTAAAGTACGAAAGACGAGGAACAAGGAAGTTCGCTTGGCGAAAGTCCAGTGGAAGTATCACAAAGGACGAGAAGCAACGTGGGAATTGGAATCTGATATGAGGTCCAAGTACCCTCACCTTTTTGAAAACGGAATTCCGAGGACAGAATTCTTTTGAGGGGGGGAATGTTGTAACAACCCGGACCAAAATAGAAGAATTGTAAGCCTTTTTGTTTGGTGCTAATGTTAATGGAAGTTGAGGGGTCAATTAGTAAATTTGGGAAGAAGTATAAAAGGGCCCAAAACCCTAGGAGAATGTTTCCTATTGCTGATTTGTGTGTGTGGTCGGCTGGAAGAACAAAAGAGAGAAAGAAGAAAAGAGGAGAAAAGAGGAAGAAAGAAAGGAAGATAAGGAAAGAGAGAAGAAGGAGATTTCGTTTTTGGAAAGAAGAGAAGGTATTCTTTAGTAATCAATCCACCAGGTAAACCTTCCTTAACCTCTCGAATCTGTGGTTTGATTATAGAATGTTTATCCTTTTTGAGTTTTGGTTAAAAAGTAGAGTTTGAAGGTGGGAGGGACAAATCGAGCCTCATAATGTGTTATTGTTGCTATGAACTCGTTAATTGCTAAGTTTATAGTTGTTGTTGCTATTGCTAATCTTTAATTCGAGAGAATCGAGTTTAGCCTATGGATTTCAGCCAAAAAATGGACCAGGTCGACGTCCGAACACCTTCTCGGGCGTCCGGATTCGTTTATGGTTAGGAGGTCTCCGGAAGAGTGGACTGTCCGGATAGGAAGTTGTCCGGGTAGGTGGTTGTCCGGATAGTGTGTTTATCCGGGAGTTGTGGCTGTCCGGAAAATAGTGTTTGTCCGGAAAACAGCGTTCGTCCGAAAACTAGTGTTTGTCCGGATAAGGTGTTAATCAGCTCTTATTTTGTCCTTTATTCAGGGAGTCGATTTGGAAGTTTGGGAACTGTTTAGAAACAAGAAGTAAGAGCATCAGGTGAGTTTTCTAAACTAAAATGCGTGGCTTTAAAGCGTTTTCAAAATATGTTTGAATGATGAGAATTTGCCATGCTCTGTTTTTATGCTTTACCTGCATGAAAGATGTTTACAGTTTTATGAGAATGTATGCATACATTGGTCAGACGTAAATGGCTAAGACGGGAGAGTAGACCCGCCAGCACTCATGCGAGAGAGTAGACCCTTTATGCCAGGGAGGTGTGACCCCACAAGGCAACATGAGACTGACTCGTTGTTACCTTAGGGTGACTTCAGGGTGCCATTTACGAGAGGCGGACTTTGTTCCGTGGATGTTTTATATGGTCAGATTTTTATATAATTATGCTGAAAAGATAACATGTTTTATATGCTTTGATAACTGTTAGGAGGGACTCACTAGGCCTCATGGTCTAACCCTCGCATTTTCAAAATAAAACCTTTTCAGGTAAGCATGTGATTAAGGGCTCGAGCAAGTGAGCAAAGACTTAGCAAGGAAGGTTGACGACTTAGTGACACTATTATCTATTTAGTTACTTCTCAGTTGTGTAGGTTGTTTTCGCCAACCAAATTTTGAGTATTGTAAGGAAATTTTGAGACGCGATTTTGGGATATTCCATATTTAAATGAAATGCTTGTTTAAATTATAGTTTGGGTCTTTATATGAATGATGCTTATGACGATGATAAATGTAATAAAGGTCACAAGTTTCTTTTCATTAGATTTTTTATTGCGAAGCTTCTTTTATTTATTGTTCTTCATTAAAATTTTGTTGTGAAGGTTTACATAAGATTCACAAATAGTTAAGATCAACTTGGTAGCTTATTTGGTAGCTTGATATAGGAGAACATTCACTTGAAACGGTTTAATTGTTGGAGTAACATTGCATAAATAGTTGTGAATTATTTACATTTGTTTGGCAATATATCTATCATCCAAGTTCAAGAGTGTTACGAGATAGAATCGTATTAAGATTGGACTTGGGTATATATCAAATGTTGGCCCATAGTTGTAGTTACTATTATTCGAACGGTTGATAGATGTTGATAAAGTGTCATTTATTGCATTTGCGTTTATCTGTATGCTTGACCTATCACAATGCTCCGAAAGAATGCCTTGTGGTTTGAACTTCAACAACTGCTTTGATTTATTTACTTGTGATCCTTGAGGCATATTTTTGTGCGCGCTCCTTATGTCATTTTCTAAAAGTAATGGTTGATATATGAGTTTTTAGGTGCTTGGAATATGTTCTACATTTAATTGTCCATGTGGCTAATTGAGTGAACCTTCACAACAGTAGATTATATGAAATGGATCCTTATATGAAGTGATAAATATCTTATACAAATCTATGAAATTTGTAACTAATGGTTTTTTGTATTTAGATAAAGTTTCAATGGAAGAGACGGACAACAATGATGTCAATTCACCAAATCGAGAAAGGACCTTGACACCTGGATGTAGTAGATGTGTTTAAGCCTATTGTTGGAACAAGGTTTGGTAATTTGAAAGATGCATTTGAGACTTACAAAAAGTATTTTCAACAACATATTTTGAGGTTAAAAGATCGATATCATATGATGAAAATGGTGGTTAAAAGGTCTCAAAGTACTTCATTTAGTTCTACTTGTCAAAATAGAATGCACATATGTTCGATTTGGGATGGTTTTATCAGGTTATGTAGGGCTTGAGTATTCAACGTTGATTTGTATCTGATTCAGTTATTGTAAAATCATTGATCTTCATAGAGAAGAATGTTCCAAACAAGTCCAAGTGACTGCCCTAAAACCTTGAGCATGTTAAGACTTGAGATCATCAAGTGTCTTGCATTGAGAGACAACCATTATTATTCTTAGAAACGGTGGAAGAGTTTATAAAATATTTTAACTATCTTTTTCAGTCCAGTAATGGATATTTTTGATATATTTATGCGATTAAAATGTTACAATCTTACTTTTGTTTGTCAACACAACCTTCACAAAGTTTTATGTGAATGTTATTCAATTTATTTGAAGGTAAAAAGTAATCTAAAATCATTGGCTCGTAAAATTTATTTAAAAGGCAAGATGCTCCCAAACATAGAAACTATAAACCGAAGATTCACACTATTTTTTGTTGGGAATACTCATTAACTAGATGTGAAGATAAAGAAAAATTACAAGCAATTAAGTTGGTGACAAACTGTAAGAACCAGGTATTTTTTTTATTATCTAATTTAATTTGAGAAATTTTATAAGTCTTTATTAAAAGTGTTTTATGGAATTAGAAGTTAAGGGGTAAGTTTTAATTTTTATTTGGAAGTTTGGGGTTAAATCTTGCCAAATAGAATAAGTTGGAGGTTTGTTTGGTACTTTTGCCAAACCTCTTATCCACCACCGCCACACTCTCCTTGAGATACAAGGAGGTGTCACTCTTAGACTTGATTAGGAAAATACAAAGTGTGTATGTGTGTGAGGTATTCGGTTTAGAGAGAGAGTAAGAAATCGAGAGATATCAAAGGAAAGAAGGAAAAGAAAGGATTCAAGAAGTTGCTGCAGTAATTTAAAGTGTTAAACTGAAGTAATCCAGGTATCAAATCCATCCTTGTGTATGTTTTAATTCTTAAAAGTGTTCTTGAGTTTGCAAGATGAGTTTTAGGTGGGTTTTGATTAAAAATGGATGTTTTGAGGAATCTGAATTTATGGTTAGGTTATGTTATTAGTCTTAAACATATCTGCAAGTTATCAGTAACATACATAGTATAAAACTGCAAAAATCTGGGTTTTAGGATGAACAGTGGACTGAGACATTCATCGAAGTCGCAATGGACGACTGCGACATTCATCGAAGTCGCAATGGACGACTGCGACATTCATCGAAGTCGCAATGGTTGGTTGCGACTTGGTTATGAAGTCGCAATGGTCGTTTACGACTTGGCTTGGAATCGCAGTGGTTGATTACGACTTGGGTTTGGAATCGCAGTAGTTGATTGCGACTTAGGGGTGAAGTCGCAATAGTGGGTTGCGACTTCGGGGTGAAGTCGCAGTAGGAGGTTGCGACTTGGTACTGTTCATTTCGATCTTAATTTACTTTTTGAGGGGTTGCGACTTGAGTTGAGGATTTCGTAAGTTTAGTTTTAAAATAGATATTTGGTATTTTGTGTGATTTCAGATTCTGTGAAGGGTGGTCATACGTGATTTATCTTGGAAAAGCTTTTGTGATAAACATACCAGGTGAGTTTTACTTTAAAAAGTATTTTCTGGAATGCTTTATGTGAATAACGAAAGTATGATAAAGTGTATGAATATGTCATACGTGGGTGATTGTAATATATTGAGATATTATAATTACGTGAGTATTATATGAAAATATAATACGTGGCCGGGCTTTGGACCGGTGTGATAAATTGGCTCGCAACCAATTGATATTGGCCATTGGTGGAGGGATAAGGTGGAATGAGACAGGTATGATACATAAATGTTAGCTGGTATTAACTTA
Organism: Saussurea involucrata; assembly: GCA_033807775.1. Lineage (NCBI taxonomy): Eukaryota > Viridiplantae > Streptophyta > Magnoliopsida > Asterales > Asteraceae > Saussurea > Saussurea involucrata. Next base: position 83,968,595 of record CM066313.1, read on the forward strand.
CGTGTGATGTATGTGTATTTATATAAAGAGTGTTTTATATAAATGAATTTTTAATGAATTACAAATGTCAGGGATTTACTCACTAGACCCTTAGGTCTAACCCTCATTTTCTGTTTCAAAAATTTTGTATTCCAGGTGGTGGCTCCAGTAAGAACAAGTAGATTGAGTACTTGTTGGCTAGCTTTTGAGAAGATAATCATCATGTTATTATGGATGCTTTTGTACTTATAATTTTATTGTTATTGCTATGTAACTTAAAGTGGATCAAGTTTGTACTGAATTTTTATATTAGTCAGACTTTGGGGACCGAATGTGAACTATGAAGTAAATGGTTGTAAAGCTTTTATGGATTATATGTTATATGTATATTTTGTTATCGGGTTGTTACAGATGGTATCAGAGCCCTAGTTTAAGGGATTTAGGTATTAGTATATGTACCTAGACTTAAACTGCATGTGAAGTAGGATGTCCCTAATATTTTAGAACCTGGGGATGCTAAGTATAAAAGGTAGAAGGAACATCATGTAAGGTAATTTCAAATTACACCAGGCCAGTGTAATTACGATCTTACAGGTACATGTTTGAACTGGAATACCTTGTTATATGGGGTACGTGCTTATGTGTATATTAACTTTGTTTGAATCTACAGAATGGCAAGTGGCACTAGACAAAGGAATCAAAGAGGAGGAAGGAATTCGGGTGGAGAGAATCAACCAATAGGAACAGGGGGAAGAGGAGGAGATCGTGGTAGAGGCAGAATCGGAAGGGGAACTGGGGGCCGAACTGGAGGTAGAACACAACAGCATGGTACAGAGTTTGTTACACGGGATGATTTGACTGCTGAAATGGGGAGATTACAGGATAGCATACAAGCTATGTTCGAACATAATCGTCATAATGAAACTGAAAGACCAAGTCCGGAACACGAAGTTGAAATACCACTTACCTCTACGGTCTTACCGATGATGAAAAGGTGTGACTACAAAATGTTTCTTAGTTGCAAGCCCCCTACATATTCAGGAGATCGGGATCCGGTAAAAGCTATGAGATGGCTGAAAGAAATCGAGGCTATTTTCAAAACGTGTAAATGTGCTGAAGAAGATAAAGTACTTTATGGAGCTGCGATGCTGAAAGGTGATGCTTTGTATTGGTGGGAGGCTCATATAGAATCGAGAGGAGCGGATATATATACTACTTTTTCATGGGAGGAATTCGTGTTAGCTTTCACAACACACTTCTGTCCACAAGCTGCTGTCAGACATTGGAAGAAGAATTTATGAATCTACAGCAAGGGAATTTGTCAGGCAGAGATTATACTGCTCGATTTTTAGAAAAATCTCGTTTTGCAGGATATTATGTTGCTACAGAAAAGATGAAAATGGAGAGATTTATCTATGGGTTGAATTCAGAAGTTCGAAGACTAGTGACTGCAACAAGGCCATATACGTTTACAGCTGCAGTGGATGCTGCAGAAAATGTCGAACGAGACAATAAAAGGGATGCCGGTGATAAGAGCTTGGGGAAAAGGAAATGGGAAGGACCACCACAGGATCCAAAGAAGTCTAGATTCCCGAGGTTTGATAACCGTCCGTCGTTCCGACCAGCGGAAAGACCATGTCCGAGATGTAATCGCTACCATCAAGGAAATTGTCAAGTGGAATCTCGGGTTTGTTTTAAGTGTGGGGAAATCGGTCATGTTGTTAAAGATTGTCGATCAACGCGGTTTTGCTTTTTGTGTAATTCTCCGGATCACCTCCAATCAGACTGTCCACGAGGTAGAATGCAACAAGGGGGTACATCCGGGAAACCAGCCATTACTAGACCAGTAGTCCCAAGAATAGAACCGCCAAAAACAAGGGCCCGTACATTCCAAATGACAGCTAAAGAGGCAGAGGAAACTCGAGATGTGGTCACAGGTACATTTTTCATAAACTCCACGCGTGCTAAGGTGTTATTTGATTCCGGTGCAAACCGATCTTTTGTGTCTCCCTCTTTTGCTGCTCACATGCATTTAGAGCCTAAAATGTTAAAACATGCTTTACTAGTAGACACGGCAAATGATAACCAAGTGGCAGTTAAAGAGGTTTTTGATTGTTGCATGATAAATATAGAGGGGTGTGGAGTACCGATACAACTATTCCCAATAGAATTGATCGAATTTGATGTGGTAGTAGGAATGGATTGGTTAGCTGAAAATCGGGCTAACATAGTTTGCGATAAGAAAATAATCAACGTTGTTTTACCTGATAAGAGGGTAGTAGTGATCTATGGTGATCGTAAGAATCATCAGTCCAATCTTATATCTATGATAAAAGCCCGTAAATGTGTTAGTAAGGGTTGCTCGAGTTATTTAGCCTATGTGATAGATAGTAGGCCTGAAAAGATTAAGCTGGAAGATATTTCCATTGTTAGTGAATACCCAGAAGTTTTTCCTGAAGACTTGAATAGTCTTCCTCCTGTTAGGCAAGTACGAATTTGGTATAGACCTGGTACCTGGAGCCACTCCAATTGCTCGTGCGCCGTACAGACTAGCACCTCCAGAAATGAAAGAAATGATGGCACAACTTCAAGATTTATCTGATAAGGGCTTCATCAGACCCAGCTCTTCGCCGTGGGGTGCACCAGTTTTATTTGTGAAGAAGAAAGACGGCTCGATGAGAATGTGTATCGATTACCGGGAGCTGAACAAACGTACGATCAAGAACAAGTATCCACTTCCAAGAATTGATGATCTTTTCGATCAATTAGTTGGAGGTTGTTACTTCTCCAAGATTGATCTCAGATCTGGCTACCATCAGTTGAAGGTTAAGGAAGAGGATGTTTTAAAGACTGCTTTTCGCACAAGATACGGCCACTACGAATTTTTGGTAATGCCTTTCGGATTGACGAACGCTCCAGCCGCTTTTATGGATCTAATGAATCGGGTATGTAAGCCTTATCTCGATAAATTTGTCATAGTATTTATCGATGATATACTTATTTATTCCCGATCCAAAGAGGATCATGCGCAACATCTTCGTTTGATTTTGGAGTTATTGAAGAAAGAAAAGTTGTACGCTAAGTTCTCTAAATGTGAATTCTGGTTGCGGGAAGTTCAGTTTTGGGGTCATATAGTTTCAGAGAAGGGTATACAAGTTGATCCAGCGAAAGTGGAAGCAATTGAAAGATGGGAACCGCCGAAAACGGCAACCGAAGTACGTAGCTTTCTGGGTCTAGCTGGATACTATCGGAAGTTTATAAAAGATTTTTCTCGAATTGCAACGCCATTGACTAAGCTGACTCGGAGGAATCTGAAGTTTGAATGGAAAGCAGAACAGGATGAGGCATTCAGAATATTGAAGGAGAAACTTTGCAGCGCACCGATATTAGCATTGCCAGAAGGTTCCGATGATTTTGTGGTCTACAGTGATGCTTCTAAATTGGGATTGGGATGCGTACTTATGCAACGTGGAAAGGTGATTGCATATGCTTCCCGTCAACTGAAGGATCATGAAAGACAATATCCTACTCATGATATGGAGCTTGCAGCAGTTGTCTTTGCATTGAAGATTTGGAGACATTATCTTTATGGTTCTAAATGTCAAATTTTCACTGACCATAAAAGTCTCCAACATCTATTCGATCAGAAGAAACTGAATATGAGGCAAAGAAGATGGTTAGAATTAGTAAATGATTATGATTGTGAAATCCTTTATCATCCAGGGAAAGAGAATGTGGTAGCAGATGCGCTAAGTCGTCAAGAAAGAAGTGGAACGATAAAAGTAATATCGTTACGAGCTGAACTCCTTCCAAATATTTTTGACGAATTACTAAAGTACCAAATAGATGCTTATCAAGAAGAAAGTTTGAAATCTGAACGGTTAGTGGGAATATCAGCATTGCTTGGGAAAGACGACCGTGGGTTATTGTGTATGGGAAACAGAATTTGGGTACCTCGTTTGGGTGGATTACGTGATCGTGTACTACAAGAAGCTCATCAATCTCGATTTTCCATTCATCCAGGTACAAATAAAATGTATAGAGATTTGAAACAATTCTATTGGTGGCCGGGAATGAAGAGAAGTGTTGCAAAGTATGTAGAAGATTGTACTACCTGCAAGAAAGTAAAGATTGAGCATCAAAAGCCGTTTGGGCAGTTGCAACGACTAGATATACCAATGTGGAAATGGGATCAGATCACCCCTGATTTTATTACCAAGTTGCCTAGAACTTCAAAGGGATTCGATTCTATTTGGGTGATTGTGGATAGATTGACGAAGTCTGCTCATTTCTTGCCGATAAAAGAAACTGATTCCTTGGAACGTTTAGCTAAATTGTACATTAAGGAAATAGTAACTCGACATGGAGTTCCAATCTCGATTATTTCCGATCGAGATAGTCGTTTTACTTCTAGATTTTGGAGAAGCTTTCAAAAGGAGATGGGAACACAGATAAAATTGAGTACAGCATATCATCCTCAGACTGACGGGCAGAGTGAAAGAACCATCCAGACTTTAGAAGATATGCTCCGGGCTTGTATAGTTGATTTTGGGGGATCATGGGATAAACATCTGCCTTTGATAGAATTCGCCTATAACAACAGTTATCATTCTAGCATTCAGGCGACACCGTTTGAAGTATTGTATGGTAGAAAATGCCGAACGCCTTTGTGTTGGAATGAAGTAGGGGAGAAACAATTAGCAGGGCCAGAAATAGTACAGTTAACAGCGGATAAGATTACTCAGATTCGGGATAGATTGAAAACAGCTCAAGACAGACAGAAAAGCTATGCTGATCGACGTCGGAAACCGTTAGAGTTTCAGGTTGGGGATTTTGTAATGTTGAAAGTATCGCCCTGGAAAGGAGTCATACGTTTTGGGAAGCAAGGTAAACTTAGTCCACGGTATATTGGGCCATTTGAAATTACGGAAAGGATCGGTGAAGTAGCGTACAGATTGGATCTTCCGTCGGAATTGAGCAGGATTCACAACGCGTTTCATGTATCGAATTTTCGGAAATGTTTAGTTACACCAGACCAGGCAGTCTCTCTACCAGATATTCAGGTTGATGAAAAGTTAAACTATGTGGAGGAACCGGAAGCCATAGTTGATCACAAGGTCAAAGTATTGAGGAATAAAGAGATCAGACAGGTAAAGGTTCAGTGGAAACATCATAGAGGTCAGGATGCGACGTGGGAATCAGAGTCGAAGATGAGAACCAAATACCCTCATCTGTTCTCTTAACTGAATTCCGGGACGGAATTCTTCTAAGGGGGAGATGTTGTAAGAACCAGGTATTTTTTTTATTATCTAATTTAATTTGAGAAATTTTATAAGTCTTTATTAAAAGTGTTTTATGGAATTAGAAGTTAAGGGGTAAGTTTTAATTTTTATTTGGAAGTTTGGGGTTAAATCTTGCCAAATAGAATAAGTTGGAGGTTTGTTTGGTACTTTTGCCAAACCTCTTATCCACCACCGCCACACTCTCCTTGAGATACAAGGAGGTGTCACTCTTAGACTTGATTAGGAAAATACAAAGTGTGTATGTGTGTGAGGTATTCGGTTTAGAGAGAGAGTAAGAAATCGAGAGATATCAAAGGAAAGAAGGAAAAGAAAGGATTCAAGAAGTTGCTGCAGTAATTTAAAGTGTTAAACTGAAGTAATCCAGGTATCAAATCCATCCTTGTGTATGTTTTAATTCTTAAAAGTGTTCTTGAGTTTGCAAGATGAGTTTTAGGTGGGTTTTGATTAAAATGGATGTTTTGAGGAATCTGAATTTATGGTTAGGTTATGTTATTAGTCTTAAACATATCTGCAAGTTATCAGTAACATACATAGTATAAAACTGCAAAAATCTGGGTTTTAGGATGAACAGTGGACTGAGACATTCATCGAAGTCGCAATGGACGACTGCAACATTCATCGAAGTCGCAATGGACGACTGCGACATTCATCGAAGTCGCAATGGTTGGTTGCGACTTGGTTATGAAGTCGCAATGGTCGTTTACGACTTGGCTTGGAATCGCAGTGGTTGATTGCGATTTGGGTTTGGAATCGCAGTAGTTGATTGCGACTTAGGGGTGAAGTCGCAATAGTGGGTTGTGACTTCGGGGTGAAGTCGCAGTAGGAGGTTGCGACTTGGTACTGTTCATTTCGATCTTAATTTACTTTTTGAGGGGTTGCGACTTGAGTTGAGGATTTCGTAAGTTTAGTTTTAAAATAGATATTTGGTATTTTGTGTGATTTCAGATTCTGTGAAGGGTGGTCATACGTGATTTATCTTGGAAAAGCTTTTGTGATAAACATACCAGGTGAGTTTTACTTTAAAAAGTATTTTCTGGAATGCTTTATGTGAATAACGAAAGTATGATAAAGTGTATGAATATGTCATACGTGGGTGATTGTAATATATTGAGATATTATAATTACGTGAGTATTATATGAAAATATAATACGTGGCCGGGCTTTGGACCGGTGTGATAAATTGGCTCGCAACCAATTGATATTGGCCATTGGTGGAGGGATAAGGTGGAATGAGACAGGTATGATACATAAATGTTAGCTGGTATTAACTTACGTGTGATGTATGTGTATTTATATAAAGAGTGTTTTATATAAATGAATTTTTAATGAATTACAAATGTCAGGGATTTACTCACTAGACCCTTAGGTCTAACCCTCATTTTCTGTTTCAAAAATTTTGTATTCCAGGTGGTGGCTCCAGTAAGAACAAGTAGATTGAGTACTTGTTGGCTAGCTTTTGAGAAGATAATCATCATGTTATTATGGATGCTTTTGTACTTATAATTTTATTGTTATTGCTATGTAACTTAAAGTGGATCAAGTTTGTACTGAATTTTTATATTAGTCAGACTTTGGGGACTGAATGTGAACTATGAAGTAAATGGTTGTAAAGCTTTTATGGATTATATGTTTTATGTATATTTTGTTATCGGGTTGTTACACAAACGTCAAACCAATCTACTAAACCTGCACATAAAATACCTCAAAGCAATGTGCTAAGACTTCACACAATACTTCTTGTGAAGGTTTGTTGAGTTGTAGGCCAATATGAAGTTTGAGTACAAGTTTTGCATTCAAAACATACATTGAAATCAGGGGCGGACCTACTCATACCTTGGGGGGGTCCCGTGCACCCGCTCAATCGATTATTGCAAGAGAAAAAAAATGAGTCGTTAAGGGGTGCACCCGCTTACGTTTAAGTGTACTCTTTTATATTTGAAAACAAAAATAAAAACACAAACTACTAGTTGCCGTGATGGCTTATCCAAGCCTCTAAAGGTATGCCCTCTCTATGGGATCACGGGTACGAGTCTCCTAAGCATCATTTGTTGTTTATTTTTTATCTTTTAAATGTTGTTGTTATGGAGCTTTTAAAAATAGAAGGGTGTTCTAGAATATTATGAAACTGAAGGGATTAAACTTAATTTTTTAATGAAACTTATCAAAACAATGAGTTTTTGTTCCCACTTTTGTTCTTCAATCATCTCATTTGGTTTGTATTTTCCACCCATATTATATGCTTCCCTTTATTTAATTGTCCTAAAGTAAAATATTTAGAAACCTACAAAAAAGTAACGATAATCAAATCTAAATTGAGAAAATCAACGAAACCAAAAACCGAAAAAGTCTACGAAACGGTGCAACTCGGCTAAACACATGGCAAACTTAAGACATAGTCTTGCATCTTGCAAAGGTCGATTTCATTTGAAAATTTTGTTTTATTCCCTAATCGACACAATTGACTTGTCCCCGGTCAAACCATGTTGACTTTTCTCAATGTTCAAACCGTGACATTGTAGGGTTGCGGTCTATTTTAAAGGTGCACCCGCTCAGGAAAAATCCTGGGTCTGCCACTGATTGAAATCAAAATATAATATAAAGTTTTGTGTGTGTGTGTGTGTATATATATCAAAAGGTTTATTTAATTTGACAATATCAAACAAAAAGCTATTGTTAAATGTATTCAATAACGAAATATTCCCGTCAATTCCTCATTGCTTTTCCTCAAATCCAATTTCTTTTCTTCACCTAAAGTTCTCACGTTCTCCAACTTCTTCCACTACTATACGCTTGGTATCATCATGTTTGATGCCATCTACAATCTCAAATGAAGAGAACTTTCTTTAATACATGCGTACACACAACATTCAAAAAAACTTAAAAGCAAACTACAAGGAAAGTTCATGTTAAGGTTGTTGTGAAGGTTCATTTGTTTTAAGGGAAAGTAAAATCAATATATATATATATATATATATATATATATATATATATATATGTGTGTGTGTGTGTGTGTGTGTGTGTGTGTGTGTGTGTGTGTGTGTGACACTATAGTTGGGATCATGTGAGACCAAGTTTTTCTCGTGTGACCATATTTTTACACTTTAAACTTTACAGCAAAATATTGTGAAGGTAACTTTCACAATGTTCTTGATGTGAAGGTTCAGATTTGTTTTACCTTCACAATGTTTTGTTGTGAAGTTTCAAGTGTAAAAATGTGGTCTCACGGGTCTCGCGAAAACATGATAGTCTCTTACCTAGGAAAAGGAGTAAAAGATACAAGTCCTAGTTGGTAACGCCCGTGTTTTTCGATATTTTTATGATACTAATGGGTCATATAGGATTTAGTACTTAGCATTCAGAAAAGAAAAATAAAAAAATATATGAAGAAACACTTTCTGTTGAATCCGCGGATCTTGTCCGCAGAAATCTGTAAGATGCTTAGGATTAGTTAACAACTTTTTGTTGGATCCGCAGATCTTGTACGTCCACGAAAATCCGTCAGTTGGATCCGCAAATCTTTTCTGCGAAAATCCGTGAAAATGCAACTTTTGGCATTCCCCCTTTTTGACTAATTCACTTCTTCTCCCATTCATTGTGCGGACCATTTTGATTTCTACTCTCTCTCTCTCAAATTTCATTCCTCCCACCTTTACTTCTTTCTCCCTCTAATATCTTGCCCACATTAAATCTATTCACCTCCCATTAAGTCAATTTCGTTGCATCTATCTCTTTTGAAATCATTTAAGAGTATTTTAGAGATTGAAGCTAGAGTTTCAAGCTTGGTGGGTTTAAGTGCAAGATCTTCATCTTCTCCACCAACCATCCACCATTGTTAACCAAGTTTTAGGGTTTTCTTAAAACCCATTTGTGAGTTCATCCTCCTCTTTTAAAACTTTATACATGTCAAAACTCTATATTTTGAACTTCTACACATCTCCTTGTTTACATTTTCTTGTTTGAAAGATTTTGACCTAACTTTGATATTTTGGAGATTTTAGGGTTTTTACCATTTTTAGGTATAATGAAGAGTTTTATTATATGTGTTATAAAACGTGGTTTAATATGCATAGTTATCGTTGAATACTTTAATGAACCCATTTTGGTCACATTTATGGTTATCACTATATTGGGAGGTTTACTTGGTAAAAGTGGGTTTTTGGGCGAAAAAACAAAAGATTATTGCTTGTGTTGACTAAGATTATTTTAAAGTTGTATAACTCTTGGAAAATCTATTTGTGAACAATTTACGTTGGAAATGGAAATGGTCATTGTTTGACCTTTATATGGATTTAGTTTCAAATGGTGTTAATTATACAAGGAAATACATTCTATGGGAATGTTTGATATTGAGAACTATATGTGTGATTATAGTTTTGTCACAATGAAAATGTGACGAGCCTTAGACTAATACAAATGGATCTATAGGTATAGGAGTCGGCTTATTGTTGGGATAATTCCCGTTTGTAACTAGTGATAATTCCCGTTTGTAACTAGTTGAGACATTGGGTCATCGGAGGCAACTTGGTACGGTTATGTGGAGCCGGATACTAACTATTGACCGTAAATGTAATCTAAGTGTATGAGTATGACTATGATCATCTGGTGCCCTCCTCCACATCTAAAGTACGAGCCGGAGAGCTCGTGGTCATTGATCCTAGTATGAACTAAATAACTTGGAAAGTAGCTGCTTCCAACTTGTGGCCACTGAGGATAATCTCAGGGCTGCACGCATTTAGCAGTTGGTTACGGTTGCCGAGATTAGTCGGGGCGAAGCCTCGGATACCCATACAATAAAAAACTTGGAAAGTAGCTTACTTTTGTGTTCTGCTACAATCCTTGGAAAATCGGGTCTCCCCCGTCATCGCAAGATGAATTTTGGGCCGTATGGTTCTTATATGATTTATGTGGAAACAAACCTTCATAACCTTGTAAAACACTTATTGTTGTTTAAACTTTATTCAATTATAAATGTTTGTTCTCACTAGGTGTAAAAGCTTAAATGTTTTTCTTAAATGCATGTATATCAGGTTATCTTAGCGGTGAGGCTATGAAGTTTTGAGTGGAGTGTGGATACCACTAGATGACATTTTAGGGATAGACGACTTTTGGTTGAATTGACGTACATACTTTTGGTAGAATCTTTTGCAAGTTGATAGTGACACTCGTGTATAATCTAAGCTTAATGTAGTTTAGATTAGTAGCTTGTTATTTATCATTTCATTATTCGAGATGTAAACGCTATTACTATTTCCCTTTTTTAGATGATTCCATTTATGTAGATGTTACTATTACGTCATTATTTAGATTTAAATTTACCTTTGTAGAGGTGTTACTATTACGTCATAATGTATATTTAATGGGTTTTGAAGCGGAAGAAGTACAAAATAGTTTTTCCACGATTACGATACTTCGCATCTTTTTGGCACTTTCTTTTGTTAGTAGTCGTTAGACTTAGATAGGGATAAAATCAAATGATTGTTTTTATGGTTAAAAATTGTCTACCATTGAGCTTATTCTTATAATCTTATTTTTGTCCTTCTCCCATTTCTTTCTCTTTTCCTGCGATTAGGGTTTTTTGAAAAAACTGAAAACCCGAGATACCAAGCCGAACTGTTCGATCCAAAATCGAAAAAAAATTAAAAACCAAAAATTCGAAAATCAAAAAACCAAAACCGAAAAAACCGGGTAATCAAAGGTCGGTTACGGTTTTAAATTTTAGGTATCTGCAAGTACCTGAATGGAATCGGATATACAATGTATTATGTGTATATAATAAATATATAACATTTAAGTTATACTATTTTTTATTTATTAACCTAAAGTTAAATAAATATAAGTCTTTTAGTTTTCTATCAATCATTATGGTGGACGATTAAATTTGGCGGCATGAACTTGTGAAGGAGTCGACATTAACTGAAAAATGAATTTTTTTTACTATTAAACTTATTTTAATTTGTAGCAATTTGACTATTTTTATTTATTTGTTGTATAATTGTTTTACATGTTATATATATGTACCATTTTTATATTATAAATGACATTTTATATAACTTCGGGTAACCGTGAACCGAACCGCGGGTAACCATCTTATTTCGGTTCGGTGCTATTCGGTTCAATTTACGGTTCAGTTTTGGTTCGGGTAACTAGGAATTCGACTCATACAGTTCAATTCATATTTTTCTTATTAACCGAACTTCATCGAACCATGAACATCTTTACCTGCAATTGATGTTCGTGGAGACTGTAACATCCCAAATTTCAAATAGAGCATAACATTCAAATATAAATTTACCAGCCAAAACGGCCCTAAAATTCAACTGTAACCATCCATTACAAATAGGAAAGCTGTTAGTAGGAGGCTCACGCAAAGGAAAGAAGAAGGCCTAAACTAGAGGCGGGGAATAGATGATAGTTTCTTTATCTTACTTTTAATTCAAGTCTATGTTTAGAAGTTTCTCAGATGTATAGGTTTTTTCCGCAAACCTATTCGTAGTGGATGGTTACAATTGAATTTTGGGGTTGTTTTGGCTGATAAATTTATATTTGAATGTTTATGCTCTATTTGAAATATGGGATGTTACGAGACATAAGGATTTGTTGTATCCTATATCTAAGGTTAGGAGAATCCTATAGGTAAATTAGCCTTAACATAACTATCACATAGCCGGAGGCTTATATTCTCCAAAGGATAGTGAGCTATAATCACATCCTAACCTTATTTTTATTTTCGACTTTATGCAATAATTTCTAACAAAATCTATTAAATTACAACTTGAAACCAATTAGGTACCTCTCATGTCAAGTGAGCAATTTTGTAGGAAGTGTTTAGATGTGCATTTTTCAGAATGAGTATTGCAATCTCAAGAATCAAATAATTACATATCTAATTAAAGTCAATTAATGTACATTTATCTTCAAAAATCAGCTTTATTTTATTGCAAAAATTTCTTACTTTTTTACAAATACTACAAAGGGACTGTTCGGTTCGTCTACGTTTATCTTCAAGAATCAAATGAAGTTGTTTGTTATGATAATAAAGTCTGACAGTCTGTATAGATCTAGCTAAATTGGTGGTGTTCAGTTGTTAGGCTGACCAAACAATCTGAATGTAGAAAATGAATGACTATTTTTTTTATAAAGCAAAATACAGATACAAGAACAAATAAATTATAAAATAACAACTTTATAAATAAATCATCAAAATCTATATGAATCCTAAATAAAAGATCCCATACTTATAATGCCATCCGTAGCGGAGCTCGGGCTCACGCCAGGGTTCGTGCGGGTTCAAGCGGGAACGGGTACGGGGGGCTCGGGCTTTAGGGCGGGTTCCAGGCCCCAGGTTCTCCAACCCGTTGTTACCCAATGGCTTTTAATTTTTTTTTAAATAAATTCAAATATGAACGTTTGGTAACAGTTACTTTAAAAAAATTATTTTATTTTTCAATTTAATCACACTATATATATAATCCTAACTCATTTTATTTTTCACACAAAACAACTCTCTCATTCTCTCATTCTCTTCCATTCTCTATATTTTAAACAATATGGATTCGCCACAACCCGGTTCACCGACCGCATCATCATCATCCGTAGACACCGACGAGTTGTTGCATCTACAAAGGGAAATTTTTGTAGGCTTGGTTCGAGAGACTGCACAATTAATTTATGGTAGCACCGCCTCATCGTCAAGAAGAGAGAGGGTCGCGAACATAGAAAGAGGTCGAGTAGCTGCAAACGAGCGACTTATGCAGGACTACTTTGGCAACAACCCGGTTTATACACCGGATATGTTTAGGCGGCGGTTCAGGATGAGGAGGCAGCTATTCGAACGAATAATTGAAGATTTACAAGGACATTATTCATATTTTACACTTCGGTTGGACGCCAGTTACAAAAAAGATTTTTCTCCGATACAAAAGTGTACTTCCGCTATTCGGCAATTGGCGTATGGAGTAGCTGTTGACTCACTTGACGAGTACATCCGTATGGGAGCCACCTACGAGCACGAATATTATCTAGCGGATGGGATATATCCGGAATGGACTACTTTCGTAAAATCATTTACGTGCCCACATAACCCTAAACGACAAAAGTTCAAGTCCGCGCAAGAAGCGGCACGTAAAGATGTTGAACGAGCTTTTGGCGTGCTTAAACAACGTTGGCATATACTTCATAACCCGGCACGCGGATGGGAACCGACAAGATTGGGAAACATTATGTACGCTTGTGTCATATTACACAATATGATACTCGAAGACGAAGACCATGCTATTTGTGGTGGCGATGAAAACGACATTTTAACGGATGATATCGAAACCCAAATCAGTGAGGAACAACGCGCGGCAAATGTTCGAGAAGTCAAAAACCGGGACACTCATAATAACCTTCGGTCGGATTTGGTCGAACATATTTGGCGTATCCAAGTTCCCAACAATGACGACGAGTAGATTTTTAAATTGATTTTGTAATTTTTATTTTTAATGAATGATATGAATTTTTATTTTTATTATTTATCTTATTTTTATTTATTTAAAAATATATAAATATTTTTATTTTGTTAAATAATTAAATGTATAAATAAAAGAATTAAAAAAAATAAGGTGAGAAGAGGGTTTGAGGGTATTGGTAATCCACGGAGAGGGTAAGAAGAAAAGCTGATGTAGCGCTGAGGTGGCAAGAAGGTTTGATGGTATGGGTACGGATGGCCTAATCCTTTATAAAAACCCACAAAAGGGGGAAGTAATCAAGAATTCAAGATAAACAAATCAAAGTAGAAAGGGAAATAATATCAGGGAGGAATAGAGCAGGGGTCTAAATTGAAAATATAATTGATTCAATTTTGGGGAAGAAAGAGAACCTGCAACCTGTTGGTCCGTCTTTGTAAGAAAACCCTACTGAAATTGTGTCGATAAATTCGAAATCGTAACACAGCGAGATTGAGTGGCGGAACTGGTTTCGTCGATTCGATTGAGGATCCGTGCCATTGAAGACATCTAAAGGTATGAATTCTACCAATTCATGAAAATGTTCATATATATATATATTAGGTTATTTTTTATTCGAAGATAATTAGTTGGCTTGTTCTGACTAAAATCGCACTGATCTGTGAATCGCCACCACCGTTTCGGTAACCGCTCGGCGCTGCCGGATTTTCATAACTCGCGATAAAATCATGGCAGCCTTCGGGATGGAATCAAATCGTGATTGTGATTTTAATATAGGCACTGTGATTTTTCTGTTTAAGTTTAGCACAATATAGAGTTGGTTGAGGTTAGATATAGGGTAAATCTGAGCTTGAGATTGAAGCATTAATGGAGATGGGTCAGAACTCGGGAAATGGTTTCGGGTCGGGTTTGGTAATTTGTCGGGTTAAGGAGATGATTGTAAATTAGAAAAGAAGTTTCTGGATTTCATAATTTGGCCACTAAAATAATTGAGGGGAAGTTTTTAAAGTTTCAGATAGGCCACGGAATATTCAAAAGAATTTCATTTCAGTCCAACTCGGTCAAAAAATTTTGAGATAGTCATTTTAGCCCCTGTATCAGCACTTCAGCAGATCCTTTTCAAATAAGTTCTACGTCAGTTGGAGAGATGAACAAAAAGGTTGCACATTTCTGTCGAAGAATTGTGTAAGCTTTTAAGGTTTTATTCTGACATGGGTATTTTAGTAATTCACCAATATTATTCCATCTTGGTGAGAGTGGGTTAGGTATATGAATAAATCGTTCAAGATTTTAGAGTTTTAATTTGAATTGGGTAGTTTGGATTTTTACCTAATATTGTTCAAGTCTAATAAAAACACCAATGTGGGACAAGTTTTGTTTTGTCGTGTCTCGACCGGGTCCCACTTACCGAACTCGGTAGCAACTTTCTGTTTTAGACATAAACAACCCCTAGATTAATAAAATCATGCAAAAACAGTCCTAACTAAGAAATGGTTTTCTTCCAGATGAACCCATCAAAAAGCCCATTCGATCACCAAACGCATAACTCCGCAGCTAAAACCAGTGACAGAAACGCCAAGGACCGGACCCTTCCGCGACAACCATCTGATCAATTCTCGACGCTTGAATCTCAAGGTGATGCCGAATTCTGGCCACTATCCAGGAAACCATTTTTCTATGTTGTTCTTAGCAGAGCTCACCTTGCGAAAAGGTTTCAACTGGTATTTCCTCAACAATTCCCATATCTAAAACTGATTCAAACTTATAACTTTCAGATTCAAAATTGATGCCAACAGTTGTATGTTGTAAATAGCTGTTCTACTTTTTGGGGTTCTTGACCTAACTAACCTGTTGTAAAAACAAAATTACAAAATAGCCCACTTTTAAAGAAATTACAGAAAAACCACCAATCTCTCCTCTAGTTTCAGCTGAGCAGAGATGACCCACAAAAAAAATCTGCCAAGTAAAAGGGTTTTCATGGAAATATCTGCTTTACATTTGGGGTTCTTAACCTAACTAACATGTTCTAAAAAAATTACAAAAATAACCCACTTTTAAAAAAATTACAAAAAAAACCACCAATCTCTCCTCTAGTTTCATCCAAGGAGAGATGGCCCATAAAAAAAATCTGCCAAGTAAAAGGGCTTTCACGGGAATAGCTGTTCTACTTTTTGGGGTTCTTGACCTAACTATGTAAAAAAATTACAAAAATAACCCACTTTTAAAAAAATTACAAAAGAACCATCAATCTCTCCTCTACAACTTTTACAAAGAACCACCAATCTCTCCTCTAGTTTCGGTTGACCCACAAAGAAAAATCTGCCAAGTAAAAGGGTTTTCACATAGCTCTACTTTTTGGGGTAGAGGTCAGACCTGCGTTCATCTTACCACTCCGTACCCCACCTTAGGGTGGGATATACCGGATTCGTTTGGTGTTGTTAGTTTATGTTGTCAAGAAACGTGAACGGTTTTTATTACATCGATGCAATGCAGCTCCTCCCACAAAAACTGTCGGAAAAGCTTCCTGCCGCTAGGGTCCCCGCCACAATCATCTGCCGTGGAAAGGCGTGGGACCTGGAATACCTTGGTGATCAGATTACAAAAAGATTCAAAAACCAATCGTGGGGGGAATTTGTGGCCGATAACAAACTTGGCATTGGAGATGCGTGTGTTTTCGAGTTGATGGAGGGGGGATCGAGTAGTAGTAGGATCAAGTTCAGAGTTCAGATACTTAGGGATAAATTTCCGGCCGAATTAATGGAGAAAGTGGAGGGCAATAACTTGAATAACCCCATCAACTTAGATTAGGGTTTGTCGTTTGGGTTTCATTTGTTTCTGAATGTTGAATAGCGATCATGTTTGTTCATATGGCCTTTTGTTTTTCAGTGATATCTGGTTCTGATGCAGCTTGTTTTTGAAGGGTTTGTTTGGTAATTTCACTTGATTTTTGCTCTTTTGGCATTACCAATTCTTTTGGGCAAACAGTCGTTGTTCTGGTAAATGTCACGTCAGCATACATCAAAGGTCTATGTACTTTTATTCTACCCTTAAACCTCATCTCTGGATGAAATATACCGGGTTAGTTTGATTTTTTGTTGGATAAATGAAATGCGATTTGGAACTCTTGCTTTATATCTATCTAATTCATCTGGTAAGCTAATAATATGACTTGGTAAGCACTTATCCGGGTAAGCATTTTGCAAACGGCCCCTAACTCTCTTTTTTGTTTATCAATTGTTTTAAAATAGTTAAGATTTCGGAAGTGAAATTCTGCAAGTTGCCTCTCTTTATTGGATTCATGATTCCATTTTTAATTTCTTGCCTTCGTCTTTAGGAACTATTGTCTCCTTGAGAGTTACACTTCAATATAACGATTGAATGAAATCTATTTCAAATTAAACTTACATTTGTTTTATCGGATTCATGATTCCATTTTTGATTTAGAACCTCCCGTAGTTATTAACTACCTTATCCTTCAGGGTGCGTTTGGTACACTGGACAGGATAGAACAGAAGAGATCACTGTCCCATGTTTGGCAAAACTTTTATGTGTAACAGACAGGAACAAAGTGTAACAAGCTGGAACAGACCTGTTCCACCCCAACCCCATGGAACAAGTTGGAACAGACTTATGTTTTACCAATATAACCTCAAAATAAAATCTAAGTCTTTTCTAAAACATCAGATACACGTTCTATTTTATATTTTATTTATTATTTAAATTTTATTTATTGTATTTTCTCTAATGTTTTTTGTTCTGTTATGTCCAGTTCTGTCTACCAAACGCTGAACAGTTGTTCTATCCTGTTCTGTTTTGTCTTGTTCCGTCTTGTCTTGTTCCGTCATGTCTGCATATCAAGCGCACCCTCAGAGTCTGTGTGTTTCAAGCAGAAAACTAGGGATTCATGAAGAAGGTGAGGCGTCCGTTTTATTTTAATAATAATCCAAATTATGTTGAATACAATTTTGCAAAATTACCCCTAAAAATATCTTTTTAATTTTTAAAATACATAAAAATAAAATTCAAGATCATATTTAATCTGGATGAGTTGTAACGTAAACCAGAAAATGATGGTTACGAGTTATGACAAGGTTACATAGGCTATTAGATTTAGGTGTGTGGCAAAATAACTCACTCTTACAAAATAAACTAGTAAACTCTAATTTTGGCCCCTAAGGTTTAGTAAAATTTTGAAAGCAAGATCTGAACTTTGATAAGTCTAAAAAGCATCCTTGTGATTCTCATTTTACTCTGAAAACGGTCCTTACTCGTTAACTTTGTTAAGTTTCTCTGTTAGAGAAAGATGGTATTTTTGTCTTTCATCTTTATTACCATTTTTTATTTTAAAACATTAAATAAAATTAAACTTTAATTTGTATATCATTTAACCACACATTTCTACTTGAACACAACCATCCCCTGCCCCCAATTTGTTTAGACCGGCGAAATCCCACCTGCCATCGCCTTCAAGTTCCCGGTGAAACTTCCTTCTTTTGTGTTTCCGATCTCGTCCTTCTGTGTTTCCGACCCTCCCTAATATCTTGATGTGTGGGTGTCAAAGATCGATATGGGTTTTAGCCAAGAGAAAAGGCATATGTAGATGAGAAAGCACGCAAGAATGGAACTCCTCCTACTGTTACATACTACACATGCGATTCTTCTGTCTTTTCATGGATCGGAAATCTTACCACTCCCATAAGAGATCAGGAACACCATAAGAGATAGAAAACAACGATATTCGTTTGGAGATCGTGGAATTCCCCGGGCCAAGGGCGAGAATGGTAGTTTGAAGAAGACTTGAACCACTGAAGAAAATGACTTGACTTGAGTTTTTTTATCAACAACTTGAGGTTCCTCGAGTGTTTGAAATAATTGTTGTGAGAGCCAAAAAAAAGTATAATATGGTGGGACCAATACGTTTTTATACTTTTTTATTTTGTTCAAGTCTTTCAAAGAATTTGACCATTGTGGAAGCCCTAAGAGGCAACGGCGACAAGGTCCCCAGATCGAAAAAGAGAGGGACTGCAGTCAACAGATGCGTACGGTGTCAAGCGAGAGACGGTGGTGTCGTATAATTGGAGAGTGTAAAGCGCATAGCAGCTTTTTAAGGGTGCATCGGTGGATTCGTGAGCGGATATGAAGTACATACGTCGATCTTTAATGATGGGACAGTCGTGAAAGAGACTTGCAGGTGCAGATGGTAAAGGGTTAGGGACTGAACCTAGGTAAAATTGGGGCGATCCATTTTTCTCAGAAACATATACTACGCGATGGAGGTCATCGTCGGGTCCGACGAACTGAGCGTTGAAATAGACGGAAACGTTGTCAGTGAGGCGGTGTACGGGAAAGATATGGTCAAATCTTCATGAAAGATTTGGGAAGGGAAAGTGCACCTCGTGCATATGAATTGAAACAGTCAATCTCTAACACTCGACAGGATGGCATGGAAGTTTCAGCCTACTATACGAAGCTACGAGGGTTATGGGACGAAATACAATTTGTTCTTCCTACCCCTCAATGCTCTTGTAATGGATGCTCTTCTGGCCTTGGAAAATATCTCAATGAACTCAAAGAAAAGGAAAGGCTTTATGAATTTCTCATGGGTCTAGACAATGAATTCTCAATTGTGAGAACACAAATACTTGCCATGAAGCCTACACCATCTTTAGGAAACGCCTACCATCTAGTTGCAGAGGATGAACAACAAAGATTGGAAAACGAGCCATAGACTCAAAATGGGTCTATAAGATAAAGTACAAACCAAATGGTGAAATAGAGAGGTACAAGGCGAGACTCGCTGTGAACTAAAAGGGTTTACATAACTAAAATCCATAACATAAACGTTCTTAACTAGTGAAAATAATGACAAGAGTTAATTTACATCAACTTGTCGTCACCATAAAATCTTCACTCATCCCATTACTTCCCTGAGCTCATACCTGGTAAGAAAATATAATTTGAAACGATTAGGCTAACGCCTAGTGAGAACATTCGGTTTCAAAATAATACTTTTAAATTAATGTAAACAAGGTTTATCAAAACTTGACTTACACTCGTTCTTACCGTACTCGTACTTATCTCAATAATAACATAATCATACTCAATCCCATGAGTATGACTAACTTCCAAGAAGTCATACCACCATATTCAATAGCCTACTACGAATCGTCACGGATTCTAGTTTATCGATCAAGCCTTAAGACTTACATTCAATCGTCATACCTTCTCCTTAGAATGGAAACAGAAATAGCACTTATATATTGCCTATTTCTAATCCTTCGTAAACACGCGAAAACAACACTTCGTCTAATTCATATTTCCACATCTCAAATCCGAATAGCAACTATACTTTGCCTATTCACTACAATCAATATAATAACCATTTATACTTTACCTATCCCCTCATTTCTACATGAATAGTAATTCTATTTTACCTATTCAATTATTCAACATGAATAGCAATTCTACTTTGCATATTCAATCATTTAACTTGAATAGCAATTATACTTTGTCTATTCAATCATTCAACCTGAATAACAATTATACTTTGTGTATTCAATCATTTCAAGGATACACGGGAATAACAATTATACTTTGTCTATTCCTCTTTTCTACATGAATAACAATTATACTTTGCCTATCCAATCATTTCAAGGATACACGGGAATAACAATTATACTTTGTCTATTCCTCCTTTCTACATTAATAGCAATTATACTTTGCCTATCCAATCATTTCAAGGATACACGGGAATAACAATTATACTTTGTCTATTCCTCCTTTTAAGGATACACAGGAATAACAATTATACTTTGTCTATTCCTCCTTTCTACATGAATAGCAATTATACTTTGCCTATCCAATAATATAAATAGCAATTATACTTTGCCTATTCATTTCATTCCAATACAAATAGGAATAGCAATTATACTTTGTCTATCCTACGTTATCAAATAAAACTAGTGTCTATGGATTCATTCCACTTAATCTTATTCGTACAGAATAATGCTTAATATGAATTTCTCATATTATTTAGTAAAAACAAACCTCCTTTATAAATCCCATATATTACTCGGTATGAGCAAATCACATTTAATATGTCCATTTCTCATAATATAAGCCTAACCATCAATATCATCACTTATGGGTTCTTTATATAATTTTATATGCACAATTTACCCATTAACACAAATAGTTAAAGCTCGTACAATCGTCCATCCGAAACTCATTCAGGAAATACTTCTTTATAAAAATATACCTTACCGTAATTTAAATACGTTATAAAAAGGTAAGGTAAGAATGAACTCACTTGATTGTAGTCGCGTCACTCTTACTTTACTTTAAAGTCGTAGGAATTTCCGTCACCAACTTTACAGAGATCTTTAATTCCTTCAGTTTACACTTAAAAAACTCCAACTGAAATAGTTGATATTCTTCTTCTTCTTCTCCTTTCTTCTTCTCGGTTTCCTCTCGATCTTTCTCTTTTCACCTTAACACACACACACACACACAAATCACAAAGATAGATTGAAATACTATCTTTCTTCCACCTAAGTAGGTGAGGTGGTGCATGATTCACCATTAAACAATCAGCCCCCTTGACTTTCATTTCTTGACAAAATACACCCTTCAACTTATTAATTAAAATTAAAGTTTACCCCTTAACTTATAACTCCGTAAAACCAATAACGTAACTTACTCGGGGATAAACTCTAAAATTAATCTTCCAAATAACCAATCATAACATACCAAATAATTATACTCGAATTATTTAATGAACCAAACGAAATCTTTTATATAGAAAATCGAGATGTTACACGCTGCGAAGGGCTTTACTCAAATGGAGGGAGTCGATTACCATGACACGTTTGCTCCGGTGGCAAAGTTGGTCACCGTTAGAAGTCTGCTTGCAGTTGCCATAAAAAACGACTGGATCATTCACCAGTTGGATGTGAACAACACATTTCTACATGGGGACTTGGATGAAGAAGTCTACATGAAAATCCCACAAGGTTACGACAAAAAGGGAGGGACCAAAGTCTGGTTAAGGAAATCTCTATACGGTTTGAAGCAAGCATCGAGGAACTGGTACCAACCAAAAATTCACATCAGCTCTCCTCGAACTCGGATTCAAACAATCTCATGCAGACCACTCTCTCTTCATATACAAGAAAAACAAAGTATTTGTCGCTGCTCTCATATATGTCGATGATGTAATTATTGTGGGAAATGATTGAGACAAAATCCAAGGAATGAAGACCTATCTTGACAAGAGGTTTAGCATCAAAGACCTTGGCCCTTTGAAGTACTTCCTTGGGATAGAAGTAGCTCGAACGAAGGATGGTCTTGTCCTAAGCCAAAGAAAATACACCCTAGACATTCTAGAAGACAGTGGGATGCTAGGGATCCGGCCATGCTCTTTTCCAATGGAGCAAAACTTGAAACTCGAGAAAGACGATGGAGAGGTTCGTGTATATGCCAACAAGTAACGAAGACTTGTGGGGAGGTTGCTATATCTCCAAGCCACAAGACCCGACCTCACATACTCGGTAAATGTCCTAAGACAATTCGTCTCTGATCCTCGGCAAAAACACATGGATGCGGCTACAAGGGTCCTGAGGTATCTAAAGGCAACACCAGAACAAGGTGTCTTCTTTCCTACGCAAGGAGGAACCAACTTAGTCACATATTGCGATGCCGATTGGCTTGGATGTTCTTTCACGAGAAGGTCACGAACGGGATACGTCTTACTCTTGGGGGAGCGCCGGTCTCTTGGAAGTCAAAGAAACAGTCTGTTGTCTCCCGTTCCTCGGCTGAAGCCGAGTACCGTGCCATGGCCACCACCGTTAGTGAAATCATATGGATGTGTTGGCTCCTAAAGAACATTGGAGCTGAACAAAACGGACCATATCCCTCGTTGTGACAATCAAACGACTCGACACATCGCAAACAATCCAGTCTTCCATGAACGTACCAAACATGTCGAGATGGATTGCTAGTTCGTTAGAGAACGGGTCGACCTTAAAGAGATAAAGTCGCTTCATATTGATACGAAGATGCAAATAGCAGGTCTCTTCACCAAAGCATTGGGAACTCGACAACTTGAGTTTTTACTCAGCAAGCTGGGCATGCAAAATTTGCATGCTCCACCTTGAGGGGGAGTATAAAATTCCATGATCTCCTCCATATTTCTCTCCTACAAATTTGTTGTAATCATTCCTTTTTTAGTTCCTGATTTACTGCTTTCTTTTGTTAGTTTAGGATTGTATCTCCTATATAATTTGTCTTCCTGTTGTATCTTCAATATATCGAAATACAAAGAAACAAATATTTCTTGAAATTATCGAAGTGGTCGACGATTGTCGGCAATGATATCGTATGGTCTCTATATGGGGATCAATGGCAGATGTTGAGAAAGATTTGTGTTCATCAAATGCTAAGCAATGAATCGTTGGATTCCATTTACTCTCTTCGGCGGAAAGAGATCAGGAACATTGGAACACCATCAAACAACTGTACAGCCACAGTGGGGCTCCGATGAACATTGGCGATCAAATGTTTTTGATGTTTATGAATGTGGTTACATGGATGATGGGGTGGAACAAGGAAGAGAATAAGGTGAGTTTAGGAGTGGAGTTCAGGCAAGTGAGCAATGAGATAATTGGTTTATTAGGTATGCCAAACTTGTCGGATTTCTATCCTTGTTTGGCCTGGTTTGATCTGCAAGGTATCAAGAAGAAGATGAAGGTGGTATCAAAGAAGTTTGATGGGATCTTCGAGAAGATGATTGATGAAAGAAAGAAGAATACCAAGTTTTTTTAATGGTTTGTTAAAAAACAAAAAGCAAAATGTAATTGGACAAAAATGCCTCTGTTACTAACAGAGAAAATTAACGGAGTTAGTGATAGGAGACCATTTTCAGAGCAAAATGAGAATCACAAGCATTATTTCTAGAGTTATTAAACGCGAGGTCCCACTTTCAAAGATTTCAATAAACCACGATGACCAAAGTTAGAGTTTACTCTGAAATAAACCTATATGTTAATCTGTATTCTTTTTGTTTTCTTAAAAGAAATATAGATAAATAATTTGATATTTTTATATTCCCATCCATTCACTTTTTAATCTCATCTTTTAGTGGTGGTTACATTTTCCAAATGGGGAATTTATTAAAGGGAAATTAATTAAAATACCCTAAGTTTGACTAACTGTTACCAAAATGCCATAAATTTTTTCCATTTTGCAAAAATACCCTAAATACTCGCGATGGATCCCGCGATCGCGGGATCCAGCTGACGTGGCACGTATTTTGGCCACAAATGCCCCGCGGAGCCCCTCAACTTTGGCCGCGGTGCACTTTTGGTCCCTGCCCGCGATGGCCCGCGATGGGCCAATTTTACAGTTTTGGTCCCTGAAAATTTACACTTTTGGTCCCTGAAAATTTACACTTTCAGCCCCTGTACTTAGACGAATCTTGCATGCTTTTACTGTTTTTTTCCACAATTATTGTACTTTGAAGACCGATTTGTAGTTGAAATTCATTGACATGTTTTCATCAATGTTAAATCAGTGTTTTTGGAATACTAGTTTGTGGATGAAATGAGAGATTGGTTGTCATCAATGTTGGTTCCCGTTTTGCTTTAAACAAGATTATCAGATCTATTAGTTCGAGTTTATGTTTGATGCGGAAGCGTATTTGAAGAACTAACAGATATGTTTGATAGATTTAGAACACAATATAAATAAACAGTGAACAGGAAATAATATCTCAAAGTTTACTGAATATATATATATCAAGAACAGATTTAAGAACGGTAAGTATACAAAGCTTTAAACAGATATGACTCTAAATGTGCATAAGCTATGTGTTCTTGATGTTCGATTGAAGTGTTCTTGTTTTTCTGTGTTGTGTGTGTCTTTTTCTTTCTTAGGAAGAACTCAACATGAGTCTTCCTTTTATACTATTTTTAGAAGACTATGAAGTAGGTCACTGTTCCTTTTACGGCATGAATAGTAAACTGGATGGTGTGAACAGTTGTTTGAGCCATGCGCATTTAATGGAGCAGATGTACTTTTGGTAAATGCATTAAATGGCGCAGACGTCCATTTTGTACCTTGCCCTATTGAGTCCACTCAGAGCTTGACACGTGTTTTGACAGTACTTTTCCATGCAAGTTGATGAACAGGTCTTGGAACAGTAGCAAGATATTATAAATATCTTCCTAGTCTTTAGAGGATCACAGAGGCTCTGTAATGTGTTACAGAGGTTCTGCGGTCTGGTTCCTCTGTAGAGTAGTCTTCACCGGATTCCGAGTCTTTGGTTTGTTTACTTCTGCAGAGCTTCTGTCAAGGGTGGCAGAGAGTCTGTGGCTCGGTCCTCTGTGAGAAGTCTTCTTGGTTCCTTGTCTTCTGATGTTGTCCGCAGAGGCTCTGTTAATGGTAACAGAGGATCTGCGGTCTTGGTCTTCTGAAAGCGTCCTTCTGTAGTTTCCTCGGTCTTTGATCACTCTTGATCAAACTTCCTTTGATTTTTCTGAGATGCCCGGCAGAGCTTCTGTTGTACTCAGCAGAGCTTCTGTGGAAGTTCTTCTGTACTTGGCCATTTTTCAATACTTCTAATATTTCAGAATATTGGAGCTAACAATCTCCCCCTAAGTATTGAAAAATAAAAGGTTGAATTTATGCATTTTAACCTAAGTAAAGAAGAGGTTAAACAATACCTCAGAAGATTATTTCATTCATTTTGGAATTTATGCCAGAGGTAGTTACATTTGAGTACACAGAAGTAAATGTTGACAGAGGTTCTTTGAAGAGACTCAGATTTTTGCATTTGGGAAGTCGTTGAACTTTCTGTTGTCTTTTCCTACTTCCTTGAGTTCTTCATAGAATTTGAGGCAGAGATTTCGTAAGCCTAAAGTAGCATCAATTTCTTTGATCATCATTTGAGCAGATTCTTCGTCCATAAGCTCTGTTGCTTTATTCTCCTCTAGTATCTTTCTGAACATGTTCAGAGTATGGGTTGTGTACTTCTGACAGTCCATTGTCACAAACAGTTTCAGTTGATCAACAGGATTCTTGAATACTAACCCGTACCTTGGAGTTTTGATGATTGAATTGGGTATGGCATTGGGTGGGCAGAAATCCTCTGGTGGTCTGATACTTAGAGTAGTCACGCCTAGATCGATGGCTAATTGAATGTCGAGCATGCTGTAGATTTGGAGCTTTTCACGCATCGCCTTTCTGAGAACTCGATAAGACCTTTTGTGGCAGTCGTCATTGAAGTTGTCTTTCGTCCATTGCAGAAGGTCAGGTAAGTCATAGGGATTGAGGTTTCGGATATCAGCATCAGAGAATTGATTCTCTGATCTGTCAGACCTTTTGACTTTCCAGATGGTATACACCGTATGAGGATAGGTTCTCATTTTGGAGTATTTGCAATAGATTACCTTCTTTATTTTGTGAATGGAGTAAACTTGATTGACTGGTTTTGACTTTGTAGAGGTGAAGATTGCATCGAATTCCTCTCTTAGCTTCTGATCTCGGACATGGGCTGGCAGATCGCTCTGGAAGTGCTGTCTGTAGAGATAACTGTAGACTTGTTCTTCCATTTGTTCAATGGTTGAAGTAGATCTTGGAATTGGTCTCCTTAGCTCATCCATCTTTCGAGTGATGTCTGCTACTCTACCTTCTGTTACCTTAGCTGTGGGATTCAGGGATGGGTTTTCTGACAGAGGATTCAAGTTGAATGCCCAGTCTTCCTCTTCGGGTTTAGGAGTGACGAAGGCATTAAATGCACCTTTCATCAATTTCTCTGTAGCAACTGGCATCTTCTTCTTTGGCTCTTCTTCTGTCATTATTCCCTTGCCTTTATCTTTTGGCTTTGAGGTTTCAGATATTGGGTTTTGGATTTGAGTGGGTGGAACCTCTGTTGATTTGACAGTTGGAGGTCCTGTGGGTTTTGGGGTTGTATGCTCTGATGTTTTGGTTGTTGCCTCTGAAGGTTTTGATACTTCGGGTTGTGAGGTCTCTGTTGGTGAGGAGTCTTCGGGTCTTGGCGGTGGAATGTCAAAACGCTTTGCTGATTGAAAAGCAGATACAAATTCCATTCTGCGAAGAATGAACTCTGCAGAGCGTTTTGGTCTTTGGGGTTTTCGAGCTATGGATTTTACTCTAGTTCTGCTCGGGATTGGTTTTGAGGTTGGTGTTGGTTCTTTGGGTGAGGGTGGAGTTTGTTCTGAGGATGAGGATGCAAGATTGATTACCTTAGGTTCTGTGGTTGGTGCATTCTCTGGTGAGATAGAGGTGTTTTGCCTCTGTTGTTTTCCCTTCTGGGTTTCTGTTGTAGAGGGTTCTGCTGATTTCTCTGTAGTTTTTGCAGAAGCAGCCTCTGTAGTTTCCTTTGTTTTCTCCCCCTCAGGATGACCAGATGCTCCATCATCAGGATCATCCTGCCTTCTTTTAGCAGTAACTTCTGTTCTGCATGTGTCTTGAGCTGCTTGCCTTGCTGCATTTTTCTTCATTGTTTCAAAGTAGATTGCGATCGAAGTTTTGAAGGCTTTGGTCGCACTTTTCTCGAACTCTGCAGCGGTTGTTTTGGCAATGTTAGTGGCAGAGGCGATGGCAGCAGCAGCAGAAGTTTCTGTAGTTGACTTCATTTCTGCAAGGGCTGCTTTAACCTCTGTGGATAAGGTATCCATTTTGGTATTTAATCCTGTAAGCGCGCCTGAAGTTGACTCTGTAAAAGACGTGAATGAGCTTTGCAACTCATTCAATGTTTGAGTTACAGAGGTTACAAAGGCTTGGAACTCATCCTTCGTAACATGTTCCTCTTGGGTAACCTCTGGAGGAACAACTCCTTCTCCAGAGTGAATCCCTGTTCCTGGGACACCTTCGTTCACCCTTGTTTGTACGTTGGGGGTGGAAGGATTTCCATCTGATCCTCGAGAAGAAACCTGAGTTTCAGTCTCTACAGAAGTTCTGTGAAGAACATTGTCTAAATCCACTCCAGAGGTGGGTATCGGAATATTCTTCTGTTGACTCGGAGACTTGTCTAGAGTCTCTTCGTCATGGTGCTCTCTACTTCTCTCTGAAAGAAGTTTTGGCCCTATATTGTGCGTGTCAGAGGAAACGAATTCCTCTGTAGGGTGTTCTAGTGTGATCTGGGGCGATTGATCACGAACTATAGGTGAGTCTCTCTGAGGAGACTCCCTAGGAATGGATTCCCCGGTTTCTGTGGGCACAGAAGTCGAAAGAGTGACTTCTGGCTGTTTGGTTTGGGTAGGGATCGAGTTGTGCGACTCTATTTCAATGACACCTTCTGCAGCTAGACCTGCGGTGTCAGATTTGTGGGTTGCACTGGGAGGGGTTGAGGGATGTGTGCCTTCTGCAACTTCGGCATCTTTTCCTTTCTCATTTTCTTTTCCTCCATACGTTTCTACCCTATCCTCTAAACCTATTTGCACCTGTTCTTCTGCAGTCTCTTGTCTTTGCAGAAGTGAATCAAGAACCTCTGTGAAGATTTGAGTTTGCAGAGGTGGTTCGATTCCTTCTGTTATTGTTTGCAGAGGAGAAGATGGTTTCTTCTTCTTTGATTTCCTCTTCTTTGGTTTTGGTGCTCCCTCCTCTGTAGATTTTGACTTTCTTTTTCTTTTGGAATAGGGAGGGGCAGAGGGACCTTGGATTTGTGGTGGAGATGAGGGTTCTGTGGGATGTTCATTGGGTGGAGAAGATGGTTCTGCAGGAGTTTGTTGGATAGCAGAAACAGAGGCAAGTTGTTCCTCTGTAGGGGTCTTGGTTTTCTTTCCCTTTTCTTCTTCTTCTCTTTAGATCCCTCAGAAGACTTCCTCTTTGAAGAATAGAGGTCTTTCCTTATATCTCTGAAGTTCTTCTGGTTGGCCTTGTGTTTAGCCAACTTTATCTTCCATTCTTCTTCTGTAAGTCTCTCTACTACATTACCTCCTATGGGCATTCCTATACGCGGGGGTGTTACAGAACTGGGTTCAGGAGTTCTGTAAACGCGTGTGTACTCACTAACTAGTTCTTCATCACTAGCATAACCTAACATTACCTTTGATAGTGGCCTGATGTGTGGGTAGCCATCCTCATGTTCTGTAGGGGTGTTCTTGGACATAGGAAATTGCTTAGGTTTGGGACCGTCCATTGGCCATTTTTGGATAAGGAGTAGGGGTTCGAAAAGTACACTGAGGATTCGCTGGAACTGCAGAGGGGGTAACCAGTTGTGATCAGACATTTTGGCTTTCTGGGAGGCGATTTTGCGATCGATGGTGTTGATGATTTCTTGCATCATTATGGTGGCATAATCTAGGGGTAGATCATAGTATACACCATACATAATTGAGAGAATTTGAGGTGAGCTTTGATCGATGCTCCCGATTTTTCCCGTGAGGCAACGATTTAGGATGGAGAATAAGGTATTCCACAGAGGAGGTAGTCTTGCTCTGCGGAAATCGTTCCTCTTTTTCAACTGTTGGTTGTACCCTAACATGTGCAGAAAGTCGGCAAGTTCTTCATTTGTTGGTTGGGGTGCATACTTTTTGATTCCCATGAGTCCTCTTGTTGGAAGGCCAAATTCTAATGAGAACATGGTGCGATTGAACATCAGTTCAAGGCTCTTACTTTGGTCAGGTTTAGAAATGTAGCCTCTGATCAAATCGGTGTCAGCGTCATAACGGCAAGATTGCCAAAACTGATGTAGGTAACGTACTGGTATTTGTTCAACGGTTTTTCTTAGAAGAGGGTAAAGAAAGTGGTTCTCTAGGATGTTTAGCAGGATGGCATGTTCTTTGCCAAATGTCGTAGGAGAAGGAACAAGATAACAGTTGTTCGATTTAATGGGAAGGGTTTGCTCGAAATGGTCATTTGAGAAAAATTGTTGCAGGTGGGTAGTGGGTATGAAGGATGCCTCGTCGCCGGAGTCGTGTCTGTCGGCATCGGTGGCGATGTGTGGGTTGTGGGAGTGCTCAGAATGCACTGGAGAGGATGTCGGAGAGTTCGTTGGTGAAACGTGAGCAGATTTGGAACTGGAAGCCATTTGTAGGTTTGAAAGTTCTAGATTTTCAGAAAGAAATAAGCAAGTTCGCCGGAGAAGATGAGAGAATAATAAAGTTTTGAAAGTGATTTTAACTTGGGTTTTATACCGTGGTAACGGATAGAATTCGGAACGGTGAAAATGTGAGAAAGTTAATAAAATTTGAGATCCACACTTGAGTTCATTCGGCGTGGTGCAAGTTTGTAGGACGACGTGATATGTACGTCAATGAAAACTTGACACGTCATCAATGTCAGTGATGACGAGACGTCGTGGGCTGCCACATTAAATGAAAAACGCGTGGGTTTTAAATTTTCACCACAGAAAAGTTACCGTTACAGGTACAGAAATTTCCAAGTGGAAATCTTTACAGAAGCTCTGTGGGTACAGAAGCTCTGTGATTTTGAAAAACGTTTATCTCTGTAGATTGTATCTTTAATGAAAATCGTTTGAAAAACACGGAGAGGATCAATAAATTTTTAGTAGAGAAATTATCCTACAGAGGTTTTTGGACCTCTGCCAGAGCCAGCAGAGGCTCTGTGACAGGAAATTTCTAATAACTAATAATTTATAAACATTTTTAATCATCCAAGTTTTTGATCAGTTTTAACAATGTATTTAGGACTTATTTGAAAGTTGGTGTTCTTTGGTTGAAAGAACTCTGTGGCTTATGACTTCTGTGGCAAGATACCAACCTATTTCCTTTTGATCGGCGAATGTGATCACTTCTGTCGCATTCTTTGCTCCCCCTTGACTTATGAAACTCTGTAGATTCAGCAAGGTCTCCTTTTCCGCTCCTCCTTGATCTAACAACCTCTTTAGGATTGATCTCTGTGGTTTGTAACCTGTCTTTTTATCTCTTGAAGCTTGTACTTTTACCAAAAACGTTTGAAAAACATTGGAGAGGATCGTTAAATCTTTAGTAGAGAGAAATTATCCTACAGAGGTTTTTGGACCTCTGCCAGAGCCAGCAGAGGCTCTGTGATAGGAAATTTCTAATAACTAATAATTTATAAAACTTTTTGATCATCCAAAGTTTTTATGGTTTTAAACATTGTTTTTAGGACATATTTAGAAATTTTTGTCCTGGAAAATTGTTTTTGGAAAAAGATTTTGTGCGACACATACCTTTTAGAGTGTCTAGTTTGGACGACAGAAACTCTTGTTGATCATAATCCTCCTTTGGCTCCCCCTTGAATGATCAACCTCTGTAGATTAATTTGAGGTCTCCTTCTGCTCCCCCTTGACCTATGCTTGAATCAATAGAGATAAATAATGCACAGTACATAGGTCAACCTCATCAGAGGTTCTGTGGAGATTGTCATAGGTTCTGAGCAATTCCACAGAGGCTCTGTGAAGTATAGAATCTTTGAAGGATGAGTCTTAAACAAAGTGTTTAAGAGTCATAGTGTATTTTGAAGCCTGAGTCCTTAATATAAGTATTAAGGAGTCCATTGTTTGCTGAAGAGTGAGTCTTGATCTGTAATGGTCAGAAGTCATTTTTTTTTGATGAAGCTCGAGTCTTAAACTGATTTGTTTAAGAGTCTATTTCACTAAAGTGCGAGTCCTAAACTGATGTGTTTAGGAGTCCTTTTCTCCTCTGAAGAGCGAGTCCTGATCTGTAATTATCAGAAGTCCTTATCTGCAAGACAGATCAAATAACTTTTGGTACCCATATCCAAATGGGTCCTTTTTTGTTAGGATTTGGAGCTGTCTTTAGGTCCTCTGGTTTGCCAATCTCTGTTGGTTTGCCAACTTTCTTTCTATGACCTTTCTCATTTTGGGTCTTTGGATTTTTCTTTTGAAATGACCCATTTTGTACACAGAAAGATTTAGAGAAAAGGTTTCTTAATTTAAGCAGAAGATCAAAGCATTTATATGAATGAAAAGATGAAGGCTTTGTAGAAACAAATGGCTTTGGAGCATTTTTGTCAGGAATATAGTTTTTGACTTTCCAAACCATTTTCATCTTTTTGTAAACAGGATTATTTGAATTTTTAGCACAAGGGTTTGCTAAGACAAGGTTTTTAAGCCTTTTAGCTAAAACATCTTTTTCTTTAAGGTTTAAATCAAATTTTCTTAGAAGATCTGATTTATACCTCTTCTCCAACATAATCTTGTTTGACAAATCGGATAGTCTCTTTGTTAAATTTGACATTTCAGCTTTAAAGACCTTTCTTTCCTTCTCAAACTTGTCTTTCAAACACTTTGTTTGAAATCCTTCTCTCTTCACCTTTTCAGACTCTTTTCTTTCAAAATCCTGCTCTTTCCTCTCTTTTTCAAGAGATTTCTGTAATTTTGAGATTTTGAAAGAAAGTTCCATATTCTTTGTCTCAAGAAGAGTTTTCTCTTTTCCAAACTTTTCATTTTCACTGATTATTAGTTTTTCAAAGTTGGAAATCAGTTTAGAAAAGTTTAGACACTTAAGCTCAAAGCTTTTCTTCTCTTCTTTAAAAACAGTCTTAACTTCCTCAAACTTCTCTTTCTCCTTTTTACCAAGCTCTTCTGACTCAGATAGTTTCCTTTTTAGTTCAAGATTTTCACAGTTTAGGAGTTTACCTGATTCTTCAAGTTTGGCAATTTTGTCTGAGTTAATAAGAATGATCTTGTTTCTTTCCTCTAATTCTTTCTCAAGAGAAGGAATTGTTTTCTTAAAATTTGTGCTGAGTTTGAAATAATAATGAAAATCAGCATCAGCACTAAATTTTAGTCTTGACATATTGAATGAAGTTTTTAACGAAAGAAACAGTTTCTAGGATGTTACCAGATCGAATAAATCGAAAATGGCGGTAAAACAGAATCTGTTTGAAGGAATGAAGAATAGGTTAAGAACAGACAGTTTCTATCAAGAATCTTGTCTAAACGAGGATCACTTGATATTGAAAACCAAGCTTTGCTCTGATACCAATTGTTGGTTCCCGTTTTGCTTTAAATAAGATTATCAGATCTATTAGTTCGAGTTTATGTTTGATGCGGAAGCGTATTTGAAGAACTAACAGATATGTTTGATAGATTTAGAACACAATATAAATAAACAGTGAACAGGAAATAATATCTCAAAGTTTACTAAATATATATATATCAAGAACAAATTTAAGAACGGTAAGTATACAAAGCTTTAAACAGATATGACTCTAAATGTGCATAAGCTATGTGTTCTTGATGTTCGATTGAAGTGTTCTTGTTTTTCTGTGTTGTGTGTGTCTTTTTCTTTCTTAGGAAGAACTCAACATGAGTCTTCCTTTTATACTATTTTTAGAAGACTATGAAGTAGGTCACTGTTCCTTTTA
Organism: Saussurea involucrata; assembly: GCA_033807775.1. Lineage (NCBI taxonomy): Eukaryota > Viridiplantae > Streptophyta > Magnoliopsida > Asterales > Asteraceae > Saussurea > Saussurea involucrata. The sequence continues at coordinate 84,001,662 of CM066313.1, forward strand.
CGGCATGAATAGTAAACTGGATGGTGTGAACAGTTGTTTGAGCCATGCGCATTTAATGGAGCAGATGTACTTTTGGTAAATGCATTAAATGGCACAGACGTCCATTTTGTACCTTGCCCTATTGAGTCCACTCAGAGCTTGACACGTGTTTTGACAGTACTTTTCCATGCAAGTTGATGAACAGGTCTTGGAACAGTAGCAAGATATTATAAATATCTTCCTAGTCTTTAGAGGATCACAGAGGCTCTGTAATGTGTTACAGAGGTTCTGCGGTCTGGTTCCTCTGTAGAGTAGTCTTCACCGGATTCCGAGTCTTTGGTTTGTTTACTTCTGCAGAGCTTCTATCAAGGGTGGCAGAGAGTCTGTGGCTCGGTCCTCTGTGAGAAGTCTTCTTGGTTCCTTGTCTTCTGATGTTGTCCGCAGAGGCTCTGTTAATGGTAACAGAGGATCTGCGGTCTTGGTCTTCTGAAAGCGTCCTTCTGTAGTTTCCTCGGTCTTTGATCACTCTTGATCAAACTTCCTTTGATTTTTCTGAGATGCCCGGCAGAGCTTCTGTTGTACTCAGCAGAGCTTCTGTGGAAGTTCTTCTGTACTTGGCCATTTTTCAATACTTCTAATATTTCAGAATATTGGAGCTAACAATCAATGTTGGTTGTTTCATTCATAAATAGATGTAAAATGCAATCCATAATCCACACACCGATTTCATACTTCTTTCTTGATTTCTTTCTGCAATATTTTGTGTTTGAGATACTACTGAAAAAATGAGTTCATCTGTTGCAAAAGCTAAGCTATATTTCTGTTTTGATGGTGAATGGGAGCAAGATAACAATGAGTGGAATTTTGCTTATAAATCTAAGCATGGTGTAAAAGTGTCAGTAAACTATACTTATCAGAAATTTCTTGCATACGCTATGCAAAAATGTGGAATCAACTCTTCTGATGTTTGCAAGTTAGTGTTTAAAAATGGCGATGGGTCATTTGTGGATTTATCCAACGATGGGGATATCTCTACTTTTCTGCACCTTGCAGTCGATTCAGAAAGGCCCCCATTACTTTTTGTGTATCCCGGCGTATCCGACGGTGACGACGACGGTGACGACGACGAAGACCTCCAAATAGAGCAGCCTGATTCTCAACAACAACAACCACCACAACCACACGAAGGGCGTACTGCTGGAGTTGCTGATGACGAAACCCACGTTTTCAGAACGGGTAATTCTGAAATAGACAGATCAGACACCGATAATGATGATCACGAAGAATATACCCCTAGTAGAAAATCATGTAGTCAGATAAATGACTTTTTTGATATGCCCCCTATTCTTCCAGACTCCCATACCCAGACACAAACCTACGAACCTACACCTTATATTCGCAGTGAAAGGTTAAAAGCAGGTCAGATATTCGATTCGAAGGATCTCTTGGCAAGTCAGATCGGACTCAAGTTCTTGGAAGAGGGTTTCCAAAGTCACGTGCGGTCATCTGACAAAAGCAGATACGTAGTTAAATGTGCCAGAGAAAAGTGTGAGTGGAGGTTGTACGCGATTCACACGGGTCCCAAAGGAGGGGCGATAATGATTAAAAAGTTGCACGACGTACACACTTGTACGAGGACGCAACTTAATCCCCACCACAAACAAGCCGGCAAAAAGACTTTGGGTGCGATCCTGAAAAATAAAATTCTTGGCAGGTCATTGCGTCCAAAGGACATCGTCCACGACGTTCACCGACAGTTCGGCGTCACGATTGATTACCACCAAGCGTGGCGTGCGCGATGCCATGCACTGTTTATGGTGAGAGGCACGTTCGAGGAGTCGTATGAACGACTCCCGACATATTTATATAATTTGCAGCTGCAGAACCCTGGTACTATCACGCAGCTACGGACCGATTCACGTGGACGGTTTGAGATGTGCTTCGTGGCCCTTGGACCCGCGGTACGTATTTTAACACGTCATATGTTTACACATTATAAACTATAACATTTACAAATGAAAACCACCTATGTTTTTGCAGATCCGCACATTTCTGGCAAATCTACGTCGTGTCACGTCGTGTCCTGATAATAGACGCAGCCCATTTAAAGGGCCGTTACTTGGGTATGATGTTCCTGGCGGTTGCCATGGACGGGGATAACTCCATCATTCCAGTAGCTTTCGGCGTAGGCAAGTCTGAAACCGGGAACGAGTGGACTTGGTTTATGTCCATGTTGAGACAAGCTATCGGAGACCCGCAAGGGTTGGTGTTTATGTCTGACAGGGCTCCTTCCATAAGCGCCGCAATCTCTGCCATGTACCCAAACGCCCCTCACGCCATATGCTGTCGACATTTGGAGATGAACGCCAAATCCAAGGACAAACGTATTACCACCTATAAGGATGTCTATTGGGCGGCATGCAGAGCATATACGGATCGGGAGTTTAACAAGTACATGAATATGCTACGATACAGTGCCAAGGAAGCAGCCAAAGTCTTTGACGAAGCTGGACCGGAAAGGTGGTCCGCGACCCATTTTCCTGGACAACGGTATGACATTCTGACCTCGAATAGTGCAGAGTCTGTGAATGCACTCTCCCGTTTTGCGCGTAGATGTCCGATTGTTAATCTTATGGACTACTTTCGGGCCTTTCAACAAGAGTGGTACCAGATTCAACGCCTAAAAGGAGCTGAGATGCAAAATGCACTCACACCAACGGCGGAGAATATCGTTCAGTACAGGGCGCGTCGTGCGGCGACATGGCCGGTAAGAGCAATCGGGTATGGAAAGTACGAGGTGCATGATGACTATATTCACGCGATTGTGAATATGGAAGACCACCTTTGTTCGTGTCACGAATGGGATAAATCTGGGTTACCGTGCGGCCATGCCATCGCTGCAGCAAGATATATGAGTCGTACAGATTGCAGCGACTTGACTGTACCTTTCTTCACGTCCGAATATTACCGGAAAACATACGTGGAGGTAATAAACCCAGCTGGACCCCCTGCAGCATGGGTGTATCCACCCGACCCGCTTCCACCATGCTATCCACCTTTAATGGATAAGAACAGGGCCGGGAGACCGAGAAAGAACGACCGACGTCCATCACGTGGTGAAAGTTCGATACAACGAAGATGTACTCGGTGCCAATGCGTAGGACACACTCGTGGAGAGTGTCCAAATCCCGCCCCTTCAACCGTGCCAAGGAGACATTCTGTCAGTCACACCCCGGGCCCGTCACAGCTTGAACCATATGGAACAAACACATATGATACTGTTGATCTAAACACTGATTTGTAAATGATATATATACACACATACATATGCTTCTAAATGAACATTGATAACACAGCTAGTTTGTAAATGATAAATATATTCATATTAGATATATACACACATACATATGTTTTTAAATGAACATTGATAACACAGCTAGTTTGTATTCCATCCAACATGTTCTTCATCTTCAATCTTTCTGCTTTTGCAACCACGTATGGCCATTGTGTACCACAACCCGCACACACTTTAGCAAATGAGTTGAGGGTTGTCATATATTCTACAAGAGGAGTAGGCCCACGTGGATAGAGTACGGCTACCAAAATCTAGCATCATTAACAAACAAAACCCCATGTTTGTTTATCCGAATGAGGTAACCTCTGACTTGACCTTGCATGATGTATCCAATCTAACCGTGGTTCAGCGGCTTAAAAACTACTTTTCAGAGAAATTAACAACAACAAAAAAATACAAACAACAACACAGTAAAAAAAATACAAAACAAAAAAAAAATACAAACAACACAGTAAAACAATACAAAACAACAACACAGTAAAAAAATACAAAAAATAAAAAAAATACAAACAACAACACAGTAAAAAAAAATACAAAACAACAAAGTACTAAAGCAACACCCGTACCACCACCTACTGAAAAATTGCTTTAGTTTGATCAATCCAACTTTGCTTATCGCTTATCTTCGCTTGAAGAATTGCGAAGTCTTGCGTACAATGGTGAATTTCTTCTTTTTCTCGACGAATACGAGCCTCCCTATCTTTTATATCCCCTTTCATCCTTTTGATCTTCTTTTCTTCCACTTCGATCCTTGTCAAGTGGACTTTCTTCCTGGCGATAATCTGTTTCCACTCTTCTGTCAGTTGGTCTATCTCCTTTTCCTTTGCTGCTATCGCCTTCTTGAGTCTAGGTGGCATTCCTTCAGGTGTAGACGATGGGTTAGATGACGATGCCATTTGGTTACTGATGAAAGAAAGCAAGTGAAAGAAAGCAAGAAAGAAGGATGGAATGGTGTGAATTATGAATTGCATTTCACTGATATTTATGGATGAAATCTCAAACATGCCAATGAATTTCAACCACAAATCGGTCTTCAAAGTACAATAATTGTGGAAAAAACAGTAAAAGCATGAAAGATTCGTCTAAGTACAGGGGCTGAAAGTGTAAGTTTTCAGGGACCAAAAGTGTAAATTTTCATGGACCAAAAGTGTAAATTTTTGGTCCATCGCGGGCCATCGCGGGCTGCGATCGCGGGCAGGGACCAAAAGTGCACCGCGGCCAAAGTTGAGGGGCTCCGCGGGGCATTTGTGGCCAAAATATGTGCCACGTCAGCCCTAGCCCGCGATCACGGGATCCATCGCGGGTATTTAGGGTATTTTTGCAAAATGGAATAAACTTAGGGCATTTTGGTAACTCAATGTTTGACTTAGGACATTTTAATTAATTTCCCTTTATTAAAAGCTAAATTTATCATTCTTTTAAATAATTAATGACATTAACTAATGTGCCTAACGTTATAACTTTATCAATTAAAAAAAATTCCTTTTATAAAAAATAATTTTCACTTTTTTTGGCTATCTATTTTTTTCTTATACACCAAGTCCCATGAATTAAAATTAATACTTACTAGTGTTGTCCACCGTGTGTTGCACAATAATCATAAACTTTTCTCAAAATATTTAACTATCAAATAAAATGTTTCGTCACGTGAATAAAATATAACTATTTAACCCAAAAAGTGGATCAAAATTTGGATGAATATTCAACATATATCTTGTCCTTTATATAGTCATCGCAATTCCAACTTTTTACTTTAACTACCAATCTGGGACAACGAAGAATCTACAAAAATTCATTATTTGATAAATTCTTGATTCTCATGGTGTCATGTCATCATCTTAAGGTTTTGCTTTAATATATATATATATAATATTATATATATAAAGATTTAACCCCAAATAAGGATCAAAATTTGGATGAACATTCAACCTTATCTTGTCCTTTATATGGTCACTTGCAGTTCTAACTTTTTACTTTTGCAACCAATGTGGAACAATGAAGAATCCACCACAAGTTTTTACTTTTGCCACCAATGTGGAACAATGAAAAATCCACCATAATTCACCAGTTGATGAATTCTTGATTCTCATGGTGTCATGCAATCATCTTAAGGTTTCGCTTTAATATATATAAAGATTTAACCCAAACTATGGATCAAAATTTGGATGAACATTCAACCCATATCTTGTCATTTATATAGTCACTTGCACTTCTAACTTTTTACTTTTGCCATCAATGTGGGACAATGAAGAATTAACCACAATTCACCATTTGATGAATTCTTGATTCTCATGGTGCCATGTCATCATCTTAAAGTTTTGCTTTAATATATATAAAGATTTATAGACAATGAATTTTATTATTTCTAGACATCAGCCCTGATTAAATCTCAGTGGCCACAAGTTGTGTACGTCTGTATTCGAACCCTGGATAGATGAGATATTCCGCCACATCCCCCAATGTCTTAACCAGTACGTCACAGCCCTTGTGGTTTTATCTTTGCTTAACTTGGTTTCAAAAAGAAATAAAAACTTTCAAGATTGTGAATGGGACCCATTTAATCACGATTAAAACTCACAAAAGAACGTTTATTTACAAAGTCCACTCTCAAATTCTTGGTTATAACAAAAATTATATAAAAAGTTAAAAAGTGAACGAAAAATAGTTCTTTTAAAAAAATCCAAAAAAACCTTTATGAATAAGTTACATAGTAATTTTCTTTAGAAATAAATTTATAAACTTTCCAAAACCCGATCAAATGCATCTTTTTGCCAAAAAAAACTTTATGATTTCAGTGATTTAAGAATACAAGTTTTATCCATAGGTAAATACAAAATGAGATATGTAGAAGAAACACAATCAAAAATCAAATAGAAATAATTAAAAAGAGAGAAAAAAAGGACTAAAAATGAAAAAAATAAATCAAAATAGTAATAATAAATCACTGCTAAAATTTAGAAAAATATTTAAAAGCCAAAAATTATTCAATTAATTTAAAAAAATATACATAAATATCTTTCTATTATAGAGTTATAGTTAGGCTTAGGCCCAAACGAAGGAGTCCAATAACTCAAAGTTGAAAAGCCCAAAAAAACAGCATATTCCTCCACCTACTACATACAAATCGACCTGATTCCCAAATTGCGATAAACACGTCGCAATTTCAAGATAATCAACTTTCTTGTGTAAAACACACACACACACACCCCACTACATTCCAAGAGCTCTCACTTGACTCTTGCTCTCACTTCACTCCTTTGATCAGAAGGGTTTCTTCCCCAAAGCCAAATCCCTCTTTTCATCAATCTCTTCTTTCTTTCTTTCTTGATTTTCATTTTGAGTACTTGCAATCAAAAAAAGATGTTGTTGAATCTTCTTCCTTCATCATCCATCACTTTCTCAAAATCACACCATAAATACCCCATCAATAACCCTTCGTTTTCTCACCCAAATCTTGCATCCAGTCATCGATTCACACAGTCAAAGCTAAAACCCTCAATCTTTAACCAAATCCACAACCACAACCACCCATTTGACACTTGTCAGATCTATGGTGTCAGCAAGTTTCTCAAAACCCCATTTCAATTTGGGGATTTTGGAAAAAAAACCACTTCACAGATCGTTAAATCAGCCTCTGAAACCCCACAAGATTCAACCCCAGATGGAGAAATAATCGAAATCGAAAAGAAATCCAACAAAAGACTCCAACTTGCGATTGTATTTGGGTTTTGGTACTTTCAAAACATTGTATTCAATATTTACAACAAGAAAGCTCTCAACATTTTCCCATATCCATGGCTTCTTGCTTCATTTCAGCTCTTCGTTGGTTCTTTATGGATGCTTTTTCTTTGGGGTTTCAAGATTCAACCTTGCCCCAAAATTGACAAATCTTTCATAATTGCTCTTCTTGGACCTGCACTTTTTCACACAATTGGTCACATTTCTGCTTGTGTTTCATTCTCTAAAGTTGCTGTTTCATTCACCCATGTTATCAAATCCGCTGAACCAGTTTTCTCAGTTGTCTTTTCTTCAGCACTCGGTACCACTTACCCGTTAAGCGTTTGGTTATCAATTTTACCAATTGTTATGGGTTGTTCTTTAGCTGCTGTAACAGAAGTTTCCTTTAATCTTGGTGGGTTATGGGGTGCTTTGATCAGCAATGTAGGATTCGTGCTTCGAAACATTTACTCGAAAAAGAGTTTACAAAACTTTAAGCAAGTAAATGGGTTGAATTTGTACGGTTGGATTACGATTCTTTCGTTCTTTTATCTGTTTCCAGTTGCGATTTTTGTTGAAGGAAGCAAATGGGTTCCGGGGTATTATAAAGCGATTGAAACGATTGGAAAACCATCTACTTTTTATTTATGGGTGATGTTATCTGGGGTGTTTTATCATCTTTATAACCAGAGTTCTTATCAAGCACTTGATGATATTAGTCCGTTGACTTTTTCGGTTGGGAACACGATGAAACGGGTGGTTGTGATCATTTCGACTGTTTTGGTTTTTAGGAATCCGGTTAGGCCGTTGAATGGACTTGGATCGGCTATTGCTATCTTGGGCACTTTCTTGTATTCGCAGGCGACATCGAAGAAGAAGGCTGCTGTTGAAAAGAAAGAGGATTAAGGAGGTTTTTTCATATGGTTTGATTTGTTTTTGTTTCTTATTGTTGTTAGAACTTTTGGGTATTGGATCTTTAGATTTAGAAGTTAATTGGTGGTTGTTTCTTGTTGTGGCTTTGTTGTTAGGCTTTGGTATCATACTTTTCATGAGCAAATTGAATCAAGAATCTTTTCAAGAAACTAGTTGATGATGGACCTTTATGTTTCTATGTTTGTGGGAATTGTGATGTGTAGCATCATTTGCATGTTTCTGTCTTATAAGTGTCGGATCCTACTTTCGAGAGAGATATATTGCTTAGATATATTGGCAGGTGGGTAAACTTTTTTGAAGATTTTTGAAAATTTTAAGGGTTTTAATTTGGTAGAGGGAGTTTAGTAATTTACCAATGTGTGTTGCTATATGCACCTCCTATCTATATCATAAGGTTAAATTGATATGTGTGGTGTGGAAATTAGTAGGCATGTGTGCATTTAACCTGGCCTATAATCAACCATCTCTTGTCTCCTTGGGACAAAAAAATGCATTTTTGTGCCACTCAGTCTGTCTATAATTGTCGTGTCTAATGTGTAACGACAAGTTTTTGTTCTGTTGTGGGCTGTTTTTTCTTATAGATGCCCATAGAGAGTGACTAGAGTTGGGATTTTATGAACGAGATGGAGGAATGTGTACATTGTTTATGCTTTCGAATAGTGATTAGAGATGCACAAAAGATCCTCCCTTTGGGATGAGATAGTCTAGGCTCGGGTCTTGTGTAACTAGGTTTTTCTTGAACGTAGTTCACCATGTAAGGTTTGTTTCCAAATTTAGCGGATTGTTGTGTACAAAGACAAATTTATTGGTATGTTAGAAACGAATGGAAAATTGATTCGTGGTTGTATGTGTTTTGTTTACGACTTAAGTTATCCAAATCGGTCCTAAATCTGGTCGGGTCAAAATGACAGTAAAAAGATGTTGCAATTTTTGTAAGATTTTAAGATAACGTCTTCATCCTCTTCTTATATTTTGATGTGTCGGGGGTTACTTGAAATCTTCATCCCGCCTTGAGATAGTTCAGTGTTGACCGTTATATGTCGAATAATATAATAATTTATATGTTACGGTTTCAACGAAATAACATATTTTTGGTTTTAAACCGATCAAAATTTGATCGATACGATAAAACTTTGGAAAACATCAGTTTATATTTCTTCTGTTTCATAAATAATAAAACTTTGAAAAATGATTTTTGAAGTTTCTTACATATCCCAACATGTGAATGTCATGTCATGAGATACAAGAAATTCATAATAATATTGCAACTATGATATAAATTGCAAAAAATTTATATTCAACCTAAATAATCAGAATATTTCTTATTTTGGTGAAGCACTTATTTTAATGATATTACATGATTGTTTATCAACTAAGGTGTTGTTTGTTTACCTCTTAATAGTTCCATTAAAAGACAATCTCTGAATCGTTCAGATATGAATCTTGTTTGGCAAAAATAAATCTGCCTCTTAATGGTTCTAAAACCTCTTAATGATTTAGCATCTTGGGCCTTCCTTAACCATTCATCATCTTGATTTCATTCTAAACAATTACCAAGGAATTATATTTCATTTTGCACTATATCATAAAAGCCTCTTAATCATTCTGACCATTTAATCATTTTGCACCAAACTATTCAGTAATTGCCAAACAGCCTCTAGCAGGTAGTTAGTTTGCTCGACATTTTATTGTGACGTTGGTACCAAATTGTTAGAATCCATTTATAAGTATGAAGTGCACTTTCACGTTTTGGTGCTCCACCCGTGTGAAACATACTTTTTGTATTTTAGTGAAGTAAAAAACTTATATTTAGTATTTTCCCGGTAAGAGTGGAAGCAAGGACCGATAGTCTTACCCGGTAAGTGAGTGTGACTACTCTTACCACGGTTAGCGCTTACCGGCTAAATTGTTGCATACGATGTCATTTTGGTGGACTAAAATCTTACCCGGGAAGTAAGTGATAGTGTTGAATTTTACCGGTAAGCACTTACCCGGATAAGTGATTAGGTAAACGGCCCCTTAGATATCTTAGCTTTTAGTAAGAGATTCCAATTATATTTCATCAATTTTTTTGAGAAAGATTATGATACCTTTATATTTACTCTAACATGTTTCATCCGACTATCGCTACCACCATCTCCATCACCGCTACAACTATCTTTGCCACTGCAGCTGCTCGTAATTATCAGAAGGTATATCTATCTATCTATACTCTCAAGTGTGTATGCAATGGCCATAAGTTATGAAGATCTAATTCTCTTGTGATTATAACTTATGAATTGTTAGTTTTAGGGATTACAGAATAACAATAATACTTGGATAATTTCTAGGATCGTGATTGAATCACTTTCCGAAATCTGTAATTCGTCCCTATTGCTTGGGGTTACACGAATTCAGAAGTGGGATAATCCAAGAAATCAGATTCGGATTACAAGCCTAATCCAAATCCACAAACACAGAATACCTTGCGATGGATTGCGTTTTTCAGAGATAGAGAGTTGCAGAGAAAAAATCGTTTTCTTCCTTCGTTGTCCTTTTCAATATTCCGACAAATCGAAAATTTATAGAAAAAAAATTTGGCGGGGAAATTTTCTGGCGGGAAAACGGTTTTGGCGGGAAAACTGTTTTTGGCGGGAAACCCGTTTTTGGCGGGAAAACCGTTTTTGGACATAACAATTCGTTTTTGGAACCCCGTCCCCAGGGGCGCTGCCCCCGGACCCCCGATTTCCTGAGTCCACATTTAACTATCCGAGTGTGCTCCCCGCACCTCCAGACTCGGAATGTAAAATGAACTCAGCCTGTCTCGATATTAAATATGACTATACTAAAATATATTGATGACACTAAAATCACCAACATTCCTCCCCCATTTTAGTGTAATCGTTAATTAACTAAAAGCAAACGCAAAACCAAACTCATGCATAAATGAAAATGTCTTGAAGATTGAATTTTCATATTAGTATAATACACATTTCAAATACTCGAGAATCTGGGTGTCCTAAGGATTGAACCCATCAACTCATTTGAGTAACTGAAGATACTATACACATAAGTTTACACAAATTCTAATGTTTCATACTTGACACTATTACCGCCATGTGTCCTATCCATTCATGAGTGCATAAAAAGCCTAGCCCAAAGCCTTCTGAAGCGGCAACACTTCACACTCATATAGGTAGTCCTTTTAAATCATGCACCTGTAAATACACTTTTTCAAAAGAACTATTAAGAACTTAATTCAACCTACCTTAACTCTACAGGTTTAAGCACATACCTTGGGATGATGTAATACAAATGCGCTTCAATCTCCATAAGTAAGCTTTCCACATTGAATTCAGCTTCTAACATCGTATTAGAAGGGAATTGGGTATCTTATCCATAGAGATATCAAGTGGGCTTTAAACCCATCCCTATCACCGACTTTGCTACCAAGTCTCTAGCTAACCCCTTCGTCAAGTGATCAGCTAAATTCTGTTGAGATCGAACCCAATCAACAGAAATAATACCATGAGTTATGAGCTCACGTACCATACTATGTCTAACACCCAAATGTCGCGACTTTCCATTATACACTTGACTATAGGCCTTGCCCAAAGTGGCAGAACTGTCACAGTGTATAGAAATGGGTGAAATCGGTTTTGGCCACAAAGGAATCTCATAAATCAAATTCCTTAACCATTCTGCTTCGTTCCCAGCAGCTGCAAGGGCTACAAATTCTGATTCCATAGTTGACTTTGTGATACAAGGTTGTTTCTTGGATGCCCAGGAGATTGCACCTCCTCCAAGAAGAAAAACCCAACCACTTGTTGAGGAGTGGTCCTCCATGTTTGAAATCCAACTAGCATCAGTATACCCTTCAATCACAGAATGAAACCCTACATAAGTCAAACCATAATCCATGGTTTTCTTCAAATACTTCAACACCCGTCTTACTGCTTGCCAGTGATGAGTACTAGGATTGCTAGTAAACCTACTTAGCGTTCCTACAGTAAAAGCAATATCAGGCCTTGTGCTGGTCATGACATACATCAAACAACCAATGACCTTTGAATATTCAAGCTGTGAAACTGCTTGACCAGTATTAGGCATAAGCTTCATACTTGGATCAAACGGAGTACTCACAGTAGAACAATCCAAACAATTGAATTTCTTAAGTACTTTCTCAATGTAATGAGACTGTGAAATAGAAATTCCTTGATGTTCACGCTTGATTCTTATACCAAGAATCACTTCTGCCTCCCCCATATCCTTCATAGAGAATTGAGAAGATAAAAATTCTTTGGTCATATCAACTTGCCTTTGATCAGTACCGAAGATCAACATATCATCCACATACAAGTATATGATCACTCCTTTACCAGACGCATCAAACTTACTATATACACACTTGTCCGATTGATTTAGCATAAAACCATTACTTAAGACAACATCATCAAACTTTTGATGCCACTGTTTAGGAGCTTGTTTCAGCCCATATAAAGACTTAACCAATTTGCATACTTTATGCTCATTACCTGGCATAACAAAACCCTTAGGTTGCTTCATGTATACTTCTTCATCCAAATCACCATTCAGGAATGCTGTTTTGACATCCATTTGGTGAATGACCAGATTATGAATTGCAGCTAAGGCAATCAGCAATCTAATAGTAGAAATACGAGCAACAGGTGCATAAGTATCAAAGTAGTCAATCCCAGGTTTTTGTCTAAAACCTTGAATAACCAATCGAGCTTTGAACTTGTCAATTGTTCCATCTACTTTCATCTTCCTCTTAAATATCCACTTGCAACCCAAAGGTTTGCATCCAGGAGGAAGATCAGATAAAACCCACGTGTTATTTCCCATGATGGAATCCATTTCATCATTTATTGCTTCTTTCCAAAACCCATCACTCAATCCTGAGTATGACAACATAGAATTCACCATTTCCTTGAGAACTCTATTTTTCCTTTCAGAAATACCATTTTGTTGAGGACTGTATGGTGATGTAATTTCATGAATGATTCCTACAGATTGGAAATAACTAGGATCATAATACTCACCACCTCTATCAGTACGAAGTTTCTTGATTAAGTCATTTTGTTGCAACTCAACTTCAGTTTTATAAATTTTGAATTTATCAAGGGCTTCATCCTTAGAATGTAATAAATATACATAGCAAAACCGAGAGTAATCATCAATAAACGTTACTATGTATTTCTTATTACCTAAGGATGGAGTTGCATGAAAGTCACATAGATCACTATGTATTAATTCAAGCATAACAGAATCTCTTTTCACATTTGAAAATGGTTGTCTAGTTATCTTAGTTAACATGCAGGTTTTACACTTCTCTATGTTAACATCAAACGGTGGAATTAATCCATTTTTAGACATTTCAAGCATACGTTTATAATGAACATGCCCTAAACGTGCATGCCAAAGAGAAGAATCATCAATACTAGAACAAGCCATATATATACAATCTGCATTATTGTTATTTACATTCAATCTAAACATACCATTTGTAAAATACCCAAATCCAACAAATGTACCACACTTTGATAAGATATACTTATCAGACTCATAAACCTGTTTATAACCACACTTATTTAATACACCACCAGAAACCAAGTTCTTCCTAATCTTAGGAACATGTATTACATTTCTAAGATGAAGACTTTTTCCAGAACTAAAAACTAAAGACACAGAACCACGACCAACAACCGAAGCTTTATTATGGTCTCCCATATACAGCACTGATCCATCATCTACTACTTCATACTCCTTGAACCAACGACGATCTTTACATACATGACTCGTCGCCCCCGAGTCTACCCACCATGTATGATCATCATCCTGCACATAAAATGTTTCAGGAATAAGTGTTACATGATATATAACAGAAGTAGTTCCAGAAATAAGATTCTGACCTTGTTGTGGTTTTGGACCTTGATCCTTAGATCCCTGTCCAGAAGTGCTTGCACCATTCTTGTTCTTTCTCAGACGACAATTACGTTTTATGTGACCAGGTTTGTTGCAATTCCAACACACACGTTTTGCTTTCTTGTTGGAACCCTTTTGACTGTCGTCCTTCTTCTTTCTTTTCCCAAACTTGTTGTTTTTCTGGTTTTTGTCATCTTCCACCATGTTCACAGAAGATCCAGGAATCTCTTTCTCCTTTCCTTTGCCACTTTCTTGGACCCGTAGGCCCTCCTCAATTCTCAAGTGACTGCCAAGTTGTACAATAGACAACTCCTCCTATTGGTGTTTCAAAGTGTGTTTGAAATCTTTCCAGGATGGGGGAAATTTGTCAATAACACTTGAGACAGATATGGACTCATCCATATTCATCTTGTGTTGTTCAAATTGTCCCAAAATCCTCATGAGTTCGTTGTACTGTTCCATGACAGGCCTCGAATCCACCATTTTGTAATTGTTAAAATTACTCACGAGAAACTTCTTACTAGAAGCGTCCTCTGCCATGTATTTGGATTCAAGGGCATCCCACAGATCTTTTGCAGATTCATGATTTTGATAGATATCAAAGAGAGAGTCAGACATACCATTCAGGATGTGTCCACGACAGATGTAGTCATCGTTTTCCCACTTGCAGCGTTTTCTGGTGTGTTCCAGCGTTTCGTTTTCTTGGGCTTCAGGGGCAGGGGTACTCAAAACATGCACAACTTTCAGAGTGGTGAGAAGAAAGTGCATCTTCTTCTACCAACGACGAAAGTCGTTTCCTTCAAACTTATCAAGTTTTCCGAATTTGGACCTCATGTCCCTGACAGATTCTGCCATTGTTATTCCTTTACATAAAAATTACAGATTTCGAATGTTAGTTTTAGGGATTACAGAATAACAATAATACTTGGATAATTTCTAGGATCGTGATTGAATCACTTTCCGAAATCTGTAATTCGTCCCTATTGCTTGGGGTTACACGAATTCAGAAGTGGGATAATCCAAGAAATCAGATTCGGATTACAAGCCTAATCCAAATCCACAAACACAGAATACCTTGCGATGGATTGCGTTTTTCAGAGACAGAGAGTTGCAGAGAAGAAATCGTTTTCTTCCTTCGTTGTCCTTTTCAATATTCCGACAAATCGAAAATTTATAGGAAAATTTTTTGGCGGGAAAACGGTTTTGGCGGGAAACGTTTTTTGGCGGGAAACCCGTTTTTGGCGGGAAAACCGTTTTTGGCCATAACAATTCGTTTTTGGAACCCCGTCCCCAGGGGCGCTGCCCCCGGACCCCCGATTTCCTGAGTCCACATTTAACTATCCGAGTGTGCACCCCGCACCTCCAGACTCGGAATGTAAAATGAACTCAACCTGTCTCGATATTAAATAAGACTATACTAAAATATATTGATGACATTAAAATCACCAACATGGTAGTATGAGAATGAATATCTTATTCATCCATGTATGTATCCACTCAAATGTTTCATATCTCAGCAAGTGTTGGCTCAAGAAAAAGGCACACACATCATCCTCTGTTAATGAGGAGGTTGATCTTGATGTAAGATGGAAATGCATCTCTCATATTATAATATATGTTTGTTTATTGAAGTATGTATAGCGTGAGGTTCAAATTAGAAGACTAAACATGGTGAGAAGGTGCGAAGGGAAGTTTCATATGTGAATTATCGAAAAAATGCATTGAATGATGCATATGTGAACCCATGTTACAGATTATTCATATGGGTTCACATATGCATCTTCAAATGGACTTTTTCAATGATTCACACATGAACCTTCCCTTCACACCTTCTCACCATAGTTAGCCTTCTCATTTGAACCTTCCCCTATATATCTATAGCGATATATACAGTAATAAAATTCCAACTTTATGGTCCCATTCTTCTTAATAATGATGTTCATATATCTTACAGGATAATGGACAAGCATTTGAAGTCTCTTGCAACAAGCCATCTAGATGCCAAGTTTGTTAAGCTTGATGCGGAGGTCTGTTTCTGTAATACATCCTTGCTTTGTTGTTCTCATTCCCTAAAATGAACCAAACGCCCCCTAAGAACTCTACTTTTGTTCATTCTGGTATCATGGTAGTCTCTAAATCATATTCGTTATGTAGGTATAATTGACGAAACGAAAAAGGATGAGGATGAGGATGAAGAAGGTGAATATGACGAAAGTTGACGTAGGACAGTGAGGTTTTCTGCAAATCCCAAGTCTTATTGTTAGTTGAGCGAACCCTAGTTCTTTTGTTGCAATTTATTCTTGATAGATGGGTTTGGGTAAAACTCATCGGCAAAAGCCATCTCAAAGGAGGGAACTCAAACAACTCAAACTTATCGGAAACTCCACAAAAACTAGTGGCTAGCCACGAAGAGCGTGTCTCCTGTCCTTCACATTTTTGTAAAAAAGAGCTCTTAATAAGTATGAAAAAGTTTTTATAAATTGTTTTCATCATAAAAAATAAAATTAAATGCATGAAATGCTAATAATTCGTGTAAAACAATTTATTTGTTTTTATCGATAATATTATCTCAATACATAGTATTATCAAATACATATCTTATGGGTAAAAGTAGATTATAATATTAATAGCCATTGAAGTCAAATAGATAAACAATACACCATCACAAGTAACAAACCCAATATCTTATAAGTTAAAGCTTAAAAGCATGGATGCAGTCAAATAAATAATCATGTTGATAAAGATAACAATAACTGTTAACGTTGGACCATAAAAAGTAATAAATTAAAAAAAATCAATAAACAAACAACAGGCAAGATGAAGAGTCATTTTGTTAGAGACAATTGTGGCTGCACATTATCAACAACTATGGCTAAGTTGTCAACATGAATGTTTTCCAATTGTAAGATAAATACCATCATTTGAGCTACAATGTAAGACAACAATTTCATGAATGCATAAACAACTTCTACCAAACTTAACATGGTATCAGAGCCAGAAATTGATTCTGGACAGCAACATCAAAACAGCAGCTTAATCAGCAGCAAACAATCAGCTTAACAACAGCTTAAAAGCAGCCAAACAGCAGCTTAATCATCAGCCAAATAGCAGCTTAATCAGCAGCCTAATCAGCTTAATCAGCAGCCAAACAGCAACTTAATCAGCAGCCAAACAGCAGCTTAATCAGCAGCCAAACAACAGCCAAACAGCAGCCAAATCGCGCATTTTTTTTCTAAACAATGGCAGGCGAAGATCCACCACCACCACCAAAAGTAGATATGAATTCTCCTTTCTTTCTTAGTCCTCAAGACCGTCCTGGAGACTTCATCACCGCAGCAAGATTTAACGGCGAAAACTATGACGAATGGGCAGGAGAGATCGAAACTGCCCTTCAAGCAAGACGCAAGTTCGGGTTTCTCGACGGTACGATTGAAGCCCCAGAAGCACCCTATACACAAGTCGATTGGACGGTGATACATGCCATGCTAGTTTCATGGATCATGAATACAATCACTCCAGAAGTCAAAACTACCCTGTCGAAGTATAAAGACGCAAAACGTCTTTGGAATACTCTCAAAGAACGATTTGCTCTTGTTAACGGGCCGCGGATTCAACAGCTGAAATCGGCAATCGCTAGGTGCGAGCAAACCAAAACCATGACAGTTGCGGCCTATTACGGAAAACTGACGGCTCTGTGGGAAGAGCTACATACCCACGAACCGTTAATTACATGCGCCTGCTGTACCAAATGCACGGCGGGCAAAGATCATGAGATCCGTCGAAATAACGATATGCTGCACGAATTTCTGATGGGCTTGCATGGCGAATATTACGGTCAAATTCGAGGCAATTGATGGTATTGATTAAGCTGCTGTTTGGCTGCTAGCAATTGATGGTATCAGAGCCACAATCCTGTACGGCCTCCGGGCTAGTTTCCCCATTTGGGTTGTTATTTTCATGGAACTCTGATGGTTCGACCGTAACCGGAATTGATGAGGTAAACGGGGAATCCGGAACTGAAGTGACAGTGTCGGGTTCCTCGACAGCCGGGATTGAGGATTCTGCATGAGGTGTTGCAGTGAGGGGCGGTTCTTCATTGTGAGATGTGTAAGGAGTCGTAGGGTCGTTGGGAAACTCAGCAAAGTCTACGTCAACTTCCGTATCTAACCTAAACTTGGTAGTATTTTCGGGCTTAGTGTCATGGAACGGAAAGGTGTCTTCAAAGAATTTTACGTCTCTTGATACAAAAAATTCATTTTGATCAAGGTCGTAAAGTTTCCAACCCTTTTTTGCCGAAAGGATATCCGACAAAGATACATTTGCGGCTACGAATATCAAATTTATCTCCTTTGGACTTTTGGTTGTGTGCAAAACATAAGGAACCAAACACACGAATTGCATCATAAGATTAAAATTTCTGCAAATAAGGAGTACCTGAGGTATGCTGTGGAGGGGAAGTAGTAGCCGAAGATGGACTTTTGTTGACCACTGTATGAGCTACGTAGTCTTTGAGAAGAACTGAAGGGGTTTTGACCCTCATACTGCGACCCAGAGGTTCCTCCTGGCTAGTTTCCCCACCGCAAAACAAAGCATATCGAGGTCGACTGTCATTTCGTTCGTGATGCCATAACGGACGGTTTGATCGACCCCTCGTATGTTCATACAACGACCCAACTGGCGGATATTTTCACAGAGGCATTAGGCAAGAAGCAATTCGATCACCTTCTTTTCAAGTTGGGCATCATGAATCCACATGCTCCAACTTGAGGGGGGATGTTAGAGACAATTGTGGCTGCACATTGTCAACAACTATGGCTGCACATTATAAAAAATTGTGGCTACCCATTATCAACAATTGTGGCTGCACATTGTCAACAACTATGGCTGCACATTGTCAACAACTATGGCTGCACATTGTCAACAATTGTGGCTAAGTTGTCAACATGAATGTTTATAAATACCATCATTTGAGCTACAATGTAACAACAACAATTTCATGAATGAATAAACAACTTCTATCAATGGAAGGCACTTGCAAGTGTATTTGGTAATATCACCTTTTCCAATAACAATTTGAGCGGTAAGATTAACGGTAAAAGGTGGATTATTGACACGGGTGCATCAAACCATGTAACTGGAAATCTTGCTCTTTTGACCGATGTGAAAAACATTTCTTGCCCGGTCGGTCTTCCCGATGGCAGAAAGGTTGAAGCAACCCTAGTGGGTTTCGTACGATTAACGGATGATATTACCCTCAAATACGTGCTATATGTCCCTCAATTAAACTGCAATTTAGTTTCCGTACCACAACTTTGTCATGATCTCAACAGCACTATCACATTTAATTCCTCTATGTGTGCTATACAGGACAAAATGAGGGAGCTGATTGGAACGGGAAGTAAGCAAGATGGACTTTACTACTTCAAGGATTCAAGCTCGATCAACGCAGTCAAAGTTGACGGAGACGATGCTTCTCCGACATTATGGCATAGCAAAATGGGGCATCCTTCCGAAAAAGTAGTAAAGTATCTACCTCTGATTCGCAATTGTAGAGGTAGTTTGAATAAAGCATGTGAAGTGTGTTTTCGGGCGAAACATCCTAGAGACACGTTTCCCGTGAGTGAAAATAAAGCGGGTCAGATTTTTGAGTTAATTCACATTGATTTGTGGGCTCCTTACAAACATAAATCGTCTTGTGGTGCTAGATATTTTCTAACCATAGTGGACGATTTTTTTCGTGCTGTTTGGGTTTATTTAATGGTTGACAAAACAGAAGTCTTTCGTGTCTTCATGAATTTTGTTGCCATGGTTGAACGCCAATTTTCTCAAACCATAAAAATTGTCCGAAGTGATAACGGAACATAATTCAATTACTTGCTTGAGTATTTTTCTACTTCTGGTATTTTATTCCAAACCTCTTGTGTCGGATCACCTCAACAAAATGGGAGAGTTGAGAGAAAGCACAAACACCTCCTCAATGTCGCCCGTGCTTTACGATTTCAAGCAAACTTACCTATTTACTTTTGGGGAGAAAGCGTTCTAGCCGCATCACATCTAATAAATCTAACCCCTTCTAGCACTCTTGATTATCACACACCGTTTGAAAAATTGTTTTCCCACTCTCCATCTTATGATGCAATTCGTGTGTTTGGTTCCTTATGTTTTGCACACAACCAAAAGTCCAAAGGAGATAAATTTGATAGTCGTAGTCGCAAGTGTATCTTTGTCGGATATCCTTTCGGCAAAAAGGGTTGGAAACTTTACGACCTTGATCAAAATGAATTTTTTGTATCAAGAGACGTAAAATTCTTTGAAGACACCTTTACGTTCCATGACACTAAGCCTGAAAATACTACCAAGTTTGGGTTAGATACGGAAGTTGACGTAGACTTTGCTGAGTTTCCCAACGACCCTACGACTCCTTACACATCTCACGATGAAGAACCGCCCCTCACTGCAACACCTCATGCAGAATCCTCAATCCCGGATGTCGAGGAACCCGACACTGTCACTTCAGTTCCGGATTCCCCGTTTATCTCACCAATTCCGGTTACGGTCGAACCATCCGAGTTCCATGAAAATAACAACCCAAATGGGGAAACTAGCCCGGAGGAACCTCTGTCCTTCTTTCTTCTTTCCTTCTTACTTGATTGATTCCCGGAATCGTTCTCGCGCTGATACCAATTGTTGGAATAAAACTTGCTATGATGAACAAAAATCACAGGTAATATGTAAATATACTTGATATTGATTGATACTTGCAACTTTTGTTCATACAAATCACAAATACATTGACCCTATTTATACACATTGAAAAGGTGCCATCGAACCGTCGCAATGGTTCGGTAAAGGTTGTGTTGTTTCATGAAGCATCACACCTCTTCATGAATGGTCACACCCTTTCACTAAAATAACTACTTATAAATATATATATACTTTCTGACTTACTAATTTTAACCCAAAAGTTTAGGTTAATTTTAATTGAAAGTAAATTGAAAGAAAAATAAAATGGTTACTTAAAACTTTTCCTAAATCCCAATTGATTTATATCCCCTGCTTTTTACTTTTCTTAATCAAAATATAAGATCTTTCAAAAATCCTTATAATTTTAATTAAAAAAAACTTTAATAATAATAATATAAACTTATTAAAATATCTTATATTAAAATATATTTTAATCCCTTTCTCTTTCTTTTAGGTTAAGTCAATAATTTTGGGGAAAAAAAGAAACTTGCGTACTTCTTCTTCCTCCCTCTTCCTTCTGATTTCAACACTTGCTTTGGGAATATCACAAAACTTCTTGTTGTGTTATTTCTTCCCCCTTCAATCGATTGCTGGTGTGATCAGAATAATTCCTCCGTTCTTACTTCTCCAATCGATGTTGCAGTTCTTCTTCAATTGATGCCTTCTCGATTTGGGTAACCACAATCGGTGGTTTCAATAAACCGGTTGTGTTTGTCTTTCTTCGATCAAACTCCGGTTACAACCGTTTATGTGTTCGATCTCTTCAACGAACATGTATCCTTCTTTCTTCTTTCCTTCTTACTTGATTGATTCCCGGAATCGTTCTCGCGCTGATACCAATTGTTGGAATAAAACTTGCTATGATGAACAAAAATCACAGGTAATATGTAAATATACTTGCTATTGATTGATACTTGCAACTTTTGTTCATACAAATCACAAATACATTGACCCTATTTATACACATTGAAAAGGTGCCATCGAACCGTCGCAATGGTTCGGTAAAGGTTGTGTTGTTTCATGAAGCATCACACCTCTTCATGAATGGTCACACCCTTTCACTAAAATAACTACTTATAAATATATATATACTTTCTGACTTACTAATTTTAACCCAAAAGTTTAGGTTAACTATCAACAGCATAATACCTTGACCCGAGGGTTCCTTTTAAACACTGGACAACACGTAAAACTGCCTCCCAATGTTCTTGTCTAGGTTCTTGCATGAATTGTGACAAGACATGGACAGAATAGGCCAAGTCAGGCCTAGTAACAGATAGATACACAAGACGGCCGACCAGACGTCGGTAAGGTTCCGGATCAGTAAGTTTCTTACTTGTGGCGAGACTTAACTTGTGGTTTTGCTCAATCGGAAATGTCGCCGGTTTGGCCCCTAGAAGACCTGTTTCCGTAATCACATCGAGAGCATACTTACGTTGGCATAGAAATAGCCCAGAAGAACTTCGAGCTACCTCGATACCAAGAAAGTATTTGAGCGAACCCAAATCTTTCATCCAAAAACAGTCATTTAAGTAGGCTTTAAAAGATCGTAAAGCTCCTGAATTATTGCCGGAGATGATAAGATCGTCTACGTACACCAAGACATTGAGTTGCACTCCGCCTTTGGTGTAGGTAAATAGAGAGTAGTCGGAGTAAGATTGAAGAAAACCATACTTCTTCAATGCCGTGACTAGTTTTGCAAACCAGCAGCGAGGAGCTTGTTTCAGTCCGTATAGCGATTTCCGGAGGCGACAAACCATGTTAGGATTTGATGACTCGAACCCGGGTGGTAACTTCATGTAAACTTCCTCGGTAAGATCGCCATGAAGGAAAGCATTGTGAACATCCATCTGGTGGAGTTCCCAATTTTTTGATGCGGCAACGGCAAGAAAGGTACGAATCTTCGTCATCTTTGCAATCGGAGCGAACGTCTCGTTATAATCCAAGCCTTCAATCTGGTGATTTCCAAATACAACTAAACGGGCTTTTAATCTTTCAAGAGTACCGTTCGAGTTGTATTTTCTGCGATATACCCACTGATTTCCCAAAGCGCGCTTTCCAGGAGGTAGAGTTTCGAGAGTCCATGTACTATTGGCTTCCAATGCTTTTATCTCCTCTCGCATTTCCTGTTGCCATCCAACTTCCTTCATGGCCGCTTTAAAGGATTTTGGTTCATCTCCGGTTATAACAGCTGCAAGAAATAATTGATACGACTTTGAAAAATTGTCACAATGTATAAAGTGTGCTATAGAATAAGGAGTACCTGAGGTATGCTGTGGAGGGGAAGTAGTAGCCGAAGATGGACTTTTGTTGACCACTGTATGAGCTACATAGTCTTTGAGAAGAACTGAAGGGGTTTTGACCCTCATACCGCGACCCAAAGGTTCCTCCGAGCTAGTTTCCCCATTTAGGTTGTTATTTTCATGGAACTCGGATGGTTCGATCGTAACCGGAATTGATGAGGTAATCGGGGAATCCGGAACTGAAGTGACAATGTCGGGTTCCTCGACAGCCAGGATTGAGGATTCTGCATGAGGTGTTGCAGTGAGGGGCGGTTCTTCATCGTGAGATGTGTAAGGAGTCGTAGGGTCGTTGGGAAACTCAGCAAAGTCTACGTCAACTTCCGTATCTAACCCAAACTTGGTAGTATTTTCGAGCTTAGTGTCATGGAACGGAAAGGTGTCTTCAAAGAATTTTACGTCTCTTGATACAAAAAATTCATTTTGATCAAGGTCGTAAAGTTTCCAACCCTTTTTGCCGAAAGGATATCCGACAAAGATACACTTGCGGCTACGACTATCAAATTTATCTCCTTTGGACTTTTGGTTGTGTGCAAAACATAAGGAACCAAACACACGAATTGCATTATAAGATGGAGAGCGGGAAAACAACTTTTCGAATGGTGTGTGATTATCAAGAGTGCTAGAAGGGGTTAGATTTATTAGATGTGCTGCGGCTAGAACGCTTTCTCCCCAAAAGTAAATAGGTAAGTTTGCTTGAAATCGTAAAGCACGGGCGACATTGAGGAGGTGTTTGTGCTTTCTCTCAACTCTCCCATTTTGTTGAGGTGATCCGATACAAGAGGTTTGGAATAAAATACCAGAAGTAGAAAAATACTCAAGCAAGCAATTGAAGTTCGTTCCGTTATCACTTCGGACGATTTTTATGGTTTGAGAAAATTGGCGTTCAACCATGGCAACAAAATTCATGAAGACACGAAAGACTTCTGTTTTATCAACCATTAAATAAACCCACACAGCACGAGAAAAATCGTCCACTATGGTTAGAAAATATCTAGCACCACAAGACGATTTATGTTTGTAAGGACCCCACAAATCAACGTGAATTAACTCAAAACTCCGACCCGCTTTATTTTCACTCAAGGGAAACGTGTCTCTAGGATGTTTCGCCCGAAAACACACTTCACATGCTTTATTCAAATTACCTCTACAATTGCGAATCGTAGGTAGATACTTTACTACTTTTTCGGAAGGATGCCCCATTCTGCTATGCCATAATGCCAGAGAAGCATCGTCTGCGTCAACTTTGACTGCGTTGATCGAGCTTTAATCCTTGAAGTAGTAAAGTCAATCTTGCTTACTTCTCTTTCCAATCAGCTCCCTCATTTGGACCTGTATAGCATACATAGAGGAATTAAATGTGATAGTGCTGTTGAGATCATGACAAAGTTGTGGTACGGAAATTAAATTGCAGTTTAATTGAGGGACATATAGCACGTGTTTTAGGGTAATATCATCCGTTAATCGTACGTAACCCGCTTGGGTTGCTTCAACCTTTCTGCCATCGGGAAGACCGACCGGGCAACAAATGTTTTTCACATCGGTCAAAAGAGCAAGATTTCCAGTTACATGGTTTGATGCACCTGTGTCAATAATCTTACCGCTCAAATTGTTATTTGAAAAGGTCATATTACCAAATACACTTGTAAGTGCCTTCCATTGATCGACATAGAATACTTGGGTCGAAGGTGCTCCTGAGTTTTCTGCTACTGCCGCATTGGCTCTAACGTTCCCGCCGCCGCTGCTGCCCCCTCGACTTCTTCCCCGACCTGTACCACTGTCAGACTTGGCACGTTCCTCCCACCAATCTGGATAGCCAACTCTTTCAAAGCACTGAGTGACGTCATGACCATTTTTCTTACAATGGGTGCAGTAAAGTTTTGATCTGTCAGGTCGATCAAATCTGCCTCGTCCTCGGCCTCCTGTACGGACTGTAAATCCCACGACTTCGGGTCTTTCGTCGGTCTGATTAGCGATGATTCAAACACGTTCATCTTGAACCACCAACTGATATGCACGATTAAGTGAAGGCAACAGATCTTGAGAGAGAATATTCGATCGAATTTGACCGTAATATTCGCCATGCAAGCCCATCAGAAAATCGTGCAGCATATCGTTATTTCGACGGATCTCATGATCTTTGCCCGCCGTGCATTTGGTACAGCAGGGGCATGTAATTAACGGTTCGTGGGTATGTAGCTCTTCCCACAGAGCCGTCAGTTTTCCGTAATAGGCCGCAACTATCATGGTTTTGGTTTGCTCGCACCGAGTGATGGCCGATTTCAGCTGTTGAATCCGCGGCCCGTTAACAAGAGCAAATCGTTCTTTGAGAGTATTCCAAAGACGCTTTGCGTCTTTATACTTCGAAAGGGTAGTTTTGACTTCTGGAGTGATTGTATTCATGATCCATGAAACTAGCATGGCATGTATCACCGTCCAATCGACTTGTGTATAGGGTGCTTATGGGGCTTCAATCGTACCGTCGAGAAACCCGAACTTGCGTCTTACTTGAAGGGCAGTTTCGATCTCTCCTGCCCATTCGTCATAGTTTTCGTCGTTAAATCTTGCTGCGGTGATGAAGTCTCCAGGACGGTCTTGAGGACCAAGAAAGAAAGGAGAATTCATATCTACTTTTGGTGGTGGTGGCGACGGATCTTCGCCTGCCATTGTTTAGAAAAAAGAAATCGATTATGAATCGAAATGGTATTGATTTTGGCCTTATTAGAAAGGATTTGGCTGTTGTTTGGCTGCTGATTAAGCTGTTGTTTGGCTGTTGATTAAGCTGCTGTTTGGCTGATTTTCTGCTGTTTGGCTGCTGATTAAGCTGTTGTTTGGCTGCTTTTAAGCTGCTCTTAAGCTGATTGTTTGCTGATGTGTTTGATGTTGCTGTCCAGAATCAAAAAACAGCTCTGATACCATGTTAAAGCCAATCGAATGGGGAAACTAGCCAGAAGGAACCTTTGGGTCGCGGTAAGAGGGTCAAAACCCCTTCAGTTCTTCTCAAAGACTACGTAGCTCATACAGTGGTCAACAAAAGTCCATCTTCGACTACTACTTCCCCTCCACAGCATACCTCAGGTACTCCTTAACCTATAGCACACTTTATACACTGTGACAATTTTTCAAAGTCGTATCAAGCATTTCTTGCAGCTGTTATAACCGGAGATGAACCAAAATCCTTTAAAGCGGCCATGAAGGAAGTTGGATGGCAACATGCAATGCAAGAGGAGATAAAAGCATTGGAAGCCAATAGTACATGGACTCTCGAAACTCTACCTCCTGGAAAGCGCGCTTTGGGAAATCAGTGGGTATATCGCAGAAAATACAACTCGAACGGTACTCTTGAAAGATTAAAAGCCCGTTTAGTTGTATTTGGAAATCACCAGATTGAAGGCTTGGATTATAACGAGACGTTCGCTCCGATTGCAAAGATGACGACGATTCGTACCTTTCTTGCCGTTGCCGCATCAAAAAATTGGGAACTCCATCAGATGGATGTTCACAATGCTTTCCTTCATGGTGATCTTACCGAGGAAGTTTACATGAAGTTACCACCCGGGTTCGAGTCATCAAATCCTAACATGGTCTGTCACCTTAGGAAATCGCTATATGGACTGAAACAAGCTCCTCGCTGTTGGTTTGCAAAACTAGTCACGGCATTGAAGAAGTATGGTTTTCTTCAATCTTACTCCGACTACTCTCTATTTACCTACACCAAAGGCGGAGTGCAACTCAATGTCTTGGTGTACGTAGACGATCTTATCATCTCCGGCAATAATTCGGGAGCTTTACGATCTTTTAAAGCCTACTTAAGTGACTGTTTTCGGATGAAAGATTTGGGTCCGCTCAAATACTTTCTTGGTATCGAGGTAGCTCGAAGTTCTTTCGGGCTATTTCTATGCCAACGTAAGTATGCTCTCGATGTGATTACGGAAACATGCCTTCTAGGGGCCAAACCGGCTACATATCCGATTGAGCAAAACCACAAGTTAAGTCTCGCCACAAGTAAGAAACTTACTGATCCGGAACCTTACCGACGTATGGTCGGCCGTCTTGTGTATCTATCTGTTACTAGGCCTGACTTGGCCTATTCTGTCCACGTCTTATCACAATTCATGCAAGAACCTAGACAAGAACATTGGGAGGCAGCTTTACGTGTTGTCCGGTATTTAAAAGGAACCCCGGGTCAAGGTATCATTCTACGAGCTAATAACGACTTATCTCTACAAGGGTGGTGCGACTCTGATTGGGGCTCATGTCCCATAACACGTCGTTCATTAACGAGCTGGTTGGTTTTCTTGGGAAAGTCTCCGATTTCTTGGAAGACAAAGAAACAATACATGGTTTCTCGATCATCGGCCGAGGCGAAATATCGCTCAATGGAAGCCATCACTTGTGAGCTTAAATGGCTCAAAGGATTACTGCTGAGTTTAGGAGTGAATCATCCTAAAGTCGTTCCATTATTTTGTGATAGCGAGTCGGCCATACATATTGCTCAAAATCCTGTCTACCACGAGCGTACAAAGCATATCGAGGTCGTCTGTCATTTCGTTCGTGATGCCATAACGGACGGTTTGATCGACCCCTCGTATGTTCATACAAACACCCAACTGGCGGATATTTTCACAAAGGCATTAGGCAAGAAGCAATTCGATCACCTTCTTAGCAAGTTGGGCATCATGAATCCACATGCTCCAACTTGAGGGGGGATGTTAGAGACAATTGTGGCTGCAATTGTCAACAATTGTGGCTGCACATTGTCAACAACTATGGCTGCACATTGTCAACAATTATGGCTAAGGTTTCAACATGAATGTTTTCCAATTGTAAGATAAATACCATCATTTGAGCTACAATGTAAGACAACAATTTCATGAATGCATAAACAACTTCTACCAAACTTAACACATTTAACTTTTTATGTAATTAAATGAATACATTTAAGGACCCTTCTTATGACGAATGATCGTGTGAGAAAGTAAGAAGGATTCTAAATCCATGATCACTTTTAATCACAAATTCACATTATAACGCGCTTGATACGAAATTGATCTTATGCATCTTATCCTAATCTACATCCAAGGGTGGAGATCCCTTCTTACCCTTCTCAGCATAACTTTCATTCAAACCCTTATATGCTCTCTCTCTCTCTCTCTCTATATATATATATATATGTATATATATATATATAGAGGCTCACTAAAGTGTAAACTATGAAAAATATCTAAACTATGTAAGCTAATCTAGACCATTGATCATTTCAATCAATGGTTCTAATTTGGGTGGTGGCAATTCTGTAATAAACTATGAAAGCGGTGGCACTATGGGCATATTAGAAGTATGAAAAGGGGTAAAACGGACCAAAAGCGTAGACCAAATTGGGATAAAATTGGTAACCGAGAAATTAGGGATTGTGGTGTATTGCTTCCATATTTCACGGCCACATCACTCCAAAAACAAGATACGATTCTGTGAAATTCATTGATTCAAACAGCCCCTGGTTTACGATTCTGTGATTTTTTTTTTGGCTTTATTCAGTGAAAAACGAAAGCGACATCGAGAAAGATGGATGGCGAACCGATGCGCATTAGAGGTTAGTGTTCTTGTAAGGGTATGAAATCGTTCGATGATGTTTTAATATTTTACAAGAGAAGTTGATTTCTGCAGCGAGGAGGAAGAGTGACCGCGTAAGGGTGCTCACATCCTTTTCGAAGTTCAAGAATACACGGGATAATCTCGTCGACATTGACATGGAGGGCGTTTCTGTGAATGCACCTCAAGAAGAAGGTATGAAAACTTGTTATGATAGCATGTGATGTGTGAAAACCCCAAACAATTAATTGGTTTTATGCTCTGTTGACTGAAAACCGAAACAATGAATGAAAAAATATTGTGTTCTAGGTAAACAAATGGCGATTATGTGACGATTGTATGGAAACAACAGCAAGCAATTTCGCGTGAAAATCAGAATGTGTGAAATCTGTGAAATTAACAGTAGAAATCACGGTTTTGCTGCATAATTTCGTGTGAAATCAGAATACTTGGTTAAATTCTGTGAAATTAACATGTGAAATAACAAAAAAATCTTGAATACGTGTTGAATGAAAACCCCAAAAAAAGTTATGAAAAATCTGTTGTGTTTGGGTTAAAATAGTATGTGGGAATTATGGGACGATTGTGTGAAAAACATAATGTTTTGCAGAACAATATGTTTATGTGAAAACATGATTGAATGTGTGAAAAATCTTTTCTGCCATTTGGTTAATTTTGGTGAAAATATGATGTTTTTAAAAAAAAGTGTGAAATAATGATATTGTATGAAAACCAAAAACAACTTATGATAAATCTGTTGTGTTTGTCGTTACTATTTCTTTGGTGATTATGGGGTGATGGTATGAAAAAAATAATAGTTTTGTGTGAAATCAAATTATGTTAAATGTGAAAGTTGCATAAATAAGTCGATTACATAACATCAGAACTAACTCTTTCCTGCACAAAAGTTTTGTATGCATAAAATAAATCGATTTCATAGCATAATTGTTTATTTTGTGTAAAATCTTAACGTAGTATATCAATATCATAAGATTTAGTTGATCAATAATAAAAATACAAATCAGATTGTTAGATATCTGTTTAAATATGCTATATAGGTGTGGTTTTCAGTTTTTAACCAAAAATATTGACCAGTTGCAACCGAGACAACCATCATAACACACAGTCCGGAAAATTGTCGAAAGTTTCCCAAAATTTAGACTTGTTACAAGTTGGCAAACAAGGAGGAACTACGTAGACTGCGGAGTTTTCTTGATGAGGCACATGGAGTGCTATATGGGGGAGGGAGCCGCGGATTGATCACGAATCTTGACAAAGAAGGACCGGCACAAGCAAGACAACTTGAAGGGCTTAGGAAAAAGTACACGGCGAAAATTCTCTTGAGCGAAGGGAACATGAGACGAGAGTATGTCGAATTGGAGGTATCACGGTTTTACAAAATGGACAAAGGGACACACTCACAGATTCTGGATCGTGCAAACGCAACGCGGTCCGAACGACTTGCCAAAATTTGAGAAACATATTGGGTTTTTTCAATTTTCATATTAGTAGTCAATGGATGTTTAGTCATGTGGTGTGATTAACACTTATGTTATCGGATTTTCACAATTGATGTTTTGGTATTTTAAGACTTTTAGATATAACGCGTACTTCATTATATTTATTGATAAAACGCCTTGATATTTCATAACTTTAGGTTGCAAAAATACACAAGTAACAACTAAACTAACGTTGCAACATACTCGGTGACATATATGAAAACAGTCTCATATATAACTATTTCAATCATATTTCATATATGAAAAACAGTGTTATGGTTATGAAAACAGTGTCTTATAAAACTAATTCAATCGGTTATCGTGTTTTTATATGCATAAAAAAATAGTGCTATAACATAAAATATAAAGGAAATTCACATTTTGATAATTACATATGTAACAAATATAACGTCGTATTGTACATATGAAAATTGGATTGAAGAGTAACCACATCGACAGTTAATAATTATTTTCATATCAACAATACATGCATATTTCACATATGAAAACACGAGGTGTATGTATGAAAATTCAAAACAAACAAACACATTACACTTAGCACATATGACATATCATTGCTTCGTAAAAAAATCAAAAAAAATATAAAAAAACATTGAGATACACAATTTGTCAACATATATTCTGGAAATTCAAAAATAAACTTATACATCCATGTTAAAAAGACTTATGAAAAGAACGTTACTGTTCTTGATCGGTGTAACGTCGTGGGTATCTTGGCAATCCATTAATTCAGACTCTTGGATTGCATCTTCATCACTCTCTTCATCGGAAGCAACTGAAATAACGAAGTCAGCGAGAACATCTTCGGCCATCATCTCGTCGTGTATACTTATATATATATATATATATATATATAGAGGGACAATAAAATGTAAACTCCTAAATGTATGTAAACTATGTAAACTAATCCCAACCATTGATTTTTTGATCTTGATAACATCACTCGAAGGGCAGATCTGTCATTTACATATTAAAACTAATTACGGCAGTTACATATATTTTAGGAAGGGATTTATCTAAATATTTTATTATTATTTTTTCATAATAATCCGCGAGATTCTCCTTCCTTCCTCAAGACTTGATGTTCATCTTCTCCATTATAATCGGACTGCAATTTATCCTTCAAACCCACAACCGCAAAACTAAAGGTTTTTCATAAAAATATCTTCACCGTTTTTAGTTTCTGGATTAGTCGTCAGCATGTCGAACGTTCATGAAGAAGGAAATAATGGAGAATAAATATATATATATTGAGCCTCTCGTATCCTAGAGGGTGCTCACGGGTTGGGTTAATCGGGTTGAAGATATTTCAACAATCCAACTCGATGTTGGCAGTTTGAAAATCTTCAACCCAACCCGTTCGGGTTGATCGGGTTGTGTTTAAACAATATTGAAAACATAAAAATAAGGAAATATTCTTTTGTAATACGATCAATCATTCAGAAAAATATACGAGTTCAACAAATATTTAGGTATTACATATAATTTTCATATAATGTTCTCTTATGAGCTCCATTACTCGTTATTTAGAGTTGTTTTTGAAAACTTATACATATTGAAGAGAAATACAAATAATTTTAGATTGGTCGGGTTACTTTGGGCCTAACCCGACGATATCAATCCAATAGATTGGGGTTGTCCTAATTTTATATTGATTATACTTCAAATTATCTCAAAATAAAATTAGGATTGATTGACCAAGATTGATCAGTTTTTTTAATACCCCTAATTAAATAAATAAATTGGGCCTCTTTTTGGGCCGTAGACATGTACTGACTTCACCCACCGGCCACGCCTATGAAAGACAAAATCATTAGTGATTTTTTTCTTTTAAATAGTTAATGTTCTTGCTTTATCTTTATTAAAAAGCGTTTAGACATTTGACGAATAGTCAAACATTTTTGTAAAACTGCATGCATGTTACCTTTTTCTCCAACTTTAATTGGACAATCAAGCCATGCCGTGCATAGAGGAAATTTCATAGCCGTGGGCTCGATGGAACCAGCAATGAAATATGGGACCTTGATATTATTGTATGGGGATTTTCATTTTTCTAATCAATTGTTGGCTGTTTTAACGAATGTATTAAGATGATGTAAGAGCATCTTCAACGGCTTTCCCATTTTGGAGAACATGGAGAATATGAGGATTTTGGGTTGCTTTTTTGCTCCTACAGCTTCCCTAAAACTATCTTCAAAGTGGAGAAAGTAGGAGAGATAATGGGTTTTTCCTCCAAATATGAAGATAACCCAAAAAATGATTACTAAAGGAAAACGTCAATAGAATTCTTTGGAAAAAAAATATATTTGGAGAGACAAATAATATTTTAATAGATGAATGAAATATTTTAATATTATAATCAATGTTTTTTTCTCTGTTGGAGACGCAAGTAATTTTTTTTTTGGAGATTTTAACTTTTGGTTCTGCATCTTAGAGAAATTTTGGAGAATCTGTTGAAGATGCTCTAATAACTCATGTGCTCCCCACTATCTTCAGATGGATGAAGTCCAACCGTCACTTATATTAGGTGGTGCTGCTGGGTAGAAGAAGAAGAAGAAAAAGAAGAGCGGAAAGAAAGTCGAGGTATTCACTCTATTCAGTTACTTTTCGTTTTAAGGTTACTTTGTTTCGATGAAGGATCGTGTGAGAAGTGGATCTGAACCGTTGATCACTTTTAATCAAATGCCCTCCCATGAATTGCGGGGAATTGATCCGGTACATCTTATCCTAATGTGCGTCCATTTCTCATTGAATGGTTGATAACCACTTCTCACTTTAACCTCAACTTGTCACGGAAACCCAACCCACTTTGTTTCAGATCTATATATTCCCAGACATATCAAAGTGTTGAAAATATAAGTAAGTAATTCCAATCTTGACATTTAGAACCAACAACTAACTTAAGTTATTTTGTGGTTTTGTATATTACGATATTACGAGGGCTGGTTTTGACATGTTAGTGAAAGGTATGGACGGAGCTGCAAAGAAAAAGGGAACCAAGGACTAAATGACAATTACTCGTTGTATAAAAGGATTGCTTTCATCGGTTAAGGGTTAGAAATCAGATTGTAATTTTCTCTCATTTGCTTATTGTAAGCCGTCACTTTTAGGTTAGATTTTAGGGTTTATATATCTTCAAATTTATTGAAGATATTGGATGTGTGTAAGAGTGATGTAGTGAGGATTTCTATTGTAAGTAATATGTTGTGTTTGTTTGAATAAACATTTTGATTATGTTCTTCAACATGGTATTAGAGCGACGAGGTGCGATCGACTCTTCCTCTTCATCTTCAAACGACGAACACAAGTATAGAACTCCTCTGCTATCACTCGATGCATCTGATTGTGACCTTGTAGTCCCAATCGATGTCATCTGAGTTGTGTTCGCTTCATATTTATGATTTTCTTTGCATGACGTTGTCTCTACTGGCTAGTCTCAATCGGCGCCATTGTGGTGCTTCGTTTTGTTGTTTGTTTACAAGGTTTCACTCTAGATCTGATCTTTGTAGATCTTGTCTAGAGTTGATTTTTTTCGTTGTCTTCTTTACCTTGTTCATCCTGATATGGTGTTCTGTATGTCTTTTTTTGCTTTGAAGGCTTCACTCTAGATCTGATCTCAGTAGATCTTGTCTAGAGTCGTTTTTTTGCCTCTCTCATTCATAGTTTTCAAATATCGCAACTGTTCTTGCTGTGTTTTTCGACGCCTTGCGTCTGGATCTGTCCTCCATACACTACTACAAATATGACTTTCATACGCGCTTAATTATACGCGGTTTTTGCTGTTTTTACAAAAACCGTGTATAAAGGACAGATATGGGCCCTTTTTACACGGTTAAGGCTGAACCGTTGCTAAAACAAAGAATTTATATGCGGTTCTAAATTAACAACTGTGTATAAAAGGTACTGGACAATTACAAATGGTTGCATCGTACCAATGTTTTACATTTTTTTTTGGTTTGGTTTTGGTTATGAGGCAATATGGTATACATGAAAATCTTATACAAGTGAATACAGAGGACCTAGATTTACGCTTAAAATTTTAATAAAATGTTTGTAAAGGTTCTATTTATAGAAACATATTGTGCTTGTAATTGAGATATGAAGATATTTCTACATGAACTTAGTTAGAGACTGATGCAAGTTTTTTGTTTTTTCATAACTGTTACTGTGTTACATGATTAGAAGAAAAGATTATATATATATATATATATATATGAGCTTGCTTATCGTTCCTAACATCTCAGGCAACAAAGAACCAAGGGGATCGAGACCCACGCAAAGGTCGACCCAAACCCGAGGGGTGACGTCAATGACCAAAATAAGGAATTGTAAAGATTGTACAATTGAATTTTGTCCCGATACTGGTCGGCCGGTCGGTCCTTATTCATCAAAATATGCTAATTGGGTAGGATTGGAGGCGAGAACGAAGATCTCAATACTCAAGATCTCAATACTCGTACCTGATTGGCTCGACCAGAACATCATCGCTTGGTTTCTAGCGTAAGTCATTATTTATATATGTCTTATCAATTTGGGTATGTATATTCACAGTATCTAATAATGTTATCATATTTAACGTTTTCAGGCATTTACACACAATTATATCTACAAAATCAAGGAACAATTGTGTGTTTATAGTACCGAGAGCAATAAATGAACTTGAAATTTCATGGGGTGGTGATCGTGTCTCAAACACAATTTTGGCAACGATGGTGCACCATAAAGAAAAGGAGTTCTTTTTGGCACCATACTCACAAGGGTAAGGTATATATTAATATCTTATTCTGATAATGATAATATACATTTTACACTTTAAGTTGTATTGACATTACCATTTTGAACATTTTAGGCACCATTGGTAGCTACTAATCATTAGGCCTAGACGTAGCTTGGTTTATGTATTAGATTCGATGATGTCAAGCGGAAAGACAACCGAAACTTAAAAAATCAAAGGCCTAATTGACACGTAAGTAATGTATCACTTTAATATATCATTGTTGTTTATTTATATAGTTAATCGACTAATAACACAAATGTGTTGTTATTTTTCATTTAGGGCTATTTCAGACTACCATCGTGCCATAGGGTCTTCTCAAGCCAACACTTCGGTTACATGGAGATTAAACAAGGTATAATTCATATATCCTAACAATTTATTTCGTACTTTAATTTGTTTAACCACTACTTTTTTTACACTTTAGTGTAATCAACAACAAGATGGTTGGGAGTGTGGTTACTATGTAGTGAAGCAAATCTTTCAATTTGTGATGCATGAACAATATGCTTTCAAGGTATGTGTTTCTTAAATTCCTTTCATTTTATTTATATATCGTACAAAACACTTTATTTTGTTATAATAACACCTACTTTCAAAACTTATGTTGTACAAAACTTATATATAGGACACATGGACGACGACGACTCCTTTTGCAATTACACAAGTGAAGAGATGGCTTGCATTATCGCAAGATCGTTTACTTTGAGGCGCATGAAAGATGGTAAAATGTGATAATAAATGGGAGGGTTGTTTTAAGAATTATTAGAGTTGATTACACGATAAAAAGTATTAGAATGTTTTGTTACTCGGAGATGTTACATTTACGTTGACGATGTTTAAAGTTTAATGGTTACGTTGAGATGCTACATTTACGTGTCTAGCTGATTTTTGTACTTATTTGGATTTGTGTTTGAAATGTTTCATTATTCCAATTGGAATTGTGTTTGGAAATGTAGCTTATCGAATAATGCATGGTAACAAAATCGAGGAAAATATTAAAATTATAAATATAACTCATTATACACGGTTCTAGTGAAAAAACCGTGTACAAATGTCTGCATTTTTTTATAAATTGCTACATTTATACACGGTTTTGTAATGAAAACCGTGAAAAATTATTACAATTGTAAACGGTTTTAGCAAAAAAAAATGTGTAAGATAGACACTTTTATAAACGGTTGGTAGGATTTCTTTAAACGGTCTCATCTAAAAACCGTGTAAAATAAATACTTTTATAAACGGTTAGGCAGAACTTTTTTAAATGATTTCATCTAAAAACCGTGTAAGATTGTGACTTTTATACACGGTTAATATTCATTTCTAAACGGTTGTAAAACCGTGTATAAAAGTTGAGTTTTATACGCGGTTTTAGAACCGTGTATAAAAGTTGATACTTTTACAAACACTGGCCATACACGCGGTTCTAAAACCGCGTATAAAGCCCAAAACAACCGTTTATAAAAGTCATATTTGTAGTAGGGATATGACTGGTTCACACGTTTTCTGACGTCTAAATCTGGACTTGTCCGTCCGTTATTGGACTGGTTCTCGGTGTGTCTTACGTCGATTAGCATCTGGATCTGTCCTCTTGTTATCTTCTTTTCTCTACGCGCTGGTTCTGCCCTCTATAGGTCTGGACCATTCGTAGTCTTCATCTTTGTTCTCGGTGTTTCTCCTCTTAGATCTGATCTCTTTAGATCTTGGTTTGAGAGGCTGCATGGGATCAAATAGAGTGGATCTTGTCCGTATTCAACTTTGCTAGTTGTACTCAGATATTGTCTTGGATATGTGTTATAAACTCCAAATAGTTGTTATGATTAGATCCAAACTTGCAATTATTTTTTCAGGAATGCAAATTCCATTCATGGTCAATTGTGAAGCAATGTAAGGAAATAATATAACAGCTCTAATAAAAGTCATTGTCTTATTTGTTAAAATAATTCGATCATTTTTATTCATTCTCATTTTAATGTCATATTTAGTAGATAAATCAGTAATTCTAGTTGACCCAGTTGCTGAAGTCTTCTGCAGTTGATCCTTTCTGATGTTCCCTCTAGTCAGTCTTATATTGACTATGTCACATAAGTCTCTCAAAGCTTCATTAGGATATTTGTTGGTCTTGAAATGTTCCATAAAAGCTTCAAGAATTTCAGACAAACTAAAACCATCATAAGCAAAACTTTTAGAATTTGATTCACCAGCAGATTTGTAGTTTTCAGAAGACACATTGAAAACATGATTCACTAGTGCTGTTCCAGAAGTTATTAAAGCTAGAGAAAAATTACCATAAGCCATTTCACAATCAAGTTGAATGTAATGAACTTGTGATGATGGTTGATTTAACGTGTAGTGATTGAATCGCTTTGAGTATCAACGTCCGTTAGTATTATCACAAATGTGAAAGGGTCTCTGTGAACAAAATTTGTTGAATGCATGTGTTGTTAGAACTAGTTTTTTTTTTTCTAACCTTAAATTTGTTGAATGCATGTGTTGTTCGAACTAGTTTTTCTAACCCCTGCCGATCCATCTTCATGTTCTACTTGAAGACTAACTGACATTGTTACACTGCCCGTAAGGTGGCGTAGAGTGTGTTCTTTAGTATTGTCTTCTCCTACTGTTGAATATTTGTTCAGGTTTGTATCCTGATTCTGTGTGAGTAAGCTCCTTGAACCACTCACTCAGATCTATTTTTCCGTTGCACTCTTTGGTTTTAAACACTCACTGTAAGTCTTCTTACCCTGTGTGTTTCTTCTCTTTCCTTCTTTCTTTTGTGGGGGTCTTGGTGACTGACTTGACCTACCACCCTAGAGTGGCAAGGAATCCTGTCGCTTGTCACTTGGGCGTTTCCCGTGTGTGTTTTGGTCTTTATTTTTTGCTGTAATCATGACTGGTGGAGAAGCTCACAAGGAACCAGAAACGCAATCTCTGATTGCAAAGTTGGATTTTTGGTGACCCTCTCTATTTTCATCCTATTGACACCTCTGGCGTGTCCATTCTTAATTTGTAACTAACTGGAACTGAAAATTATAAGGTTTGGTCCTGTGTGATGATATTGGCACTAGAAACTAAAAACAAATTGGGTTTCGTTAATGGTACTGTTAGTCGTTCTGTGGACAATGAAATTTTGGGGAAACAATGGGATAGATGCAACTCAGTTGTACTGTCCTGGATCCTTGGATCTATTTCTGAGGACCTCTTTGTTAGTCAAGTGTTCTCTCTAAAGTCGCTTCAGATGTTTGGCAAGAATTAAAAGAAACTTACGATAAAATAGATGGGTCAGTTACTTTTAACTTGCATCAAAGAAAAAAAATTAACTCTCTAACGCAGAATGGTAGCTCTGTGTCAGATTATTACCATAAGATGAATGCTTTATGGAAACATTTTGATGCTCTTGTTAAACTTCCCTCATGCTCGTGTAATGCTTCCCATGAATTCTCTAAACATAACCAATTATTGAAACTAATGCAATTTCTAATGGGATTGGATGACACATACATGCATTTAAGGAGTAACATTTTGACTACTGAACATCTACCTACTGTCATAACAACTTTTTTGTTAGTCTCTCGAGAAGAGTCACATAGAGGTGTGACTCACTCATCTTCAGACTCTAAAGCTCAAAACATTGTTTTTTTACTAAATATGTTGAAAACAAGAAAAAATCTGGGAAACCCCCTCTTCTTTGTAAGCATTGTGGTGTGACAGGTCACACCATTGAAAGGTGTTTCAAACTTATAGGATTTCCTAAGGACTTTCAGTTTAATAAAAATAAAACAAATCAGTCTTTCAAGTCCCCTTCAAGAAATGCTTGCACCAGGATACTCGCGATTTGTTGGTTAGGCCAAGGATATTTGTTTAAACGACAAGGGTATTTGTTTTTAGACGCTTTAAAAGCTGATCTGTAATTTTCTTCTCTGCTAGTATTGCAAAATCTGTTACTTTTAAGTTCAAATTATTTCAAGCAAATCAGACAAGGTGGATCAGATCTGTTCGTGGAAACCTCACAGATCTTGTTTCCTTTATTTGTTTAGATTTCGTCTGGTAAAGTTGCTGATTTATCTGCATATATCTGATACGTTTTATATAAGCATGATCCATGCCAAAAATCTGCTTGAGATTTTTTTAAGATCTATGATACAGAAGTGTTTTTTTAAGCATGATCTATTACGTTTTATCAAAAGGACAGGATATTGGTTCTGTAACCACAGTTCTATGAGTGCACCGTTTCAGTTGTTCTTTTCTTCATCTATGTCCAGTGTTGCTTCAGATTGATTTTTTTTTCAGTTATATACACTGCTCATATGGATCTAGGTTTTATAACCTTTGTTCTCTGAGTTCAGTTCTTCATCAAATCTGTAGTTGTTTACCTTTTCTTCGCTTAACCTAAGTTTTTCTTTGAACTTGTCTTTCTAGACGGGTTTTCATCTCATGGATCCTGTCTTTCTAGACCTGGTCCCTTTCATCATTTTCATCATTCACCTGGGATTTGAACTCTTTAGTTCTTGTCCAGTTTCTTCATTCCTTCTCACAGTTTTATGTGAATCATCTCCTTAGATCTGTTGTAAATCAGATCTGAGTTCTTGTTGATTGGATCTTGACTCTAATAGTCTTGGTTCATCATCTTCAGTCTCTCATTGTCTTAGATCTATTTTTTCGTTGTTCGTTATTTGTTTCTGAGATGTTCAGATCTTCACTTCATAGTCCTGGTCTATTTATTGCAGTCTTCATATCGACAACAAAGGTTTATAGATCTAATCTCTTTGTTTTTGTTTCTGTCATCTGTGCTTGTCTGTTGTTGCATGCACTCAGGGTAGTGTATGTTGCTTCTGTTATGCTAAAGCCAGTCCAGATCTAGTTCTGTAATCTGTTGATCTGCCTCTTTGTTATAGGCATTGTTTTTTTGTTGTTAATCGTCTTACATTCGGTTACAATGGTTGTTGTTGATCTTCATCTCTTTCTTATGCTGTGATCTGATCTTCTTAGATTTGGTTACAATGGCTGTTTTCTTATGTACAATAGTGTGATTTGACCTCAGTAGGTCCAGTTACATTTTGTTTATATCAAATTGTGATCCAGATTTGATTGTTGTTTGTTGTTGTTCATAACAAGATCTATCCAGATTATTAAGGGGATGTTTGATTAAAATATATATATATATATATACACCTTTTTTAAAACCTCTTTTAAAACCGTTGAAGTCGAGTTCTGTTCAGATCAGATCTGAGGTGCTTAATAACTCTCGGTCTGAATCGTTTCTTGTCGATTGAAGATCTGAGATTTTTCATATCTCACGATTTGATCGATCTTCTATTGTTCGGTGTGTTGTCTTCTGTTGTTTAAGTTCGTGGTTGGTTCGTTCTATATTGTTAGATTTCTTTTGGCGATATTGTTAAAGTTCTCTCCAGATTCCTTGTATCGACAAAATCTGGTTATTGTTTCATAGAAGAAGATAGTCAGGTGCACTGTCTTTCCTCATCTACTGTTATTGTTTCTCATTATATTCTTCTGGTATCCTCTTCTGTGTGAGTAGTTTTACTTATCTTTCACTTAGCAAAACTGTTGTATCTG
Organism: Saussurea involucrata; assembly: GCA_033807775.1. Lineage (NCBI taxonomy): Eukaryota > Viridiplantae > Streptophyta > Magnoliopsida > Asterales > Asteraceae > Saussurea > Saussurea involucrata. Next base: position 84,042,072 of record CM066313.1, read on the forward strand.
AGTGTTATCACAAGGTTAACATGTTGTGGGACCAATATGTTGCCTTTGTTAAGATTCCTTCTTGTTCCTGCAATGTTTCAAATGTTTTTTTTAAAGAGACGGAATTTTAAATCAAAATTTTAAAATTGTGGTCAAAATTGTTTTGCTCCTGAGTTTTCTCGAGTATTTCAAGTCACAAAATTGGTGTTTTTTGTTGAAAAAAAAACATGCAACTAACTTACTTGGATTTCAGTTCTCTGAGTTACTAAACATGGCAGCTATGACAAATCTTCAGTCATGAATACTCGTCTGCTGCTCATCATATGGTTCTCGTACTGATCTTTTAAGGTTGAGGTATTTGAAAATGTTCTCCAGGAAAAGGAAACTATATGGTTTCTTGAAGAGGCAAGAAACAGTCAACAATTTCTCGTTGATCAGCTGAGTCTGAATATAGGGGAAGGGCATCTACCCTATGTGAGATTTTTTGGATTCTTGATATTTTAACAGTTTTAAAATTAGAAAATTTTCTTACTGTTTGTCTGAATTGTGACAATTAATCTGCTATGCAAATTGCTGTTTTTTATGATTGTCCTAAGCATATATAGGAATTGATATACATCAAGTAAGAAATAAGGTAACGTCTGGAATACGCAAGACTACTGTTAAAGTTCTATTTTGAGAAAATCCAGCTGAGCTGATAGTTTTCACAAATTTTTTGATGTAAATCAACATAACTATATGTGTTTAAGTTAAAATGTTAGATCTTTTTCAATGCCAAGATTGAGGGAGGGTGTTGAAAATATAAGTAAGTAATTCCAATCTTGACATTTAGAACTAACAACTAACTTAAGTTATTTTGTGGTTTTGTATATTACGATATTACGAGGGTTGGTTTTGACAAGTTGGTGAAAGGTATGGATGGAGCTGCAAAGAAAAGGGGAACCAAGGACTAAATGACAATTACTCGTTGTATAAAAGGATTGCTTTCATCGGTTTAGGGTTAGAAATCAGATTGTAATTTTCTCTCATTTGCTTATTGTAAGCCGTCACTTTTAGGTTAGATTTTAGGGTTTATTGTTGATCCAAACCCTTAGTGATTTGATAATGACCCTCTCTTATATACTTAGTGAAAATTGTAAGTAAACAATATGTATCAGAGTTTCACTATCGCTGATAAGTACTAAGATCTTACAGTACCGCTGATAGGAACTCTCGCTCTTTAGATTAAACATTCAGCGGACACTGTTCACCATAATACTCTCTGTTCAGTACTTATGGTGATCGCTGATAAGTTAGTTGTTTACTTATGATCCATGAAGACAAGTTTCACGTTAACATAGGTTCTACGCTGAATTCGAAGATCAAGCTCAAGAGCCAGCGACAAGTCTCCTAATGAACTGATGCGGATCAACGAAGACTCAGATTTGTCCACTCAACGTGAAGTATCAAGTACAAGACTTTAGCTATCGCTGAACTCTATCGTTCGCTGATAAAGAATGATAGATCGCTGAATCAACGAAAAGCTGATCATGAAGTCCTCCGTACAAAGTACTTTTGTCTAAACCACCATTGCACGTCTCCGTACGATATGTCAGAAAAAGAACCTCCTTATTGTCTGAATTCGTACAACCACTCTGATATGCGGCTACTAAGGTTGTCAACAAAGGTCAATGACATGCAACCAATCAGCTGCTGCCACGTGTAAAGTATAAACTGCAATGCATTAAATGCATGCAGTATATAAGATGATGAACTTACTTCATTTTGAAGTAACTTGCTAACTCTGGACAAGTTCATCCTTCTTATCTTGAGATAGGTTATTATTAGTAATTTCCTTCTCTTTCTTAGTGCAAGAAACTTAGTGTTCCAACTTGTTTAGATTTAGGTTTATCCTTAATCTTGTTTCCGCAACAAGCTGTAAATTGTTAATGATTTATCAATAAACAATTTAGAAAAGTAAAATCTGTGTGTTTGTATTCAACCCCCCCCCCCCTTCTACAAACTTGTATAGCCCTTCGGGACCAACAAGTGGTATCAGAGCGGATTTGTTTAATCTCATAAACAAGATCTAATCTATACTAAGATTTCTCTTCCTTGCTATTTCTGAAAAATGGCTACCAACACAAACACAAATTATATCGACAATGGTTCTCTTGCAAAACCCCCTACATTCTCCAGAGATAATTTTAATCTATGGAAAAATAGGATGACTCTCTTCCTAGAAGGTGTAGACCCTACTATGCCTTATTATCTTGAAAACGGCCCATTTATTCCTGTAAGAATTGATGCCGCAGTACCAGCCGCTGAGAATAGACCTGCTATTCCAGAAAGGCTGGTACCCAAAGAAATTCATACATGGACTGACGAAGATAAGAAGAAAGTCGCTATCGACACCAAAGCCAGATCCATACTGTCCATGGCTCTTCCTGACGAAGTCTACCATTCCGTCATGAACCTGAAATCCTCAAAAGCCATGTGGGACACAATATGTGTTCAGTATGAAGGTACTGTTGAAGTCCAGGACTCTCGAAAGATCAACCTGGTAAGACAATATGAAAGTTTCATTTGTGGTAAGAATGAGACTCTCTCTGAAGTTCACCAACGTTTTAATTGCTTAATAATAGATCTAAAAACTGTTGGTAAGGAATATTCTAACTTTGAAGTGCTGACAAAGTTTCTAGAATGTTTACCTGAAAGCTGGGACAGTTATTCTATGTGTCTCAAGCTGTCAAAGGATCTAAGATCAATGACCCTTGCTACCTTATATGGCACGATGCTGAATCATGAGCAATCAAGCCATCTTAAGAAGAATCTTGTAAAAGATTCCAAAAGCACCCCTGTTGCTTTAATCTCAGAGGAACCCTCTACTCAGCGACCCTCGGTCACTATCACTGAGTTAGAGAGTAACTCTGAAAGGTCATCAGATTCTGACTCTTCAGATGATGATGAATCTTTGGCTCTCCTAACTAAAAAGTTCAGGAGATTCGCCAAAAAGAAAATGTTCAGAAAGAACAAACCTCTTTCTATAACTGATAAGCCAAGATCATCAGCTACTGTTGATAAGGCTACTGCTACTTGTTTTAACTGCGAAAAGATTGGACATTTCGCTAACGAGTGCAGGTCTAAGAAAGTATCGAGAAACTCAGCGTTTCCCAAGAAATCCTTTATTCCCAGGAATAAAGATGACAAATATGCTAAGCTGAAAGAAAAATATGCGAAGCTGAAAAGCTTCAAGAAGAAAGGCAAAGGCCTGATGGTTTACGATTGGGCTGCCTCTGAAGAAGAAGAATCATCATCTGACTCTGAAGATGATGAAGCCAATCTCTGTCTTATGGAAAAGATCGAAGATGAGGAAAAAAGTTTAGACATTCCCTCTACTTCAACCTTTGCAATTCAGGTATCACCTTCCTTCTTTACAAATATTGCAAATATTGATGAAGCTGATAGTCTCCGTAAAATCGATCTCTTGACTAGAAGTTTATATGAAGCCATGAATGGCAAAACTATAGTTGAAAACCAAAACCTTGATCTCGCTGAACAGCTTAAAAACTGTCACCTTCAAATAGAAAAGCTTTCTAAAACTGTAGAAGATTTTAAAGATCAAGTGCATTTAAATCAGCTAGTCAAAATCGAACGAGCAGAAGCTATAGCTGCATTGAAAGCTGAAAAAGCTACTGTTGAAGGATGGTGTAATTCCTCAACAAAGATCACTGAGATAATTAAGTCTCAGATACCCCTGAGTGATAAATGTGGTCTTGGTTACAAATATGAAACTCAAGAACCAACCACTGATCGTTCCATGCTCTTATTTGGAACTTTCGTATCCTCAGTCGCTGACACTTCATCTTCTCAGTGTTCATCCTCTAGACCGCCTATCCCTGAGGAAATTTCTACCTCTTCAAAATGTAAAGAGAAAATGGTTTATCCAAAACCTACCTCTGTCTTTAAAGATAAAGGTAAAGGAATTGCTTTTAACCAAAATCCTCAGAAGGGTACTTTAGTACCAAAGCTGAATGCTTCTAAAGCTTTAGTGATTTATTCCTCTGGATCAAGGAATCAGATCTCTGGATCTACTCAGCGTGGGTCTATTCAGCGATCTACTCCTAAACTCAGAGTGGATGTCCTTGGTAAGAAATCTGAAGAACTAAACGTTCCTCCTATTTCAAAAGCCAAAAGCTTATTTGGTGCTGGTCCTTCTAATTCTAAATCAAAAGCTCAGCATTCAAATAGTCCTAGAACTACTTTTAGTTATAGGAAATGTTATCACTGTGGACTCATTGATCATATTGCTAGTAAGTGCCCCATAGCCACCAAAGCTAAAAAGATAGCTAAGGTGAAGATTGCCCCCAAGGCAAAGAAGACCACTGAGGTTAAGAAATTAACCAAAGTGAAGACTGACAAAGCTGAATCTTCAAATGCTGCGAAGATTGCTGAACCTTCCATTCCAACTACTTCCACTGACAAACGTGTACACATGGTTAAGTGGGTACCCAAGAAAAACTAATCTTCCTTTGTGATGCAGGTTAAGAAGGGTATCTGGTATCTCGATAGCGGATGCTCTAGACACATGACTGGAAAGAAAAGCCTGCTCGCTGAATACAAGGAAGAGAAGGGTCCCTCTGTGACTTTCGGTGGAAATGGAAAAGGACATACCCGAGGGTTTGGTGTACTCTCTAATGGTACAACCACCTTCAGAAGAGTCGCATATGTTGAAGGGTTGAAGCATAATCTATTAAGCATCAGTCAGCTTTGCGACAAGGATAACAAGGTAATCTTTACCAAGGAATCCTGCTTTGTCACTGACAAAAAGGAGAAGATAGCTCTCAGCGGTTATCGTTTGGAAAATGTTTATGTAATAAACATGGACTCAACAACCACTGAGAACTCCTGTTTCTTCTCAAAAGCCTCATCTGATGTCAACTGGCTATCGCATAAGAGGCTCTCTCATCTGAATTTCAAAACACTGAACACTCTTTCTTCAAAAGAGTTAGTCATTGGTCTACCTCAACACTCATACGCCAAAGAGTCTTTATGTTCAGCGTGTGAGAAAAGGAAGCATACCAAAGCAAGCTTCAAGTCAAAGCAAGTCTCCTCAGTGTCATCTCCTCTACAACTACTCCATATGGATTTGTTTGGCCCTGTTAACAAACAATCCATCGCTGGAAAGAAATATACACTGGTCATAGTCGATGAATTCTCTCGTTATACATGGGTTATGTTTCTCCGTTCCAAAAGTGACACCCCTGAAGAACTCATCACCTTTGTTCGAAAGATGGAAACCCTGAACAATTTGACCGTTCGCTCAATAAGGAGTGGTCATGGAACTGAATTCAAAAACAGTTTTCTTGATTCCTTCTTTGAGAGTAAGGGTATTTCTCACAACTTTTCATCAGTGAGAACACCGCAACAAAATGGAGTCGTTGAAAGAAGAAATAGAACAATTATTGAAGTTGCACGTTCAATGCTCAGCGATTCTCACCTGCCTACTCAGTTTTAGGCAGAAGCTGTAAACACCGCTTGTTTTACCCAAAACAGGTCGCTGATAGTCAAAAGATTCAATAAAACAGCCTATGAACTTTTTCATGGGAGAAAGCCTTCAATCATCTTTCTTCACATCTTTGGATGTCAGTGTTTCATACTGAACAACAGAGATGCCCTTGGAAAGTTTGATCCTAAGGCTGATGATGGAATCTTTCTTGGATACTCCTCAGTCTCCAAAGCCTTCAGAGTCTTCAATCTAAGAAGACAAACTGTTGAAGAAACAATTCACGTCACGTTTGACGAATCCCGTTCAGCGAACTCTAAACCGTCCGCTGACACCGAAGAACTGAATCAATGGATGTTTTCTCATCTTGGTGATTCAGAAGATATTCCCACTCCTCGTGCTCATACAGTTGAAGATGATGGTCCTACTATCATTCCAAATATGCAGAATAGTGAAGCTAAAACATCATGGGTCTCAGTTGTTCCTATAAACACTATACCTGCTTCTGAACCAAATGTCTCAGACATTCCATCTACTTCTCAGCAATCAGTGAATATAATGACAATTGCATCCATTCCTCTCTTGGCTGATACTCCAGACGTCGCTGAAGCTTCATCTTCAGCTCCTCCAGTTCAAGTTGAGTCAGCGTCTCACGCCTCGGCTCAGCGATGGACTGTAAATCACCCAATTGATCAAATTCTTGGTGATCCAAACGCTGGTATTCAGACTCGACGAAGTGCAGGTAATATTTGTTTATTTGTTAATTTTATTTCTCTAACTGAACCAAAGAAAGTAGATGATGCCCTCAAAGATCCAAACTGGGTCAGCGCCATGCAAGAAGAGCTGACTGAATTCGAAAGAAACAAAGTTTGGAAACTTATTCGAAGACCAACTGACAAAACGGTGATAGGCACTAAATGGGTCTATCGAAACAAGTTGGACGAACATGGAACTGTTACCCGCAACAAGGCTCGTCTTGTTGCTCAGGGATACAGACAAGAGGAAGGCATAGATTATGACGAAACATTTGCTCTAGTAGCAAGATTAGAATCTATTCGTCTATTCTTAGCATACGCTGTACACAAAGACTTCAAAGTATATCAGATGGATGTTAAGTCAGCGTTTCTAAATGGAAAGCTGAATGAAGAAGTCTATGTGGAACACCCCATAGGATTCTCAGATCCTAAGCATCCAGGTTATGTTTATAAACTGGATAAGGCACTTTATGGCTTAAAGAAAGCTCCACGTGCATGGTATGACACTCTTTCTACTTATCTCCATATTGAACAATTTGAGCGAGGTAAAATCGACAAAACTCTATTTTTCAGGAAAGTAAAAGGTCATATCATTCTTGTTCAGATATATGTTGATGACATTATATTTGGCTCTACTAACCATGATCTTTGTACTCGTTTCGCTGATAGAATGAAAGATGAGTATAAGATGAGCATGATGGGTGAACTAACATATTTCCTTGGTCTTCAGATAAAGCAAAATGAGAAAGGAACTTTCATTAATCAGGGAAAATATGTTAAAGATATGCTGAAGAAATTCGACTTAACTGAAAGTTCAGCTATGAAAAACCCTATGGCACCACCGCTGACACTTGATAAGGACACTAAGGGTGTTCCTGTTAATGTCACACTGTACCGTGGGATGATCGACTCTCTTTTGTATCTTACAGCTAGCCGACCCGATATTATGTATGCAACATGTTTGTGTGCACGATATCAAGCTGAACCTAAGATATCTCATATGAAAGCTGTAAAGCAAATTTTTCGATATCTAAAGGGTACAGCGAATCTAGGTCTTTGGTATCCCAAAGACTCAGGATTCGATCTAATCGCCTATTCAGATATTGATTTTGCAGGTTGCAGAATGTATAGGAAAAGCACCACAGGAAGATGTCAGCTCCTGGGTGGAAAGCTGGTAAGTTGGACAAGTAAAAAGCAAAACTCAGTGTCCACCTCCACAGCTGAAGCTGAGTATGTAGCCGCTGGAAGCTGTTGTTCTTAGGTCTTGTGGATGAGAAATCAACTACTGGACTATGACCTTCAGCTCTCAAATATTCCAATCTATTGCGACAGCACAAGTGCCATCGCTATAGCCAACAATCCAGTGCTACACTCAAAGACAAAACACATCGAAATCAGGTATCACTTTATCAGAGATCATGTGATGAATGGTGATATAGAACTTCACTTTATCCTAACTGATTATCAGTTAGCTGATCTGTTCACCAAACCTCTTGATGAGACAAGGTTCAACTTTCTCATCAGCGAGCTTGGAATGCTGAACTTTGAAGAGTAAAATCTTCAGCGGTTCACATTTGATCAGCGATAGGATAAAATTAACTTGTATAACCCATTCTATCATCTTCTCTCTGAATAAACGTGATTCGCTGATATCAAGGTATGTTTCTCTCTCTGACAATCGCCTGTAAAGGCAAGATTTCAAAATAAATTACATCGCTGAATATCTCTTCCTTTTCAGCGATACTTTGAAATTTCTAAAACCATCACTGATATTTCTATTCAGTGCTTCATGTCTTCCAAAGTATCCCTGAGTTTTCAAAACCTCAGAGACATCCAAGCATATGAAAGGACAGTTGTGACGTCATTACAACGGATAAGCCCTGGCACGTTCTTCTTTCTGACACACGTTTGCACGTTTCGTTTACTCGCCAATCAAATGCAAACACGTGTCCGTGTCATGATGAAAATCTTTTCCCGCTCAAGATTTTCTCTCTCTAATCTCTCTATATAAACTCATTCTGGGTTTATATTTTTCTTTTACGCGAACTTCTTCTCCAAGCTAAGAAAAAGAATTTACTGTTGCATATGTGCTCTCGAATTTTTCAAGAACATTCATCTTCTTCAACGAACCAGGTCAATAATTCTTTTATTTTACCTGTTTCTTCAAACTTGTTAATGATCTTCTCTTTGTTTTCACAAGATCAAACAAAAGAACTTTTTAAAATAAAATCATTTCTTTCATGGTTTTATGAACACAACCTTTCATGGTTGTTCTTCAAGTTTAAAACGTAAATTCTTAAACTCGTTCTTCATACGTTTTTCCAGAATCCCAATCTTTAAAGAAAACTGGAAACAAGATTTTTTTGGGTTTGCATTTCGTTTTTCAAAAACAAGAAAAACCCTAATCTTCATTAAGACATTTTATCTGAATGAAATGAACAAAATTCGAACCATCTTATTGGAAAATCTTTCCACATTAAGATTATTCTTATTTGTTAATTTTTGGTTGAACTGATAATACAGAAAATGGCATCTTCTGACATTTCCAAGAACACCATCGCTGAGAATACTGCTGCTGATAACACTGCTGAGGAAGTGGAAATCCTCAAGGCTCCTCAGGTCAAGTTCTCTCTTGACAAACTGGATTGGACCAAGGTAAATAACCTCTATGCGCTTCTCGAGTTTCCTCCTCGAAAGCAAGTCACACATCTAGATGATGCTGTGAAATTCCTGAAGAACTGTTCCATCTCCATAGCCCTGACCATAACACCTCCTGCACATCAGCTACTGCTATCCCAATTCTGGTACTCTGCCAGACACTCTCAGCTACCTTCAGCCAAAGACCCCTAAAAAACAATTGATTGCATCCTCTGCGACACTGACTATGGCACAATGAAGATTACACCTGCCATCATTCGCAAAGCCCTCAGCCTTCCCATCGCAACCAAAGAAAAACCCTTCGTTCCCCTCCCTGACCACAAGAAAAACTCAAACAGGGAAGCCATCATTGCATTCTTCGATGCAATGGGCTATGTATGGGAAACTGGGAGGGACAAGAAGCCCGAGAAGAAGCTGACCCTCATCAAGAAATCGAAAATGCCCAGCGAGATGAATTTCATCTTCGCTCATTTAATCAGCTGCATGACTGCCAAATCCGGCTCCTCTGACCAAGCCGCTCAGCCTCAGCAAGCAATGGGATACGCATTGCTGAAAGGTCTACATATAGACTGGGCATCGATTATCTATGATGACCTGGTACTCAGAGTGGACTCCGTCGTTGACAGATCTCCATGGGTTCCCTATCCTCGATTCATCAGCGCCGTATTCCAAAAAGGCCTGAAGGACAACTACCCAATAGAGGGTGACCTGAAACTCTCTCAGGTTGGCCCTAAGGTACTCGACTTCAAACCGGTGGAAAACGAGGTACGTCTTTCTACTCTTCTAACTCTTCTAAATCCTACCTCTTCTACTTATGCAGCTTCTTCAGCGGACAAACCCACCGCTGATATCCCAGCTGCAACCTCCATTCCTTCTCTTAAAAGGAAACACTCTGACACCCAACTTGGTTCCAAAAGAACTAAGAAAACCAAGGAGCAACCCCAACAATCTATTGCTAAAGACTCATCAGCTCCTCTTGTTGGGCTGAAGGAAAGTTCAGTGGTACGCTCTGCCACAGCTGAACAAGCCACCCATTCAATCCCAACTTCAGCGTCTCTAAACGCTGAGGTTACAAACTTGGAATCTACCCAACCTCCTTCAGTCTCTCAAAAGACCGAAGAAGCGATTCTCAGTGATTCCAACACTGAACTCCGCACCCAACCACCATTCTTATCCTTCGCTTCTCCCTCTACTCATTTGGACTCTACTCCAGTTATCACTAAAGCACCTGTCATTCCTCCAGAAGCTAAAGAAAATACTCTTCAAGGAGTGATGGGCATAGGACCTGCAAAGATGACCATACGTCCACGCACTTTAGCTGACGACATGGAACTTTTCTCAGGAACCCGAGATTTTGATGAATTCACCAATCCTCCTGCAGGTACACGCCAACCCATATACACTGTAACTGAACCCCAAACTTCTGAGCTTTCCTCTGTTCACAAGTTCTTATATGTTACAGGTCCTAATTTGAGAGACATCAACGCCTCTCTGAAGACAATAGACACAACGCTGACAGGTCTCACTACTACTCTTTCCGACAACTCTTCAGCTGTAACAAACGCTGGAGAGAATCTTACAAAGCTGACAACTGTCGTCGAAAAGAATGCCTCCAAAGCTGATTTGGAGAAGGTTGATAAATCACTCACCGACTTTGCCAAAGTTCTCTCTGATATCTACACATACTACCTCGACATCAAGAAATCAGTTGACACCATGTCCAGCGAAGTCACAACGCTGAAGACATCGGTTGGCAAACTCGAAGGTGATATGTCTGCTGTAAAGACTAATGTCAGTTCAGTAAAAACTGACATGAGTTCTGTGAAGACCGATGTCAATACGATGAAGAATGACATCACTTCTATTCAGACATTGTTGCAGCAGATCCTGACCAACACGACCGCCCCTGCACCTGCCCCTGCCCCTGCTCCTGCACCTCCATCTTTTACTACGGCGGATCGTGCTGAACTCGTGAAGATCAATCCTGGTATTTCTGGCATAGAAAACAGATTATCAGCGATTGAAATCTGTGTGGGAATCCCTGGCCAAGAAGACAGGGATACAACACAAGCTGCTGAATCATCACATTCCTCCCCCACTCATCATGAAAAAGAGGGGGAGAAGAGCGCTGAAGACCTTTCTCATGATGAATCTATCAGGGGAGAGAAGACTGAAGACCTCACCTTTACTGAAGAAGGTGAGAAGACAATTGAAGAAGCAGCAGCCACTGGACCTCAGGGAGATGAACCCCCTGAGGGAACCGAGAAGCTTACCTATGTATCTGAGGGGGAGTAACTCGAAGAAGAAGCTGAAGAAACTGAGTCTGAAGCTGATGATGAAGAAGCCATCGACTTGTCTGATGATGAACCATCCTCTTCTCCGAAGAATGATGATGATGAAGATGACGATGATGATGACTCTTTTATCGTCAAGCCTACTCAGAGAACTATGGCTCTTAAAGGGATTCGAATAAATGAACCTACAGGGGAGCGGACAAAGACAAAGCCATCAGCATCTGAAGCTGACAAGGGCAAAGGAAAAAGTGTCGCTGAAGATGAAAATCTGATGATCTTGCTTAAAAAGCCGGTTTGTCAGGTACACTAATCTTACACTACATCCCTCCTCTATACACTTTATCAGTTCTACACTCCACAAACCTCCATACACTTTATCCCATTCTTTTTATCTCTGTTCTACCCAAGTTCTTACTTGTAAGATCGTTGTGTTTCAGCTAGTCCTCTCCCCTGTTTGAGGATATCGCTGAAGTTCCCACAGCTGCGACTTCAACAATAATCCCAGCTTCCAACGCTGAAGAAATAATCCCAGTCTTGGATTTGATCTCTGAAACTGATGAACCTGAAGAACAGATGCTCTCTCACAAAAACAGACCTTCATTGGCTCCTCAAAAGCTAAGTGAAGAGGAACAAGAAAAGAGAGAGGAAATGATTAAGAGACTCGAAGATCAGCGAATCATTCTGAAGCGTGATCAACTTCCTTCGGTTCCTCCAAAGTTCAGAATTTCCCAAAAGGAATACCAGGAACACCTCAGAGCTGAACGCCTAATCGCTGAAAGAAAGGAAGCTGAAGAAAAAGATAGAGAATACGCCATCCGACTTACTCAGCGATCAGTAAAAGACCCCAAGCTGAAAAGAGCTCTCATTGATGTTCAATGTCAGCTATGGGATGATGCTCAAAAGACCGTTAGAGAAAAGACTAAGGTCTCTGATACGACTTTGGAATGGGCTAAACAAATGCTGACCTATCGATCTAGACCATCCAAAATCATCAAAGTAAACATCAGAGGAAGACTGTACGCAGACGTTCCTGTTGTTGAAGTGGATGTCTACAGAGAAGACAAAACCAAGCAAACCTTCTATGCTGCTACCTTAGAAAAGTTTGGTCTCTCTGAATGGTTAGAAACGAAATTAGCCATTCAGGGATCGCGCTCAAAGTTCAAAAGCCATGTCGAGAAGATCTTAAACAAACAGATCGACCTGGTTTCTTCTGCTGTGGATATTCCTCCCTCAACTCTTCCTCCTCAACAAAGAAAAGTCTCTGCTAAGGAAAAGAAAGTCTCAGACTCAGGTCTTCCTATACGAAATGAAACAGGTATTGGTTTCTCTCGTGCTGAAGTTCTTGGCCGTGATGCTGATCTCTCAGCGCTTGACACCTCCCTACCACCTGGAGAAACTTTCATTCCTGGCACAGTTGTAAGTGATCCCTATGGTATATTCTTTCTAGACTACTATGGAAATCATCACTTTCAACGTATCTCTGAGCTCCACATCGCTCCCATCGAACAACTCGGAGATCTAATATACTGTGTGAAGTCAGACGCGACATTAAAGCTAGACACCTGAAGCCCTTGATTTTTGTAGAAGCTCTGAAGAAAAAGAATCAAGGAGTAGATGTCCTTGACTGGATGATTCCCACATCAAAGACCCTCGATGAACTTCTCATCAAGGAAGAACCTTTTGACGGATAGGATCGCCTTGTAATTCTTTCTATCCTTATCTGTCTACATCTTTTGTACTTGTAATTTTATTCGATGTACTTGTAATTTTTCCACTTCCCTCTGTAATCTTTACAATGTTTAAAGAAAAATTTCAGCGAACGTACTTTACTCCATCAGTACAGAAAAGATCCCAGAAAACAGTAAAAGGGACAAATATTTTATGAGTTCTTTTTATCCTTATGTTTTCATTAAATAGCAATTTTTTCTGTTGCTATGTCATAATCAAATAGGGGGAGATTGTTGATCCAAACCCTCAGTGATTTGATAATGACCCTCTCTTTTATACTTAGTGAAAATTGTAAGTAAACAATATGTATCAGAGTTTCACTATCGCTGATAAGTACTAAGATCTTACAGTACCGCTGATAGGAACTCTCGCTCTTTAGATTAAACATTCAGCGAACACTGTTCACCATAATACTCTCTGTTCAGTACTTATGGTGATCGCTGATAAGTTAGTTGTTTACTTATGATCCCTGAAGACAAGTTTCACGTTAACATAGGTTCTACGCTGAAGTCGAAGATCAAGCTCAAGAGCCAGCGACAAGTCTCCTAATGAACTAATGCGGATCAGCGAAGACTCAGATTTGTCCACTCAACGTGAAGTATCAAGTACAAGACTTTAGCTATCGCTGAACTCTATCGTTCGCTGATAAAGAATGATAGATCGCTGAATCAACGAAAAGCTGATCATGAAGTCCTCCGTACAAAGTACTTTTGTCTAAACCACCCTTGCACGTCTCCGTACGATATGTCAGAAAAAGAACCTCCTTATTGTCTGAATTCGTACAACCACTCTGATACTACACTGTTCAAACATGCGGCTACTAAGGTTGTCAACAAAGGTCAATGACATGCAACCAATCAGTTGCTGCCACGTGTAAAGTATAAACTGCAATGCATTAAATGCATGCAGTATATAAGATGATGAACTTACGTCATTTTGAAGTAACTTGCTAACTCTGGACAAGTTCATCCTTCTTATCTTGAGATAGGTTATTATTAGTAATTTCCTTCTCTTTCTTAGTGCAAGAAACTTAGTGTTCCAACTTGTTTAGATTTAGGTTTATCCTTAATCTTGTTTCCGCAACAAGCTGTAAATTGTTAATGATTTATCAATAAACAATTTAGAAAAGTAAAATCTGTGTGTTTGTATTCAACCCTCCCCCCCCCCCCCCTTCTACAAACTTGTATAGCCCTTCGGGACCAACATTTATATATCTTCAAATTTCTTGAAGATATTGGATGTGTGTAAGAGTGATGTTGTGAGGATTTCTATTGTAAGTAATATGTTGTGTTTGCTTGAATAAACGTTTTGATTATGTTCTTCAACACAAAGTAGCCGCTCTTAAATACCTATCATTATCCATGTAAACCTCTTGAAAACTTTCTATCTATGTATTTTTTATATATTTTGATCCAGTTTTCACGATGCTCATGCCCATTTGTTACCTCAATACACAGGAATATTCTTGCAAGTGCTAGTGCTGACAAACTAGTGAAAATTTGATTACCATGGAGCATCCTACCATTAAGGGCATAATTGGAAAATAGACACTTACTTTTGAAAATGGACACTCGGGACAAATTAAAATAGAAAGCGTGGACACTTATTTTGGCACGGAGGGAGTACATAAATTCATTAATAAGAAAAATGAAATAATCTAACTTCGGTTTAATAGAGAATGATGACAACCCAAATCTAGTAATTTTATGCACAAATTATGTATGATTCGACCCGCTCCTGGCACCATAGCATGTCGGGAATAAGGGGGGACATACTGGACGTAACCACTCCCTTGGTTGGGGGCTGTGCCGCCCCGCCTTTCGATCGATACACAGTTGAGGAGGCCGATCACAAACGCTATAGGTGTGGGAGCGATCCTGGTCGGTCAGGGAAGGCTCATTGTCATTCAAAAACCATATTGACCAACTGTAACTAATTTGTGCTTATATTTTGTGTACCTTCTAGGGACTTGCCTCTCTTTTTTTCCTTATAACTTTGCCCCTACACATCCTCAGGTTCAAGCAGTTACATGGAATCATCATGAGCATGAAGTTCTTCTCAGTGGTCCTTTGATCATTCAGTAGTCATGGTGATGGTCTTATTGGATCTTAACATTTCTCTATGAGTAACACCATGGTTGATTTACATAAATTTTTGCTTTTGCTACAACAATTTCAACCAATAAATTGCTTTGAGTGGCTTCAAGTCATTACAATTTTATTCATATAGTTTTATTTTTACACTACAAAAAGGAAATTTTAGATGGCTATGGATCCGCCCCTGCCCTAAATGATGTTACGTGGAGGCATTCCATACACACACACACACACACACACACACACATATATAGCGTGGATTCAAATGAAAACTCGTTTTCAATTGTGCACATGAGGACAAGTCACAACCATTGATCAAGATTTGGAAAACTAATCAATGGTTAAAACAAAATAAGATTAATTAAAAAGTGATTAGGGACAAAATTGGAAATTTGAATATGCACCTACCTTATTTGACTTTTTCTTTTCTTTTTTAATTAAAAACTTTTACCCCCTTAAATTTTAAAATAAATTATCTTAAAAATTACCAATATTTTAATTAAACAAATTACATAAAAAACGAGAACTTCGTGCTCTTCGATATGACATCCATCTTGATATAGTTTTTTTTTAATTTTAACCGTTTTTACGTGAAATGTCATATATGTGTTATATTCGTTATGAATATGTATGCACGTCTTTGGATGTCCACATTCAGTATGAATAACTGTAACACCCTGAATTTCCATGATCAAAGTTATGTTATATTTTGATATGGAAGGATTCAAAGTGTATTTAACCAAAGTTTAAGTTATTTGTGAATATTGAAACTTTGGGGGGTTAGTTTTGTTATTTGTTGATAGTTTTGGATATTTAAAGGGAGAGGCGGTTGAATTGAGATTGGTATCTCAATTATTGATTCCTGAAGTCGGTTTCCAGAGAAAATCGAGAGAGAAAGAGAAAGAGAAGTCTGGATTTGATTAGGTGTTGTTCGATGGTGTGAAGGATTGTAATTATGAATCGATTGAGCTTGGCAGACTCTGAGTACGAACTCTCAATCAGGTGAGTTCATCTCTTTGCTAAATTTTAAGTGATACCATCTAATTCATGCACTATTTGAGTTTAGAAATTGTATTGGTAAACTTGGTTACTGGATTAGGAAGATATCTCGACTGGGTTTTTAGATTTGTATTGAAAATTTTAGTGCAAATCGAAGTCCCGGTATTGGGATCCGGTTTCGTTTGAGATCCGGTCTCGTTTGGGATCCGGTCTTATTTGAGATCCGATTTCAATTGGTTCCCGGTTTCGGACAGTACCGGATTGGTATATTCCGGAAGTTATATACCCGGAGTGGTATATATTCCGAAAGTTATATACCCGAAGTGGTATATTCCGGAGGTTAAATACCTGGAGTGGTATATTCCGGAAGTTATATACCCGGAGTGGTATATTCCAGAAGTTATATACCCGGAGTGGTATATTCCGGAAGTTATATTCACGGACGGGTATATTCTGGACTTTTTATTCCCGGAGGGGTATATTCCGGAAGTTGTATTCCCAGAGGGGTATATTCCGGAAGCTTAGCAGACTCTGAGTACGAACTCTCAATCAGGTGAGTTCATCTCTTTGCTAAATTTTAAGTGATACCATCTAATTCATGCACTATTTGAGTTTAGAAATTGTATTGGTAAACTTGGTTACTGGATTAGAAAGATATCTCGACTGGGTTGTAGATTTGTATTGAAAATTTAAGTGCAGATCGAAGTCCAGATATTGGAATTCGGTTTCGTTTGAGAACCGGTCTCATTTGGGAACCAGTCTTATTTGAGATCCGGTTTCAATTTGGGTCCCGGTTTCGGACAGTACCGGATTGGTACCGGATCCGGAGTTGTTCCGGATTGGTACCGGAGTGGTATATTCCGGAAGTTATATACCCGGAGTGGTATATTCCGGAAGTTATATATCCGGAGTGGTTTTTTCTGGAATTTATATACCCGGAGTGGTATATTCCGGAAGTTATATACTCGGAGTGGTATATTCCGGAAGTTATATACCCGGAGTGGTATATTCCGGAAGTTATATTCCTGGACGGGTATATTTCGGAAGTTGTATTCCCGGAGGGGTATAATCCGAAAGTTGTATTCTCGGGGGGGATATTCCGGAGGTATAATTTGGTTTTGATACGCACTATGTTAGTAAGTGTAATGGATCCATAGGCACTAGTATTATGTGATGAACGTGGAATAGGTCGGGCTCTTAATGGTAATTCTCGTTGATTTGATAAATGCGGAATAAGTCGGGACTCTAATGGTAATTCCCATTTAGTGTTATTATGTGATGAACGTGGAATAGGCCGGGCTCTTTATGGTAATTCCCGTTGATTTGATAAATGTGGACTAGGTCGGGCTCTAATGGTAATTCCCATTTAGTGTTATTATGTGATGAACGTGGAATAGGTCGGGCTCTTAATGGTAATTCCCGTTGATTTGATAAATGCGAAATAAGTCGGGCTCTAATGGTAATTCCTATTTAGTGTTATGATGTGATGAACGTGGAATAGACCGGGCTCTTGATGGTAATTCCCGTTGATTGAAATGAGGAATAGGTCGGGCGCTTAATGTTAATTCCCATTTCGTATTATGATGTGAAATCGTGGAATAGGCGGGGCGTTAATCGTAATTTCCGATTTATGTGGAAAGGTAAGGGATAGGTCGGGCGCTTAATGGTAATTCCTACTTCCACTTCAACAAATAGGCAGGGCACTTAATTGTAAGTTTTTGGACATGAGCTGTAAACTAGAATCAGTGGCGATTCGTAGTGGCGCTCTCGAATATGATACTATGACATACTTAGTGTTGTCATATTCATGGAATCGGATATGATTCCCGGCATTGAAGGATGTGATGTGTATGGTAAGAAAGTTGGGACCAGGTTAATGTAATCGCTTTGCTACAATGTTGGGTTCAAAGCTTTTAAAGATTTTGATTTGAAATTCGGATGTTCTCACTAGGCGTAAGCCTAATCGTTTCAAATTCAATTTTCTTACCATGTGCTAGCTCGGGATGGGATACAAAGGGATGAGTGTCGAGGAATACCAGAGTTGTGCTTTTGGATTTGTGATGGTAAATTCTGATAAATTTAAGGTTTAAATTTATTGAGAATTTCAGGGTGTTTCAATAACCAAGGTGAACGCTCATTCACTATTCATAATGAATAATACACTATTCAGTATGAATAATAAAGTATTCATAGTGAATAATACAACATTCAGGATGATTAATACACGAATTCATGATTCATGTATTATTAATCTTGAATCGTGTATTATTCACCATGAATGCTGTATTATTCATCCTAAATGATACATTATTCATGATGAACAATAAATGAATGACAGTGAAGGTGTGGGCACATCGCGCGCTCTTTTTGGTTCCCGATTCATAGCCGAAATTTGGTTTTATTCATTATGGATATGTATGCACATCGTCGGGTGTCCACATTCAGTATGAATAACAAAGGTGAACGTTCATTCACTATTCATGATGAATAAAACACGAATTCATGAATCGCGTATTATTCACCTTGAATGTTGTACTATTCATCCTGAATGATACATTCATGATGAATAATACATGAATGACCCGTGAAAGTGTAGACACGTGACGTGCTCTCTTTTGTTCCCCGGTTCACAACCAAAACTCAATGGGTGTTGGGTTACGGTGATGAATAATGTCTTACGACGTTGAAGAAAGTGTTGAAAATTGTGATGTCGAGTTACAGACTCACGATGTCGAGGTGTGGTACACATTTGAACTTACATTAATATTCATAATGAATATAGAACATATATAACACTTAGTAAAACACGGTTAAAACAAAAAGGAAACTATATCGAGATTGATGTCATATCGAAGAGCACGAAATTCTCGTTTTTTGATGTAATTTGTTTGATTAAAATATTAGTAATTTTTAAGATAATTTATTTTCAAATTTAAGGGGGTAAAAAATTTTAATTAAAAAAGAAAATAAAAAGTCAAATGTCGTAGGCGTGAGATTGAAATTATCTTTATTTTTTACCCCTAATCACTTTAATTAATAATTTCAATTAAAAACTCTATTTGATATGAGTCATTGGATCAATAGAGATGGAAGGGACAAGATCCGTCCTTATGTGCACAATTGAAAATGAGTTTTCATTTGAACTTTCATATATATATATATATATGGGGAGGTATCCGTTGCAAACCAGTCAGTTTGTGCAAACTCATATCTACCTTCATGAATCTGCAAATTTTGTATAATTTGGCTTCATGAATCTATATTTTGGCTTCATGAATATAAAATTTGGCTTCATGAATATATAATTTGGCTTCATGAATCTTTTTCCGGTGGAGCCATAAAATACCCTTATGGATATAAAAAAGAAGTTGTGGATATACAAAAATAAGTTACGTGATTGGTGGAGATGAAAAAATATGCTAAAGGCCCTAAAATACCCTTATGGATAAAAAAAGAAGTTACGTGATTGGTGGATATGAGTTTGCACGGTTTGCACAAACTAACTGGTTTGCAATGGATAATTTGCCTATATATATATATATATATATATATAGGGAGAGGTTCAAATGAGAAGTGCAAATATTTTGAGAAATAGAGAAGTGATCTTGGCCATTTATTCGGTCAAGATCGGCGGCTTTGACCGAGAAGCATCGAATAATTCCTCGCGTGGTCTGCACAAGATAGAGGGGTAGTTTCATAAAAAATACACGGGACGAGTTCATATATGAATCTGTGTGATTCATATATGAACATTTGTGTTCATATATGAACCTTTGTAATTCACATATAAACTCTTTTTAACTAATTCATATATGAACCTTTATGATTCATACATGAATCTTTGTAATTCATATATGAATCAGTTAATTTGTTCATATGAGAAGTAGTTAACAAATTTCATATATGAATCACAAAGATTCATATATGAATCAGTTAATTAGTTTCATATATGAAATACAAAGGTTCATATATGAATCACAAGATTCATATATGAATTAGTTATAAAGAGTTCATATGTGAATTACAAAGGTTCATATATGAACGTATAGTTCATATGTGAATCACACAGATTCGTATATGAACTCAGTCCGTGTTTTTTGTAAAAGTTACGAAATTACCTTTCTATTTTTGGAACAGCCGCAACTTTTGACCAATTATAACCGATCTTGACCGAATAAATGGCCAAGATCACTTCTCTATTTCTCAAAATATTTGCACTTCTCATTTGAACCTAAGGCTATATATATATATATATATATATATATATAGAGGCGGGTTCAAACGAGGAGCGCACCAATTTAAGAAAACACGAGGAGCACCGCCCATGTACTGAATCACATGTGATTCACTACACAAACCGCGGGACAAACCGCGCGTGTCCGAATTTTAATCATAGTTGTGAATCACATGTGATCCACTACATGGGCGGAAGCCCCCCGATCAGTTGTGAATCACATGTGATTCGGCAGTAGTGAATCACATGTGATTCAGTACATGGGCGGTGCTCCTCGCGTTTCTCGTAAATTGTTACGTTCCTCGTTTGAACCTTTCTATATATATATATATATATATATATATGTATATATATATATATGTATATATATATATATATATGTATATATATATATGTATGCTGGGTATCAAATACAAACCAACTAGTTTGTACAAACTCGTACAAACCATACATAGCTTCATGATTTTGTAAATTTGGCTTCATGAATGTATATATATATATATATATATATATATATATATATATATATATATATATATATATATATATATATATATTTTGGCTTCATGAATATATAATTTGGCTTCATGAATATATCATTTGGCATTTTTAACTAATTTTTTTTACAAAAATACCCTAAAATACCCTTATTTTTGTAAAAAAAATTAGTTAAAATGTCAAATGATATATTCATGAAGCCAAATTATATATTCATGAAGCCAAAATATATATATATATATATATACATTCATGAAGCCAAATTTACAAAATCATGAAGCTATGTATGGTTTGTACGAGTTTGTACAAACTAGTTGGTTTGTACCCATACCACCCCTATATATATGTATATATATTTATAAATTCTTTTGTGCTAGTTTCTTGATATCGGTCTTGTTACATTGCAGAGGGACAGAAGTGTTCCTTCACATTTAGGGTTTAAGTGGTTCGTTGGTCACGACTCTTAGATTTTCCAGCAAAATGCCTGGATGCGATGGTTTGCAGCACCATTTCGGCGATTTGGAAACACATGAACGACATGATTTACAACAACTCTGCACTCGTTTGTAGTTAGACCATCTCCCATGGGGTCACTAAATGTTACACTAAACACTAAATTTGGTGGAAATGATACTATTAACATCTCTAATAGGGTCTCTATTTTTCAGACTAAATTTAGTGTAATGAATAGTATTACACTAGATTTGGTGTAACACTGTTCATTTACACTATTTTTTAAGTTTGGTGTAAAAAATAGTGTTACCCATGGAGAATAATTACTATTAACACTAAAATTTACACTACTTTTTACACTATTTTTTAAATTTGGTGTAAAATATAGTGTGACCTATTAGAGATGCCCTTAGTGCTACCGTTTTACATTTTTATCTTCCAAAAAATTGAAAGTTTATGATTTATTCATCAGACAATAAGCGCACATAATAAAAATCAAGTGTATGCGGTTTTGCAATATAGCCATGTTTTTGCTAGCAAGTTGGTAAATTACCAAACTACCCTCTCATGTCCCGTATATCTAACCTTGCCGTGAGTTTTGGGGGTGGAATGTATGCAGACTAGAGATTGCAACTTTAATCGTATTTTCTGGTTTCAGGTGAGTCTAGAGAACGGTACGTACCGTCGTTGGTTTTGATATCAGGACGGCGACATCCAACTCAACCTCGGTATACGTCTGAGAGTGATGAAAATGAAACGTATTTTTGGTTTGATTTCTATTTTGTGTGACGTAATTTGGTTTAAATGTTTTGAGATATCAGATTTGCGGTACCAAAATGAAGGTTTTGATATACGTTACACAAAATAAGAGTCGAGGTTGGTTGCATTTTCATGCAATTTGCCCTACATGTTGTCGAGATTAATGGGAAATTAGCGTAATTTATTACAGAAGCGTGATTGTTTCTTTGTTTCAACTGTGTTTTCGTTATCTTTCTTGACGGACTGTCCCTTTTTGCTGGCTCTAAAGAAAATTTGGAGGTATTTTCCAATTCCATCTGTCCATAGTATTGCAATGATTAATCATTTCAACTCGAACAATAGCTTCGACTAATAATTCTCTTTGACAAAATTTTAAGTCAAAGTACCCATTTGCCCCCAGTGATCATTGTATTAATAATGCCATTGATTTTTTTTTGGAAAGGTATCCCAGGCACAGCCCGGACTAATCACTGACAATTTTGAAACTTAAAGATGTCTTATCAATGTTGAGGACGCCTGGGATCGAACCTGGGTAGATGGGATATTCCACCACATCAACCAGTGCGATCAACCACTGCGCTACAACCTGATTGACTTTGGTATACAAGATTCTTCATTTTTTGGAGATGGAGAAGTATTTCAAGTCTATGAAATGCTGTTTTTCCGTTGTATAATGCTGCTTGGATTAATCATTTCATTCGTTTCTCGTTTATCTGCAGTTATGGGACACGTTAACGGATGCTGCATGCCATTTCAAGACGATTTGGGAAATACGCAGCGAAGAATAAGGCCCCCGTATCAACCAGCTGAGTATTGGTTTAATTTTACGTTTGCTATACCGGGGTTTCGATCGATGCCCACGGCTTGTTTGATATTCTTTTCTTTTTTGTTAATTTAATATGATTTTCAGAACCTTGAGATCCAATTTCTTCTCTCATAACATTATTGATAAGCACCTTTAGTTCTCAAGAACAACACAAAACTCGAAGCTAAACCCAACAACGAAACACAACCCCACCACTCGAACGTCTCGTTATAGCAGTTTTGGCCCATACATACCTTCGATCCGCCCACAACCACCACCTCCGCCGACCTTTTGATCTGGTTGTCATAGATTACAGCTCCAAGAACGCCGTATAGCAACGATCCCAATGGAATGTTGGTTATGAGGATGTTATGATTGATTCCCGAACTTTTTGAACCAAAAAGCTCAGAAGTGATTGAAACGGCTGCTGAAAATACGAACCCGGATGAGAATCCGATCAACCCTGTGGCTATACTCAACGCACTCTCGGTGTTGGAGACAGTTAGCAGGAGGAACGCGATGGGCATTGGCACGAGCGAAAGAGCTAGCCATCCGGTCCTAGTTGTTGTGTATCTTTCTGCATTCGGTTATAAGTTAATTAATAAGAATAATTGGTGACCTACAACAAAATAGGGTTTTAAGGATGTCTAGCTGTCGTTGGGTGTTACAACTTTAAGTCATGTACAATGGTGCTTAACAAATTCTGTTGATAAAGTTGGACAATCTAATAAGACATAAGAAATAAATCGTCTTATTAGCCTATTCTATTACAGTTTTGAAAAGTGGTCCTATAAGCTTTTTCTATGGTTACTTTTTAAAAGTGTCAAATGCTTTATTTCTTGTGCCCTTCCTAGATGGTCAACTTCTTTGATATGACTCGTTAAAATCGTCTAACTTTGTAGTAATAACTACTCTATTTGTCTGAAAGTAAGCGTTCACATTTTTATGTTAGTTTGTCCTAAAATAGTGTTCACAAGTACTACTTTTCAATTCTACCCTTAATAGGTGTTTAGAGATATTAAGCCGTAATTAATGAGATTGCAAATAAACCGGGTAGGACCTGTTATTTTCATTCCCACGCCAAAACCGAATTGTCGTGATGCAGAAATCCAACACTTTTTCCACTATTAAGGGTAAACTGTCATTTTGTTTGATTAAAATGTGTAATAATTAGACATTTTTAAAATTGTATACCTTTTTCATCGTGGACATTTATCTTGGGATAGAGGGAGTAACTCTAATGCAGTTGTTGGTCATAAAACTTAAAAGTCCAGTTAAGTACTCTATTACATCAACTTTGTACTTACTTGTATACGTTTGCGACGGGTAAAAGCAGCCAACCAAATCCGGGCCAGCCGAAATAAGACGACCAAAAAACGAGCACGTAGAATAGATTGTAACAAGTGCTTCGGTCTCAGAAGCATACCCACGTGATTGCGATATTTGTCCTAGATTATTATTGTAAACTAGTCCAATTGTACCCCCACAAAAATACGCAACAAAGTAAAGCCAGAAATCGCATCGATTCACCAACATCCTAACCGTATGTTCCTCACCAATCACCATCACTCGATCTTTCTCAATAATTTTATCAAAAACCCGACAACCAAACGACCTTTGATTCAAGATAAAACTCAAACCCTCTTCCGAAAGCTCTTCATAATTCTTGATTTCGACCAAATTGCAACTCGGACCTTCAACATGGCCCACTTCTGAACGCGATTCCTCGTTAAAAAAGAAAATCCGAAATTTCAGCCAAACCAACGGAAGCACTAACAACAACGTTGCCACAGCGAATATATTTTGTGATGGTGTATCTAAAAAGAATAGATATAGGCCCGTAGCGGCTGCTAATAGATACAAAAACCCGAATGTATATGCATCATTATATTTTTTGGCTGTGTTTTCTATGTGAAGGTTTTTTTGTTGGAGGATCGGGATTAGTGCTGCAACCGATGTGATTAACGGGAGAAAGGCGTTTAGTAAAAGGTAAGAAGCGTTTTTAGCGTTGGAACTTATATTATTGGCGATGAGGTTGTATAGAGCTGCGGTTACTCCATTGAAACTAACGCTAAGAGATACGGCAAGCGGCCAGTTTTCCGGGAAGTTTTTTATGCATAAAACGAAGCAGACCGTGTTGAACCAGGTGATACTGCAACCCGATGATAAACATAAAAGAAATGCCTGTTGAGTATGACCGCGTTTAGAAATGTGAGGAGGATGTCGATTAAAGGTTAATATGAATTTAACTGAAGTCTAATAGTAATAAGTTATAAACTTGAATGCAATAAGTTGTTCTTAAAGTTTCTAGCGAATACTTTATATAGTATAGATACACATATCTTTTTAGTCTTTAAATTAGAGTTGCACGTGGACCGTGGACGGGTAGGGTTGGAAAAAATTCTGGTTTGGTAAAAGCCTGGTCAACTTGATGCAAAAAAGCATGGACCGGCCCGAATTGTTTTTGGTTTTGGTTCAAATAAATACGATGTGGCCCGTTTGGTTTGGTCGGGTGGTATTGTCCCTTTTAAAATAGGAAAAAACAAAAAAACTAACCAATTAAAGAAAAGGGAATAAAAATTGAAAATTGGACCTAATGACCTTTATAATCAAAGGGTCATTGGCCCAATGGTACTAGGGTATGGGTAGAGCCTAACCTGCCACGAGGTCAAGGGCTCACACCTCCCCAAAATCCTCACCAAAAATGAAGAGTGTGCGTAAATGCAACACACACACACACACACATATATATATATAACCTTAAATAAAATGAAAAAAATAAGAAAACACCCTGGTAGCCTTTCATTTGGACGGTATGCACAAGTAAATGAAGTTGTTTTTTGGTTTTTATGCACGTGTGCATTATGCACACGTGCATATACACGTGTGCATGTTACAACTTACAAATTACGTGTATCAGTTGTAAGATGAAGAGCTACTAGAATGTTCCTCAGTTTCCCCTGAACCTGACCATATATATATATATATATATATATATATATATAGAGAGAGAGAGAGAGAGAGAGGCGGGTTCAAACGAGGAGCGTAACAATTTAAGAAAACGCGAGGAGCACCGCCTATGTACAAAATCACATGTGATTCACAATACAAACCGCGCGCTTTGCATTTTTTAATCACATATGATTTTGTTGTGAATCACATGTGATTTTGTACATGGGCGGTGCTCCTCGCGTTTCTCGTAAATTGTTACGCTCCTCGTTTGAACCTTTCTCTCTCTCTCTCTCTCTCTATATATATATATATATATATATATATATATATATATATGTTATACTTCAAAAACAGACCTGACCAAGCTTTATATAGTCTGGAAAAGTCGGTATTTATCCGGTAAATCTAGACCGAAAAAGCACCGATTCCCTATCGATGACATCATGGTCCGATGTGATCTAGTGGACCCGGTTCAAATGCCCATCTCTCTACTTAAACCCATCATTACTAGGTTTAGATACCATCTTAGATACTAGTTGGGCCAAGCGTAGACTATGGCCTTTTTATGGTCCGAAAGAAGTCCGGTTGGCCTGGTCCTTAAAAAAATGGAAAATATAGAATTTCATAAATATTTGAAAAAAAACCGGATCGGGCTTCATCCGGTTGGAAAAGGCCGGTCTAGGCTTTATTATGTCCGAAAAAGCACCAGTGATCCGACCTGATCCAAATTGATGATGTCATAGTCTAGTCTTTATCCGATCTGTTTGGCTCAGTTCAAATGTCCATCTCTATTAGGTTATAATTCCATCTATCCCAAAACAAGTATCTATCTTACTATTTTTGTTTGTCCCAAAATAAATGTCCACTTTCAAAAGTAAAATTTTACTTTTCCATTCTACCCTTAATTATGTGATGGAGAAAATTTATCTCTCTATAATTAAGACTGTATGCTTTTTTCTATGTGGACATTTATTTTGGGACTGAGGGAGTATTAGATACTAGAATGTCAAAGGTTTAAATCTCACGAAAGATGAGCCAGGTGTGTAAGTTAGTTTGTCGTAATTAAATATTATACATTTGATTTAATAGTGGAACTCTTGGTCCATAATATCTTCAAAGTGTATCTTAAACCGATACCCTATCTTTGAGTAAGATATATTGTATACGTTTGGTTTGGTTTTCAGTAGCATAGAGTCTATGATTTCTTTAGTCTTTATATAAGGTTTTATGATTCAGAAAATGAAATGTGGATGGGTTTAGGTGAGGCTCTTGAAACATAGGGACAAAAATGGCATCATATCTCCATTCAACTACCACCCACCAAACATACCAAACATACCAAACAATCAAACAAGTTTGCTTGCTTTGCCACACAAGTTATATCACCCAAACTCATTAATATTATAACTACTTCAATCTACACCCAACAATTAACTACTAATTAAACTGCATTTTGACTTGCTTTAGCAATGGCTCTAAGTAATGAACAACAAATTACATTTACACCAAATAAAGAAATTAGATAATCAAAGTTATTTCCTTCGTCTCAAAATAAGTATTCAAAATTTTATTTTAGTTTGTCCTAAAGTAAATGTCAAAATCTACACTTAATTATGAATACAGTTCGTACTACAAGGGTCTCTCTCACTCCGCTCACCTCCCCTCTGTATAAGCGAGATAGAAAAAGATTGGATTTTCTTTCACTTTTCTAAATCGCTTATATTGTGGGTTCCTCCCTCTATTATTCAAGGTAAGTGTCAGTTCACCAATTAAAAAGTGTAATAATTACAAAAAATAAATAAATAAAACATGGTTTTAAGGGAGAATATTGAAGCAACAAGAAGGGCTACTCTTTGTAAGGGCTACTCCTTACCTGCTAAGAGCATCTCCAATCGTACTCCAAACTCCAAATTTGGTGTTGATGGATGCTCCAATCGCACGCCAAACTCCAAATTTTTTTGCCGTTTTATGATTTCACACTCCAAATATGGAGTGTGAATTTGACACTCGAATATGGTGGATCCCACCACTTTCCATTAAAAGTATTATTATTATTTAATTAATAAATATTATAACTTATATATATTAATAGCAAATAGTAAATGAAATAATGTTATTTTAATGTGGGGTCCATAAATTTGGTGTTTTTTTTAAGTATGGTTGGAGTTGAGGGTTTTTTTTTGTGTTGGGCCCACCATAATTGGTGTTTTTGGTGTTTTTTTTGGAGTACGATTGGAGATGCCCTAAGCTGCATATAAAGGGATTTTCCTAAGCTACATATAAAGGGGTTTTCCTGCTGCTTAACACAAACTAGAAAACAACATAAAACTCTAAGTTTAGAGAATTCTTTAAATTTGATATCAAAGATAAAAATGATTATTTATTTATTTATTTATTATATTATTAAAATATTTTATAATTTTATGTTTAAAAAAATACTTTATAAAAAATGCTCTCCACATCAATAATCCCTCATATATCCATTATTTCCCACAATCTTCCCAACTCCAATTTTCAATTTCAGAGCAATAAAAACGCAAAACGAAACCCTAAATTCAAATTGGGGAAGAACAAGCTTAATCAACGAGATCGAATTACTAACCATGAGATACGGGAATGAAACGAGTCTCTGAATCAGAAGCCATTGAAAACCATAACCAAACAAACCAAGGAAAGCCGCCATGAAAAGCACAATCCATGTCGGAAAATACAATAACAAAACACCACAACACCATCCCAACAACTTTCCGAAATCCGACGCCATTGATAAGTAACTGAGCTGCAACTGACTGATTTCCAGTACAGATTTCAATTCCGTTGAATAAGAAGGGAAGTCGAAATTCGTACCTGTAAATGCCTGTATCCATATCGTCGCCATTAATATCATCCATTTACTCCATTCTAGAGGTATCATCGTCTTCTGATTTTCCGGCACCGTCTCCGGGAACAAAATGCACCTAGAAAATAAAGGACAATCAATGTCTTGTCTACAACGGATTTATATAAAAGCTTTTGGTCACTATTGGTCCTCCATCAATTTTAAAATAACAATTCACTCCTTACAACCCTATAGAGTTTATTATTACGTCATTGATAGGTAAAATAGATAAAAGAGTAAATTACATTTTTGGTGTTTGAGGTCGACACCCATTATCAAGTTTGGTCCTATTTTAAACTAATTATAATTTTGGCTATTGTGGTTGTCATTTTATTTCATTTTTGATCCCTCTGACCAACTTTAATAAAAAAATTTAGATAAATTAATGGTATTTTGGTCCATTCATCTTTTCTTTGTCTTTTTTATTTTTTGTTTTATTAGATTATACAGTAAATTACACTTATAGTCCCTTTGGTTTGTCTTTTTTTCTTTTTTTTTCTTTCCTACCTTTTTTTTTATTTTTTTATTTTTCATTTTTCAATTTATACTTTTATTTATATTAAATAATAATAATTGTAACTAATAATACATTAAAAGCATGTATTATATTTTGTAAATTACACCATTAAAAAAATTTATCGATACGTTTAAAATAAGTCATGTATTAAGTATTTTTTTTTATACTTTTATGCATTAAATTTGATATATCTCTACAAATCCGTCTATACTAATCCCAAAAAAAAAACCTTTTCTATTTTAAGTGGTATTTAAGAAACTTATCATTTTTTGTTACTTATGTAAGAAAAAACCAAAATTTATCTGTCTATTAATTAAAAAAATGTATCGATGTATCGTTATGAGAAAATGTAGTTAATTGAATGGGGATGAAATGGAAAAAATCTATAATATAATTTTTTTTTTTCAAATTATAAACCTAAATTTATTATAACGAAATGGTTATTTATTTATCGTTTTGAGATAATTTAGTTAATTAAATGTGGATGAAATAGAAAAAAACTCTAAAATAGATTTTTTTTGGATTAGTATAGACGGATTTTTAGATATATATCAAATATATTGCATAAAAGTATAAAAAATATTTAATACATAACTTATTTAAAACGTATCGATAAGATTTTTCTAAAGGTGTAATTTATAAAATATAATACGTACTTTTAATGTATTGTTAGTTACAATTATCATTAATTAATATAAAAAAGAATATAAAGTGAAAAATAAAAAAAGGTAGGAAAGAAAAAAGAAGAAGAAAAAGACAAACCATAGAGACTATAAGTGTAATTTACTATATAATCTAATAAAACGAGTAAACTCTACTTTTGGTCCTTAAGGTATATTGATTTCTTTGAAATACGGATCTATGGTTTCATAATTAGACTTTTCGTCCTCATGGTTCTGATTTTGCTCTGAAACAAGGACCTTGTCACTAACTCCGTTAAAAAATTCAGTTAGAGGCAGGGGTATTTTCGTCCAACCATGTTTTTGTCTCTTTTTTGTAATTTTCTTTTGCTTTTCCTTATCTTTGTTAAAATCACAAAAGTATAGGTACCAAGTATGTAATTATATATATATATATATATATATATATATATATATATGCCTTCTCTCTCTCTCTCTCTCCAAACCCACAACAACAATGAAAAAACACCCTTAAACCTACAAGCATACAGCTAAAGCCCAAAAAAACATAATAATCTAGACCACCTTCTTTTTTCCTCCTACACTGCATGTATTGGACTATGGCTTGAACCCATTGTCGTAGACCCTTGATTGGGATTATTAGCATGAAATGTAGACTGCCAACAACCTAAACTCCTCCGGTCACCATCTTCGGTGGCCTGATTTGTATGTAAATGGAGATGGGGTTGGTCAGTCTCCAACTTTTTTTTTGAATTAATGAAGTTTTTTGGATAATTTGGGGGTGAAATTTCAGTATAATTTTGAAGGGAGATATGATTTGGTTTTTTCAGTATAAAACAGTAACGAAGGTGGTGGGTCACGATGGCAGCCTTTCAATGTTCATTGAAATGTTCACCGAAGAAGATGACTGGAGGAGATGACCGGAGGGCCACCGGAGAAGATGACCGGTGAAACTGAAAACTCACAACTTCCCCAGACATGTGTAAATTTCTACTCGTTTTTCTTGCTTCCGATTCAATTTTAGCGCCTTTTCGGTTGTGGGGGTGTGGTGCCGGCAAATCACAGGGTGGGTGTCGTCCCCTCTGTGTGATGTGTGTGTATACATATATATATATATATATAATATAGTTAAATACATAACAGGTCCTTATAGTTTAATGGTTTTTGTAAAAGTAAGGAAAAACAAAACAAATTACAAAATGAGAGACAAAATGGTGAAAGGACGAAAATACCCCTGACTCTAACGAAGGTTTTTAACGGGGGTTAGTGGCCAGGTCCTTGTTTCAAAGCAAAATCAAAACCCTGAGGACGAAAAGTCTAATTATGAAACCATAGGTCCCAGTTTCAAAGAAATCGGTATACCTTAAGGACAAAAAATAGAGTTTACTCCTAATAAAACAAAAAATGAAAAAGATAAAGAAAAGATGAATGGACCAAAATACCTTTAATTTAACTAAGTTTTTTAATTAAAGTTGGTCAGAGGGACCAAAAATGAAATAAAATGGCAACCACAATGACCAAAATTGTAATTAGTTTGAAAGATGAACCAAACTTGATAATGGGTGTCAACTACAAGGACCAAAAATGTAATTTACTCTAGATAAAAATGTTATTATTTTTTATATTTTCCAATTCCTTTTTTTTCAGTTAAAAACTCTAGCGAAAGCAATGATAGTTTATAGTTTAAGATTATATTAGTTAGAGCATCTCCAACAGCTTCCCCATTTTGGAGAAAATGGGGAATATGGGGATTTTGGGTCTAAAATATGCTCCAACAGCTTCCTCAAACCCATCCCCAAAATGGAGAAAGTATGAGAATCCCCAAAATTTTCTCCAAATATGGAGATTACCCCAAAAATCATTATCAAGTGTGAGGACCAATAGGAAACATTGAAAATAAATATGTAGAGAGAGAAATAATATTTTAATAGATAAATGAAATATTTTAATATTTTAATTAATGTTGGATTCTGCAAAATGGGGAAGCTGTTGGAGATGAATGTATATTTTTTTGAGGATTTTGGCTTTTGGTTCCCCATTTTAAAGAAATTATGGGGAAGCTGTTGGAGATGCTCTTATATCATTTATAGTAAAAACAGTAATAATTTCTATTAGCATTTTTAACGGATTCTTTAAAAGTTTTTTAAAATAGGGAATTAGAATCTAGAATGTTTGAAAGAATTTGTATTCAGCTCTAACAAATTTTCATTTTGAAGATTACATCATTATTTATGTTATTAAAATATCACATATATCTAATAAAATATTATTTCTTTCAACTAAACATTGCATTTCAAGATTTACTATTGGTGGAATATAATAAAATATCATTTATATCTCATGGTAATCATTTTTGAAGAGTTTTTCAAATTTGGAGAAACTTACACATTCTCTCTTGTTTTCTTCATTTTGGAGATAGTTTTGGAGACTTTGTCATAGAAAAAAATGCACAAAAAAATCCCAGTTTAGATTAGGTCAAACATTTCGATATTTCAATGGCAGAGTTAATCGATAGAGGAGGGGGTAATCATCGAGTTAGAGGTACTAAATTTCGTTTAAGTTTCATTGTTTCTTTCACTAGGGTTCATAATTAATTTGTCATCGGTTCATTATTGCATTAGTTCGAAGACCAAGGGAGGATAAGGATGAAGACTTCGTTTTCCAACTTCAAAAACACAACCGACGACCTAGTTTTAATAGACGTTGATCTCGTCAGGCCTGTTGAAATCAAACCCCGTGTAAGAGAAAGAGATTCAGATTATCACAAATCCTAGGAAGGTTCTGACAGGTTCGTTCCTAAGTGATGTATATTTCATCAAACGGTAGGGTTGAGTTACATTTTGGTTGTCAAGGAAGAATTTCATGTCTATGTGGTTTATGTGGGTTATGTGCAAAAAAGTTGTTCGTTGAAATGTGAATCAAACCTATATACACAAGAGCATTTACATTGGTGTATGAAAAAAAGGAGTTTGTATTTAGAAATCAACTGAAAGATATACACAATGAAGTAAGGTTTTCAGAAATTTGAAGAAGGTTGGTGTGCAAAAAGTATAAACAAATAATATTGAAATCTAAGAAAATGTTATTTACTTACAAAATGAAACCTCACTACATCACTCTCAATAACACTCAAATACCTTCAAGAGATTTGAAGGTAATAGTAGAAAACCCTAATAATCTAAGTAGAGAGAAAGAGAATCGGTGGTGTCACCGTGAATGGAGAAAAATGAGAAAATCTCCCAAAACCCTAAGACACATATTCTATTTATATAAACTACAAATTGCAACCAGGTCCTTGCAAATAGATCCCTTCAACCCAACTATTTACTCCGCTACCCTTATCCATCCAATCCATTGCAGCGCCATCCTCTTCTTTTGTTTATTGTCATAAATAATCCTCATACAACATGAAAACATAATAACTTAAGTTAGGGACCAGAAATGTCAAGATTGGTAAACTTAATATTTACCAAATATTTTCAACACCCTCCCTCAATCTTGACATTGAAAGAGATCTAACAAGTTTAACTTGGAACATAAATAATTATGTTGATTTACACCAAGAGATTTAGTAAATATATCTGTTGGGTTTTCTAAAGATGGAACCTTAACAGTTTTTAACATACCAGCCACTTTGTTTCTCACTTGATGCCAATTTCTATATGTTTGGTTCTTTCGTGAAATACTGGATTGTTAGCAATCTGTATCGCGGATTTATTATCACAATTCAAGTTAACAGGAAGAATATTTTCCAGTTTTAAATCTGCGAGAATGCTAAGAACCCATATTATCTCACACAAGGCAGAAGCCATAGCCCTATATTCAGACTCGGCGGATGAGCGAGAAACAGTTGACTATTTCTTACTTTTCCACGAGACCAAACAATTTACTAAGTACAAACAGTAACCAGTGACAGAACGTCGAGTGGATAAACACTTACCCCAATCGGCATCAACAAAAGCACTAAGTTTGAAATAAGAAGAAGAAGTAAAATTAACTCCTTTACCTGGAGAAGCCTTTAAATACCTCAAAACACGAAGAGCCAATTTAAGATGAGATTGACGAGGAGAGTGCATAAATTGACTCAAACAATGAACTGCAAACGCAATATCAGGACGAGTAGCTAAAAGGTAAATCAATCTTCCTATTAACTTTTGATATTCAGTAAAATTAGTTAAAGGAGGATCTTTTGAATCTGAACCATGATAATCAGTTACAATAAGGTTCATGTCCATTGGTGTACTAATGGGCTTACATCCTAAGTATCCAAAATCATTAAGTAAGTCAAGACAATATTTGCGTTGTGACATACAAATACCTTTATCAGTTCTCAAGATTTCTATACCTAAGAAAAACTTTAGTTCACCAAGATCTTTGATTTTAAAACTAGATTGTAAGTGACACTTTACTTTATTAATTTCTGACTCAGAATTACTAGTTAACACTATATCATCCACATATACAAGAAGAAAAAGAAACACAGTATCAACAACTTTAGTAAACAGAGAATAGTCACTTGTGCTTTGACAAAAACCAGGACTTTGTAAACATGAACACAACTTAGCATACCATTGCCTAGGGGTTTGTTTTAAACCATATAATGATTTAGTGACTTTACATACACGTTTGTCATTAGCTGAAAAATATCCAGGAGGTAAACTCATGTAAACCTCTTCATCAAGGTCACCATAAAGGAATGCGTTATTTACATCTAGTTGACATAATGGACAGTTATGTTGGACAGCTAAAGCAATCACACATCTCACAGTAACCATTTTTACAACGGGAGAAAAAGTTTCCTCATAATCCAAACCCTCACGTTGAGAATACCCTTTAGCAACAAGTCTTGTCTTGTATCGTTCAATTTCTCCAGTTGATTTATATTTTACTTTATATATCCACCGACAACCAATGGGTTTTCTTCCATTTGGAAGTTCAGTTAAAACCCAAGTATTGTTCCGATACAAGGCTTCCATTTCATCGTTCATTGCAGAAACCCAGTTTTGATCTTTGCACGCATCAAAAAAATTGTTGGGTTCTACAAATTTATTTAATGTTGTGACAAAACAAAAATTATCAGAACTCAAATAAGAATAGTTCACAACCTTTTCCAAACCATATTTAACTTTACCCTCGACAATATAATCAGTGAATTTTCGGGGTAAGTTATAAACACGCCCATATTTTCTTACAGAAGTGATAGGGCCAAAATCATTAACCTCAGGAGGGAAACTCAAATGAACATCATTTGAAGCATCACACTGATCATTGGCAGTCACATGGGTACTACCAGGATCTTCGGATCCGACAGCTCCTCTTTGGAAATCTGTTCCACTTGTATCAGCAGATTCATTTGAACTGACGGCTCTAGATGGACTACCATAATGACCACGGTTGCTGTCATGTTCAAGATTAGAATTAAGATTTTCATTATGTGAGTTCTCCCTTGAAACATCGTAGGGTTGATTAGAAGTGGAATCATTAGTCTGATTATCAATAATGTCAAAGAAATTTAAAGAGTTAATATTGCTAGAATCATGACTCTGTTTGTTTGCTCTCATTTTAAAAGGAAAGATCGTTTCGTAAAATTTTACATCTCTAGAAATAATAATTTGTTTAGTATCTAAACTATAAAATCTATATCCTTTCTTAGAGTTGGAATATCCAAGAAAAACATATTTTTCAGAACGAGATGCAAACTTATCAGTATTATTTGGCACAACAGCAAAACAAAGGCAACCAAAATTTCTTAAATGAGAAAGAACAGGAGCAAAACCAAAAACCAGTTCATAGGGACATTTTCCATTAAGAACAGAAGAAGGAGTTCTATTTATAAGGTATGTAGCAGTTAAAATACATTCATTCCACATGTTCAATTGAATATCTCCCTGGAACATCAAGGCTCTATCAACATTTAAAAGATGTCTATGTTTTCTTTCCACAACCCCATTTTGTTGAAGTGTGTAAACACTGGTTGTTTGATGTATTATTCCTTTAGACTTAAAAAACTCACCTAATTTATTGTTAACAAATTCAGTACCATTGTCACTTCTAAAAAATTTCACATGTTTGCCAAATTGGGTGTGCAACAAACTGTGAAAACCAACAATATTATCAAACACCTCATCTTTATTTTTTAACAAATATAACCAAACAGACCTAGTGAAATCATCTACAATGGTCAAAAAATATCTATAGCCTTCTCTACTAGTTACACGATAAGGCCCCCATAAATCTAGATGGACAAGGTCTCCTAAACTAGTAGTAGAGTGATCACTCAGATTGAATTTTTCTCTAGTTTGTTTGGCCATATGACAAATATCACAAGGTAAAGTAACAGGTTCACGTTCAAGCTTTAATTGGTCTTTCAAACAGGCAATTGCCTGATCAGTTGGATGTCCTAACCTACTATGCCAAAGTTGGCGAGACACATAGCAGAAAATAGAGTTATTTGATTTGTTATCAGAGACATTAGTAGGAATCTCACCCTTAGAAGTCTGATCAAGGAAATACAGACCACCAGATTCACTACCAGTCCCCACAATTCTCTTTGGAAGAGAATCCTGAAGAAGATAACATTTACATTCATCAAACAATGCAAAATTTTTACTATCCCTAGCAATTTTATGAACAGAAAGCAAATTAACGTGAAAATCATGTATAAGAAGAACATCCTTCAACACAACATTATTATTCAACCTGTAATTTCCAATTTTATCAATTTTAGATTCATCTCCATTCGGTTGAGTGACTCTCAAGTTTAAATCAGATATATCAATTACATTTTCAAGATGAGATATAGATGAAGTCATGTGTTGGTTAGCACCAGAGTCAATAATCCAGGTAGATTGAGAAGTTTTATTAGAAAATTTTGCCATGTTGGAATAAAGACTACCTGCCATATTAACTGATATGCCTTCAGATTGCTTCTGATCAAGGAGAGGTAAAAGTTTGTTGATTTGTTCTTCTGAAAGAGCGTTAGTGGCACCATTAGAAGCTCCTTCAGTAGTGCAAGCATTGCCTGAAGGAGTCTTAAAAGATTGATTTGTTTTATTTTTAGTAAATTGAAAATCCTTTGGAAACCCTATAAGTTTGAAACACCTTTCTATGGTGTGACCGGTCACGCCACAGTATTTGCAAAGGAGAGTAGGTTTTCCAGATCTTTTCTTGTTTTCAACAGGTTTACTAAAAAAAGCAACGCTTTGAGTTTTTGATTCAGAAGTGGTCCGAGTCACACCACGATGTGACTCTTCCCGAGAAACAAGAGAAAAAGCAGTTTTGACAGTAGGAAGAGGTTCAGTGGTCAAAATATTACTTCTGATATGCATGTAAACATCATCTAATCCCATTAAAAATTGCATAAGCTTAAGTAATTTATTGTGTTTAGAAAACTCATGGGAAGCGTTGCAAGAACATGAAGGAAGTTTAACAAGGGCATCAAATTGTTTCCACAAGTCATTCAACTTATGATAATAATCAGACACAGAACTTACATTTTGACTGAAGGAGTTTATTTTTTGATGCAGATTAGGTAACAGAACCATTTATCTTATCATACATTTCTTTCAATTCTTGCAACACTTCTGAAGCAATTTTGGAAAAAACTTGACTAACAAAGAGATCCTCAGAAATGGATCCAAGGATCCAAGATAAAACAACAGCGTTGCATCTGTCCCATTGTCTACCTAAAACATCATTATTTGTTGACCGAATGACAATTCCATCAACAAAACCAAGTTGGTTTTTAGTTTCAAGAGCAAGAATCATAGCACAAGACCGGACCTTGTAATTTTCGGTGTCAGTCAATTTCATATTAAGGATGGACACACCAGAGGTGTCACCAGGGTGCAGGTAAAGAGGATCACCAAAATCCAGCTTTGCAATCAGAGATTGCATTTCTGGTTCCTTGGGAACTTCCTCACCAAGCATGATAACCAACTAAAGAAAGCACACACGGGAAACGCCTGAGTGACAAAGCGACAGGATTCCTTGCCACTCTATGGTGGTAGGTCAAGTCAGTCACTTAGCCCCCCTCAAAAGAAGAAGAGAGGAAGAGAAACACATAGAAAGTAAGAAGACTTACAGTGAGTTTACCAGGGGAGTGCAGCGGAAGAGAGGACCTCAGTAATATACCAAGGCCTAAACAAAGTATATGTAATACAAAAAAAAAACAGGAACCAAACCTGAACATATATAACAACTAGAAGAAACTGAACAAACACTTAGAGTAACACCTTTACACCAGGTTAGAGTGTTACAGTGCCAGAAAAAACGCAGGCACTTTCTACAAGGATTCTGCAGTAGAGAATGGAGTGTATTGTAGAGCGGATCTTGTAGATCTGTTCCAAAGGTACACTCAAGTCTATAATCCAGAAACCAAAGAAACAAAAGAGAGAGAGAGAGAGTGCAGGTTCAGAAAACAGGCAAGGAAAAAAACGAAACAAATCTGTTACATGCAACCAGATCAACAGAAACAGGTCACACACAAAGAAAACATATCCTAAATCAAAATAAAGTGAGTAATCAGATCTAAAGCGTTAAGCACACGGAAACAATGGCGATGCATGAGATCTTTGAAAAAACAATTTAAGCAAAATAACCAGATCTAACTAGCTAAACAAGCAAGAAACTGAATCAAGCCAGATCTAAACAAATCTAAACAAATCTAAACCGTAGTAAACCAAAACATGCAGTAAGGTTTGACATACCAAATCATAGGAACAAACCAAATTTAAGCAGACTACTACAAGTAATAAGATCTAGAAGAAGAAGCAACAAGATCTAAAGAGATCGAATCACATAAACAGATCAGATCTAAACTGAAACAGAAAAATACATGCAACACGGTTTAACATACCAAATCATATGAACAAACCACACCAAAATAGATTACTACATGCAATAGATCTAAAAAACAAACAACACGATCTAAGAAGATCGAAACACACCAATCTATGAGAAGAAATGAAGAACCTGGACAAGAACTAAAGAGTTTGAATCTCAGGTGAATGATGAGATGGACCAGGTCTAGAGATACAGGATCCACACATCCATGAAACCAACGAGATCGATGAAAAACGTATAGAAAGACGAGTTCAAAGAAAACTCCGATTAAACGAAGAGAAGGAAAACAACTACAAATTTGGTGAAAAACTGAACTCAGAGGACAAAGGTTATGAAACCTAGATCCATATGAGCAGTGTATATAACCGAAAATTAACAATCTGAAGCAACACTAGACATAGATCGAGAAAAGAGCAACTGAAACGGCGCACTCATAGATTCGTGGTTACAGAACCAAGATCCTGATGAGTAGTGCGTAGAGAAAAATGCAAAACACCTCAGAGATGAGTGAGAGAGTCATACCAGATCTGAACAACGAACACGAACACGTCGGCGGCGATCTTACCGTAGTGCTCTGATACTATGTGCAAAAAGTATAAACGAATAATATTGAAATCTAAGAAAATGTTATTTACTTACAAAATGAAACCTCACTACATCACTCTCAATAATACTCAAATACCTTCAAGAGATTTGAAGGTAATAATAGAAAACCCTAATAATCTAAGTAGAGAGAAAGAGAATCGGTGGTGTCACCGTGAATGGAGAAAAATGAGAAAATCTCCCAAAACCCTAAGACACATATTCTATTTATATAAACTACAAATTGCAACCAGGTCCTTGCAAATAGATCCCTTCAGCCCAGCTATTTGCTCCGCTACCCTTATCCATCCAATCCATTGCAGCGCCATCCTCTTCTTTTGTTTATTGTCATAAATGATCCTCATACGACATGAAAACATAATAACTTAAGTTAGGGACCAAAAATGTCAAGATTGGTAAACTTAATATTTACCAAATATTTTCAACAGTTGGACAAAATGCATTTTTTTAGAGCATCTTAGTGTAGTATTGAATTTATGGTATGGTAAGATGGGTTTTAATGGATTTATTGAATATAATTAGGTGGTATAGTCTACTTGAACATGAGTTGCATTAAGTGTGTTATATGTTTCATTAAAGCACTTTGACAATGAATGTGAGTTGCACTGGGGGTGTTAAATTGTTCATGGTAGTACAGTGTCAATGAATGTGGGACATCAAATTTCATTTCCTATTTACTGGTAATGGTTCATGAGTATGCTTTCAAAGGGTATTGATGAGTTTAGTTTTATTTAGCAAAGAAAAATTTGATAATGATGATGTTTCTATTGTTTCAATCCAATTCAATTGTATGATAAGATGTTGAGCTTGTCAAGTGAGGCATTGCAATATATATAACAATGTGTAGTCTGAATTTACTGTATAGTATGGAGACTAGGTTGAACAGTAAGAACATAGGATATGTAATGAATATGAGATGCATAGGATATGTAATGAATATGAGATGCATTTGGGTATATTATATGGGTCAACAAAAACATTGATTCATGAATATGATTTCATTAAAGATATTGATTCATGAATATGTTATATGGTTCATAAAAGATATTGATTAATGAATATAAGTTCATTAACATTACTTCATCAATATTTTATTGATTATGAATATGTTATATGTTTCATGCAATACTAGACTCCACTTAGACGTGATCGACGCCTGGGGTACATTGTTGAATTATGAAGAGCGATACCAAAGTAGAGACTCGTTAAGTCGCTACTTTTTCGAGCTTGAAATAATGGTAAGGGTTTTTTAAATGAAGGTTACATAAGAAATACATTTTTATTACTTCACATACTTTAATTACAGGGTGACATGAAACTACGCTCAAATGATTACAACATGAAAACACAATATAATGTTTTCAAAAAGAGTTTATTGTCATTTACCAACAACAACTGGGACATAATTAAGATGCATGGTATCGATATGGTAATAACATCCTCACAAATTTAATTTAAAAACACAAATTGACATTGTTAGTAATAACAAGGCATGTATTAACATCAAGCGTTCTTCCCAATGGTCGATGCACAACATTTTACTTGGTTGTGTTCAACTTGAAAAACCCGCCAGTTGTGGTCATAGACAACCATCATGGGCGTGTTGCTGAGTTAAAAGATATCATACAAATGTACAATGGCTTACAGACACCGGTAAGAACTTGTACATACAGCGTATTTTAGTAATATACGTAAGGTGCGTTATTTGTACTACTAAACGTTGTCTATTTCCAAAAGTAATTGTCTACTTTCTCATTCTACCTTTAATTATGAGATGGATAACTTTATCTCTCTAAAATTAAAGGTAAAATTGTCCTTTTGTTAATTAAAAAAATGTAATAATTACATATTCCTAAAAATGTGTGCATTTTTCATTGTTGACATTTGTTTTGTGACGGAGAAAGTATTTGTAGGTTGAAGTTGAGAGACCTAGGTTGAAGAGTTGAAACATCCGGGTGAGGAAATGGCATAGGCAAGTAAGAATGATACAGAGCAACTAGCGGACCTTTTCAAAGAACGAATGGAACAAGCCAAGAGCCGCAACCACAGAGCCTCCCGCGGTCTGCCACGCGACCCCAAGCCGCGCGCCAAACCGCGCCACCCTCTGGATGGGGATCGAACAGTGGCTTACGCGGCTAGCCACGCGGCCTGAAGCCGCGAGCCAAACCGTGCGCCCCTGACCCTAATCACTCAGCTATATTTCTCGTTTTTATTTTATTTAAGAGTTATCTTCCTTTTTCAATAAGAACTTATCTTTAGCTATTATTTAGTTTTCTAGTTCGATTGGGATTAGGATTAGTTTGAATTTATTTCCATAGTTATCTTTAATTAGTTTAGCTTATAAATAGGTTTTCCTTTTCCTTGTTTTGGATAACATCTGAATTATTATTGATCAATAAATGTTTTAGAGTTTTATCTCTAAGTTTGAGAGTTTTCTCATTATTTTCCGGGTTCTACGCTTGTAGACTCTTCATTATTTGGATTTGACGTTTGTCGATCCTTCCGCAAACCTACGCTGCATCAGTTGGTATCAGAGCACATACTTACCTGTCTCTTCACCTCCAAGATGGCAGAACAACCACCGCCACCACCACCCCTTACCCGAGCAGATCTTGATTGAGTCACAGCCGCTTTTACCGCAGCCCTTAACACGCTCACAACCACGTTCGCTAATCAGATCAACGCGAACAACACTGATCGACGGAGACGAGACATGTACGAAGGTCTTCATCGACCCTAACATGGTGGCCGACGCCACACGATCACCAGTTCGAGTTCCGACTCCGAATCCGGTGAGGATGTCGAACCGCCCCGAAAAGACTCCGATTATCGAATGAAGGCCGATATTCCCTACTTTTACGGAACCATGGGCGTGGAAGAGTTCCTAGACTGGCAAATCGAGGTCGACCATTTTTTCGACATCATGGAGATCCCGGAACATAAGCAAATAAAGATGGTCGCTTTCCGTCTAAAGAGCATCGTCGCCGTATGGTGGGACAAGCTAGTAGTCCAACGACAAAGGCAACGAAAAGGCCCGGTGCGTTCATGGAGGAGGATGAAGCAACTAATGACAGAGCGGTTCCTACCAGAAGACTATGAACAAATCCTTTACAGGATGTACTTGGATTGCTCACAAGGCCT
The DNA here is from genome assembly GCA_033807775.1 of Saussurea involucrata. NCBI lineage: Eukaryota > Viridiplantae > Streptophyta > Magnoliopsida > Asterales > Asteraceae > Saussurea > Saussurea involucrata. The sequence goes on from CM066313.1 coordinate 84,084,391, forward strand.
GTGGCCCGTAACCGAGTACACCACAGAATTCCTACGGCTCTCTGAACGGAATGAAATCGGTGAGACAGAAGGACAAAGGGTTGCACGTTATATCAACAGGTTGAAAAGATCGATCCAAGATAAGATTGGACTCCAAACAGCATGGACTATAATGGAAGCATCGAGCTTGGCTATGAAAGCAGAGCGAATGGAGAAATCAACTCGCGCCTCATCTTCTGCCCAGAACAAGGTCAAGAATGAGGGAGTGACGAACAACACAGGTAAAGTTTCTTCCCTAAACGCAGGAAACAATGATAGTCAGGATCATCATCCGCTACGAAGAAACGAGGGTCACTCCAACGAGAAAACACCAACACAGAAAACAACCAACCCTTATGCAAGGCCGACGGGACTCAAGTGCTATCGTTGTGGGCAACCAGGCCATAGGTCCAATGAATGCACCACTTGAAGAACCGTTGGATTAGTGGAAGAAGGAGAATACGAAGTGAATGATGATTACGAAGGAGCCGAATTCGCGGAAGAAGATCTCTCGGAAAAGATTAACATTGTGCTCCAACGGGTCTTGCTATCATCAAAAGAGGACGAACAACGCCATAATCTTTTCAGATCTCACTGTTCCGTCGACAACAAGGTATGTGATTTAATTGTGGATAATGGGAGTTGTGAGAACCTGGTGTCACAAAAATTGGTGGAGCACTTAAAGCTACCAACACAACCTCTTGACACGCCTTACTCTCTTGGCTGGGTAAAGAGGGGCCGCAAGTCCAAGTAACACGAACTTGCAAGGTGCCTATCTCCATTGGAAAACACTACAAAGAAGATGTAAGTTGCGATGTACTTGACATGAATACTTGTCACATCCTACTTGGCCGACCGTGGCAATATAACAATGATGTCACGTATAAAGGAAGAGATAATGTGATGTTGTTTCAATGGGGTGAGCATAAGATCGCCGTGAAACCTGTTTTGCACTCTACAAGAGACGAAAAGAAGGAAAAAGAGAGCTTCTTGGTCGTTGCAATGAACAATCAAAGAGTCAAACCAAGTTCGACAAGCACAAGAAAAGTTAGCACTCGCAACAACCCAACGCCTCCCAAGCATGGGCCATCTAAGGTTACGTGTGAACACCGAAGGGATACAAGTAAGATTCGATCTTTGAATAAGAACTTGGGGTCGAGTTCTTCGGAGGTGAAGGGGACTGATACAGAGCAACTAGCGGACCTTTTCAAAGAACGAATGGAACAAGCCAAGAGCCGCAACTATAGAGCCTCCCGCGGTCTGCCACGCGACCCCAAACCGCGCGCCAAACCGCGCCACCCTATGGATGGGGATCGAACAGTGGCTTACGCGGCTAGCCACGGGGCCTGAAGCCGCGAGCTAAACTACGCGCCCCTGACCCTGATCACTCAGCTATCTTTCTCGTTTTTATTTAATTTAAGAGTTATCTTCCTTTTTCAATAAGAACTTATCTTTAGCTATTATTTAGTTTCCTAGTTCGATTGGGATTAGGATTAGTTTGAATTTATTTCCATAGTTATCTTTAATTAGTTTAGCTTATAAATAGATTTTTCTTTTCCTTGTTTTGGATAACATCTGAATTATTATTGATCAATAAATCTTTTAGAGTTTTATCTCTAAGTTTGAGAGTTTTCTCATTATTTTCCGGGTTCTACGCTTGTAGACTCTTCATTATTTGGATTTGACGCTTGTCGTTTCGTTCCACGCAATTCCTACTGCGTCAAAGAAATAGAGGGAAGGGATGCGAGAGATGTAGCCAAGTTCACCCTATCCCAGTTTCAGTTTCCGCCAAGTGATACGTCATTTTAGTAGTTTGTTGGACATGGTGTGTAGGGAACAACAATTTTTAATTTGTAACTTGCATATTTCACCGAAATGATTTGTAGTTTTTTTTTAATTTGAATGTATGATATTTGCTTTTGTGTGTGTCGTCTACAATTTTTACAATTTTTTTAATTTATAGAAAAGTGAATAATTTATTAAAGAAAAATTGGACGAACGACGGAAGTTTACTCCAGTCACTAGCCCTGCCTTATAACCGATGGAATCATCCGTTACGATATATAAGAAAGGTAAAGACAAAAGTTAATTAAAAATGAACTGGACAAGTACAGACGGACCAGTGAACGAAATTCCACGGTAATAATTTCACAATCTTCAATTAAAAAAATCTGCCGGCGACCGGTGGAGGATTATCGCGGATGTATTCACCACTGAATTTATTCCAGTATTATATTATATAATTAATTAAATAATAAATAATTAAATTAATTAACCACGGATGGATTGTGTCAGTAAGTTTTAATGAATTCTTTGTTTGCCATATCATTAACCGATTACAATTTGAATGCAATCTAAAGTTGGTTTCATCTTAATTTAATTTTTCCTTGTGAAAATCTACAAGTTTAGCTAGCACATTTTGCATTTTATCTTTTCTCACACTCTACCTAATATGGATCCAATTATGTGATTTATTTGGTAAAAAACTAAAATATATTTGTACTAGGCATTTTTGCTATTACATTTCTTTTTTTGAATTATTACATACTGCAGCTTTGTACGGGACACAAAGCTAGTTACATACTCATGGCGTTGAAAAGAGATCGAGACAATTACTTTATTTCATACGTTTTATTTGAACAAAAATACAAAGAAATTAAAGACTTGATAAATTAGGCTTTGCAAACATATAAGGTAAGGTCATCATTGTCAATCGGCGGGAGAATAAAGTGTAGGAATCAAATGTAAAGGATCTTTCTTCACTACTAAAACTCCTCCGGTCAAGGTCTCAGTCGTATCGAGGTTTGAAGGGTTTAATCCATGAGGGAGCTTCCAGTCAAACTTGTTAAGCATTTGAGAAAGAAACAGCTCTGTTGTTGTTAAACCGAAGTAAATCCCGGGGCAAATTCTCCTCCCAGACCCAAACGGAATGAACTTATAGTCGTTTCCCATGAAATCAACCGATGTTTTTTCAAATCTCTTTGGTTTGAAGCTCTCCGGTTCCTCCCAGTATTCGGGATCAGTTGCACACGCCCATGCATTGATGTACACACGTTGCTTGATAGGTATATCATAACCATCAAGCTTACATTGTTCCCTACTGCCATGTGGGACTAAGGGAACGGAGGGTGAAGCCTTAGGGGCGTTTGGTTCACGGATTCTGATGGAATTGGAATGTCGAATTCCATTGACCGAATTCCATTCCTTCGTTTGGTTCATTTTTTCGACGGAAAGGAATGTCCAATTCCACCAGATTCCATAAATAAGTGAATTTGACTTTCCTTAGCAATCTTGAAGGATTTTGATGGAATTGGAATTGATGGAATGTTGTATTTTCATAATTCCAAATATACCCTTTTAACTTAAATATAACATAATTTAATTTAATACTTTAGGTTTTTATTTTATATTTTATATTTTATATTTTGATTTTATTTTTATTTTTATATTTATATTTATATTTATATTTATATTCATATTTTATATTTTAATTTTAATTTTAATTTAATTTTATATAATATAATTTAATACATCTTTTTATTTTTCTCGAAATATATTTTATTTTTTCAAAATATAATTTTGTTTGTTTGACCATATATTTTATCTGGGTTGTGTATATTATATTTTTTTGTGCATTAAAGTATTTAAAAATTATTTTATTAAAGTATTTTTAGTGATAAAAATATATTTTATGATTATTTTATTAAAGATTTTTTTGTTTTAAAAAATTAAAACTTATCAAAAAGGGTATTTTGGTCATTTATAATAAATTAATTCCAATTCCAAAGCTACATTCTGTGAACCAAATAGACAAATTACAATTCCTTTAACAGATTTCATTCCAATTCTGTCAACCAAACATGTGGTCAAACCTGACAACATTCCATTCCAATTCATTCAAAGTCAAATTCCATTGACAGATTCCATTCCATCCTAAAACATTCTGCGAACCAAACGCCACCTTAGAGTTTCTTTGATAATACACTGCATATAACTCAATTCTTGTAAGGCCCTGTTTACTAACCTCTTACCACCTCTTACCAGATAAAAAGCTCTTACCTTGGTAAGAGGTGAGGTGTTTACCAAAACAAAACACATATCTTACTGCTGACCGGATTGCTTACCAAAGACAGAGTTATCTTCTATGCTTACCACGGTCAGTGCCCATTTTCCTTATCTACCCATAAGTCATTCCTATCTTCTTACAGTTAAGAACTCATTACCATACAAAACAAAAACGTCCAAACACAAAATTGATGCTCAACAGTTACCATTAGTATCCCCTTTCTTTGTTTTTTTTTTAATTTTGATCTCATCCCTGTAATTTGTATCCCCCAGTTATGTTTTGGATTAGGGCACATATATATATATATATAGAGGCGGGTTTAAACGAGGAGCGTAACAATTTAAGAAAACGCGAGGAGCACCGTCCATGTACAAAATCACATGTGATTCACAGTACAAACCGCGGTACAAACCGCGCGCTTTGCAAACTGCGGGACAAACCGCGCGCTTTGCATTTTTTAATCACATATGATTTTGTTGTGAATCACATGTGATTTTGTACATGGGAGGTGCTCCTCGCGTTTCTCGTAAATTGTTACGCTCCTCGTTTGAACCTTTCTCTCTCTCTCTCTCTCTCTATATATATATATATATATTTTCTTTTCTGACTCTTTTCTTCACTCGTATCAGATCATTCCCCAGGGAAGCTTTTGGTTTTTTTTTTCCGATCCTCTCTAATAGCTCTATGTTATGCGTATTGTGTATATCCAAATTCAGTTTTCTCAAAATCTGACATCTTATAATGAAAAGTTTTTAATGGATGAAGCACTTGATGTTTTCTTTACGGTTTACACAGAAGATAAATGGGAGAAATGGGTATGGCTTGCAGAGAAGATAGAATCAAGAAATGGGTTTTCAGATTTTATCTAAAATAAATATATTTATTAAACATCTTGTAAGAGGGGTATGATAGTCATTTTTATTTAGTCAGCACTTAATATAAACCATTGCGTAAACAATAATTTATAGTCAGACTTGTCTGAGTCAGACCTCTTACCCTAGTCAGATTTCTTACCGCAGTCAGCGCTTACCCAATTTTTTTGGTAAACAGCCCCTAAGTCTGCCTCTGTGATTACCGTCTTTCCCTTGAAGGTTGCTCTAACTTCAGCTTGTACCTTCTCCATTATAATCGGATGTTTCATCAATTCTGTCATTGCCCACTCAATTGTTGCTGTTGACGTATCTGTGCCTCCTGCAAAGACATCCTGCATGAATGTTAAAAAGATTATAAGGTTAGAACTTAAATTATTATGAAGATCTAGTTATATAATTAATTTTTTAAGCATATATATAATTAATAAACTTGGTTACCAAAAACATGGCTTTCATGACGTCGTTGGTGATGGGAAACTCAAGACCACCATCTCTTTTGCCACCGTAAAATTTCTCCGGCGAACGGTAAAAAAATTTGGTTTCGTGAAAGGTGCAACCGTATCGTTTTAGGAGGTGCTACCGTATTCTTTTGGAAGTGCAACCGTACGTCCGTACCTCGTAATCAACCAAAAAACCAAAAACCCCCTTGAAATCAACCAAAAAAACCGGAAAAAAACACTCCTTAAATCAACCAAAAATACCGAAAAAGTCTTCCGAAATCAACCAAAAATACTGAAAAAGTCTCAAAATCGTTAAAAAAACTTAAAAATCCTTGAAATCAAGCCAAAAACTTTAAAAATCCATTGAAACACTGAAATTTGGCTAAAAACATATCGGTCGATATTGAACATTGGTAAAAAAGATACACATGTCGATAAAAATCGTTTGAAAAATATGATGTCACCGTATGAAAAAGTTTCTAGGTCCGTCCCTGATCTAACCTCTTACAAATCGAGTAATTTGTAGAGAAATAGTGTATGATTTGTCTTCTAAAAAACCAACCATATTTATAGGCATATTATTTTGGGTCTAGGCTTTTTTCAATTTGTAGCAAGAACCCAAAATATTGTTTCCAGAATCTTTTATTCAATTGGCATTATATTTGCGAAATGTTCGATTCAATTTTTCATATATTTTTCTTAAAAGGTAGTTTCTTTTGTCATTTTCTTTGTTAAATTTATATTTTAATTATATATCTTTATTAATACCCTAATATTTGTTAAATATTTGGCATAAATATATAAGTTATTTTACGTGATATATATATATATATATATATATATATATATATATAGATATATAGAGGGAGGTTCAAGGGAAAAACTTAAAAAAACGGAAAACTGAAGAACACCCTAGGGACCCTTCATCTGGACGGTATCCATTTGTGCATACAGGTAAATTAAGTTGACTTTTTGGTTTTTATGCACAAGTGCATTATGTATTTGTGCATATGCATGTGTACATGTTATAAATTACCTGTATGTACAAGTGCATACCGTCCAGATGAAGGGCCCCTAGGGTGTTCTTCAGTTTTTCGTTTTTTTTAGGTTTCCTATTACGGATAGTACTACTACTCTTTGTTATCCACGTAGTATCTTCGTAACAACCACAGAGGGAAAGAGCCTTAGCTTAGGTTGAGTCTTTGTTTACGTTGATTGTCCGGAGTCAAGCATTGAAGCCATCCCATTTTAAAAAGGAGAACCGGGCTCCATCTAACTACAAGAAAAACAACCTTAACGCACACAACTATAATGCGCATGTCTTCCAAGCCCTTCCCTTTCTTCACCGGTAATTCAGTAAAGCTCACTTCGCTTGACAAATATATAATTTATCTTTCGACTAAGAAGTGAACCAAGTTGAAATATCACTTAACAAAATATCACTTAACAAAATTCCGGGTGTTACAGTCATTCCCAACTTGAAAACAATTTCGTCCTCTAAATCTTAGCTATATATTCTTTACAAGATGAATAATATTCTTTACGAGATGAATAATATTTTTTACAAGATGAATAATATTTTTTACGAGATGAATAATATTCTTTACGAGATGAATAATATTTTTTACAAGATGAATACTATTCTTTACGAGATGAATAATAATCTTTACGAGATGAATAATATTCTTTACGAGATAACTACTATTTTTTACGAGATGAATGTTATTTTTTACAAGATGAATAATATTTTTTACAAGATGAATGGTATTCTTTACAAGATGAATAGTATTATTTACAAGATGAATAATATTCTTTACAAGATGAATATCATTCTTTTATTCAGCTGGAACAAACCAGTGTATGAGTCAAGACTTGACCCAAGGTTATAAGCACATCTAAAACTCGCGAATTCATATATTATTATTATTAATACATATATATATATATATATATATATATTAAGTTTACGGGTGTTACATATTAGAACAAAAAGATATAAAAAATCTGTCATAAATTATCGACAGAAAAATTGTCAATAAAGCCTCTTTGCTGTGTAGTTGTTGCAAGTGGTGGCATTATTCTATTGTTGGATGAACATGATCAAATTCCCCATTGTTGCTTCATAGATAGCCATCTCATAACTATGTGATTTTCAATTGTTTTTATATATATTGGCCTTAAATATATGTTAAACGATTCAAAGCGTTCTCTATAATAACTTGATGGTTTTAATTAAATTGACTATGAAGTGGGGTTTGATGAGATAGTAAGCATTTTTTAGAAGGATGTTGGGGACCCACGGAAGGATTATTTGTCCAAGGACCAAAGATGAAATAGAATGGCAATCACAATGACCAAAAGTATAACTAGTTTGAAATATGGACTATACTTGATAATACATGGCAACAACAGGGACCAAAAATGTACATTACAAAATAAAAGATTATCACCGACGGGAAAATTTGTCGATAATCCATAGGTGAAAGTTAGATCCGTCAGTAAGCTCTGTCGGACTAAAAATCGTGGGCGATGGTATCATCGACAAAGGAAAGCCTTTTTTAGGCCTTGGGTAGGAGAACTCTTCCTGTCAGTAATATTCGGATCTGTTGATAATCCGTCGATGATCCATCGGAAATTTTGTAGTTGTAATTTACTTTATTTTTTATCAACAGATTGAAGGAGTGACTATTACTTTATTTGATATGTGTTATTTGAACAAAAAGATACAAACAAAAGGCTCTATAAAGTAGGCTTTGCAAATATAAAAGGCACGGGTCATCATATCAATGGGTAGAAGATCGTCATAAGTCTTCTTCAGCTCTATGACCCTAGACCTCCTTCTATATATATCAATGAACTCCAAATCAGGAAACATATCTAACAAACCACCTGTTTCTCTTTCCATCTCTTCCATGAACTATATCAGACGATGTTGTTGTCTACAGTTACTCCCAAATGCCGATGTGCACACAACGCTATTAATACTTTGAGCAACCTTTGCATGGATGTTTACGGGCTTTCCACTTGATAACCGAAAAAACTCCATCATACGCCCAAGCTCTTGTTCTCTGATCCTTTGGAAAGATTGCACTTTTTTTACTCTAAGGAGTTGTAAAGAAAGGATCTTTTTCATTTGTCTCCAGTAGTCACCATACCGAGAGAGGACGACGCCTTGGTTACCAGAGAGTACCATATCTGCTAAAAGCATAGTTGGGCGGGCGGCGAGGGCGAGAACATTGGTTTTCAATACCTCTATGGCTAGGCGAGGTGAAGAGATGACAGTAGCGTTGATTTGGCTGAGTTTAATGTACATGACGGGGCCATGTTTCCTAGCCAAGTCCCGGAAACCACGGTGTGGAAGTTTTCGGCCGGCCACCTGGTGTAAGTTACCAATTAGAGGCATCTGTAACATCCCAGGCCAACTGTACCAGATATTGTCCGCTTTGTCCACACACCCGGTATCAAGTCCCTTGTAAGGAACCTTTGTTCCCCTCCACAATCAATGTGGGATCTTACAGCAACTAATTGGTGGCCCCTGGAGGCAAGTTTAAAGTTTTGGGTTTCTTGTTGAGCACAAAGTAAAATGACAAGATGAGGGAGGAAACTATGAAAAAGATGATGATTATGGTATCCATTGTTAATTAGAGACTGTACGTAATACTGAATGTTTTTTTTTCTTCTAAAAACCAACCGTATTTATAGGCAGGTTTAGGAATAACTGGACAATTAAAACACCAACCATGTTTATTAGAAAGAGGGCTATTTACAATAAATGGTAAAAAGGCAAGATTGTGTTTTTCTTTATCTTGGGTTTGTACAAAGACAAAATGCGAAATATTGTTTCCATATTTCTTTTTATTCATTTGTGATTAATTTGGGAAATGTTAATTCAATCTTTTATGCACTTTTGTTAAAGGAAGTATATTTTTCTTTTGTAATTTCCTTGGGAAATTTTCGTTTATACCTCTTTTTTAACATATTTTGATATTTATAAAATATACATTATTTCATGTAAAATAGATTAAATTGTGAGAATTATATTAAGATATATAGAACTATTTATAATATTTATTAGTAAATGTTAATAATTGCAAATTTCAAAAAGAAAATTTCATTTTTTGGCTATTGAATACCTTTAAAGGTGAATATTTAACACCAAAAATAATTTAGAGTGTGTTTGAAAAGTCGCTATGATTCTTTGTTTTGATTCTTTAAGTTAATACCAGTCACTGTTCTAAAAGGCTCGTCGCGACAGCCGTCATGGCGCGTCGTGGCTTAAGGCTTGTGTCTCACGCCACGTTATGTCTGTGGCACACCATGACCTAATGTGCAGTCTTTTGTAACACGATTTTTGATTTTTCTTCATGTTTTATTGTCTTATTTACTAGTTTTTAAATTATAACCTAATTTAGATTGTTTATTATCATTGACTCGTCGATTAATAGTACAAAATATATGTTTTTATATATAATATTATATATGATATAGAGATTTGCCGCCATAAGTCACGCCTTGATAAACGTCATGGCCTCGCCGTGGCTCCTAAGGCTCGAGGCTTGGCATCGCCGCCACGCCACGCCTCACGCCATTTAGAACCTTGATACCAGTTAAAATATCAAAGTTGTGGAGAAGATCATTAATACATAAAATTTCTAAAATCATTGTATTTCTTTCCAATAGGTTTTCTATTTTAAAAATAAAACATTCATTATATTATTAATATAATTTTTATATGTTAATAAAATATTATTTCCTTTTCATATGCATTTAACATCAACGATTCCAGTTGATGATAATATAATTTAAAAAAATGCTTCTCTTTTGTTGTAATTACTTATTAGAGGTTCTATAAGTTTGGAGAAATTCACATTTTTTCTCTTTCCCATGCTTTCTCCATTTTGAAAATTTTGTTAGGGTAAAAATATACATTTATTTAGGGAAATTAATTAAAATACCCAAAGTTTGACTTTGACTTGCCAAAATACCCACTTTCTCGTCCATTTTGCAAAAATACCCATTTTTCCACGGTAGGTCCCGCGATCACGGGTCAGTGCCCACGTGGCCCGCGGTTTGGCCAAAATGTCCCGCGGAGCCCCCCTAACTATTGCCGCGGTGACAACATTCGCGATGGGTCCGCGATAGGGCAAAAAATTACACTTTTGGTCATTTTGCCCGAATTTTTGCATGTTTTTACTGTTTTTTTCCACAATTATTGTACTTGGAAGACCAATTTGTGGTTGAAATTCACTGGCTTGTTTCATCAATGTTGAATCTTTGTACTTGGAAGACCAATTTGTGGTTGCAATTCATGTTGGTTGTTTCATCAATGTTGGTTATTTCATCAATGAGATTTCATCCATAAATATCAGTAAAATGCAATCCATAATTCACACCCATTCCATCCTTCTTTCTTGCTTTCTTTCTTCAGTATTTTGTTTTTGAGATACTACTGAAAAAATGAGTTCATCTGTTGCAAAAGCTAAGCTATTTTTCTGTTTCGATGGTGAATGGGTGCAAGACAACAACGAGTGGAATTTTGCTTATAAATCTAAGCATGGTGTAAAATTGTCAGTAAACTATACTTATCAGAAGTTTGTTGCATACGCCATGCAAAAATGTGGAATCGACCCTTCTGCTGTTTGCAAGTTAGTGTTTAAGAATGGTGATGGGTCATTTGTGGAGTTATCCAACGATGGGGATATCTCTGGTTTTCTGCACTTTGCAGCCGAATCAGAAAGACCTTCATTATTTTTTGTGTATGCCGATTCATCGGTGTGCGACGAAGACGATGACGACGGTGATGACGATTGTGATCCTGATTTTGTTCTGGAGACGCAACAACAACAACCACAAGAAGAAAAAGAAAAAGAAGACCAAGAAGGACGCTTTGCTGAAGTTGCTGATGACGAAACCCATGTTTTCACAATGGGTAATTCTGATATAGACAGATCAGATACCGATAGTGATGAGGACGAAGAATATACCCCTAGTAATAAATCATTTAGTCAGTTAAATGACTTTTTTGATATGCCCCCTATTCGTCCAGACCCGAATACCCATACACAAACCTACGAGCCTACACCTTATAATCGCAGTTCAAGGATACAAGTAGGTCAGATATTTGATTCGAATGATGACTTGGCCACACAGGTCGGAATTAAGTTCATAGAAGAGGGTTTCGAAAGTTACACGCCGAGATCCGACAAAACCAGATACGAAGTTGTATGTGAGAGAGAAAATTGTAATTAGAGGCTGTACGCGAGGTCCATGGGCGAGAAAGGAGGGATATTTATCATTAGAAAGTTGCACGACGAACACACTTGTTCGAGGACGCAACTGAATCCCAACCACAAACAAGCCACCAAAAGGACTTTGGGTGCGATACTGAAAAACAAATTTCTTGATGCTAGCAGGTCAATGCGTCCAAAGGACATCGTGAGCGATGTACACCAGCAGTACGGGGTCACAATTGGTTACCACCAAGGCTGGCGTGCGCGATGCAGGGCACTGCTAATGGTCAGAGGCACGTTCGAGGAGTCGTATGAACGACTCCCTAGGTATTTATATAATTTGCAGCTGCAGAATCCAGGTACGGTCACCCAGATAAGGACCGATTCAAATGGACGGTTTGAGATGTGCTTCGTTGCCCTTGGACCTGCGGTACGTATTTTAACACGTCATATGTTTACACATTATAAACTATAACATTTACAAAGAGAAACCACCTACGTTTTTTGCAGATCCGCACATTTGTGGCAAATCTGCGTCCTGTCCTGGTAATAGACGCTGCCCATTTAAAAGGCCCTTACTTGGGTATGATGTTCCTGGCGGTTGCCATGGACGGGAATAACTCCATCGTTCCCGTAGCTTTCGGAGTAGGCAAGTCCGAAACCGAGGAGGAGTGGACTTGGTTTCTGTCCATGTTGAGACAAGCTATCGGAGACCCGCAAGGGTTGGTGTTTATGTCCGACGGGGCTTCTTCCATAAGCGCCGTAATCTCTGCCATGTACCCAAACGCCCCTCACGCCTTATGTTGTCGACATTTGGAGATGAACGCCAAAGGCCAGGACAAACGTATTACCACCTACCACGATGTCTACTGGAAGGCATGCAAAGCATATACGGCTCGGGAGTTTGACTGGTACATGAATGTTCTACGAGTTAGTGCCAACAAAGCAGCCAAAGTTATGGACGATGTTGGACCGGAGAGGTGGTTCGCGGCCCATTTTCTTGCACAACGGTATGACATTCTGACCTCCAATAGTGCAGAGTCGGTGAATGCACTCTCCCGTTTTACGCATAGATGTCTGATTGTTACTCCTATGGAGTACTTTCGGGCCTTTCAACAAGAATGGTACCAACTTCGACGCCAAAAAGGAGCTGAGCTGCGTAATAGACTCACACCAGTGGCGGAGGAGATAGTTCTCCTCAGGGCGGGTCACGCGTCGACATGGAGGGTAAGCGAAACCGGGTATGGGAGGTACCAGGTTCGGGATAACCAACCTGACGCGATTGTCAATATGACCGACCATGTTTGTTCATGTTTCCAATGGCAAAAATCTGGGTTACCGTGCGGCCATGCCATCGTTGCGGCAAGACATATGAGTCGTAGAGATTGCAGCGACTTGGCTGTAAGTTTATTCACGTCCGAAACTTACCGGGCAACATACGCAGAGGTAATAAATCCAGCTGGACCCCCTGAAGCATGGGTATCTCCACCCGACCCCCTTCCGCCAAGCTATCCACCGTTAAACACTAAGAAGACAGTCGGGAGACCGAGAAAGAACGATCGACGTCCATCACGTGGTGAAGGTCCGATACAACGAAAATGTACTCGGTGCCAATACGTAGGACATACTCGTGGAGAGTGTCCAACTCCCGCCCCTTCAACCGTGCCAAGGAGTAAACGTTCAGTCAGCCAACTAAGTAACACGCGGGGCCCGTCGGAGCTTGAACCACATGGAACTATATCATATGATAGCGTTGATCTAAACATTGATTTCCCTTGTGTAATACCCCGGGTAAATTCGTTAGTTAAATATTAGTTCCGTTAAATCTATTTAACCTTGTAATTGATGTTTAGGGTGGGTTTGGATTAATTATTAAGTTAAAAGGTATTGTGGTCATTAGTGAGTAGTGTGGGGTTCAAATGGTAAATAGGGTTAGATATTATCCCTTTTGAGATACAGATATTTTCATAAAAATCAAAAAACATCCAGATCTGTAGGTGTGTGTGTTGAGAGCAAAAGAAGAAGAAAAAGAAAGGAAAAGGTTAGGGCTTCAAATTGGAAGTGTTGGATGTGTTATTAAGGTATGTTCCTTTACATTTTATGCTCATAATTGCTTATAGATAGTTTCTATCGGAGTAGAATAGTTGAATTCATGCTTGGTATGATTTTATGTCGAATCTGGGTTGAAAGGATGCAAACCGACAGAGGTGTCCGGACACTATGAATGTGTCCGGGTGGTTTTGTTGGTAGTGTCCGGTGATTTTATTAGTGATGTCCGGGTAATGTTCTAAAGGTGTCCGGACGAGTTCTTCATCCGGGTAAGTTCTATTTTCCTATGTTTTTCGGATAAAAATTAGATACCGGATGGTATCCGGATTACTTTGGTGTCCGGATGACGTCCGGATGGTTTAGGTTGTCCGGAAAAGTCATGTTGTCAGGAAAAGTCGTGTTGTCCGGAAAAATAGTGTTGTTCGGATAACTTGTGGTATCCGGATACCTTGGCTATTTGGTCAAATTGGGAGTTTAGATGCTTTTAAGTATCCAGTAGTCTGTGTTTTGTTAAATCATGGATAGGGAATGAATGAGGACCGAATGTACTGTGGACTCGACTTAAGTTCGGGTTTGGGGGTAACATTTGGGGACTAGAGTGCTTTAGAGTTCTTAGTCTTGGTAAGACTTATGTGTTCAAAGTGGTAAAGCAATACTTGTATATGATTGTTTCAGATTCTGTGAAATTGAGGTGAAGCTGAATTGTTGAGAAAAGCTTGGAGAACGTTTTGATAAGACAAACAGGTGAGTTTTTCTTTAAAATGTTTTTAAACTGGAATACATATACGTGTAGATTGAAAAGGTGATAGATAATGTGATTAGGTGTTCATAAATGACAATATGATATATTGAGATATATATTGTATTCATATGTGCATTACACTACACGATTATATGTTAGCCGAAACTATGGTCGGCGGTGTTTGTTGTAGTTGTTGTACAGCGGTGCTGTAGTTGTTGTACAGCGGTGCTGTAATTGTCGTACAGCGGTGTTGTTGGCTCGCAACCAACTGATATGGCCAGGAGAAATGAGAATGAGAATGAGGATGAATTGAACACAGTGCACGAGTCTTGATTGGTATTTAATTACGTATGATATATATGTGTTTATATAAAGGATTTTATATAAATGGGTTTTATAATGATTGTGAAAGGACAGGGGTTTTCTCACTTAGACCGCTAGGTCTAACCCTCATTTTGTTTTAAAAATATGTATTCCAGGTGGCGAAGCGGGTAAGGGTAAGCGTATAGATTAACTGGTGGATAGCTTTTGAGAAGACTTTTGTTATGAAGACTTAGATGTGTTTTTGTATTTATGGCTTTGTTGTTAGTCATAATGTAAATTATTTAGTGAAAAAGTTTGTACTGAATTACTTATTATGTTTAGTAAGACTATGGGACCGAATATGAAATATGATGTATTTTTTTTTGAAATTATGATTGTGAAATGTATGTTACTTGTATATATGGAAACCGGGACGTTACTGATGGTATCAGAGCCCTAGTTTAAGGGATTTAGGTATTAGTATCTGTACCTAGACTTAAACTGCATGTGAAGTAGGATGTCCTTATTATTGTAAAACCTGGGGATGTTAAATATAAAAAGGTAGAAGGAACATCATGTAAGGTAATTTCATATTTACACATGGCCAGTGTAATTGTGATCTTACAGGTACATGTTGAACTGGAATGTCTTGTTATATGGGGTATGTGTTTATGTGTATATTAACCTTGTCTGAATCAACAGAATGGCAAGTGGTACGAGACAAACAAATCGGGAAGGAGGAGGAAACCCGAATAGAACCAATCCAACAGCTGGAGGAAGGGGAAGAGGGGGAGAAAGAGGCAGGGGCAGGACTGGAGGCAGAGTACAGGGGCGAGGCACAGAGTTTGTTACAAGAGACGACTTGGATGCTGAGATGGGAAGATTACAAGCCAATATTCAAGCCATGTTTAACCAGACGCATAATACTGAAACGGAAAGACCAGATCCTAACTTCGAAGATGAGATGCCTATCACACCTGCTGTCGTATCAGTACCAAGAAGGTGTGAATATAAGATGTTTTTAAGCTGTAAACCACCAACGTATGGAGGGGATAGAGATCCAGTGAAGGCGATGCGGTGGCTGAAGGAAATTGAAGTTGTGTTTAAAACCGGCAAATGTGCGGAAGAGGATAATGTGTTATACGGAACTGCAATGTTGAAGGCAGATGCTTTATATTGGTGGGAGGCCCTTATTGACTCTAAGGGATCTGATGTATACTCAACCTTTACATGGGGCGAATTCTCATGGGCATTTAAAGAACAGTTTTATCCTCAAGCAGCAGTCAGACAATTAGAGGAGGAATTCCTGAGCCTACAACAAGGGAATTTATCAGTCAGAGACTATACTGCCCGTTTCCTAGAGAAGTCGCGTTTTGGAGAGTATTATGTTGCCACGGAGAAAATGAAGATGGAAAGGTTCATATTCGGATTGAATTCAGAAATTAGAAAGTTAGTGACTGCAACAAGACCTGATACCTTCTCAGCAGCAGTAAATGCCGCGGAAAATGTAGAGCGGGATAATAGGAGGGATGCTGGTGATAAAAGTATGGGAAAGAGAAAATGGGAAGGACCTCAGTATGACCCGAAGAAGTCCAGATTTCAGAGATATGATAACCGCCCTCCGTTCAGACCAACAGAAAGATCTTGTCCGAAGTGCAACCGTGTCCATCAAGGAAATTGTCAAGTTGACCCTCAGAATTGTTATAAGTGTAGGAAGACAGGGCATATTGCTAAAAACTGTCCAGTAACGCGGCTTTGTTTCTTGTGTAATTCTCCGGATCACATTCAGTCGGATTGTCTGCGGGGAAGAATACAACAGGGTGGTACATCAGGGAGACCAGCGGTTGTTAGACCAGTAGTGCCAAGACTAGAACCACCAAGAACAAGGGCTCGTACATTTCAGATGACAGCAAAAGAAGCGGAGGAAACTCCGGATGTGGTTACAGGTACATTTTTCATAAACTCTACACGTGCTAAAGTGTTATTTGACTCTGGTGCAAACCGATCGTTTGTGTCTCCTTCATTTGCTGCTTATATGCATTTAAACCCTAAAGTATTAGATCATGCTTTGATGGTAGATACGTCAAATGATAAAAAAGTGTCGGTTAATGAAGTTTTGATAAATGTATGATAAATATCGAGGGATGCGAAGTACCTATACAATTATTCCCTATAGCCTTGATCGAGTTTGATGTGGTAGTGGGAATGGATTGGTTTACTGAGAATCAGGCTAACATAGTTTGTGATGAGAAAATATTTAATGTTGTCTTACCTGAGAGAGGACCGGTAGTGATTTATGGTGATCGTAGCAATCATCAGTCTTGCCTTATATCTATGATAAAAGCCCGTAAGTGTGTTAGTAAGGGTTGCCAGAGTTACTTAGCTTATGTGATAGATATTAAGCCAGAAAAGAATAAGTTGGAAGATATTCCGATTGTTAGTGAATTTACTGAAGTGTTCCCTGAGGACTTGAATAGTCTTCTGCCCGTTAGACAAGTAGAGTTTGGTATAGATCTGACTCCTGGAGCTACTCATGTTGCTCGAGCACCGTATCGTTTAGCGCCACCGGAGATGAAAGAAATGATGACGCAACTGCAAGATCTTTCCGATAAGGGATTCATTAGACCCAGTTCTTCGCCGTGGGGTGCACCAGTTTTGTTTGTGAAAAAAGAAGGATGGTTTGATGAGAATGTGTATCGACTACCGGGAACTGAATAAGCGCACGATCAAGAACAAGTATCCGCTACCCAGAATTGATGACCTCTTCGATCAGTTAGTTGGAGCTTGTTATTTCTCCAAGATTGATCTAAGGTCTGGTTACCATCAGCTGAAGGTGAAAGAAGAAGATGTTCTGAAAACTTCTTTTCGCATAAGGTATGGTCATTATGAATTCTTAGTGATGCCGTTTGGATTGACGAACGCTCCAGCTGCTTTTATGGATCTAATGAATCGGGTATGTAAGTCGTATCTCGATAAATTTGTAATTGTATTTATCGATGATATACTTATCTATTCTCGATCCAAGGAAGAGCACGCGCAACATCTTCGTCTGATTCTGGAGTTACTAAAGAAAGAAAAGTTGTATGCTAAATTTTCGAAATGTGAATTCTGGCTACGAGAAGTTCAGTTTTTGGGGCATGTAGTTTCTGAGAAAGGTATTCAAGTTGATCCGATGAAAGTAGAAGCGATTGAAAAGTGGGAACCACCGAGAACGCCAACCGAAGTACGTAGTTTTCTAGGTTTAGCCGGTTATTATCGAAAGTTTATAAAAGACTTTTCTCGTATCGCGACGCCTTTGACTAAGTTGACTCGGAAGAATCTAAAGTTTGAATGGAAAGCAGAACAGGATGAAGCATTCCGGATATTGAAAGAGAAACTTTGCAGCGCACCGATTTTGTCATTACCTGAAGGTTCCGAAGACTTTGTTGTTTACAGTGATGCTTCCAAACTGGGATTGGGGTGTGTACTTATACAGCGTGGAAAGGTTATAGCTTATGCTTCTCGTCAACTAAAGGATCATGAAAGACAGTATCCTACGCATGACATGGAGCTTGCAGCAGTTGTCTTCGCTTTGAAGATTTGGAGACATTATCTTTATGGTTCCAAATGTCAAATTTATACCGATCATAAGAGTCTCCAACATTTTTTTGATCAGAAGGAATTAAATATGAGGCAAAGAAGATGGCTAGAACTGGTGAATGATTACGACTGTGAAATTCTTTATCACCCGGGAAAGGCGAATGTAGTAGCCGATGCATTGAGTCGTCAAGAGAGAAGTGGAACAATAAAGGCTATTGCACTTCGAACTGAACTGCTACCTAACATTTTTGACGAATTACTGAAGTGTCAAATAGAAGCCTATCAGGAGGAACATTTGAAATCGGAACGGTTAGTGGGGTTATCATCATTGCTAGTGAAAGATGATCGTGGGTTATTGTGTATGGGAAACATAATTTGAGTGCCTTGTTTGGGTGGATTACGAGATCGCGTGTAAAGCCTGTATCCCGGTATGTAATCTCTTGTTATAAATCATTTTGTTTTAATTTTATTTAACGTGGTTTCCGTTAGAGGGGTTAGACGTTTTGGACCTAATGGTTAAATATGTCAAAACGTGGTTAGTTTACGAAAAGGATGTAGTTGAGGGACTAAAATTGTAAAGGGCCGAAAGATGATATGATTGGCCCATGCAAAGTCCAAAAACCGAAAACCCATTTTTTTTTGGGTTGTGTTTTCGTGAGAGGCAAGGAAGGGAAGAAGTAAGAATAGAAAAATAAACCCTACGGCTTCCCCCTTTTCTCTTTCGTTGTCGCCGGCCGGAAAAAGAGAGAGAGAGAAAGAGAAAACCCGAGAGAGAAAGAGAGCGAGAGTGGAGAGGTGGAGGAAGAAGGTCGCCGGCGTGAGAGAACCACAGTCGGGTTCGGTCGGAAAAGTAGACGAAGAAGGTCGCGTCAAGGTAAGTGTTTCATTCGTTTTAAATTAATGTTTCTTCGTCGGAAAACGGTAAACCGCCACCACCACCGCCGCAGCCTCGGCTGCCGGCGGTGGGGCTGCCGCTGCACGCCGCCGGGTGACGGCAGGGGGGGTGCGTGTATGTGCGGGTGTGTGGTTGTGTGCGGGTGCGTTTTGCGATTGAGTCGGGAGTGGGTGACGTTGGGAGGTCTCGCCGGAAGGGTTACCGTAACCATCGTCGCCGCCACCAACCACCACCGCTGCCGGAGGCGGAGGTGGGTGGTGCTCGGTGGTTGTCCAGCCTAGTATGACCTTTCTCCAGTAAGCTTGTAGGCTGTTCGGGTCTGTTTGGGTTAAGCTATGTCTTAATGGGTTTATAAACAACATTTGTCATTTCATGTGAAATTCACAGTTTCTGCCACTGTTTTGGGAAAGCCATAACCTTTTCTAGGGACATCGTATTGGGGTGAAATCGATGCCAAAATCTCCCATTCTGAGTCTAGTAAGTTTCATATGTTTTATGGAAAAACCAGTTCGGACCATAGCTAGTGTCAAATTGCTGTTTTGTACTGAAAGGTCCTGTTTTTCACTGTGCTGCAAGTCGGTTTTGTAAAATCCATAGTAAATTGTAGAAAAATCGTTAGAGTGCGTGCGATATGTCCCTGGAACCCTAAGACATGGAACTTTGTGATTATGGAAAATAATTTCTGGATTTGTCAGTTTATAAGGGGTTAAACAGGTCCCGAACAGACCTGTGTGTTGACAGTAAAAACAGGAAAATGTATTTGATAATTTAGTAGTCGTGGCTTTGGGTTGGGGCGTCACTTTGACATTTGTTAACACTTATTTAGGTGGAAAAAGGTGAGCTGGTGTCGGCCGGTTCGTGTTGCTGTTGAGGACATAAGCTTTGCTTTTGAGGTGAGTTCTCTCACTAAATAGGATGGGAATTATATTTGTGTTACTATAGCTCGAGTGTGATAGTTATGATTGTTAGCTGATATTATTGTGTTATGGGGTATATATAATTGTGTATATATATTGAACTGTGATTGATGTACTTCTTGATGGTTGTTCCAAGAAGTATATGTGTTGTATAATAAGTTGCGATTATATCTTCTTGATGGTCGTTCCAAGGAGTATAAGGCTTATTGTTAATGGTGATATATTTTCTTGATGGTTGTTCCAAGAAGTATATGTGTTGTATAATAAGTTGCGATTATATCTTCTTGATGGTCGTTCCAAGGAGTATAAGGCTTATTGTTAATGGTGATATATCTTCTTGATGGTTGTTCCAAGAAGTATATGTGTTTGTATAATAAGTTGTGATTATATCTTCTTGATGGTCGTTCCAATGAGTATAAGGCTTATTATTAATCGTGATATATTTTCTTGATGGATGTTCCAAGAAAAATATGTGCTGGTATATTTGGTGTATTTGGTATATATAAATTTGGGTGCAAGACGTGATTGCATGGTATGAGTTGGTTGCGATAACTAGCTGTTTAAGGGTGATGTTGATATAATTGCGATCCTATTTATGGTTTGAATTCACTAAGATTCGTGCTTACCCCTTCCCAAAATCTTATGATTTCAGGTGCGAGTAGCAGTCGGGCATGACGGTACATACGGGCGCAGAGCGAAAACTGTTTAAGTTAAATTTTTATTTGTAACATCCCGAAAATTACAAGCAAATTTTAAATTTTAAATTAACAATTCATTGATAACAACTCATTAAATGATCCCAACGTTTCATTTGCAAACACATAATTAATATCTTTATAAAATAAAACCAGCGGAATAAACGTTTAATTATCAAAATCATAAAGCGACCAGCTCTCCTCGCGCGCCAGTGTGTACTCGTCACGCCTTGAAGCCGCTCGGACCTGAAACCACAGTTTATTGGGAAAGGGTAAGCACGAAGCTTAGTGAATTCCAACACTTGCGCAGATAGGAATCATATACACATCACCCCTATCCGCACATAAGCAACAACATCACAGTTACATAAACGAGTAAACGCCTACAAGTAATTATGTATCCAACACCTCAGTACCATCGAGGCCTCGGTCCCACCGAATTGTAATGTATCCAACACCTCAGTACCATCGAGGCCTCGGTCCCACCGAATTATAATGTAACCAACACCTCAGTACCATCGAGGCCTCGGTCCCACCGAATTGTAATGTAACCAACACCTCAGTACCATCGAGGCCTCGGTCCCACCGAATTGTAATGTAACCAACACATTTATACCAAGCATTCAAACCAATCAAATATTACACACCACAAACAACTAGTTCACACCACAAAGACAGTAGTACATACAAACTATTATGACATGCATACAACCCCTAACTACACAGTGAGAGAACTCACCTCGAATGCACGCCCAGCTTAATAACACAATTCAAGCTTCACAATTACGGTCACTCCCCAGCACCTAAAAGCATGTTAAAACGTGTCAATACGAGACCCGGACCCTATGACACGACACACGCTTAAACCGTCACTAAAACTAAATTCCGATCACCCAAAACAGGCCTGTTCGGGACCTGTTTCGACCCCTTTAAACCCAGAAAATTCCCAATATTATTTCATGACCAGAAAGTACTCTGAGTTAGGGTTCCAAGGACATATTATACGCCTCCTAACGATTTTTCTACAATTTACTACGGATTTTACAAAAACAGTTTCCGGACAGCGAAATTCAGCACCTTTCAGTATAAAACGACAAATCGACCCACGCTACGCCCCGAACTGGGTTTTGCACAAAACACAGAAAAGTTTATAGACTCAAAAAGGGAACTTTTGACACCAGTTTCACCCCAAACCGAGTTACGAGCAGAAAGTTATGATTTTCTCAAGTTCAAGGCAGATTCCAGAAATTTTCACATGAAATGACGAAACACCGAACTTGCGACCACTTTTTCGCCCAGTTAGAGACCGAACCAGTTTTCCGCTAAAACACGGAAAACGTGCTCGACCCCGAACTTGAACCGTGGGCGCCAGTTTCGGCTCAAACGGAGTTACGACGGAGAAGTTATGGTCAACCGAAAACTGGACAGTACACTTAGAATTTTCATAAAATCACGATTTATAAAAACGGTAACGCGATTAAGGTTTCGGGTTAGGGTTTAGCTATCACGGTTTAACGGAAACTGGACAACACACGGCACCACCCACTGCCACCTCCGGCAGGGGTGGTCGCCGGCGGCGGCGGCTGTTTTTCCGGTGACGCAGCGACGACAAGGAAAACGAACGGAAGGAAGATTTACCTCTCGTTAAAACGTAGCAGCAGTAGCAGAAATGAATCGTCGGTTTCTTCTTCTTCCCGTCGTCCTTCTCCCTCTCTCTGCCCCTCTCTCTCTTACACGCTCTTCTCTCTCTTTCTCGCTCGCCGGCGAAAACAGCGGCGCCGGCTGCTGCTGTTGCAGTCCGGCGATGGCAGCGGCGGCTGCTGGTGGGATTCCGGCGGTCTCGTGGTAGAAGAAAAAAAAACAGTAGCAGCAGTAAGAAGGGTAGAGTTCTCCGATGGGGGTTGCTTGACACCAAAGAAAACGAGCGAAGGGAAGGGGAGAAGAAGTTACGGCCGAGAGTGAAAGGGGTAAGACTTTAGGGTTTCTCTTTTCTTTCCTTTTCTCACCAAGGACCGAACCACACCAAAGCTTAAGTGAAAACAACCAAAAACGAAGGAATGGGGAGGGGGGTCGGTCTCTTTGGCCGATCCCCATGCACTTCTACCAAACTGTCAATTTTGGTCCCTGGTCTTCCAACACTTGCTAAAAACACTAACGTCCACCATACACTAACATTTTGGTCGTCCTCGCTAAGTCCTGATTTAAATAAAAAAAACATAAAATAAAATAAAATAAAGTAACCACAAATGCACCGGGACACGGGCTTTACAACTCTCCCCCACTTGGATTAGACTTCGTCCTCGAAGTCTCTGCCTACGAATAGCTCCGGATAGTTCTCCCGCATATCAACCTCAGGTTCCTAAGTCCACTTGAAACCCCTACTAAACTTCTCGAATACTATTCTTACTAACGTACTCTTTCTAAGACACTGGGATTATGATCGGCAGAACACCCCAACAATTGAAATCATTCCTAGCCAAGCGACTTCGGTTGTCCCCAACCTTAGATATTCCATACATCCCGAGTCAAATCTCCAGTTCTACCCATTCTAAAACTGCTCACCAGTATACTCCACAGGATACTCGATTACGATCCCTCCTATCATTAATTGACGATTAACTTCTACGAATTCTAATAGACTCCAAAGATTTTCAATAATTTATATTTAACAAAACATCGACCCCCTGCCGAACATCGGTCCAACCGATTACAATAACAAACATCGGCCACCCGCCGAACATCGGTCCAACCGATTACAATAACAAACATCGGCCACCCGCCGAACATCGGTCCAACCGATTACAATAACAAACATCGGCCACCCGCCGAACATCGGTCTCACCGATTACAATAACAACATAAGCGTGGTATTATCCTAGACACTACACAAATAGATATCCCCCACAACCAAATCAACTAACACACACGTAGATCATTCCACCATAACCATTCATCACAAGTGATCATTTCAGGGTTACTACTACCATCACCATGATTATCTTAAAATCGGCTACAACTCTCCGATTATACTAAAGGTGTTTGGCCTCAAGCCCAAAAGTCGACACCTAAATATACCACCTACCTCAAAATGGTTGATGCGCATTTATTCCCTTAATAACAAAGGGCATCAATCCCTTAACCGATACTATTCGGCCTACAGCACTAACGCACGTGGAATACCTACCTTCCACCGTCGACGCATCATCCACACTTGCTCTACGAAGCCAAGTCACACCGTATTGAGGATACACCTTGACGTCTACCTCCCAGGTAACGCCTCAAGACCCAGCACACCGGAACTACCTCCCAGGTAAGTGCCTACAACTATATCCTCCTAGTACCTACTGGAAAGTCTAGGTTAAAACACATGAATACCGGGGTCCCACCCCGAGATACCCAACCGTCCATTACCAACGACTGACTAACGTGACTAGGGATCCAAAGAAAACAGCCTACCAACAACATGCCTATTCCGGATTGACTCACTCACCCAACCATGTAAACACTCAATGTGCAAAGAATGCCAAACGGTGCGACAAAAACAACTCATCAACTAGACTCCACATCGAGCCATTAAAACCGGGCAATTGGCCCATGACTAACTCCAAGTCAAAACCGAGCAAAATGCTCCACGCTTGCTAGACCCATAGGTCGGAAAATGCGTTTAAACAAGGTTTAAGCAAGCAATACTCTGAAATCAACCTTAGTCTCAGACTCAACACGGTTTAAACAAAAGAGTTTTCCAAAAGGACTCACACCCTAAAAATTCTCGAAATGACACATGACACCTAAAAGCACATTTCCCCAAATGGTTTGCGAAATCATTTACAAAATATTTTCAACATCAGGATTTTCATCTCAAAAGATCGTATGTAATAAAACTACTATTACCTGATCGATAGTTACGCAAAACTAGACATGCTCGTCCCACATAGGAAAATCATGTTGAAAATCGTTCCATTGCAGTTCGGTTTACTCACTCAAAAGCAAAGCGTAATAAATAATTTCTTTAAAATGGACCGCCTCGATTCCAGTATGGATTGACTCATGACGTGCACTTAAAGTAACCGCTTGACCTTAAACAGGGTCCGACAAAGGTGTGCACATAATTCAAAATAAGTTTCACGATAATTGATTCAAAAATTCTCCTTTTTTGATCATAAAATGACGTGGCACAGGGTTCGCCACAATTTTTTTTTTCGCGCGTCAGCTAGTCACACAAAACGATGACACGGTTTACAAATGTACTTTTGCTAAAACTTAACTGTTTCGTGTAAGTTTCAAACTTGAAGTCAGAAACCAGTCCGCTTCTATTAATTGGGAATATCGACTAAAACCTCATAAAATCTCAAACTGGGGGCAGGCATGCAAGCTTGTAACACTTCCTCAAGTTTCGTACTTGGGACATATAACGTCAAAACATTATAGTTTAAAAAATGTATTTATCGAAATTGCTCAAAATACTCGTTTCCTCCAAGCAAAAGTTTTTAATTTCCAAAAAGAAATGATCGGTAATTCTAAATTAACCGAATGTCAAAAAAATCTACACATTTATATTTCCAAAATATAACACATTGTAATTGTATGCATGATGTTCACAACATTAAAACACTCCTCGGATCAAATGGTCTTTCATTTCGACAGAAAGGAACTAAAACATTTTCATGCACGACTCGTTTATCAAAATGTCGAGAACAAAGGTTACCCCAGTATGCATACCCCTAAGTCGATAAATCGCATTTTCATGGAAATGTCAATAAAACCTTTAGCTGACTAAAAAGCGCATTAAACAACTCCTTATGAAATGTTACCAAAATTCCTCCATGCATCACTTATGTCACGCATGAATCAATCCACACACTGAACTATTTGTAATAAAACACTTAGTAATACAAACTCTCAAACGAAAAGTTAAGCGACACTGGAATTCCAAACTCATTTTAAACAAATCACCAAAATAGCCTTTATACCGACATCGTGGAATGTAACTTTTCGTCTCAACTCTAACACATGTGGAGGAGTTCCAATGTTAGAGTCTCAATCCGTAGTCACTTACCCAACATCTTAACCACCACCAAAACACGGATAACATCGTACCCGAAAGAACCGTTGGAAAAATAACGAAAATGAGACAAATTCTAACAAAGTTTTCACTCCCGTGATAAAACGATTTCAAGCATTTTCAAAACTATAATTCGAAATCTTGTGTGTGTGCTAAACATTTTCCAAAGTTTCAAAACACAATCCATATCAGGATTGGAAACACAAGGATTAGTTAATGCAATCCTATTTTCAAAATAAACTCTGTGCACGACTCAGTCGACATTCAACGTCTCGACTCATGCTCCTCTCTACCTTTCCAATCCACTATCGTCCTCCGGACCTTTAAGCCTCTTAGGGCAAGATGGAAAGTTACGTCAAATAATCCCTACGATTTTTCCTCAAATCAAAGTCGGCTCTATAAGCCTATGACTCTAGCCCAATCTTCCATCTTGGTTCGAAATGATCTGCTTACAACAAATATCATCTTTATCGTCACTCCAAGTGACTAATACTATAATCGTCTTTCTATTCCAACGACTGCCAGTTTAGAGCCTTCGACACTACCCCAACGATCATCCCATCAAAGCAAGTCAAGTACACACATGTACCAGTGGATCTACTATATTTGTCTCTCTTCGTGACGGCTATTCAGGGTAGATAATACAACGCGTTATTTAGCACATAACAACGCACACTAACAACACTCGCGCCCAACTCCTTGGATTCCTCGTTACTTCCCCGACTCGAGCATTGATCCTGTGCTTCCGGTAGTAGGAGCTCTACTACTACCTTCCACACCTATCATCACTCGTTCCGAGTCCCATCCCAAGGATCCAAGTAGTTTCTCGCCGAAACTATACACATGATACAATTAATCCACACATGCCAGTTCGAGAACATATCCTAAACAGGCAAACTCATACAACTACTGTATATATAAAACCATCGGTCTCCCCGATCAGACAACCACAATTGTATACATAATAAACCATCGGTCACCCCGATCATACAACAACAATTAAATATATAAATAACCATATGCCTGCACCAGCATATATATACATCCACCCTTCCCAGCTCCCTAGGAATTTCCTCTTATCCCACTACCCTTGCTACTACCGAATCCCTACTAATTATGACGAGTGACCTTGCGAATACCCGATTATATGCAGTGCGAAATAAATAGACAGTCGAATACAAGACTCTATCCTAGAACGGTTGGACTCAAACAAGAGCTGCGCAATAGAACTAAATCGAATATTCTAAGGCTATAAATCTATTACTGCATACAACCTAGAGGGCATCCACTTAGTAACCTATCATAATTCGCATAAATTCCTAATAGCAAGCAGTTCAACATACCGCATAGTGTCCACAACAGGCAATCTAGCATGCATACTCTATGATCTAGAAAGCAATAAAACACTAAGTACTGTACCTTTCCCCTTTGGCTCCGGCTGACTGTACACACTGCGCCTCCGATCACCGTTCCTCGAACGGGTCTTTACTTTTTCTTTTAATTCCAAAAAGGTTTAATAAAGAATTTGAAAATTTCCCAGCCGCAACTTGAGACCAAACACACCGAGGTGCGTTTGATTCACTCAAGCTGTGCTCTGATACCAAGTTGTAACATCCCGAAAATTACAAGCAAATTTTAAATTTTAAATTAACAATTCATTGATAACAACTCATTAAATGATCCCAACGTTTCATTTGCAAACACATAATTAATATCTTTATAAAATAAAACCAGCGGAATAAACGTTTAATTATCAAAATCATAAAGCGACCAGCTCTCCTCGCGCGCCAGTGTGTACTCGTCACGCCTTGAAGCCGCTCGGACCTGAAACCACAGTTTATTGGGAAAGGGTAAGCACGAAGCTTAGTGAATTCCAACACTTGCGCAGATAGGAATCATATACACATCACCCCTATCCGCACATAAGCAACAACATCACAGTTACATAAAACGAGTAAACGCCTACAAGTAATTATGTATCCAACACCTCAGTACCATCGAGGCCTCGGTCCCACCGAATTGTAATGTATCCAACACCTCAGTACCATCGAGGCCTCGGTCCCACCGAATTATAATGTAACCAACACCTCAGTACCATCGAGGCCTCGGTCCCACCGAATTGTAATGTAACCAACACCTCAGTACCATCGAGGCCTCGGTCCCACCGAATTGTAATGTAACCAACACATTTATACCAAGCATTCAAACCAATCAAATATTACACACCACAAACAACTAGTTCACACCACAAAGACAGTAGTACATACAAACTATTATGACATGCATACAACCCCTAACTACACAGTGAGAGAACTCACCTCGAATGCGCGCCCAGCTTAATAACACAATTCAAGCTTCACAATTACGGTCACTCCCCAGCACCTAAAAGCATGTTAAAACGTGTCAATACGAGACCCGGACCCTATGACACGACACACGCTTAAACCGTCACTAAAACTAAATTCCGATCACCCAAAACAGGCCTGTTCGGGACCTGTTTCGACCCCTTTAAACCCAGAAAATTCCCAATATTATTTCATGACCAGAAAGTACTCTGAGTTAGGGTTCCAAGGACATATTATACGCCTCCTAACGATTTTTCTACAATTTACTACGGATTTTACAAAAACAGTTTCCGGACAGCGAAATTCAGCACCTTTCAGTATAAAACGACAAATCGACCCACGCTACGCCCCGAACTGGGTTTTGCACAAAACACAGAAAAGTTTATAGACTCAAAAAGGGAACTTTTGACACCAGTTTCACCCCAAACCGAGTTACGAGCAGAAAGTTATGATTTTCGCAAGTTCAAGGCAGATTCCAGAAATTTTCACATGAAATGACGAAACACCGAACTTGCGACCACTTTTTCGCCCAGTTAGAGACCGAACCAGTTTTCCGCTAAAACACGGAAAACGTGCTCGACCCCGAACTTGAACCGTGGGCGCCAGTTTCGGCTCAAACGGAGTTACGACGGAGAAGTTATGGTCAACCGAAAACTGGACAGTACACTTAGAATTTTCATAAAATCACGATTTATAAAAACGGTAACGCGATTAAGGTTTCGGGTTAGGGTTTAGCTATCACGGTTTAACGGAAACTGGACAACACACGGCACCACCCACTGCCACCTCCGGCAGGGGTGGTCGCCGGCGGCGGCGGCTGTTTTTCCGGTGACGCAGCGACGACAAGGAAAACGAACGGAAGGAAGATTTACCTCTCGTTAAAACGTAGCAGCAGTAGCAGAAATGAATCGTCGGTTTCTTCTTCTTCCCGTCGTCCTTCTCCCTCTCTCTGCCCCTCTCTCTCTTACACGCTCTTCTCTCTCTTTCTCGCTCGCCGGCGAAAACAGCGGCGCCGGCTGCTGCTGTTGCAGTCCGGCGATGGCAGCGGCGGCTGCTGGTGGGATTCCGGCGGTCTCGTGGTAGAAGAAAAAAAAAACAGTAGCAGCAGTAAGAAGGGTAGAGTTCTCCGATGGGGGTTGCTTGACACCAAAGAAAACGAGCGAAGGGAAGGGGAGAAGAAGTTACGGCCGAGAGTGAAAGGGGTAAGACTTTAGGGTTTCTCTTTTCTTTCCTTTTCTCACCAAGGACCGAACCACACCAAAGCTTAAGTGAAAACAACCAAAAACGAAGGAATGGGGAGGGGGGTCGGTCTCTTTGGCCGATCCCCATGCACTTCTACCAAACTGTCAATTTTGGTCCCTGGTCTTCCAACACTTGCTAAAAACACTAACGTCCACCATACACTAACATTTTGGTCGTCCTCGCTAAGTCCTGATTTAAATAAAAAAAACATAAAATAAAATAAAATAAAGTAACCACAAATGCACCGGGACACGGGCTTTACATTATTAAATGGGGATTTAATTATATAACTTTTCCGCTGCTTAACTTTGTCTGACGGTTTAAATCAACGACGTTTATTTTTATTGTAATGGGATTTGTTAACTTGTGGTTTGATTATAGTGAAATGCATTATTTTTGAAAATTTAAATTCCTTGTAATTTTTGGGACGTTACATCGCGTTCTACAAGAAGCTCATCAATCTCGATTTTCTATTCATCCAGGTACAAATAAGATGTATAAAGATCTGAAACAATTTTATTGGTGGCCGGGAATAAAAAGAAGTATTGCTCAGTATGTGGAAGGTTGTACTACTTGTAAGAAGGTAAAGATTGAACATCAGAAGCCGTTTGGGCAATTGCAGCGTTTAGAAATACCGATGTGGAAATGGGATCAGATTACGACAGATTTCATCACGAAGCTACCAAGGACCCCGAAGGGATTTGATGCTATTTGGGTGATTGTCGATAGATTGACGAAGTCTGCTCACTTCTTACCAATAAAGGAAACTGATTCAATGGAGCGATTAGTTAAGTTGTACATTGACGAAATAGTAGCTCGACATGGAGTTCCAATCTCGATCATTTCTGATCGTGATAGTCGTTTTACTTCAAGGTTCTGGAGAAGTTTTCAAAAGGAGATGGGGACGCAGATAAAACTAAGTACAACATATCATCCTCAAACTGACGGTCAGAGTGAACGAACGATTCAGACCTTAGAAGATATGCTTCGGGCTTGTATTATTGACTTTGGGGGATCGTGGGATAAACATTTACCGTTGATTGAATTTGCCTACAACAACAGTTATCATTCCAGCATTCAAGCAGCACCGTTTGAAGTACTGTATGGTAGAAGATGTCGAACGCCTCTGTGTTGGAATGAAGTGGGAGAGAAACAGTTAACAGGACCAGATATAGTACAGTTAACAGCAGATAAGATTACTCAGATTCGGGAACGTTTGAAAGTGGCTCAAGACAGACAGAAAAACTACGCCGACCGACGCCGAAAGCCGTTAGAATTCCAAGTTGGGGATTCTGTGATGTTAAAAGTCTCGCCTTGGAAAGGAGTCATCCGATTTGGGAAACAAGGTAAACTGAGCCCAAGGTACATTGGACCGTTTGCAATTACAGAAAGGATTGGTGAAGTATCTTACAGATTGGATCTCCCTCCAGAGTTAAGCAGGATTCATAACGCGTTTCATGTATCAAAATTTCGAAAGTGTCTAGTTACGCCAGATCAGGCCATATCTCTACCAGATATACAAGTGGATGAAAAGTTGAACTATGTGGAGGAACCGGAAGCCATTGTTGATCATAAAGTCAAAGTTTTGCGGAATAAAGAAATCAGACAAGTGAAAGTGCAGTGGCGACATCATAGAGGTCAGGATGCTACATGGGAATCAGAATCAGAAATGAGAACTAAGTACCCGCATCTTTTTGCCTAACTGAATTCCGGGACGGAATTCTTTTAAAGGGGAGATGATGTAATACCCCGGGTAAGTTCGTTAGTTAAATATTAGTTCCGTTAAATCTATTTAACCTTGTAATTGATGTTTAGGGTGGGTTTGGATTAATTATTAAGTTAAAAGGTATTGTGGTCATTAGTGAGTAGTGTGGGGTTCAAATGGTAAATAGGGTTAGATATTATCCCTTTTGAGATACAGATATTTTCATAAAAATCAGAAAACATCCAGATCTGTAGGTGTGTGTGTTGAGAGCAAAAGAAAAAGAAAGGAAAAGGTTAGGGCTTCAAATTGGAAGTGTTGGATGTGTTATTAAGGTATGTTCCTTTACATTTTATGCTCATAATTGCTTATAGATAGTTTCTATCGGAGTAGAATAGTTGAATTCATGCTTGGTATGATTTTCTGTCGAATCTGGGTTGAAAGGATGCAAACCGACAGAGGTGTCCGGACACTATGAATGTGTCCGGGTGGTTTTGTTGGTAGTATCCGGGTGATTTTATTAGTGATGTCCGGGTAATGTTCTAAAGGTGTCCGGACGATTCTTCATCCGGGTAAGTTCTATTTTCCTATGTTTTTCGGATAAAAATTAGATACCGGATGGTATCCGGATTACTTTGGTGTCCGGATGACGTCCAGATTGTTTAGGTTGTTCGGAAAAGTCATGTTGTCCGGAAAAGTCGTGTTGTCCGGAAAAGTAGTGTTGTCCGGATAACTTGTGGTATCCGGATACCTTGACTGTTTGGTTAAATTGGGAGTTTAGATGCTTTTAAGTATCCAGTAGTCTGTGTTTTGTTAAATCATGGATAGGGAATGAATGAGGACCGAATGTACTGTGGACTCGACTTAAGTTCGGGTTTGGGGGTAACATTTGGGGACTAGAGTGCTTTAGAGTTCTTAGTCTTGGTAAGACTTATGTGTTCAAAGTGGTAAAGCAATACTTGTATATGATTGTTTCAGATTCTGTGAAATTGAGGTGAAGCTGAATTGTTGAGAAAAGCTTGGAGAACGTTTTGATAAGACAAACAGGTGAGTTTTTCTTTAAAATGTTTTTAAACTGGAATACATATACGTGTAGATTGAAAAGGTGATAGATAATGTGATTAGGTGTTCATAAATGACAATATGATATATTGAGATATATATTGTATTCATATGTGCATTACACTACACGATTATATGTTAGCCGAAACTATGGTCGGCGGTGTTTGCTGTAGTTATTGTACAGCGGTGCTGTAATTGTCGTACAGCGGTGTTGTTGGCTCGCAACCAACTGATATGGCCAGGAGAAATGAGAATGATGTAACATCCCGAATTTTTCAATAATAGTATTTTAATGAGAATTGGGATTTATTTGTATTTTAGTTTTAATCTTGAATTATGTAGTAATTTTATAATTCAATGGGGTTAAAATACAAAGGATGGAAGTTGCATGTTACTTTTGGAAATATTGAAAATTGGAGGTGTGTTTGGTCAATTGCTGAAAGTGTGAATGGATAAAGGGGCTGAAGGATTGAGATAATATCTCATTTTTCTTGCTTGGGTCGGTTTAGAAACAGAGAGAATGAATAGAGAGAAAAAGGAAGAAAGCAAGGTTTTGGACTCAAATTGGTAAGAAATTTACCTTAGATTCAGATAATAATTGTTGTAGATGTATGATTGTAAACGAATTTGGTTGTTGATTAGGTTTTCAGATTCATTAACAACAGATTTGAGCAGCAGTTTGTGCAAAAGTGGGTTATCTCCTTTAAAAGGTGAGTTCATTCGATTTTTTGTACAAATCAGTGTTTTTAAGTTATAGTAACCTTGGTATATTTGTATGAACTGACTGAGGATTGATTAGAATGAGTAGATTGAACTGATTTCATATTTTAAATCGATTTGAGGACTTGTTGAACGGACAGTACGCAAAACCTTGAAAGTCTCGGTACTTGAATGTCCCGGTAGTGGCAAGTCCCGGTAGTGGCAAGTCCCGGTACTTGAAAGTCCCGGTAGTGGCGAGTACCGGTATATTTGGAAGTCCCGGTACCTGGAGTCCCGGTATGTTGTATTATCAAGTCCCGGTGGTTTATCAAGTCCCGGTATGCTATTTTATTTGGAGTCCCGGTATGCTATTTTAAGTCCCGGTATGCTATTTTATTTGGAGTCCCGGTATTGGAACTCCCGGTATTGGTTTCTGATTTTTTTTGCTGTTACGTATTGGAGTCATTTTAAAGCGAAATATAGGGGTATGGGTACTCGTTTTGAGTGTAAAATAGCATTTGAACACTTTGATCATGTTTTTATGTGCCAATTACAAACCCAAAGTCTTGTGATTGACGTCGGTTGTTCGGATGCTTTTAGCTATGCTTTTAGCGGAACCCCTGTGTCAAGTTGCCGAAGGGGAAACAATTGAGGAGGAAGACACGATAGGTTATTTAATATTCTTAAGATTGAGAATATGATACGAGAGTGGCATGATTTGTTGTTATGTATATATGTTAATAAGGTATAATGGATCCGTAAACACGAGTTGTATTGGATAACGTAGGATAGGCAAAGTATAATTGCTATTCCTGTTTATAGTGGAATGTAATAAATAGGCAAAGTAGAATTGCTATTCATGTTGAAAAGATTGAATAGGTAAAGTAGAATTACTATTCATATTACAATAATAGAATATGCAAAGTATAGTTGCTATTCTTGTTGAAAGGAGGAATAGGCGAGGTATAATTGCTATTCCCGTGTATCCTTGGAAATGATTGAATAGGCAAAGTACAATTGCTATTCATATTGATTGATGAATAGACAAAGTAGAATTGTTATTCATGTGTATGATTGAATAGACAAAGTAGAATTGTTATTCATGTGTATGATTGAATAGACAAAGTAGAATTGTTATTCATGTGTATGATTGAATAGACAAAGTAGAATTGTTATTCATGTGTATGATTGAATAGACAAAGTAGAATTGTTATTCATGTGTATGATTGAATAGACAAAGTAGAATTGTTATTCATGTGTAAGATTGAATAGACAAAGTAGAATTGTTATTCGTGTGTATGATTGAATAGACAAAGTAGAATTGTTATTCATGTGTATGATTGAATAGACAAAGTAGAATTGTTATTCGTGTGTATGTTTGAATAGACAAAGTAGAATTGTTATTCATACGGAATGTTGGAATAGGCATAGTATGATTGCTATTCAGGTTGAATGTTGGAATAGGCATAGTATGATTGCTATTCAGGTTGAATGGGTTAATGGGCAAAGAGAGTTGCTATTGATAATTGAGATATGTGAGTATGAATTAGATGAAGTGTAAGTGTTGTTTGAAGGATTTGAAATAGGCAATGTACATGCATAAGTACTATTTATGTATTCCATTTTAAAGAGAAGGTATGATGTTTGAATATAAGTTTGTAAGATTGATTGATAAACTAGAATCCGTGAGGATTCGTAGTAGGTTATTGGATATGGTGATACGACTTTAAGAATGGTAGTTATACTTGTGGAATTGAGTATGGTTATGTCATTATGAGACAAGTATGAGTATGGTAAGAATGGTGATAAAGCAGGTTTGAATATATGCGTTGATTATCTAAGATTCCAATGCTGTTAATGTTTTAATTTAAATTGAATGTTCTCACTAGGCGTAAGCCTAATCGTTTCAAATAAACTTTTCTTACCAGGTACTAGCTCAGGAAAAGTAAAGGGAAGAGGGACGGGTGCTTTTGGGTATTCAACTTATTGATGTTAAGAAGAGAAGTTAGCTGATATGAGGATGTTTTGATGAATGACTTAGACAACCCATTTAATCTTTTCATGGTGAACAATATTGGATTAATAGGTTGTTTTGGAGAATCCGAATTGTATGTATTAAACCTCATAGTTAATTCTCTACTTATATATGAAAGTTGGATAATTCTATAAGTAAACCTTGTTAAACTTAAGGTTTAAATTAGCCCTGATTTTTAGGGTGTTATAATATGGTATCAGAGCAGTAGTTTAAGTGAACTAGGTATGCTAAGTGAGATACCTAGACTTAAGCTGAGATGAATTAAGTTATGATTCGTGAGATATGGGTAAAAGTACTAAGACGGGATAGTCTTAAAGTTGACGGAAATAAGTGAAATTGGTACTGTAATGATGATAATGAGGATTCTCATGTATGATATATTCACAATTTCTATTAGCTACTGTTATTATGAATATATTATTACACAAGCATACTTGTTTCTAAATTGTTACGGTGACTAATGAGCGGTAAAGTACGTTTCATATATCTAGTTATGTGTTGTGAGATCCCACATCGGCTAGGAGGGGGAACGAAGTCCTCCTTATAAGGGTGGATGGATACCTTCCTTGCATGAGGCCTTTTGCCTGTCACTGGGTGCGGTCTGGGTGCGTCCCGCGTATGCCTGTGCGGGCAGGAACAAAACCGTGAGCGGTACCGGCATGCTGTTATGCAGAGGGTATGCGCAAAGCGGACAATGTTGTGTACGGTGGGCTAGGGATGTTACATGTGTAACCATTTCTTATGGTTATTTCTTTGTGTTATATCAGAACCATGGTGAATACGCCACCGAGGTCCTCTAATCTTTCGGAGAACAGAGCAGTAACTAATTGGGGGTTGGAGGGACAACCTGGAACGGGCGGAACTCATGAGAGTCCGCCGAGTCCACCTTTAATAGGTGGATTGGAAAGTCAAACGCATAAAACGAGTACTGGTACTTCTAATCCGGAAATGCCGGAATCAACAATGGAGTCTCGTATGATGGAGAACATGACGAGAATGATGAATACAGCGATGGAAAAACAAGCTGAAATGTTTATGAAGGCACTGAACGATCGAAGTACGGAGCTACGTCGAACGGAAACCGATACTGGGGTAATAAATCCAGTTCGTAACCCTGTGATAGAGGCAGAAAGGAGGGTTGAAAGAATATGCTCATATAAAACGTTTTTAAGCTGTAAACCGCCAGAGTTTAAAGGAACAGATAATCCCGTAGCCTGCATGAACTGGATTAGGGAAATGGAACAAGCTTTTCGAGCTTGTGAATGCGATGAAAAGTCAAAGGTTAGATTTTCATCTCAAATGCTAAGAGGCAATGCGCTGACTTGGTGGAATGTATTGGCGGCTACAATGTCGGCTTCAGTCTTGACTGCTATGACTTGGGAGTCATTCAAGAAAAAAATTCTAGAAGAATACTGTAATGAATAGGATCGAAGAAGAGTTTCGGACTCTTAAGAAAGGTACTTCATCTGTTAGGAAGTATACTGAGTCCTTTATGGAAAAATTGAATTTAGTGGGGCATGTGGCTCCAACCGAGAAGGAAAAGATTAAGGCTTACTTGAAGGGTTTGCCAGCTGATATGATGTCCAGAGTTAGGAGTTCAAAAGCTTCAACACTGAGGGAAACGATTGAGGAAGCAAAAGTGGTAGAAGAAGTTTATGCAAGGGATAAAGCAGAGAAGGCTCAAATGGGAGAGAAAAGAAAATTTGGATGTCGATCGGGACCTTCACTAGGACTGAAATCCCTTGGTAAGGACACTCAACTTGAGACTCGATCAGAGTCTAATTGGTGTCAGAAATGTAAGAGTAAACATTTTGGGTCGTGTCGGGAGATATCAAGGGAATGTTTTAAATGCGGAAAGAGTGGTCATCAAATAGAGAGCTGTCCCATCCAAGGACCAACTTGCTATGAATGTAAGAAGCCTGGTCATTATCAAAGGGATTGCCCAACGCTGAAAGATAGCGGGAGTAAAGGGAAGAAACCCAACATCTCAACAGCAAAGGATTGAAACTTTTCATGTGACAATGAAAGACGTTAGGGAATATATGGATAAGTTTTGATATTGTCCTTGTTTATTCCACACATAGGTGTATGTGTATTATGTAAATAATGTTAACTTATCTTTTTGTATTTTGGTGATATCAAAAGTTAGCTATATCGGTTGTTATTATTGAAAAACGCTTTAATTTTTGAAATAATTAAAGAAGATTAAATAATAGTGGGATAAAGATTGGATGATAATAGTTGCTTTAAGGAGGATTGCAATTCTAAGTTGGGGAGCTGGAAATGTTGAAAGATGTAAGGTTCAGAAAATGTGGAAAGTTGAGTCCCTATTCTTCCTGTACTTTTAATTGTGATAAGGTTTGGCAACATGAGAACTTGAGTCCTCGTTTTCTAGGACCTTTCATTATCACTAAGAGGATCGGATTGCAAGCTTATCAGTTGGATCTTCCACCGGAGTTAGAAGGAGTTCATAATACTTTTCATGTTTGCTATCTTCGGAAACGTTTAGCCGAAGAGGAAGATGTGATTCCACTTATTGACGTAAGAGTGAATGAAAAGAGTCGCTGTGTGGAAGAGCCTGAGGCGATTTTAGAAAGATCGGTTAGAAAGTTACGTAATAATAAGGAAGTGGTTATGTTGAAAGTACAGTGGAAACACCATCGAGGTGCCAATGTGACTTTAGAGTCAGAAGAAAGTATGAAGGATAGGTATCCTCATTTGTTTACCTGATTTTGATTTCGGGGACGAAATCATTTTCAAGTTGGGGAGTATTGTAACATCCCGAATTTTTCAATAATAGTATTTTAATGAGAATTGGGATTTATTTGTATTTTAGTTTTAATCTTGAATTATGTAGTAATTTGATAATTCAATGGGGTTAAAATACAAAGGATGGAAGTTGGATGTTACTTTTGGAAATATTGAAAATTGGAGGTGTGTTTGGTCAATTGCTGAAAGTGTGTATGGATAAAGGGGCTGAAGGATTGAGATAATATCTCATTTTTCTTGCTTGGGTCGGTTTAGAAACAGAGAGAAGGAATAGAGAGAAAAAGGAAGAAAGCAAGGTTTTGGACTCAAATTGGTAAGAAATTTACCTTAGATTCAGATAATAATTGTTGTAGATGTATGATTGTAAACGAATTTGGTTGTTGATTAGGTTTTCAGATTCATTAACAACAGATTTGAGCAGCATTTTATGCAAAAGTGGGTTATCTCCTTTAAAAGGTGAGTTCATTCGATTCTTTGTACAAATCAGTGTTTTTAAGTTATAGTAACCTTGGTATATTTGTATGAACTGACTGAGGATTGATTAGAATGAGTAGATTGAACTGATTTCATGTTTTAAATCGATTTGAGGACTTATTGAACGGACAATACGCAAAACCTTGAAAGTCCCGGTACTTGAATGTCCCGGTAGTGGCAAGTCCCGGTACTTGAAAGTCCCGGTAGTGGCGAGTACCGGTATATTTGGATGTCCCGGTACCTGGAGTCCCGATATGTTGTATTATCAAGTCCCGGTGGTTTATCAAGTCCCGGTATGCTATTTTATTTGGAGTCCCGGTATGCTATTTTAAGTCCCGGTATGCTATTTTATTTGGAGTCCTAGTATTGGTTTCTGATTTTTTTGCTGTTACGTATTGGAGTCATTTTAAAGCGAAATATAGGGGTATGGGTACTCGTTTTGAGTGTAAAATAGCATTTGAACACTTTGATCATGTTTTTATGTGCCAATTACAAACCCAAAGTCTTGTGATTGACGTCGGCTGTTCGGATGCTTTTAGCTATGCTTTTAGCGGAACCCCCGTGTCAAGTTGCCGAAGGGGAAACAATTGAGGAGGAAGACACGCTAGGTTATTTAATATTCTTAAGATTGAGAATATGATACGAGAGTGGCATGATTTGTTGTTATGTATATATGTTAATAAGGTATAATGGATCCGTAAACACGAGTTGTATTGGATAACGTAGGATAGGCAAAGTATAATTGCTATTCCTGTTTATAGTGGAATGTAATGAATAGGCAAAGTAGAATTGCTATTCATGTTGAAAAGATTGAATAGGTAAAGTAGAATTACTATTCATATTACAATAATAGAATATGCAAAGTATAGTTGCTATTCTTGTTGAAAGGAGGAATAGGCGAGGTATAATTGCTATTCCCGTGTATCCTTGCAAATGATTGAATAGGCAAAGCACAATTGCTATTCATATTGATTGATGAATAGACAAAGTAGAATTGTTATTCATGTGTATGATTGAATAGACAAAGTAGAATTGTTATTCATGTGTATGATTGAATAGACAAAGTAGAATTGTTATTCATGTGTATGGTTGAATAGACAAAGTAGAATTGTTATTCATGTGTATGATTGAATAGACAAAGTAGAATTGTTATTCATGTGTAAGATTGAATAGACAAAGTAGAATTGTTATTCGTGTGTATGATTGAATAGACAAAGTAGAATTGTTATTCATGTGTATGATTGAATAGACAAAGTAGAATTGTTATTCGTGTGTATGTTTGAATAGACAAAGTAGAATCGTTATTCATACGGAATGTTGGAATAGGCATAGTATGATTGCTATTCAGGTTGAATGTTGGAATAGGCATAGTATGATTGCTATTCAGGTTGAATGGGTTAATGGGCAAAGAGAGTTGTTATTGATAATTGAGATATGTGAGTATGAATTAGATGAAGTGTAAGTGTTGTTTGAAGGATTTGAAATAGGAAATGTACATATATAAGTACTATTTATGTATTCCATTTCAAAGAGAAGGTATTATGTTTGAATATAAGTTTGTAAGATTGATTGATAAACTAGAATCCGTGAGGATTCGTAGTAGGTTATTGGATATGGTGATACGACTTTAAGAATGGTAGTTATACTTGTGGAATTGAGTATGGTTATGTCATTATGAGACAAGTATGAGTATGGTAAGAATGGTGATAAAGCAGGTTTGAATATATGCGTTGATTATCTAAGATTCCAATGCTGTTAATGTTTTAATTTAAATTGAATGTTCTCACTAGGCGTAAGCCTAATCGTTTCAAATAAACTTTTCTTACCAGGTACTAGCTCAGGAAAAGTAATGGGAAGAGGGACGGGTGCTTTTGGGTATTCAACTTATTGATGTTAAGAAGAGAAGTTAGCTGATATGAGGATGTTTTGATGAATGACTTAGACAACCCGTTTAATCTTTTCATGGTGAACAATATTGGATTAATAGGTTGTTTTGGAGAATCCGAATTGTATGTATTAAACCTCATAGTTAATTCTCTACTTATATATGAAAGTTGGATAATTCTATAAGTAAACCTTGCTAAACTTAAGGTTTAAATTAGCCCTGATTTTTAGGGTGTTATAAATGAGAATGAGGATGAATTGAACACAGTGCACGAGTCTTGATTGGTATTTAAATACGTATGATATATATGTGTTTATATAAAGGATTTTATATAAATGGGTTTTATAATGATTGTGAAAGGACAGGGGTTTTCTCACTTAGACCGCTAGGTCTAACCCTCATTTTGTTTTAAAAATATGTATTCCAGGTGGCGAAGCGGGTAAGGGCAAGCGTATAGATTAACTGGTGGATAGCTTTTGAGAAGACTTTTGTTATGAAGACTTAGATGTGTTTTTGTATTTATGGCTTTGTTGTTAGTCATAATGTAAATTATTTAGTGAAAAAGTTTGTACTGAATTACTTATTATGTTTAGTAAGACTATGGGACCGAATATGAAATATGATGTATTGTTTTTTGAAATTATGATTGTGAAATGTATGTTACTTGTATATATGGAAACCGGGACGATACACCTTGATTGGGACGATAAATATTGTATGTTTAGTGCTCTTGTTTTGATATATAACATGATTTTATCTACTTTATCGGCCCGTGTAATTTATCAAACATAACTTATGTACGTTGTAATTTAGTAAAATAAGGGACCGAAGTTGTAATTTAACAAACAAAAGAGATCTAAGTTGTGTTAGAGCAAAGACAGGGACCAAAAATAGCCAACATGCAGTAAAAACATGTAAAAGCATTATAGGACAACACAACTCACTTTTCACGTTTTCATACTTTACACGTTTTTCATACTTTTCAGCGCAAACCGGCATCCACATTTGCCTATAAATAACCCACGCTAGATTAGTCGTAAAACACATATACGAGAACATATTATTCGTTAACGTATTCTTACATGGCATCCCCAAACCTTCATGTTTGGTGCTTTAGGCGTTTATCTGAATCGCTTTCAGACACTGGCAAAGAGTTATATGGTTAGTGTGCATGTTTCATTGAGTTTTGCTTGTTACTACCGTTGTTCTACGACCTAACTATATTAATTAATGTTCATCAACAGATGCATATCCACAGTTGTTCACCATGAAAGTCCACCATGGTGGGTACTTCACGGAACCACCCAGAAGACATTATTTCTGTGGTCTAGAAATTTATGTTGACATGTTAGACGTGGATGATCTTTCTATGCAACGGCTTGAACAGATCATGAAAGAGCTGGACTATGAAGAACCAAAATATAATAGGTTGTATTTTAAGAGGCCGAATGCAGACTTCTTGACTGGACTGGTAGAATTGAGTACCGACGAAGATGTAGCCAACATACGCCAGTATGTTGACGGCCATACTGTGATTGAAGTGTACATCGAGAAAGTGGAGCTTAACACTTTGAGACTCGTCTCGCCAGAGCATGTAAGAAGTCGACCCGGATTGTCAAAAACCAAACCATCGTCTAGTCGTAGTATCAAATTTGGATAATTTTGTACTGTACTGACTAGTATGTGTTTGTTCTGAAATAATCTTGTATAACATCTAGGAGTTGTATTTTTAATATGAACCACTTTTCAGACTATTTTTTAGACTACTTTTCAGCCTAATGAAAGACATTTATTCATGAGCAAGCTTCAACATGAAACATCAACATAAAGACTCCAGGAACGAAACAACAACATAGAAATAGGAAAAGTACAAAACAACAATGTCGAACTGGAAAAGTACAAAACAACAACACATAAACAACAAAGTACTAAAGCAACACCCATACCACCACCTACTGAAAAATTGCCTTAGTTTGATCAATCCAACTTTGCTTGTTGCTTACCTTCGCTTGAAGAATTGCGAAGTCTTGCATAATGTGG
The DNA here is from genome assembly GCA_033807775.1 of Saussurea involucrata. Lineage (NCBI taxonomy): Eukaryota > Viridiplantae > Streptophyta > Magnoliopsida > Asterales > Asteraceae > Saussurea > Saussurea involucrata. The sequence continues at coordinate 84,126,512 of CM066313.1, forward strand.
TGAATGTCTTCTTTTTCTCGACAAATACGAGCCTCCTTATCTTTTATATCCCCTTTCATCCTTTTGATCTCCTTTTCTTCCACTTCTATCCTTTTCAAGTGGGCTTCCTTAGTGGCCATTATTTGTTTCCACTCTTGTGTCAGTTGGTCTATCTCCTTTTCCCTTTCTGCTATCGCGATCTGGAGTTTCACGGGCATTCTTTCAGGTGTAGACGATGGGTTAGATGACGATGCCATTTGTTTACTGAAGAAAGAAAGTAAGAAAGAAGGATGGAATGGGTGTGAATTATGGATTGCATTTTACTGATATTTATGGATTAAATCTCATTGAGGAAGATGAATGACAACCACAAATTGGTCTTTCAAGTACAATAATTGTGAAAAAAACAGTAAAAACATGCAAAAATTCGTGCAAAAATGACCAAAAGTGTAATTTTTTGCCCTATCGCGGACAGGGGCCAATGTTGTCACCGCGGCAATAGTTGGGGGGGGGGGGGGGGGGGGCTCCGCGAGACATTTTGGCCAAACCGCGGGCCACGTGGGCATTGACCCGCGATCGCAGGACCCACCGCGAAAAAATGGGTATTTTGAAAAATGGACGAGAAAGTGGGTATTTTGGTAAGTCAAAGTCAAACTTTGGATATTTTAATTAATTTCCCATTTATTTATCTTGAAAAATATGATGGAGATGCTCGAAAAAGATGTTCATTAGAATAATATGAAATTACCAATTTTTCTACAACTTTAAGATTTAACTCATTATATTTACTTATATATATGATTAATTCTATTTTCATTATTTAAATCCCAAGTAAATTCTTGTTGCCTTAAAAAATCAATATCAAAATACATATTAGCTACCTCATGTGAAAATATTGGTAGCATTAGAGCCTTAGAGTTTTGAGTTTACATTTTCATATCATTAGGCCATGAGTACCACTACCCAATGAACCCAATGAACTCACTTGTCACCTCAGCGTCACATCAGCTTTTCTCTTTCCTACACTCCTTACCCAAAAGTGGAGTACCGCTAACTCACTGAACTCACTGAACACAATTGCCACCTCATTTTTTTAATTCTTTTATTTATACATTTAATTATTTAACAAAATAAAAATATTTATATATTTTTTAATAAATAAAAATAAGATAAATAATAAAAATAAGATAAATAAAAATTCATATCATTCATTAAAAAATTAAAAAATTAAAAATTACAAAATACAAAACACTAAAAATTATGTAATTTTTTAATTCTCTCTTTCTTCGCTAAAGTAGCCCTCAAAATATCTCCCTCAAGGTGATCATGCAGGGCTATGAAAAACTCGAAGTCTTTATCAAATCTTTTTTCTCGTTCGAGTTGCAACTGTTCTCGTTCGAGTTGCAACTGTTGTTGTTCGAGTTCAAGTTTTTTCATTTTGTACTCCATTGTACCCTCAATCTGCTCGTTGAACGAGCTTATGCTCGTCAACAACTAAGTAACACTTTCGTCCGGATTCGACCCGGTCGTATTACTCGTTGATGCTTTTTTTGCCTTGTTTCTCCCGATGAGTCGTTGAAGTTGCTCTACCTCGTCGACCCGAACATCTTCATCGTCATCATCGGAAGAAAGTATGTTTTGGTGTGAAAAAATAAGATGGTATAGATTAATATATAGTGTGTATAATTTGAAAAAAAAATTAAAAAATTTTTGTAAAATAGCCGTTGGTAAACGGTATTGTTTAAAAAAATTAAAAAAATAAACAAAAATTAAATATGCAACGGGTATCATCGGGTTGGTGAACCCGGTAGCCGAACCCGATTGCTACCCGATCCCCCCCCCCCCCCCCCCCCCGGTACCCCTACCCGATCAACCCTTCCCTTACCCGCTGTGCCACGTCGATGAACCCGATCCCATACCCGATGGCGGTACGGGTGATCTAATGAAGTTGTATAAATTGACTTTTACATATTTTGTGCCTACACCTATTATGGCTAATGACTCTAGATTCATAAGTGTTTTAATTAACGTGACTTTTCTTTAAAAAATCATTTTTATTATTTTTGTCTTTAAGTTTTTTTTATGCTTTTAACTTTAAATTTTACAGTTTTATATATTTATCTAATTGCATCACTCACAATGTCACGAATTTGTAAATGTTATAGACCCACGATTAAAACAAAATTGTAAAATTACTTTTCTATGTTCTATTTTGAATAACCAATCAAAAACTATTTTTATAATAATAATCTATATGCTTTTTCCTTGTGTTATATGAATGTACATTTTTTTAACATCATTATTCTTATTAGAATAATATATAGAAAAGATATATGTATATATATATATAATTCTAGAGGGAGGTTCAGGGGAAAACCTCAAAAAAATGAAAAACTAAAGAACACCCTAATAGCCCTTCATCTACACGGTATGCACTTGTGCATACAAGTAAGCTAAGTTGTTTTTTTTGGTTTTATGCACAAGTGCATCATGCATTTGTGCATATATGCACGTGTGCATATATGCACGTGTGCATATATGCACGTGTGCATATATGCACGTGTGCATGTTACAAATTACATGTATGCACAAGTGCATACCGTCCAGATGGAGGGCTACCAAAGTGTTCCTTAGTTTTCCGTTTTTTTTAGGTTTTCCCTTGAACCTGACCCTATAATTCTATATATGACATACAAATTTTCCACCTTATATCATGCCTTGAAAAACGACATGTCTTCATCGTGGCGTGTAAGACTTAAGGTTTGACCTTGTCGTCACGCGTCATGCCATTTTAAACCTTGATATTGTAATGTTTTGATTTAAATAAGTAGAAAGTTAACTTTGATATATTTTGGTTAAAATAAATTGTTAGTCTTGTAATTTAGATGTAAATTTCTTAATTACGACAAATGAGTTGGTGAAATTGTATAGATAAAAATAAATTTAAACATTGTAATATTTTGAGAGGGGAAAAATAAACAATAATATATATTTAGACATTTATCCTTTCATAAAAACAAATTGTCTTATTAATTCTGTTTTAAGACTTCAGTAGCACCTCTTATTAATTAGAATTGAAATAAGATTTCAGACTTCGATATTGTTAGTCTCAACCATAGGATTTGTAGTTAACACAAATAGACATTCAACCAAAAACACTTAGAAACTTATTCTTATCATTTGTCTTAAGAAGAGGATATCCAATGAATAACGTCCATTGGATATAGCTCAAATAAACCTTCATCTAAACAGTTAGAATAGAAAAAAAATCTAACAAGGTCTTCAGATGTGGTTCATCGGATTTATGAGTTAGAAAATGTTAAGATCAACTTTAGTCCTTATCTTTACGTTATTCCATGTGGGAATCCGATAAAAAGAAATTATTTCTCTCGCCTGATTCATCTATCCTCACCAAGTTTGCTAAGTCATTGACATCCGATAGGGTTACTTCATAAAAGTCTATATCTTCAATGTGTTGTATAGATTATACTTTAGAATTAATAGAAAAAAAGTAGGATTTTTACTTTTAAAATCTTGTAACTATCTCTAATGATTCAAAGTGTAAAGGCTTTTAATGAAATCGAAAACTAATTGAAAAAAGGTCAAGATAGTCAGCAAAACATATTGATTTTTACATAAGACAAAATGTTGAAGAATCTATTGAAGCAAAATATCCATTTTTTTCATCTTAAATAATATGTTGGAGATACTCTAAGAAAATGTTCACTAGGATAATATGGAATTACCAAGTTTTCTTCTAACTTTAAGATTTAGCTTATTATATTTTCTTATATATATGATTAATTCTATCTTAATTATTTAAATCCCAAGTAAATTATTGTTGCCTTAAAAAAAAATCAATATCAAAATACATATTAGCTACCTAGTGTGAAATATTGGTTGCATTAGACTTTTAAGGTTTACATTTTGATATCATAATAAATGTATAAATTGACTTTTAAATATTTTGTGGCTACGCCTATTATGATTCAACTAGAAGTCTACTTGTGCAATGCAGCGCAATATATCTTGATTTAAATGTTCTAATTTATTTTAATGTGCGGTTTTAAAAAACATTCATTTTTTATAAATTTGTTTAAAGAATGACGATTTTTAAGGAGTTTATGATTTGAAGATGTGAAAGTGGTTAGAGATAAGGATTAATTAATAAGAGTTCACGATTTAAGGATTTGAAGGTTGTTAGAGATAAATATTAATCAAGTAATTAGCATTAAAAGCTGTACATAAATCTTCATTAGTTGTTTTTAAGAGATTTTAAGTAATTATCATTAAATAGCGGTACATGAAGCTTTAGGGGTTGTTTTTAAGAGTTTTTTTATAAATGTTTTATAATATAGTATAGATAAGTATTTTAATTTAGAGAGAATTATACTTTTGGTCTCTAATATTTGTTGATTTCTTAAAAAATGGGACATGTATTTCAATTAGTCAAGTTATAGTCCTTGAGGTTTGGATTTTACTTTGAAATAAGAACATGGACACCAACTCTATCTATTTCCATTGTTAGTGTCATTGGTATTTTCGTTGAAATTATTTTTCTCCCTCTTTTTGCAAATCTTTTTTTCTTTTTTATCGTTTTTACATAAACTATCGAACATCAAGACCTATTAAGTAATTAACTTTAACACACATATATGTGTGTGTGTGTATATATATATATATATATCTATACATATAATAAATAAGTAACTAGCATGCCATGTGTCGACTTCTGGTGAGCCGACCTCAGTATTTTCTCGCCTAAACATGTATCTGGACGCAATTTACATTATAAGTTCAATTAGCACACCCACATTCACTTCTCCTTAAATCTCTCCTTAATTCAATTTTTTAATTTATACGTTACATTTACTACCCTTATAATTAGGTATGTAGTTTACTTTTAATCCCTTACTTTTTTATTTTTCATTTTAAACTCTTATCATATAAACATAAATAATGTATATGAACTAAAATGCATTAAAAAAATACATTTATTTTTTTACAAATTACACCATTGCAATCGTCTCGTCAATACCTTCAAATGAGCTCAATATTGAATATTTTTGGATTTAATCATATTATTAAATATCATGAACATGTACGAATTAATTTGTTTTATATCCCTTACATTTTTAATTTTCATTTTACGCCCTTATAATATTAAAAATATATAATCATAGTTTAACTAAAACATATTAACAAATGCATTTTTTTACAAATTATATTATTACAATATTCTCGTCAATAATTTCAAAATAAGTTTATTATTGAATATTTTTTTAACTTAATAATATTGTGAAATATCATAAATACGTATCAAGATTTTTCAAGAATGACGTACCGAGATTTTTTTTAAACTTGTACATTTTACGCTCTTATCTATATCTATCTATTATACTTCTTTAAAAATAATTCCAGTTACGGTTATTCTTGAATTTTTAAGAAGTACAAATTTTAATACATCGTGTACGAGTTTAAAAGCTTTAAAACCTCCAACGTTCAACATCATAATTAAAAATAAATTTATTTTTTATTTTTAAATTACACTTTATACCATTATAATTAGTTATTTAATTTACTTTATATTCATTTTCCTTTCATTTTACATTTTACATCCTTATCATATCAACATACATAAACTAAAATACATTAAACATGTTAAAAATATAAGTCAAATATTACCAATCTTGTCATTTAGATTTTAACTTAAATTATTTTTATACTTTTGTTTTGTATGAGGACTGATTTTGACAAGGCTGCTAAGTTGAGGACTGCGCTGAAAGGAGTGTGGACGAAAAGGGTAGCGGAGCAATTATCATTGTTTCAGGGATATTATTGCAAAGGACTAATGTGCAATTTCAGTTTTATATATAATGCCTATTTTCTCATTTTCGTTATTATTCAAGTGAGATTACAATTAGGGTTTTCTCTCAACTTTTGATAGCTTTTCTTTCTCAGCCGAATTAGGGTTTCTTAGTAAATGATTACTTTCAAATCTCTTGAAGGTAATCTGAGTGTGAGAGATTTGTAGTGAGGTTTTCTTTGTAAGTATGAGTGTGAGTGTGATTGTAGTGAGTTTTCATTTGTAATTGTTTTTTACATTCTCAAATCTATTCAAATAAGTTTTGTTTAAGAGTTTGTACATGGTATCAGAGCACACGGTGCGATCTTCGTTGGTATCTACTCATTGATCTTCCTCTAGTATGGTCACACTCCTTTATGTTTTTCTTCACATTCAAAATCTGAATCTCTTAGATGTTGACCTAGTGGTCATCGTCTACAAGGTTTGGAAATGAGTTTTTAAAACTCTTCAAATCGTGCTTTTTCTCAGATATTCATATCTGTTTTTGTTGTTCAATTTTTTTTTGAAAATATCATTTCAAATATTTGATTGTTTCTTTGACATGTTGTCAATATCTTTGTTCAAATAGATCTGATGTTTTTCTTTTCTTTCACTAATGTGTATTTTGCTGATCTGAATCTGTCTTGTGTTCCTCTTATTCATTTTAAATAGTTTGTGCATATTCGAGGAAGGTTGGATCCTGACTTGTTAGTCTTGGTTCAACCTATCTTCTGGTTGAGTATTATATAGATCTGGACTTATTAGGCCCGATCTGTGCTTGCTCCCTTTTTTGTTCTACATGCATGATTAATTCTTGTATGTTATTGTTGCTTATATTCACAGATCTGAGTCTGTTGCTCTTTTTTGATCTGTTGTGATTACTAAATTTTTTAGATCTGATTATGTTGCTATTTTTCAGATCTGTTGTGGTTATTAAAATTGTTTTTGGTGACATAAGATCTGATCTGATCATATAGATCTTGTCTCGAGTTTGTTTTTTTATGTATCTTCCGTTTCTTGTCCTTTTCTTGTAAGGATTGTGTGTTGTGGTCCCTGATATCTTCTCGTGACTCTTTGTATTCATCAATCTGCTAGCTCAGTATACGTGATTTAAGGACAGATCTCAGGATCTGTTCTAGCAATCATTATTTGGTCTGACATTTGTAGATCTTGATGAATCTAGAGTTGTGACGTTGTGGTAAGACTATTTGTACTGGTTTTTTTCAGATCTCCGAATCTGACCAGTGTGCTTTGTCTCTCCTCTGTCTTCTTCATCTACTGTGTTCAGGTTTGTTCCTAGTTTTTTGTTATTATAAAATCTCTGTTTACAGAGGTGTTTATCCGCTGCATTGCTCTTGGAATCTCACTGTAAGTCTCTCTAGACTCTTACTTTTGTGTGTTTCTCTTCTCATCCTCCATTCTGTAGGACACCTTTGTGTTTGGCTTGACCTACCACTCAAGTGGCAAGGAATCCTGTCATATATCACTTAGGTGCTTTCTTGTGTGTTTTTTGTTGTTTTACGAAGACTGGTACAAAAGATCCCAAAAATCCAGAAACGCAATCTTTGATTGCAAAGCTGGATTTCGGGGATCCTTTGTATCTTCATCCAAGTGACACCTCTGGTCTGTCTATACTGAATATGAAACTGACTGGTACTGAGAACTATAAGGTGTGGTCGTGCGCTATGATTCTTACCTTGGAAACTAAGAATAAAGTTGGTTTTATTGATGGTACTGTGTCTCGTTCCACTGATAATAATGTGCTTGGTAAACAGTGGGACAGATGTAATTCTGTTGTTTTGTCTTGGATTCTTGGTTCTATCTCTGAAGATTTATTTGTTAGTCAAGTGTTTTCTAAGATTGCTTTTGAAGTTTGTGAGGAATTAAAGGAAACTTATGATAAAGTTGATGGTTCTGTCACATTTAATCTTCATCAAAAAATTAACTCATTAACTCAAAATGGAACCTCTATTTCTGATTATTATCATAAGTTGAACGCATTATGGAAACAGTTTGACGCTATGGTCAAACTTCCTGCTTGTTCTTGTAATGCATCTGTTGAATTCTCTAAGCATAATCAACTTATAAAACTCATGCAGTTTCTAATGGGATTAGATGATAGTTACATGCAAATTATGAGTAATATCTAGACCTCTGATCATATGCCTTCAGTCAAAACTGCTTTTTCTTTGATTTCTCGAGATGAGTCACATCGTGGTGTGACTCGTTCTCCTTCTAATTCAAAAATCCAGAACACTGCTTTCTTTAGTAAACCTGTTAATAATAAACAAAAATCTAGAAAACCTCCTTTGCTTTGTAAACATTGTGGTGTGACTGGTCACACCATAGAAAGGTGTTTCAAACTAATTGGCTTTCCTAAGGACTTTCAGTTTACTAAAGGCAAGCCTAATCAGTCTTTTAAAACCCCCTCCAGCAATGCTTGCACTGCAGAGGGGTCTATTAATCACTCCAACTCTACTAACTCTCTTACTGAAGACCAACTCAACAAGTTGTTGGCTCTGTGTAACATCCCAGGCCAACCGTACCAGATATTGTCCGCTTTGTCCACACACCTGGACTCACGGTTTTAAAACGCGTCTGATAGGGGAGGTATCAAGTTCCTCTTATAAGGAAACATTTGTTCTCCTCCCTAACCAATGTGGGATCTTACAATCCACCCCCCTTGGGAGCCCAGCGTCCTCGCTGGCACACCAGTCAGGTTCCCGGCTCTGATACCATATGTAACATCCCAGGCCAACCGTACCATATATTGTCCGCTTTGTCCACACACCTGGACTCACGGTTTTAAAACGCGTCTAATAGGGGAGGTATCAAGTTCCTCTTATAAGGCAACATTTGTTCTCCTCCCCAACCAATGTGGGATCTTACACTCTGCTTGATCAAAAACAAAATGAAGGATTGGCTGTCAATATGGCAGGTAAATTTTATGCTAACATGGCTAATAATCCTAGAAATACTCATTCTGGTTGGATTATTGACTCTGGTGCAAATCAACATATGACGTCTTCCATGGCTCATCTTGAAAATTTGATTGATATATCTGATTTGAACCTGAGAGTTACTCAACCCAATAGGAATGAGGCTAAGATTAATAAAATTGGAAATTATCGTCTTAACAACAATGTTGTATTACTTGATGTTCTTGTCATTCCTGACTTTCATGTTAATTTACTTTCTGTTCATAAACTTGCTAGGGACAGTAAAATTTTCGTTGAGTTTGATGAATTTAGATGTTATTTACTTCAGGGTTCATTTCCAACGAAACTTGTGGGGACTGGTAGTGAACTTGGAGGACTGTATTTTTTTTAATCAATTTTCTAAGGGTGAGAACTTTGATTCTAAGGTGCTAAATAGTAAATCTAATACTTCAAATATGTATATTGTATGTTATGTTTTACGTCAACTGGGGCATAGTAGACTAGGTTATCCTGCTGATCAAGCTCTTGCTTGTTTAAAGGAAAAATTAGCTCTTGGAAATAATTCTTACTCTCCTCCTTGTGACATATGTCACATGGCTAAACAGACTAGAGATAAGTTTAATTTGAGCAATCATTCTACAACTAGTTTGGGTGAACTAGTACATCTAGATTTGTGGGGCCCTTATAAGGTCCCTAGTAAAGAAGGATACAGATATTTTTTTACTGTTGTGGATGATTTTACTAGATCTGTGTGGGTTTATCTGTTGAGAAGCAAGGATGAGGTGTTTGATAATATTGTTGTGTTTCACAGTTTGTTGATTACCCAGTTTGGCAAACGTGTGAAAATTGCCAGGAGCGATAATGGTACTGAGTTTGTTAATCAAAAATTGGGTGAGTTTTTTTAAAACAAAAGGAATAATACATCTGTAACATCCCAAAAAATACAATAGACATCAATAGCATTAAATCATAACATTTAAAACATTAGGGTCCCAAAATTTCATTAAATCAATCAAAAACTTAGATTGGCGGAAACAACCTATACACAACTGAGAATAATCTAACTTCTACAAGAAGCACTTGTACCGTCTCTAGCTGCATATGTACGCTATCTTGCTCCTGCTCACTTACTTAAGCCTCTTACTACTTGCTTACCTGAAAATGGTTTAATTTTGAAAAGCGAGGGTTAGACCAAAAGGTCTAGTGAATTCCCTCCGAAAACAACATATATAAACAGTGGGAAAAATCGTTTATAACATTCATCATCAAACTTCACATAACGTCAAACATGGTACTGCACCGTATAATTGATCACATAAACATTCCGCGATCGGGGCCCCCAGCAGACTCCCCTCTCGCCCCGTATCGGGGCCCAAGCAGACTCCCCTCTACCCGAATAGAAGGGAAACGAATTCCAACCTATCGGTCTGTCATACATATCCAAGGGATCATCGGATCCCGAGGCTCTCTGATCCCACAGTGCAGACCGACTCCACATAGCACATCATTCATTTCATAAAACATGCAACTTAGAATCTTTGTAAATCATAGTTCTCATTTCATCATGCCAAACATTCTTTTAGATAAAATAAGTATTTTCATGGGAAACATGCACATCATTTCGTAAACATTTCATGCTCGTAAAGAACCATAATCAGTTAAAAAGCATTTAACATCTTACATCGTAAAAAGGGTTTAGGGAACTCACCTTTGGTTAGTGCTGAAAGCACTCCTTAAATATCTCCAAGCTAATCCAATCGAACACCTAAGGGCATTAGATTCGTATCAGTTTAAACGGTTCGACCCTACTGTCCAGTTAACACTCTCCAGACACTAACACTTATCGGACGCAGGGACTTTCCGGACACCACTATCCGGACATACAACTTTCTGGAAGACTTACCCGGACAGCCAAACTATCCGGAAGATTTTATCCGGACAGTCGGAACTATCCGGACGATCCTACCCGGACAGTAAATTCGTCCAGACACTACACAACATCCGGACACCACTTGTCCGGACACCCCAAACATTCCGGATACTAACCTGGTGAAGAAAGTTTCCGGACGCGGCGATTTTTGTATTAGTCGCAGAGGATTAACCCTTTTCGCCCTAAAACTCACCACTACTTCCAGATATTGAATACAGGTCGGCGATTAACACACTAACCCATTCTTAAACCTCTCTTAAACAATTTAATGGGGGAAACACAAAGGACACCATAAAACTCAAGTTTCTCCTCACCAAAACCCAACACATTTCACAAACTTAAAAGAGAGGAAGGATTAATAATTACCTGCACATTCTACTGGTTATCCCAACGATTCAGCTGCCAAACTCCTTCCTCCTCTTCAATTGCCAAAAACCTTTTTCTCTTGTATTCTCTCTTAGCCGCACCCTCTCTCTCACACACACACTGGAGTAATAGCTAAAATGAAGAAGTTAGGGTTTCTCTAGCCCTTTTTATACTTTGTCCAATAAACACCAAACTTCTAATTGCTTCACACTTGGACCACAAAACTTTCTTATTTCGAAATTCTTTCACAAATTCTAATTACCAACCAAGATTACAAACCTCGGTTATTACATCTTAGACTTTTAATTCTTTGACATCCACCACCAAGCTTCTCAAAGATTTGACTTTGGCTACCAAACTTTTAAATCTTAATTACAAATTTCGGGTTATTACAACACTCCCCCCTTAAAAGAATTCAGTCCCCGGAATTCCTCATTGGAAAAGATGTAGGTAACTTGCCCACACCAAAACTGACACTTCCCAATGGTATCGCCACTTCTGACTCAGTCAACCACCACAATAAATTCGAAACATGGAACATTGGATGCATTCCCTTCAGTTCTTACGGTAACTCCATAGGCTACTACTTCTACTCGGTCAATCATGACAATAGAAGATTAAATAAGGCTTCTCATACACCTATACTTCCTTTAAGGAGGAACTTGGCGGAATCCCCTGCTACAACACGAGGTTCACTTACCAAAAACAATCACTCACTTGACAGCTTGGCACAAGGCCAACCCCGTACATCCCGACAACTCACAACCCAGAGTTCCTTCATCGTATTACAAGCGATTCTAGACTACTTCTCCCAACCAACAATCGTCTAAGCAGATAACCTTTCCCTTTCTCGAACCACCTCGACCACAGTTCGTCAACCATCTCTCACATCCTCACCACTTCACCATTCCATACTTATACGTAACTAAGAGTAGGAACCTCCAAACCCATCATTGAAGCGTTCCCCTATTCGAATTAAACTTCTCCTGAAACATATCAATTCCTCGCTGATTGCCACGTTCGTTCAGTCATATAAAACATAACTCCGGTTATCCTCACTCAACTGGGAGGAATAACCATGGTCACACCATACTATTCTCAATATCTTAACGCTGAACAATCAATTCGTCTGAACACTTCTCACAACATTGCTAACTTAACTCATTCAACTGCCTTATCCACTTCTTTCCTGCACAACACAAACACAATTTCCTTTCTCAATATGCTTTCCAGAAGTTTGCACACTTATCGATGGTGACTTCCACACTACTCCACCTTTCAGTGTTACTGTCAAGCTTACTACCTCCAACCTACTCACTTGTTCCGACATACTATCCTCACCTCCCCACGTTAGCGTGGAGCACTGCCCACCAACATTACTTGCCCCTCTCTTCTGACCATTCCCATGCTGAAAATACTTTCTCATTACTGTACATAACCAAACGGTTGCACTAAAATTCTAACTTAAGGCATTCAACCAAATCACCTCGAACTGACACTAGTGTTTGATGTTACTACACATTCTTTGATCTTCAACTATTACCTCCTCGGATAATCCTTTCACCCATAGGAAACAATTCTCCTTCCTTAAAGATTTCCCATCTACTGCACCACATTTTGATTAACCCAACCATCATCTCCTTTAAACTTACAGTGATTTCAATAATATACTTACTTAGCGACTCACATAGCCAGAAAAACGCTTGGTCTCTCGTTTGGGCAAGCACTCATTACTGCTCTGACATTCTACTCCGGTAATAGACGTATCACACTGCCACTTACAACTACGTGCTCCAACCACTTGCTAAACAATTCGCACATCTCATCCGAAATCCCGAAAAGGCTTCCATCTAATGTTTCATCTTTCTAACCTCACGTTACTACAACACCAGCTGGTACATTTAACTTGGCAACTATTGCCACTACATAACCGTACATTCCTCACTCATAACATCACACTGCAGACCAAATCTCTCATGGCCATCCATACACAATTCAAGCTCGCCTTCAAATTTTCCTGCATAAACCATCGAGTCTATCTCGCTACTTTGTCCTTTCTTACTCTAGTTGAACTATAACTCCCTCGTTACCACTTAGCTCAAATGTAATCGTTCTTGCTAGCTCTCTACGATCTGAGCCCTTACATAAACAGGGCACATTCCCTTATTGGACGATATAATTTACACACTCGCTCCATTCGTGCTACATGCCTTATCCTTCTACGAATCCTCCATACCTCGTAAGTAGAACGCTTATCCAAGACAACAGTCTCTCACTAACTTAACACCTCTACAAGGTGTTCTATCAACTTTCACTCTCCTGGTTCAAGTCTTCGGCCTCAGCCCACTTACACCAATGCCGACTTCAACATCAATAGTCAACTTGTTGATACTTTCTGAACCTATTCTTAAACATGGGTTCCTTACGGAACCTATTCCTTCCAACACATCATAATCAAATTCATAATCCGTCGCCCTTATTTCAAAACTTACTCATGCAACGTCAATATTACTAGCTCACCTCGAAACTCATATCTCCACGCCATGGACATTTCATTCTTCCTCACCGCACTACTCTTAACGAGTTGCTAAAACCAACACCTGGAAGGCTTCTAGTCCTTCCTCCGGACACAACCGATACTATAATCCCTTTCTGATTCTTTCACTGTCCAAATCTCTTCTTGAACACATATATCAAAACTACAACGTCATCCCCTAATTTGACCAACCCCTCTCCACTCTCGGAGTTCTTCCTTAGCTTAAAATGTAATACTCTATGACCTAGTGAGTTCATAGCCTTCATGCATGACAACGCAGTAAATAAATCATTCCACACATTTTATCATTTTAAATAAACAACATTTGGAAACAACTTGGGTACACACTACCCCATTACTATTATAACTTCAATGCCCTGCACAACGATTCGGGAATCGCTTGCATGCATCTTCCCGTGAACCTTAATCTTACTCAATCTGAACGAAGTTATTACGACAGTAATACATTGAATGAAAATCCTTTCATACGACACAATTCTGAAGGAAATTACTGACACCAATTAAACCAGTCGGTAATCACATTCTTTTGTATGATATCAACAGGTCAATACTCATTTGATTGTAAAAGTTTTGTTGGCAAACGTTTTCTTGACCTTTTTGTAACAATTTAACTTATCATTAAAAGTGTGAAATACTTTGCAAATCGTTAAGCTCAAAATTTCAATGTGCAATGTGAATGAAATCACCTTTTCTTTAAACATACGCGTGCACATTCTGACTCATTTTCGATCAAAATTTATATTTACACATTTAACTTAAATTGTGAAAATTTTCATGTTACATAAAAGAACGCCATGCATGAGACTCTACTTGCAATTGAAGGCTACTCACTCTAACAAGGTCAATCGCTTTACTCACGCAACTTATCCTTGACACTTTACCTACGACCAATGGTCGCCCTCTCGGTCATGCAACAACTTGTTGTACATGCGTTCTACATCTCACTTACTCAACCATTTCGTACTACTTTCGTTCTGATCAACTATCTCACTTTCTATTTCCACATGCTTTCATTTCACTATAGGTATCTTATTTCATTTTCCCTGCCATTGAAAAGCTCGATCAAAAAGTCAGAGCTTCATTGACACTTTCAAGATTTCGACACAGTCTTTCCTTACCATCCTGACTGATCAATTCCAAGATTTCTAGAACTGTGACTCTCCCGAAACAGGAGTCTTACTCAAACTCGAACATTCTTCCTCTCCGAATCCACGAAGAGCTACCTCTAGACGACTCATAACACTCTATACAACATTTCTTCTCTACGATGTATACGTACATCACATCATAAATGACTTCTCATGAAACTTCCTCAACAAGGGGTCTCAGTCTACCCCTCAGGGGTCTTGCTGACATTCTAAAGTACTGAAACACGACATAAACACTAGGTTCTGACCACCACTTCGGAATAATAAGGTAGGTTAAGCACATACATGTACCTGTAAGTTCGCAATTTCACTGGCTAGGTGAAATCTCAAACTTAACTTATATGACAGTCCTCAGTACCCTATTAGTCTTATCTCTATAATAGTGTAACACCCTCAAAATTGGGATGAGCAACTAACTTTAATTTGAATAAATTAAACTAAAAGACGATAAAATTTCTTCTACATATCATCCTTGAAAATACCTCAAAGTTTAAACATCACAAATTAAACAGCTAACAACTCTAGGCGGGTGTTACTTAACCCAAATAAAAGTTTCTAATCCCAAAAGTGCGGAAGACTTCGCTAAGCATCTCACTTCCCGTGCACTCTACTAGCACTCATCACTTCGCAGTGTAGCTAAAGCTATTCCCAACCTGAACCTGTTGCACATGCCGACAAATGAAAAGGTTAGGCTAACGCCTAGTGAGTTCAAGAGTTTACATCATGAGCAAATCATTTAATAAATCAACAACTTCAACTTAATAAATGATTTTCTAAAAGGGTTTGTATAAAACTCACATCAAGAGTTAATTAATGATAATTTCTCAAATAATCGCCACTGCGAATAAAACTCCAATAGTTAAAACATCCAATAAGGATGTAACATAAATCCATCCATCAATCATGGAAAACAATCCATATGCATATAATATAACCTCAACAACGCGAATAAATAAAATACCCGAAATCAACACCCTTCGGTGACGGGGGAGACCCGATCTCATCGAATGTGGCAAACACATAAATTAAACCACAATTAAATAAATGCAAGTAAGCTTCTTGGATGTGGAAAATGGATGACATCAACCATACTAGGTCTTTAGTCAATCCTCGGCATCAATCATACTAGATCTTTAGCCCATCTTAGACATCAACCATACTAGGTCTTTAGTCCATCTCAGACATCAACCATACTAGGTCTTTAGTCCGTATTCGGCATCAACCATACTACGTCTTTAGCCCCTCTTAGACATCAACCATACTAGGTGTTTAGTCCATCTCAGACATCAACCATACTAGGTCTTTAGTCCGTTTTCGGCATCAACCATACTAGGTCTTTAGCCCCTCTTAGACATCAACCATACTAGGTCTTTAGTCCATTTAAAACCACCAAGTTCAACCATACTAGGTCTTTACCTTGGAAACTTACCATCCAAAACAAGCTTACTTAACTTAAAATTTTATACATGACCTCAAAAGAATAACCAATGCATTCAAATCATGTAAACATCAAATATAATGCAATTCATGCAATTCAAACCCCAAGCCCACGTCGAGCTTATAAGAACCGGGCGAATGCCCTCGAGACTCAATAAAGTCCAAAACCGAGCCCTCTGCTCAAAAGATCTAATGACCGTCTATCAACATCAATTCATGCAAATTAAATGCATCTAACTCACATCATGCAACACACGCTCCGAGGCATGATAATCTCACAACCCCTTCATTGCCACCTTCCCAATGAAATCAAATCATATATGCATCTACATGTATACGTATATGTAACTCTTTCATAACTCAACAATGCATATAACTCACCAAGGTTCATTAGTCCCAAAGGTACTAAGAATACAAAATCCTCAAACGGTCTTCACACACAAGACCAACACTTAAACCGGCACGTATTCAAATAAAATGCGATTAAACATATAACACACCCAAGACTCCACCCCGAGCCACTAAAACCAGCAAACACTCAAAAGACTCATCTGAGTATAAATTAAGCCTTTAAGGCCAAAATAAACGTTTGGTTAAATACGTGTCACTCACACGGTTACGTAAACCAAAATGCATCGTTACCCAAAATCTTTACCTTTTAATTTGTTGATCCAAACCCTCAGTGATTTGATAATGACCCTCTCTTAATACTTAGTGAAAATTGTAAGTAAACAATATGTATCAGAGTTTCACTATCGCTGATAAGTACTAAGATCTTACAGTACCGCTGATTGGAACTCTCGCTCTTTAGATTAAACATTCAGCGAACACTGTTCACCATAATACTCTGAGTCTGTTCAGTACTTATGGTGATCGCTGATAAGTTAGTTGTTTACTTATGATCTCTGAAGACAAGTTTCACGTCAACATAGGTTCTACGCTGAAGTCGAAGATCAAGCTCAAGAACCAGCGACAAGTCTCCTAATGAACTGATGCGGATCTGCGATGACTCAGATTTGTCCACTCAACGTGAAGTATCAAGTACAAGACTTCAGCTGTCGCTGAACTTTATCATTCGCTGATAAACAATGATGAAGCGCTGAATCAACGAAAAGCTGATCATGAAGTCCTCCGTACAAAGTACTTTTGTCTTAACCACCCTTGCACGACTCCGTACGAGATGTCAGAAAAAGAACCTCCTTATTGTCTGAAATCGTACAACCACTCTGATACTACACTGTTCATTCATGCTGCTACTAAGGTTGTCTACAAAGGTCAATGACATACAACCAATCAGCTGCTGCCATGTGTAAAGTGTATACTGCCATGCATTAAATGCATGCAGTATATAAGAAGAAGAACTCACTTCATTTTGAAGTAACTTGCTAACTCTGTTAAGTTCATCTTCTTATCTTGATAAAGGGTATTATTAGTAATTTCCTTATCTTTCTTAGTGCAAGAAACTTAGTGTTCCAACTTGTTTAGATTTAGGTTTATCCTTAATCTTGTTTCCGCAACAAGCTGTAAATTGTTAATGATTTATCAATAAACAATTTAGAAAAGTAAAATCTGTGTGTTTGTATTCAACCCCCCCCCCCCCCCCTTCTACAAACTTGTATAGCCCTTCGGGACCAACATAATTCCTCAATTGGCCTTCGGCCCCAAAATGAATGTTTACAACTCTTAAAACACTCACATGGTCGGATTTACCAAAATCCCCAACCCACACGTTCGCACTTTAAAATATGCCACATCATAGTTATCACATAATCACAAAAACACTAAAATGTAGTTTGACCAAATCCTCTTCACTTAAGCAATATGTGAGTCCCAGTTTGATCAGGTAACAATAAATCAGTAAACAATAACACGAACAATTGATTATTTCAATCTGTCATCCCTCTTTTATTCAGAAATCAAGATAGTTACAAATGTTAGAATGAAGAACACAACTATCTCTTTCTCTCTCTAATGAATATCTTGGATGGCTAATCAATTGCTAACCTAATTCTAAAGGTTAACATAACCTTAAATACCTAGGCCTTAAACACAATGGCCCATGGCCCAACAATCTAATCTAAGCCCAATTAATAATAATTAAGGCTTTTACAATAATAAACCACTATAATTAAACTAATTACGCTTTATATAATTATTTATATATCTTTCTAATATGTAGGACATTTATGGTCCTAACAATCTCCCCCTAAAGATATATAAATAAAAATCGGTCTCGAAGTCTTCAGATCTTGATCTTCTCTTCCTTCTTTTGAATCATTGGAAGACTTCGGTGTTGCTTGTCTTCAAGTCTTTTAATGCTCCCCCTTGAATAAAGCTCTTGGTCTTTAAATCTTCAACGAATCTGTCTTTGACCCGCGAGTTGAATTTGCTTTCAGCTTCAGCGTTAAGAACTTGTAGACCCAATATGCTCGGAACAGATCAATCATTCGATTAAGAATTTATCAACAGTTACTCCCCCTCGGCTTTTGCATGGGGACTTCTTTACTCCCCCTCGGCTTTTGCAAACTCCCCCTCAACTTGATATTCGGTGTCTTTGAATCTGTACCCTTTCTCCCCCTCATGATGAGTAGGAGAATCCGGAGCATCATGCACGTTCAAAGACAATAGTGACGAGTAGCAAAAAAAATCCGATCAAACGTTAAGTAACCAGAATAGGGTAAAAAACTAACACAGAAACACGTTAGTAACTGTTATCACAACAATTAAAAAATTGTGTGGCCTATGTTCAGAGTTGTCAATGAGCTATCTCTGATAGGACTTCCAGTTATCACTGAAGTAAAATATTGAAAATTACTTCTCAAACTGTTCCGGCAATATCACAAAGATATGCAATTGGAATCACAAAGACTCGTGCATGTGTGAAAGAAAATAAATGATATATGTTAGGCTCAAAAATTGATTTAACTCGGGACGCAAGTTAAAATCAATTGACACGGTGAATAGAATATGAAGTTCGGAGACCGGAGCTCGTGTCTTCCTTTTTCAATATCTAAGACCTCCGAGTGAGGAATAGATAGATTATGTGCTAATCTCCGTGAATATATGAAACAAGCATCTGTTGGGAGATACTTTAGTGGATGGGTGGGGTGACACAAGTTATCGACACTGGGTCCATGTCTGTTTCAATACTCATCTCCAAAGAACGAGAATGAATAGATTGTGTGGTTACCCGGATAACTGACTCGGTTTGGTAAGGACCAATATTTCTTTTAAGTCCTGTCACAGCCTCACCATATTCTTTTCTCTCCAAACTCATCTATCATCTAGACCCCTCACTGATGTCTATAATGGATGTGTTTCTTGGGTAGGTCCTTCCGGTTCAGGATAGACCATAGAAACGATGTTAATCCTAACACTCCTTTCATGCATCGAGTAAAGCATTTAAGTAAACAGTGAAATACGAGTTCTAAACTGAAATGTTTAGAAGTCAACGCATTTAAGAACGAGTCCTGATCTGAGTTGATCAGAAGTCATTAAGAGTAAGTCCGAGTTCTGATCTGAAGTAATCAGAAGTCATAGTTGAAATAAAGAGTTTCAAGAAACAACATCAAGCGCAAAACAGAATGACTCAGTAAGCATAGTGTTTGCAAGAAAGAGACAATGATCAGAAAGTTTAATTGTGAGGAACAAGTCACAATTAATATATCAGATAAGAATTGAATCATTAATATGAACTGATGAACTATGAACACAAAGTGGAATTCAAAAACGAGTGTATTTCCATCGAAAAATCAACAAACATTTGAGACATGGAAATAACTAAATCAAGAAAGTTATGGACATGGCAATCATAGAAGTTAAACTTAGATAATAACAAACGCAAGTAAGTTATTCAGAATGAATTGCCATGGTGTTTGAATTCAGTTAGAGTTCACATACCTTGCATAGAATAGTACTCCCCCTCAACATTGGCATAACCTTTGAATGTTCGTCATGTGATGTGAATAATAGGAATTAAAAATGCACATGACATTCCTGCAAAACAGATTAGACAGATTTTGGTATCCATCTTTTGATGGATCCTTGTTGGTTAGATGCCCTGTGAGGACCTGGGATACTATAAGTACCATACCAATACTTAGCATGGTATTTCTTCACAAAGTCATTTGTTCCACAGTAAGAACAACACAGCTTCTGTGCAGATAAGCTGATCAGTTTATTGACAGAATAAACACGATCAGTTTTCTCAAAAGGTTTAGAATGAAAAGCTTTGTTGTTCTTGTCACTCTTAACAGCGACAAATGACTTTGGAGTGGGAGAGGATCCTTTAACTCTCCAAACCATGTTTACTTTCTTGAAAATTTGATGATCTTTCTTATCAACATGAGAATTATAGAAATGGTTGGAAGGTCGAACCTGATCTTTTGGAAAATCATTTGATTTGACAAAATTCTTTGAAGAACGATTTGTAGAAGAAGAACTTGAAGCATAATTAGGTTGAACACCTTTGAATTTGCTTTCTTCAAGTTTCTTGATTTTAACGGATAAGACATTTCGTTCTTCGAGAATTAAATCAAATTTCTTTTGTAAATTAGATTTAACCATTTGTTCCTTCAAATTCTCGGTTGCTAATCCAAATAATCTCGTTGTAAGTTTAGTAATCTCAGTCTGAAAGATCTTTCTCTCTTTTGCAAAATCATCTTTCAAACATTTAGCCCTAAAACCTTCAACTTTCCCTTTCTCAGACTCTTTGATTAGAATGTCTAATTCTTTCTCCAAATCGAATATTTTCAAAGAAAGTTCTCCATTCTTTTTAGAGAAAGATTTGCGTTCTAATTCAAATTTCTCTCTTTCTGAAATCAAAACCTTTTCAAAGTCAGAGATCAGTTTTGAAAGTTTTAGACACATAAGCTCAAGACTTTTCTTCTCTTCAAGAGATTTGGTTGAAAGCCCAGATTGCTTTTGTGTAAGCAATTGTCTTTCCTTTGCAAAACTTTCTTTCTCCTTTTCAAAAACTTTTTCAAGAGTATATAGTTTACTTTTAAGCTCAAGGTTTTCACAGTTGAGGAGTTTACCTTTCTCTTCTTCTTCAGCAAGCTTCTCAGAACTATTCCAGATTTGAGATTTTAGTTCTTTCACTTCCTTGATGTACTTGCTGATCAAATCATCTGATCGCTTGATATTCTTTTCATGTAGTTTTGCTTTCTCTTTCTCAGTCTCCTTGATATCACCCCGTGAGGATAAATCAGACAACTTCTTTTTCAGCTCAAAGTTTTCAGACTCTAATGCTGTTGCCTTTTCTTCAGATTTGGAAAGCTTCTCAGAACTTTCAATTGTTTGCAATTTTAGTTCCTCCCGTTCTTTGAGGAGCTTGTCTCTAAATTCATCTGATGACTTGATATTGAAATCATACATTTCTTTATAGGCTTTACACTCATGATTGAAGCAATACTTCGACATTGTTACCTGAAAAATTGATCGTTGATCGGTGTTATTTTGAAGAATAAAACTTGCGGAAGAAAATCAAAAATTAAATTTGAAAAACAAATCTAAAAATAAATTCGTTTCCAAGATTTAAGATCTGATTATTATCGAATTCGAACGAACTAGATCACTCTTCGAGAGTGAAATCTGCAAGATAAACAAACCAAGTTAGATCAAACACGACGAAAAATAAGTCACAAAAATAATAATAGTCGCGAATAATTGCAAATCGTCGCAAATGATCTCAAGCGTCACAAAAAAAAATCAAGTCGATCGTTAAGAAAAATCGCAACTTCCTTTAACAACTTTTAATCACGAGACGTGCGGTAACTCGGGTACCGTCGAGAAATTACCAATCAAAATTTTATCAAAAACACACTTACCGGACACAACACTTTCCAAACAAAGCTTACCGGGTGGAAAATAGCTTACCGGACAATAAAGCAACAAAAAATTAACCTTACCGGGTTATGTGATGCTTACCGGATAAAATTGGTTCCCGGATAAAATAAAATCAAGTGAACTTACCGGGTAAAGGTGAGAAATCCGGATGAATGAGTTACCGAATAAACACAAGTGACCGGATGGAATGACTTACCGGATGGAATTGTTTCCGGATGAACTGAGATTTCCGGGTGATGTGAGACCTTACCGGGTGATGATCGATTCCGCAAAAAATAGCACTTAACGGATGCGATGAGATAACTGGATGAACACACTTACCGGATGAAGATGTTTGTCCGAATGGGAAGCTTACCGGATAAACCTTGTTTATCGGAAGAAAATCAAAACAAATTAAAACAAACAAAAAATTTCAACTAAATATATGTATGTAAGTGCGTATGAGATATGAAATGCTATGGTCAACCTTCCAACCAAAAGTCAACAGTTACGGCTCAATTCACAACCCGGAAAATTGATGTATTACCCGGAAAGTTGATGACTTCCGGTAACTTAAGAAAATATCCGGTAATCCTTTTAAACAAATGTTATCCGGTAACTTTGTGATATCAGGTAACTTTGAGTTACCCGGAAAGCTGAGAGATTAGATAGACTTACCCGGTAACCATGAGATACTGTCCGGTAACCACGGCTGTGGTCGCAATTCGGATTTGGGATCGATAGGGTTGCTTGATAACATTCCTGTAGGGTTAGATTTTGACCAAAAACACAAACACACACAAATCGATTTCTAAGCAAAATATATCCTATTTTTCAATAACCACCACAAAATTTTAATAACACCAAAACCTCAAGAATTGATTTTTAACTTGAAAAATTAAAGGCTTTAAGAATCGATATGAGCGCAGAAAAACAGTAAATAACAGTGAGTAAACAATCGAGATCTAACACACGAATTACTAAATCAAAGAAAAACTTTGCAAACCCGATTGATGAACGAATTTTCCACAGAAAAACTGCACTATTACGAAAATAATCTGGGTGCCTTCTGGACCTCAAACGATTAATCCAACCGTTCAGAATGTGAAGCAGAATGTCGTGGAGCTACTGTCCAAAAATCGTGACGATCCGACGGTTCAATCTCCGGAAATAGGCAAAACGGATCGCTGCGTTTTTCCAGAAAATTCACTACGAATTTCTTTCTTTTTCTCGCTTTCGTTCGATTTCTTCTATTTTTCAAATCACCGATTTTGCTCTGATACCAATTGTGAGTCCCAGTTTGATCAGGTAACAATAAATCAGTAAACAATAACACGAACAATTGATTATTTCAATCTGCCATCC
This sequence comes from Saussurea involucrata, assembly GCA_033807775.1. NCBI lineage: Eukaryota > Viridiplantae > Streptophyta > Magnoliopsida > Asterales > Asteraceae > Saussurea > Saussurea involucrata. The sequence continues at coordinate 84,149,904 of CM066313.1, forward strand.
CTCTCTTATTCAGAAATCAAGATAGTTACAAATGTTAGAATAAAGAACACAACTATCTCTCTCTCTCTCTCTAATGAATCTCTTGGATGGCTAATCAATTGCTAACCTAATTCTAAAGGTTAACATAACCTTAAATACCTAGGCCTTAAACACAATGGCCCATCGCCCAACAATCTAATCTAAGCCCAATTAATAATAATTAAGGCTTTTACAATAATAAACCACTATAATTAAACTAATTACGCTTTATATAATTATTTATATATCTTTCTAATATGTAGGACATTTATGGTCCTAACACAATAGATTATCAAAACCTCTTTCACTCGTGATTTATTCATCAATCACTCAAAATTCCCAAATATGGGTGTTTTATAAGATTTGTAAAGCTCAACACTTTGACTAAATCATAACCCACCAAATAATTCAACAAGGGATAATTTCACATAAAGCACACAAATACTTTTAAACACATATTTTGGCATGTACAAAGTTTTCACAAAGCAACTTGAACTCACCTCGCTAGATTAAGCTAAATCTAGATTTTCCCATACGTATGCTCCTTTGAAGAAACACGAATCCTCAAGCTCCAAATCTTCTAAAAACCTAAATCCACAATTTCCAACCATAAATATTTATCCCCAAACACTTAGAATCATTTCTCCCAACATATTACACCTAAAATCACCAATACATCGAAACCCTAATTTTCCAAAATGAAGAGAAGAGAAGATTACCTCCACCATCAAGTGAATCCACCAACCAAACACTTCTAGTGGTACCAAAATGAGCCTCACACTACATTTCTTCAAGAGGGATGAAAGATTTAGAAGAGGGTTAGGTAAAACCTTAGAAAGTGTAGGAATCTTACCAAAATGAAAGTGAGAAGAAGGTTTCTAACCTCCATCCATAATTCCTTGTTAAGAACCGAGAGATAAGCTTTGGTTTACAAGATTTATGGCTTCAAGAGCTCTAAAACGATTTAGAGGGTTAGGGTTCGGTTTGGGAGAGTTTAGAGAGAGAGAGGTGGAATAGAAATGAAAGAAAGCTGCAAGTCGTGGGTTTAAAACCCTCTGGAGCCCGACGGCGAGAGTGACAGGTGATTATGCCACTGTCACTTTCGCGGGGCACTCTTGCCCGCATTGTACCGAGCCCAAATCCCACCTCGCGAGTATGACACGGCGAGAGTGACCTTGTCACAATCGTCGGGGCACTTTCGCCCAAATTGTACCGCGAGTCCTTCCCCTCCTCGTGAGTATGACACGGCGATAGTGACCTTGTCACTATCGCTCAGATTGCCCCGAAGCCCGTTATTGCTCCGATTTTCCCGAAATGCCCCCGATCTGCTGTGTTTCTTTCGTAAGACATTTTCCCGACTTTAACCTTCATCAAAACCTTTTCAAGAGTCACATAAACAAGCTATTTATTCTGATGAAATTCCGGGTGTTACAAATAGTGTCCTCCTAACGCATTTTCTGTATCTACAATAGTGCCCTCCTAACGTATTTCCTGATTCTCAGTTGTGATTTCTACTCCAAAGTTTAAGTTTAGGCCCGTCCGGTCACCTAAATCCCTTAAACTATGGCTCTGATACCATTTGTAACATCCCAAAAATACAATAGACATCAATAGCATTAAATCATAACATTTAAAACATTGGGGTCCCAAAATTTCATTACATCAATCTAAAACTTAGGTTGGCGGAAACAACCTATACACATCTGAGAATAATCTAACTTCTACAAGAAGCACTTGTACTGTCTCTAGCTGCATCTGTACGCTATCTTGCTCTTGCTCACTTACTTGAGCCTCTTACTACTTGCTTACCTGAAAATGGTTTAATTTTGAAAAGCGAGGGTTAGACCAAAAGGTCTAGTGAATTCCCTCCGAAAACAACATATATAAACAGTGGGAAAAATCGTTTATAACATTCAATCAAACTTCACATAACGTCAAACATGGTACTGCACCGTGTAATGGATCACATAAACATTCCACGATCGGGGCCCCCAGCAGACTCCCCTCTAGCCTCGTATCGAGGCCCAAGCAGACTCCCCTCTACCCGAATAGGAGGGAAACGAATTCCAACCTATCGGTCTGTCATACATATCCAAGGGATCATCGAATCCCGAGGCTCTCTGATCCCACAGTGCAGACCGACTCCACATAGCACATCATTCATTTCATAAAACATGCAACTCAGAATCTTTGTAAATCATAGTTCTCATTTCATCATGCCAAACATTCTTTTAGATAAAATAAGTATTTTCATGGGAAACATGCACATCATTTCGTAAACATTTCATGCTCGTAAAGAACCATAATCAGTTAAAAAGCATTTAACATCTTACGTCGTAAAAAGGGTTTAGGGAACTCACCTTTGGTTAGCGTTGAACGCACTCCTTAAATATCTCCAAGCTAATCCAATCAAACACCTAAGGGCATTAGATTCGTATCAATTTAAACGGTTCGACCCTACTGTCCAGTTAACACTCTCCGGACACTAACACTTACCGGACGCAGGGACTTTCCGGACACCACTATCCAAACATACAACTTTCCGGAAGACTTACCCGGACAACCAAACTATCCGGAAGATTTTATCCGGACAGTCGGAACTATCCGGACGATCCTACCCGTACAGTAACTTCGTCCGGACACTACACAACATGTAATACCCCGGGTAAGTTCGTTAGTTAAAAGTTAGTTCCGTTAAGATTATTTGACTTTATAATTAATGTTTAGGGTGAATTTGGGTTGAATTAGGAGTTAAGGGTATTTTGGGTCATTAAGGGATAGCTTAGGGTTTAAACGGTAAAAATCGGTTAGATATTATCCCTTAGTTAATCTGATATTTCAAAACAGCAGATATTATCTAGAAAAGCAATTTAGTGTGTGTGTGTTTTGGAAGAAAAGAAGAAAGGAAGAAAAGCTAGCTTAAGGCATCATTTGGTGTACTTGGAAGAGATTACAGGTATGTTTCCTTTACAATTTATGGTTGTAATTGCTAAAAGGAAGTTTTTGTCGGATTAAAATCATCAAAATCGATCTGGTGTAAATTACAGTCGGATTCTGGGTAGAAATAGAGCAAAACGTCAGAGGTGTCCGGACACTATGAATGTGTCCGAATGGTTTTGTTGATGGTATCCGGGTAGTTCTTTGATGGTATCCGGGTAGTTCTTTGATGGTATCCGGGTAGTTCTTTGTTGGTGTCCGGACGAGTCTTTTATCCGGGTAAGTTCCTTTTCTTATGTTTTCTGGATAGAATTGGATACCGGATGGTATCCGGATTACTTTGGTGTCCGGATGACGTCCGGATTATATTGATTGTCCGGAAAAGTCTTGATTGTCCGGAAAAGTCTTGATTGTCCGGAAAAGTCCTGATTGTCCGGATACTTCTGTAGTGTCCGGATACTTTTGCTGTTTGGCCAATATTGAGAGTTTAGATGCTGTCGAGTATCCAGTAACATGTATTTTGTTGACCATTAGATAGGGAATGAATGAGGACTGACTATCCTGTGGTCTTGACTTGAGAACGGGTTTGGGGACAACATTTGAGAGTTTGAGTTCTTTAGAGTTGTTAGCCTTAGTAAGACTTATGTGTTTTATGTGGTAAAGAGATGTCTGTATCTATGTGTTACAGATCCTGTGAATTCTGGGTAAAGGGCTGAACCTGTTTAGAAGGCTTGGAAACGTGTTAATAAGCAATCAGGTGAGTTTTACTTTAAAAACGTTTTTAACTGGAATACGTATATGTGTGGATTGGGAATGTAATAGTTGTTGACTATGTATTTATATGTGAATTATAATATATTGAGGTATTATATTTACATGAGTATTATAATGTGTTATAATACGTTGGCCGGGTTTAGGACCGGTGTGCTTGGCTATAGAATCCGTATAGCGTTGTTTGGCTGTAGATGTTGTACAGCGTTGTAAATTATTAGTTGGCTTGCTACCAACTAATATGGCCAGGAGGAATGAGAAGGGAAGGTACATGATATGTGAGCTTGATTAGATATATATGATTGTGTTGCGTGATTTATATGAATGAAGTTTATATAAATGGTTTTTAAACTAACAGGGATTTTTTCTCACTTAGACCACAAGGTCTAACCCTCATTTTGTTTTAAAATATGTATTCCAGGTGGTGGATCAAGTAAGAGCAAGTAATTAGAGTAACCGATGGATGACTTTTGTGAAGGATTATAAGATGAAGATTTTGGCTTGTTTAGCAGTTGTATCACAATATTAAATGTTATGTATGTATTTAGTACAAAGTTTGTAGTAGAATGGTTTCTTTTATTTGTAAAAGACTGCGGGACCGAACTTGTAATATGATGTTTCTTTTGTTATATGAATGTTATGTTACATTATGTGAATTGTTGTGTATATGGGGATTGGGTTGTTATAAATGGTATCAGAGTCTTAGTTTAAGGGATTTAGGTATTTGTATCTGTACCTAGACTTAAACTGCATGTGAAGTAGGATGTCCCTATTATGGTAGAACCTTGGGATATTAAGTATAAAAGGTAGAAGGAACATCATGTAAGGTAATTTCATATTACACCTGGCCAGTGTAATTGTGATTTTACAGGTACATGTTTGAACTGGAATACCTTGTTATATGGGGTACGTGCTTATGTGTATCTTAACCTTGTTTAAATCTACAGAATGGCAAGCGGAACACGAAATTCGAATCGAGGAGGAGGAAGAAATCCGAATAGAACTAATCCGTCAATAGGAACATGGGACAGGGGAGGCAGAACTGGGGGCAGGGTCGGAAGTAGAACTGGGGGTAGAGCTGGAGGTCGAGCCGGAGGCAGAGTCCAGCCACATGGTACAGAGTTTGTTACCAGGGATGATCTAATGGCAGAAATGGGAAGTTTACAAGCTAATATCCAAGCTATGTTCAACCAAACTCACAATACTGAAACAGAAAGACCAGATCCTACTCATGAAGAGGAGATGCCCATTACATCTACTGTCGTACCAGTAGTGAGGAAATGTGATTATAAAATGTTTTTAAGCTGTAGACCTCCGACCTACTCAGGAGACAGGGACCCCGTGAAAGCAATGAGATGGATGAAGGAAATAGAAGCTATTTTCAAGACAAGCAAGTGTGCGGATGAAGATAGGGTATTGTACGGGGCAGCAATGTTAAAAGGGGATGCTTTGTATTGGTGGGAATCTTTTATTCACTCTAAAGGATCTAATGTTTATTCTACCCTCCCTTGGGAAGAATTTGTGATAGCATACAGGGAACAATTTTGTCCACAAGCAGTCGTCAAACAACTGGAAGGGGAATTTATGAACTTGCAACAAGGGAACTTATCCGTTCGAGATTACACCGCTAGTTTTCTGGAAAAGTCTCGGTTCGTAGAATACTATGTTGCTACGGAGGCAATGAAGACATAAAGGTTTATCTTTGGGCTGAACTCAGAAGTCAGAAGGCTAGTGACTGCAAAAGGACCCGATACCTTCTCAGCTGCAGTTAATGCCGCGGAGAATGTTGAACGAGATATTAGAAGAGATGCAGGCGATAAAAGTATCGGGAAGAGAAAGTGGGAAGGACCACAACACGATCCGAAGAAGTCCCGATTTCAGAGGTATGATAACCGCCCGCCGTTTCGACCAGCGGAAAGACCATGTCAGAAGTGCAACCGTGTCCACCAAGGAAATTGCCAAGGTGATTTGCGAGCATGTTATAAGTGTGGGAAGACCGGACACGTCATTAAAGATTGTAAGGTAACGCGGTTATGTTTCTTATGCAATTCTCCGGATCACCTTCAATCGGACTATCCGCGGAGGAGGATACAGCAAGGTAGATCATCAGGCATGCCAGCGATTGTTAAACCAGTAATACCAAGACTGGAACCGCCAGTAACCAGGGGTCGTGCATTTCAAATGACCGAGAAAGAAGCGGAGGAAACTCCGGATGTGGTCACAGGTACATTTTTAATAAACTCTACACGTGCTAAGGTGTTATTTGATTCCGGTGCAAACCGATCGTTTGTGTCTCCTGCATTTGTTGCTTACCTGTGTTTGAAACCTAAAATGCTAGAACATGCTCTGTCAGTAGATACGGCAAATGATAATCAAGTGTCAGTTAAAGAAGTATTTGATGGTTGTGTGAAAAATATAGAGGGGTGTAGTGTGCCGATACAATTGTTTCCTATAACTTTGATAGAGTTTGACGTAGTAGTGGGAATGGACTGGTTAGCCAAGAATCAGGCTAACATAGTGTGTGATAAGAAGTTAATAAATGTTGTTTTACCTGAGAGGGGACCGGTAGTGATTTATGGTGATCGTAGGAATCATCAGTCTAGCCTAATATCTATGATAAAAGCCCGTAAATGTGTCAGCAAGGGTTGCCCGAGTTACTTAGCCTATGTGATAGAAAGTAGGCCTGAAAAGATTAAGTTGGAAGATATTCCTATTGTTAGTGAATTTCCAGAAGTGTTCCCTGAAGACTTGAATAGTCTTCCGCCCGTTAGACAAGTAGAGTTCGGTATAGACCTGATTCCTGGAGCCACTCCTATTGCTCGTGCACCATACCGACTAGCACCTCCAGAGATGAAAGAAATGATGACACAGCTACAAGACCTATCTGATAAGGGATTCATCAGACCCAGCTCTTCGCCGTGGGGAGCACCAGTTTTGTTTGTGAAAAAGAAGGATGGTTCGATGAAAATGTGTATTGACTACCGAGAACTGAACAAGCGCACGATAAAGAACAAGTATCTGTTACCCCGAATTGATGACCTCTTCGATCAGTTAGTTGGAGCTTGCTATTTCTCCAAGATTGATTTAAGATCCGGGTACCACCAGTTGAAAGTTAAAGAAGAAGACGTCCTAAAGACAGCCTTTCGAACAAGGTATGGTCATCACGAATTCTTAGTAATGCCATTTGGACTGACGAACGCTCCAGCTGCCTTTATGGATTTAATGAATCGGGTATGTAAGCCGTATCTCGATAAATTTGTAATTGTATTTATCGATGATATACTTATCTATTCCCGATCCAAAGAAGAGCATGCACAACACCTTCGTTTGATTTTGGAGTTGCTGAAGAAAGAAAAGTTGTATGCTAAATTCTCTAAGTGTGAATTCTGGATACGGGAAGTTCAGTTTCTGGGGCATGTAGTTTCCGAGAAAGGTATACAAGTTGATCCGATGAAAGTGGAAGCAGTTGAAAAGTGGGAACCGCCGAAGACAGCAACTGAAGTACGTAGCTTTCTGGGTTTAGCCGGTTACTATCGGAAATTTATAAAAGATTTCTCTCGTATCGCGACGCCTTTGACTAAGCTGACCCGGAAGAATCTGAAGTTTGAATGGAAGGCAGAACAGGACGAGGCATTCAGAATATTGAAAGAAAAACTGTGTAGTGCGCCGATTTTATCACTACCCGACGGTTCTGAAGACTTTGTCGTTTACAGTGATGCGTCCAAACTGGGATTGGGTTGTGTGCTTATGCAGCGCGGAAAAGTTATAGCTTATGCTTCTCGCCAACTGAATGATCATGAACGGCAGTATCCTACGCACGATATGGAGCTTGCTGCAGTCGTCTTCGCGTTAAAGATTTGGAGACATTATCTGTATGGTTCCAAATGTCAGATTTATACTGATCATAAGAGTCTCCAACACCTCTTTGATCAGAAGGAACTAAATATGAGACAAAGAAGATGGCTAGAATTGATAAATGATTACGACTGTGAAATCCTTTATCATCCGGGAAAGGCAAATGTGGTAGCTGATGCATTGAGTCGTCAAGAAAGGAGTGGAACAATAAAAGTTATTTCGCTAAGAACTGAACTCCTACCCAACATATTCGACGAATTGCAGAAGTGTCAAGTGGAGGCTTATCAGGATGAACATCTGAAATCAGAACGGTTAGCGGGGATGTCAGCATTGCTAGTAAAAGATGATCGTGGATTATTGTGTCTGGGAAACAGAGTGTGGGTACCTCGTTTGGGTGGGTTACGTGATCGTGTTTTACAATAAGCTCACCAATCCCGTTTCTCTATTCACCCAGGTACAAACAAGATGTATAAAGACCTAAAGCAATTCTATTGGTGGTCGGGGATAAAAAGAGGGATTGCTCAGTATGTGGAAAGATGTGATACTTGTAAGAAAGTAAAGATCGAACACCAAAAGCCGTTTGGGCAACTACAACGACTAGAAATACCTATGTGGAAGTGGGAACAGATTACTACGGATTTCATCACAAAGCTACCAAGAACACCGAAGGGATTTGATTCTATTTGGGTGATCGTCGACAGATTGACAAAGTCTGCACACTTTCTACCGATAAAAGAAAACCGATTCGATGGAGCGATTAGCTAAGTTGTACATTGATGAAATAGTAACTCGACATGGAGTTCCAATCTCGATCATTTCTGATCGTGATAGTCGTTTTACTTCAAGATTTTGGAGAAGTTTTCAAAAAGAGATGGGAACACAGATAAAGTTAAGTACAGCGTATCATCCCCAAACAGATGGTCAGAGTGAACGAACGATACAAACTTTAGAAGATATGCTCCGGGCTTGCATTGTTGATTATGGGGGATCTTGGGATAAGCATTTACCGTTAATCGAATTCGCTTACAACAACAGTTATCATTCCAGCATACAAGCGGCACCGTTCGAAGTACTGTATGGTAGGAAATGCCGAACGCCTCTGTGTTGGAACGAAGTGGGAGAGAAACAGTTAGCGGGGCTGGAAATAGTTCAGCTAACCGCCGATAAGGTTACTCAGATTCGAGAAAGATTGAAAGTGGCTCAAGATAGACAGAAGAGCTACGCTGACCGCCGTCGAAAGCCATTGGAATTTTAAGTTGGGGATTACGTAATGTTAAAGGTTTCGCCGTGGAAAGGAGTCATCCGATTTGGAAGACAAGGTAAACTTAGCCCAAGGTATATCGGACCGTTTGCAATAACAGAAAGGATCGGTGAAGTGGCTTACCGATTAGATCTTCCACCAGAATTGAGCAGGATTCATAATGCATTTCACGTATCAAACTTCCGAAAGTGTCTGGTTACTCAAGATCAGGCAGTCTCCCTACCAGAGATACAAGTCGATGAAAGACTGAATTATGTGGAAGAGCCGGAAGCTATAGTTGATCATAAAGTTAAAGTGTTGCGGAATAAGGAGGTCAGACAGGTGAAAGTTCAGTGGAGGCATCATAGAGGTCAGGATGCAACATGGGAATCTGAATCGGAAATGAGAGCCAAATACCCTCACCTTTTTGCTTAAACTGAATTCCGGGACGGAATTCTTTTAAGGGGGAGATGATGTAATACCCCGGGTAAGTTCGTTAGTTAAAAGTTAGTTCCGTTAAGATTATTTGACTTTATAATTAATGTTTAGGGTGAATTTGGGTTGAATTAGGAGTTAAGGGTATTTTGGGTCATTAAGGGATAGCTTAGGGTTTAAAGGGTAAAAATGGGTTAGATATTATCCCTTAGTTAATCTGATATTTCAAAATAGCAGATATTATCTAGAAAAGCAATTTAGTGTGTGTGTGTGTGTTTTGGAAGAAAAGAAGAAAGGAAGAAAAGCTAGCTTAAGGCATCATTTGGTGTACTTGGAAGAGATTACAGGTATGTTTCCTTTACAATTTATGTTTGTAATTGCTAAAAGGAAGTTTCTGTCGGATTAAAATCATCAAAATCTGGTGTAAATTACAGTCGGATTCTGGGTAGAAATAGGGCAAAACGTCAGAGGTGTCCGGACACTATGAATGTGTCCGGATGGTTTTGTTGATGGTATCCGGGTAGTTCTTTGATGGTATCCGGGTAGTTCTTTGATGGTATCCGGGTAGTTCTTTGTTGGTGTCCGGACGAGTCTTTTATCCGGGTAAGTTCCTTTTCTTATGTTTTCCGGATAGAATTGGATATCGGATGGTATCCGAATTACTTTGGTGTTCGGATGACGTCCGGATTATATTGATTGTCCGGAAAAGTCTTGATTGTCCGGAAAAGTCTTGATTGTCCGGAAAAGTCCTGATTGTCCGGATAATTATGTAGTGTCCGGATACTTTTGTTGTTTGGCCAAAATTGAGAGTTTAGATGCTGTCGAGTATCCAGTAACCTGTATTTTGTTGACCATTAAATAGGGAATGAATGAGGACTGACTATCCTGTGGTCTTGACTTGAGAACGGGTTTGGGGACAACATTTGAGAGTTTGAGTTCTTTAGAGTTGTTAGCCTTAGTAAGACTTATGTGTTTTATGTGGTAAAGAGATGCCTGTATCTATGTGTTACAGATCCTGTGAATTCTGGGTAAAGGGTTGAACCTGTTTAGAAGGCTTGGAAACGTGTTAATAAGCAATCAGGTGAGTTTTACTTTAAAAACGTTTTTAACTGGAATACGTATATGTGTGGATTGGGAATGTAATAGTTGTTGACTATGTATTTATATGTGAATTATAATATATTGAGGTATTATATTTACATGAGTATTATAATGTGTTATAATACGTTGGCCGGGTTTAGGACCGATGTGCTTGGCTATAGAATCCGTATAGCGTTGTTTGGCTGTAGATGTTGTACAGCGTTGTAAATTATTAGTTGTCTTGCTACCAACTAATATGGCCAGGAGGAATGAGAAGGGAAGGTACATGATATGTGAGCTTGATTAGATATATATGATTGTGTTGCGTGATTTATATGAATGAAGTTTATATAAATGGTTTTTAAACTAACAGGGATTTTTTCTCACTTAGACCACAAGGTCTAACCCTCATTTTGTTTTAAAATATGTATTCCAGGTGGTGGATCAAGTAAGAGCAAGTAATTAGAGTAACCGATGGATGACTTTTGTGAAGGATATATAAGATGAAGATTTTGGCTTGTTTAGCAGTTGTATCACAATATTAAATGTTATGTATGTATTTAGTACAAAGTTTGTAGTAGAATGGTTTCTTTTATTTGTAAAAGACTGCGGGACCGAACTTGTAATATGATGTTTCTTTTGTTATATGAATGTTATGTTACATTATGTGAATTGTTGTGTATATGGGGATTGGGTTGTTACACAACATCCGGACACCACTTGTCCGGACACCCCAAACATTCTGGATACTAACCTGGTGAAGAAAGTTTCCAGACGCGACGATTTTTGTATTAGTCGCAGAGGATTAACACTTTTCGCCCTAAAACTCACCACTACTTCCAGATATTGAATACAGGTCGGCGATTAACACACTAACCCATTCTTAAACCTCTCTTAAACAATTTAAAGGGGGAAACACAAAGGACTCCATAAAACTCAAGTTTCTCCTCACCAAAACCCAACACATTTCACAAACTTAAAGGAGAGGAAGGATTAATAATTACATGCACATTCTACTGGTTATCGCAACGATTCAGCTGCCAAACTCCTTCCTCATCTTCAATTGCCAAAAACCTTCTTCTCTTGTATTCTCTCTTAGCCGCACCCTCACACACACACACACACACTGGAGTAATAGCTAATATGAAGAAGTTAGGGTTTCTCTAGCCCTTTTTATACTTTGTCCAATAAACACCAAACTTCTAACTGCTTCACACTTGGACCACAAAACTTTCTTATTTCGAAATTCTTCCACAAATTCTAATTACCGACCAAGATTACAAACCTCGGTTATTACATCTTAAACTTTTAATTCTTTGACATCCACCACCAAGCTTCTCAAAGATTTGACTTTGGCTACCAAACTTTTAAAGCTTAATTACAAATTTCGGGTTATTACAACATCAAACCACTTGCGTCTACACACCTCAACAAAATAGGGTGGTAGAACGCAAGCATAGGCTTCTTTTAAACGTTGCTAGAGCTTTAATGTTTCAAGGAAATATTCCGTTAAACATGTGGAATGAGTGCATTTTAACTGCTACATCTCCATTATTTGCTTTCTTAGTTAATACATCCTTTATAATTAGAAACCGAACGATGATGGGCTAAGCGTCCTAGTTCGGGGTATAAAGTGAAGTTGGGACCGAGACCAATAATAAAATAAAGAGGTGTATCGTATGGCATGATTGTCCAAAGTTATTTAAATCAAAGTTATATTTTATGGTGGATCACAATTGACCAATTGACACCCGGTACGTTGTATCATAAAATAGTGGACTCTTGAGATAACCAAGGAATGTCGTCTCATCTTTTTATCTAATTATTAATTTCATCCCAACGGAATTTTATATTTTGTGCTTCTCTTTATAATTTATTTTAGTTTAATTGTTAACCAAACCTCCACCAAAATATTGTTTTCGAATTCGCCATCTGAAACTCGCTTTTACGAACTGGACTTTTAAAGAGAAACTTTTTCACGCTTCCCCGTGGGATCGATATTCGGTACTTAGTACCATTATTACTTGTTTTAAGACGATAATAGGCCAAGATGTATACTTGCGTCAAGGTTTATTTATTATAAACGAAACACTTTTTTATAAGGTGTGATCAAATCTTCAACAGTGACTTAGATGAAGAAGTTTACATGAGTCTTCCACCTGGATATTTTTCTGCAAATGACAAAAGAGTGTGTAAACTTACTAAATCCTTGTATGGTCTAAAACAAGCACCTAGGCAGTGGTATGCCAAGTTATCTGCTTGTTTGCATGATCATGGTTTCATACAAAGTACTAGTGACTATTCTTTGTTCACTAAAATCAACAATTTTGTTTATTTGGTTTTACTTGTTTATGTGGATGATATAGTTTTAACAGGAAATTCTATTTCTGAAATTAATAAGGTAAAATGTCATCTTCAATCCAATTTTAAAATATTGAAAACTGATAAAGGTATTTGTATGTCACAACGTAAGTACTATCTTGAATTACTTAGTGATTTTGGTTATTTAGGTTGTAAACCAGTAAGTACTCCTATGGATATGAATCTGATTGTCACAGATTCAAATGGTTCTGAGTCAAAAGATCCTCCGTTGACTAATTTCACTGAGTATCAAAGACTAATAGGACGGTTGATTTAGTTATTGGCAACTCGTCCTGGTATTGCATTTGTTGTTCATTGTTTAAGTCAGTTTATGCATTCACCAAGACAGTCTCATCTTAAATTGGTTTTGCGTGTTATGAGGTATTTGAAACTTTCTCCAGGGAAAGGTGTTAATTTTTCATGTTCTTCTGAATTTAAGCTTAGTGCATACGTAGACGTTGATTGGGGTAAGTGTCTTACTACTAGGCGTTCAGTCACTGGTTACTGTTTGTATTTAGGAAACTGTATGGTCTCATGGAAGAGCAAGAAGCAGTCAACTGTTTCTCGTTCTTCTACTGAGTCAGAATATAGGGCAATGGCTTCTGACTTATTGGCAACTCGTCCTGATATTGCATTTGTTGTTCATTGTTTAAGTCAGTTTATGCATTCACCAAGACAGTCTCATCTTAAATTGGTTTTGCGTGTTATGAGGTATTTGAAACTTTCTCCAGGGAAAGGTGTTAATTTTTCATGTTCTTCTAAATTTAAGCTTAGTGCATACGTAGACGCTGATTGGGGTAAGTGTCTTACTACTAGGCGTTCAGTCACTGGTTACTGTTTGTATTTAGGAAACTGTATGGTCTCATGGAAGAGCAAAAAGCAGTCAACTGTTTCTCGTTCTTCTACTGAGTCAGAATATAGGGCAATGGCTTCTGCCTTATGTGAGATAATCTGGGTTTTAAGTATATTGATAGATTTAAAATTAGAAAATATTCTTCCTGTTGATTTAAATTGTGATAATAAATCTTCAATACAAATAGCTAATAACCCAGTATTTCACGATAGAACCAAACACATAGAAATTGATATACACCAGGTAAGGAATAAAGTGATTGCTGGAATGCTTAAAACTGTTAAAATACCATCTTTGGAGAATCCAGCTGATATTTTTACCAAATCGCTTGGTGTAAGTCAACATAACTATCTGTGTTCTAAGTTAAATATGTTAGATCTATTTCAATGCCATCTTTGCTGGAATGCTTAAAACTGTTAAAATACCATCTTTGGAGAATCCAGCTGATATTTTTACCAAATCGCTTGGTGTAAGTCAACATAACTATCTGTGTTCTAAGTTAAATATGTTAGATCTATTTCAATGCCATCTTTGTTGGAATGCTTAAAACTGTTAAAATACCATCTTTGGAGAATCCAGCTGATATTTTTACCAAATCGCTTGGTGTAAGTCAACATAACTATCTGTGTTCTAAGCTAAATATGTTAGATCTATTTCAATGCCAAGTGAGATTACAATTAAGGTCTTCTCTCAACTTTTGAGAGCTTTTCTTTCTCAGTCGAATTAGGGTTTCTTAGTAGATGATTAGTTTCAAATCTCTTGAAGGTAATCTGAGTGTGAGAGATTTGTAGTGAGGTTTTCTTTGTAAGTATGAGTGTGAGTGTGATTGTAGTGAGTTTTCATCTGTGATTGTTTTTTACATTCTCAAATCTATTCAAATAAGTTTTGTTTATGAGAAAACAAATATGTTTTTCTTTTTTTTATAAATTATACCATTATAACCGTTCATCAAAACCTTCAAAATGAGCACAAATGTTATGGGTTTGAAGACCCCACTATCAAACGAATATTTTTCATTTTTTGACCAATTAACCATATTGACCTTTAGTTTTATACATTTAATATGCGATTTAAAAGCGAATAAATATGAACATGAAACAAACTTATTTTTTTCGAATTCTCGGTTTTAGATTCGAGATACTTCGTGCTGCATCGCGCGCGGGTACATATCTAGTATATATATATATATATCGTCCCTATTGAACAGCCTCATTATCAAAAAAAGGCCACCGTAGCAAGACCAAATTCAATGCGCAGTTGAAGGGCAACAAAGAATATAGTGGCACTGATAACTCTCATTTTTTAGAGTTATTTATTACTCTTTTTCTAGGATTTCTCCCATTTTTATACCCACTTTCCTTCTATCCCTTTCATTTCGTCAATAATGTGATAAAGAGTTGATAAATTTACCAAAAGATTAGTTTTCGCAATTTTTGCTAAAAAACATCTCACTGTGACCACGAGGACATCCCACTGTGGGCAGCGACGAACCACTTCTTCTCAACAATGGACAATGCTTAAATATGGGCAACAACAACAATAAAATATGGGCAAGCATGGCTTAAGGCATGGGGTGAACCCCTGAAAATCTTGAAGATAACATGCTTGGTCCTTAACCAAAAGATTGAAGAATGTTTGTCCATTAGTTCAACCACTTTTTGGAGCTATAAATTAGAGCATTTGGATCTTTCATTTTACAACTTGTAACAGCTGAGCTCTCTCATTTTACTGCACTTAGACATTCTCCAAGTTTCTTAAAAGCTTGGAGTCTTGTAGTTTTTATTATCCTTGTAATTGTAATTTCTGCCCACAGTGAGATACTGTGGGAATCGTTTTTAATTTCATGCAATTAATCATTTCTTATCTCGTTATGTTTTCTACTTTAATTATGAGCTAAGCACCCCTTGGGTGTGGGTGTGAGCAAACTTGAGACTAGTAGGCAACACTTGGGTGTGGCCATCGTTACTAACTCTCGAGATTGGTCACTTGAGTCGGGACTTAAACTCAACGCGGATAAGCCGATCACTTTGAAGTGTTAATATTAGATCTTGACCTCGAGATGGGGGGATTCGAAATACGGTATAAGTGATGCACAAAGATTTGAGAGAGTCTTTGATAACCACGTCGAGAGGCGGGTTTTGTATGATTTATTAAGGTTCAAACACCGGTCGAGATTTATATCACAAAGAGATTTGGGTATAAATCTCCATAATGATAGAACTTGACGTTTAGAGTCAAACTTAATTAAATCGGCAAGATCGAGAGTCGGTAATAATGGACACTTAATGGAAACTTTGTAGGACTGGTTTATAAAATTCATCATTTCAAGAGATCGGGTTTTTTATAAACTTTTTGTGCTACAAAGCAACTAATCATTTGTTACTACGTTAATCTCAAGGAAAATCACACCCATACCCATTTTTAATATTTAAGAGCTACATTTTTATTTTAAAGCATTTCACCAACAAAACGATATTTTCCACACAAACCGAGACATGTGCAAGAAGTTCGTGAAACTCTCTGATTCTCAGTAGTTCAGTCCTTATGGATACGATACATGGAAAATACTTACCACCTTTATTACTTGTAGCGATCATAGTCGAGGTGTATACTTGTGCCCCCATTGTGGGAACATTGTGGCCACTTTGTGGAACTATACGGTTCTCCGCTACCAAGTTTTTGGCGCCGCTGCTGGGGACTGGCGCGATTTTACATCCTGAGATATTGATTTTCACTTGAGCATGTGTCACTCGTTTCAGAACAAACCCTGTGTTGTATGCCACGACTACAACACGGAGAAACTTTTACCTCTTGATAACGAAATCGAAAGAACTATTGCAAGACGTAGAAGAGGTAACCGGCAAAAGCCACCTTTAAATCGAAACATGGCCGCTGTGGGTGGAGGTGCTCCACCACCTCCGCCACCTGCGGTCGTTGAAACTACGGTTGGTATTGCCGATAGTAAAGATAGAAAGATAAGGGACTATGCAACGCCCGAATTTGAACAATTAAAGTCGGGAATTATTAGGCCCAACATGAATACGTAAGCTTTTAAACACGAACCCGTAATGTTCCAAATGATCCAAGCAATGGGTCAGTTTGGGGGATTACCTTCGGAGGATCCGCACTCACACTTGAAATCATTTATAGAAATGACGGATCATTTTCGTATTCCCAGTGTAACTCTGGAAGCCTTACGGTTGACACTCTTCACTTATACGTTAAGAGATAGAGCTAAAGCCTGGCTAAATTCACAACCACCCAAATCTATTGATACTTGGCCGAACTTGGTTGAAAAGTTTTTAAAGAAATATTTTCCTCTAACAATAAATGTTAAATTTAGACACGATATCATGAATTTTCGACAAGAGGGTGACGAAGCAGTTTCGGATGCATGGGAAAGATTCAAAGATTTACTTAGAAAATGTCCTCATCACGGAATCCCCCACTGCATCCAAATAGAAACATTTTATAATGGTCTATCTAATGCTGCAAAAATCATTCTCGATGCTACGGCCGGTGGTGCTTTTGTTTCAAAAACCTATAACGAAGCATTTGACATTTTGGAAAAAGTTGCTAACAATAATACCGAATGGTCAAATCCTCGTGCCATCACCACACAAAATGCATCAGGAGTTCATGAAATTGATGCCATTCTTTCTTTAATTGCACAAATTGTAGCTTTGACTAATTTGGTTAAAAACAATTTGAACATTAATGGAGAGAAAAGCCAAGTGCAAGCCATGAATCATCTGGGAAATGAATTGTGTGCATTTTGTGGAGAAAATCATTCTTTTGAAAATTGTCCGGGAAATCCCGTTTCGGTGAACTATGTAGGAAGCAATGCTAGAAATAGCCCATTTTCCCAACCATATAATCCAAATTGGCGAAACCATCCTAATTTCTCATGGTCGGGAAATCCAGGACTTCAACCTCCCGAGAATCAAGTCCATAATCGACCATCAAATCCCCTGGGATTTCACCAAAACCGTCCTCCTAATTTTCAACAAGGACAACCCTCACAATCACATGCACAAAGGCAACAAAATGCATCGGACGGTAACAGTTCACTCGAATCGTTACTTAAAGGTTTTATAAACCAAACCAATGCAACCTTGAGAGGGTTTGAAACCCAACTCGGTTAATTTGCCACCGAACTTAAAAATAGACCACAAGGGACTTTGCATATTGACACCGAGAACCCTAAAGGACCACACAAAGAACATGTCAAAGTCGTAAGCATAAGAGAAATGAATGTTGATGAATTGTGTCAAATTGAAAAATCATTTTCTACACCTCCCGTGCAAAAAGAATCACATCTCTTTGATCGGGAAAATTTTCCAGGCTTGTTCCTTTCTACTGAAAAAACTCAGAACCCAGTTTCTGAGTTTAAAACAGCAGATCCAGCCAGTTCGGGTAAAAATTCTGCACAGCTTGCCCACAGTGGGCAGACTGTGCCCACGTCTGACAAAGCAAAAACAAAACCCGATCTGCGCGAGTTACCTTTTCCTGAGAGATTGAAGGCTAAAAAAATGGATGTTCAGTTTAAAAAGTTTTTGGACGTTTTTAAACAGCTTCACATTAACATTCCCTTGGTAGAGGCTCTCGAGCAAATGCCAAGTTATGTTAAATTTTTAAAAGACATTTTAAATAAAAAAGAAGACTTGAAGAGTTTGAAACCGTTGCTTTGACTAAGGAATGTAGTGCAATTCTTACCTGTAAAATTCCTCCAAAATTAAAAGATCCGGGAAGTTTTACGATCCCGTGTTCCTTCGGAGGACAAGAAGTGGGACATGCATTATGTGACTTCGGAGCATCCATAAATCTCATGCCTTTATCTGTTTTTCAAATTTAGGAATTGGCGAAGTTCGACCCACCACAATCAATTTACAACTCGCGGATAGATTTGTGGCTTATCCAAAAGGGAAAATTGAGGATATTTTGGTAAAATTTGATAAATTTATCTTTCCGGCCGATTTTCTAGTTTTGGACTACGAGGCAGATAAAAATATTCCATCATTTTAGGAAGACCTTTCCTTGCGACCGGACGAACCTTGATAGATGTCTAAAAAGGTGAGCTGGCTATGAGAGTGAATGATCAACAAGTAACTTTCAATGTCTTTAAGTCACTAAAATTCACCGGTGATTTAGAAGATTGTTCCGCCATCAACACTTAGGTGATGAATTTGAAATAATCCTAGAAGACTCACGTGATGAACCAATTATAGGCTTTGATAATGATATTTCGGAATAAGATTTGATGGAGGTTATAGATGCATTTGAGCATTTAGATTTTAATGATCGACCTACACAAATGCCATCAATTCTTAAGGCCCCAGATTTGGATTTGAAACCTCTCCCTAGTCACCTTAAGTATGCTTATCTCATGGAAGAAGAAAATTTACCCATAATCATTTCTTCCAAGTTAAGTAGTTGCCAAGAGGAAAAGTTGTTGGAATTATTGAAAAATCACAAGAAAGCCATACGATGGACCTTAGCGGACATTAAGGGGATTAGCCCGTCTCTTTGCCAACATAAGATTATTTTGGAAGAAAATAGTATTTGCAAAGTGAAACCACAAAGACGATTGAATCCCATCATGAAAGAGGTCGTTAAGAAAGAAATCTTAAAGTGGCTTGATGCGGGTATCATTTACCCCATTTCAAGTAGTGGTTGTTTAAGTCTGGTGCAATGTGCTCCTAAAAAGGGAGGTACCACGGTCATAACAAACGAGAAAAATGAACTCATTCCGACTAGGACCGTCACCGGGTGGAGAATATGCATGGATTATAGACAATTGAACCTAGCCACGAAAAAGAACCATTTTCCTTTGTCTTTTATATACCAAATGCTAGATCGGTTGGCCGGAAAGGAATTTTATTGCTTTTTAGACGGGTATTCGGGCTATAATCAAATCCACATAGCACCCGAAGACCAAGAAAAAACAACTTTTACTTGTCCTTTCGGAACTTTTGTTTTTCAGCGAATGCCCTTCGGTTTGTGCAATGCTCCCGCCACGTTTCAACGTTGTATGATGTCTATTTTTTCGGACATGATTAAGGATACCATGGAAGTTTTTATGGACGGTTTTTCTGTAATTGGTACTTCATTTGAAAATTGTCTTGAAAATTTGGAAAAAAGTTTGAAAAGATGTGAAACACACGATTTAATTCTTAATTGGGAAAAATGCCATTTTATGGTACCAGAAGGAATTGTGTTGGGTCACATGGTTTCAAAGAGAGGTTTAGAAGTTGATAAAGCTAAGCTTGAAGTAATAATGCAATTACCCAAACCCACTTCGGTTAAAGGCATTAGATGTTTTTTAGGACATGCAGGATTTTAACGACGTTTTATAAAGGATTTTTCAAAAATTGCAAAACCGCTTTGTAATTTGTTGCATGTCGATCAAACTTTTGATTTTACTTCCGAATGTAAACAAGCTTTTGAAACAATCAAAGAAGCTCTTGTGACAACACCCATAGTTATAGCCCCGGATTGGACAATACCTTTTGAGGTAATGTGTGATGCAAGCGACTGGGCTGTGGGTGTCGTCTTGGGACAAAAGAAAAACAAAATCTTCCATCCCATCTACTATGCAAGTAAAACTCTTATCGAAGCTCAAATAAATTATACAACAACAGAGAAGGAGTTACTTGTTCCTACTTGATTGACACAAGAGTCATTGTTCATACGGACCACTCCGCTATTAAATATCTCTTTAATAAAACCGATGCAAAACCACGACTTATTCGGTGGGTCCTTATTTTGCAAGAGTTTGATATTGAGATAGTTGATAGAAAGGGTGTTGACAATCAAGTAGCGGATCATCTTTCTAGAATCGAGATGGAAGTGTCAAGTGGTGGAAAACACGAAATTAAAGAGATTTTTCCGGATGAAAGTATTTTGGCAATACATCATGTTGATAATGACCTTCCTTGGTATGCGGATATCGCGAACTATCTTGCAAGTGGAATCCGTCCATACCAATTGAATGGCAACAATTTAAGAAATTTCTCCATGATTGCAAACAGTATTTTTGGGACGATCCTTTTTTATATAAATTAGGAGCGGACCAAGTTTTGAGGAAATGTGTCTCGAATCTTGAAATGAAAAATATCTTACGAGACTGTCATGCTTCGCCATACGGAAGCCATTTTGGTGGTCAACGTACGGCGGCAAATTTTTTGCAAAGTGGATTCTTTTGGCCCACGTTATTCAAAGATGCTTTCGAGTTTGTCAAAAGTTGTGATCAATGCCAAAGGACGGGAAATGTGTCCCAACGAAACGAGATGCCTCTAAATAATATTTTAGAAGTCGACCATTTTGATGTTTGGGGTATCGATTTCATGGGCCCATTTCCTATGTCCTTCAACATTCAATTGTTTCTAGTGGTCGTTGATTATGTTTCAAAATGGGTGGAAGCCATCGCTTGTCCGAAAAACGACGCTAAAACAGTGATTAATTTTCTTCATAAAATTATTTTTGTTCGTTTCGGAACGCCCCGAGTTTTAATTAGCGATGATGGAACTCATTTTGTTAGCAAGATGTTGAGCACTGTTTTAGAAAAGTACAACTTTCAGCATAGAGTTTCCACGACATACCATCCGCAAACAAATGGTCTTGCCGAACTTTCCAATCGTGAAATAAAATCCATTTTAGAAAAAGTAGTCAAACCCGATAGGAAAGATTGGTCTCTCAAACTGGATGATGCACTTTGGGCGTATCGGACCGCTTTCAAAACCCCGATAGGAATGTCACCCTATAAATTGGTTTTTGGAAAAGTATGTTATCTACCTTTAGAACTCGAATACAAGGCGTTTTGGGCGGTAAAAGAATTGAATTTAAGTGAGGATGCGGCCGAAAATAAAAGAAAACTTCAATTGAATGAATTAGAGGAACTACGACATCATGCCTACGAGAACGTAAAAATTTATAAAGAAAAAACAAAGTTGTGGCATGATCGTCGGATCAAACAAAGGAATTTCGAAAAAATCAACAAATACTCCTCTTTAATTATCGATTGAAGTTATTTCTGGGAAAGTTGAAATCAAGATGGTCGGGACCTTTTACCATTGCGGAAGTGGGTAAATTTGGTACGGTTGATTTAATCAATCCACAAGACGGAAGCGTTTTTAGGGTAAATGGTCATCGAGTAAAGCACTTTATTCCCAACGAAGTGCCCAACCCGATTGTTAACAACGAATGATTACATGCAGGTTTTTTTGTAAATAATGTACATAGTTTGTTATTTTGTTTAACTTTTGTTGTTTTTAAAATCTGCTGGTTAACCCACAGTGGGTTGTGCCCATAGAATTTAAAAAATTTGGATAGAACTTTGGGGTAGTGGGTGTAATGATGGTTTTTATTTAAATATTAGGAACTTCTTCTTAACAACTGATCAGTTGGTGGTCTTGAGTGTAGTGTCCAAAAGCAACTATTATTTTAATCTTTGCAAGTACAAGCATGAGGATAAAAATTGATATTTTAAGATAATATTTGTACTACATTAGGCAAAGCTTTTAACTAGTGGACTTCAAGGTAAATTTTGTCTTTTGGTCCCTCACTCTAAAAACCGGTTCCCTCTTTTGTTTTTGAAAAAAGTTGTTTTTTTATTTTAACCATCAAAGAATCTGAAAAGTCAATGAAAACCAATTCCCTTTCCAAGAAACCCACTTCCAACAAAACCATCAAACTCCTTTGTTACCACCCATCTTCCCCAATTTTATCTCTAATGGCAAGAAGAAACAAGTTGGTATCTTTACCCAACCAACCAACGTGCCGGTCAGGTCGTCGGCCGGCCGTCAACGTCCCACCGCCCGAATCACCGCCACAACCACCACTTTCAGATGCCACCACCACCGTCGTCGTCACCGTCACTCCGTCATCGCCGTTCTCCACCGTCCCTGAGACGGTGGCGCTCTCCACTGCATCTTCCACCATGGCGGTGCAAATCGCCGACGTGGCATCCACCGACTACGAGGACCCAGATATACCATCATCCCCGAGGTATGTTCATGCTTTTCTTGAAACACATGAGGTTCTAACCCCAATCGACTCCATCCCCCGTCCTTATTCAACTTTTTTGACCTCTATACCATTTGTTTCCCTCACCCAACAACCTCCGATAAAACCCCCTTTTCCAAACCCCGGTGTCATCCTAATCCCTATAACTGAACCCATCTATATGTGCCTACCACAACCTTCGGCCCCAACACCATCTTTCCCACACATCCTAGTTCTAACCTTCTAGGAGACATCCCAAACCCTCACTACCTTCAAACCCCACTGTCAAAATCCCAAATACCCCATTTTTCAAAAAAACAATCGCAACCCCGTTTTGACCTCAACCAAGATTGGGAAGCCGAAGTGATTGGTGACAGTCTGGGTTTTGATTTCGAAGGAGGTCCCACATCACAACCCCTCGATTTGTTCCCCTCAAATGAAACCGCACATTCCCCTCCTCCAAAAATCACTCACACTTCCCACTATGGGCTGTCAAATCCCACAGTGGGCACTAGTACCGTTCCCGAAACATAGATCCCCGACATTCCCGTAACCACCGCAGACCCAAAACCTGTTGAGAAGGATATTGGTTCCGGATTAGAAGCATCGGACAGTGATGACCCGGTTTCTGTCGAGAAATCACCATCACCACCAAATGAGAAGAAGCGGAAAGATTTCGATAGTGATTTTGAAGACGAGTTGTGGGCCGAAGCAAAGGGCAAGCGTAAAATGACGTTTAAAGGGAAAGAAGTGGCACGTTCCTCCAAGAAACAGAAAGCAAGTGAGGATCCCGAAGAAGTGTTGAGACCGACCATACTTGCAAGGTATGAACTCATAAAACGCAACAACGTTTTAATCGAACACCCTTTTGACCCTAAACTGATTGGGTCCATTTTGCACATAAAAAATCACCTTCTTGCTATGAGATGGGATAGATTAATATCCTCACCTTGCAAGTCCAATGAAACTTGGGTAGCCGAGTTTTATGCGGCCATTGCTATTACAAAGAGAAGCTCGGTCTTGATATGCGGTCGTTGGATTGATTGGACCGGCCCACAAGTTAACACTGTTTTGCACTTGAGAGCCCCCTTCATTTGTTCCTATAACCAGTATGTGAACAAACTTCTCGCCCTTGAGGACAACGAAGTGGTGGCTGCCTTAACCATGTCGGGCCAAAGATGGACTTTAGATAACCACCGTTAGACACTTTTGGGTAATCAATTAACGGAAGAGGCTGCCATTTGGTTTCAATTTTTACGACATAACATTTAACCAAAGGCACATGACGGTACGGTTTCTTGGGAGCAGTGTATTCTGCTTTGCATCATTAAAGAGTGTTCGGTCGATTTCGGACCCATTGCGGTGGACGCCATTACCAAGGCGGCCACCAAAACTTTGAGTCGACTTGTACTTCCCGGATTGATCACAAAGTTGTGCACCGCTGCAAGGGTGCCAACTTTTGATACTAATGTGTTTACTTTTGGTCGATCTATGCTTGATCAGGGCACCATCTCGCGTCGTAAGAGCGCCATTCGCCCTACTAACATTTTACAGGATGATGCTCCGCCAGTTCGTGATCCACCGCTTGTCTCCTCACCTGCCCGTACTCCAACAGTTCCACCGACCAAGCAGCCCCCTGTCCAGACGACGTCTCAGCAGTCGGGTACCTCTTCCGGGTACGGTTCGGTCGAATGGCTCGAAGCTTTATCATTACAATGAGAGGAAGCTAATCTCGTGCTCAAAGACATCCAGGCTAATTTGAAATCTATCGAGGACCGCCTCAGTAGGCTGGAGGAAGCTAAGAAGAAAGACGATGTGCCTTCCAGTTCCAATGCTCCAGGCCCAAAGTGATAATTTTGTGCCCATAGATACCCACAGTGAGCATCGGCAGAAATTGGGAAGTGACTTTTGGTTATTTATCACTCTTTTGAAACATTAACTTGTTCACTTGCTTTTGGGTATGTGTTAAACTATGAACAGTATGATCCCCGCCTTTTGGTAACTTTTGCGGGTGATTTCTTTATGTGGTTGTATTAACTCTTTGTGCGTGTGCTAGCATTTTTGGTTTCCTTTCTACTCTTCTTTGCGGGTACATCTTCTTCAATTGACTTTATGTAGGTTGAAATTGGGAAGACGTAGGCCATTTTTTCAGTTGGTCTAAACACTTTCCCCTTGTTCCTTACCCTAGTCGTGTACGTTAAACAATGAGGACATTGTCCGAATTCAGTTTGGGGGTGGGAAATGAAAACTTTGATCATCATTCTATGATCTAAAAAAACGAAACAAAAAAATAATAAATAAATAAGTCTTCGAAAAATTGGAAGACAACCTTCGAAAAATTGGGAGGAAATTGTAACCCAAATGTTCATATAAAGAGAAAAAACAAAAGATTTGGGTTTTGTGACTGAAAAGGAACTCAAAAGGCAATGCGACAAAGGAAAATTCCAACTCCTTTTGTAGTTTAGATCAAGTTTGGGGGAAGGGAATTTTTCTTTTCTTTTCAAAAGCCACAGACACTAACCCGAAAAAGTCCTACCGATCAATCTCAGCATCATTGAAGTCAAGAGAGGAAGATGTACGATTTTCAACTAAAGGAAATGACCAAGCACCCTCTTTGTAAGTTTCGTTCATCCTTTCCCTCTGTAAAATTCTTTTTCCTTCATTTCTTTAACTTGAGGACAAGCAAAACCTTAAGTTTGGGGGTGTGATAACTCTCATTTTTTAGAGTTATTTATTACTTTTTTTCTAGGATTTCTCCCATTTTTATACCCACTTTGCTTCTATTCCTTTCATTTCGTCAATAATGTGATAAAGAGTTGATAAATTTACCAAAAGTTTAGTTTTCGCAATTTTTGCTGAAAAACATCCCACTGTGACCACGAGGACATCCCATTGTGGGCAGCGACGGACCACTTCTTCTCGACAATGGACAATGGTTAAATCTGGGCAACAACAACAATAAAATATGGGCAAGCATGGCTTAAGGCATGGGGTGAATTCCTGGAAATCTTGAAGATAGCATGTTGGGTCCTTAACCAAAAGATTGAAGAAAGTTTCTCCATTGGTTCAACCACTTTTTGGAGCTATAAATTAGAGCATTTGGATCCTTCATTTTACAACTTGTAACAGTTGAGCTCTCTCGTTTTACTGCACTTAGACATTCTCCAAGTTTCTTAAAATCTTGGAGTCTTGTAGTTTTTATTATCCTTGTAATTGTAATTTCTGCCCACAGTGAGATACTGTGGGAATCGTTTTTAATTTCATGCAATTAATCTTTTCTTATCTCGTTATGCTTTCTACTTTAATTATGAGTTAAGCACCCCTTGGGTGTGGGTGTGAGCAAACTTGAGACTAGTAGGCAACACTTGGGTGTGGCCATCGTTACTAACTCTCGAGATTGGTCACTTGAGTCGGGACTTAAACTCAACGCGGATAAGCCGATCACTTTGAAGTGTTAATATTAGATCTTGACCTCGAGAGGGGCGGATTCGAAATACGGCTTAAGTGATGCACAAAGATTTGAGAGAGTATAACCACGTCGAGAGGCGGGTTTTGCATGATTTATTAAGGTTCAGACACCGGTCGAGATTTATATCACAAAGAGATTTGGGTATAAATGTCCATACTGGTAGAACTTGACGTTTAGATTCAAACTTAATTAAATCGGCAAGATCGAGAGTCGGTAATAATGGACACTTTATGGAAACTTTGTAGGACCGGCTTATAAAATTCATCATTTCGAGAGATCGGGCTTTTTATAAACTTTTCGTGCTACAAAGCAACTAACCATTTGTTACGACGTTAATCTCAAGGAAAATCACACCCATACCCATTTTTAATATTTAAGAGCTACATTTTTATTTTAAAGCATTTCACCAACAAAACGATTTTTTTCACACAAACTGAGACTTGTGCAAGAAGTTCGTGAAACTCTCTGATTCTCAGTAGTCCAGTCCTTGTGGATACGATACTTGGTAAATACTTACCACCTTTATTACTTGTAGCGATCATAGTCAAGGTGTATACTTGCGCCCCCACTGTGGGAACACTATGGCCACTTTGTGGAACTATACGGTTTTCCGCTACGAGGCACCAAATACAAAACTGTCATTTTGGAACAAAGTTAAGCACTACAAGTGTTGCTAAATCCATGATGTAGTAAAACATATCAATTAACAAGGAACTATATGGACGATTTCAAGTTTTCACAGGACCATGTTCTTCGACGGTTAACATGGGACGAAACCACAAGGACAAAACTCGTCGTCGATCTCCAGTGAGTACTCAACAGGGACGATATCATAGAAAACCAAAAGCCATTTCCGGTGTAAGGGCAGGGATATGGGTTGTTTCTTTGTTTTCTTTTTTTATAGAATTTGTTGTTTCTTCTTAATCAATGGGATGAGTTTGGCCGAAGATAGGGATAAATGTTGGCGATGGTGAGTTTTTCCGTTGGAGATCGCGCCCTTGATGTCTACACAAATTGGTCCATGTGTCAATATTATATATATATAGGGCCAGGTTTAAGGGAAAACCTTAAAAAAAAACTAGGGAACACCCTGGTAGTCCTTCATCTAGACATTATGCACGTGTGCATACAAGCAATTTGTAACATGCACACGTGCATATGCACAAATGCATAATGCATAAGTGCATAAAAACTAGAAAACAACTTACTTTTACCTGTATAGATGAAGGGTCATCATGGTGTTCCTTAGTTTTTCGTTTTTTAGTTGGTTTTCCCTGAACCTCCCTCTCTCTCTCTCTCTCTCTCTCTCTCTCTCTCTCTCTCTATATATATATATATATATATATATATATATATATATATATATATATATATATATATATATATATATATACGTATATATAGAGAGGGGGAGAGATGAAGGTTCAAATGAAATGTACTTAACCCATGTTATGCAAATACATGCTCCAAAGGCATGACTAACTCAAAACCCCTTCATTGACATTTTCCAAATGAAATCAAACCATTTATATACCCAAATACTTTATAACTCGATAACGTATATCTTTCACAATGAGTTATAAAACCAAAAGCATCAAGAGTGCTTAAATGTCAAATGATATTTATTTACGAGATAGATCATCCAAAAGGGCATACTCTCAAAATTTATTTACCAAAGTGTCCAAAAACGCAACAATTGACATCTCATGAGGTTTATAAGAATGAGACGTATTAATATGCAAACTCAATAAAAGTGTATTTTTATCAAATAACTTCTCGTTTACACACTAACTCATCAAAACACTATCATTTATGATTTATTTATCAAGTTACCCAAAAATCCCAAATGTGGGTGTTTCACAAGATTTGTAAAAGATCAACACTTCAAATAATCAAAACCCACCAGATAACTCAACAATTGATAATTTCATGTAAAACACATAAACACTTTATAATTAACCATTTTTTTACATGTACAACATTTTCACAAATCAACTTGAACTCGCCTTGCTAGATTTAGGCTAAATCTAGATTTTTCCCAAACTTAAGCTCCTTTGAAGAAACTTGCATCTTCAAGCAAAACTTCCAAAACCCTAGATCCATAAGTTTCCAACCATAAATAGTCATATCCAACACTTAGAATCGTTTCTCCCAACATATTATATCAAAATCTCCATTTATGCAAGAAACCTAATTTCTTAGGTGGAGAAAAGAGAAGTTTACCTCAACCACAACTTGAATCCACCAACAAAACTTCTCTAGGTTACCAAAAATGAATTTCCAACTCCAAGAATGAGTGTGAGATGAAGAACTTTTGCTCTAAGCTTCCATTCTTTAGCTTGATGGAGAACAACCACTTTCATACCCCAAGAAAAGGTTATAGAAAAGGTTAAGGTTCATAAAAATGGTGTGGGTTTGATTTGGGAGAGAAGGATGAGGATGAGAGGTCGAGTGAGGGAGGAAGAGACCAGATCTGATTTGGTTTATAAAAGGTAGGAGAGAGAGGAGTAAAAAGTTGAAAGTGAAAAAGGGTGAAAAATTCGTCAGACACAATTCAGACGTCTACTTGAAGCCCTATGCGGACGTCCACTTCGAATTTTCTTGAAAACCCCTCAAACCTCTGTTGCTTCCGCAGAAACATGCGGAAGTCCGGCCCTATGCGGACGTCCACTTGCTTACCTATGAGGACGTCCACTTGACCCCAAAAACCAATTTTCTGAAATTAAACGTGTAAGACGAGGGTGCGACATTGGAATGTTTTAACCATACGAATACCAAATTCTATCATCATACCTACAAAAACTCGGGGTGTTACACATAATATTTTAAGCATAAGTCAACTTTGTGACAAAGGTTTTTTAGTTAAATTTCTTGAAGATAAATGTTCCATCCTTTCATCAGAAAATATAGAAACTCTTTACCCCACATCCCCGCTCGGTCCCCGTTTTTTAGGAATCCTTGGCCCGGTGTGGGCGGGTACACCGGGTTCCCCATTGGGAGGCTCCTATTGCATTGTTGACCCACCCCATTGTCGACCACGTCCGTTCCTCTTCATTGAAAGCATAAAACATAACGGAAAACTGACAATGGCAACAACAAAATCAAAATCTCCAGCCAGATGGAAAAATCGAACCTACCCTAATGAGATCAAACCAACTCGAAGGAAGAGGCATCTAGGGTTCATCGAGGGAATAGAGATCGAACCAACCCAAATTAAACAAAAGTTGACGCCATTTTTTAAGATTAAAAATCTTAAGGGAAAAGACATCTAGGTTTCGTTTGATGACATGGTTTTCCCACTTCAAATGTATGAAAGAAAAGTTGTGTACCGTTGCAAATTCGTTGGTACCGACAACGCCATTTTTTCGATCAATCAACAAATTATCCTTCTATTCACAAAATATAATCAATTGATCATCCAACACACATGTTGAGCGACAAGAAATAGAGAAAAGTCAACAAAAGGAATCGAAATTCCAAAATTCCTTTGACGGAGTCTGATCGTTCCATAAATGGGTGTGATCTTGGTGGATTTTGGAGATTCGATGAATGAAAATTATGAAATCAAATTAAGAGGGGGAGGATGATGTGTGACGGGAAGATATGGCCAAAGAGGGGGAAACCAACGATGGTAGATGTTGTCGAAAAAGTAGAGGTATTGGGGGGAAGGGTCATCGACACCGGGGTGGGAGGGAAGGTGTAATGATAAGGACGATGATATATATTTACTAATATATATATATATATATATATATATATATTTTTTAGCATAGCTCTTGAAGATGTTATTTAACAATATGTTCTTGAGTTTTTCTACGAAGGAAAGGAAGGGAAAGGGAAGATAAGTAGGAGAAAAAGAAAAAATGTTACGTTTTCAGTTTTTTTAAAAGAGGAAAATGAAAGGAAAGATAGGGGAAAATATGTTGTTTTTCCTCCTAAATATGAGAGGAAAGGAAATGAAAGAAAAGAAATAAAAAAATTAAAAAATTTAACAATCTATAGTATATTATAAAACATTTGAATATAGGTCTTAAGAACAAAATTTTATGCATCAAGTAGTCTTTATTAATGCCTGTTACTTAAAATTTAAAATTACAAGTAAGGGGGTGTTTGGGATTGCTTATTTTTTTGACTTATTTGTTTATTGTTTTTCCTCACCGCAAATAAGTTATTTTTAGTGTTTGGATTTAAAAAAAAAAGTGCTTATGACTTTTCCCCACCACAAATAAGTTGTTTTTAATAAGTTAATCCATTTAACTTATTTGAAACTGCTTATAACTTATTTGTCCAAATTACATTTTTACCCCCAACTCCTTTTTTCTCACGACATAAGTTGATAAGCACTTTTTAAAAATAAGCATAAGTTGTTTTAAATAAGCAATGCTCTGGCGAGACGAGTCTCAAAGTGTTAAGCTCCACTTTCTCGATGTACACTTCAATCACAGTATGGCCGTCAACATACTGACGTATGTTGGCTACATCTTCGTCGGTACTCAATTCTACCAGTCCAGTCAAGAAGTCTGCATTCGGCCTCTTAAAATACAACCTATTATATTTTGGTTCTTCATAGTCCAGCTCTTTCATGATATGTCCAAGCAGTTGCATAGAAAGATCGTCCACATCTAACATGTCAACATAAATTTCTAGACCACAGAAATAATGTCTTGTAGGTGGTTCCGTGAAGTACCCACCATGGTGGACTTTCATGGTGAACAACTGTGGATATGCATCTGTTGATGAACATTAATATAGTTAGGTCGTAGAACAACGGTACTAACAAGCAAAACCCAAAGAAACATACAGACTAACCATATAACTCTTTGCCATTGTCTGAAAGCGATTCAGATAAACACCTAAAGCACCAAACATGAAGATTTGGGGATGCCATGTAAGAATACGTTAACGAATACTATGTTCCCGTATATGTGTTTTACGACTAACCTAGCACGGGGTATTTATAGGCAAATGTGGATGCCGGTTCGCATTGAAAATTATGAAAAACGTGAAAAGTATGAAAACGTGGAAAGTGAGTTGTCTTGTCCTATAATGCTTTTGTTTTGGTTCAAGTATTCATATGTGCAATACTTTAACAAAATAATAAACAAAATTATAACTTCAAGTTGAATACTTTAACAAAATAATTAACAAAGTTAACACTAAAAATAACAATACTTTAATGTTACATACTACATAATATTATAATATAAGCAACCTACTAATCTAACCGAAAGTACAATGCAAATAAATGGTCTCCGCCATATGTTTCCGATAGTTCATGGCCTCTTGTTCGGTGTCCTCCGGTGCACATGTTGGCATAAAGTCGTCAATTAAATTGTTGAGGTTACGACATACCCAGACAGCGCAATCCGCATTAATCCCCCTCTGTTTCGGTGCATCTCTGGCGAACCTTTGGCGGAAGTGCTCTGCAAGATCGTGACGTCTAAGGTCGTTGATCAGTCTAAGTAACCTCGACAGTTGAGACTTAAATGTGCTAAGGCGCTGGCTCAAAGCTAGGTCGTAGACCATGCTACGGGAGCTGTCATATATAATCAACAACATACGATCAAGCTTGAAGATCCCAAGCACCCAATGAAGGGGATGAATGCAGATGGGGATGTACACATGAAGTATTACAATATTAGACAAATAGTTAGCAACAAACAACTTAAATAAAATAGATGTAAATTGATTTTCATACCGTATCGAGGTCCGCCCAAGCAAGCCCTTCCACATCATTGCAGAGCCGATACACGGACTCGGCACCTTGATCCGCCCGGACCATCATTTCAAAGAAATTACTTATCATGATCGTCCATTTCGCGGATGGAGGACGCGCCGATTAGAGCATGCTGACCCAACAGTCGATATGCTATACACAAAACATAGATTGTTAGACATATAATATAAATCATATTTGATTATATTACTATAGTTAAACTTTAATACTAACCAGATCCTCCAGTTCAGAGTCAGTCGGGTTAGATGCCAGTAGTACTTCGGAAAAAAAACTCCTAATGCTTGGAAGTCTAAGGGTATAACTTTGGCTGATAAAATCAAAGGAAATTCTGAGAGTAAGATTGTTTTGAAGTTTAAAGCCCCTGTTTTACTTGAAGATGGTAGGGTGGCAGTGAGATTTTCAAAGGATGTCATAATTGAAGGTGCAAAATCTAATGCACTATTGGTTATAGATCATTTTTTGGGAGTTAACTTGCCTTTCTTTGTGGTGAACAATAACCTGAATATAATGTGGAAAAGATATGGTCTTATAAATGTTGCCTCTAATTACCAAGGATTCTACATGTTAAAGTTCAATAATGAAGAGGGAATGAACTTTATATTGGAAAATGGGCCATGGATGGTTAATGGTGTGCCTCTATTTGTTAAGATATGGGAAGTTGGAACAATTCTAGGGAAACCTGAGTTGAAATCAATCCCTCTATGGGTTAATCTGTATGGAGTGCCACTTGAAGTATGGAATGTGCAAGGTTTGAGTGAATTGGCAAGTGGGATAGGGATTCCTTTAACCTTGGATAGAGCTACTGAAGAAAGATGTTTGAATCAAGCCGGAAGGGCAGGCTTTGCAAGAATACTTGTGGAAGTGATGATGAGTGCGTGGAATACACCTACAGACGTTTGCTAATAGAACCAATAAGCAAGTATACTTATACGGAACTATGTCGTCTATCAAGTAATAAAGTGGTAAAATACCGATTATCGTCCCACAGAGATTGGAGTTAAAATTGCTATTAAAGTATGATGAAAGAAATGATTTCAGAAAATGATTTGGAAGAAAATATCTTTGATTGGTTGGTTGATGAGTATCACAGATTAAAACAAACAGTAATAAAAGAGAAGCAAGTGTGTAAGACTTGTGATGTTATGTTAAACCAACTTCCAGCAGACTAATGCTACAGCATGATGCTGCAGTGATGCTGCAGCATAACAGTGACAAAAACTAGTTTTATTATCTACTTTGAGACACGTTCCTCTCAGACTCTCACCATCCCATGATTCCAGTAGCAGTAAGCAATCTCATCTCTGAGCAGAACCTAAGGTAAAGGAATGATGGAATGGAGTTCTCAAAATATACAGCGAAACAAATTCTCTTTGTTAAAAGTTACTCTCTCGATATAACCCCCGTACCTCCCAAGTTGGTGTAATCGTAAGTAGCTTATATCTAAGTCTACTCCATTTTAACCCTTTGAGAAAAAGATAACTTATCAAGAATGAATCATTTTAGAAAACAAAAGCAACAACTCTCGTTGCAAGTAACTCTCTCGATATTACCCCTTATGTCATCCAAATTGACGTGCTATTCAATGGCCTATCTCTAGGTCCATGACACCTTAACACTATCAAAGTGATCAATTTGTCAAGGGAATGTATTATCTTGAAGAACTTGGGTTGGAATAATAAAACATCATTTTTGCCACAACATGCCTACTTTCTTTTGGTCAACATAACACCATTTGCCTCACACCCAAGCTAATATGCTTAGCTATTCATGACAATAAATAAAGTAAATGAAATGCAAGAGACTTGGAAAGTAAACATGATGCTAGAATGTAAATTATACTTGAAAAGTAAAATACTATAATTAATAAATGATAAGAAAATAAAATTACAAGGAAGTAAATGACAAGATTAAAGGATGGAATGTAAGTACAATAATGTAAAATGCTTAAATTAAGTGCAAGAAAATAAAGACGTAAAGTAAATAACAAGATTAGAGATGCAAGAAGGAATTAAAGAAAGCAAATTAAAATCACTGCCCAGTGCTGCAGACGATGCTCCAAGCATTCATACGAATGGATGAAGATTTGAAGATGATAAGAACATTAAATGAAGAACATTAAAGAACTGAAAAGTTTCTGGAATTTAGGAGAGAATTGGGGTTGATTAAGATCAACCAATGATGGTACAAAAGATAGAGAAAGGGATGCTAGTAAATACACCCAAAGCCTCCTATTTATAGAAAATAGGGAGGGACTAAAGGTGTAAATAAGCAACCAATGTTGTTGGAATTAAACTACAAGTTACATAAACTAAACTAGGAAAGTACATAAAGTAATTAAGTTACAACTAATAGTTTGCATCATCTGAATAATTGGCTTAACCATTGGATAAACAAAAGACTAATTCCACTCCTTGTTAAGCAACTTCCAATTCTCCCGTCTCCATCAGTTCGGTTGTTTCAATGCTGCAGCATCCTTGCAGCATGATCTGTTCATCAAAGAGATTTTTCAAACCAAGTTAGAATTAACCCAAACATCCCATGAAAACAAGTAAATCATCATCCTAAGCTCCAAATCAAGAAAGTGTAAAATAATGAAGTAAAATACTCAAATTGGGATGTAAAAGTGTAAAATCCTACCTAAAAGAGAAGAGAAATAAGTGCTTAAGTACTCAAAATTGAGCACTTATCAAGTGACAACAGATAAGAGTCTTCTAGATGAGGTAATTGGATTAGTACCAGCTTTGGATGGGGAGGGTGAAAAGGAAGTCCCCATTAAAGTTGTTTATAACTGGAAACCAAATAGGTGTGGACACTGCTGCATTTTTTTGACACACACTCAAAGATTGTGGAATTAGGCCACTAACTGAAGAGGAAAAGGTTGCTAAAGCTAAGAAATAGGAAGTCAATAAGTCAACAGTGGATAGAGATGAAGGGTTTCAAGTGGTGGGTAAGAAGAATAGACCAGTTCCACCTCAGAATAGAACTAATGGTGCTTATGACTTTTCCCACCACAAATAAGTTGTTTTTAATAAGTTAATCCATTTAAACTTATTTGAAAGTGCTTATAACTTATTTGTCCAAATTACATTTTTACCCCCAACTCCTTTTTTCTCACGACATAAGTTGATAAACACTTTTAAAAATAAGCATAAGTTGTTTTAAATAAGCAATCCCAAACACCCCCTAAATAATAGATGAATATAACTTTTTAAAGCCGCATTTTAAATTAATAACTAATTGATAAACATAATCAAATGCAAGATAAACATTTCATTTTAAATATAAAAAATCAAAAATATAATTAAAATAATAATTTAAAATTTAATAGAATATTTAATTATTTTTTGAAAAAATTATATTACTTAATTAAAATAAATTAAATCATTATTAAACCTAAATTAAATTTAAATAAAAAATTATATTAAACAAACTTATAAAAATTATTATTGTTTTTCTTAAACTGTATTATAAAATGGGAAATTAATTAAAATACCCAAAGTTTGACTCTGACTTGCAAAAATGCTCAAAATCTCTTTGTGTTTGCAGAAATACCCCATTTTCCCGTGATGGGCCCCGCGATCGCGGGCTAGGCCCACGTGGCCCGCGTTTGGTCCCGCGATTGGGCCGAATTTTACAATTTTGGCCCCTCCCTCGATGGGCGCCGCGATTTTGGGCAAAAAAAATTCAGTTTTGGTCCCTCTAATTTTTAGGATATCATTTTATGTGTTTGGGGTTTTTCACGTGTTTTTGCATGTTTTTACTGTTTTTTCACACTTATTGTCTGAGTTGTTTCGGGTGTTTTTTAAAAGTAATGTTTCCCATTTTAATGTATTTAATAAAGAAATTAATTAAAGAAAATGTTTTCCATTTTAAGTTATTTAATAGGGAAATTAATTAAAAGATCAATTATTATAAATCATCTTCCCAACCGAAACGGATACAGTGCAGCTAAACAAAGAAATCTATTATGGGAAGGCGACCTAGATTCCAGTGATCCAGTTAACCTTTTCCTTGATCACGTCCTCCATTCCCGTGTAGCTTTCTTCGATTTATGTTAGTTTCTCTTCTACTTCCTTAATTTGTCGTTGCACCTCCCGAACGTGAGCCCTAGTCATGGCCAGTTCTCGTTTCTTCTCCACTAGATACTTCATTTTCCCCTGCTGAAGCTCCCTGTTATGGTTCCACATAACTTTTACCCTTTCGATATCGGCATTCGCCTCATCAATGGACACTTACACTTCGGGAGGAATTTGTTGACTTTGTGAAAGACCCGTCGGCTGGGTACAATGATACCTTGGTGGGCTTTTCCATGCATTATCGAGGTAGTATTACTCCCATGCCATCTCCCAGTCTTCTTGCTCCTCAACCGTGAATAGATCATCGACCTTAGTTCGTCCATGGTTTCTCCACTCCTCGTCTGTTTCCGGTACCTTCCAGATACTTCGGAAAGCTCAATCGTTCAGTAGTTGGTAGGCTGCCGAACGTGAAGTTTCAGCCCCATTCACCGACCTTTTCCCCTTTGATCTTGAACCTCCAGCCATGGTGTTAAGAAAAGCGAGAGAATGTTTGTAAATGGTGTAGAGGGTATAAAAGATATATAGCAAGTTGGGAATTACTACTTCATCATGCCATCTACTTATAGCCGTGAAAATGTAGGTTCTTCATCACGGATGTGGATATGGTCAAAGATTTCGTCTGAAAAGTTTCTTGCATGATTCATCTGAATAGTTCACTGCAAGATTCGTCTAAAAAGAGACTGCAAGATTCGACTGAAAAAAGTGACTGCAAGATTCGTCTGGAAAAGTAACCTGCAGGATTCGTCTGAAAATGTAGCCTGTAAGATTCTTCTGAAAAGGTAGCCTGCAGAATTCGTCTGAAAAGGTAGCATGCAAGATTCTTCAGAAAAGGTAGCCTGCAAGATTCGTCTGAAAAGTTGATGCAAGATTCGTCTGAAAAGTTGATGCAAGATTTGTCTGAAAAGTAGAAGGTCTCTGTTGAGCCATTTGCTCATTGTGGCTATAAATACCCTTGTTAGTTCCAACTGTAAAACTCACAACATCCATACAACATTTTGATATCATAATAGTATCGTTTCTCAGCAAAAAAATGGCATCATCTTCTAACCCATCGTCTACACTAGAAATGCCCGTGCGACTCAAACTAGCGATACAAGAAAGGGAAGTGGAGATAGCGCAATTGACAGAAGAGTGGAATCAAATGATGGCCAGGAAGGCTGCACACCTGCAAAGGATCGAACAGGAAGAAAAGGAGATCAAAAGGATGAAGGGGGAGATAAAAGATAAGGAGTCCCGTATTCGTCGAGAAAAAGAAGAAATTCGCCACATTATGCAAGACTTCGCAATTTTTCAAGCGAAGGTATCCGCCAAGCAAAGTTGGATTGATCAATGTAAGGCACTTTATCCGTAGGTGGGGGTACGGGTGTTGCTTTCGTACTTTGTTGTTTATGTGTTGTTGTTTTGTACTTTCCAGTTCGATGTTGTTGTTTCGTTCCTTTCCTGTTTCTATGTTGTTGTTTCCTTCCTGGAGTTTTTATGTTGATGTTTCATGTTGAAGTTTGCTCATGAATAAAGGTCTTTAATTTGTCTGAAAAGTAGTGTTTAAGTAGTCTGAAATTTGTCTGAAAAGTAGTCTGAAAAGTGGTTCATATGAAAAATATAAGTCATAGATGTTATACAATATTATTTCATAACAAACACATACTAATCAGTACAGTACAAAATTATCCAAATTTGAGGCTACGGCTAGACGATGGCTTGGTTTTTGACAATCCGGGTTGACTTCTTACATGCTCTGGCGAGACGAGTCTCAAAGTGTTAAGCTCCACTTTCTCGATGTACACTTCAATCACTGTATGGCCGTCAACATACTGACGTATGTTGGCTACATCTTCGTCGGTACTCAATTCTACCAGTCCAGTCAAGAAGTCTGCATTCGGCCTCTTAAAATACAACATATTATATTTTGGTTCTTCATAGTCCAGCTCTTTCATGATCTGTTCAAGCAGTTGCATAGAAAGATCGTCCACATCTAACATGTCAACATAAATTTCTAGACCACGAAAATAATGTCTTGTAGGTGGTTCCGTGAAGTACCCACCATGGTGGACTTTCATGGTGAACAACTGTGGATATGCATTTGTTGATGAACATTAATATAGTTAGGTCGTAGAACAACGGTACTAACAAGAAAAACCCAAAGAAACATACAGACTAACCATATAACTCTTTGCCAGTGTCTGAAAGCGATTCAGATAAACGCCTAAAGCACCAAACATGAAGATTTGGGGATGCCATGTAAGAATACGTTAACGAATACTATGTTCCCGTATATGTGTTTTAAGACTAACCTAGCGCGGGGTATTTATAGGCAAATGTGGATGCCGGTTCGCATTGAAAATTATGAAAAACGTGAAAAGTATGAAAACGTGGAAAGTGAGTTATCTTGTCCTATAATGCTTTTGTTTTGGTTCAAGTATTCATATGTGCAATACTTTAACAAAATTAATAAAATAATTAACAAAGTTAACACTAAAAATAACAATAATTTAATGTTACATACTACATAATATTATAATATAAACAACTTACTAATCTAACCGAAAGTACAATGCAAATAAATGGTCTCCGCCATATGTTTCCGATAGTTCATGGCCTCTTGTTCGGTGTCCTCCGGTGCACATGTTGGCATAAAGCCGTCAATCAAATTGTTGAGGTTACGACATACCCAGACACCGCAATCCGTTAATCCCCCTCTGTTTCGGTGCATCTCTGGCGAACCTATGGCGGAAGTGCTCTGCAAGCTCGTGACGTCTAAGGTCGTTGATCAGTCTAAGTAACCTCGATAGTTGAGACTTACATGTGCTAAGGCGCTGATAGGCGGGTTAACACCCCCCTAAATCTAACCGCAAGTGTACGGTGTCGAAATCAAGTAATAAAGTACGGAAGTACGAGTATCGAATCCACAGGAACTAGGAACTGAATATCACAATTACTATAATCACTATTAACTGAACTGTCGAAATTGAGAGATGGTTGGTATTAAACTAATTAATTGCAATAAGAAAATCACAAACGGAACAGTAGACAACTTGAAGAAAATTCGATAGAGAAAACAGTTGAGGGTTGGAAATCCTTAGGTTTTCACATACGAATATCTGACTTAAAACAATTACCAGTTAATCCCCTTAATGAGTATTCAATCTCTAAAATCACCGTTGTTCTCTTTCGAGCAACATCGGGTTTTATTTTGAAAAGGACAAGTTGTATCTTTCGATCTCAACCTATGGATTTCAAAACACATTAAGCGCAAGATTCATGTTTGAACGGATAGATTTTATCTTTCAATCTCAACCTAAATGGTTCAAGTAGGACTAAGACGTATTCGGTATATCTCTATCACCAAATTCTCGCCTTAGGCATGCAATTCCTAGTTCTAGCTAACAGTTAATTCTCTCGAACTCAATTGGAAACAACAAAACAATTGAAAGCTAGCTAAACTCTCAAAAGCATTAAGAATCAAATTACATGCATTCATTAAAAAGGAAAACTGATAAACGTTCAAGTCATCTGTTCATATGCTTACAAACCCAATTCAATCCAACCCCCAACATCTAAAGATTAGTTCATGATGTTGGGGGACAAAAACATAGGAGAAGAAAAGGAAACAATGAACGAAAACATGATAAAAGTGATCGTGGTGAATGTGAAAGATGTAGTGATAAACTCCCTTCTCCCGGCTCTAATCCCCGTCGCGTCTTAAATTTCTCCTCGAATGATCCTCTCTCATGGCTCCAAAAGGCGTGAAAAAGCTCTGGAAATCGCCCCCAAGTCGTCTCCGGCCGTCGTGTGTGAGTTGCCTCGAAATGAAAGACGTCTTTTAGGCTCAAAGCTCGCTATTGGGTGGTCTCCACTAATGTCCCTAGTCATGTCCTTTCCCGGTCCTTCCCTAGCGGTCACGTCACTATCACAAGATTCTTCCTACAATGGTTGGTCTCAATCATTCAAAACAAAAAATTTAGCTGAAGTGATCTAGGTACTCAGAAGTGCAGGAAATCTACGTGCATAACGTGGCCCCGATTGGGCAACCCCAAACCTTACCCACACATTGTCCCCAATGTGCAAGTGTCGGCGTAGGCGATACTAAAACAAGTATCGTTGTGCGGTTATTACAGGTAGTAAGCTGGCAAGACATAATATTTCAGCTCAAGCATCAAAGAGCTATTCTAAAAAATTTCAATAAGGGCACCCCAAACCCAGGCCGTGGCCTAGGTTTGTCAAATAACGCCAACCCCAAACCTCGGTGAAACCGAGGTTTGCACAGGATTAAAAGTGAGTGTGTAGATGTTTTAAAAAGTGAGGCACCCCAAACCTAAGTGAAACTTAGGTTTGTTGCCTCTCGTTACTAATTGGGACACAAAACATCATACACCACTCGTTACATACAAAGTTGAGAACATACCTGTTTGCCCGGACGGAGGAGATTATCTTGAAAGATTTGAGCGCCAATCATGGGAGGTGGAGAGCGAGAATGCAAACACACAAGAAACAAAGCAAAAGAAAAACAAAAAAATGAAACACACAAAGCAAGAAAACGAACACGGCACGAAAACAGGGGAACCGCGCGGTTTGGCGTGCGGGTTGTAAGTCGCGCAAGAAGTCGCGTAACCCCCTGTTTCGAAAACCCACAGAGAGCCCTGCGGTTTGGCGCGCGGTTTGTAAGATGCGGCACAAGCCGCGTAAGTCCCTGTTTCGGCTATTTTTGATTTTTTTGATTTTTTATAGCTTTTTCGTAAATAAAACACACTCAAAAACAAAAATTTAAAAGAAAACTAACCTCGGTGGGTTGCCTCCCACCCAGCGCCGTAGTTAAAGTCGTGGCACGACTATGTGGATCTCAGCTCGGCTTGGTATCCGTGGAATCGAATCGCCCACACTTGCGGTTCTTCGCAGATTCTCCCTCATCTGTCTCTCCTTGATCAGCTCCATCTCTAACATTTCCACTCTCGAACATCTTAAACACCGGCTTATCGTCACCAACCCTCAGGGTCATTTCTCCTTTCTCCATGTCGATCAGTGCTCTACTCGTGGCCAGGAATGATTTCCCCAAAATGAGCGGGACCTCTACATCTTCATCAACGTCCAGCACCACGAAGTCCACCGGGAAGTAGAACTTGCCGACCTTGATTAGCACATCCTCTACCACTCCATACGGGTACACGATCGATTATCCACGAGTTTGAGCGTCATGTACGTCGGCTGCACTTCTCCCAATCCCAGTTTCCTGAAAACTGATAAAGGCATTAAATTAATACTAGCTCCTAAATCACATAATACCTTATCAAAAGAAAACTTCCCAATTTGAATAGGGATTGAAAAACTCCCTGGATCTTTGAGCTTCGGGGGAAGCTTGTTCTGAATAATTGCGATGCACTCCTCAGTAAGTGCAACAGTGGACTGGTGATTGATCACCCTCTTCTTGGATATAATCTCCTTCATGAACTTCATGTATGAGGGCATTTGTGCCAACGCATCTGCAAAAGGGATGTTTATATGCAATTTCTTAAAAACTTCAAGAAATTTAGAAAAGTTTAAATCCTCCCTT
The DNA here is from genome assembly GCA_033807775.1 of Saussurea involucrata. NCBI lineage: Eukaryota > Viridiplantae > Streptophyta > Magnoliopsida > Asterales > Asteraceae > Saussurea > Saussurea involucrata. Next base: position 84,191,284 of record CM066313.1, read on the forward strand.
TGGGCTTTAAGCCTGTTCGGATATGGCACTTTCGGGACTACCGGCTTGACCGGTGTTTGCTTTGGTGTGGTTGACTGCTTCTTCTCTTCATCCTTTAAGTTCTCTTCAATCACCACCTCTTCATCAACCTCTAGCTCATCCACATCTACAACCTCTTTCTCTTTAGGCTCGATTTCCTTTGATGGCGGTTCTCGTGTAGGCTCTCCATTCAGCTCCTTGCCACTTCTTAGATAAATGGCATTACATTCTTCCCTCGGTTTCTTTTCCGTTTGACTCGGAAAGGTTCCGGGGGTCGGTTTTGTAGGGCTTCGGAAATCTGCCCCACTTATCTTTCGAGGAGCTTGATGGAGGCGGTGTTCTGATCAGTAGCCGCCTTGACCGTGTTGACCGTGCTCGCTAGCTCTCCAACCGTGCCGTCCATCTTTGCCATAAACTTCATCATCATCTCTTCCAGCCCCGGCTTCTTCTCCCCGGATGGTCCTTCATTGCAATTCATTTGATTGAAACCTGGAGGACGGTAAACATTGTTAGCATTAGGATAATTAGCAAAGTTAGAAGAATTACCTTGCTGTTGTTGACCGGGTTGACTCCATGAAAAATTGGGGTGTTTCTTCCACCATTCGTTATATGTATTGGAGAACGGGTCGTTTCTCGGCTGGTGATTCCGGTTCTGTAGGAACTGAACTTGCTCGGGCTCTTGTGGACTGCCTCCCTTCAACTGGTTCGTGATAAAAGCTAGTTGAGCCTTTAGTTCTTTCAGCTCATTCGACTCTTGAATACTTGCAACTCTTCTAACGGCTGATCTTGGAGTAGATAAACTATGCTCGGCCAGATTGTCGATCAGCTCACATGCTCCCTTATAAGACATATCCATCAGTGCTCCACCTGCTGCGGCTGTGATCTCATTTTTGAATTGTGGGTGGAGTCCACTGAAGAAAGTCTGAATGATGACCCAACCTTGCAACCCATGGTGAGGACATTTCTTCAACATGTCTTTGTACCGCTCCCAAGCCTCATATAACGTCTCCTGTTCCCATTGAGCGAAATGGGTGATCTCGGCCATAAGTTGGGCGGTTCTGCTCGGTGGGAAAAACTTCTGAAGAAAGACTGCTTTCAGTTGTGCCCAGGTGGTGATTGAGTCCGGTGGGACACTTTCAGTCCAAATTATGGCTCGGCCCTTGAGTGAAAAGCTGAAAAGTCTCAGCTTAACTGCATCCTCTTCCATCCCATTGATCTTGAAGGTGTTACAAATCCGTTCAAAGGCACGAAGGTGTGCATGGGGGTCTTCAGTCGGTGTTCCTCCATATTGATTTTGTTGTACCATTACGATGGTAGTCGGTTTAAACTCAAAGGAGTTTGTTGTGGTGCGAGGCTCTTGGATGCCTATGTGTGCCGCTGCCACATTCGGATCGGCAAACGACTACATAGGACGTCTCTTCGGAGGTGCTTCGTCGCCCATCTTTAGATGTCTTTGAACCTTGGTCTCTCGGCATAGTCGGCGGGCGGTTCTTTCAATCTCCGGATCGATCGGATCGAGTTTTTTCCCTCGGGTCGTCCTTGGCATACACCAAGTGGTACCTGAAACGAAAAACAAACAAAATTAGCAATCCAAAAATTGAAAGTGATGGAATAAAGCAGTAAAAAAACGTTCAATCTAATAGCGCTTATAGCTGGTAGTGCTATCAGTTGCAACTAGTTCCCCGGCAGCGGCGCCAAAAACTTGATAGGCGGGTTAACACCCCCCTAAATCTAACCGCAAGTGTACGGTGTCGAAATCAAGTAATAATGTACGGAAGTACGAGTATCGAATCCACAGGAACTAGGAACCGAATATCACAATTACTATAATCACTATTAACTAAACTATCAAAATTGAGAGATGGTTGGTATTAAACTAATTAATTGCAATAAAACAAATCACAAACGGAACAGTAGACAACTTGAAGAAAATTCGATAGAGAAAACAGTTGAGGGTTGGAAATCCTTAGGTTTTCACATACGAATATCTGACTTAAAACAATTACCAATTAATCCCCTTAATGAGTATCCAATCTCTAAAATCACCGTTGTTCTCTTTCGAGCAACATCGGGTTTTATTTTGAAAAGGACAAGTTGTATCTTTCGATCTCAAACTATGGATTTCAAAACACATTAAGCGCAAGATTCATGTTTGAGCGGATAGATTTTATCTTTCGATCTCAACCTAAATGGTTCAAGTAGGACTAAGACGTATTCGGTATATCTCTATCACCAAATTCTCGCCTTAGGCATGCAATTCCTAGTTCTAGCTAACAGTTAATTCTCTCGAACTCAACTGGAAACAACAAAACAATTGAAAGCTAGCTAAACTCTCAAAAGCATTAAGAATCAAATTACATGCATTCATTAAAAAGGAAAACTGATAAACGTTCAAGTCATCTGTTCATATGCTTACAAACCCAATTCAATCCAACCCCCAACATCTAAAGATTAGTTCATGATGTTGGGGGACAAAAACATAGGAGAAGAAAAGGAAACAATGAACGAAAATATGATAAAAGTGATCGTGGTGAATGTGAAAGATGTAGTGATAAACTCCCTTCTCCCGGCTCTAATCCCCGTCGCGTCTTGAATTTCTCCTCGAATGATCCTCTCTCGTGGCTCCAAAAGGCGTGAAAAAGCTCTGGAAATCGCCCCCAAGTCGTCTCCGGCCGTCGTGTGTGAGTTGCCTCGAATAATGACCTAAAATCTGGAACAAAAGGCTGAAAATCGCGAAACAGAGGGTTACGCGACCTTCCACGCGACTTGCAAGTCGCGTGGAAAGTCGCGCGCTTTCCAGAGCACTTCTGGGTCGGTTTTTGGTTCGCGGTTCGGGTCTGGTTCGGGCGCGGGTCTTGGGCTTGGATCTCGGGCTTCATTTTGGCTCTTTTTGGGCTCTTTTTAGCTTCTTTTCTCGATGGTTACTGCCTTTTATAAAACCTGCACATTCCACTAGATATACCGTAAAATTCCGCTTCTTTGCTTAAATACAAGCCAATCTCATTGGTTTTAGGACTGAAAATAACGCCAAAAAGTGGCGTTATCAGGCGCTGGCTCAAAGCTAAGTCGTAGACCGTGCTACGGGAGCTGTCATATATAATCAACAACATACGATCAAGCTTGAAGATCCCAAGCACCCAATGAAGGGGATGAATGCAAATGGGGATGTACACCTGAAATATTACAACATTAGACAAATAGTTAGCAACAAACAACTTAAATAAAATAGATGTAAATTGATTTTCATACCGTATCTTAGTCCAGCCAAGCAAGCCCTTCCACATCATTGCAGAGCCGATACATGGACTCGACACCTTGATCCGCCCGGACCATCATTTCAAAGAAATTACTTATCATGATCGTCCATTTCGCGGATGGAGGACGCGCCGATTGGAGCATGCTGACCCAACAGTCGATATGCTATACACAAAACATAGATTGTTATACATGTAATATAAAATATATTTGATTATATGACTATAGTTAAACTTCAATACTAACTGTTAATGCCAAAAATCGCACCAAAGTACAACTTAAGGTCGATGTGGACTTTAACAACTAAAGAAACGAATCTTTTGACAAAGCGTGCGACAAAGATAAAAATGTAATCGAGACAGAGAATTTGGTGACGCGGGAAAAACCTCAACGAGGAAAAAACCCACGGACGACTATGGAAGTCGTCGCTGTACTATGGTCGCCAAACAGGGGCGATGTCCTTGTGTTACTGGTTTCGATCGTACAGAGATTACAATACAAATAAAAGAAAGATTTCGAAATGTAAAGTAACAAGTGTTTTGAATGTAAAACAATGTGCGTCGTGTGTTTGAACTGTGTGTCGTGCGCTGATATCGTGCGTCGAGAGCGATTCTTCTGTGAGTGATTTATGTGCTTCAAGTTTTCTCCGGAGTTTGAGTGCTTGTGTCTGTTGCTCGATGTTCCTTGCTTGATGTCCCCTGAACTGAGGATTGAACTTGGAATTTATAGTCTTTGGGCGTTTTAATTGGCTCATTAAATACTTCGATAATTGTCGTAACAGACATCGTCTTTAATGATCTTCATCAGTTATAGCCGTTGTCCATTAATGTCGTTAACTCCTGCATTAAATACTGAACAAACGTAACAGTTTTACGTAAGGCGGTCGAGGTCGCATGTTTCTATGCGATGGTCGCGTGAACTAGGCGACGTCGAGGTCGAGTGTCGTGAGGTAAGAAACACACGATTTGTCTTTTAATCAAGGGACAAGGTACTATGATTTTACCTTACTTTGGGGAAGTAAAAATAGATGTTTTCCTTGCCTTGGTCGTGGTCTAGACTGGTGAAATTTTTCCCAAACACTAACCAGATCCTCCAGTTCAGAGTCAGTCGGGTTAGATGCGAGTAGTACTTCGATGTCATTGGTCATTATAAGAGTTACAAACTTATGAACTAACATATAACTATAATGGTTATTCAATGTGACTTACAATCTCCGGGAATGATGGATAGGATGTGGTGGCAAACGTCGTCGGTGCCCCCTGTCCGAACGGAGCAGATATCGGCGTCGTACTCGAAAGCTAAAACAAATTTGGATCGTAATATTAATATACAAACTAAAAGATCATGGGCGACAAATTAAGTTAAACACTAACCTGAATAACGCGAAACTTTCTGTTGAAGTCCTCCAGATCTTGAAGACGTCTGTGTACTCTCCCGTGTACGTAGTTCCACAGATTCTCAATCCTCTGATCATATGGGTCGGGGTGCACCTCATATCGATCGTGAGGCCTGGAAGAATGGTCAGGCCTCGCGTAATCTTTCTCATATTCGTCGGATGAGGAACTTGACCCAGATGGGGAAGGAGAGGACCGTCGGACCCTCTTCGGCTGTTGCCTTGCCGCCTTTCTGTCAATAAAGGCCACGATGTTTCTGTACCAAGGCGTGGCCCTCTAGGCATTCGTAGGCAGAAGGTTTGCGAGAGGCGCAAGCGTCGGCTAAATATATGGTAAAACACAAAACATTTAATATGCGGGACTAACGTAGGCAACATTGTAAACATAGTAAAAGAACTTACGGTTCTAGTTGATCTGAAGATGGCAAGGCAACTCTGCTTATTCAGGGAAACACCCCGGTCCCAACGGGTTCCCCTAATGAACCTGTCGGTGCGCAGGGTGAAATTTTCACGGGAGATGGGAAACATCTCCAAGATCCAAATCTGGAATTACACAACAAGATCAAGTACGTAAAAAGGAAAGCCAAATAGTTTGTACGTATTATTAGTTATGTTATACTACTTATCTAACCTTGAAGGCGTATGTAAATCCACACATATTCATCTTGCTATTCTTGACGCCGCGTCTGGCGATGGCTCGGTGCATCTATCTGTATGTATATGTCCAGATGTGGCTACCCCACGGATACCTGTTAAACAGATCAAAGTCCTCGACGGACCTAAGGACCGTCTCGGATACAGTCTGACTCCACTCATGGCCCATGAAGCCCATATCCACCATCACCACCAAGCATACACGGACAGCATCCTCGTCGGTTAGAGCACCAAGGCCCTGTTTCATCGTGTCCACGACTGCCCTTAGCTTCAAACGAGATGGTGACACGCCAGGCCAAACCCTACCAACGAAGGAAATTTCTGCTAAGGGAGGAAGGGGGTGCTGGTCCGAAAAGTAGTCATGTAATTAGACAGAACTCATGACGCCCAAACCGCATGTCATGCCCGAACACATCAAAATACATCTCCTCCGGATCAGGATTGGAGACATCGACCTCCAACTGTAGAAACATGTGGACTAGCATGGGGTCGCCACCGATCAAGGAAAGATCCAGCCACAGACCGAAAGGTGTCCCTCTAAATATCTCCTGAACTCTACCTTCCCGTTCACCAGTGCGAAGCGATCTCTCATTTCTTCCACGTAGCCAACGCGACATTTTAACGTTAAGTCGATGTAAAACAATTGCTCCTACATAGAAATTCACAGATGTTATAGTTATTGTTAATTACAGACGCTTTTTCTTGTATTGTTTATTGTCTTGATAATTAATCGTCTATTTTAGTTTTCGGAAACAAACCACTCAATCTATTGGACTTCCAGGTAGCAGGGGAATCACAAGGATTGCTTAAGTCCCCACATACCTTTGGGCTATTTACACCCTTTTGACAAAATCCAAATAGATATCCGGGTCGACTTCTTACATGCTCTGGCGAGACGAGTCTCAAAGTGTTAAGCTCCACTTTCTCGATGTACACTTCAATCACTGTATGGCCGTCAACATACTGACGTATGTTGGCTACATCTTCGTCGGTACTCAATTCTACCAGTCCAGTCAAGAAGTCTGCATTCGGCCTCTTAAAATACAACATATTATATTTTGGTTCTTCATAGTCCAGCTCTTTCATGATCTGTTCAAGCAGTTGCATAGAAAGATCGTCCACATCTAACATGTCAACATAAATTTCTAGACCACGGAAATAATGTCTTGTAGGTGGTTCCGTGAAGTACCCACCATGGTGGACTTTCATGGTGAACAACTGTGGATATGCATTTGTTGATGAACATTAATATAGTTAGGTCGTAGAACAACGGTACTAACAAGAAAAACCCAAAGAAACATACAGACTAACCATATAACTCTTTGCCAGTGTCTGAAAGCGATTCAGATAAACGCCTAAAGCACCAAACATGAAGATTTGGGGATGCCATGTAAGAATACGTTAACGAATACTATGTTCCCGTATATGTGTTTTAAGACTAACCTAGCGCGGGGTATTTATAGGCAAATGTGGATGCCGGTTCGCATTGAAAATTATGAAAAACGTGAAAAGTATGAAAACGTGGAAAGTGAGTTATCTTGTCCTATAATGCTTTTGTTTTGGTTCAAGTATTCATATGTGCAATACTTTAACAAAATTAATAAAATAATTAACAAAGTTAACACTAAAAATAACAATAATTTAATGTTACATACTACATAATATTATAATATAAACAACTTACTAATCTAACCGAAAGTACAATGCAAATAAATGGTCTCCGCCATATGTTTCCGATAGTTCATGGCCTCTTGTTCGGTGTCCTCCGGTGCACATGTTGGCATAAAGCCGTCAATCAAATTGTTGAGGTTACGACATACCCAGACACCGCAATCCGTTAATCCCCCTCTGTTTCGGTGCATCTCTGGCGAACCTATGGCGGAAGTGCTCTGCAAGCTCGTGACGTCTAAGGTCGTTGATCAGTCTAAGTAACCTCGATAGTTGAGACTTACATGTGCTAAGGCGCTGATAGGCGGGTTAACACCCCCCTAAATCTAACCGCAAGTGTACGGTGTCGAAATCAAGTAATAATGTACGGAAGTACGAGTATCGAATCCACAGGAACTAGGAACTGAATATCACAATTACTATAATCACTATTAACTGAACTGTCGAAATTGAGAGATGGTTGGTATTAAACTAATTAATTGCAATAAGAAAATCACAAACGGAACAGTAGACAACTTGAAGAAAATTCGATAGAGAAAACAGTTGAGGGTTGGAAATCCTTAGGTTTTCACATACGAATATCTGACTTAAAACAATTACCAGTTAATCCCCTTAATGAGTATCCAATCTCTAAAATCACCGTTGTTCTCTTTCGAGCAACATCGGGTTTTATTTTGAAAAGGACAAGTTGTATCTTTCGATCTCAACCTATGGATTTCAAAACACATTAAGCGCAAGATTCATGTTTGAACGGATAGATTTTATCTTTCAATCTCAACCTAAATGGTTCAAGTAGGACTAAGACGTATTTGGTATATCTCTATCACCAAATTCTCCCCTTAGGCTTGCAATTCCTAGTTCTAACTAACAGTTAATTCTCTCGAACTCAATTGGAAACAACAAAACAATTGAAAGCTAGCTAAACTCTCAAAAGCATTAAGAATCAAATTACATGCATTCATTAAAAAGGAAAACTGATAAACGTTCAAGTCATCTGTTCATATGCTTACAAACCCAATTCAATCCAACCCCCAACATCTAAAGATTAGTTCATGATGTTGGGGGACAAAAACATAGGAGAAGAAAAGGAAACAATGAACGAAAACATGATAAAAGTGATCGTGGTGAATGTGAAAGATGTAGTGATAAACTCCCTTCTCCCGGCTCTAATCCCCGTCGCGTCTTGAATTTCTCCTCGAATGATCCTCTCTCATGGCTCCAAAAGGCGTGAAAAAGCTCTGGAAATCGCCCCCAAGTCGTCTCCGGCCGTCGTGTGTGAGTTGCCTCGAAATGAAAGACGTCTTTTAGGCTCAAAGCTTGCTATTGGGTGGTCTCCACTAATGTCCCTAGTCATGTCCTTTCCCGGTCCTTCCCTAGCGGTCACGTCACTATCACAAGATTCTTCCTACAATGGTTGGTCTCAATCATTCAAAACAAAAAATTTAGCTGAAGTGATCTAGGTACTCAGAAGTGCAGGAAATCTACGTGCATAACGTGGGCCCGATTGGGCAACCCCAAACCTTACCCACACATTGTCCCCAATGTGCAAGTGTCGGCGTAGGCGATACTAAAACAAGTATCGTTGTGCGGTTATTACAGGTAGTAAGCTGGCAAGACATAATATTTCAGCACAAGCATCAAAGAGCTATTCTAAAAAAATTCAATAAGGGCACCCCAAACCTAGGTCGTGGCCTAGGTTTGTCAAATAACGCCAACCCCAAACCTCGGTGAAACCGAGGTTTGCACAGGATTAAAAGTGAGTGTGTAGATGTTTTAAAAAGTGAGGCACCCCAAACCTAAGTGAAACTTAGGTTTGTTGCCTCTCGTTACTAATTGGGACACAAAACATCATACACCACTCGTTACATACAAAGTTGAGAACATACCTGTTTGCCTGGACGGAGGAGATTATCTTGAAAGATTTGAGCGCCAATCAGGGGAGGTGGAGAGCGAGAATGCAAACACACAAGAAACAAAGCAAAAGAAAAACAGAAAAATGAAACACACAAAGCAAGAAAACGAACACGGCACGAAAACAGGGGAACCGCGCGGTTTGGCGCGCGGGTTGTAAGTCGCGCAAGAAGTCGCGTAACCCCCTGTTTTGAAAACCCACAGAGAGCCCTGCGGTTTGGCGCGCGGTTTGTAAGTCGCGGCACAAGCCGCGTAAGTCCCTGTTTCAGCTATTTTTGATTTTTTTGATTTTTTATAGCTTTTTCGTAAATAAAACACACTCAAAAACAAAAATTTAAAAGAAAACTAACCTCGGTGGGTTGCCTCCCACCCAGCGTCGTAGTTAAAGTCGTGGCACGACTATGTGGATCTCAGCTCGGCTTGGTATCCGCGGAATCGAATCGCCCACACTTGCGGTTCTTCGCGGATTCTCCCTCATCTGTCTCTCCTTGATCAGCTCCATCTCTAAGCTTTCCACTCTCGAACATCTTAAACACCGCCTTATCGTCACCAACCCTCAGGGTCATTTCTCCTTTCTCCAAGTCGATCAGTGCTCTACTCGTGGCCAGGAATGATCTCCCCAAAATGAGCGGGACATCTACATCTTCATCAACGTCCAGCACCACGAAGTCCACCGGGAAGTAGAACTTGTCGACCTTGATTAGCACATCCTCTACCACTCCATACGGGTACACGATCGATCGATCCACGAGTTTGAGCGTCATGTACGTCGGCTGCACTTCTCCCAATCCCAGTTTCCTGAAAACCGATAAAGGCATTAAATTAATACTAGCTCCTAAATCACATAATACCTTATCAAAAGAAAACTTCCCAATTTAAATATGGATTGAAAAACTCCCTGGATCTTTGAGCTTCAGGGGAAGCTTGTTATGAATAATTGCGATGCACTCCTCAGTAAGTGCAACGGTGGACTGGTGATTGATCGCCCTCTTCTTGGATATAATCTCCTTCATGAACTTCATGTATGAGGGCATTTGTGCCAGCGCATCTGCAAAAGGGATGTTTATATGCAATTTCTTAAAAACTTCAAGAAATTTAGAAAAGTTTAAATCCTCCCTTTGGGCTTTAAGCCTGTTCGGATATGGCACTTTCGGGACTACCGGCTTGACCGGTGTTTGCTTTGGTGTGGTTGACTGCTTCTTCTTCTCTTCATCCTTTAAGTTCTCTTCAATCACCACCTCTTCATCAACCTCTAGCTCATCCACATCTACAACCTCTTTCTCTTTAGGATCGATTTCCTTTTATGGCGGTTCTCGTGTAGGCTCTCCATTCAGCTCCTTGCCACTTCTTAGATAAATGGCATTACATTCTTCCCTCGGTTTCCTTTCCGTTTGACTCGGAAAGGTTCCGGGGGGTCGGTTTTGTAGGGCTTCGGAAATCTGCCCCACTTATCTTTCGAGGAGCTTGATGGAGGCGGTGTTCTGATCAGTAGCCGCCTTGACCGTGTTGACCGTGCTCGCTAGCTCTCCAACCGTGCCGTCCATCTTTGCCATAAACTTCATCATCATCTCTTCCAGCCCCGACTTCTTCTCCCCGGATGGTCCTTCATTGCAATTCCTTTGATTGAAACCTGGAGGACGGTAAACATTGTTAGCATTAGGATAATTAGCAAAGTTAGAAGAATTACCTTGCTGTTGTTGACCGGGTTGACTCCATGAAAAATTGGGGTGTTTCTTCCACCATTCGTTATATGTATTGGAGAACGGGTCGTTTCTCGGCTGGTGATTCCGGTTCTGTAGGAACTGAACTTGCTCGGGCTCTTGTGGACTGCCTCCCTTCAACTGGTTCGTGATAAAAGCTAGTTGAGCCTTTAGTTCTTTCAGCTCATCCGACTCTTGAATACTTGCAACTCTTCTAACGGCTGATCTTGGAGTAGAGAAACTATGCTCTGCCAGATTGTCGATCAGCTCACATGCTCCCTTATAAGACATATCCATCAGTGCTCCACCTGCTGCGGCTGTGATCTCGTTTTTGAATTGTGGGTGGAGTCCACTGAAGAAAGTCTGAATGATGACCTAACCTTGCAACCCATGGTGAGGACATTTCTTCAACATGTCTTTGTACCGCTCCCAAGCCTCATATAACGTCTCCTGTTCCCATTGAGCGAAATGGGTGATCTCGTCCATAAGTTGGGCGGTTCTGCTCGGTGGGAAAAACTTCTGAAGAAAGGCTGCTTTCAGTTGTGCCCAGGTGGTGATTGAGTCCGGTGGGACACTTTCAGTCCAAATTATGGCTCGGCCCTTGAGTGAAAAGCTGAAAAGTCTCAGCTTAACTGCATCCTCTTCCATCCCATTGATCTTGAAGGTGTTACAAATCCGTTCAAAGGCACGAAGGTGTGCATGGGGGTCTTCAGTCGGTGTTCCTCCATATTGATTTCGTTGTACCATTACGATGGTACTCGGTTTGAGCTCAAAGGAGTTTGCTGTGGTGCGAGGCGCTTGGATGCCTATGCGTGCCGCTGCCACATTCGGATCGGCAAACGACTACATAGGACGTCTCTTCGGAGGTGCTTCGTCGCCCATCTTTAGATGTCTTTGAACCTTGGTCTCTCGGCGTAGTCGGCGGGCGGTTCTTTCAATCTCCGGATCGATCAGTTCGAGTTTCTTCCCTCGGGTCGTCCTTGGCATACACCAAGTGGTACCTGAAACGAAAAACAAACAAAATTAGCAATCCAAAAATTGAAAGTGATGGAATAAAGCAGTAATAAAATGTTCAATCTAATAGCGCTTATAGCTGGTAGTGCTATCAGTTGCAACTAGTTCCCCGGCAGCGGCGCCAAAAACTTGATAGGCGGGTTAACACCCCCCCTAAATCTAACCGCAAGTGTACGGTGTCGAAATCAAGTAATAATGTACGGAAGTACGAGTATCGAATCCACAGGAACTAGGAACCGAATATCACAATTACTATAATCACTATTAACTAAACTGTCGAAATTGAGAGATGGTTGGTATTAAACTAATTAATTGAAATAAGAAAATCCAAACGGAACAGTAGACAACTTGAAGAAAATTCGATAGAGAAAACAGTTGAGGGTTGGAAATCCTTAGGTTTTCACATACGAATATCTGACTTAAAACAATTACCAGTTAATCCCCTTAATGAGTATCCAATCTCTAAAATCACCGTTGTTCTCTTTCGAGCAACATCGGGTTTTATTTTGAAAAGGACAAGTTGTATCTTTCGATCTCAACCTATGGATTTCAAAACACATTAAGCGCAAGATTCATGTTTGAAGGGATAGATTTTATCTTTCAATCTCAACCTAAATGGTTCAAGTAGGACTAAGACGTATTCGGTATATCTCTATCACCAAATTCTCCCCTTAGGCATGCAATTCCTAGTTCTAACTAACAGTTAATTCTCTCGAACTCAATTGGAAACAACAAAACAATTGAAAGCTAGCTAAACTCTCAAAAGCATTAAGAATCAAATTACATGCATTCATTAAAAAGGAAAACTGATAAACGTTCAAGTCATCTGTTCATATGCTTACAAACCCAATTCAATCCAACCCCCAACATCTAAAGATTAGTTCATGATGTTGGGGGACAAAAACATAGGAGAAGAAAAGGAAACAATGAACGAAAACATGATAAAAGTGATCGTGGTGAATGTGAAAGATGTAGTGATAAACTCCCTTCTCCCGGCTCTAATCCCCGTCGCGTCTTGAATTTCCCCTCGAATGATCCTCTCTCATGGCTCCAAAAGGCGTGAAAAAGCTCTGGAAATCGCCCCAAGTCGTCTCCGGCCGTCGTGTGTGAGTTGCCTCGAAATGAAAGACGTCTTTTAGGCTCAAAGCTTGCTATTGGGTGGTCTCCACTAATGTCCCTAGTCATGTCCTTTCCCGGTCCTTCCCTAGCGGTCACGTCACTATCACAAGATTCTTCCTACAATGGTTGGTCTTAATCATTCAAAACAAAAATTTTAGCTGAAGTGATCTAGGTACTCAGAAGTGCAGGAAATCTACGTGCATAACGTGGGCCCGATTGGGCAACCCCAAACCTTACCCACACATTGTCCCCAATGTACAAGTGTCGGCGTAGGCGATACTAAAACAAGTATCGTTGTGCGGTTATTACAGGTAGTAAGCTGGCAAGACATAATATTTCAGCACAAGCATCAAAGAGCTATTCTAAAAAAATTCAATAAGGGCACCCCAAACCTAGGCCGTGGCCTAGGTTTGTCAAATAACGCCAACCCCAAACCTCGGTGAAACCGAGGTTTGCACAGGATTAAAAGTGAGTGTGTAGATGTTTTAAAAAGTGAGGCACCCCAAACCTAAGTGAAACTTAGGTTTGTTGCCTCTCGTTACTAATTGGGACACAAAACATCATACATCACTCGTTACATACAAAGTTGAGAACATACCTGTTTGCCCGGACGGAGGAGATTATCTTGAAAGATTTGAGCGCCAATCAGGGGAGGTGGAGAGCGAGAATGCAAACACACAAGAAACAAAGCAAAAGAAAAACAGAAAAAGGAAACACACAAAGCAAGAAAATGAACACGGCACGAAAACAGGGGAACCGCGCCGTTTGGCACGCGGGTTGTAAGTCGCGCAAGAAGTCGCGTAACCCCCTGTTTCGAAAACCCACAGAGAGCCCTGCGGTTTGGCGCGCGGTTTGTAAGATGCGGCACAAGCCGCGTAAGTCCCTGTTTCAGCTATTTTTGATTTTTTTGATTTTTTATAGCTTTTTCGTAAATAAAACACACTCAAAAACAAAAATTTAAAAGAAAACTAACCTCGGTGGGTTGCCTCCCACACAGCGACGTAGTTAAAGTCATGGCACGACTATGTAGATCTCATCTCGGCTTGGTATCCGCGGAATCGAATCGCCCACACTTGCGGTTCTTCGCGGATTCTCCCTCATCTTTCTCTCCTTGATCAGCTCCATCTCTAAGCTTTCCACTCTCGAACATCTTAAACACCGCCTTCTCGTCACCAACCCTCAGGGTCATTTCTCCTTTCTCCATGTCGATCAGTGCTCTACTCGTGGCCAGGAATGATCTCCCCAAAATGAGCGGGACCTCTACATCTTCATCAACGTCCAGCACCACGAAGTCCACCGGGAAGTAGAACTTGCCGACCTTGATTAGCATATCCTCTACCACTCCATACGGGTACACGATCGATCGATCCACGAGTTTGAGCGTCATGTACGTCGGCTGCACTTCTCCCAATCCCAGTTTCCTGAAAACCGATAAAGGCATTAAATTAATACTAGCTCCTAAATCACATAATACCTTATCAAAAGAAAACTTCCCAATTTGAATAGGGATTGAAAAACTCCCTGGATCTTTGAGCTTCGGGGGAAGCTTGTTCTGAATAATTGCGATGCACTCCTCAGTAAGTGCAACAGTGGACTGGTGATTGATCACCCTCTTCTTGGATATAATCTCCTTCATGAACTTCATGTATGAGGGCAGTGGTGCCAGCGCATCTGCAAAAGGGATGTTTATATGCAATTTCTTAAAAACTTCAAGAAATTTAGAAAAGTTTAAATCCTCCCTTTGGGCTTTAAGCCTGTTCGGATATGGCACTTTCGGGACTACCGGCTTGACCGGTGTTTGTTTTGGTGTGGTTGACTGCTTCTTCTTCTCTTCATCCTTTAAGTTCTCTTCAATCACCGCCTCTTCATCAACCTCTAGCTCATCCACATCTACAACCTCTTTCTCTTTAGGCTCGATTTCCTTTGATGGCGGTTCTCGTGTAGGCTCTCCATTCAGCTCCTTGCCACTTCTTAGATAAATGGCATTACATTCTTCCCTCGGTTTCCTTTCCGTTTGACTCGGAAAGGTTCCGGGGGGTCGGTTTTGTAGGGCTTCGGAAATCTGCCCCACTTATCTTTCGAGGAGCTTGATGGAGGCGGTGTTCTGATCAGTAACCGCCTTGACCGTGTTGACCGTGCTCGCTAGCTCTCCAACCGTGTCGTCCATCTTTGCCATAAACTTCATCATCATCTCTTCCAGCCCCGGCTTCTTCTCCCCGGATGGTCCTTCATTGCAATTCCATTGATTGAAACCTGGAGGACGGTAAACATTGTTAGCATTAGGATAATTAGCAAAGTTAGAAGAATTACCTTGCTGTTGTTGACCGGGTTGACTCCATGAAAAATTGGGGTGTTTCTTCCACCATTCGTTATATGTATTGGATAACGGGTCGTTTCTCGGCTGGTGATTCCGGTTCTGTAGAAACTGAACTTGCTCGGGCTCTTGTGGACTGCCTCCCTTCAACTGGTTCGTGATAAAAGCTAGTTGAGCCTTTAGTTCTTTCAGCTCATCCGTCTCTTGAATACTTGCAACTCTTCAGCTTATCTTTCGATCTCAACCTAAATGGTTCAAGTAGGACTAAGACGTATTCGGTATATCTCTATCACCAAATTCTCGCCTTAGGCATGCAATTCCTAGTTCTAGCTAATAGTTAATTCTCTCGAACTCAACTGGAAACAACAAAACAATTGAAAGCTAGCTAAACTCTCAAAAGCATTAAGAATCAAATTACATGCATTCATTAAAAAGGAAAACTGATAAACGTTCAAGTCATCTGTTCATATGCTTACAAACCCAATTCAATCCAACCCCCAACATCTAAAGATTAGTTCATGATGTTGGGGGACAAAAACATAGGAGAAGAAAAGGAAACAATGAACGAAAACATGATAAAAGTGATCGTGGTGAATGTGAAAGATGTAGTGATAAACTCCCTTCTCCCGGCTCTAATCCCCGTTGCGTCTTGAATTTCTCCTCGAATGATCCTCTCTCGTGGCTCCAAAAGGCGTGAAAAAGCTCTGGAAATCGCCCCCAAGTCGTCTCCGGCCGTCGTGTGTGAGTTGCCTCGAATAATGACCTAAAATCTGGAACAAAAGGCTGAAAATCGCGAAACAGAGGGTTACGCGACCTTCCACGCGACTTGCAAGTCGCGTGGAAAGTCGCGCGCTTTCCAGAGCACTTCTGGGTCGGTTTTTGGTTCGCGGTTCGGGTCTGGTTCGGGCGCGGGTCTTGGGCTTGGATCTCGGGCTTCATTTTGGCTCTTTTTGGGCTCTTTTTAGCTTCTTTTCTCAATGGTTACTGCCTTTTATAAAACCTGCACATTCCACTAGATATACCGTAAAATTCCGCTTCTTTGCTTAAATACAAGCCAATCTCATTGGTTTTAGGACTGAAAATAACGCCAAAAAGTGGCGTTATCAGGCGCTGGCTCAAAGTTAAGTCGTAGACCGTGCTACGGGAGCTGTCATATATAATCAACAACATACGATCAAGCTTGAAGATCCCAAGCACCCAATGAAGGGGATGAATGCAAATGGGGATGTACACCTGAAATATTACAATATTAGACAAATAGCTAGCAACAAACAACTTAAATAAAATAGATGTAAATTGATTTTCATACCGTATCTTGGTCCAGCCAAGCAAGCCCTTCCACATCATTGCAGAGCCGATACATGGACTTGACACCTTGATCCGCCCGGACCATCATTTCAAAGAAATTACTTATCATGATCGTCCATTTCGCGGATGGAGGACGCGCCGATTGGAGCATGCTGACCCAACAGTCGATATGCTATACACAAAACATAGATTGTTATACATGTAATATAAAATATATTTGATTATATGACTATAGTTAAACTTCAATACTAACTGTTAATGCCAAAAATCGCACCAAAGTACAACTTAAGGTCGATGTGGACTTTAACAACTAAAGAAAAGAATCTTTTGACAAAGCGTGCGACAAAGATAAAAATGTAATCGAGACAGAGAATTTGGTGACGCGGGAAAAACCTCAACGAGGAAAAAACCCACGGACGACTATGGAAGTCGTCGCTGTACTATGGTCGCCAAACAGGGGCGATGTCCTTGTGTTACTGGTGTCGATCGTACAGAGATTACAATACAAATAAAAGATAGATTTCGAAATGTAAAGTAACAAGTGTTTTGAATGTAAAACAATGTGCGTCGTGTGTTTGAACTGTGTGTCGTGCGCTGATGTCGTGCGTCGAGAGCGATTCTTATGTGAGTGATTTATGTGCTTCAAGTGTTCTCCGGAGTTTGAGTGCTTGTGTCTGTTGCTCGATGTTCCTTGCTTGATGTCCCCTGAACTGAGGATTGAACTTGGAATTTATAGTCTTTGGGCGTTTTAATTGGCTCATTAAATACTTCGATAATTGTCGTAACAGACGTCGTCTTTAATGATCTTCATCAGTTATAGCCGTTGTCCATTAATGTCGTTAACTCCTGCATTAAATACTGAACAAACGTAACAGTTTTACGTTAGGCGGTCGAGGTCGCATGTTTCTATGCGATGGTCTCGTGAACTAGGCGACGTCGAGGTCGAGTGTCGTGAGGTAAGAAACACACGATTTGTCTTTTAATCAAGGGACAAGGTACTATGATTTTACCTTACTTTGGGGAAGTAAAAATAGATGTTTTCCTTGCCTTGGCCGTGGTCTAGACTGGTGAAATTTTTCCCAAACACTAACCAGATCCTCCAGTTCAGAGTCAGTCGGGTTAGATGCCAGCAGTACTTCGAAAAACCGGTTGGAAATGTCCAGGTTGGCGTAAATGGTGTATATCAGGCGGGGGAGGCAACCAGTCTGGCACATTTTCAATATATCCGACGCCGAAAGGCGCTCTGGTGAAGTCACCTTTCCCTTTCCCGCTTTCTTTCCCTGTCCCTTTCCCTTTCCCGCTTCCTTTGCATTCACCTTTGGCATGGCTTTCTTCATAGGTACCGGTATGGTAGATCCTTGCCTTGTCCATGGGCTACCAAAAAATGTTGTAGCTACCCTATTTCGAACCGGCCTATAAGGTTATGCCACCTCCGTCTGTGGTGCTACCACATCCATCGGGTAAACTTCCGGCTCACTGAAGTGCTCTTCCTCCGGGATGGTGTCAATCCCCGACCCCATCGACTGAAAGTTAAGTTATTATATATTTTAATTACAATTTAATCATGTTCACAATTAAACCAAAACTACCAAGATAACTTACATTTTGCGGCATGTAAGATGGCGGTGTGACGTACGACGACCCCGACATATCGTAGGTCGTCGACATTTCTGGCCTGTAATACCCCTCGGATATCCCAAGGAGCTCCGTTAATGATGGTGTGGACGTAGCAGAGAAATACCCTCGGATATCCTAACCTGCATGACATTGTCCATTATAAGATTTTCAAACTTAAGAACGAAAATATAAATATAACGAGTTTTCGTTGTGACTTACACTGTGCGGGAATGATGTGGTGGATGTAGTGTCGAACGTCGTCATTTGGGGTGTATAACCCCCTGCCTCCGACATCCCAAACTGCATGACATTTTTCATTATAAGAGTTACAAACTTAGGAACTAACATATAACTATAATGTGTTATTCAATGTGACTTACAGTTTCCGAGAATGACGGATAGGATGTGGTGCCAAACGTCGTCATTTGGGGTGTGTAACACCCTGCCTCCGACATCCCGACCTGCGTGACATTGGTCATTATAAGAGTTACAAACTTAAGAACTAACATATAACTATAATGGTTATTCAATGTGACTTACAGTCTCCGGGAATGACGGATACGATGTGGTGCAAAACGTCGTCATTTGGTTGTGTAACCCCCTGCCTCCGACATCCCGACATGCGTGACATTGGTCATTATAAGAGTTACAAACTTAGGAACTAACATATAACTATAATGGTTATTCAATGTGACTTACAGTCTCCGGGAATGACGGATAGGATGTGGTGCCAAACGTCGTCATTTGGGGTGTGTAACCCCCTGCCTCCGACATCCCGACCTGCGTGTCATTGGTCATTATAAGAGTTACAAACTTATGAACTAACATATAACTATAATGGTTATTCAATGTGACTTACAATCTCCGGGAATGATGGATGGGATGTAGTGGCAAACGTCGTCGGTGCCCCCTGTCCGAACGGAGCAGATATCGGCGTCGTACTCGACAGCTAAAACAAATTTGGATCGTAATATTAATATACAAACTAAAAGATCATGGGCGACAAATTAAGTTAAACACTAACCTGAATAGCGCGAAACTTTCTGTTGAAGTCCTCCAGATCTTGAAGACGTCTGTGTACTCTCACGTGTACGTAGTTCCACAGATCCTCAATCCTCTGATCATATGGGTCGGGGTGTACCTCATATCGATCGTGAGGCCTGGAAGAATGGTCAGGCCTCGCGTAATCTTTCTCATATTCGTCGGATGAGGAACTTGACCCAGATGGGGAAGGAGAGGACCGTCGGACCCTCTTCGGCCGTTGCCTTGCCGCCTTTCTGTCAATAAAGGCCACGATGTTTCTGTACCAAGGCGTGGCCCTCTCGGCATTCGTAGGCAGAAGGTTTGCGAGAGGCGCAAGCGTCGGCTAAATATATGGTAAAACACAAAACATTTTAATATGCGGGACTAACGTAGGCAACATTGTAAACATAGTAAAAGAACTTACGGTTCTAGCTGATCTGAAGATGGCAAGGCAACTCTGCTTATTCAGGGAAACACCCCGGTCCCAACGGGTTCCCCTAATGAACCTGTCGGTGCGCAGGGTGAAATTTTCACGGGAGGTGGGAAACATCTCCAAGATCCAAATCTGGAATTACACAACAAGATCAAGTACGTAAAAAGGAAAGCCAAATAGTTTGTACGTATTATTAGTTATGTTATACTACTTATCTAACCTTGAAGGCGTATGTAAATCCACACATATTCATCTTGCTATTCTTGTCGCCGCGTCTGGCGATGGCTCGGTGCACCTGTCTGTATGTATATGTCCAGATGTGGCTACCCCACGGATACCTGTTAAACAGATCAAAGTCCTCGACGGACCTAAGGACCGTCTCGGATACAGTCTGACTCCACTCATGGCCCATGAAGCCCATATCCACCATCACCACCAAGCATACACGGACAGCATCCTCGTCGGTTAGAGCACCAAGGCCCTGTTTCATCGTGTCCACGACTGCCCTTAGCTTCAAACGAGATGGTGACACGCCAGGCCAAACCCTACCAACGAAGGAAATTTCTGCTAAGGGAGGAAGGGGGGTGCTGGTCCGAAAAGTAGTCATGTAATTAGACAGAACTCATGACGCCCAAACCGCATGTCATGCCCGAACACATCAAAATACATCTCCTCCGGATCAGGATTGGAGACATCGACCTCCAACTGTAGAAACATGTGGACTAGCATGGGGTCGCCACCGATCAAGGAAAGATCCAGCCACAGACCGAAAGGTGTCCCTCTAAATATCTCCTGAACTCTACCTTCCCGTTCACCAGTGCGAAGCGATCTCTCATTTCTTCCACGTAGCCAACGCGACATTTTAACGTTAAGTCGATGTAAAACAATTGCTCCTACATAGAAATTCACAAATGTTATAGTTATTGTTAATTACAGACGCTTTTTCTTGTATTGTTTATTGTCTTGATAATTAATCGTCTATTTTAGTTTTCGGAAACAAACCTCTCAATCTATTGGACTTCCAGGTAGCAGGGGAATCACAAGGATTGCTTAAGTCCCCACATACCTTAGGGCTATTTACACCCTTTTGACAAAATCCAAATAGATATGTTGCGATTTATTTTATTTCAATATAACATTGTTAATTATAGACGCTTTTTCTTGTATGGTTTATTGTCTTGATAATTAATCGTCTATTTTAATTTTCGGAAACAAACCACTCAATCTATTGGACTTCCAGGTAGCAGGGGAATCACAAGGATTGCTTAAGTCCCCACATACCTTAGGGCTATTTACACCCGTTTGACAAAATCCAAATAGATATGTTGCGATTTATTTTATTTCAATATAACATTGTTAATTATAGACGCTTTTTCTTGTATGGTTTATTGTCTTGATAATTAATCGTCTATTTTAGTTTTCGGAAACAAACCACTCAATCTATTGGACTTCCAGGTAGCAGGGGAATCACAAAGATTGTTTAAGTCCTCATATACCTTAGGGCTATTTACACCCTTTTGACAAAATCCAAATAGATATGTTGCGATTTATTTTATTTCAATATAACATTGTTAATTATAGACGCTTTTGGCAAGAGGCCAAAATGAATTTGAGTTTGGCATTTGAAGCCAATTTAAATGTTTTTATATCTTCATACAATTTATGGATCTTTCGGTAAAATGTTACATATACATATAAGGGCTTCGGAAGTGTGACTTCCAAAATTTATTTATGAGTAGGAAACTCAAAAGAAAGATAAACAATTAAATAAAAGTAATTTACCAAAGTTTAGGGATCTAACTTGTAAAGTATCAAATATAAGGGACCTAAGTTGTAAATTATAAAAGATAAGGACCTAAGTTGTAATTTAGCAAACATAAGGGACCTAAGTTGTCATTCACCAAAGTTTAGGGACCTAAGTTGAAAATTATAAAAGATAGGGACCTAAGTTGTAATTTAGCAAACATAAGGGACCTAAGTTGTCATTCACCAAAGTTTAGGGACCTAAGTTGTAAATTATAAAAGATAGGGACCTAAATTGTAGATTACCAAAGTTAGGGGACCTAAGTTGTCATTCACCAAAGTTTAGGGACCTAAAATGTAATTTAGCAAATTTAGGGGACCTAAGTTTAGGAACCTAAATTGTAATCAATGTAACACCCTCGAATTGGGAAAGATCAACTAATTAAAATTTTCAATAATACATCCGAAACAATAGGATTTGTTCCTATAATTCAATAGGTCAAATGCCTCAAATTACAAACTATGGTTAACATCAAACAATGTATAACGCAAGTCTCATTACAAAGACTAAAACTACCACGGGTGATACTTAACCCAAGTACAAGTTGTTAATCCCAAGGATGAATGCGGAAACATCACTTAAGCTATTCACCTCCCGAACACTTTACTAGCACACGACCTTTCACAGTGTCACTAGAACTACTCCCAACCTGAGACCTGTTGCACATGCCGACAAATAAAAAGGGTTAAGTTAACGCCTAGTGAGTTCAAGAGTTTAAAACATGATTTAAATATTTTCTTTAGATGAAAGTTGGCGACATAGATTATCATTTCCAAAAGAGTTTCCAAAAAAGATATAAATGACTCATTTTCCAACGCACCCAAAATCCATGAGAAAAGTTCCCAAAAGGTATAAAGCGTTTTCCAAAATGAATTACAATCCCGACTCACTCGAATACGTGAATAAATCTATATTATGCAAACATTCAAATACGGTTGACGACAAAATACTCAACCCGTAAATCATGGAAAACCATCCATTTAATATTATACTTTATTGAAAACAAAATACGAACCAATACTCACGCGAACGTAAAATGTAATAAAGTCCAATTACCATAAATATGGACATGACCTGCCTCATTCCAACTTTAATATACGTGGAGGGAAATCCAATATTAAAGTCATCAATTGCAGTCAATCGCACAAGGCCAACGAGAATAAAGCATAGATATTACGATATCCGAACTTAATGTTTGACAACAACGGGGGAGACCCGTATCCGTTGAAGGTGGAGGAAACACATAAGTATACCACCCATACAACGTTAATCGTACAACCCTCGCGACTAGCCATCCAAGGGTTCCTACGACTTCTCAACAAGTTCCACCTCAAGAGACGGTTGACCTTAGTTTCCATCTCCAAGATTCCACCTCAAGGCCCGACACGCTTAGGACCACCTCCAAGGCATCCTCTACAAGCGGCGTGGGTCCTAGCGCCTACCTCGAAGGTAGCACCTCCGGACTCAACCCTCCTAGTGTCCACA
Organism: Saussurea involucrata; assembly: GCA_033807775.1. Classification (NCBI taxonomy): domain Eukaryota; kingdom Viridiplantae; phylum Streptophyta; class Magnoliopsida; order Asterales; family Asteraceae; genus Saussurea; species Saussurea involucrata. The sequence continues at coordinate 84,214,000 of CM066313.1, forward strand.
TGAAAAGTTTAGGTTATAAAACATGGGTTCCGAGGTCCAACCCCGAGATACCCAATCGACCATTACCAACGACTGACTTACATGCATATGGATCCAATGCAACACAGTCTATAATAACATGCCTATCCCGAAATGACTAACGCACCCAAGCATGTAAATATCAATAATGTGCAATAAAATGCAACATGGTGCAATAAAAGCAAACCATAAATAAGATTCCGCATCGAGCCATTAAAACCGGACAAATGTCCCCAAGACTTCCTCAAAGTCAAAACCCGAGCAAAATGCTCAAAACTCATTAGACCCATAAATAACGGTCATCATAGCATAAAATGCATTTAAACATTGTTTAGGTAAACAAGTACCACAAAATCATTATTAACCCAAAACTCGACACGGGTTAAACAAAAGGGTTTTCCCAAAGGACTCATACCCTTACAATTCTCAAAATGACTCTTGACACCAAATCGTGTATTTCCCAAATGGTTTATAAACTCGATTACACTAACATGATTAAACCATCAAATAGACATCATTTTGAGCAATAAATCTTTTAAGGACATATTATGATTTCTACACATCAAAATATCCAAAAGCCCCAAATATGAGTGTTTTACAACATTTATGAAGATAAATACTTTAAAAGAGTTAAACTAACCAAATAACCCAACAATTGATATTTTCAAGTAAAACACACAAACATTTGGAAAATAACATTTTTGGCATGTACAAAGTTTTCACAAATCAACTTGAACTCACATTGCTAGATTTAGGCTAAATCTAGAATTTCCCCCAAACGTAAGCTCCTTTAAAGCATCTTGCATCCTCAAGCTAAAACCTCCAAAAACCTAGATCCATAAGTTTTCAATCGCAATAATTAGATCTAACCATGAAAACCATCCACCAACCATTTTATACCAAAATACCCACTTATATCAAAACCCTAACTTCAAAAATGAAGAGAAGGGAAGATTACCTTAACCATACTTGAATCCACCAACCAAAATGTCTCTAGAACCACCAAGATGAACCACAAACTCCTAATCTTCAAATGGAGTGAAAAGGGTTGGGTGAAAACCCTAGAATCTTGATGAAGGAGATGGAGTGGAAGGTTGCTTGAATGGGTTAAGGTTTCCAACAATGGGGATGGTCTTGATTTGGGGAAGAAGATGAAGAGGAGAAGGGATGTTTAGGGTTTCTAGAGAGAGGGTTCGGTTTTTAGGGAGAGAGAGCTGAGAAGTGGAATGGGGTAAATGAGAGGAAAGGGAGAGAGGGAAAGGTCTTAAGAGGAAACAAGAAAATTATCTCAGATGCATCGCGGACGTCCGGATGGACATCTCGCGGACGTCCGGCTCGAGCTAATCCGAACCCTTAAATTTCTCTGTTACTTCCGCGGATGGTCCGCGGACTTTCGCACATCGCGGATGTCCGGCCTTGTGCCCTGCGGACGTCCGTGAGACCCAAAATATGTTTTTCTCAATTTTTCGGGTGTTACAATCCTCCCAACCTTAGAATGATTTCGTCCTCGAAATCTAAATCCTTTACAACCAAAGGCTAACCGACTCAACACCGACCATAGTTTATCAGTTCCTAACTGTAATCTAAATTCTCCCCACACGGACTGCTAAGGCAAACCTCAAGCAACTCTTATCAACAATGCCCTCCCGGGTACACTGTACTTATGTTTGGGTGAACGCTCCAACCACTGGAGTAACTCCTAATCAGACGACTTCGGTTGTCTCCCAACCTTAGATGTTCCATACTTCCCGATTGCGGTCCAGACTCTAAGTCAATCCAAGGTTTAATTAACACCGAGACCAACCGAATCTCTAATTCCAATTGTTCTTGCCATTAACTGTCGTTTAACTCTAACGAGCCCTAGTAGACTCCAAGAATCCATCCAACATAAATCATCAAACCGACAGGTTCTTTAACTGCACACGGAAGTTATTCCACCGAAATTACTCATCATAATTGAGCATCTTAGGATTACTACAACCGTTACCATTATTTCTTTAAAATCAGGATACTACCCTCCGAATACCCTAACGGTTCTCGACCTCGAACCCAAAAAGGTTGACACCTAGTCATACCACCAAACTTGAACTCTAACAGAACTCCACACACGAGTTCCGTTCACCGAGCATTTCCACAAAACTAAGGTTATCAACACAGTGCCTAAAGGGTTCTTCATGCGAAAATTGTCCGAGGCCCAAACATGGTTGCCGACAAAAACGGTTACACTAACCTCGAAATACGATATCGCGAATCTAACCCTTCAGTTACAACAAACACATCGACTCTGCCATAGTCGAGGTTCTATACACATTTACTCTTAATCGGGTTACTTAACCTTTCCAAGGTCCTAATGAGTTCAAGGTCCTCAAGTGAATTATTTAACAAATATGCCAATCAAAACTTTTTATAGAAGTTTTCAATACAAAGATTTTCATATCAAATTACCCGTACGCATAAAACTACTATTATCAGTTCGGTAGTTGTGCAAAAATGGACACGCTCGTCCCACATATGAAAATCATATTTAAAATTATTTCATTGCAGTTCAGATTATCAACAAAACGCAAAAGCGTAATAAACAACTTCTTTTAAATGAACCGCTACGGTCCTAGTATGGATTGATTCATGACATGCACGTAAAGTAACTGCCCACTTTAAATGGTGTGCAACAAAAAGTTTCGCACGTACTTCAAAAGAAGTTCAAACGACGTTCGACTCCAAAATTCCTTTCAATCATAAAATGGCATGGAACAAAGTTTACCAACCAAAATCTGCGCGTGTCAGTTTATTTTTACAAAACGATGAAACAATTCCCAAATACACTTTGGTCAAAACATAAAATGACTTGTGTAAGTTCCAAATTTAAAGATAAAAATCAATACGTTTTCATCATTTGAAAATATCGATTAAAACATCATGAGGGAACCTCAAATCGGAGTATGCATGCAAGCTTGTAACACTTTCCTAGTAGTTTTCTTAAAATGAAATAACATGCATCAAATAGTTCACGACAAAATTTCAAAAGATGAAATTCTTTAAATCAATTTCCAAAATTTTCTCATCCGGTCGTATAATGACTCATGAGTAAAACGTTTCTGACAAGGCTCGCACACATCAACGTGTTTTCTCAAAACTTAGGAGAAATAAGTGTTAGTAATTTGTTGACACCAAAAGGGTTCGAACCTATTTCAAATCCCGAATTTCACCAACGGTGCGCATCAATGTTCAAAACATAAATATTCTCACGCTCCCTAGGTTTAAGCAAATAATTTTACAAAATCCTCCTCACGGAGCATTTTCATCAAAAGTTTGCACCCGTAACATAAAACGTTAAAACGTCAATGCTTAAAAGTTTAGTCGTCAAATACTCAACATGCACACTTTCTCCCAAAACCAAAAAGGTTTACAATTTTCCAAAATATTCATCAAACCAAAATTGACCGAATGTCAACGACTCACACATTCGTGTTTTCAAAATATAATGTATTTACATGCGATGGTAATAAAACAATCAACTGACTGAAAGCGCACCAAGCAAATTATTATGAAATGCTACCAAGGTGTTCTTTCATGCATCACTTACGTCACGTATAAATCAATCCATACACTGAACTATTTGCAACGAAATACGTGTTAACACAAACTCTTGAAAGAGAAGTTATGCGACACTAAAGTTCCAAAACTCACTCCTTTTGGTCGCCTTATGGCATAAAATAATATTTCTCAACAAAGCCCAAGTGGGACAAAATACCCAACATGACTCATAAATTTTTCACATAAATAAATGGAGTATGCACATTGTGAAATTGCACTCACGCGACTCAAAACGTCCTAAAACAAAACTCCATGAAATTCAATGGGCTCAATGACCTCAAGTCAACAAAACGACACCAACCTTTCACTTCCAAAGATCGAATTGCAATAAGCAAAATCATGACTAAAACGCCAAAATTCCAAAAATCCCCTTCTTGTTGTAATAACATATAACAACATTGTTTAACGAACTCATATTAAACAAACTCCCCAAAATAGCTTTACATAGACATAATGGAAGACAACTTTACGTCCAAACTTTAACATATGTGGAGGAGATCCAATGTTAAAGTCATAAGCCGTAGTTACTTGTCCAACATCTTAAACATCATAAAAAAATATGGATATCACAGTATCCGAAAGTAACGTTGAACAATAATAAAGTAAAGCAAGTCCCGACGGAGTTTGCAACTCCGCAATAAAGTAATTTCATGCGGGTTCAAAACCCATGATTTAAAATCTTGTGTGTGTGCTAAACATTTTCCAAAATTTGTAACACAATCCATATAAGGATTTGAAACACAAGAAATAATTGATGCAATTTATTTTCAAAATAAATTTTGTGCATAACTTAGTCGGCACTCAACGTCTCAACCCATGCTCCTCCAAATCCCTCCGGTCCACTACTGTCATCCGAATGTTCAAACTTCTTAAGGCAGAGTTGGGAATTTCATCGATTAACCTCACGGTTTTTAAGTCTATGGTTCTAATCCAACCATCAATCTCGACCCGAAACGGTCCACTTGAAGCAATTTTCATGCCTATTGTCACCCTAAGTGACTAATGCTAGAATCGTCCATCTATTCCAACGACTACTCGCTTAGAAACCTCTTCACTACCCCAACGATCATCACATTAAAGTAGTTCAAGTATGCACATGTACTAGTAGATTCACCATGACACTGGCCAGGTGTCATTATGAACGTACCGCACATGATTATCCTTGCTACTCTCGACGTGATTCTCGTTTCTAGTGACTCCATCGACCTCGAAACATTCTATCTTAAAGTGCCTAATGGTGAATTTCGCTCTCATTTACTTAAAAGAACGCTAGTTTGAGTCTAGGTATTCAAAATCAACACCTAATTCTCTCAAACTTATGCTCTGATACCAACTTGTAACACCCTCGAATTGGGAAAGAGCAGCTAATTAAAATTTTCAATAATACATCCGAAACAATAGGATTTGTTCCTATAATTCAATAGGTGAAATGTCTCAAATTACAAACTATGGTTAACCTCAAACAATGTATAACACAAGTCTCATTACAAAGACTAAAACTACCTCGGGTGATACTTAACCCAAGTACAAGTTGCTAATCCTAAGGATGAATGCGGAAACATCACTTAAGCTATTCACCTCCCAAACACTTTACTAGCACACGACCTTTCACAGTGTCACTAGAACTACTCCCAACCTGAGACCTGTTGCACATGCCGACAAATAAAAAGGGTTAGGCTAACGCCTAGTGAGTTCAAGAGTTTATAGCATGATTTAAATATTTTCTTTAAATGAAAGTTTGCGACATAGATTATCATTTCCAAAAGAGTTTCCAAAAAGGATATAAATGACTCATTTTCCAACGCACCCAAAATCCATGAGAAAAGTTCCCAAAAGGTATAAAGAGTTTTCCAAAATGAATTACAATCCCGACTCACTCGAATACGTGAATAAATCTATATTATACAAACATTCAAATATGGTTGACGACAAAATACTCAACCCGTAAATCATGGAAAACCATCCATTTAATATTATACTATATTGAAAACATAATACGAACCAATACTCGCGCGAACGTAAAATGTAATAAAGTCCAATTACCATAAATATGGACATGACCTGCCTCATTCCAAATTTAATATACGTGGAGGGAAATCCAATATTAAAGTCATCAATTGCAGTCAATCGCACAAGGCCAACGAGAATAAAGCATAGATATTACGATATCCGAAATTAATGTTTGACAACAACGGGGGAGACCCGTATCCGTTGAAGGTGGAGGAAACACATAAGTATACCACCCATACAACGTTAATCGTACAACCCTCGCGACTAGCCATCCAAGGGTTCCTACGACTTCTCAACAAGTTCCACCTCAAGAGACGGTTGACCGTAGTTTCCATCTCCAAGATTCCACCTCAAGGCCCGACACGCTTAGGACCACCTCCAAGGCATCCTCTACAAGCGGCGTGGGTCCTAGTGCCTACCTCCAAGGTAGCACCTCCGGACTCAACCCTCCTAGTGTCCACTTGAAAAGTTTAGGTCATAAAACATGGGTTCCGAGGTCCAACCCCGAGATACCCAATCGACCATTACCAACGACTGACTTACATGCCTATGGATCCAATGCAACTTAGTCTATAATAACATGCCTATCCCAGAATGACTAACGCACCCAAGCATGTAAATATCAATAATGTGCAATAAAATGCAACATGGTGCAATAAAAGCAAACCATAAATAAGATTCCGCATCGAGCTATTAAAACCGGACAAATGTCCCCAAGACTTCCTCAAAGTCAAAACCCGAGCAAAATGCTCAAAACTCATTAGACCCATAAATAACGGTCATCATAGCATAAAATACATTTAAACATTGTTTAGGTAAACAAGTACCACAAAATCATTATTAACCCAAAACTCGACACGGGTTAAACAAAAGGGTTTTCCCAAAGGACTCATACCCTTACAATTCTCAAAATGACTCTTGACACCAAATCGTGTATTTCCCAAATGGTTTATAAACTCGATTACACTAACATGATTAAACCATCAAATAGACATCATTTTGATCAATAAATCTTTTAAGGACATATTATGATTTCTACACATCAAAATATCCAAAAGCCCCAAATATGGGTGTTTTACAACATTTATGAAGATAAATACTTTAAAAGAGTTAAACTAACCAAATAACCCAACAATTGATATTTTCAAGTAAAACACACAAACATTTGGAAAATAACATTTTTGGCATGTACAAAGTTTTCACAAATCAACTTGAACTCACATTGCTAGATTTAGGCTAAATCTAGAATTTCCCCCAAACGTAAGCTCCTTTAAAGCATCTTGCATCCTCAAGCTAAAACCTCCAAAAACCTAGATCCATAAGTTTTCAATCGCAATAATTAGATCTAACCATGAAAACCATCCACCAACCATTTTATACCAAAATACCCACTTATATCAAAACCCTAACTTCAAAAATGAAGAGAAGGGAAGATTACCTTAACCATACTTGAATCCACCAACCAAAATGTCTCTAGAACCACCAAGATGAACCACAAACTCCTAATCTTCAAATGGAGTGAAAAGGGTTGGGTGAAAACCCTAGAATCTTGATGAAGGAGATGGAGTGGAAGGTTGCTTGAATGGGTTAAGGTTTCCAACAATGGTGATGGTCTTGTTTGGGGAAGAAGATAAAGAGGAGAGAGGAGGTTTAGGGTTTCTAGAGAGTGGGTTCAGTTTTTAGAGTGAGAGAGAGAGCTGAGAAGTGGAATGAGGTAAATGAGAGGAAAGGAAGAGAGGGAAAGGTCTTAAGAGGAAACAAGAAAATTATCTCAGATGCATCGCTGACGTCCGGATGGACATCTCGCGGACGTCCGGCTCGAGCTGATCCGAACCCTTAAATTTCTCTGTTGCTTCCGCGGATGGTCCGCGGACTTCCGCACATCGCGGACGTCCGGCCTTGTGCCCTGCGGACGTCCGTGAGACCCAAAATATGTTTTTCTCAATTTTTCGGGTGTTACAATCTAACATATATTTTTATAAAAAACACCCTAACATATATTTTTATAAAAAACACTCATGTTTTTATAAAAAAACACTAACATATTTTTATAAAAAACACCCTAACATATATTTTTATAAAAAACACTCATGTTTTTATTAAAAAACACTCTAACATCTTTTTATAAAAAACACTCTAACATCTTTTTTTTTAAAAACACTCTAACATCTTTTTATAAAAAACACTCATGTTTTTATTAAAAAACACTCTAACATTTTTGTTAAAAAAACACTCTAACATCTTTTTTTTTTAAAATACTCTAACATTTTTGTTAAAAAAAACACTTTAACATCTTTTTTTTAAAAACACTCTAACATTTTTGTTAAAAAAACACTCTAACATAATTTTATAAAAAAAAACATTATAATATCTTTTTAAAAAAAGGGAAACACTCTAACATTTTTGTTAAAAAACACTACATAATTTAAAAAAAATAAAACACTCTAACATCTAAAAACACAATACTCTATAATAAACACAACACACTTGACTATTTTTAAAATATATAACACAATATCATAACAAAATATTATACAAATAACACGTTCAAACACATAACAACATACATATTATATATTTTAAAATAAAAATAAAAGGAAAAACTACAACGGAGTTGAGAAAACGTACCAAACTTGTAACACGAGCCATCTTTAAAATCACGAACCGAGCACGTATGCAACACGAGACTTTGAGAAAGTTTGGGAGAAAAAGTGAGTGGGGATGTGGTGGCCGGATGGTCCCCCACCCTCTCTATTTAAAGGGTCGCGATTAGGAGGGTGGGGGGTTGAGTGCAATTAATGAAATTAGGGTTTCACCCTCAGCCGACACCTGTTGCGGCAATCCCGCGATCGTGGGCTGGGTACCGCGGGACAGGGGCCTCCGCGGGCAAACTTGGAGGGCCTCCGCGGGTAAAGTGGTGATTATTCCGCGATCACGGAGCCTAATGCGGGAAAATGGGGTATTTTAGCAAACCCAAAGAGATTTTAGACATTTCTGCATGTCAGAATCAAACTTTATGTATTTTAATAAATTTCCCTTATAAATTTGACAAAGATCAACAAAAAAAAAGTTAATTTTTTTTTTCTGCTAATTATAATTTTTTTCTCTCTTTTTCTAAAATTCGAGAAAACAGCATAAGACTATTATTTCTTTCAATACGACTCTCTCTCTCTCTCTCATACGATCAAAATTCATCAAATTTTCATCCTCGTAAAATCAAAATAAACCCTAATTCTGCATCAAAGACGAACAATCGCGACCAGCAAGGTTGATTCTTTGTCTATTCACTTTTGTACGTTTAATTTGTTATTTATTATAACAAGAAATTTCAGTTCATTTTTTTCTGTTTTAATCAAAATTTAGCACTAAAACCCTATATTTGCTTGGCCATTTCTCAATCAAACTTGTTTTTTTCCCCATGGACGTAACCAATTTGGGTATGAGTTTAACTTTCCTTTGTGCAGTTTCGATTATAAAAAGTTGATTGATGAGAAAATGAGTAATCGGCCCAGTACGCGCAACAAGAACAAGAGGCAAAGGCCGGATAATAATGCTGAAGTTATTTCTGAATTATACAGGTGATTGAAGTTCAGTTGCGTGCTTTTGTAACACCAGTAGTATGCTAATAATCTTGCTTCTGTTTTTTTAATCGAATTTGGAAGTACATTTTTATGTTTTGTGGATGTAATTGTTATATACGTTTCCATGTTCTCCCTGAATTCGAAAATTAGGGTTCTCTTTGCAAAAAAGTTTGCTCCTAAATAATTCGTATTTAGTGAAATTTGACCCAATGTGCTAGAACATACCGCTCACAGTAACATGTATAATCTTCTCAAAAGTCGAGTGATGCCCACTTGTTGATGGAGGTAGTACTCCTCTCCCTTTAGGGTTTCCGATGGGGGTTCATACTTGGTCTATGCGGATCAAGGCCCAGCTACTGCTTGAAACAAAGTCTCTACACTTTGATGTCTGATATATAAATTTGAGCCCAGTAGTTTAGAAATTTAAAACTCAGATGGACTTCGTTCAAATAACCTCAAAATTTGACCATATGTTATAATTTGTCAGGAAAGTATGATTAAAAATGAGACACACTTCGGACCTAGTATTTTCATAGTGCATAACTGAGCCGACACATGCTAAAAATTAGCACCAACATTTTGCTCTTCGCAGTATTTCTATAAAATTTGACGTTTATTTCTTGAAAGTTGAAGAATTAGTATTAGTTCTATACATATGCCCATCAATGAGAAAAAGAAAGCCTAAAGTTCTTTGTCGTGATGATACCAAAATGTCAAATTGGCTCATTCGTCTTTATCTTGATCCTTACGGGCAGAATTACAAATGCCTGGAAAAGTTCTATTGCTATTTCGCGAGGCAATCCGCATGATGTAATAACGGTTGAAAAGTAATCCTTTTTCTTGTTTATCCCAAAAGTGAAAAGGGGAGGTAGTTTAATGTAATAATGTTTCTTTGCATTGCTAATCTTGCTATGGCTGTCCTTGCAAATTCTATTGCGAAATCAGCAAGTTCTATGGTTTCATTTAAGTCTGATTGATGACATTAAATTTGGTGTCTTTTCAAAGGAAACTATGTCAGTTTTTTCTGTGTCTGTAGCTGCAAACTTGCTGTCTCTGCAAAAGCAAATATAAGAATTATCCATGGTCATGGTAGTTTGTATGTTTTAATTAGTCAAAGTTACTTGATTAGTGAATACTCAAACTTTCCTTTTTTGGGTAGGAAAATTCACTTGTCCGGTGAAGTGACGAAGGATGATATAAAGCAGCTATATATGTTTGGGAAGCCAGTTTGTAATCAAAGCTGTCGAGTAAACACAAAAGATAACCCCAACTGCTTTTGTGGGTTGATTCCACCGCCAAATGGCAACCGAAAATCTGGGTTATGGCAAAAGACTTCTGAGCTTGTTTCCTCACTGGGTCCTGATCCTTCCAAGGATCTTCGTGATTCTTTCGACACGCCAGCTGGTCTAACAAATTTAGGTGCAACGTGCTATGCAAACAGCATACTCCAGTTTCTATACATGAACAAGCCATTCAGAGAAGGTGTGCTATCTGTTGAACCAGATGTCTTGGCAAAACAGCCTGTACTGGATCAGCTTGCTCGGCTCTTTGCACAGCTTCATGCTAGTAAAATGGCTTTTGTTGATTCAGCGCCTTTTATTGAAGCACTGTCGTTAGATAATGGTATTCAGCAAGATAGTCATGAATTTCTTACATTGCTTTTTTCATTGCTTGAGCAATGTTTGAGCTATTCTAAAGTTTCCAAAGCCAGAACTGTTGTTCAAGATCTCTTCCGTGGAGGCGTGTCACATGTGACCAAGTAAGTCCACCTATCGTGATGGTAATATGCAATAGAAAATGTTTGGACGTGTGACTTATGTTGCAACTTGCAAGTAGAAGACAAGTTCCCTGCTTATGACTAAAGTATTTTCTCTTAGTTGCAAAGATTGGGCCTCAATTGACTAATGTCATATGATGGCTTCTATTTCGCTTCAAACGTCATATTCCCACAGAGTTTTTACATGCCATATATTGAATATGTTAAGTTCTAAGTACCTGACATTGTTATCTAACAACCAATAAGTGGATGGGAAGGCTTGTGGATTATGATTATCTTTTAATATGAATGATGATGTATCTCTTTTTATTACTTCATTGGGTGCCCTAGGTGTTCAAAATGTGGGAACCACTCGGAAGCCTCATCAAATGTTGAAGACTTCTACGGGGTGGAGCTGAATGTCAAGGGTTTGAAGAGTTTGGATGAAAGTTTAGATGATTATCTTTCTGTTGAAGAGCTTAAAGGAGATAATCAATATTTTTGCTATTCTTGTGCAACTCGAGTAAATGCTACTCGTAGCATCAGGCTGCAGTCGCTACCTCCTGTTCTTATTTTCCAGCTCAAGCGTTGTGTTTTCCTCCCAAATGTAAGTGCAAATATGATGCCTATAAGCAATATCTATCGCAAGTACTACTTGCAAATGTATATCATGGTACTATGATACTATCTGTTGTTCTTGCTGATAAATTGGAATTTGCTCTATGAATTCATCAAAAACGAAGTCAGTGCTATGAGCGTTGATATTTGGAACACCAAAAGAGTTCATACTTCATACTGCAGCAGGTAGTGAGGAGAACTAATAATATGCCTTCAGGCCACTGTTATTTGAGCTATTAATATACTCGGTTATCTCGGCAATTTTTTCTTGATAGATAGACCACCAAACTGTATCTTGTGATATGACATTATGGCTGTACCTACCACCCTCTGTTAAATTTCTACTAAACTGAGAAAAGTAAGGGCAACCAACCTCCTATTAAAGCAGTAATCATCACACTTATCTTAAAGGTCATTGATGTTATGGGGCAGGAGATGCCTAGATAAGCCCCAATGTGTTCTTACACCATCTTGATGGCGTAGTCAATTATATTGATACTCCCCACTTTTTCTTCTTCCACCAGGAAAATCATAATAATGAGCTATTCAATCATGGTGGCCTTAAGGTTTATCAAGGCTATTTGCAAGGTTGTCAAGATTTTGGATTAAGTGGTTGCAGTTCAGATGGTTATTATATCAAGGGTCTACCATCTTTATTTCTTCCTGGTCAACCCCACACTTGTTAAAAGAAGAAAAACTTGTGTGTGTGTGTGTGGTGGGGGGTGGGGAGGATGGGGGTTTGAATACAAACTGATACAAGCTGAAAACATTTTTACTCCACTTTTAGATATCAATAGTTCTATACACACACTTAGTTGGTCTTTTATCAATCAAAAATCTTTCACCTGCATGCATGGTAGACTATGATAACCTGCTTAATATACTAACTTGTTTCTGGAAATGGAGGTCTGATTGTACTATAAAATTGACATTTTGATTTTTTTTGCTGTTTCTTATAAGAGGTGGTTTTAGTTATAATCTTAATTTCCTTGTGATCTTTAAGTTTAAAATTGCTTTTGTAATAAGCTTTTTTTGATGGTTCTAAATTGTATCGACTCTCTTTCTGTTAGCAGCTCATGCTTCATTCTTTCATTTTTTATATTATTGGCACCCTCCTATTTGAATAACTCCATTCTATGTAAATAACTCCAATTATATATGCTTTCATAGACTACAACAAAGAAGAAGATAACTTCTGCATTCTGTTTCCCCGGAGAAGTGGATATGGCACGATGGTTATCATCAGATCAAAGTAAATCTAAACTGATATATGATTTATCAGCGGTTTTGATTCACAAGGGTTCTGCTGTTAACAGTGGCCACTATGTAGCCCATATTAAAGATGAGGATACAGGGGTATGGTGGGAATTTGATGATGAAACTGTCTCAGACATGGGTCAACACCCTTTCGGTGGCAATTCTTCTAATGTAGCCGCCAAACCTGTACAGAATGTCCCTGCTGGACAATCTTGTTTATCTGAACCTGATGGTGTTGTAAATGGAAACCATCCGAATATGTCTGATACTACTACTCATGTACAAACATTCTCTTCAAGTGATGCATATATGCTGATGTATTGTCTTAGGAATCAAAGTCAAACCAATGGTCACCGAAAAGCACAATTGGGATCTGGTGGAGGGATGATACCAAGGGATGGAAATTCCATTTCTTTGCAAACTGATGCTTATCTTCCATCTCATCTTCTGAAGGAAGTCAATGAGTTGAACAAGTCATATCTTGAATCTTGTCGGCAATATAAAACAAAGAAAGAGGCTAAATTGGGTCTCATTGCAGAGCGGCGGCAGGAGGTTCGATCAGTTATCTCTGAAGCCTCTGTTCAATCATCTGTGGAGTCATTTTGGTGGATTTCAGTAGACTGGCTACGCCAATGGGCAGACACCATCACTCCTACGTAAGTCAATTTTAATATAAACCCCTGCATTTTTAAGCAGTTCCATTTGACAATGTAATAATTCCCTTTCCACCCTAAACCCCATTTAACGAATAATTTTGGCTTACTTTGTTTGAGGGTTAAATCAAATAGGTAGATACTTAGCAACTTTGCTTTCTAATTGTTGCTGATCTAGTTAACTACATAGTCTTACCTATTCATTTCCGAGTTATCTTTCTAGAATAGTTTCATTGTTTGTCTAATTTGCTGATTGTACTTGAGTTTTACTGCTTCCTCACATATATCTTCAAAGGTTGCGTTTTCCTTTGTTCTTCATCGTGGCTTTTCTTTCTGCTTCTTTTTTTTTCTCTACTTTTCCATCTTTTCTCTTTTATTTCTTGAAAAATGTAATTATTAGTTGGATATACACCACACATACAATGACTGGACAAAACTGTCTCTCAAGAATTGGCTGTCTGGAGACACCTATTTGAAGATGCCCAACAAGAAAATCCTAATGGATATTGGAAATCCAAATGGTAAACAACAGAGATTAAGTTGCTGGTGCTGCTTAGTCTAGGAACGTGCCTGGTTAACAGCAGGGGCATATATTGGTTATGTAGGGTTTGTTCTAAATATTGATTAAAAAACTGTATATATATAGTGGAATATGGAAACAGCGCAAGTGTTTTGAAGCTTTTTGAGAAATTTCACTTAAACTTAAATTAAATTAAATGATGAATAGCTGGAGGTTGAAAGCTTTCTGTAATGCCATCAAATGTTGCTATACTACAGTTACCATTGTGGCATAAAGTAAGGGAACAAGAAAGGTGTGGGGCGTCAGTTTCTTATGGTCTTATTTCTCTGCAGCATAATCGACAACACTCCAATTCAATGTTTGCATGGGAAAGTTCCAGTTTCAAAGATCAGCTCCATGAAGCGATTATCAGCCAAAGCTTGGAATACAATATCATCCAAGGTAGCTTTCTGTGCATATTATTTGTGATTACTTTGTTAATTGCACACTGAATGCAGAAGTGTATGTTTACATTTCACAACCGTTGATAAAAAAATATAACCAAACCACAATGAAATGAATTGTCACTAAATAAAACATTCAATTCAAAATTGGATTAAACTTTGCTAGAAAAGAAAATGTTTCTTTGGTGAAAAGACACAACCTAGCATTATATATAGAACAATATTTATGTTGGAAATATGAAAACCTAAATCACTACTTATGGTGGAATATGGTATTATGGTTAATGTGATAAGCCATGCAGAACGCAAAGTGTAGGTAATCCCATGTGCTAGTCAGCGTATGCGAAGCTCAATAAGAGATTTTTTTCAGTGTCTAAACTGGTAAGTGGTTTTTAAGACAACTAAATCTGAATGAAAACGGACATAATCCTCAAACTTTGGTGTAGGCTCAAATCCTATTGGGCAATATTTATTTTTCCAGATATTTTCTTTGTCCAACTGAATCGAAATTAGACCTCCATTAAGAACTTGTTGCAGAAAACAAACACACACTAAATTTATTTACCTATGGTTGACATCACTCTATTTGGATGGATGATCCTT
The DNA here is from genome assembly GCA_033807775.1 of Saussurea involucrata. Classification (NCBI taxonomy): domain Eukaryota; kingdom Viridiplantae; phylum Streptophyta; class Magnoliopsida; order Asterales; family Asteraceae; genus Saussurea; species Saussurea involucrata. The sequence continues at coordinate 84,229,053 of CM066313.1, forward strand.
TATAAGCATTCGTTTTTATGGCGAAGATGATTATCTTTCCACAAAAAATTACATTGTTTCAATGGAATTCAGTTATAACATATTACTTCTCCGTTGTTTTACTACCAACATATTCTAATTATAACAGGTATTTACTGCTTAATATTACTTTTCCGTTGTTTTACTACCAACATATTCTAATTATAACAGGTATTTACCGCTTAATATTACTTTTCCGTTGTTTTACTACCAAATTAACGGTAATTTTATGATGCTTGCATATAAAGAATAAAGGTGGCCCAGAATTGGGCGAGGATGACTGCTGCATCGTGTGTCTGAAGGAAACAGCATGTGCTGCAGTAAGTGCTGATAGCTATAGAGATGGAAGGACATCAATGAGAGAACTTGCAGAGGCAGCACTTGCTGGAAAATGTCCTGATGGACCACTGTACTACGTTTCCAAGGCATGGTATGTATGTTATTAGAGAAATGCACATTTATATATAATTGGTTTGATCTTGTTGTAAAGTAGTCTTGATTATTCTTTGACTTGTAGGTTGAGTCAATGGGTACGCAGGCGAAACATTGATTCCCCATGTGAAGCTGATACTGGACCCACAGCTTCAATCAGATGCCCACATGGAGAACTTATGCCTGAGCAAGCTGCTGGTGCCAGGCGGGCCCTAGTACCCGAGAATTTGTGGGTTTTCATTTTTAAGTCTGCCAATGAAGTAAAGCCTGATGATATGGTTGGCTGTTCAGTTTTTCCTTCGGACTCTGAAATATGCCCTCAGTGCTGTATTGATATCTCAGAAGTGACATGCATGGAAGATAACCTAAGGTTGTCCAAATATTTATCTTTTCAGAGGAAAAAGTAAATAATGTTTTATTACTTCATAAGGTTTTAATCTACTTCAATGTGTAGGGATTTCAAGCTTAAACAACGTCAGTCTCATGAGAAGCTAGCTTTTGGAAAAAGCATACCACTTTTTTCTCGAAACAAATACTACTTGTTGCCTTCCTCTTGGCTTTCACAATGGCGATGCTATATCACGGCAGGTGGCAAGAATGCATCTTCTACTGCAGAGCCAGATAATCTGAATAGTGCCATTGGTTCACTTAAATGTGATCAGGTGTTTGATGTTTCCTCTTCTTTGAATAATTTATTTACTCTACCTATGGTGAAGGTTTATTTTCAATATTCAAAACTATTAGTGCATCTGCATCAGATTCTCCAAAAAAATCCAAAATGGAAAATCAAAATTCAAAATCTCCAAAAAAATTACATTCAACTCCAACAGCTTCTCTGGTTTGGAGATTACACATTAACTATACTATTAAAATAATTCATACATTTAATAAATCTTTCTCTTAAATATTTAATTTCAAGGTTTCTTATTGGTGGGAATATCATAAAAAAGTATCTCTCTCATGGTAATCATTTTGGGGAGCTATCCAAATTTGGAGAATTTCACTCCCTCTCCTACTTCCTCCATATTGGAGAATCTGTTGGAGATGCTCTTAGGTGTTTGAACTGTCTGATTCTATAATTCATGTTTCAGCTTTACCTAAGCTCGTGTTTTCCTATAAATTTATTCGGTGATTACGAGTTGCTTTTCTTTTTTAGTTTCTGTTAACACCAACTATTCATAGATATTAAGATAAATCATTATTTTTGGCTGAGTACAATTGCATTTGTTTTTTCTTATTTAAAACAGCACTCAAGGCTTCTTCGAAGACCTCCAGACCTTATGCGCAAACGTGGTGCAATTCTTCAAAAGGCTCCCAGTGTAGGAACATGATTCCTTCTCTTATTTTATTTTCAGTGTGGAAAGTTCCTGTCATCATGCTTTACAAGAAATAAATATTGTTTCTGATTTCGTAGCAGCTAAATTATGTCCAGTTGTAAACTATGAGGCAAACATTTTTTGAGTTCAATAAGTCAAGTTTGTATATATATATATATATATGTGCTGCCAAAGTTGCTTATTTCTTATGATGATGATTCAGGTAGATGAACTGACGATCATTACTGAAAATGACTGGACATCATTCTGTAAAGACTGGAATGGAAACGAGGAAAAAGGCATATCTGCTGAAATTGATTCAAGTAATTCTGGTGAAGATTGTTTACTAGGGACATTGGAAGAGATGCCAATTACAGAGGAGAATGTAAATTCTCTTGATGATGCAAATGGTGACACTGAGTCTCAAGGGCCAATAATTAAAACTTGTCCCGAGGTATGATCTAAGTAATGCATATTAATTTTTAAGTAATGATGAGTTTCTAATTACTCTTTCTAACTTGCTGTAGGTGTGTGAAGATTGTATTGGTGAACGAGAAAGTTGTGAACTAGTGAGGAAACTGAACTACAGTAACGAGGATATATGCATTTGTTTTGTTCGTGGGAAAGAACCACCAAAATATATTCTAGAAGGATCCGCAAACATCTTAGAGCCAAATCGTCGGATCTCTAAACGCTCTAGAAGGACATCTTATGGGAACTCAGTTAATTTAAATGTTTCTGGGTCCACAACTCTCTATGAACTCAAGATGATGATTTGGCAATCCTTTGGGGTATGTATCTTCAATTTATTTTTTTGCTAAATGCATGCTCTTTCATTGTAAATGATCTGCATTACATGTTTATTGACTACTGATTGAGTTAGATAGAACTTGCAAGTTGCAACTTCAGAAGCTATCTTCTCTTTCGAATTTGATTACATTTATGAGATAATGTATGTTGATGTGAAATTTATTATACGGGTCCGGTGGATTTTATATTATTAATTATTACTCCTTCTGCCCCTATACAAGTCAACTTAGAAATCTAGAAGGATTTTTTTGGACAATTGTACTGAAGCGAGTTATGTTTTTGCAGATTGTGAAGGAAAACCAGATACTTCACAAAGGTTCCAAGATAGTTGATGGGGAAACTGCAACTCTTGCTGATATGTGTATATTCCCAGGAGATGTTTTATGGGTGACGGATTCAGAGATCCATGAGAATCGTGACATTGCAGGTGATTGATCTAGCATATTTACTAAATGCTTTTGGCATGTTATTTGGTTTTGGGACTTTTTTAGTAGAAAGTCAACTATGTGTGCTTCTAGTGATGTGCTCTATAATGGTAAAATATGTTTTCGTAGCTTGACTTACTGTTACGTCCTCTATACCATTTAAGTTGGATTATTGATAGCAGTTTCTTAGGTCAATTTTTTTTGTTCTTAAAGAATCTTACATAATCACCAACAATCTTCTTGGAATTCTTGAATGGTTATCAGTAGTCTCTTTGACGCCAACATGAGTAATTATTGATTCGACTTTAGGTGAAGTATCAGATGATCGTATTGCTTCACGGAATTCTATTCTTGATTTTTGGGTACCTAGAATGATTGATGCTTAAGTTTTCAGGGAATTGGTGTCAGTTTTTGTTGCTGGACATATTTATCAGTTCCTATGGGTCTTCTATTGTTATAAAACATATTTGTTTTGGTTTTAATTGGTTTTCACTTTACTATTTCAAACTAATTATAATGACTCTACATTTGTTACGAAAGTTTGACCAAAAGGTCCAAAACACTTTGTTTTCGCTCTTTACTCGTTCGCATTATGTCTAGGTTGATTTCATCATGGACCATCGAATAATACGGCTCATGCTTGCTTTTATTACTAATTTCAGAAGAGCTTTCTGATACAAAGATGGAGGTACAACAATCAGAGGGAGGTTTTCGAGGAACACTTTTGACATCAAATATCCCTCCAACCCAGGTCATGTCTCAAGGATGCTTCAACTAAGCAAGAGGATGGATCTCTTGTAACGTTTTGTGCCTTATGGTATATTGTATATCAGAAGAGAAACCGACGAATTTTGGTAAATAGTGTGAGGTACGAACTCACCTTTTTCTATTTCTTTTTTTGCCCTCCTATCTGCACATCATTTTTATTCATTTGTTCCTGTTTAGAAGATTCACCTAGAGATGCACAAAAAACACGGGACCAAGTCCTAACTGGTTTGGTTGGCAAATGTGTAGGCCTGGGAACGAGTGCTGGTCGTGGAACGGTCCCTATTTTGTTTGATATTACTGAACTAGAAACATCTAAAATACATTTTGTTAGAAACTAAAAATATCCTCTTATTAGAAAGTTCAGTTAGGACATTAGGACCTTAGGGGCTGTTTGGTTTGCTGGATTGGATTGGATTTGGAGGGATTTGTATTTGAATTCCATTTTAATCGCATGTTTGGTTGAAAGATTTCTTATATATGGAATCCCAGGATTTAATTGAAATACCACAAACATGGGATTTAGAAATTCCATGAGGGTAGTCGGTATTATGCGGGATTTCATAGGAATTTTTTGTAATGAACTAATGATGTTTTAAATTATGTTATAAACATTTATTTTCTAATGATAAATTAGTAAAAAGATAAAAAAAAATTATATAATTTGTTTTTATAAAGAAGAACAGAATTCAATTCCATTCGAAGTTCTACAAACCAAACACATCAAATATTCCAAATCCCTCCAATTCCAGATTCTTCCACGAAATCCAAATCCCTTAAAACCATTCCATCGAACCAAACACCCCCCCCAAAAGCGAGCATTTGGTATGCAGAACAAAAAACTCGTCCCATGTTGACAGGATGGAACTGAGTGGGACAAAACTGCACACCAAAATAGGTGGAACAAAGAGGAAGATGAAACAAGATTGATAGATTACTAAATTGCCCATGTGTTGACAGGACAGAACTGAGTGGGATAAAACTTCTCCCCATGATCTGCTACTGAAATTTATGAAAGCTGTGGTTATGGATCACATAGCGGTCTAACTTGAAAGTTCTGTTTTTTTTTTATCATTTTCAGAAGGCTCGCAAGTTATGTGAATCTTGAGACAACACTTGTGAGAGATCTTCGCCATGCCCGGTGCCACATATGGGCTTGTTTGCTAAAAAGTGTGTAAAGTTGTTTCATTCAACTACTGTTTTTGGTACCTTAAAGAGAGCAGTCTCTTATTTTGTTACAAAAGAGCTATATATATATATATATAAAATACCTCCTAATTAGTGGCAATGGTATTGGCCAGTTTTTTCATGATTATGTTTGCAAAATTTGAGTTTATATTGCATCATTATCTAAAGGTGTTCGTTCTTCAAAGCATCATTATCTCAGAATTTGGTGATTGAATAAGTTTGCATCAAAACGAAGCATTACGTTGTAGATAATAGTCGTACAAATGCCTTCAGCCTGTGTAAAGAGATACAGAAGCATTGTTCGTTGGTTCATGAAACATTTTATTTCAACAATAATACGTACAAGATGTTCTTTGTAAGAAAAAGTACAATCACCATAAATTGATGTCTTTGCAAGATGTTCTTTAGATTCATGTAATACACAACCAAAAACCCTAATTATCATCGATCTAATATAAAACCCCCACCGCAGCCGCAATACTCTACGACATTGATTAATATCCAACACAATTTCCTAACTTGGCGAGTTACATTCCGACAAGCACTTACAAGCTGGTTATAAGAAAATGACAGTGCTTCAAAGTCGATATACTTTATTTTGGGGTAACCTTGGGTTTTCAGGCCAACTTACGTGCACCGACTAATCCCCAGATAATCACAAATGGCCCAGAGTCATCATGACTCAGGTGAATCTCCATGGCCAAAAAGATGGCCAGAAAGATCTTGGCAGCGCCTGGATTTGAACTATGGGTAGATGAGATTTTACCACTACATCCCCCAAAGACTTCACCAATGCACCAAGTGGTTATTCAAAATAGTCAACTTGAACATGCATAACTTGCTTTTCTTGTGGTATATAAACTTTGAGATATATAATTTTTATATACGCCAAATACACACTCCTTGCCTTTGTTGATGTACAAACCCTTGGCCTCATGGAAAGTTTTTTTTTCACAAACACAACTAAACTCCGAATATCTCATCCGGAGGTAGGGTCTCAAATTAAAAAAAGGTCGATGTAATGTAAGAACAACCCATCAACCATGGAAATAGTTTCCTAAACTTGAAAATATTTGAGCTAAAAATACAAAAACATCAGAGTTGACTCTAAAATTCTAGAAATATTACGTTTGACTTTCTCCGAACAAAGTGATATAGATACAGACCACAGTTAAAAAACAACCCTGCCTTCATAAAATGAGTTCGTCATGTTTTTCAACAAAATTTCTCCATTAAACCATACCTTGGAGGTGATCTTCGATTCTTGACGAGCCAAACTGAGCCATAAAGATATAAAGATGCCAAGCAATGCGCAAAACGGCTACATATATAGAACATCAGGACCCAGATGAAAAAATTCACCATACCAAAAATATGACTGTTCCACATGAATTGGAGTCAGCTCGATAGCGTTTTACAAACATGGGATCCAGATCTTATACCCAGTATGGGTTATAAACCAACCCAATATGAACGCCCGTTTGAGTTGTGTATAGGAGATGATGTTGGAGAGGTCACACACCATTCATACCAAACCTACATCACAATGAAAAGAATTTTATGAGTCAAGTTTATAGCGTTCATATTGTTCAAAACTGGTCTTCAAGGAAACAGTCGCTCTACTCTTTTGGGTCCCACTCCCCAAACCCTACCTACAGGTTTCCTTTGTTTTGATAAAAAGTTTATGTAAAAAGTTTGTGATCCCCTTGGCCTTTATTTGCCAGTTGAGCTGGCCCTTAGGTTTAAACAAATAGATTTGCACAATACATATTGAAATAACTTACCTTGGTATTGCCACAACACCGCCAAATATGAAATTCCAAGGGAGTGCCCGCTCTCACATACACGGGTGACCTTAGTGGGAAAAATATTGGAAACCTGCAGCATTTGCACACACAATGCAATTATGACATCATATGTACATTGATCCCATAACAAATGAAAGAAGAAAAATAGAAGTGCATAAATTGGAACCAAATGCTAGAAAGAGCTTAAAGTTAAGGTAGCATACCAGCTGAACATATTTGGCGTTGCAGTTGATGGTTCAATGCCCAAATGAACATCTTTGTAAAGTATTGCATCAAAATAACCAGCAAATCCTATATATCAATGATATTATAGCTTTTACATTAGATCATCCACAATTTACAAAAAAAAAACAAGGTTTGTCGAAAATCAGTGACCACGTCTATTTCCTGTATAACCCTCGACATCATACTTCACTATTTATTTTTTAGTTGCAGAACAATAAGTAGCATAGCCGGTTACCATACACCAATGCACTAATCAAATTAAAACAACACTTGGATAGAATTTGTCATTTAAAAACTCATTTATTTGGTTAACAATAATATTATACTTCATTTTCCTTTTTAAGGCTTTCATCCAGGATCACAGAAATGTAAGCAACTTCCATGGTTATGCAAGTTATTTCGATCATGAAAACTTAATTCAGCATGTCATACCATGAACAATAGTTGATCCCGTATCGTTGGGCATCTCGAATCGAAGCTTCTTGTACCGCTGATTACTTTTATTGGGTGAATAGTTTGGATGTGTAAAGGTAAAGACCTGAACAGAACAAACGAAAGATGTTATAGGTCACTGAAAACAAAATGCACTTTTATGTTTGGTAAAATAGCTACAACTACTTGGGGAATCTAATGCTAGTGTTATACGTGAAAAGATAGCGGGAACTCACAGATTGAGATGGAGAAAGTCTGGCCAATCGGTGCAGTTTTACAACATATGCAGTTTCAAAGTGTAAAAGATCTTTGTGCAGTTTGACCTGCAAATGAACCATCTGGTAAATGATATATGGTTTAAAACTAAGATCAAAATGGGAAGCAACTTACATCATTATACAACTTTGATGTAGTCACAGGCTGTATGAAACTTGTATACCTGACACAAAACAAGCAAAAGAAGTAGCATGTTGGTTTAAAGGAAAATCCATGAAGATCCAAAATAAACAAGGTTCAGAAGTAACTTTAACGAAATAAAATAAGAAAACCGAACCCAACCAGCAAAAGCAAAGTCAACCAGCAATCAAGCATTAGAGTTGGACATATTAAAACCAAAGCAATGAAAAAAATTGACCAAAACATAAGCAAATGTACATACGATGATGGAATTGAGATTCCATCTGGCTTTAAAAACCGTTCAGCTCCATCAAGACACTCAGGTGAGAGCTCATTGTCACCAAAAGAACCAAGTAATTCACTGACCTACATTGAAATACACCAACAATGTAACTTACATAATCAAATGGTTGATATAAAAGTACAAAATGGGTTTACTGGCAAACGTGTGTACCAAAATGTCGGCTTTCTCTGGAGCATCCCAGCAACGCATGTCACTAGAAATTATGGTCACAACATTTTCCCAACCTTCTAATTTAACCAAGCTCTATGACAAAAGAGAATAACACGTGTTAAGAGGCAAACTCAAACAAAAAAAGCCAACATGGATTTAAGAATATGAATCATTCACATAAAAAATAGTATGATATTCAGAGTAGGAGAGGGACTTTTTCTTAGTCAAATTGAGATCAATATATTTGGTGGGTCTTATGATATCCAAAGCATGTTCTTGGTAGAAATTTTGTGATGGGTATGCCCATCTTTATTACATAATTTCATTAATATAAAATAACTTTTTCCTGGGGTACTGTCCCCTTTATCAAAACAAAAAAAAATTATGTTATGTACGGTATAATGCAAAAAATATAATTTATTTTTCCATGGCACCTAACGACAAGATCATTGACAGAATTCAACTTACATGAAGTGTAACAACTGCATTTGGATTCTTTTCTACAGCATAAACTTTCAACTTACGCCCAGTTTCTTCAGCAGCCTATTTGCAAAAAAAATAAAAAGGATGTAACAAAAAAAACTAGCAAAGCTTCCGGTACTAGCAGCCAACCATATTGAACATGAGTAGCCAAGTACTCTATAGAAAATCATGATCCAATAAGGTTTATAGCATAACCAAAGAGCCATTGGCACAGTGGTGTCCGGGTTACCTGTAGATCCCAACCTCCCTGGAGGTCAAGGGATCAAGCCTCACCAAAGCTGAGTGCATGTAAGTTTTGCCGTATATAAATAGTATATTATTATATACTTCAAAATAACTTTTATAGCATGTTCAATCAGTAATCATGTGCCCTTATTATTTATAAAGGATACTTCATGTGCGTACCTGTAATGATGCTCTAACAAGAGGTCCTCGTCCAGCACCTACAACCATCAATACCTGCAAAACATAAGAGGTTGTCAAAAAGCACATATAATCTAAAGTCAAAACCGGTTGTAAAAAAAGTTCAGGCACAACAAAGCAAACCAAACAATGCCAGTATGTCCCACCGAAGGTGGGATGTATGCAGAGCTCACCTCTACCCCCAAATAGTATAGCAGCCTATGCTGTTAATTGCGGTGCAATAGTGGTGGAAATTGTGGTTTCGATAATAGCGGCGCAATTTCACCGATATTTGGGTAAAATAGTGGTCCGCAATACCGATATTCTAAGTCTTTTGAATCTAATGGTTACATTTTTGTCCTTTTTGGGCTTTTATTTTGACTTGGGCTTCTATTTTGATTTGGGCCCTTATTTTATTTTGATTTGGGCCCTTATTTTATTTTGATTTGGGACCTTATTTTATTTTAATTTTTGCATAAAATATGTTAAGTTATGTATGCATATATATATATATATATAATTCTAAGAAATATTATATGAACCGCTACTTTTGGACCACTATACCACCGCGATAAACGCTATTTCAAATATCAGTCCTGACCGCCATTTTGTATTTTGACCGCTGTAACAGCATAAGACAGCAGCTATTTCCGTGAAGACCCCCAGCTTGTGCAAAGTGTGTGAAAAGAAAAGATAAAGCTTGCACAAAAAGTTTGGCGGTGCTAAAAATTGAAAACGAGTTGGTAATAAGCAACAGCATTCAAACAGAAAGTGTGTGAAAAGAAAAGATAAAGCTTGCACAAAAAGTTTGGCGGTGCTAAAAATTGAAAACGAGTTAGTAATAAGCAACAGCATTCAAACAGAAACAGGTACTAAAAAACGTGAGAATCTCAAAGCTTGCACAACAGTTGATGTATAATGGAGATAGCTGCAAAAAGTAAATCTTACAACAGTGGTTGTAGATGCATTCTCATCAGAAATCCTATCCACCAACGCTTTACTGACTGCCCTTTGGTACTGTCAATTACAAGCACATTAAGCATCAACAAACAGGAATAGCCAATAACCTTGAATCATCCATCTCAGAAATCAAAGCATATAAAGAATGTAAAAACATAAACACAATCAGAGACAGAACATATACACACGGTAATTAACATGGTCATGCTAAGATTGAAACCCTAAATTAATAAATTTAAAAGTATGTGCCACAGCTAGTTTCCAAATGTGATAGCTAGCTGCAAAGTAAGGTGAAAATATACCTACTTGGTCAAACTTTTTACTTTCACCATATCAATGTCACCATCACCATTTTCACATTTGCACAATCAATGGAAATGAAATGTCAAATATCTAATACTACAACAAAATCCACCCTACAAGTAAAAGTAGGGGAGCAATTGCCAAATAAGTCCATTCCGTCATATAGAACCCATGATAATTGGATCAAAAATGTTGATAAGTGTTTCCATCATATAGAAGCCTTGATAAGTGGATAATAATGGTTGTTACGTGACACGATATAGAAATCAATGCAATTTCAAATGAGCAGAAAACAGCAACACAACAATGTATCATGTATCATGCATCATGCATCATGTATCATGATATTTCAATAAGTACAAGCATGAAGTCCTCACAGCAACTATGCCATACCTGGATGTATTTGACACTGTCTTTTTCAAATGTTTCATAAGTTTGTGCTTCTAGATTATCCATGAGAGGCTGCAATGATAAGAAGAGTGCCTCATTGCAATAAATGCCACCAATAAAAGACTACATCAAAGCAGAACACTGAAGTTGCAAATAGAACTTACTTGTAAGGGAGATTGTAGAAAATCCCGGTAACCAAGCTGCAGAAGTGGATGGGGTCAACAAACATATCATTGTTAAAACAGAGAGAAAGATATTTTCCTCAACAGTTCGATACGGATGCTGAGCAGGACATCTCACCTCAAATCGTTCTTGTTCCGGAAGAGGCTCCATCTTCTGATATAAATAGCCAGCATAGTCCAAGTATGACCTTAAGTCATGTCTTTGGGCTTCTGATTAATGGAACATTAAAAAAGCCTCCACATAAATAAATGAATCACTATGAAACCAAGAAAAACACTTGACAACTTTAAGAAATATATTAACAAAAAGAAGCCTCCACATAAATACAAAGTAACTTGTGCAATAGACATAGAAAAAACATTTCAAAGGCTCATCCAAGTAATATAATTGTATATCGATTTAATTTTCTTATATCTGCATGTTTTGCAATCATAGGTGATAAGCCACCAACAATGGAAACTTACGCTGGGCAGAGTTATCAGTGTGGTCAGCACCAGCTGCTGAGTTCCCACTGGAAAGTTTGTGCACTGGCTTCCCAGAAAGCACTATCTGAAATAATTTGATGGAACATTAATTATTAACTTTTCATGGTATGTGTACAAAAGTAATAGTCATCAAACATGAACACAAAATAAAGTAACTAATCATGAATTTGCGCAAAGAGAATGTAACTTATAGTCAACGGCTATTTGTGAGAACTGATAACATAAAATCTTAAGAAACATATAAACAATTTCTTAATTTCTTGAGAGTAATTCATTGTAAGCCTAACACGGGACTTGTTATTATTGGTTTGGTCAGAGTTACCCATATTCTCATGTGGAGATTTGAGAACCGAACTAAAAAATATAATATTATCAAGGGAAAGGTTAAGATCACTACAAAAGGCCAACATATAAACTACACCAACAAGATAAGTAGACAACTATAGCAAAAGCAAGTATATACCTGGATAGAATAGTAAAAGAAACGGCTCAGCAGGTTCTGATGACGCTTGGATAGACACGGATAGCCCCGTGCATTTGTTAGGAAAGTCTGAAGTAGTTAAGATAAGTGTTAATTTGAAATACAAAGATTCAACTTGGTATCATAAAAAAGAGAAGAATGAAAACTGATTGAACATGGGTACATCGGTATGAACAATGGCTGCTTTGACAGGCTCTCCAAACCAACGCCCAATTGAATTTGCAGAAGGTAGCGAAGACCTAACATTAAATACATAATTTAAAATAAATATTCGTGAAAGTGCAGTTACTGAAGCTCACCAATAACTATACTCAAATGCCCTTTGGTACAGTGATACCAAGAGAAGTCTGAGGTCTTGGGTGCAATTAGCATAATCGACATAATTAATGCATATTAAGCATATTATATCTACTCACAGAACATCGAGGGCAATTGATAGCTGGCTGTGATGTTCACATAAAACACGAAAAGAATTCCACAGTTCCCAAGAGTCAGTAAGCTCTACTGCCTGTGGGACCACAAATTAAATGATAATATAAATATATAAAAAAGTAGAAACACATTTTGTATGCTGAAAGCAATGGAAATCAATGGAATTGGAGAACATAAGGTCACAAGAGTTCCTCAATCTGGTTCCTATAAAAATAAGAGACCACTCACCATGCCGTCAGAAGCTCCATTCACAACATCATCATCATCAGACCTCTCCAGAGGAATCCTAAGCCACACCTTCATAAATAGAAATAAACCATTAGAATAACCAAACCAAATGAAACATAAAAAATCTTAAAACAGTGATGTGTAAAGAGAACCATCCATACCTGCATATTATTAAGGTTCTGTAGAATCTGATTCACACATCTTGCGTAATTACCACAGGATGTCCCCTTAGGCGTAGGCAGAAGACATGCCTGAAAAAGAATAAAGATATTTATTTCAGCTTGATGGCAGTTGAAGCAATATCACACAAAGATTTACATCATAGGAATTCATGTTAGCTGATAATTATCGATATATTTATAGGACTACATCTGAATAGCAATATTATTGGAAAATCATCTAGAAAACATAAATAAATACACACAAAAAATGCCATAAAACATAAAAACTATAATTAATTTTTAAACCTGTAAAGATAGATGAGATGCCCAAGCTAATTCTTGCTTCAAAGCAATTTCAGAATCCTCCCGAAGAATGTCATCTTCTGAATCCAAATCAATCCACGAGCTAATTTTTCCTGATAAGCCGTGGAAATCATTAACAAGAAGAACCACAAAGAAGAATGTTGAAACACCAAACACGCAAACAACATAGACAGCAACCACCAAAAATTTAAACAAGTTAAGCCAGCAAGAGTTGCAAATTACAGCAAAGAAATCAATATAAGCCATAAGCCATTACTATAACCCAAAATCAATAATATGAACTGAACTTCGAATGCACCCTAGACAACCATATAGCATGGTCAAAGCCTTAAAACCATATCGCTAAAGAAAGGAGCTGCCACATGGCAACAGCAACTAAAAAATCCTATAAATCCTTCACATTAATTCCTTAAAACAAACATTCTGCTAAATCAAATGCCAATTTGTGTTTCTTTTCCTTCTCCCTTTCTCTATATCATGGGCATGTTACGACTTAAATCATGTACCTCGTCAAAATAGGCAACAATTATACAGCGACTGAGCTATATAAGATAATTATAATCTCAGGTTAACTAAAATTTACTCACTGCAGGGTCTGCTCATGATGCATATGCAACCAACTAACCAATAAAGAGCACTGAATATCAAAAAAGACAAGGAAATTTCTTTTGAGAACATTCAGGATGATTCTACTCCATTAGTAAGAGATTGGAACTACCAAGTGCTAATTTAACAACCAATTTTCCTAGAATGAAATGGGAATGTTTTACACAATGATAAAAAGAATATTAATCCATATAGACTGACTGACTATGAATAAACTAGATCTGATCTACAGGGGACAAAGATGTTCCTTAAATTCAACAAATTATTATGGGATTAAGCTTCTATAGACGAATACGGATGTCCACTGTACAGGTAATGAGTCCATGACACAACTATGGAAATGAAAAAAATTGCGGGACTTCAGTACCACACTTATAATTTAGACATCTGAAAAGCAAATGAAATGAATCACAAAGGTGTGTGAAGTGTGTCGATCCAAAGATATTTCCAAAATTCAATATACTATTTGGGATTAAGCTTTCTTTAGACGAATATGGACATGCACCGTACTGGTAGTGCGCATGATACAACTATGGGGATCGAAAAGAAAAATGCAGAACTTCCATACCACCCTCATAATTTAGGCCTAAGAAAAAGAGAACATGTATACTGCAGGAGGGCCTTCTTTTTAGAGATCTGAACATGTCACAAGATTGTTTGATCAATGAATTCCTATCTAAAGTGATATTTTCTTGGTCCGGAGTGTTCTTTAGGATATGTTGCTACTAATAAGGCACTATGTTTCACATCACACAGTAGAAAGAGAATATCTTTACTTGATTAAAAAAGTTGGGCACCATCATTCGATACCCCAATTATGATATTGAATTCAAGCAGAAGTAACATGTTATAATGCAAATTAATTGTCCTTAGATTCAAAATATATGTTCATTGTTTAACTGTGTCTTAACTAAAATTTAAAATCAAATACAAATTTCTCCTATAGCAAAAAGGTACCAAACAAGCGATGGCTACTAAAGAAAATCTGAACAAATATTTTTATCAAAAATGGAAGCAAACATGGGACGAAGTTATACCAACAACACGACTACTCCATTGTGATGGGCTTAAAACCAAGTCTGATCCAGCAAAAGGTAGCACAGTAGAATATCTGCTGGCATTATCAATCAAACTAGGCCTATATCCAGGTTCCATCTGAAATGTAAAATCAGAAAATAAAGTTATATTCGACTGCCCGAAACAATAAAAACAAAATAAGCAAACCAGATCATGTGCAAGAATTATTCATCAGCATTGACCAACATTCTTGTAACTGTTCAAACATGAATGCATACCATTCACATTTTGCATATCCTTTAAATTAACAATTACATCAAGAAATACATGTTCAGATGCATGTAGCTTCTATATATCCAAGTTAAAGAATAAAAAAGCATCCACCTTTGTAAATCCAAACTTGTTAGCAAACACTTTTAGCTTGCTAGATAGAATTCAGCAGTTCACCATAGCAAACGGACTGCTGTACAATATTTATATTCCATTCGCATACAATGAAGTTGCACAAGTGTGTGAAAGAAAGAATTATCATAACACAGAGAATTGCACAAGAAAGCCACGTATGAAATGAAAATAGTCGAACCATAAGAAAACCAAAATGCAGACACAGACAAACAAATATACACACAAACTGCTCAAAAAATCCGTATATGACTAATGAAACCAACCAAAGGAGCAACGACGAAATCAAAACCGCCATTGACGTTATACGAAAGAACATGAGGCATGTCGTCATTGAACTCAGTCTCTACTCCACAATATCTGGAGTCGCTTTTGTCTCCTAAATTATCACCCAACGGCATCTTTCTGAAATCGAGAATCAAAGTTGTGAAGTTTTCAGGGTTTTGGTAGGGTTTTACAGGAAATGGGAAAGCAGGGAGAAGCACCGATTGGCTAGGGTTTTGAGTTTTTAACTGATGAACGCGATGACCTTCACTTTAAGTGAATTACAAAATTAGTCCCTTTGACAGATATTATAGCTTAATCAGTCCTTGAAAATAAATTTGTTTTTAGAATTAGTCCTTTCATCTATAAACTATTTTTTTCCCTTTTGGAATGGTGTCTTAGACTATGTTTTGACTAATCCCGAATTTCGTGGCCGTAAGACATTAGATCCTTAAAAAAAGTATAAAAAAAATCATACCCAAGTGTTAAAATACACGAGTTTACCCTTATTTATCGTCAACCCTAATTTATACAATATATTGTACAAAGCTTTGGTTACCGTCAACTTTAAAAATCTTCATTTTTATGTTTGGAGCAAAGTTTTTATATATTTTAATGTTTTGTTTATTTGATAAGATGTTAATGATAATAAAACTCAAGTAAATGTCAATTAAAGATTTCATTAATATTTAAAAAAATTTAAAAATCTGAAATAATGCATTGAGGTCAATAAGTATGACATCACACATAATACTTTTTATATTAACAACTAAAATTTCACCTCATATATAAAAATTAAATGATACTTTCATTTACCCTTCTCATGTATTTTGAATTGAATAAAAATAATAACATAAAAAATTCAATCAAAATTAATTTTAAACATCAAAGAAACATTCAAAACATATTCAACAATTCCACATTAATTTCAAACATTCAAATCAAACTTCAATTCTTTTTTTTGGTACTCCATCATTGTTTTCAGATCCCTTTTAAGTGGATCACCCTGAAAAAACGAGATACGTTGTTGTGAATTGTGATAGGAGCAAAATAGTCATTTCCATTTTACTAGAAACGGGTTAAGTATATGCTAAATGTACCTTTTCAGTATCAGCTGGAGTAAAAAGTTCAAGCAATTGATTGGTGTTCATTGTTTTGAGACTAGCATTTTCTAAGTTAATGACAGCATTGGCGACCGACACTTTGAAGTTTTCGAGGCTCATAACCTTCTCTTCCAGAGTGCCTCTCATTATGAGACGATGAACATTAACAACCTTCCGCTGACCCAAGAATTGCCTGCAGTTGAGAAAAAGGCACAGTTTTAGAAGTGTACAACTATCTTTATACATATAAAAGCAAAACCCAAGAATAATGAGGTGGCACCGTGAGAATTGAGTATTCTCAAATGGTGGATTGTGGCTGGGTTATAGCTATCCCACATTGGTGAGGAGTTGAAACATTAGAACAAATATGTGTGTATAAGAAATGTGGATGTGATGAATTTGTTTTCATTCTCGTAGAGTTATCTTATTTTGGATAACCTTTATTTTGCATCATGAGAGTATTCTCAAATGATAGATTGTGGTTGAGTTTTAGGTCTCCCACATTAGTGAAAAGTTGAAAATTTGGAATAAAGAGATGTGTATAGAAAAGGTGGATGTGATGCTTTTGTGTCCATTCTCATACGGTTGTCTTACTTTGGATTACCTTCTTTTTACATCATGAAAATTAAGTATTCTTAAACGGTGAATTGTAGTTACTTTTAGCTATCCCACATTGGAGTTGAAAAGTAGAATAAAAATGTGTGTAAGAAGGTGAAAGTGATGCATTTGTATCTATTCATGAGGTTTTAACACATAAGGTTGTATTATTTTAGATGACTTTTTTTACAAAAAATATCATCAATCATCAATATATTTATATACAAGGTAATTGTACCGCGCCTCGCGCAGTCGATGTATGGTCGTTGTTGTTGTTGAATGTGATATATGACAAATATCAATAGTTTTGAATTGAATGTAAACTGGTAAAGTTATCATAATAATTATGATCCACTATTAAACTGTGAAATGGTAGAAAACGCGACATTCCATATATGTAAAACTAATATTTTTGTTTTTGGTTGTCTTAGTATAATAATAAAGAGTGGTGTCGTATGGTGTTTGTAAAAAATAACAGTACAACCAATGATGTATAAATAACATATGTGAATTCGGTACATTATTGGGGGAGAGATAGAGGGAGCCAAATATTACCTTATATGATGAACATTTTAAACAAAACAATGTCATGGTTGAAAATTCATCGTTAAATGGCGGACTCTTTTTCCTGTAAGAAGTAATAAAATGAAAAGTATTAGTTTATGCACTGTGTTAGTGCTATAGGTAAGCAATATTTTATAGTTATTATAGATTATGAGGATGTTGTACCTAAAGATCATATGTCACTGAAGAAATAGTTTGGAAAACTTCCTTGAAAACTATATTTTTAATGAAGTTTCGATCTTCAATCTCATTGTCGGCATTTAGTATGACCAATCGTTCACGTGATGTAACTCGTGATACAACAACATATAGTTGGCAATGGGTAAAGACTTGGTTAGGGAGATACAAACCAACATGACGTAGTGATTGGCCTTGACTTTTATTTATTGTCATCGCAAAGCGTGTCGCCAAAGGAAGTTGTCGCCTGTTGAGCTTGAATGGCCACCTTGTTTCATTCGGGGACATGATTATTCTTGGAATTGTGACATTTTTGCCAACATGCGTTCCAGAAATAATATCTGCTATGATGGACCATTTTCCCAATTTTGTAACAATCAATATTGCCCCATTACATAACCCTTCTGATTGATTCAAATTTCTAAGAAGCATCACTGGAGCCCCTTCTTTTAGCTGAATATCATGGTTTGTGTAACATCTCGTTTTTTATATAAAGCGTTACGTTTGGTTTATTGAATAATTTGAGTATAATTATATGTTAGATTAATTTTAGAGTTTATCCCCGAGTAAGTTTCGTTGTTTATTTTATTGGAATTATAAGTTAAGGGGTAAACTTTATTTTTAATTTATAAGTTGAAGGGGGAAAGTTGTCAAATTGGTGGAAGTATGGGGTTGAATGGGTCATGTGGTGAAACCACTTATCTCCACCGCCTCTCTTTGATTAAAAGAGAAAGTGGAGATATTTTGCAAGATATTTTTGGTTCTTGTGGGTGTTTACGGCAGCAAGAAAGAAAGAAAGAAGAAGAAGAAAGCAGAATTATTAGCTGGGAATTAAGGGTTCAATTTGGTGATATTAAAGGTTTGTTATTCACAAGAACTCTTCCTAATATGCTTATATAGCTTTCTATTGGTTTAGAATTGGGTTAACATTTGGGTTATAGTGTTTTTGAATGATATGAGAAATCTGGGTTTATGAGTATTTTCTGTTAATAGTCTTAAACATATCTGCAATTTTATAGATTCAGACATGGCTTAAAAGTATCAGTTTTTGGCTTAATTATGTTTTCTGTTAGTTGAGACAAGTATGAACATCGCACCATGACAGTTGCGATAAGGATGATTATCGCAACAGTTGGTTGCGATAAGGAGTGTTTATCGCAAACTGTTGTTTGCGATAAGTTTGGATGTCGCAACAGTTGGTTGCGATAAAAAGGATTATGTCGCAATAGTTGGTTGCGATAAGATTTTATGTCGCAACAGTTGATTGCGATAAGAGGGTATATCGCAACAGTTGGTTGCGATAAGTGTGATGTCGCAAATAGTGGCTTGCGACAAGTGTAGGTGCATTTCCTTTGGGTTGCGATAAATGACGAGATTTTGGGTTATTTAGGATTTTTAGTCTTTTAAGAGTCCTAATCAGTAGATTGATACGGGTACAATATGTATTTGGATATTTCAGACTTTGTGAAGTTTGGTGACGGAAATCTTTACAGTTGTTAAGAAGTGAAGTAAGAAGGATATCGTTGCTATCAGGTGAGTTCATTCTTACCTTACCCTTTTATAACGTATTTAAATTATGGTAAGGTACATTTTTATAATGAAATGTTTTCTGGATGAATTTTGATGGATGATTATACGAAGTAAAACTGGTTATCTTTAAATTAATGATTTTGCTTAAATTCATTAATGTTATTTGAAAATGATTTATATTAAGCAATAACCTGCACGAGTACGGTTAAGTGTAATGGATCCACAGGCACTAGTTTTATATGAACACATGGAATATGCGTGGATTAATCGTAATTCCAGTGTGTATGATAAACGTGGAATAGGCGTGGACTAATCGTAATTCCCGTTTAGGTGAAATGAGGAATATGCATCGATTAATCGTAATTCCTATTTCACATTGATGAGAAATCGTGGGATAGGCGTGGACTAATCGTAATTCCCGATTTCTATAGGAAGAAAAGAGATAGGCATGGTTTAATTGTAATCTCTACTTCCTTCCCAAGAAATATGCATGGACTAATTGTAATTTCTTGGATATGAGCATTAATCTAGAATCTGTAGAGATTCGTAGTGGGCTCTTGAACGTGACATCATGACTAACTTAGTGTTAGTCATATTCATGGAATCGGGTATGAACCCGTCATCGAAAGATGTTTTTACGTATGGTAAGAATGATGGTAAATCAGGTTTGTTATGCCTTGTTTACATTAACTTTTAAAAGTATTATTTTGAAACTGAATGTTCTCACTAGGCGTTAGCCTAATCGTTTCAAATTATATTTTCTTACCAGGTACTAGCTCGGGGAAATAATGGGATGTGGGACGAGCGCTTTTGAAATATTCAACTTTTGAGATAGCGGAGAAGTTAGCTAACACAATGAGGCTTTTTGATGGATTGCTTAGATAACCCAGTTAATCTGATTATAGTTGACATGATTAGATTAATAGATTATTTGAAGAATTCAATATTTGTAAATATGACCCCTCATAGTTAATTATCTGCTTAGGTATAAAGTTTGGAAGAATTTATGTTTAATCTTGTTAAAAATTTAAGGTTCAAATTGGCCCTGATTTTAGGGTGTTACAATATGGTATCAGAGCTGAAGTTTAAGTGAACTAGGTATGATAATGAGATACCTAGACTTAAGCCGTGATGAATTAAGTTATGATTCGTGAGATATGGGTAGAAGTACTAAGACGGGATAATCTTAGAGTCGACAGAAATACGTGAAATTAGTACTGTAATGACGGTAATGAGGATTCTCGTGTATAGTATGTTCACAATTTCAATTAGCTACCGTTATTATGAATATATTGTTACACAAGCATACTTGTTTCTAAATTGTTACAGTGACTAATGAACGGTAAAGTACGTTTCGTGTGTCTGGATATGTGTAACCATTTCTTATGGTTATTTCTTTGTGCTATATCAGAACGATGGTGAATACACCAACGAGATCCCCTAATTCTTCAGAGAATAGGGCGGTGATTGATTGGGGGTTGAAGGGACAACCTGGAACGGGCGGAACTTACGAAAGTCCATCGAGACCACCTCTAATAGGCGGATTGGAAAGTCAAGCGCACAGAACGAGTACCGGTACTCCTAACCCGGTGACGACTGAGTCTACAATGGAATCTCGCATGATGGAGAATATGATGCGAATGATGAATACAACAATGACACAATAATCAGAGATGTTCATGAAAGCGTTGAATGATCGAAGTTCTGAGTTACGACGAACAGAGACAGATACTGGTGTAGTAAATCCAATACGTAATCCTGTGGTGAATGTAAACAGGAGGGTGGAAAGAGTTTGTTCTTATAAGACATTTTTGAGCTGTAAACCGCCATAGTTCACCAGAGCAGACAATCCAGTGGCATGCATGAATTGGCTCAGAGAGATGGAACAAGCTTTTCGAGCTTGTGAATGTGATGAAGAATCGAAAGTCAGGTTCGGTTCTCAAATGTTACGAGGTAACGCGTTGACTTGGTGGAATATAGTGACATCTACTGTGACGGCTCCAGTCTTGGCTGCTATGACATGGGAGTCGTTCAAGAAAAAGATTTTAGAAGAGTATTGCAATGAAAACGAAATGGATAGAATTGAATAAGAGTTTTGGACTCTTAAAAAGGGTACTTCATCTGTTCGGAAGTACACTGAATCCTTTATGGAAAAGCTGAACTTAGTGGGGCATGTGGCTCCAACCGAGAAAGAAAAGATTAAAGCCTATTTGAAAGGTTTACCAGCGGACATGATGTCCCGGGTACGAAATTCTAAAGCTTCGACTTTAAGAGAAACAATTGAAGAAGCAAAACTGATGGAGGAAGTGTATGTCAAAGACAAAGAAGAAAAGGTTCAAGGAGGAGAGAAACGGAAATGGGAAGGCCGGTCGGAGTCTTCTCAGAAATCAAAATCATTTGGCAAAAATGTTCGTTATGAGTCTCGTCGGGAGCCGAGTTGGTGCCCGAAGTGTTGGAATAAGCATTATGGTTCGTGTCGGGTGACCACACTGGAATGTTATAAGTGTGGTAAAAGTGTACATACTTTGAGTAATTGTCCTATTCAAGGATCAACGTGCTACGAGTGTAAACAACCCGGTCATTTCCGCAGAGATTGCCCAAAGTTGAAAAAGGGTGGAGACCAAGGAAAGAAACCGAATGCTCCCAAGCCGACGGGTCGGGCATTCCACATGACAGCTGACGAAGCCAAAGAATTAAAAGATGTTGTCTCTGGTACATTTCTCGTTAATTCTATTCCTGCACGTATATTATTTGATTTTGGCGCCAATCTATCGTTTGTGTCAAAATCGTTCTATCACAAGTTAGCTATGCCTGTCACTACCTTGGAAGATGCCTTAGTAGTCCAGATAGCTAACGGAGGTCAAGTCTTGGTTCGTGAAAGACTTGAGGGTTGCTTGATTTTGTTTGGGGAACAGAAATTTTCAATTGACTTGTTGTTGATGGAAATTGGGTGATTCGATGTAGTTGTGGGTATGGATTGGTTGACAATCAACCAGGCAGAAATTCTTTGTGCAAAGAAATTAATTCGGATCCCTATGTCTGACAACGATGACGTATTCATCTTTGGAGAGAAGAGAAAAGGGGAAGTTCCGTTGATTTCTGTTGTAAAGGCGCGTAAATGTTTGGTAAAAGGATGTTCATCATACTTAGCATATGTTTTAGATGTGAAGACAGAAAAGAAACAAGTGGAAGACATAAGGGTAGTACGAGAATTCCCAGATGTATTCCCTGATGATCTTCCAGGTCTTCCGTCTGAACGACAAGTAGAGTTTCGAATCGATCTTGTCCCTGGATCGGCACCGATAGCGCGTGCACCGTACCATTTAGCGCCGGCCGAGATGAAAGAGATGATGTTTCAATTATAAGAACTTCTTGACAAGGATTTGTTAGGCCAAGTTCTTCACCTTGGGGAGCTCCGGTATTGTTTGTTAAGAAAAAGGATGTCACTATGAGAATGTGCATTGATTATCGGGAGCTGAATAAGGTGACTATTAAGAACAAGTATCCGCTTCCAAGGATTGATGATTTGTTTGATCAACTCCAAGGTGCGGGATGCTTTTCAAAGATTGACCCGAGGTCGGGGTATCATCAAGTTTGAGTAAGGGATGAAGATATTCCAAAGACAGCATTCAGAACGAGGTATGGGCATTATGAATTTCTTGTAATGCCATTCGAGTTGACAAACGCTCCAGCCGTGTTCATGGACCTGATGAACAGAGTATGTCGACCATTCTTAGACAAGTCTTTCATTGTATTCATTGATGACATACTTGTTTACTCAAAGAATGAAGCTGACCATGAGTGCCATCTTCGTGAAGTCTTGGAAGTTATAAGGAAGGAGAAATTGTACGCGAAATTTTCAAAATGTGAATTTTGGCTAAGAGAAGTACAATTTCTGGGGCATGTGATTACTTCGGAAGAAGTCAAAGTGGATCCAACAAAGATAGAAGCAATGACGAACTGGGAAACACCGAAGAGCGCGTCTGAAATAAGAAGTTTCTTGGGTTTAGCAGGTTACTACCGGAGGTTTATCAAAGACTTCTCAAAGATTGCTTCTGCTTTGACCATGTTGACTCGGAAGAATGTAAGGTTTGTTTGGACTGAAAAACAAGAGGCAACTTTCAGAACTTTACGTCAGAAGCTGTGTGAAGCTCCTATTCTTGCACTATGGAAAGGAACGAAAGATTTGGTAGTGTATAGTGACGCATCAAAGATGGGTTTAGGGTGTGTGTTGATGCAACGAGGCAAAGTGATTGCTTATGCATCAAGACAACTCAAAGAACATGAGAAGAATTACCCTACCCATGATTTGGAACTTGCATCGGTCGTGTTTGCATTGAAACTGTGGCGACATTATCTATATGGAACAAAGTGCAGTCTCTTCACTGATCATAAGAGCTTACAGCATGTCTTTGATCAGAAAGAATTGAACATGAGGCAAAGGCGTTGGCTAGAACTACTTAAAAACTATGACTGTGAATTGCATTACCATCCCGGTAAAGCAAATGTTATGGCCGATGCTTTAAGTAGAAAGGAATATAGCGGGTGCTTGAAACCAACTAACGCCCGGATTGATGTGACATCAAGTTTGATTGAAAAGATAAAAGTGGCACAAGCGGAAGCTTTATTCGAAGAAAATTTGAAAGATGAAGTCCTGATCAAACAACGACTTCAACTGACTGAAGATAGTTGTGGGACTAAACTGTTTCAAGGTCGTGTTTGGGTGCCAAAGGTGGGAGGAAACCGAAAGTTGATTCTCAAAGACGCCCATAAATCTAAGTATTCTATACACCCTGGAAGTACTAAGATGTACAGGGATTTGAAGTTGCACTATTGGTGGCCAGCTATGAAGTTAGATGTGGCACGAATAGTAGAAAAGTGTGTGACATGTTCGTTAGTAAAGGCTGGACATCAAAGGCCTTACGGCAGTCTACAGTCTTTGGAGATTCCGGAATGGAAATGGGAGAAGATTATCATGGACTTTGTGACAAAGTTACCAAGAACGTCAAAGGGTAACGATACTATATGGGTAATCGTGGATCGATTGACCAAGAGTGCTCACTTTTTAGCAATGAAAGAAGCATCACCGATAGATAAATTGGCGAAGCTTTATATTGATGAAGTGGTGTCAAGGCATGGTATACCAGTGTCTATAGTTTCTGATCGTGATAGCCGGTTTACCTCGAGGTTTTGGCAGTCACTACAAGAAGAATTGGGAACGAGAGTTAATTTGAGCACTGCTTACCATCCACAAATGGACGGGCAAAGCGAAAGAACCATTCAAACTTTGGAAGATATGCTTAGGTCGTGTGTGTTAGATTTTAGAGGTAACTGGGATACGCATTTACCTTTGGTAGAGTTCGCGTATAACAATAGTTATCATTCCAGTATTGGAAGAGCACCTTTCGAAGCTTTGTATGGTCGGAAATGTAGAACTCCAGTATGTTGGTTAGAAGCTGGAGAAAAGCAATTTGCTGGTCCTGAACTTGTGCAACAAACAGCTGATAAAGTGAAAGAGGTTCGGAAGCATATGAAAGCGGCTCAAGATAGACAAAAGAGTTATGTTGATCCAAAAAGAAGACCGAAAGAGTTCCAAGTTGGGGAGCACGTAATGCTAAAGGTATCCCCGTGGAAAGGCGTGATAAGGTTTGGTAAACGTGGAAAGCTGAGTCCTCGTTTTCTAGGACCTTTCACTATAACTAAGAGAGTTGGACTACAAGCTTATCAGTTGGACCTTCCACCTGAGTTGGAAGGCATCCATAATACCTTCCATGTCTGCTATCTTCGGAAATGTTTAGCCGAAGAGAATGATGTAATTCCACTTACTGATGTAAGAGTGGATGAAAAGAGTCGTTGTGTAGAAGAACCGGAAGCGATTTTAGAGAGATCGGTTAAGAAACTACGACATAAGGATGTGGTTATGTTGAAAGTACAATGGAAACATCACCGAGGTGCTAACGTGACGTTAGAATCGGAAGAGGATATGAAGATTAGATATCCTCATTTATTTACCTAGCTTCGATTTCGGGGACGAAATCATTTTTCAAGTTGGGGAGTATTGTAACATCTCGTTTTTTTATATAAAGTGTTACGTTTGGTTTATTGAATAATTTGAGTATAATTATATGTTAGATTAATTTTAGAGTTTATCCCCGAGTAAGTTCCGTTGTTTATTTTATTGGAATTATAAGTTAAGGGGTAAACTTTATTTTTAATTTATAAGTTGAAGGGGGAAAGTTGTCAAATTGGTGGAAGTATGGGGTTGAATGGGTCATGTGGTGAAACCACTTATCTCTACCGCCTCTCTTTGATTAAAAGAGAAAGTGGATATATTTTGCAAGATATTTTTGGTTCTTGTGGGTGTTTACGGCAACAAGAAAGAAAGAAAGAAGAAGACGAAAACAGAATTATTAACTGAAAATTAAGGGTTCAATTTGGTGATATTAAAGGTATGTTATTCACAAGAACTCTTCCTAATATGCTTATATAGCTTTCTATTGGTTTAGAATTGGGTTAAAATTTGGGTTAAAATTTGGGTTATAGTGTTTTTGAATGATAAGTGTGTATTTATATACACTTTTATACCCATTTAGGACTTTAGTTTACCTTATTTTACATCTTTCCCAGCTAGATATTGAGTCTTTTAGTCTTATTTTACACCTTTTCTTTAGAATGGAGCTAGGATGTAGTTTATGGAATAATCCTATCTTTTTGGTGAACTTTTGCTGATTTCTATGTTGCTACAGCAGGGGATGCTACATCAGTGATATTGGCAGTCATGGCTCAATCAAGTTGGACGATTTTATTTTGTTGAAGAAAGATCTTAGGCATCTTTTGGTACACTCTTGGGCAGAAGTCAACCCTAAAGATACCTCTGAAGATGCCCCTGAAGATGCTCCTGGAGATGATTCCTTATGATAGACTTTTATTGCTTTTACTTTATTGTACTTAGATGCTTGGTTATTACCCAATGGGTATAACCACTTTTGTACTTCCTAAGCATCTTTTGATTCCTTGTCTTGTAGTATAAATAGTTTAGTTTGTCTTTCATTTGAACTCAGCTTCTACTGGAACAAAGTTTGTCCTAAGCTTTGTTACCAAGTACTTTAAATTTCAATTGCAATCTTTAAGTTACAAGTCATTACGATTTTGTCTGTTGCTATAGCAACCTTTACAACTTTCTTTACTTTTTGCACTTACATTACGTCATTTACATACATGTCATTTACTTTTAAGCATTTACATTCCAGTATGGTAGGCTAAACACCATAGTGTGGGTGTAAATGAAGGTTGGCAGATTAAGCCAAGTGTCTTTGGACATTTGTTTGTATTGATTTTCTGCTTTACTATTTATAAACAACATGAATGCTTCATCCTATAGTCTTTGACAAAGTGACGAGTGTTATTCTATTTGGATGAGTTGGACTCAAAATGGAGACAACGCAAGTGTTTATGTTGGTTGTGTTATAGAGACTATAAAGAGTTGCTTCAATCCCTTGGGTTGAGAAACTATATGGAAAGAAAGGTAAGATCCGACTAGTAGGTTCTTGTAGCACTTACCAAGTACCCACCCTACGTAAAAAGTCTAATCTGAACTTCCCTTGGAAGGCCATTCAATTCAGTAGTATTGCAGGAGTCTTTGCTGCAGCACCCTTGTGCTTGCTATAGCAATGCCCTGAGCACTTCGTTAGCCCAAATCCAACCTGATCTTGCACCCATACTATCTTTAATTTCTTGTTATTATCTTTCAGTACTTTGCTTTCAGTTACTAAAAATCTTGTTACCAAAATCCAGCTTTAAAACCAACTTGTTGTTGCTTTTCTTGCTTTAAAAGTCCCTGAGGTACGATATATGGTATTACTTACCATTATTACTTGTTTTTGGACGACACTAGTAGAACATGTATACTTGCATGAGTTGCTAGTTGTTGTAACCTTTTTGGGGTTACATTTCATCCCGACCAAGTTTTTTGCGCCGTTGCCGGAGACTTTTGCCAAAGAAAGTTACTTTAAGTTGTTTGAAAAGTTGATTTTTACAATCTGTGTTTTTGTGGTTTATGCCAAGACTACCTCACGGGGCTGCGTTTGATCTTGATCCTGATATTGAGAGGACTTTCAGAAGGAGAAGAAGGGTATAAAGAACTTTGCTTCAAGACCCTCCTATTCCTGCTGAAATGGCAGCACCAGAACCCAACCCTGAGGAGGAAGTTATTAGGATTGCTAACTCAAGAAATGGTGGTATTATGGACTATGCAATTCCTATGCTTGCCCAGTTGCACACAGGAATACGTAGGCCCCATGTTGAGGGTGACCAATCTGAGCTTAAGCCAATTATGTTCCACATGTTACAAACAAATGGTCAATTTGCTGGACTCCTTACTGAGGATCCACATTTGCACCTAAAGAATTTTATGGAGCTCACTGACTCTTTTCACCTTGGTGGAGTATCTGTTGAAGCCTTAAGGCTGAAGTTATTTCCATGGTCATTAAGGGATAGAGCCAAAGCTTGGTACAATTCTTTAGCTCCTGATTCAATCACAACTTGGAATGAAATGGCTGAAAAGTTTTTAAGAAAATACTTTCCCCCAACCAGGAATGCCCAATTTAGAAATGAGATTTGTCAATTTAAACAATTAAATGGAGAGGCAGTTCCTGAGGCTTGGGAGAGGTACAAATAGTTACTAAGGAAATGCCCACATTATGGCATTCCATACTGCATACAACTAGAGACATTTTACAATGGTCTTGATATATCAGCAAAGCAAATGCTTGATGCTACTGCAGGTGGAGCCTTTATCTCTAGTACCTACACTGATGGTTACAATATTTTAGAAAAAATTGCCAACAATAGTGGTCAGTGGATAGTACTCAGACCAACTGTGGGAACCCATGGAACATGTCATATTGCTGCTTTAACTGCTCAGTTAACAGCCATGAACACCATGTTGCAAAACATGAATGCTCCAGCTACCAATACTGTTGCTGCAGCATCTGTCTCAGAGTTCCTACCAGTTCAGTGTGTACTGTGGTGAAGGTCATACTTTTGACCAATGCAGCCTAAATGTTGAATCTGCAAACTATATCCACAACAGACCTAATCAGTTTGGTAACACTTACAACTCCAGTTGGAAAAACCATCCGAATTTTTCTTGGCACAACCCATGTTTGAATCCACCAGCTGTGAAAGATCAGAAGCAGAATTTTCAACCAAACCAACAAGGTCCATATCAACAAGGTCAATATCAACAAGGTCCATCTACCTACCAAAAGCCTCCTAACCAGCAAGGTGAACAACCAGCTTCCTTGGAAGCTGTGCTAAAAGGTTTCATAAACCATACCACTTCAGCCATGAATCACCAAAATGCTACCATCAAGAATTTGGAGACTCAAATAGGACAAATGGCCATAAAGTTTAGACATAGACCAAATGGAACACTACCTAGTGATACTGAAGTCCCTAGGAATGTGGTCAAAGAACAAGTGAAAGCCATTACCTTAAGAAGTGGAAAGGACTTAGATAACAACAGTCCAAAAGAACCAAAGATTGTCATACAACCCATCACTAAGAAGAGTGCTATAGCAACATCATCTATTGCTGTAGCAAGACCCACTGTTGTTCTTGAACCATTGGTAATGGAAGAAGCTGTGACCATACCACCTAAGTCTGACCTTGCATTACTCTTTCCAAGTGAGGTTAGCCCCAATGCAAGCAAGAAAGATGCTGCTGCAGATCTAACACCATCAGATCCTGTTGCTGCAGCACCTAACAGACCAATAGAAGTAAAAACCTCCACTGTTGAACCCTTTCCAAATCCTAAAAAGACAGTGATTGCTCCTGTTCCACCTTACATTTCTTACCCACAGAGGTTGAGGAATCAACAGGAGGAATGTCAGTTTAAGAAGTTTCTGGATGTATTCAAGCAATTGCACATTAACATCCCATTGGTAGAAGCTATTGAAAACATGCCTAGCTATGCCAAATTCTTGAAAGATATCTTGAGTAAGAAAAAGAAACTCACTGAGTATGAAACTATTGCCCTTACAGAAGGATGTAGTGCCCTTGTTTCCAATAGACTTCCCCCTAAAATGAAAGATCCTGGGAGTTTTGTGATTCCCTGTTCAATAGGTGGGAAACATGTAGGAAATGCTCTGTGTGACCTTGGTGCTAGCATCAACCTTATGCCCTTATCCATTTTCAAAAATCTAGGGATAGGAGAGGCTAGACCAACCACTGTGACTCTACAGTTGGCAAACAAAACCATAGCATATCCTAAGGGCAAGATAGAGGATGTTTTGGTACAAGTAGATAAGTTCATCTTCCCAGCTGATTTCATAATCCTTGACTTTGAAGCAGATAAGGATACACCTTTACTCTTAGGAAGGACTTTCCTTGCCACTGGTAGACCCTCATTGATGTCCAAAAGGGAGAGTTGACCATGAGAGTGAACGACCAAAATGTTACTTTCAATGTTTTCAATTCCATGAAACATCCTGATGAAGTTGAGACATGTTCTATGCTTAGCACCATTGAATCAAATGTGTCATGAGGGAGCCTTAGAAGAGATTATAGGAACAAAAAGTGAGCAGTTGGAAGAACTTGAGGATAGTGACAGTGAGGAGGATAGTCTTTTAGACAGTAGTGAGTTGCTGCAGCAAGCTGCAGCATTTGAGCTTTTGGAAGAAGAGCCCCCACACAAAACCCCAGTACCATCAATAGAAGCACCACCAGATTTGGAATTAAAGCAATTACCTGCCCACCTTAAGTATGCATTCTTAGGGGAGGACAGTAAGCTACCTGTGATCATCTCAGCTTCTTTGGAAGTTGAGCAAGAGAAACAGCTAGTTGAAATGCTTCAATCTCACACCAAAGCCATAGGTTGGACCATATCTGACCTTAAGGGTATAAGTCCATCCATTTGTCAACACAAGATAATCTTAGAAGACAAGGACTTTACCTCTGTAGAGCCTCAAAGGAGATTGAACCCTGTAATGAAAGAAGTGGTCAAGAAAGAAATCCTAAAGTGGCTTGATGTTGAAATCATTTACCCTATAGCAAGTAGCAATTGGGTAAGTCCTGTCCAGTGTGTTCCAAAGAAAGGGGGTGTCACTGTGGTTGAAAATGAAAAGAATGAGCTAATCCCAACCAGAATAGTGTCAGGGTGGAGGATTTGTATGGACTATAGGAAGCTTAACAAAGCAACCCACAAAGACCATTTCCCTCTGCCATTCATAGACCAAATGTTGGATAGACTAGCTGGAAAAGAATACTATTGCTTTTTAGATGGCTATTCAGGGTATAACCAGATTGCTATAGCACCTGAGGACCAAGAGAAAACAACTTTCACTTGCCCTTATGGTACTTTTGCCTTTAGGAGGATGCCCTTTGGATTGTGCAATGCACCAGCCACATTTCAGAGATGCATGATGTCTATTTTCTCTGATATGTTGGAAACCTCTATGGAGATTTTCATGGATGACTTTTCTGTCTATGGATCTTCCTATGAGGATTGTTTGAAAAACTTAGAACAAAGCCTTAAGATATGTGAGGAGACTGATCTAGTGCTAAACTGGGAAAAATGTCATTTCATGGCAAAAGAAGGCATTGTTTTGGGTCATGTAATTTCAAAAAGGGGAATAGAGGTAGACAGGGCCAAACTAGAAGTCATTGAGAGTCTACCTGAGCCCACAAATGTTAAAAGTATAAGAAGTTTTCTTGGACATGCTGGATTCTATAGGAGGTTTATAAAAGATTTTTCAAAAATTTCCAAACCCCTCTGTTTATTACTCCAGCACGACCAACCATTTGATTTCAACAAGGAGTGTAAATCTGCTTTCAACACTTTGAAGAAAGCACTGATTTCTGCCCCTATTGTTGTTACTCTTGATTGGACAAAACGTTTTGAACTTATGTGTGATGCAAGTGATTGGGCAGTTGGTGCTGTTTTAGGCCAAGTTAATAACAAAATTTTCCACCCAATCTACTATTCCGGTAAAACTCTAAATGAAGCCCAAATAAACTACACAACCACTGAGAAAGAACTTTTGGTTGTGGTTTTTGCATTTGAAAAGTTTAGATCATACTTAATGGGTACTAAGGTCATTGTTCACACTGACCATGCAGCCATCAAGTATTTGATTTCCAAAAAAGATGCCAAGCCAAGGTTAATAAGGTGGGTTCTTTTGCTTCAAGAGTTTGAGATTGAAATAGTAGATAGAAAAGGGGTGAACAATCAAGTTGCTGATCACTTGTCCAGATTAGAAAAAGGAGAATCAAGCACTGGTGGAATTAATGAAAAGTTCCCTGATGAGCAGCTCATGATGCTGCAGCATCATACAACCCCTTGGTTTGCAGACATTGCAAATTTCTTGGCTGTTGGGATCATTCCACCAGATTTAAACAAAGGCCAAAAGAAGAAGCTAATCCATGATTCTAAGAACTATCTTTGGGATGACCCCTTTCTGTTTAAGGTAGGGGCTGACCAGATCCTAAGGAGGTGCATACCTCATCAGGAAGTGCCTGCAGTGCTGCAGCATTGTCATGCTGCTGCATATGGTGGTCACTTTGGTGGCCAAAGAACTGCAACCAAGGTTCTTCAATCTGGGTTTTTCTGGCCAACACTATTCCAAGATGCTGATAATTTTGTGAAGAGATGCAATGAGTGTCAAAGGGTTGGATCCATCTCCCAAAGACATGAAATGCCCCTCAATGGCATTCTTGAAGTAGAAATCTTTGATGTATGGGGAATTGACTTCATGGGTCCATTTCCCATGTCTGGAAACAATCAATACATATTGGTGGCTGTGGATTATGTATCCAAATGGGTAGAAGCCACAGCCCGTCACTCCAATGATGCCAAGACTGTAGTTAAGTTTTTGCATAAGCACATATTCACAAGGTTTGGTACCCCTACAGCCATGATCAGTGATGAGGGTACCTACTTTGTGAATAACATGATGAAAGGAGTTCTGGAAAAGTATAACATAAACCATAGGGTAGCAACAGCTTATCATCCTCAAACTAACGGTTTAGCAGAACTTTCCAATAGAGAGATTAAGAGCATTCTAGAGAAAGTGGTAAAACCAACAAGGAAGGATTGGTCCTTCAAGCTTGATGATGCTTTATGGGCTTATAGGACTGCCTATAAGACACCCATTGGAATGTCCCCATATAAGTTAGTTTTTGGGAAAGCATGCCATCTACCACTTGAACTAGAACACAAAGCCTTTTGGGCTTTGAAAGAGCTGAATTTGTGTCTTAATGCTGCAGGTGAAAGAAGGAAGCTACAGATTAATGAGCTTGAAGAATTGAGAGATCACTCTTATGAAAATGCCAAAATTTACAAAGATAAAACCAAAAAATGGCATGATAAGAGGATATCACAAAGAGAAATTGTAGCTGGCCAAAAAGTTTTACTCTTTAACTCTAGATTGAAGCTTTTTCCAGGAAAACTAAGATCCAAGTGGACAGGGCCATTTGATGTTCATAAAGTCCATCCTTATGGAGTAGTTGAACTCATTGACCCCAACAATGGATCCATTTTCAAAGTCAATGGTCAAAGAGTAAAGTCCTATCATGAAGCTGCAACAAACGACTCCATTGGTACCACATCTGTGGTACAACTCTCTCAATCCTAGATGTAATCTCAGAGGCTTGAAAAAGCCTATCCATGTTGTAAATATGTAAATACAGTGATTTAGTTTTTGTTTTAGTTTTAAAATATGAAGTTTTCAAGGGTTGAAAAACAGCTGGAAAAGGTTCAGTGCTGCAGCAACATTCATGTTGCTATAACATTCTGACCCTAAAACCCCAACAGTCTTTTCAGCCGAAAAAGTGTACTTTTTCTGCAAAGATGCTCTTCTGGCTGTGCAAATAGTAGAAACCATCAAGTATTTTGAGTTCCAATAAACCTATTGAGTACTTGAGGCTATTAACTAGTTAACCCTAGTTAGTTTTGAACCAAAAGAGCACTGTTCAAACTCCTTTTCGGTTTCTTTTCAACTAAAACCCCACGATCTCCCCTTAAACCCTTTAAAATATTCTGTTTTATTTGCCAGTTGCATCTTTAACAGTGTTTGCAGGAGGGACTTAAGCAAATATTATGGGGAAGTTGAAAATGAAGGCCAAGAAACCATTAAAGCCGATGAGTGATCGTGAGAGAAGACGAAGTGCTCGAAAACAGAGCATCGCAATGGAAGAAAGCCAGAAGCCTTCTGAGGAGCCACAGAGCAAGGAGAAATCACCATCTCCTTCTCCAAGTATTCCACCATTGAAGAAGCAGAAAACAGGGGAAGAGAAAACCAGTAAGCAACCCGAAACACACACCTCTTCCAACTCGGTTTCGTCTACTTCTGCTAGCCATAAATCCCTCACCATCGATATTAACAAAGAACCTCAATCTCCTCTCATTGAAATTCCACAAATACTACTGCTGGGTGGTCGATTACCACTCATTCCCAACCTTCAACATACCATTCCAGAGGACCAAATGCAAACCAACCCTACAGAAACAAACCCCCTTGAAATGGCAGAGGCTGCAATAGACCTTATTTTAGGAGAATCATCAGCTAAACCCAAAAATCCCACTGAGCCCAAGACATCAGCCACCACAGCACCTCCTGTGCAAAGTGAGAGTGCCAATCTAATCTAGAGATGCATATATCTGGACAATCACAGCCTCAAGGAAAGGAGACTGTGATTATGACCAAGGAGGAAGAAGTAAGAAAAATCTTGGTTGAGAAGAAAGGGAAGGGGAAGAGTCTAGAAGTTGAGGATGAAGAAGAAAGCACAGAAGAGGAGAGCTCTGAGTTTGATGATAGCAGTGATGAGGACGTTGCTGTGAGCAAGGAAGAGATTGCTGCAGCAACAGCAGAAGATGAAGACATTTCGCTGGCTGATTGGATGAAGACTCCCAAGAAAGGGAGTGTGAAGCAAAAGAAGGTACCCATTTCACCATCACCAAACCAAAACAGGACCAGAAGAGAAAACCCCTCTTTTGGTACTTTCAGTTGTAAATTAGCATATGAGCAATTTGGCATGCTTGCTGCCAAAGAGGCTCTAGCAGATAAGGGGTTCAGTCCAGAAGCTTTAAGAGACAACCCTTTCATCACCAACACCATAAGAAAAATGGGATGGGAGCTGTTCTGTGCAGTTCCAGGAGCATACAACCTCTCCCTCATCAGGGAATTCTATGCAGAGGTTGCAGCATCCACAAGCCAAACAGTGAAGGTAAGGGGCATTGATGTGTCCTATGATGCACACACTATTGATAACATGTATGGCATAGTGTCCCCTACATCAAATGATTACAGGAAATTGACTGAGAAGGCCACAGAAGAAGAAGCCAGGAAGGTGTTGAGCACCATTGCTCAACCTGGTGCTTCCTGGAAGAACAAGTTGTTCAGAACAATGCATAGCAAGGACCTCTTGCCCGAGGTCAGCATCTGGTTTTATTTTCTGAGGTACACACTCCAGCCCACAACCCATGATACAAGCCTAATCTTTGAACGAATGATACTACTCTACTGTATCATGGGTGGTAAAAGATTCAGTGTGGGGGAAGCTGTGTGCAAAAGCATCAAGTCCTGTGTAGAAAAGGCAAAGGGAGACCTTTGGCATCCGTCCCTGATCAACTCCTTACTCCTTAGAGCCAAAGTAAAAACCTTTCCCACAGATGAAATTGTCTCAAGAAAAGCTGTAATAGAAGCCCAGACAGTGAAGATAGTGATGAGGAATGCATAGAAAGCAATGAGGCAGAATGCCATTGCTGCAGCATCACTGCTAGATGCTGCAGCAACTGTTGCAGGTAGTTCCAAACAATCACATCACCCAAAGAAACCCCATTCAGTCCCAATAGAAGAACAGCTGGAAGCCAAATCCTTTGTGTACCTAGCCACCCAAATTGCAAACAACCAGGAAACTCTTTTGACCAAACTGCAAGAGAGAGACCTGATGTGGATGACCCTCTTGGCCAACCAAAAGAGAGATATGGAGGCCAAGATTGCTGAGAGTGAGAAGAAACTGCTGGCCTGTTTGAAAGAACAGGATAAGGCTGCACAACATGACAGAAAACTCACTGCTTTGCACAGGTGTAATACCCCGGGTAAGTTCGTTAGTTAAATGTTAGTTCCGTTAAATTTATTTAACTCTATAATTAATGTTAAGGGTAAGTTTGGGTAAATTTATAAGTAAATGGTGTTTTTGGTCATTAGTGTTTAGC
Source organism: Saussurea involucrata (assembly GCA_033807775.1). Classification (NCBI taxonomy): domain Eukaryota; kingdom Viridiplantae; phylum Streptophyta; class Magnoliopsida; order Asterales; family Asteraceae; genus Saussurea; species Saussurea involucrata. Next base: position 84,264,630 of record CM066313.1, read on the forward strand.
TTAAGGACTAAATGGGTAAATTGGTTTGATATTACCCTTATGGATTCAGATATTTCATAACATCAGAAAATATCCAGAAAGTTAGTGTGTGCAAGTGTGTGTGTTTGGAGAGAAAAAGGAGAAGTAAGGAAAGGAAGGGTTAAGGCTCCAATTGGTGTACTTGGAAGTGATTTCAGGCATGTTTCCTTTACATTTTATGTTTGTAATTGCTATTAGGTAGTTTCTATCGGAGTAGAATAGTCAAATTCATGTTTGGTGATGATTCAGTCGATTTTCTGGGTAAAAAGCACCAAACCGACAGAGGTTTCCGGACACCATGAATGTGTCCGGGTGGTTTTGTTGGTGGTGTCCGGGTAAATTAGCTGGTGGTGTCCGGATGGTGTTCTAAGGTGTCCAGACGAGTCAAGTATCCGGGTAAGTTCCTTTTTGTTATAAGTTTCCGGATGGAATGGGATACCAGATGGAATCCGGATTACTGTGGTTTCCGGATGACGTCCGGATTGTTCATACTGTCCGAAAAGTCTTGTTGTCCGGATTGGTCATGCTGTCCGGAAAGATGTGTTGTCCGGATAGTTCTGTAGTGTCCGGATAGTTTGGCTGTTTAGTCAATTTTGAGAGTTTAGATGCTTTTGAGTATCCAGTAACCTGTGTATTGTTAGTTATTTGATGCCATTTGGGTGATCGTAGACAGATTGACGAAGTCTGCTCACTTCCTACCAATAAAAGAAACTGATTCGTTGGAACAATTAGCCAAGTTGTACATCAACGAAATAGTAACTAGACATGGAGTTCCAATTTCGATTATCTATGATCGTGACAGCCGTTTTACCTCAATATTCTGGAGAAGTTTTCAAAAGGAGATGGGAACACAGATAAAGTTAAGTACAGCGTATCATCCTCAAACTGACGGTCAGAGTGAACACACGATTCAGACTTTGGAAGATATGTTACGGGCTTGCATTGTTGACTTTGGGGGATCTTGGGATAAGCACTTGCCACTAATAGAATTTGCCTACAACAACAGTTACCATTACAAGCGGCACCGTTTGAAGTTCTGTATGGTAGAAAATGCCGAACGCCTCTGTGTTGGAACGAAGTGGGAGAGAAACAGTTAGCAGGGCCAGATATAGTCCAATTGACCGCGGATAAGATTTCTCAGATTCGGGAACGTTTGAAAGTAGCTCAAGACAGACAGAAAAGCTACGCCGACCGACGCCGAAAGCCGTTAGAATTCCAAGTTGGAGATTTGTGATGTTAAAAGTCTCGCCTTGGAAAGGAGTCATCCGATTTGGGAAACAAGGTAAACTGAGCCCGAGGTACATTGGACCGTTTGCAATTACAGAAAGGATTGGTGAAGTAGCCTACATGTTAGATCTTCCGCCAGAGTTAAGCAGGATTCATAATGCATTTCATGTATCGAATTTCCGAAAGTGTTTGGTTACGCCGGATCAGGCAGTTTCTCTACCAGATATACAAGTTGATGAAAAGCTGAATTATGTAGAAGAACCAGAAGCTATTGTGGACCGTAAAGTTAAAGTTTTACGGAATAAGGAGATCAGACAAGTGAAAGTACAGTGGCGACATCATAAAGGTCAGGATGCTACTTGGGAATCAGAATCAGAAATGAGAACTAAGTACACGTATCTTTTTGCCTAACCGAATTCCGAGACGTAATTCTTTTAAGGGGGAGATGATGTAATACCCCGGGTAAGTTCGTTAGTTAAATGTTAGTTCCGTTAAATTTATTTAACTCTATAATTAATGTTTAGGGTAAGTTTGGGTAAATTTATAAGTAAAGGGTGTTTTTGGTCATTAGTGTTTAGCTTAAGGACTAAATGGGTAAATTGGTTTGATATTACCCTTATGGATTCACATATTTCATAACATCAGAAAATATCCAGAAAGTTAGTGTGTGCAAGTGTGTGTGTTTGGAGAGAAAAAGGAGAAGTAAGGAAAGGAAGGGTTAAGGCTCCAATTGGTGTACTTGGAAGTGATTTCAGGTATGTTTCCTTTACATTTTATGTTTGTAATTGCTATTAGGTAGTTTCTATCGGAGTAGAATAGTCAAATTCATGTTTGGTGATGATTCAGTCGGTTTTCTGGGTAAAAAGCACCAAACCGACAGAGGTTTCCGGACACCATGAATGTGTCCGGGTGGTTTTGTTGGTGGTGTCCGGGTAAATTAGCTGGTGGTGTCCGAATGGTGTTCTAAGGTGTCCGGACGAGTCAAGTATTCGGGTAAGTTCCTTTTTGTTATAAGTTTCCGGATGGAATGGGATACCAGATGGAATCCGGATTACTGTGGTTTCTGGATGACGTCCGAATTGTTCATACTTTCCGGAAAGTCTTGTTGTCCGGATTGGTCATGCTGTCCGGAAAGATGTGTTGTCCGGATAGTTCTGTAGTGTCCGGATAGTTTGGCTGTTTAGTCAATTTTGAGAGTTTAGATGCTTTTGAGTATCCAGTAACCTGTGTATTGTTAGTTATTGGATAGGGAATGGATGAGGATTAAATGTACTGTGGGCTAGGCTTAAGTTCGGGTTTGGGGGTAACATTTGAGGATTAGAGTTCTTTAGAGTTCTTAGCTTTAGTAAGACTTATGTGTTTTATATGGTAAAGAGATATATGTACCTATTTGTTTCAGATACTGTGAATCGAAGGTGAAAGCTGAGTTCTTTGTGGAAGGAGTTTTGGATAAGCAAACAAGTGAGTTTTTACTTAAAATGTTTTCTAACTGGAATACATATATGTGAATGAGTGTAATAATGTGCATATTGTGTTTATATGAGTATTACACTGCATGGGTGCTAGTTGGCCGGGCTTAGGACCGGTAAAAGTTGGCTGTACAGAGGGATAGTGGTGTTGGCTGTATTTAGTACAGTGGTGTAAATTGATTAATTGGCTCGCAACCAATTAATATGGCCAAGTGAATGAGATGGAAGGATACATGATGCATGAGTATTAATTGGTATTCTTATGTGAATTATGTGTATGATGTTGTGCAAATGGTTTTTAACTAATGGGGATTTTCTCACTAGACCTCAAGGTCTAACCCTCATTTTTGTTTTAAAAATATGTATTCCAGGTTGCGGATCAAGTAAGAGCAAATAAGAAGGTTAAACTGCGAATAGCTTTTGGAGGACTATGTAGTTGAAGACTATGATGTGTTTAGTAGATATAACATGTTGTTAGAAATGATGTAATCTACAATGTAAACGTTTGTAATGATGTACTGAATGTTTGTAAAAGACTAGGGGACCGTATTTGTTATAAAATGTATCTCTTGTTTTAACGACGTTATGCAATGTATGCTATTTGAACTATGTATGGAAATCCGGGTCGTTACAACAGGCAATACCAGATGGCAAGAGAGGTAGTCATGGAGACAAAGTGGGCAATTGAGAATCCTGAGGAGTATGCCAGTATTGGCCCGTATCCAGAAGAACTGCAGAAGGAGGCAGAGAAGTTCATCCCCATTGTTGCAGCAAAACCTACTCCCAAAGAGTAGGCAAGTCCATTTCTATACCTTAGCTCCATTAGTAGTTTTTAATTTTCTAATTTTTTAGTTTTTAGAGTCTGGGAAATTGTTAAGTCTTTCAGTTTTGAGTCTTATGAGATTTGCACCATCACAAACCACATCCCATGGTAATTTTGATGCTACGCATCCCTTGTCCGTCCTCAAAACTAGAACCATGCTCATCCACCTGGGAAGCAACTAGACATCCTTGTGTTTTTTAGAAAATGACTTAGGCCATTCTTTCACATACACAAACCACTTATACCCTTTGCACCCTTAAGCCATAAATATTACTGTCTCAATGAGGACATTGACAATTGCAAGTGTGGGGGAAGGGGTATACTGATTCATAAGCATAAAAGACAGCCCATAGGGCAGAAAATTGCTCCAAAAAAAATATCCATAGATGAATCAGTGGTTTCCAAAGAAGATAAAACAGTAAAAATATGCATAGCATATACACTGTTTGGGCATTACAAATAAAGACTTGTAAGTTGAAGGAATACCTTGTGCTACAAATCTAAATCACCCAAAAGTCCTAATGATTCTGAATGTACAAGACCTTAATGTCTAACAATAGGAAATGAGTCATTGGCTTATGGGATTGAGTGAATGATGAGGGATGAACACAGAATTATGTGTGGCTATGGTCCTGTTTTGGTTTCCAAATCTCATAATCTGTTTAGTTTTTATTTTTCACTTTCTAAATTCTCATTTGAGTCATTTTTAGTTGTCATTTTGGTTGCTTAGGGACAAGCAACAGTTCAAGTGTAGGGGTGTGATAAGTGTGTATTTATATACACTTTTATACCCATTTAGGACTTTAGTTTACCTTATTTTACATCTTTCCCAATTAGATATTGAGTCTTTTAGTCTTATTTTACACATTTTCTTTATAATGGAGCTAGGATGTAGTTTATGGAATAATCCTATATTTTTGGTGAACTTTTGCTGATTTCTATGTTGCTACAGCAGGGGATGCTACAACAGTGATATTGGCAGTCATGGCTCAATCAAGTTGGACGATTTTATTTTGTTGAAGAAAGATCTCAGGCATCTTTTGGTACACTCTTGGGCAGAAGTCAACCCTAAAGATACCTCTGAGGATGCCCCTGAAGATGCTCCTGGAGATGCTTCCTTATGATAGACTTTTATTTCTTTTACTTTATTGTACTTAGATGCTTGGTTATTACCCAATGGGTATAACCACTTTTGTACTTCCTAAGCATCTTTTGATTCCTTGTCTTGTAGTATAAATAGTTTAGCTTGTCTTTCATTTGAACTCAGCTTCTACTGGAACAAAGTTTGTCCTAAGCTTTGTTACCAAGTACTTTAAATTTCAATTGCAATCTTTAAGTTACAAGTCATTACGATTTTGTCTGTTGCTATAGCAACCTTTACAGCTTTCTTTACTTTCTGCACTTACATTACGTCATTTACATACATGTCATTTACTTTTAAGCATTTACATTCCAGTATGGTAGGCTAAACACCATAGTAAGGGTGTAAGTGAAGGTTGGCAGATTAAGCCAAGTGTCTTTGGACATTTGTTTGCATTGATTTTCTGCTTTACTATTCATAAACAACATGAATGCTTCATCCTATAGTCTTTGACAAAGTGACGAGTGTTATTCTATTTGGATGAGTTAGACTCAAAATGGAGACAACGCAAGTGTTTATGTTGGTTGTGTTATAGAGACTATAAAGAGTTGCTTCAATCCCTTGGGTTGAGAAACTATATGGAAAGAAAGGTAAGATCCGACTAGTAGGTTCTTGTAGCACTTACCAAGTGCCACCCTACGTAAAAAGTCTAATATGAACTTCCCTTGGAAGGCCATTCAATTCAGTAGTATTGCAGGAGTCTTTGCTGCAGCACCCTTGTGCTTGCTATAGCAATGCCCTGAGCACTTTGTTAGCCCAAATCCAACTTGATCTTGCACCTATACTATCTTTAATTTCTTGTTATTATCTTTCAGTACTTTGCTTTCAGTTACTAAAAATCTTGTTACCAAAATCCATCTTTAAAACCAACTTGTTGTTGCTCTTCTTGCTTTAAAAGTCCCTGAGGTACGATATCTGGTATTACTTACCATTATTACTTGTTTTTGGACGACACAAGTAGAACATGTATATTTGCATGAGTTGCTAGTTGCTGTAGCCTTTTTGGGGTTACATTTCATCCCGACCACATGTCCATAATCATGTTGTTCAAATCATGGACCATTTCATTTTTTGGTGTCAATGTCGCTCTTTCCTTCAGATATGCAGGGTTGTCAAAATTATCCATCAGAGACGGATACACAACTTGAATCATACATTGCATTGGGTCCTCCCACGGGTCTACGGCGATATCGGATGGAAGTTTGATTAACTCTACCTCATTGTCATCGTACAAAGAACCATCTCCTAGCTGCAGCAACCACTTGTCAAATGAATCTATTTTACAAGCTTCTGATTATGATATGTCTCCAACATATAGCCTCATATTTTGGTTAAACTCAAGAACCTTGAAATATTTCCATAAGTAGGATGAATTGAGAGAAGCATCAACGATGTCACCTCTACTTCCTTTTGGAACAACGGGCAAAATTTAGCGAAAATCCCCGCCACAAACAACAGTAAGTCCACCAAAAGGTTTTTCTTTACTGTTGGGAAATCTTGTTGTAAAAATATCGCGCAAACTTTTATCCAAAGCTTCAAAACAAAATTTATGTGCCATTGGTGCTTCATCCCAAATGATCAAAGAGGTTTTCATGAGAAGTTATGCCAATTGTGTACCATGTCGAATCTCACAAGTTGATTCAGCAGTGATATTGATCTGGATATGAAAGCGAGAATGTGTTGTTCTACCGTTAGGCAACAATAAAGCTGCAATCCCCGAAGTTGCAACGGGCAAAACTATTTCTGCTTGTGATCTGAACCTTGCAATTATTGTATTCCATAGAAAGGTTTTCCCGGTACCACCATGACCATGAATGAAAAACAATTGTCCCTTTTGGGATTGCACAAAATGAACAATAGCTTCATATGCCTTTTTTTTGGCAAGAATTGAGAGCTTCAAATGATTGGTCATGTAGTATCTTCAATTGATGATGATCATAATCAAGTTCTTCATCGATCAACCGATTCTTTGATTGTCGTAACAATGCAGAATTAGGGAATGGCATTCCAACTATATCTTTTAAACTTCTTCCCATCTTCAACATTATTGTTTCTATTTCAACCAAGGTATATGTTTCAACTTGTTTGTCATTTAACTGCATGTCCGACTCCCTAAACCTTTTCCTTTGTAGGTAAGGAATATCTTCAGACAATGTAGCATAGTGAGACTCCCAAAGTTGAGACACATTTGAGACTTGGAAATTGATGAGCATTGTAACAAATAGATGTCGCAATTCATTGCCAGTTGCCCAAAGTGCATCTTCTGCCAAACAATCAATCCATTCTTTATCATCGTCTAATAATCCCAATGCATAACATGCATCTTGGAAAGAAGGGTATGTGACATTGTTGACAGTTCGGATACTCTCAAACGAAGTACATCCTTTGACATAATTAAACAACATCCTCATCTAAAAGCGCTCTCCGCTTGAAGGGGACGCGAAAAATATTCTGCCGATTGCTTTTCCTTTCTGTCTTTCCTTCCAAACTTTGTCATCTGAATTCCAAACCCTCTATGTGGGAAAATCTGTATAACTTAGTTGCTGTGCCTTCACATACTTCTTATTTGCTTCGAACCATTCTGTAATCTGTCTTCTCCACGCCAGGCATAGATAGAACATTTTCGACACGATTATTTTCACGAAAAACAACGGTATGATCGCCAGGCAAATGAAATGGTAATATTTCAACCGGGGGTTGTCTGTAATGTATGTCAAACTGAAAGATCCTCCAACAAGCCTCAGCAGCGGATATATACTTGCAATCCAAATAAGTTTTGATCTCATCGTTCCCTTCACCTTTGTCTGAGGATTCAATTGTTGCAACAGCTCTATCTGATCCTTTATGAAGATATTTGAATAAATACTTTATAGCTCTTGAGAAATTACAGAGCTCCACATTGATATGTGCATCAAAAATTAACCAACAAGTTTCTGTTGTACGGGACCACTGAACGATTATCTAAAAAGGTATCTTTCTTACAAATGCTAATATTTGAATAAATACTTTGAACATCTGCCTTGTACCATACATTGACATTTAGGATTGGAACTCCCACACGGCCCATGCATCATAAATTTCTTGACAACATTGTATCCGTCAAGATCAACATTAGGATCGGGAATTTCGGCTGTTATTATATTGCCGATAAGCTCACCTGAAAATGTTTAATTAAATTAATGTAAGGTAAATAGAAATTATATTTGTTGATGTCTATATTGTGCAGATAAATATAATTATATAACAATAAAGAAAAATAGATGTTAAATAAAAAATGTAAGGTAAATACAAATTATATTTGTTGATGTCTTTGTGTATAATAGAAATAATTATAAAATAATAAAGAAAATTAGATGTTAAATGAAAAGTTAAAGTGGTTGTTATTATATTGGCGATATGCTCACCTGAAGGATTTCTCATCGTCTAATGTAGGAAGAGCAAGATATGTGCATGCTGCAATCCTCTTTTTTGAAATTCAATTGTGTACAAACCTATGAAATATAACAAATGTAAAGCTTATAAAGTTGAGAATCATGATAAGATAATTGTGGTCGCGTTTTTAAGAAGTAAAATAAATGTAGAATAAGTGTGGGTATGGTATTGACTTACATGCGATTATTTGTCCAAATGGTTGCTCATTCTTCAGGTCTTGCATTAGTTGGAAGAGTTTTATCTCAAACACACGGCACACAATATCTGCACGATTTTCATGATCTTTTTGGCCATTTTTTTGGAGCATGTCATTGATTTCAGGCCATTTCGGATTGCATGTGAAAGTTAGAAACAAATCTGGATATCCAGCCTATTTGCAAATCGCGTCTTGATAGTTCTGTGCTTTATAGGGTGGACCTCTGGTGTGTGACGATGATAAGATAATTGATTTCCCAATCGTTGAACAATCTGAATCACCACGGTGAACCGCATCCATCAATCCTGAATAAAGATCCGCCCTGAGTTTTGTTTGGTTATTTCTTATCCATCGAGAACGCTCCTCTTCAATTGCCATGTAAGAATCACCGATATATTGTTGAAGCAATCTACCTCCTCAAATAAGACTTTTCCCTTCATGTATTATTTGTTGAAGACGAAAACAATAATATTGTCTCATCGTCAACTTTTCTCTTTTTGGTTTACGGTTTGGCAAGATTCTTAGATAGTTAGATGAATGTCAGTTCTATAACCATCTTCACCATATGGGTTAATCAATGGGTATGTCATTGACATGAAACCTGGATGCAAATCTGTGATTAATCTGTGATTCTTTGAAGACCTGTAGTTTGATGCTCAACAATTACGTCACGATGACAATTTGTTTCTGTAAAATCACCGACTATTAAACCTGCAACTTCTGAAACAGTTGGTATATTATATTGACGACCATCTGTTGTCCTGTTTCCCTTGAGGCACAATCGAAATGAATAATGTGGAGATGCTTTGAATCTATCTCTTGCCATTTGGAAAGTTTTTGCAAGAATATTATGACAATCCAACATTTGAGATAAGTTGTGCACAGTTTCGTGGTCCAACATAGATGCTCGACTACTGTCCTGAAATGTATTGATTTTGTTACCAATTTCATTGTCAGTATCATATATATAAAGTTGTGCAAATTGCGGTTTACGCCCACTCTCTGGCAACAAAGATCCAATGCGGTGATAATTTTGGCCACTCATACGGAACACATATGGGCCCTTTGTGTTATTAATAGATGAATCAACACGACCACCCATTGACGTAAATACAAACATGGCATTATACGTTCTGATATTTTTCAGAAATTGAACTCCTTTTTGCCCAGAAGCATCACTCATAAGATATTGCAAGTATTCAGGTGGTTCTCTCAATAACGGCACTTGCACACTCCCCTCTGTGCAACAAAAGGAAAATTTTGGTTGCGACACCTTCTAGGTTCTAGGTTCTGGTGGTCCGTTCCTCATACCATAACATTGCACCACAATGAGGACAAATGTATGTGGGAGGTCCAAAATACCATGGTTGTGTCCAATTAACTGTGGTAAATTTTGAATATAAAAAAGTAAGCATCATAAAGTAATATAAAATTGCAAAAATATAACAAATATTTGTAAGTAAATAATGTTTACCTTGGGCATGTCCGGTTTGTACATTATTAGACTCGTATGAAGTATTATGTTTCTCGACTCGGCAAGTTAGGGAGTTTGAAGAATTCTCAATGCTATGGTCATTTGTTGTAAGAAAAAATAAAGCTGTGAAAATGGAAAAATGAGGTGTACTATAAAAATAGCATCATTGAAAGTTTACTTATATATGAGGGAAATAAGTAGTTTACCTGGATTTTCAACGACATTGCAACCATTGGTCGTGCCATTAGTGTCACTGATGCAAGAGAGAAACATTCCTTGTATTTTTGTTTGATGAGCTGGAAATTTTGCACGTTTATGTAGTTAATATAGAAGTAAATCAATAAATATTCAAGATAAAATTTAATTGGTTGAATATATACTTTCATTTAATGATGATGGTCAGCTTGGGCCAATGTTATTTGGATTTCTTGGTTATCCAATGAAGAAGTAAAGCCAAAGAAAATAGAAAAATTGTCCCTTACAAAAAATATGGCTCTATAAAGAGAAGATATACATGGGAGAGGCCTAACGTAGAAATGTTTTAATGACTACATTTCTTGTTAGGATGACAAATCTCAAAGACATGACATGAGAAAATAATATGTCAAATTGAATGAAGTTTACTAATAATAAAGGATGCACGGCGATATGAGTTAGGTGATCAAATAAAACTAAATGAACTTTTTTTTTCTTTTTGTTTTTGGTAAATCGTACAATACGAGTTTGGGACATAGAACAAAAAGACATAGGGTATAAGTGTATCTTTATTTGTAGTATTGGTGTGATTAACACTTTTTGATACATGTCTATTTGGGTTGTTATGGTCATATGGTTATTTTCGTTGATTGCGAGGTATTTGCGATAGGAGAACGTAGTGGTTTAGTTAAGAATAACCATGCTTAAAATGAGATGTGATATTACATGCTAACGAATTTATAACTATTACGAATCAAAGAGAAAATAATTGGACATAAAAAGCAAAAAACATATATATAAGCTCAAATAAAGTTGGAAGAAGCGAATGTCCATGTCAAGTGATGGCAAATATCATTTAATTAGAAACTAACCAGATGCATTTTGGGAGAATGGTATGCTTTCCTTCCACGCTACAATTGCAGAGTTGTAAAACATATGTAAACCTCTCGTATTGTAAAGAAATTGTAGGTGATAGAAAAAGATTATATAGACACGATTAACTAGGACTACTCTCTCTCTCTCTCTCTCTCTCTCTCTATATATATATATATATATATATATATATATACTAATTTCATTTATTTATAATTTTAAAATTCATTAAATGCTAATTATTTGTATTAAAACTATAGTAAATGACAAATATTCGAATTAAAAATATAGTAATTAAAGAATATTTGTATTAAAAGTATAGTTAATGATAATTATTTGTTTTAACAATACAATGAATGAACAATAAGTAGTTTTAAATATACAAATAATAATTATTTGCCCGCTGCTTGTTTTTTTTGTTTTGCTGGTAGTGGGGTCTGTCCCTTTTGTTTTGTTGGTGGTGGTGTAATGCCTCTCTTGGCTTGGTTTTATTAATATCATGCTGCTTCTAAATATATATACATATATATATATATACATATATATATATATAAATATAAATATAATGCACTTGAATTATTAGTAAAGATTTCACAACTAATACCATGAGATCAATATTAAGTTTCTCACAATGATAATTAATAATTAAACTGAAGATGGGGCAACATAATATAACCTAGAAATAAGCTCAACATGTATAATTATTGACTATGGTGTTGCTAATGACCGTTAATTTGTATAATAAATTCATGTTTAATTGTTACAAGACCATTGTTTCAAGGAGAAACATTATTAATGGTATAATGTTAAGAAATAGAGAAAGAAAGGGTGAAATTAAAATAAAGTGGAATCAATATATAGTAAAATTATGTGAACCTTGTTCATTAAACAGAAAAAGCAAACTAAAAATAAATGGGGATGAAAGTTAAGTAAATCCTATAAAAAAACTGCATACAAGCAGTGATAGGAAAGATCTTTTATTTGCCACAAACGATTTTTTAGTTGTCATCTTCTTCGTCATCCTCAAGCACCACTCTTTTTTTCTTCTTGGTTTGTAAAGATATTTCATCTGTAACAACCCGTTCCTGTCAAGTGTATAGTTTAGTGGTCAAATTGTAAGAAATGATAGTTTTATTAGAGGGGCTGTTTTCGTAACTGTTGGGAACTATATATATGACCAGATCCCTAGGGTTGTTAACCATTTCTGTATTGTTGGCGGCTGAGCACTAAAGAAGAGAATTAGCGAAAGGAAGGATTGGACTGCGATTCTTGGGGAAGAGGCTGTATTTGGTGAGCAATCTTTCATTCCTTGTTTATTGCTGCTTAATGAAATAGATAGATAAGTTAAATTCCAGTCTAGAAATCATGTTTGTAGTTGGGTTATTGTATAAGAGCACTGTAGGGAAATTATTTTACGAATGGGTTGTTAATCCAAAGAATCTATCGATTAGGAAGTATCTGATTAAGGAATTTATGGAATAAATTGGGTAAGAATGTTGAGATAAAACCTCATATGGAACCGAATAGGAAGAATTGGTGTCGGAAGCGATTGAAGCTTATCTTCTGCTCGTAGTCGCAAACCGGGAGTCGGTGGTACCGGGAGTCGGTGGTACCGGGAGTCATGGGGTACCGGGAGTCGGTGGTACCGGGAGTCACGGGGTACCGGGAGTCGGGGGTACCGGGGGTTATGGAGTACCGAGAGTCGAAGGCTATCGGGACTAGATGCGGACCCGGGCTTAAACTCGGTGGTGGACCACATAGTTTAGTGGGCCGACACCTTGAGTTGGACCGAACGACTTTGGGTCCCTGTTGGGCTAAGTTATGGGTAAACCTTGAACTTAGCAAGTTTTAGAGGAGACCCGTTAAGAAGCAAAGAATAGGATCGAAATTGAGTGCATCTAATTAAATTCTAAATTGATTACTAGGTGTACGGTCGGATCGAGGCAAGAGGTTAGGAAGAGAATTTGCTATCAGGTGAGTTCCCTAAACCTTATCTTGACGTAAATGTTAAATGATTCTTTTACTGAATATGGTTTTATCGAGCATGAAATGTTTACGATCTGTTATGCACGAAAGGAAAGGAATGTTTTATATGTTGTATTGATGTGCACGATTTATAAAGTGTCAAATGCTTTTATAAAATGTATGTGCATGTTATGTGATGTCGGTCTGTACTGTGGGATCAATGAGCCTCGGGATCTGATGGTCCCTTGGCTATGTACGATGAGACGGTAGGTTGGAATTCGTTTCCTCCTAGGCAGGTATCGGGGAGTCTGCTTGGGCCCCGATACGAGAGGGCGAAAGGGGAGTCTGCTTGGGCCCCGATCGCGATTGGTTAAGCGATCCACTACACAGTGCAGTACCATATGTGATGTTTTACGATGTATGATGCATTTTTAATAAAATGATTTCGTATTATTTATACATGTTGTTTTATGGAGGGAATTCACTAGACCTTCTGGTCTAACCCTCGCTTTTCAAAAACTAAACCATTTTCAGGTAAGCGACCTTCGAGTTCTTCTAAATAGAATCAAGAGTTAGCAAGGAGGTGATGGGACGTGTGAGGCTCCCAGTTTTGCTTTGAAGAATATAGATAGTGCTCGGCTGTGAGCTTAGAGACTTCCGCTAGCAAGTTTTGTTTAGTATAGTTCACTGATGATATTAAAAACAAGCTATTTATGTAATTTGGATGTTTAACCTATGAATTAATGCATGCTATGTTTTGGGACGTTACGTCATCATCACTTGTTATCGCATTGTCCATAGAAACGAAAGTAACTTCTGAATCCTGCAAGATATTTGTACACGGAACAAATAATTTTGGTGAAAAAAAAACAAGTAATTTACAATATTAGAAATACTAATCGTCATTTACAAAATCCATACGTACCTTTGCAACAGCCTTCTCTATTTGGTCATCATAAACCCATAGGCTAGCCACCGTAAAATTTTCACGCCCGTGTATGATATTGTACTCATTTAGTTTTAGTTTAAACACATATTCTTTTCCGATGAGGGTTAGAATCTCTGCTGGAACATCAACACTGCTTATTGGTTGTTTATTAAGCAATTTGTGTGTTGAAGTGTCAAGCACTCTCTCGGAAACCTTATTGAACAACACACAACTTGTTTCTCCAGTTTCGTCCTTGATTCTTATGTGTATTTTATACCTAAAGAATGTTACACATAGGTAGAATTAATAGCTATGAAATCATCTAGATTGTGAATTAACATTTATATAATGACGTTAGAAGGGAAAATCGACTTACAACACAAGAGGAAATTCAGACTCTGCCTTGCAATTTCCACAATAATAACCGCTGTCTATGTTGGTTAGTTGTTTGTAGCAAGCTTTGCATCCCTTGTAAAACCATCCCAATGACGAAACTATGATAGTGATCGTCCCTCTGACAGTTATGAACTAAACCTAAAGTGTACACATAATTAAAGGATAAGATGTAGTTATTAATACATTGTATAAATGAATGACAAAAATGAAAAATTATGGAATGTTATTAAAATGGTACCTTCATATCTTTATCCCAAGTAGCACATAATAGGTCATTAATCATCATTCTCTCTAGAAGCATATCTTCATCACGACGCTTTTTCTCGTCTTGATTTTCAATAAAGTTGATTCCAGTTGCAACGGTTGTGAATCTTTCAATTAAAGAAGAAACATAGCTTGTTTTTAAATTTATGAATATTTTGCTAGCGCTTGTGGTAGCAAAATAATAGACAACACGTGTGTTGTGAAAATTTAAACAGCATTGTTAGAACATAAATATTAACAAAATACATAGTGTGATATGTATGTCACTGTATGAATATAAGATATCTACGATGTTATCTTTGAATGCATAATACAAGTGAATATGATTCTTTATTTTTATAAGTAACGAAACATACCTTGGAAAGTCTTCACCCTTGTACACGTCACTATGAGAATGACACGTCCTGGTTTTCACACATATGGCATCAAAATCCTCACCCAATTTACCCCACAAAGTTACTCTTGATGCAATCGAGCTGAAAATGATCGTATTAAATAGTAGAAGAATAAAATTTCTTGTTGTTTTTATTATATTAAGTACTTAAATACTTACTAATCGGTGATAATCTCCACATCTCTTTTTTTCCAACTCACTCCAACAATTTCGATGTCACCAACAACACGTACATCCAATAGCGTCTATAATATATTCAAAAAATTAAATCAATAAAAGTTCAATCTATAAAAACATAATATTGGTGATAAAACTAAACATACAAAGAGTTTAGAATACCTGATAAAATTGTGTCGTCATTGACACGTGAATGCACTAATTAATCGGCTGAAATAAATTGGAAACCATTTTTCGGGATGCTCACGATACCTTCTTCTAATTTTTTAATGGAAGTGAATTTCTGAAAAATGATCTTGATATCATTTGCGAGAGGTCTGAAATTCCCACACTTGGAACAACTTTAAAAATTTTAATTTCATATAAAACACCCTCATGCAACATACTCTTAAATTTTGGAACAATATTGCTCCAGATGCTTGCATGAACCAGATTCTCCTACAGTTAACAAAAAATTAATTTATGTTCAATATATGCAGAAGTGTAAATAGTACAACAAAAAATTACAATATACTCTCAATTACCTCTTCATCGATCAATATCATATCAAGGCTAATTAATTCTCCTCCTTTTTTGCTATTCAAAGATTCCCACACCCTACAAATACGTATTCTTATGATGAAATTATGGCTATCGTTTTTGAGATTTTTGAGACGAGTGAACTCCATTAATCTTAAATGATTGTTGAGTTCCAAAAATAAAAGAGTAAAAGTGATACTTAGAAAGTAAGCATGTGATTATTTATACTAGGAACATGGAATACAATGTTTTAAAACCATTAATTTTAGTTGTGGTTACAAAGTTGGAAAACCCCTCATGAAGTACAATGATGAAGATTAAGAGTTGTATTTAATTTTAGTTGCCGTTACAAAGAAGTTGGAAAACTATTCATCTGGTCTATTGATGAACAATAAGAGGCGTCATTAATCATAATTGTGGTTACAAAGAAGTTGACTAACTCCAACATTGAAAATATTAATTATTTAAATGCACAATGGAGAATAAACATAAGTGCACTCTCTACTGTTTTGATGTCAAGTATAAATGTACAAACATGTTGGTTTACAATTTTATTCTCTTCTAGCAATAATATATATAGATTATCTAGAAATTTTAGTTAACCAACAATTTGATAACATAATTTCAAGTTAACTAAATGAAATTATCTGCATCACAAAAGAAAGAATAAGGAATACCTTGCTAATTGTTAGACCCCATTTGCTGTCCATTGCCATTATATGAAATCCGACCAGATATAATGTCGCTAATAACTCGACCCATTGGCTTCCAAATATCAAGAATCTGTTGCAACCACATATTCGTATTTCTCAGATGCAGGCGACAGTTTCGCCAACATGTTCAAACAAGAATAAACATCGATCATTTCACGATGAGGGAAGAGTACCATAATAATTTACATTTAAAAATGCTCCAAATACATTCATTGTATCTTATTTCATTTCAAACATCGTTAAGTTGCCAATTAAGGAACTGCTTTTCATCATATTTGTTAATAAGTGATGAGACTATCACGAAGTGGTTGGATCTAGAATCATCTGCTGTCAACAGAGATGTTTTAGCAAAAAAATCACATATGCGAGATTATTTGATTGATAAATTACCTGTTAGGACAGTTTTGTGTTGTTATTCTGTTTGATAACTCCTTATATATATATAGATGATATAAACATAGATTTATGTTTACATTATATTCAGGACATGTATGGTATATAGATATACAAGTCATAGACGCTGCAGTCGTAATGGAACTGTTATTACTACGAAGCTAATGCAGAAAACTAATTTATATATTTATTAACAGTTATAGTTGAGAGTTTTCTTTTTTGAATTGGTATGCAAAGCCTCAAAGTAAGAAGTATAGGTTCAACCAAAATAAGATTTAACAAATTGAAAACAACACCATACATGTGTTGCAAGAGGTAGAATAATATTTCTGAAGGTCTTTGAGTTCTTTCAGATCCGCACCATCCCTCTTACCACCACCAGGAAAGCCTAAAATTTCCACAAACAAGTCCAAACCTAAATTAAAACTCCAAAACAAAAATGTTGAATGCATAATAGCTGCATATATAAAAATCCCATATATTTTGAAAGGTTTAACCACTTTTTTGAGAGAGAAATAAACCAAAGAAGGGGGATTACCTTTAAGTTATGCAACAAGTCTAAAATGTAAAAGTTCTTATGCATTAATGGAATTCCTCTCAAAAAATGGGAAACACCTTGTACAAAAAAGAATAACATGTTAGTCTAAGTCATCATAAAGAAAGCCAAGAAGAAGATTAATTAAAACAACATAGAGAAGGGGCAAAAGAGAGAGGCAAAGTCAAAAGAAGCTTAAAATTATAAAAGGCCACTTGCCTACAAGGAACTTCTTTACTAACTCATAAATTCATGCAGAAATTCAAGAATTGATTGCTCCTACATAATCATTTATATAGGAGTTGGGAAATTTAGAAAACTAAGAAAATTCATAAAATCAGAAAATGAAAGCAGAGATTTGAATGTATAAAATACTTTCATATAACATGTATGTATCTCAAAAATCACATAACATACTTACATTGATTAACCTTAACTTCGTCCTTGATCTTCTACTTCAAGCTTTGTAGTATTTTAAGAGAGAAAGAGATTTGGTATGAATTCAAATGATTTGCTTCTACCTCTATTTATAGCTAAGCATAAGGCATCAATAACTTGTTCCCCTTGCTTTCAAGATTGTAATCTTATAGGGTTTTGACACCTCACATTTCTAAGATAAGATAATATTACACATCATTCTTCTAGGTTGCTTTGTCGAGCTTATAGATTACCATGTCATGTATTGTAGGATATACTTGTTAGTAGGTAGCTTTGCCAATTCATTACTTAGTCTTGACAACACACTAATTTAGCCTTCACAACTCATCATTAGAGTGCTTAATCATGTTAACTAGGTCAGCCAGTGGCTGAGCCAATAACTGTTCAACCTAATATAATATATGTAGAATATTGAACACATATGTAGTAGTAGTGGAGGTGCTTTGGTATGTGCTTTGTTACCTAGAATGTCCAGGTTCGACTCTTGCTCATACTCACTTTTTCATTTTAAAATCCTATTTTTTGTTCTAAGCTTTAAATTCCCTTTTTATTTTATTTTTTATTTTGTCAATATTCCTATTTTGCAATACATTTAGTTTTTCTATTGTCATTAAAATCATTTTTATTGCTTTTTCATATACGAACATTTGATAAAATATTATTACATGAAAACTAATTATAAATTAAATCAACATTATACCATTATTCTAATTTTAAAACATATAAATCAAGGTTTAATATTATTACTTTTTACACTAAAGATTTTTATAATTTTATTTCTCTTTCCTGGATTATTAAATATGTTTTTCACCCTTATATAAGAAATATACTTAATATTGAGTCATGTATTTATAAATCCGCAATATAATGGTTCACTTAACGATAAAACCATATTTTTGAGTTTAGTTAACACTTCGATAAAAAAATATTCATCTATTTCCTAATATTTCACAAACAAAAAAGTCAAAATATTCATGTTTTTTTTTATCTACACACTGGACTCAAAGTTTCTTCTCAAAATCTTATGAATCTCAGAAGAACTAACATTAATTATCACATATCACACTTTAACTTCTTATTTGAATAACTTCAATCGATAAGTTAAATCTTAAGCCCCCTCTAAGTTAAAATCCTGGCTACGCCCTCAGCTTTGTCATCCATATAGTTTTGATTCCTCATGCTTTAGCTTGTAGGACACTTGTAAGCTTCTTATTAGTGATGATATGTGCATTTAATGAAAGCTACAACTGCTGGAAATTTTTAGTGTTTTTAATAAAATTATAACTCTTGTATTTAAAGCTTAAAACATTAAATTTTAACAAAATTAAAAGTAGGGTGTTACACATCTTAGGATTGGGTTGCATGTCTCTTTTGGTCAAATGGGCTTAATTAAGGATTTTATTTTCAAGTTTTGTAGGTTGAGATATTTTGATATTTGATCAGTATTAGGCAATACACCGTATTCCTTGCTAATTAAATCGGGGACCAAAATTGGTAGCAGATTACCAAAAGTCTGTGTGATTACCATTTCAAGAATTCTTTTCTGTTCAAACTATCGAACATGTATACACGGAATTGATCAAATTTGATGATAGTTGAATCAAAATTGTAGCAGATTACCAGAAGCCTGTGTGCACACTATCTTTGCCTCCTACTAGGGCACCGGAAATTGGATTGTTGACTGGGAAAATATCTGGCTACGGTAACAACACCATAGCAGTGCTTAAAATTGTTAAGAGGTAGATGATATTAGCCAACCCACGATAAAAAGTGATTCTTAAGTTGGTGGGGGATGGGCATCAGAAAGGCAAAGACAAAAAAACCAATGATGGAGAAAGTTATTATTCCTATGTAAATGAGGTGAGTCGAAGATGGAAATTGTCGTGCTTCGACAAGGAATGCCTTGCATTCATTCTCAAGGCACGACGATTTTCCCTCTTCCACACACCCTGTCCCTATTTACATAGGGATAATAATTTTCTCCATGATTGGTTTTTTCGTGTTTGCCTTTCTTATGCTCATCCCCCCAGCCAACTCACGTATCACTTTTTACCTTGGGCTGGCTAATATCAGCCTGTTTACAATTTTCGGCGCTGCTATGGTGCTGTTACCGTGGCCAGATATTTTCCCAGCCAACAATCCAATTTCCGGTGCTCTAGTATGAGGCAGAGAGTGCGCACACAGACTTCTGGTAATGTGATCTGCTACAATTTTGATTCAAACTATCACGTAATGTGATCAATTTCGTGTAATGCGGAATGAGGCATCTCAGCTCATTAGTGTACTTGAATCATGTGGCATGCTCAATGAAGTCTTTCCATTTAAGAAAACGGATGTGGAGAACTTGACTGCCGACGATTATAGATCATATTGAAGATGCTCATAATGAATACGAATACGCATGTTCATATTAGTAGCCCACTCCGAGCATGCTTCAAAACCTTTTGAAATATTATTCGTGGACATGCCTCAAGTGATATTTTCTTTAAATGTTTTGGCTTTGATATTTTCTTCAAAAGAATGGATCAGGAGGATGGCTAACTATTTTAGTTAAGACTCAAAAATATTCCAACAACCAAACCGTGAACCCCCCACCCCCACCAATATCCGCCATTTAAATACGACGCTAGTCAGACATATCATTTCAAAAAAAAGTCGTCAAAAATTTCCCAAGGATAATCATTTTCAAGAATGAATCATCTCTCTGCGAACCCCGCCGCCTCCGCCACTAACTCGGTGGCCTCCGCCTCGAATTCCGCCGCTGCTGCCGTAAACGCCGCAGCTTCTGCCGTCGAGGCATACAAATCGGCGGACTCATCAGCAGCTGCCGCGAATAATATTTTAAAAGGTTTTGAAGCATGCTCGGAGTGGTCTACTAATATGAACATGCATATTCGTATTCATTATGAGCATCTTCAATATAATCTCTATAATTTCTCTAAAATAAATTATAACCCCGATATAGATGAGATGAGTGGACGAAGGGAAACCATCACGACGAGATAAGGAATGTAGGGCGACCATGGTTAGCAGGAGGCTGCATGTGAAAGAAAGGGTACCTAGCACCTCGCTAAATGGATACCCCTCGTCACATTTTCTTGCCATGCGATCAACGTTTTGGTTAATGTTGTTATTGTGTTCCTGCGAACTGCCTATAAACACCAGGGTTTATTGGATACTAACTTATTAATCCATAATTAGTGTTTGTATAAATTAAGGGTCTAGTTGATAGATTAATCTCAATTATGTTTAATTGTATGTAAATATACATATATATAGTTTATGTATAGGTAGTTACTTATGTAAAGTTGTGATTGTTCATGAAACAACACAACTATAGCCGAACCATTGCGATGGTTCAAAGGCACCCTTTCGGTGTCTATAAATATGTATCAAGTATTCACAAATTAAAGTGTGGATGATTGTTTATCAATAAAGATTAGTTTGATTACTATTGTTATTCGATCATTCATAGATATAGAGATCCGATCAGTGGGATCCAACAGTGGTATCAGAGCCAAAGGAAGGATACAGAGAAGAGAGAAAGAAGGAATTGATCGGGATTAGATCAATAGGGAAAATCGATTAAGAGAAGAACCGATCGGGATTAGATCGTTCTTCAGAACGGGTTAGAGAAACCCTAGTTCGATTCAGAAAAATCGAATAAAGAGAGAGATAGACACGATTAGAGAAAGGGTTAGAGAAACCCTAGTTCGATTCAGAAAAATCGAATAGAGAGAGAGATAGACACGATTCGATTAAGTGAAAATCGAATCAGAGAAAAAAAACATACCGGTTGTGCGAAGGAGAAACCGCCGCTGTATAGTTGCCGGAGAAGAAGAGATACACCACCACCGTCGCCGTCGCTTGAAAAGAAACCATCGATCAAAAGGCACGCCGGCGAAGATTTGAACGGAGAAGAAAAGGGTTCGAAGACCCTGTTCCTGATTCACACGATACACACATAAAAGATAAAGGATATGACGGGAGATAAAAAAGAAAACAACAATGTTGTTTATAGAGAAGTCGCCACACCACTATCATCATATCAATGCCCAGTTCTAAATAAAACGAACTATACATTATGGGCATTAAGGATGAAGAAGATACTAGTGGCAAATGGAGTATGGGATTTAGTAGAAGGAACAAGTACATCAAAAGAGATTGATGTAAAAAAGGATAGTTCTGCATCAGCATACCTATTTCAAGGGTTACCAGAAGATTTGCAAATGCAAGTCGCGGGATGTGAAACAACAAAAGAAATTTGGAACTCTCTAAAGTCCAGATTTATTGGGACAGAAGATGTACAACAGGCACACTCGCAACAACTTAAATCAGAATTCGAGAGACTTGTAATGAAAGAAGATGAATCAATAGATTCATATGCCGGGAAGTTGATGAGTATTATTACAAAGGCTGCCACATATGGATTAACGTTTGATGAGCAAACAAAAGTACGGAAAGTACTTAATGCAGTACCAGATAAATTTATACCAGTAGTAGCAACCATTGAAATGATTGTTGATTTTAAGACTGTAAAGTTGGAGGAGATTATCGGGAAACTTAAGACCTATGAAGAAAGGATCAAGTTTAGAAAAGGAAATCAGGAAGATAATAGTGAGAAGTTGTTGTTCACACGTCGAGGGAATGACATAAATTATGAACACAACTATGGAAATGGTAGACGAGGAGGTGGTAATCAGACACGAGGAAGAGGCCGAGGAAGATTTACAAGAGACAGTAAGAATGAAGATAGTTATGATAGAAGAAGGAAAAACCCTGGAGATCAAAACTACCATAGAAGAGATATTAGAGAAATAGAATGTTACAATTGTCATGAGTTCGGACACTATGCTGCAGATTGTCCAAAACCAGACCATAGAAAAGAAATATCAAACCTTGTAGAAGAAGATTTAGAACCAACGTTGTTAATGGCTATGAGCAAGGATGAAAACGAGATGGCATCTTTAGAAGAAGAACCAAGATGGAATGGAATTGTCATTGAGAAGGATGAAATTCCAAAAGATAAGTTAGAAGACATGAGGTCAAAATTGGAAATTGATTTGAGGAGTAAACTAGAGTTTTGGAAGTTAGAAATACTTCAAGACATAGAAATGGAGAAACAAGAGTTTGAGAAAAAAATGAGAAATAGAGAGATAGCATTTGAGAAACAAATGCAGAGAAAGTTAGAGAACCTGGAGAAGTTGAGAAATTGCACAAGCAAAGAGATGAAAGAGTCAAAAGCAGAACAATTTGAGAAAGAGAATCATGAAGTTGTTTTAGATAAGAAACATCAAGAAAATGAACCAAGCATTGACAAGGGCAAATGCAAGAAGCATCATGAAACACTATCAAGATTTCCAATGGAAAGCCAAGTTGAGAAAGACATAAAATCAAGCAACAAGAAAGTTGAACCAGAAGATCATGATACAAGTACTACAAACAAATTGTTGAAGATTCAAGATTGTGAAATGATACGAATGAAGAAAGATAGTGACAAAGCTGACAAAGATGATCGAGATGAGATTGAAGACAAGGAAGAAAGAAGTCAAATCAAAGAGGAAGTTCAGGACATAGTTCGTGTTAAAGACAAAGTCAAAGGAAGTGGAAACAAGCCAAAGTTCAGAGAGCAAGACCTGCTACAACCTGCCCAAGATAAAGATGATGAAGCTTGAAGATATCAAAGGCATGGATTAATAAATTAGGGGGGAGTATTGGATACTAACTTATTAATCCATAATTAGTGTTTGTATAAATTAAGGGTCTAGTTGATAGATTAATCTCAATTATGTTTAATTGTATGTAAATATACATATATATAGTTTATGTATAGGTAGTTACTTATGTAAAGTTGTGACTGTTCATGAAACAACACAACTATAGCCGAACCATTGCGATGGTTCAAAGGCACCCTTTCGGTGTCTATAAATATGTATCAAGTATTCACAAATTAAAGTGTGGATGATTGTTTATCAATAAAGATTAGTTTGATTACTATTGTTATTCGATCATTCATAGATATAGAGATCCGATCAGTGGGATCCAACAGGGTTCTGGATCAGAGATTGCAGCGATGGCAGAAGAGACTGCCGCGGCGGCAGCGTCCGCCGCGGCCTCCACCGCTGCCGCGGCCACTGCAGTCTCTTGTTATATGCAGTTCGCAGGAACGCACTAACGACATTAACCAAACCGTTGATCGCATAGCAAGATAATGTGACGACGGACGTCCATTTAGTGGGGTGCCAATTACCCTTTCTTTCACATGCAACCTCTTGCTAACCATGGTTGCCCTACATTCCTTATCTCGTCATGATGGTTTCCGTCCGTGTACTCATCGCATCTATATCGGGGTTATAATTTATTTTAGATAATTATAGAGATCATATTGAAGATGCTCATAATGAATACGAATACGCATGTTCATATTAGTAGACCACTCCGAGCATGCTTCAAAATTAACCTTTTGAAATATTATTCGCGACAACTGCGGATGAGTCTACCGATTTGTATGCGTTCACGGCAGCAGCGGCGGAATTCGAGGCGGAGGCCGCGAGTCAGCGGCAGAGGCTGCGGGGTTCGCAGAGAGATTATTCATTCTTGAAACGATTATCCTTGTGAAAATTTTGACGATTTTTTTTGAAATGATATGTCTGACTAGCTTCATATTTAAATGGCGGATATTTGGGTGGGGGGGGGGATCGCGGTTTAGTTGTTGGAATATTTTTGAATCTTAACTGAAATAGTTAGCCATCCTCCTGATCCATTCTTTTGAAGAAAATATCAAAGCCAAAACATTTAAAGAAAATAGAGGCATGTCCACGAATAATATTTCAAAAGGTTTTGAAGCATGCTCGGAGTGGTCTACTAATATGAACATGCGTATTCGTATTCATTATGAGCATCTTCAATATGATCTATAATCATCAGCAGTCAAGTTCTCCACATCCGTTTTCTTAAATGGAAAGACTTCATTGAGTATGCCACATGATTCAAGTACACCAATGAGCTGAGATGCCTCATTCCGCATTTTATGATAGGTTCTAGAAAGTTCCGCGCATAAGGAAGACGGGGATCTTTTGTAGGGAATGTTGGATTTGTACATGCTGGCAACTCCAATAACCTATTCTTTAGGGTATTATGTCTACAATAGCATAAATGTTTCAGTGAACGGTTCAAGCATTCCTGAATCTAAACAAGAACATAATATGATCAAGATATGTTACGTGCAGATAGTCAAGAAAAAAGCAATAGATTTGAAGATGTTTGAGGCCCATGCAGTGGCGGACCCAGGAATTTCGTCGAGCGGGTGCACCCTTAAACTGGATCAAATGTTTTCCAAAGCCGTTTGATGTGTTTTTTTGCCGAATTCCACCTTCCGGGGTCTTTTTAAGTTCTACAGCTGATTTCGAGGGATTTTTAAGGTTTTTGGTTGATTTCGAAAATTTTCTGAGATTTTTGGTTGATTTTAACGAATTTTTTAAGTTTTTTGGTTGATTTTAAGGGACGTTTTTTATTGTTGATTTCATTTATAATTTTTTAACTGATATAACAAAAAAAATCAATAAATAATATAAACAATAAACTCACGTAAATATAATTTGTATACCAATTTTAGGACAACCAAATAAATAATAGAAACAAATCAATATAATTAATAATGTAGACCTGATAATAATGATGATTACTTAATAACTTTATAATAATAATTAAAATTTATTATTAATAGTTATAGTCATAAATTTAATAACAATAATAATTGTTATTGTTTTGTTTTTTTATATTGTATAATAAAACTGATGCCTCTTACCATTCTCATCAACTTAGTAAAAAAAATAAAATGTAAAAAACTAGAATTGATTGTCAACAAGACTTGAACCCTTGACCAATAGTAAGAAAAGTAGTGCTCCAACCATTCCACCAACCTTCACTTTTGTTTTAAGTTCTGTTTTAAAACATATGAGAGCACACTTCAAAATTAAGCGGGTGCACAAATACATCCGGTAAAAAAATCCCTCTTACGAAACGGACTTGAGCGGGTGCACGTGACCCCCGCCGGAAGGGTAGGTCCGCCCCTGGGCCCATGAAAAGAGTACTTGACGCACAACAACCAAATATTTGATACCCAAAAGACTGCCATGACGAATTTCCCACTCTGGTCTACGCACGCTGCAAGGATCATCAAAAGAAATCAACAACATAGATATTGCATGAATGGAGCTTGAACATGATATCTACCTGCATGCATTTTCAGCAAGACATTCAGTGTCTCATGAACTAGCAAAGGATGCATGTACTTATGCACAAGTTTCACGAACCAGAGGAACAATACAATTTTACCATATAGACAATCAACGCTTATAAGTTTTCTGTCAACAACAATACAATCTTAATGAACAAAGAAATGGTTAAGGGTAGAGTCTGCACAACGATGACTAGAAAGCTTGTTTGGTACTACACTGCATATAATTTTTAGAAATACCCTTACTTTTTGATCAATATAGCAAGACACAAGTGCTAAGAATGGGAATCGAATCCCAAACCACCGTTAAGATTTTGCTTTTGTTTGGCCAATCTTTCTTTTGGGTTGTTGATGAAATCACTTGCAACTTCAAACTCCTAAAACAGAATTATATCAAGTTTTGCAAACATCCACAAAAATATGAAGATCAATCCTGAACCTACCCTTTTGTTCTCAGCTATTTTAACAAAAAATCATGGGTTTGTAGTTAGGGGAGCATAACTGCATAACACAAACAAGATTATAACTTAACAACACAAGACAGTGAAAAAAAACTTTACTATCTATGAAATAGATATCAGCTAATAATAGAGCTTAAGCTAAGAGTTGTTAAAAAATAGTAGTACGTGGCCCAGATGCCAAAAGAGCCCTAAATTCCAAGACTTTAGTGAGTTCGAAGCTATTCAATCAAAAAAGTAAAAGACGTCCAAGTAAATATCAATTTGATCACTCAAATTTGAGGAAGAACATGACATCATACCCCATCTCCTTCCTTGATGGAACATCTAAAAGTTAGTAGCCGTTGGAGCCGATAAGATTGTTGTGCCATATCTCTTACTGTAGTAAGAGATACAACGTCTATCATTCTAAAAGCATCTCTAACAGCTTTGTTAAAATAGAAAAAAATTGTTTGCCATAATAAAAAAAACTTGAAAATTTTCCGAGTTTAGAGAATTCTCTAAAACTTGATAGTAGGAGAGAGAAATAATTATTTTATTTAATCCCACCAATGACATTAAACTTTTATCATTTTATATAAAGTTTTATTTAAAAAGTGTATTAGGAAGACAAATTAAAGAAATAGTATAGTAATATTACTTGGGTTAAACTATCTAAAATAGAGAATCTGGTGGAGATGAATGTAGCTTTTTAAAGATTTTAACTAACGAATCTCTATTTTAGAAAAATTATAGCAAACGTGTTGGAGATGCTCTAATAAACCAATACCCACAAATACTGAACAATAATCATTTCCCGCGTATTTTTTTTTCACATTCCTGTCAAATGATTTCATGCCTATAACACAAACACCAGGGTTCTCCGGATCAGAGATTGCAGCGATCGCAAAAGAGTCTGCAATGGACACGACGACAGCTCCGCGACAGCATCTGCCGCCTCCGCCGCGGCCTCCACCGACGCCGCGGTCAATGCAGTCTCTTCCGCAATCGCTGCAATCTCCAACCCGGAGAACCCTGTGTTACTTGCGGAGCCACAAGAGTGAGCAGAACTTTCATGAATTTTTTGATATAGTGGATTAGCGATTATTGTTTTTATTATAGAAATGCATACAATATATATGATGAGGTGGTTGGGTTTATGGATTCCACATGAATAAGTAAAGTGTGATAATTAATCTAAATGTACACTTTAGATCCTTGTACTTAAGTGGACTTGGCATGGAACCAATATTTCTTTTAAGACTATATATCAACCAATTATAATTGATATGTAAAATCTTATATCATGTACTAACCAACTATGTTTGATATCAATTTTTTTCGGTTGGTACTGGTTTTGTACTGGTTTTGTACCTACTTCAAGTTACATATGAAAACTTGCCATTACATTCAAATTTTGTGTGACATTTTTAGTTTCAAGGTAAGACATGTGATGCTTAAGAATTTTTAATTGCAAGGAATAACATTTTCAAGCATGCAAATGCTCAAACAAAATAATTAAAGTTACAAAGTATAACTTTCAATACATAAAAAGTTCAAAAATAGTTTTTATGACATAAATCGAATGATTTAAAGTGTTGATCTCATTCCATTCTTAAGTTGGTTAGTGACTTGAACCAGTAATTTTAACTGATTTGGTTTTAGGGCAACCCATTTATATGTTGTTGATTCATAATTGTATTTGACAAGTGTTGATTTTAGTTTGTTCTATATTAACTCGTTTAATACTTAACACTAATGCTAGATAATAATAATTTTGATACTATAATATCGTTGTTTTTGCCCTTTTTGAAAATAAAATCTATTTTATTTGGTGCCCCCCTCGTATGTATCCCTAGCTCCACCACTGACGATGGGATTGGAGATGGAAAAGGAAATTTGTCCCCGACGGAGATGGGGATGGGGATTACGACGCCCTGTTGCCATCTCTAGTTTGGTTTGTTAAATGTTTTTCAAAATAAAGCATTTTTAAATGAATTGGAATTTATGGGACTTTGGATAAAATCAAATTTGATATTGCATGTCAAGATGATAAAAGTGATCATTTGTTTGGTGCGAGAAGAAAAGTTAAGGTGAGAATCTAAGTAGAAATCTGGACCCTTGATTATTTTTAATTCCAACTCTACCCATGAATCACGCTTGATACGAGTATTGATCTAGTTCATCTCTGTCTACCCTACAAATTTGGAAAGAGCAACTAATTTAACATTTTCGGTATTACATAAAATGGAGGATAAAAATCCCTTTTTTACAATTCAATACTTGAAAACACCTCAAGGTAACTTCTATATTTAACATCAACAATAAATAACTCAAGTCTTATACAAAGACTAAATAAAAGTCGAGTGTTAGTAAAACCCAAACGAGTTGCTAATCCCAAAGTGTGGAAGACTTCACTCAATAACTACTTTCTTCTCGTGCATCTAGCTAGCATTCATTACTCCACAATGTCGTTAGTACCATACCCTAACCGAACCTGATGTACATGCTTACAAATAAAAAGGTTAGACTAATGTCTAGCGACTTCAAGAGTTTTCATCATGATTATATAAATCGTTAAATGGTAAGAATGCAACTTAAATCGTGATTTCCAAAAGGGAATTTATATTAAGTATGCAAACAACCCAATTTCCAACACACACAATTCTTTTTGTGAGGAAAGTTCCAATATAAATCATTTCCTCAAAATGTGAATTCAACCCAAAACTTACTCAAATACATGAACAACGATTAAATTCCCAATAATATAAACGTGTATAAAACTCTATTATCGAAATATCCAAAATACGGATGAGACATAATATTCAACCCATAAATCATGGATAACAATCCATATATAAAACGTCACCAAAATCGTGGATAATACTCAACACCCCAAAATAACCAATGTAAACAATAACAACGTCGGAAGCGTCAAGTCGTAGACAATCTTTGTCTCCAAAGAATATACCTAAATCCACCATTCGGTGACGGGGGACGGGATTCCAATGAATATGACAGGACACAAAAGTAGGTCACATATCTATGTTATATGAATGCCGGATTACACACTCCTTAATTTACATCAACCTTTTCGTGTCTATAGTTAATGAGTCAACAAACTCAACACTTCTATGTCTGTTGCTTAGATAATCATCAAGTTCAACCCTTCTAGGACCTAGTACCTTGTAATTTTCATGCAGTCATCAAGTTAACCCCTCTACTTCTGTACCTTGAAATTTCCAAACATACCAGTTAAACTTCTCTACAAGAAATTACAATCATTGGTCAATGGACAATGCCCGACTCAAAGAGCCCACATTTTACTCCCATAAGACCCCATGCCTATTTCAAGTTACATTACGGGGACATTTATCCCACTCAAACTGACTATTGTCCATATGGATCCATTGCATTACAGTCTAAAACATTACATGACTTAACGAATGAACTAGCACATTCAAAACATGTAATTCTCAAATAAAATGCAATCAATGCAAATCATAACCAAAGCTCCAAATTGAGTTATCAAAATCGGACAAATATCCCGAAGACTCAACAGGGTAAAAAACAGAGCAATAAGCTCAACCAAACAAATGACCATTTATTAAAAGTCATAAAATGCAATAAAACGTAAGTGATCCACATTTATGCAAACACGTGCTCTAAATACATGAATAACCTAAAACATAACATAGGTTGGGACAAACCATTTTTCCAAAGGAAATCACACCTCATAACATATTCTATGCATATTTCCAAAACATACGTTAAAAATGCATTTTACCAAATTTCACCATTTATAAGATAAATCATCAAAATATACATTTATGATTAATTTGTCAAAGTACCCAAAATCCCAAATATGGTGTTTCACAAGATTTATAAAATCTTATCATTTCAAATAGCAAAACTCATCAAGATTCCAATATTTGACAATAACCATGTAAAACACATAAACACTCTAAAATGGACACTTTTGGCATGTACAACTTTTTCAAAAATCAAATTGAACTCACTTTGCTAGATTTAGGCTAAATCTAGATTTTACCCAAAATCTTGAGTTTCCTTGAAGAACCTGGAATCTCCAAACAACTCTTCCAAACCTTAGATTCACAAGTTTCAAACATAAACATACATATCCAAGTACTTGGAATCATTCCTTAAACATCTTATAACAAAATCTTCATTTTGGCCAAAACCCGAATTTTGACCTAACTTTCCCAAAATCATCTAAACCGAAAACTTGAGAAACAAAATACTAGGAAGTCATAATTGGAGCATTTATAACTTGAGTAAGGATTTAGAAAAAGAGAGGATGAACTTACCCTATAGATCGAGAGTAAAACCTCAAAACCCTAGAATCTCAAGAAAATGGAGATGAAGTTTGAATCTTACACCAATAGATAAAACCACTAGCATAAGATGGAGAAGGAACACTTTAATTTCCATGAAAAAGCCCAAAAAAAACCAGTTAGGGTGAACATATGAGAGGGTGGGAGATCAAGTTGGGAGAGAAATGAGAGAGTCATAGAGTTGTGAGGTGAGAATTAATGAAGATGAAAGCTTAAAATTCGTACTTAACAGCAATGACTTAGGGATTGTATGAAAGGACTTCTTAACATAAATCCTACCATTTAAAAGTTGTAAAATGTACGCTTACTGAAAATTACGGGTGTCACAATCTCGTCCTAATGTACTTCTAAGAGTGAAGATCCCTTCTTACCATTCTCACCATAACTCTCATTCTTACCGGAACTCAACTATATATATACTAGTTGGATACCCGCACAATGCGGCGGGATGCAAATATTGAATAAATGTAAACGATAACACAGGTTCCAACATCTCAGAGTTTTAATGATTGTCATAGCAGAATCAAGCTAGAACCTAAATACAATAAAACAACGCTAAATAATGGTAAGTGTATTAAAAGTTAGGGCCGTTTACGAAATGCTTACCGGATAAGCGCTTAATTGGCAAAAGTCTCAACTCACATTATGGGGTAACATTCTTTGAACTTCAAAGAAGGAGCTTCGAGAGGAGTCGAGATAAGAATATTGATTGGAAGGTGTGGCTCTCTGATCCGGACAGTTTGTTGCGCTTGTAGCCTCGTTTCGCTTCTGTTTTGTTCAGTTTAGGTAGGTGGTGCTGTAGCTACTGTTCGGGTTTTGGGCTGCGATCACGTACCTTTCTGAACTGTTCGAGCAAGGCCTGCTTCAAGATGTTGTTATCGGCTATTTGGAGTTCTCTGCCCGGATTAAGCTGCTTTTTCGGTACTACTGAATTATATGATCGAAGGTCTGATCTGTTGGCTGTTTGGCGTGGGCTGAATGGGCAAAGCCACTGTGTTGGCTGTATGGTTTAAGCAATGGTTGTCCATGATGGCTGCTGCTTGTTTTTGGTTCGGCTTGGCTGTTTTGATTAAGCTCTCGTAGTGGCTTACTACTGGTAATCCGTGGGGGCTTAATCTGGCCGGGTATTTTTCCGGTATTCCTGTATGTTGTTGCTTGGGCTTTGCCTGGTTCGGTTGTTTCTCTATTTTGACTGGTTTAATAATAATACTTGCCTTTCAAAAAAAAAAATTATGGGGTAACATTCTCAAGCATCAAAATGAATTATTGGTATACTTTTATAACCCAGTATTACAAGGTAAGAGTTATTACCCTCACATACCGGGTAAGATTCTGGATCCGCTTATCACTAAATTACCCTCACAAGGTAAGAGTTATTACCCGCTTACCACTAAATTACATTGTCGCATTTTTACCGGGTAAGATTTTAGTCCACCAAGTCGATTTCGTATACAACAATTCATTTGGTAAGCACTAACCGTGGTAATGCTAAAGCATCTCTACTCCAATACCTACCTAGTGTTTAATAACACTGATTGTTCCAAAGAATCACATCTCATCTCAGCATGGCATGGCTTACAGCAGCAACATACATGATAAATGATGCATATAGCTTACTATACATCTTCCCATCCAACTACATCCACATAATTTGTTAACCACACCACATAAATACTATAGAATGCAAAAAAGAAAAAAAAAATCAAATTGTTGACAAATTATCTCTGTAACTTCTCGATGTACATTAAGCAAATAAGAAATATTCAAAATAACAAATAGCATTCATGGTGACATTAGACCTATTGAACAAATTAATAGCAACATTTCTTCCCTCTATCATATGATTATATACGCTAGGCTAAAAATCATGTAAACAAACTAAGCATGTCCTATTAATGTTCAAAATGATGCAATACAATTTAAAAATTAACCATTTTCCAACCACTTACGAAGACAAAGTTGAGTTGTTTTCAATTTGACTTGCAAAAAATCTGATGGGGAATACAGACCTCCGTTTTCACATTTGACATGGAAAAGCTATGATAAACTTGAGATGTAGAAATTTCTAAAAGTTTGATAATGTAAGAAACCAATTAACTTTAACTGAAATGGAAAATAGAGACCTCCGTTTGGTTCTCTTTTGATCCTACAAGATGGAGCAATGATCACCAGAAAAAATAAGCAGGTATGTGAGAGAAAAATTTGAGATAAACAGGTAAATGAACAAAATCGAGCCATGAAAAATCAAGATGAAGAACGTATAATTACAGAATAACAACGATCATAACATTCAAAGAAAATGCAGAATTATACCATTCCACATTGCCAAAGTCATTATCCCACATATGAAACATCTTTCTTGTTCTCCAACTATATCAACAAAAGAAATTTGAATTGTAACAAATAACATATAATCAGAGAGAAAACAATTCGATATGATATCAAAAATCATCACTTATCGACCACAAACAAAAATAGATTCAAATGGAACTAAAACCAGAAAACACAAATGGAGCACTGTCAAAACATATTAAAGATGCAGAATATATCACAACTTTGTAAGATGCAGTTAAAATCAACAAAAAATAAAAAATGAGAGATCATACTACTCAAAAGAAGATGCATCTACAAGAAGTTGATATGTGTAGTGTTCCCACAAATCGGTATTTAACCCCAACAAAAATCTTCAAAAGGTTAAGAGACTATAATATATTACCTGGAGATGAGATCTTACCTATAGATTAAAAGTATAACAAATAATGCAGTAAAAATCAGTCCTCGACCCATCTATAACACAAATCTTCAAAAGGTTAGCATGAAACAACATGATATGTCAATTTTGCTCTTTTGGTTTCGTTTTCGGCGACCAAATTGTGATTGTTGGGTGTGCGATGAAGATGAAAATCAGTGAGAAATCAAACTAAACTGGATTATAAACGAAAATCAGTGAGAAACTTTGAACACTTGTGAATGGCAGTTGTGGATTGGTAAGATTTTTGTATTGGGTAAGATACAAAAATCATCTTACCAGGAGCAGCCAATACACATTCGATCACTTATGTATTGGGTAAGATTTTTGTCCAACTCTAGGCAAGAATGACTTCGGATTGCCGCCAGTTCACCTATCGTCTTTCATGTACCTGTTTTAGAAACAGTAGAACACTAAACACTGTAGCTCATCAAAGATTTTTCACAAGAAATTAAAAAACTGTTCCAAAGAATCACTAAAACATTGTCATATCTTACCAGGACCAAATTTAAAACCAACATCAATAATCTCTTGAATGTAACCCATTGACATTCTAGGTCAAAATACATCTGTTTTTTATGCAAACACACCTAAAGCAAAACAAATCAAGAAACATACCTTAATCATAGAGATAGATAGAGAAAACACGAGCAGAAAGTCCAACTCGAAATCAGAAAATAAAAAGTCTAGAGATATATGGCGACAATCCATCGACTATTTTGAAGAGAAATAAAGGTATTGAACCTGGGTGGAGAGTGAGAGCGATGCTAGAAATCAGAAAAAGCAAAAACCACATATAAATGGCGACAAAACACTTCTCGGGAGTGAGAAGAACCTGGTATTGAACCTGGTACAGAACATCTTCTAGGGAAGAACCTGGTATTGAAGCAAAAGACTAATGCAAGAAATTAAGCAATCCAAAAGCACCTTCAGCTCAAAAACCAAGAACACAAATAAGAGCATAGTTTTGTTGGAAAAACGAAAGACGTTAAGTCCTTTTAAATCGAGACATATGAATAAAGGTAGCATGCTGAAAGAAACAGCGGTGACCAACTAAAGTAATCAAGATATTAACAACCAAATAAGCACTGACTTAATAAATATTCTAACAACCAACATAATTAACACACAATGTCTGATGCTGTTAAAGTACAAGAACGTTCATTTTGGAAACCTCCTTATTGTGGTGATGCTCTTGTCTATAGTTGAGAAGAAGACCAAAATAAATTAAGTCGAAATGTGCCTTGTTTATGACATACCCTAAAGATGTACATTTAAAACCACTACATAAAGACAGATACATCATGCAAATGAAAATGAAATACGAAGGTACCATCAAGACCCGTCTTAAATCTGAACAAGACCAAATTAAAAAAATCAGAACACTAAACCCAATACCATCTGTTGTATATTCTGTCAAAATGCCACCAGATCACCCAAGTTCATATAGGGAGGGGGTCAATTACAAAATTACAAACTCAAAGTTAAGAAAACAATTTTATAACTGATATTACCTAAGATGGAGCGATGGAGAAATCGATTTTTTAAACCTGAGATGGAGCCATGGAGATGAAACGTAATATGTGAACCCAAGTTCAAAGCAAAATCAAAATGTTTCACATCAAAAAAATTCAAAATTGAGGTTGAAATTCTTTTACCTGAGATGGAGCGATGGAGATGGAGTGATGAAGATGAACCTAATCTGTGAATCCAAATTCAAAGAAAAATCAAAATGTTTCACATCAAAAAAATTTCAAAATTGAGGTTGAAATTCTTTTACCTGAGATGGAGCGATGGAAATGTGGAGTGATGAAGATGAACCTAATCTGTGAACCCAAATTCAAAGCAAAATTAAAATGTTTCACATTTCAACCATTCAAAATTGAGGTTGAAATTCTTTTTACCTGAGATGGAGCGATGGAGATGGAGTGATGAAGATGAACCTAATCTGTGAACTCAAATTCAAAGCAAAATCAAAATGTTTCACATCAAAAAAATTAAAAATTGAGGTTAAAACTTTTACCTGAGATGGAGCGATGGAGATGGAGTGATGAAGATGAACCTAATCCGTGAACACAAATTCAAAGCAAAATCAAAATGGTTCACATCAAAAAAATTAAAAATTGAGGTTGATTTTTTTTACCTGAGATGGAGCGATGGAGATACAGTGATGAAGATGAACCTAATCTGTGAACCCAAATTCAAAGCAAAATCAAAATGTTTCACGTCAAAATATTTCAAAGCCGAGATTTCAGAGAGATGGAGATGAACCCTATCGATTTTAGAGACATTGGGGACGGGAGAAATGAGAGAAAGAGGGATGTAATGAACCCTAATCGTACGAGAGGATTGAGAGTTAAACCATCGGGAGCTTGAATCGTACCAGGAGAAAACCCTATGAATATAATTATATGATCTGAATGACGAATCTATCACATGGGAGCTTGAATCGTCGTAGTGAATTGAGTCGTCACATTGGGAGGGAGCGATATTGAGCAGGTCTTGGAAAGAAAATGAGGAATTTTGAATTAATATTGGAGAGAGGAATTTTGAATTATTATAGTAGGGATAAGGAGAGAGAGAGAGAGAGAGAGAGAGAGGAATTTTGAATTATTATTGGAGGGATAGGGAGATAGGAAAAGATAACTACAACAATTAATTTTCAGTTTTATTAAAAATAATAATAGAAAAAGTAGAACCATCATGCTTAAATAAAGGAAGAAAAGAAATATAATTAATTTTTTAAATAAAAAAATATTTAAGACTTTAAGACATTTGAAAATATATCATCTGATCGTAATTAATTGTTTTTATATTCATGTAATCACATTAATTATTTTTATTAAATTATAGTGTATTATATGAATTTTTTTTAACTTCTATAAACCGTTTTTTCGATTTTTTCATGTTCATAAACTGTTTGTTTGAGTTTTATAAATTATTTTTTCAAAAACTTCAAGATTTTTATGTTTCATAAATCGTTTTTCGAAATTTTCAAGTTTTATAAATGATTTAATAATCTGTTTGTTGGATTTTTAATTTTAATATATTTTTCTCTAACATGAATGATCATATATTTTTTTCAAAATAATTATATATTTTTCAGGCTTAAATAAAGGAAGAAAAAGAATTTAATTAATTTTTTAAATAAAAAAAGATTTGAGTTTAAGTTGTTAGAAAGATAGGAAAAAATAACTACAACAATTAATTTTCAGTTTTATTAAAAATAATAATAGAAAAAACAGAATCAGCATGCTTAAATATAAGAAGAAAAGGAATATAATTAATTTTTAAATAAAAAAAGATTTAAGACTTTAAGACTTTTAGTCTATATGCTTTATAAGATAGTATAGATATATATATATATATATACGTGTGTGTATGTGTGTGTGGATTCAAACGAGAACGCTTACTATTTAAGAAAACGCAAGAACGGTCGTTATTCTCACTATGTTTTGATACATATGGTCGTTTCGTGACCATCTTTGGCAAGATAAAGCTGAAGAAAATGGATATCTTTGATAGGATTGTGACTCAGGCTTATTTTTGGGTTTCTAATAGGATTAGTAAGTTCAAAATAATTGGGTGGGTTGGCTTCGTAACTCTTTCCTTCCTATTTTCTGTTTGTAATTGTTTCCTCTAGCGTCTTGCTAGTTTTTAATAAAGTTTCGTTGTTGTTAAAAAAATATATTTTTGATGTCATCAAAACAATTCAGTGTAACGTAAACGCGTATTTTATCCCTAAAAAAGGATCTTTGTGTATATATAAATATGTAAAGATATAGAGGAAGATAATCAAATGAAAACCTGCAAAATGTTCACATCGATGAAAAATGCAATGTTATTTTATATTGTGGAAAAATACATGCCCATAAATTTTACATTGTAAAACAAATACATTGGAAAATACCTTGAATCCTTAGATAAAATTCATTGAACGGTTAAGATAGACTTTATGAGTTCTCACTTCTCAATATTTTTTAGCTTCTCATTTGATTGTATGCCTATATATATGTTATGTACGTGTGTGTGCATGTATATATATATATATATATATAGATAGATAGAGAGAGAGAGAGAGAGTCATAATTTTTTTAATCACGGAACTAGTGTTAAATTTGTTAACTGTTATTGACCACTCAAATTTCTTCATTTGTTTTTATTTCAAATTTGGATGGGGTTAGATAGAAGGGTATTTTTGTAATTTTCTATTTTTTAAAATTAATGAGCGGTTACATTAATCACTCCACGTATTTAGGAGACAAGTATGTAACATATTTATAGAATATTTTCTTTTTCTAAATAGAATTTTTTATAATTTGGTTGTCTTCTCAACTCTTTTTCTCGAGTTTCTTCAAGCCATCACCATTA
The DNA here is from genome assembly GCA_033807775.1 of Saussurea involucrata. Classification (NCBI taxonomy): domain Eukaryota; kingdom Viridiplantae; phylum Streptophyta; class Magnoliopsida; order Asterales; family Asteraceae; genus Saussurea; species Saussurea involucrata. The sequence goes on from CM066313.1 coordinate 84,302,351, forward strand.
TCTTCATTCATTAGCCGGCCATGGATTTTGCAACAGTGTGCAACACATCAAAAGACCAATGCAAACCATACCTTAATCAAAGAAAATGCAATGCCTCTCATGCATTCTCTGGTCAAGATTATGTTAACCATCTTCAAATACTGCGACAAGAAACTGAAAACTTTCTTCGCCTGCAAACAAAAACAACGCTAGTGGTTTGGGTTCTTCTTTTGGTTGTCATTAGTCGGGGACAATGGCTTAGATTGCAAAGGCAAGTGCAGCCACACCGGTGGGTAAGATTGAGATTGTCGGCCGTATGGAATATAGGGGGTGTTTGGGATTGCTTATTCAAAACAGCTTATGCTTTGATGTAAAATTTCTTATTAGCTTATGTGGTGTCAAACCTCGGTTTTACAAAAAGTGTTTGGATTAGCTTATGGTGGTACCAAAACGTAATAAACTAATAAGTTGTTATTTAGGAGATGTTTGGGATTGGTTATACATGTAAAATAACCAAAAAGTTGATAAGTTAATAAGTTAGAATGAAATGACTTATCAAAATCTCCTTATTAGCAGTGCCAAACCGCTATAGGCAGTTTTCTTTTATTCCCATCCAAACACTAAAAATTAATTATTACTGGTACCACACAGAATACGTTAATAAACACTTTAAATAAGTAATCCTAAACACCTCCATACTTTTGCTTATGTCGAACTGTTTCCAATCGGGTACGGTTCGTCCCCACCGATGAAAAACTTCTTACTCATTAGTAACGTTGGTTTATTTGTTCAATTGAATGTTTGTTCATGTATAACACTGTTTCTCAAGAATGGTTTTTTGAGTCTTGTAATTACATAGTTTCCAAGTTCATGCATGAAAGTGATGAGTATTGGTATGTAACAACCGGTTTTCTAGCTAGGCCTTGAGAGTTTGGTGGTAAATGTTTAAATAAGAAAAGTTATGAAAATGGGCCTTATTGCAATTAAGAGAAGATATAAATAGGGATCAGATCCCTAGGTTTTCTATTATCACAGTTCTTTTGCATTCATGGTGGCAGCTGAGAATAGAAACAAGGAGGAAATAGGGAGAGCGATTGGCAACGTTTCAATAAGAAGAACTTCTATCTTGGTAAGCAATTGATTCCTCTATGTATTTCTTTTATGTCTAAGAGGTCTGGGTAAATCAATTGCTAGTTTTCTTCACTGTTTGAGTTGGGGAGAATCCTAGTAAGAACAACAATGGGGTTTAACTCTAATTTGGACTGTGTAATGCTTAAATTGAAGGTTCATGTGAGTTTTGGAGGATTGGAGTTTAGCATAAACCCCCGTATGATAAAGATTGTGATGTTAAATTTAATGTGTTAGTAGAATTAAGAAGAGTTGAGTGTTGTGGTTCGATGACAGTCGCCGACTCCGGATCCGTAGGGAATTCCGGGACTGTGCGACTCCGGATCCCATAAGGAATTCAAGGACTATATGTCCGAAAATGGAGGTGATACCGGATCCCTAAGGGGACTTCCGGAATGGTGAACACCGGATCGTGGAGAGAAATTCCGGACCTCGGCGACCCCGGAACCAAGTTGGAAATTCTGGAACTGTCTGAAGCTGTAATTCCGGATCCCGTGTGAGGATTCCGGAACTGTAATACCGAGTAAAGGAAATTCCAGAATCGTTATTACCGGGACCAGTAAGAAAGTTCCGGGAGTGCACTTTTGATTAAGGGTTAGGATTTAGTGAAGAGCAAGGGTCAGTAGTGCGTTACCACTAATGAACATATATGATATGCTTTAGGTGTAAGAACAGTTCGAGACGAGACGCGTGGATAGGAAGTCACAAATATCAGGTGAGTTCCCTAAACCCTTTTTACACGAAATGAGATGCTAAATATTTTACTGATTATGGTCCATTTATGAGCATGAATTGTTTACCAACTCTTACGTATGCTTTCCATGAAAAGTATGTTTTAGTTAAAAGACTATTTAGCAGCATGAAATGATTTATAAAGATTTCACGTTTCATGATTTATGATGAGCTATGTGTATGTTATGTGGAGTCGGTCTGCACAGTGGGATCTGAGTACCTCGAGATCCGATGATCCTTTGGGCAACATGTGATGAGCTTGTAGGAGGGAATTCATTTCCTTCCTACTCGGATAGATTTGTGATGAGCTTGTAGGAGGGAATCCGTTTCCTTCCTACTCGGATAGAGGGGAGTCTGCTTGGGCCCCGATGTGAGCCGAGAGGGAGTCCGTTTGGGCCCCGATCGTGGTTAGCTAATGTGATCCTTGAACACTGTGCAGTACCATAATTGATGCTTATGTGGAGAATGTTGATGAGTTTTATAAAATAATTTTATACTGTTGATAAATGTTGTTTACGGAGGGAATTCACTAGACCTTTTGGTCTAACCCTCGCTTTTCAAAACTAAATCATTTTCAGGTAAGCAAATAGTAGAAGGCTCAGGTAAGTGAGCAAGAGCAGGATAGAGTACAGATGCAGATAGAGACAGTGCATGTGCCACTTATAGAAGCTAATATGTTCTCAGTTGTGTATAGGTTGTTTCCGCCAACCTAAGTTTTTGAGACTAATGTAATGAAATTTTGGGACCCAGTTTTGTAATGTTTATGATTAATGCTATGCATGTCCTGTTTTATTTTTGGGCTGTTACAAATGGTATCAGAGCCATAGTTTAAGGGATTTAGGTGACCAGACGGGCCTAAACTTAAACTTTAGGAGTAGAAATCACAACTGAGAATCAGGAAATGTATTAGGAGGGCACTATTGTAGAGATAGGACTAATAGGGTACCGAGGACAGTCATGTAAGGTAAGTTTGGGATTACACATGTCCAGTGTAATTGCGAACTTGCAGGTACATGTATGTGCTTGACATGCCTTATTATTCCAAAGTTGTGGTCTTAAGCTAGCTTATATGTCGTATTCCAGTAATCTAGAATGTCAGCAAGATCCCCGAGGGGTAGATTGAGACCCATTATTGGGGAAGTATCATGAGAGGTCATTTATGATGTGATATATGTATACATCGTGGAGAAGAAATGTTGTTTAGAATGTTATGAGTCGTCTAGAGGTAGATCTTTGTGGGTTCGAAGAGGATGAATGATTGATTCTGAGTAAGACTCCTGTTATTGGAGAGTCCCAGTTCTAGAAATCATGGGATAGACCCGTCGGGATGGTAAGAAAGGTTAGTATCGAAATCTTGAAAGTGTCAATGGAGCCCTGACTTCCTAGTCGAGCTTTTCAATGGCAGGATCAATGAAAGGAGATATCAGTAGAGGATTGAAAACGTGTAAAGGTAGAACATGAGGTCATTGGTCAAGATGAAAATAATATGAAATGGTCGAGTACGTGGGCCCATAACCCACATGTCGAAAGTAGAGTGTCAATGATAAGTTGCGTAAGTAAAGCGATTGACCTTGTTAGAGTGAGTAGCCTTCAATTGCAAGTAGAGTCTCATGCATGGCGTTCTTATATGTAACATGAAATTTTCACGATTTAAGGTAAATGTGTAAATATCAATTTCGATCGAAAATGAGTCTGCGTGTACAAACGTATGTTTAAAGAAAAGGCTATTTCAATTACGTCGCACAATGAAACTTTGAGCTTAACGATTTGCAAAATATTTCACACTTTTCATGATAAGTTAAATTGTTGCAAAAAGTCAAAAAAATGTTTGCCAACAAAACTTTTATAACCAAAAGGAGTACTGACATGTTGATGTCATAGAAATGAGTGTGAGAACCGACTGGTTTATTCTGTGTCGGTAATTCCTTTCAGAATTTTGTTATACAGAAGATTTTCATTCAATGTGTCACTGTCGTAACAACGTCGTTTTGGTTGAGAAAGATCGAGTTTTACTGAAAGGGTGCGTGCGAACGATTCTCGAGATCGTTGTGCAGGGCATTGGAGTTATGAGAATGTTGGTGTCATGTGTCCCCAAGTCGTTTCCAAGTGTTGTTCTTTAAAATGATAAAAACGCGAAATGATTTTTGTTTTTATCACGTTGTCATGCACGAAGGCTATGAACTCACTAGGTCGTAGAGTATTACATTTTAAGATAAGGAAAGACTCCGAGAGGGGAGAGGTGTTGGACAAAGTAGGGGAGAATATCTATAATTTTGGTATTTGTGTTCAAGAAGAGAGGTGAACAGTGGAAGAGTCGGAAGTGGACCTTGGTGTCAGTTGTATGAGGGTTTGTACCATGTTCGGTAACTGGAAATACGGTTGTCAAGGGACGGTTGGGTCCGGAGGAAGGACTTGAAGCCTTCAAGGTGTTGGTATTAGCAACTCGTTAGTGTGTGGTGAGGCAGAAATGAGATATCCTCGACGTCGAATAAGAGTCTTAAGGTGATCTTATAATATCGATGTTACATGAGTAAGTTTCGAAATGAGGGCGATAGATTATGAAGTTGGTTATGATATGTTGGAAGGATTAGGTTCAGTAAGGAACCCATGTTAAAGAATAGGTTAAGAGGGTGTCAACAGGTTGACTATTGATGTTGAAGTCGGCAGCTGTGTAAGGTGGCTGAGGCCGAAGACTTGAACCAGAAGGGTGAAAGTTGATAGAGCACCTTGTAGGGGTGTTAAGATGGTGAGAGACTGCTGTTTTGGATAAGCGTTCTACTTGCGAGGTATGAAGGGTTCGTAGAAGGATAAGGTATGTAGCACAAACAAAGTGAGTGTGTAGAGTATATCGATCAGTGAGGGATTGTGCCCTATCTATGTAAGGGTTCGGATCGTAAAGAGCTAGCAAGAACGATTATGTTTGAGTTAATTGGGAACTCGTGAGTTATAGTTCAACTAGAGTTGGGGAAGGACAAAGTAGCGAGATAGACTCGATTATGTATGCGAGAGAATAGGAAGGAAAGTTTGAATTGTGTACGATTGACCATGAGAGACCTAGTCTGTAGTGTGATGTCAGGGGTAAAGGATGTATGAATGAGTAGTGGCTTCAATTGCCAAGATAAATGTGCCAGCCAGTGTTGTAGTAAAGTGATGTTAGAAAGATGAAACATTAGATGGAAACCTTTTCGGATTTTCGGATGAGGTGTGCGATTTGTTGATCAAGTGGTTGGAGCACGTAGTTGTAAGTGGCGTTGTGATGTGACTGTTATCGGAATAGGATGCCAGAGCAGTAGCGGGTGATTGCCCAAATGAGAAACCAAGAGTTTCTGGTTGTGTGAGTCGCCAAGTAAGTATATTTCGAAATCATTGGAAGATTAAAGAAGATGATGGATGGGTTAGTCAAAAATACGGTGTAGTAAATGCGAAATCTTTAGAGAATGTGGATTATTTCTTATGTGTAAAGGAACTATCCGAAAGGGGTAGTAATTGGAGATCAGAGAACGTGTAATGACTTCGATCACTGGTGTCATTTCGAGATGGTTTGGTTGAATGCCTTAAGTTAGAATCTTGGTACAACGGTTGGTTATGTATACTAATGAGAAAGCGTGTCATCATGTGGAAAGGCCGGGGGAGAGGGGCAAGTAATGTTTGATGGACGGTGCTCCACGCTAACGTGGGGAGGTGAAGATAGTACGTTGGACTAAATGAGTGAGTTGGAAGTAGCAAGCTTGACAGTAACACCGAAAGGTGGAGTAGTGTGTGTAGATTGCCATCAATAAGTGTGCGAACTTCTGGAAAGAGTATAGAGGAAGGGGATTTGTGTATGTTTTAAGTGCGGGAAGAGAAGTGAAAGAAGGCAGTCAAATGGGTTTGAGTTGATAATGTTGTGAGAAATGTTCAAACGAACTGGTCGTTCAGTGAGAAGCTATAGAGAATAGTTTTGTGTGACCATGACTACTCCTCCTAGTTGAGTGAGGGTAACCGAAGTTATGTTATTTATGACTGAATACTTGAGGTAAGCAGTAAGGATTTGTTGTGTTTTCAGGATAAGATCAATTCAGATAGGTGAACGCTTCAATGAGGGATCATGGGGGTTGTCCGCTTTTAACTACGTATAAGTGTGGAGTGATGAAGTGGTGAGAACGTACAAAATGGTTGATGAACTGTAGCCGATGTGTTTCGAGAAGAGGAGATGTTATCTGCAATAGACGAATGTCGATTGGAAGAAATAATATAGAATTTCATATAACCCGAGGAGGGAACTCTTGGTTGTGAGTTTGTTGGGATGTACAAGGTTGGCCTTGTGCCAAGTTGGCAAGTGAGTGATTTTTCCCTAGTCAAAGATTATTGTCCTTATGGCGAGGGATTTTCGCTAAGTTCCTTCTTTTAAGAAAGTATGGGTGTATGGGATACCTTAATTAGACGTGTTTTATAACCGCGAGCCCCGGTATGTGGGCGGAAGCGAGTAAATGTCGAAAGTCGAGGTGATGGCGACCTTGCAAGAAATACTGACAATGAGAAGTTGACTTATGTCAAAGAACCGATAGAAATAGTGAACAGTAAGGTTCACATGGCGAGAAACAAAGAAGTCCGACTAGTAAAGGTTCAGTGGAAGTATTATAAAGGGCGAGAGGCAACTTGGGAAGTAGAAAGTACATGAGGTCCAGGCACCCGCATCTTTTCCCTTAAAGAATTCCAGGGACGCAATTCTTTTAAGGGGGGAGTGTTGTAACAACCGGTTTTTTAGCTAGGCCTTGAGAGTTTGGTGGTAAATGTTTAAATAAGAAAAGTTATGAAAAGGGGCCTTATTGCAATTAAGAGAAGATACAAATAGGGATCAGATCCCTGAAAAGGGGCCTTATATCTATTATCATTGTTCTTTGCATTCATGGTGGCGGCTGAGAAGAGAAACAAGGAGGAAACAGGGAGAGCGATTGGCAACGTTTCAATAAGAATAACTTCTATCTTGGTAAGCAATTGATTCCTCTATGTATTTATTTTATGTCTAAGAGGTCTGGGTAAATCAATTGCTAGTTTTCTTCACTGTTTGAGTTGGGGAGAATCCTAGTAAGAACAACAATGGGGTTTAACTCTAATTTGGACTGTGTAATGCTTAAATTGAAGGTTCATGTGAGTTTTGGAGGATTGGAGTTTAGCACAAACCCCCGTATGATAAAGATTGTGATGTTAAATTTAATGTGTTAGTAGAATTAAGAAGAGTTGAGTGTTGTGGTTAGATGACAGTCGCCGACTTCGGATCCGTAGGGAATTCCGGGACTGTGAGACTCCGGATCCCATAAGGAATTCCGGGACTATATGTCCGGAAATGGAGGTGATACCGGATCCCTAAGGGGACTTCCGGAATGGTGACTCCGGATCCCTAAGGGGACTTTCGGAATGGTGAACACCGGATCGTGGAGAGAAATTCCGGAACTGGGCGACCTCGGAACCAAGTTGGAAATTCCGGAACTGTCCGAAGCTGTAATTCCGGATCCCATGTGAGGATTCCGGAACTGTAATACCGAGTAAAGGAAATTCCGGAATCGTTATTATCGGGACCAGTAAGAAAGTTCCGGAAGTGCACTTTTGATTAAGGGTTAGGATTTAGTGAAGAGCAAGGGTCATTAGTGGGTAACCACAAATGAACATATATGATATGATTTAGGTGTAAAAACATTTCGAGATGAGACGCGCGATTAGGAAGTCACAAATATCAGGTGAGTTCCCTAAACCCTTTTTACACGAAATGAGATGCTAAATATTTTACTGATTATGGCCCATTTATGAGCATGAATATGAGCATGAATTGTTTACCAACAGTTACGTATGCTTTCCATGAAAAGTATGTTTTAGTTAAAAGGCTATTTAGCTGCATGAAATGATTTATAAAGATTTATAAAGATTTCACGTTTCATGATTTATGATGAGCTATGTGTATGTTGTGTGGAGTCGGTCTGCACAGTGGGATCTGAGTACCTCGGGATCCGATGATCTTTTGGGCAACTTGTGATGAGCTTGTAGGAGGGAATTCATTTCCTTCCTACTCGGATAGATTTGTGATGAGCTTGTAGGAGGGAATTCGTTTCCTTCCTACTCGGATAGAGGGGAGTCTGCTTGGGCCCCGATGTGAGCCGAGAGGGAGTCCATTTGGGCCCCGATCGTGGTTAGCTAATGTGATCCTTGAACACTGTGCAGTACCATAATTGATGCTTATGTGGAGAATGTTGATGAGTTTTATAAAATGATTTTATACTGTTGATATATGTTGTTTACAGAGAGAATTCACTAGACCTTTTGGTCTAACCCTCGATTTTCAAAACTAAACCATTTTCAGGTAAGCAAATAGTAGAAGGCTCAGGTAAGTGAGCAAGAGCAGGATAGAGTACAAATGCAGATAGAGACAGTGCCTGTGCCACATATAGAAGCTAGTATGTTCTCAGTTGTGTATAGGTTGTTTCCGCCAACCTAAGTTTTTGAGACTAATGTAATGAAATTTTGGGACTCAGTTTTGTAATGTTTATGATTAATGCTATGCATGTCCTGTTTTATTTTTGGGCTGTTACATGGTAGCTCACGCATGAACATTTTTAAACATTGGTAGTTCATGCATGGATATTGTTGAACATTGTTAGTTCATGCATGAACAATGAACGTATTGTTAAATAGACAACTTATTCATTTGTGAAAGAGAGTCTATGTTCATTTACTTACTAATATGTTCATATGATCTTTACAGAAATAAATGGATTGGTAGTCAAAAGTAGGCAATATGTCCATATATGCACAAATACCCATTGGTTCGTTTGTGAAACAGAGACCATGTTCATTAATTTAGCCTTCTTTTTGATTTCGCGTGATATCAAAAATATGATTTGTTTCCTAAATCCATGATTTCTATCACTTTACTTTTTTACCCCTGTTCATATGAACACATGGAGAATATGTGTTTAATATATTTTGGACGCTTTAATTACACTACTCAAATCTAAGTCGTTGATGGATTTTTGGACGGATGAGATTGGTTAACAAAGTTAACACTAATTCTTTGGTTAACAAAAGGAGACCATATATGTATATATATATATATATATAGGGGTGGGTTCAAATGAAAACTCATTTTTAATTGTGCACATGAGGATAAGTCACAACCATTGATCAAGATTTGGAAAACTAATCAATGGTTAAAACAAAATAAGATTAATTAAGAAGTGATTAGGGACAAAATTGGAAATTTGAATATGCATCTACCTTATTTTACCTTTTATTTTCTTTTTTAATTAAAAACTTTTACCCCCTTAAATTTTAAAATAAATTATCTTAAAAATTACTAATATTTTAATTAAACAAATTACATCAAAAAAACGAGAATTTCGTGTTCTTCGATATGACATTCATCTTGATATAGTTTTTTAACCGTTTTTTACGTGAAATGTCATATATGTGTTATATTTATTATGAATATGTATGTACGCGTATTCATAATGAATAATACAACATTCAGGATGATTAATACACGAATTCATGATTCATGTATTATTCATCATGAATCGTGTATTATTCACCATGAATACTGTATTATTCATCCTAAATGATACATTATTCATGATGAACAATAAATGAATGACAGTGAAGGTGTGAGCACATCACGCGCTCTTTTTGTTTCCCGATTCATAGCCGAAATTTGGTTTTATTCATTATGAATATGTATGCACATCCCCAAGTGTCCACATTTAGTATGAATAACAAAGGTGAACGTTCATTCACTATTCATGATGGATAATACAACATTCGGGATGAATAAAACACGAATTCATGAATCGTGTATTATTCACCTTGAATGTTGTACTATTAATCATGAATGATACATTCATGATGAATAATACATGAATGACCCGTGAAAGTGTAGACACGTGACGCACCATCTTTTGTTCCCCGGTTCACAATCGAAACTCAATGAGTGTTGGGTTACGGTGATGAATAATGTGAACTTACATTAATATTCATAATGAATATAGAACATATATAACACTTAATGTAAACACGGTTAAAACAAAAAAAAACTATATCGAGATGGATGTCATATCGAAGAGCATGAAATTCTCGTTTTTTTGATGTAATTTGTTTGATTAAAATATTAGTAATTTTTAAGATAATTTATTTTAAAATTTATGGGGGTAAAAATTTTTAATTAAAAAGAAAATAAAAAGTCAAATATGGTAGGCGTGAGATTGAAATTGTCTTCCTTTTTTACCCCTAATCACCTTAATTAATAATTTCAATTAAAAACTCTATTTAATATGAGTCATTGGATCAATAGATATGGAAGAGCCAAGATCCGTCATCATGTGCACAATTGAAAATGAGTTTTCATTTGAACTTTCCTCTCTCTCTCTCTCTCTCTCTCTCTCTCTCTCTATATATATATATATATATATATATATATATATATATATATATATGTATATATATATAGTGCCCTTCTTTTGTTAACCACTCATTTAGTGTTAACCATGCTAACCAATCAGGACCATTAATCATGAAAATCAATGGCTAGGATTAAACTGATTTTTAATTCCTAATTAAAAAAAATCGGCTTAACATTATAGGAAGCACATATGCACACGGGTAATATTGTCAATTATCAATCATCTCTAATTATTAGATAAGGAAACCATAAGATGTCAATAATCAGTTTCCAATAATCACTCATCTTCCTAAAATATCTAATTGATACAAAGAAATAGCAAAATCTATACACATATCAGCCCACAAAATCGAATTGATACAGAGAAATAGCAGAGATGGAAGCAAGTTGTCGATGAGCAGAGATGGAAGCAAGCTGTTTTCGATGAGCAGAGATGGAGGAAAGTTGATCGATGAAGAAGAAAATCAATGAAGCAGTAAATCGATGAGGCATATTTCTACTGCGGATATCGATGAGGCAGAAAATCGATGGCTTTGAAGGCAATAGCTTTGAAATCGATATACACAATCGATGGAGAGAAGACGATGATTTTCTCTCTTGAGCCACCAGTTGCTTTCTTCAACCGATGGGCAGATAATCTCAACTCTCTCGGCAACCCAATATACACAACTCATTCATGTTGTTTACCATAGAAGATCATAATAGATCATACAATTATTGATGAGTTGATATACGATTCTTCATCTTGCTATTTTAATATAGTTATCACAGTTCATGTTTACCAACAAAACTTGCAACAGTACTAAACGTTATTGATTTTTAATCATCATCATGATTCATGAATCGTAATTTTTTATTGCTACTTTGGGTATCTTCATGTTTTCTGCACTTGATACACGATTCTTCATCTTGCTATTTTATTGCTTCTTTGTTGCTACCTTGTATGTGATGGTTAAAATGGTTATGAGATTTTAGTGAACGAATAAGAAACATGTGTTCATGGATTAATACTATCACGGTAAAGAAATAAGAACATCATAATGCTTTGCCATTTCTGCTTTCCTTTGGTACATATATGTAGTTTTAAATCGTGCATATATGCAATTTCGATGTGCGTTTTTGCAGTACTAATATGTGCATATATGCAATTCTATGATGTGCATATATGCAGTTCTAAGGTATGTATATATGCAGTACTAATATGTGCATATATGCAATTCTATGATGTGCATATATGCAGTTCTAAGGTATGTATATATGCAATACTAATATGTGCATACATGCAATTCTATGATGTGCATATATGCAAAGAAAAAACGTGAAAAGAATATCTGAAACGTGAAGATGAAGATTATGTTTGAAAACGGGTTTTAAGGTATGCGTATATGCAGTACTAATATGTGCAAATATGCAATTCTATGATGTGCATATATGCAGTTCTAAGGTATGTATATCTGCAGTACTAATATGTGCATATATGCAATTCTATGATGTGCATATATGCAGTTTTAAATCGTGCATATGTGCAAAAAAACATGAAAAGAATCTCTGAAACGTGAAGATGAAAATTATGTTTGAAAATGGGTTTTAGATGATTAAGATTATCATTAATAACTACCAAAAATGAAAATGGGTTTTAGAAGATTAAGATTATCATTAATAACTAGCAAAAATATCTTGTGCATGAAATTAAGAAAGTAAATAACCATTAAATAATTAAAATTCTGAAATTCTTAAACTAGCCCTACCAAACCATCAACTTATCTTAATTCCTATTGGCCCAAAAAAGTTAACACGGTTAATACTAAATGGAAAGTTAACAAAAGAAGGGGACCATATATATATATATATAGGGGTGGTATCGGGTACAAACCAAATGGTTTGTACAAACTGTACAAACTCATATCCACCAATCACGTAACTTTTTTTATCCATAAGGGTATTTTAGGGCTTTTAACATATTTTTTCATCTCCACCAATCACGTAACTTCTTTTTTTATATCCATAACTTCTTTTTTTATATCCATAAGGGTATTTTAGGGCTCCACCGGAAAATATAGATTCATGAAGCCAAATTATATATTCATGAAGCCAAAATATAGATTCATGAAGCCAAATTATACAAATTGCAGATTCATGAAGGTAGATTGAGTTTGTACAATCCATTTGGTTTGTATTTGATACCCAACATATATATATATATATATATATATATATATATATATATATATATATATATATATATATATATATATATATATATATAAGGGCATGTTCAAACGAGAGGCTAAACGGTTTGCGAGAAGTTGAGAAGTGTGATATCATATATGATACACAAGATTAAACACACGTTGCATTGACAATATATATATATATACGTTTAATCATATATAATTAAACACACCCAGATGGTGTGTAATCATATATGATATTGAGACTTCTTGCCTTCTCGCAAAATGTTTAACTTCTCACATGATCCTTCCTCTATTCCTCTATATATAGGGGTATATCTATATTATATATAAGCACGGATAGTAGTTATTGTTAACTTAAGAGGTACCGATTACTATGCTTAATGTATAAGTATAAAAAGCTTCATATCATTCCATCAACCTCCCACGTCCCACCTTATATTCCTTCCTTTTTCATTTCATTTTACATCCTTATCATTTTAAGATACATAATCATATATTAACTAAAATACATTAAAAATAATTTTCTTTTTTTAACAAATTATACCATTATAATCGTCTCACCAATGGTTTTTTTAACAAATTATACCATTAAAAATAATTTTCTTTTTTTGTCATCTGAATTCCAAACCCACTCTGTGGGAAAATATGTATAACTTAGTTGTCGTGCCTTCACATGCTTCTTATTTGCTTCGAACCATTCTGTAAACTTTGTCTTCTCCATGCCAGGCATAGATAGAACATTTTCGACACGATTATTTTCACGAAAAACAACGGTATGATCGTCAGGAAAATGAAATGGTAATCTTTCAACTGGGGGTTGTCTGTAATGTATGTCAAACTGAAAGATTCTCCAACAAGCCTCAACAACGGATATATACCTGCAATCCAAATAAGTGTTGATCTCGTCGTTCCCTTCACCATTGTATGAGGATTCAATTGTTGCAACAGCTCTATCTGATCCTTTATGAAGATATTTAAATAAATACTTTATAGCTCTTGAGAAATTACAGAGCTCCACATTGATATGTGCATCAAATTTAACCAAAAAGTTTCTGTTGTACGGGACCACTGAACGATTATCCAAAAAGGTATCTTTCTTACAAATGCTAATATTTGTTTGCCTTCTTCTGTATATTGGGAATCCCTCGGCATCGATAATGGTTTTGTCAACAAACGTTTTTGGATAATGCTTTGAACATCTGCCCTGTACCATACATGGACATTTAGGATTGGAACTCCCACACGACCCATGCATCATAAATTTCTTGACAGCATTGTATCCATCAAGATCAACATTAGGATCGGGAATTTCGGCTGTTAATATATTGTCTTGTCGATATGCTCACCTGAAAATGTTTAATTAAATTAGTGTAAGGTAAATAGAAATTATATTTGTTGATGTCTATATTGTGTAGATAAAAATAATTATATAACAATAAAGAAAATTAGATGTTAAATAAAAAATGTAAGGTAAATAAAAATTATATTTGTTGATGTCTTTGTGTATAATAGAAATAATTATAAAATAATAAAGAAAATTAGATGTTAAATAAAAAGTTAAAGTGGTTGTTATTATATCGGCGATATGCTCACCTGAAGGATTTTTTGAAGGATTTTTCATCGTCTGATGTAGGAAGAGCAAGATATGTGCATGCGACAATCCTCTTTTTTGAAATTCAATTGTGTACAAACCTATGAAATATAACAAATATAAAAGTTATAAAGTTGAGAATCATGATAAGATAATTGTGGTCGCGTTTTTAAGAAGTAAAATAAATGTAGAATAAGTGTGGGTATGGTATTGACTTACATGCGATTATTTGTCCAAATGGTTGCTCATTCTTCAGGTCTTGCATTAGTTGGAAGAGTTTTATCTCAAACACACGGCACACAATATTTGCACGATTTTCATGATCTTTTTGGCCAATTTTTTTGGAGCATGTCATTGATTTCAGGCCATTTCGGATTGCATGTGAAAATTAGAAATAAATCTGATATCCAGCCCATTTGCAAATCGCCATCGCATCTTGATAGTTCTGTGCTTTATAGGGTGGACCTCCGGTGTGTGACGATGGTAAGATAATTGATTTCCCAATCGTTGAACAATCTGAATCACCACGGTGAACCGCATCCATCAATCCTGAATAAAGATCCGCCCTGAGTTTTGTTTGGTTATTTCTTATCCAACAAAAACGCCCCTCTTCAATTGCCATGTAAGAATCAACGATATATTGTTGAAGCAATCTACCTCCTCGAATAAGACTTTTCTCTTCATGTATTCTTTGTTGAAGACGAAAACAATAATATTGTCTCATCGTCAACTTTTCTTTGGTTTACGGTTTGGCAAGATTCTTAGATGAATGTCAGTTCTATAACCATCTTCACCATATGGGTGGATCAATGGGTATGTCATTGACATGAAACTTGGATGCAAATATGTGATTCTTTGAAGACCTGTAGTTTGATGCTCAACAATTACGTCACGATGACAATTTTTTCTGTAAAATCACCGACTATTAAACCTGCAACTTCTCAAAACAGTTGGTATATTATATTGACGACCATCTGTTGTCTTGTTTCCCTTGAGGCACAATCGAAATGAAGAATGTGGAGATGCTTTGAATCTATCTCTTGCCATTCGGAAAGTTTTTGCAAGAATATTATGACACTCCAACATTTGAGATAAGTCGTGCACAGTTTCGTGGTCCAACATAGATGCTCGACTACTGTCCTGAAATGTATTGATTCTGTTACCAATTTCATTGTCAGTATCATATATATAAAGCTGTGCAAATTGCGGTTTACGCCTATGGAAACAAAGATCCAATGCGGTGATAATTTTGGCCACTCATACGGAACACATATGGTCCCTTTGTGTTATTAATAGATGAATCAACACGACCACCCATTGACGTAAATGCAAACATGGCATTGTACGTTCTGATATTTTTCAGAAATTGAACTCCTTTTTGCCCAGAAGCATCACTCATAAGATATTGCATGTATTCAGGTGGTTCTCTCAATAATGGCACTTGCACACTCCCATCCGCGCAACAAAAGGAAAATTTTGGTTGCGACACCTTTCGGGTTCTGGTGGTCCGTTCCACATATCATAACATTGCATCACAATGAGGACAAATGTATGTGGGAGGTCCAAAATACCATGGTTGTGTCCAATTAACTGTGGTAAATTTTGAATATAAAAAAGTAAGCATCATAAAGTAATATAAAATTGCAAAAATATAACAAATATTTGTAAGTAAATAATGTTTACCTTGGGCATGTCCGGTTTGTACATGAAATTGATGGGGTTGTTGTTTACGTGAAATCGATCGAGACTTCGATCGAGACCGGTGGTCGTTGCCGGCGAGATGGGAGCGTGAAGGCGTGGAAGAAGCATGCGATCTTGAAGGCGTGGAAGGAGGGTGTGGCTGTGAGAAAGGGTAGATGTGGAAAAAAGTTGAAACTGAATGGTTTAGTGATACCCTATATGCAAAATGGTTAAGAGGTCATTGTCACCATTAAGAGGCTTCATATTTTTTCCAAATAACCCATGCCTCTTACCGATTCAGAGGTAACCTCTAAATGTCACCATTAAGAGGTAAACAAACAGCCACTTAGACTCGTATGAAGTATTATGTTTCTCGACTCGGCAAGTTAGGGAGTTTGAAGAATTCTCAATGCTATGGTCATTTGCTGTATGAAAACATAAAGCTTTGAAAATGGAAAAATGAGGTGTACTATAAAAATAGCATCATTGAAAGTTTACTTATATATGAGTGAAATAAGTAGTTTACCTAGGTTTTCAACGACATTGCAACCATTGGTCGTGCCATTAGTGTCACTGATGCAAGAGAGAAACGTTACGACTTCTCTCTCTCTCTTTATATATATATATATAGAGAGAGAGAGAGGGAGGGAGGTTCAAGGGAAAACCTCAAAAAAATGAAAAACTGAAGAACACCCTAATAACCCTTCATCTACACGGTATGTACTTGTGCATACAAGTAAGTTAAGTTGTTTTTTTGGTTTAATGCACAAGTGCATCATGCACTTGTGCATATATGCACATGTGCATGTTACAAATTACCTGTATGCACAAGTGCATACCGTCGATGGAGGGCTACCAAAGTGTTCCTTAATTTTCCATTTTTTGAGGTTTTCACTTGAACCTGACCCTATATATATATATATATATATATATATATATATATATATATATATATATATATATACTAATTTCATTTATTTGTAATTTTAAAATTCATTAAATGCTAATTATTTGTATTAAAACTATAGTAAATGACAAATATTTGAATTAAAAATATAGTAAATAACGAATATTTGTATTAAAAGTATAGTTAATGATAATTATTTGTTTTAACAATACAATGAAAGAACAATAAGTAGTTTTAAATATACAAATAATAATTATTTGTTCGCTGCTTGGTTTTTTTGTTTTGCTGGTAGTGGGGTCTGTCCCTTTTGTTTTGTTGGTGGTGGTGTAATGTCTCACTTGGCTTGGGTTTATTAATATCATTCTGCTTCTAAAAAACAATATATATAATGCACTTGAAGTATCAGTAAAGCTTTCACAACTAATACCATGAGATCAATATTAAGTTTCTCACAATGATAATTAATAATTAAACTGAAGATGGGGCAACATAATATAACCTAGAAATAAGCTCAACATGTGTAACTATTGACTATGGTGTTGCTAATGACCGTTAATTTGTATAATAAATTCATGTTTAATTGTTACAAGACCATTGTTTCAAGGAGAAACATTATTAATGATATAATGTTAAGAAATAGAGAAAGAAAGGGTGAAATTAAAATAAAGTGGAATCAATATATAGTAAAATTATGTGAACCTTGTTCATTAAAAAAGAAAATTAAAAATAAATGAGGATGAAAGTTAAGTAAATCCTATAAAAAAATGCATACAAGCAGTGATAGGAAAGATCTTTTATTTGCCACAAACGATTTTTTAGTTGTCATCTTCTTCGTCATCCTCAAGCACCACTCTTTTTTTCTTCTTGGTTGGTAAAGATATTTCATCATCACTTGTTATCGCATTGTCCTTAGAAACGAAAGTAACTTCTGAATCCTGCAAGATATTTGTACACGGAACAAATAATTTTGGTGAAAAAAAACAAGTAATTTACAATATTTGAAATAGTAATCGTCATTTACAAAATCCATACGTACCTTTGCAACAGCCTTCTTTAACCTCTTATAACCAACCTTTCCACCATTTACAATTTCACAGGCTTTCTCTTTTTGGTCATTAGAAACCCATAGGCTAGCCACCGTAAAATTTTCACGCCCGTGTATGATATTGTACACATTTAGTTTTAGTTTAAACACATATTCTTTTCCGATGAGGGTTAGAACCTCTGCTGGAACATCAACACTGCTTATTGGTTGTTTGTTAAGCAATTTGTGTGTTGAAGTGTCAAGCACTCTCTCGGCAACCTTATTGAACAACACACAACTTGTTTCTCCAGTTTCGTCCTTGATTCTTATGTGTATTTTATACCTAAAGAATGTTACACATAGGTAGAATTAATAGCTATGAAATCATCTAGATTGTGAATTAACATTTATATAATGACGTTAGAAGGGAAAATCGACTTACAACACAAGAGGAAATTGAGACCCTGCCTTGCAATTTCCACAATTATAACCACTGTCTATGTTGGTTAGTTGTTTGTAGCAAGCTTTGCATCCCTTGTAAAACCATCCCATTGACGAAACTATGCTAGTGATCGTCCCTCTGACAGTTATGAACTAAACCTAAAGTGTACACATAATTAAAGGATAAGATGTAGTTATTAATACATTGTATAAATGAATGAGAAAAATGAAAAATTATGGAATGTTATTAAAATGGTACCTTCATATCTTTATCCCAAGTAGCACATAATAGGTCATTAATCATCATTCTCTCTAGAAGCATATCTTCATCACGATGCTATTTCTCGTCCGGATTTTCAATAAAGTTGATTCCAGTTGCAACGGTTGTGAATCTTTCAATTAAAGAAGAAACATAACTTGTTTTTAAATTTATGAATATTTTGCTAGCGCTTGTGGTAGCAAAATAGACAACACCTGTGTTGTGAAAATTTAAACAACATTATTAGAACATAAATATTAACAAAATACATAGTGTGATATGTATGTCACTGTATGAATATAAGATATCTACGATGTTATCTTTGCATAATACAAGTGAATATGATTCTTTATTTTTACAAGTCTAGCAGCTCTGGTTTTCACACTAGTGGCATCAAAATCCTCACCCAATATACCCCACAAAGTTACCCTTGATGCAATCGAGCTGAAAATAATCGTATTAAATAGTAGAAGAATAAAATTTCTTGCTGGTTTTAGTCACAAAACGGAAAAATCTACTATTGATTATATTAAGTACTTAAATACTTACTAATCGGTGATAATCTCCACATCGTTTTTTTTTCAACCCACTCCAACAGTTTTGATGTCACCAACAACACGTATGCATCCAATAACGTCTATAATATATTCAAAAAATTAAATCAATAAAAGTTCAATCTATAAAAACATAATATTGGTGATAAAACTAAACATACAAAGAGTTTAGAATACCTGATAAAATTGTGTCTTCATTGACACGTGAATGCACTAAATCGGCTGAAATAAATTGGAAACCATTTTTCAGGATGCTCATGATACCTTCTTCTAATTTTTTAATGGAAGTGAATTTCTGAAAAATGATCTCGATATCATTTGCGAGAGGTCTGAAATTCCCAACACTTGGAACAACTTTGAAAATTTTAATTTCATATAAAACACCTTCATGCAACAGACTCTTAAATTTTGGAACAATATTGCTCCAAATGCTTGCATGAATCAGATTCTCCTACAGTTAACAAAAAATTAATTTTATGTTCAATATATGCGGAAATGTAAATAGTAGAACAAAAAATTACAATATACTCTCAATTACCTCTTCATCGATCAATATCATATCAAGGCTAATTAATTCTTCTCCTTTTTGCTATTCAAAGATTCCCACATCCTACAAATACGTATCCTTATGATGAAATTATGGCTATCGTTTTTGAGATTTTTGAGATGAGTGAACTCCATTAATCTTAAATGATTGTTGAGTTCCAAAAATAAAAGAGTAAAAGTGATACTTAGAAAGTAAGCATGTGATTATTTATATTAGGAACATGGAATACAATGTTTTAAAACCATTAATTTTAGTTGTGGTTACAAAATTGGAAAACCCCTCATGAAGTACAATGATGAAGATCAAGAGCTGTATTTAATTTTAGTTGCCGTTACAAATAAGGTGGAAAACTATTCATCTGGTCTATTGATGAACAATAAGAGGCACCATTAATCATAATTGTGGTTACAAAGAAGTTGACTAACTCCAACATTGAAAATATTAATTATTTAAATGCATAGAGATATGGAGAATAAACATAAGTGCACTCTCTACTATTTTGATGAAACATCCAAAAACCAGGATAAATTTAAACCTTAAAATTTATCAAAGTTATACATAATTTCATCCAAACTTTTATACATAAATAGAGAATTAGCTGCAAGGGTTCACATATGAGAGTTTCAGATAACAATGATTAGGCACAATAGAACTTGATTAGAGAAGAGAATTGATACAAGATATGATTGTAGAACAATATTCTCTCTCTAGAGGGTCATCTCTCATTCACACACACACCCTACGTTATGTAACCTCTACAATGTGCTACCAATGTGCTACTCACACAAAACCCTCACAATTAGGTATTTATACCTTTGACCATTCCTAACAATTACCTTGACTTTGACTATTGTTGACAGTTACATTTACCCTAAATCTTGATACATTTTGTACTAACAATCTCCCCATATGGATTCAAGATTTAAAAAAAATAATGACAACAGTCTTCAGCTCTTTACCCTTCAGATCTTCAACACTCTAAACCTTTGACGAATCTTCAGATAAGCTTTATCTTCAAGAATCCACTTTGACACCTTTAATCTTATTTAGGGTCTTCCGAAACAAATAGTCACAAAGTCTTGAAACACGAACTTCAAATCTGTGTAGTGTTGATCAAAGTCTTCAAAGTAAAATGTTTATATCTTTGAATCATTGATCTTTGCAGCTTTGAGCTTTGATAAATTTCTTCAGTCTTTGAATATGAACTGGCTTTGAGGTTTTAACGGGCTTTGAGCTATAAAACATTCTTGATTTATCTTTAAGCACGAACTGTCTTTGTATCTTGACACATTTGAACAATAATGAACTCTGAACTTTTACCTTTCTTTGAACATCTCGAAACATCTTGACTTGCCTTTCTTTGACTTTGGTTATTTTTGACTTTTGGAAATTGAAATATTCACCTTTTCTCCCTTTTTCTTCAATTTGATATTTCTCCCCCTTTTTGATGATTGTGAGCATCATGATCATCAAAACTCTTGTTCAATTTCAACATTCTCTTTGAGTACCAGAAACATTCTCTTCCTTTAGATTTGTTTAACCGTCAATTCCAAAAATGTTTATCCGAATCTTTTCAAATTCAGATAATATAAAAATGGTAACCTTGAAACAACAGATGAATCAGTTAGAATGCCTATAAGTTGCACAAAGTCACTTAGTACAACATATGTACTTTGGAAAGGAGCTTTTTGATGTTCACTCCTCCAGGGCTTCCATTCAATCATCGAAAAACACAATGGAATTTTTATGAACGTTATGACAAGAAAACCTATTCCTTATGTGTACGCGCAAGTGTAGAAATGATTGAAGCAACTTATGCTTGATTTTTAGGCTCAAATTGTGTAAACTGTTGAGACAACAACAAGTTTTCCACGGACTCAATGTGCATGATTGAAGTGCGAAGGTGGGGCAAACTTCCTTCTTTTTCAATATCCAAACCTTCCGAGTGAAGATTAGATAGATAATATGCTGCGTCCCCAAGAAAAATTGAAACATTTATTTGTGAAGAAATAAATGAGTAGCTGGTGGGGTTTAATGCAAGAGTTGGCATGGGCTAATTGCCTGTTTCAATGATACTCACCAAAGAATGTGAACCAATCAGTAATGTGGCTGCCCGACTCATAAAGTTGTTGGTGTAGAGTTCTCTTATTCTTTTAACTTTGTTCTCACACCCTCTTTTTGTTTTTAATCTGCTCACGTCTAACCAAACTCTCTTTTTCATTTTACCCAAGCACAATGAGATTACTCAACCGGATGAGTTATCTCCCCCACTCTTTGATTTCGACCCCTCACCCCTCAATCACTGAAGGATAACTTCTTGGGTAGGAAACACCGGTTAACGTGGATCCATAGAAGTACAGTTAATCTCATACACTGATCCCATGAAATTTTGTCCTAAAAGATGAGTTGTTCAACAGTTTAGCTCGAACAAATATGAATCTCAGTAAATAAATGACATTGTCATCAGAATGTATGCTCCTCAAGAATATCATGAATATTTGAGCATTTGAACTTTGAAGATTTCTCAGAACAAGGATATTGAAAGAATGAAATGAATTCGAAACACTTGTTTGAGAATCTGACAATGTATCAATCAGATCAAATATGAAAGATAATCATGTAAGGTTTAGGGTATCAAAGAATTGAATTTTGTTTATATGAACAAATATAAACAATCTTTGAATGAAACGTTTAAGCTCTGATGCTGAAATGAATATGATGCTCAACAAAAGTGAAACACAAACGGGAGTATTACACTCGAAAAATGTTTCATTTTGAGACATAGTAATAACAAAGTCAATAAGAAGCTGAACCGGTGTGTATGAGTACTTGAAAGTATAGAAAAGATAATACGCAAGTATTAATCTTTGGAAACACACGGTCAGAAACAATGGTGTAATCTGAGATAATCATGAAAAACATTTAAAAAACACACTTCTAAATTTATAAAATCTGTTTGGAATAGAGAAGTGGCTTGAACATTTAAGAACACATTTTTCATGTTTGAAAGTTGTCCTTCTTTCAAACAATCTCAGGTTAAGCTTAGAAGATACTTACAGTCAGATGTGTAAGCTCCCCCTCAAATGATGATAGACTGATTGAAAAATCAGATTAGCTCCCCTTCAAAATCTACAAAGAAATCTTAATTGAATAAAATTAGTAGATGTAACATTCAAAGTCTAAAACAATGAAGTACGAGTCCTGAGCTGAGTTACTCATAAGTCACTTATTCTTTGAAGTACGGGTTCTAAACTGAGGTGTTTAGAAGCCATCATCTCTTTGAAATCCGGGTTCTAAACTGACGTGTTTAGAAACCATAATCTCTTTGAAGTACAGGTTCTAAACTGATGTGTTTAGAAGCCATAAACATTTTATGCTCGGGTTCTAAACTGAAGTGTTTAGAAACCATAACCTTTTATGCCTGGGTTCTAAACTGAAGTGTTTAGAAGCCATAAACCTCTTTGAAATCCGGGTTCTAAACTGAAGTGTTTAGAAACCATAATCTCTTTGAAGTACGGGTATTAAACTGATGTGTTTAGAAGCCATTATCTTTTAAGCTCAGGTTCTAAACTGAAGTGTTTAAAAGCCATTATCTTTTAAGCTCGGGTTCTAAACTGACGTGTTTAGAAGCCATAAACCTTTTATGCTCGGGTTTTAAACTGAAGTGTTTAGAAGCCATAATCTCTTTGAAATCCGGGTTCTAAACTGATGTGTTTAGAAACCATTATTGTGTATGCTCCCCCTACAAAGAAGCATAAAAAGATATGTCAATAAGCACAAATATATAAAAAGTTTAGAATCTCTCCTCCTGAAATTATGCAAATAGTTCAGCATAGATACTCTTCTTCAAATTGCACACTTCTCTTCTGTTTTCCAGTCATGTGTTTGGTATAGTTCTGACAATCAGCACCACACATGATAAACCTGCAAAACAGATTAAGTAGATTTTGGTACCCAACAGAACTTGGGTCCTGGCTTATTAGGTGCAGTTCTATTTGAAGAAATATTGTAAGTACGATACCAGTACTGAACATTTTCTTTCTTGACAAAATTATGAGTTCCACAATAAGAACAACAAATTTGCTTTTGTGCTAACCTAATAAAATGATTTGCAGAATAAATAGGATTAGGTTTACCAAAAGACTTGCCTTTAGGAGCATTGTTCTTCTTGTTCACTGCGGGTGGAGGAACAAATGATTTTGGTGCATTTCTTTCAGGAGAAGATCCCTTTACCTTCCACACCATCTTTAACAGGCTTAAAGATTGGAGTATCTGAACTTTTAGCAGCATGGTTATAGAAAAGATTAGAAGGACACATCTGATCGTTTGAAGGATTGCTTGATTTGACGGACTTCGTCGAAGAAATATGTTCATGAACTGAACCAGAAGCAGTCTTGAACGAACATTCTGAAGCAGTTGAATCATCATACGGCGATTGAAGAATAGTATCGGCACTAAATTGTTCAGATAATTCAACTTTGAAGTTAATTGCTTCTAGTTCCTGAACTTTGTCGGACATAACATTTCTTTCTCGAGAAATCAAATCAAACTTCTTTTGTAGATCAGATTTGATCTTCTGCTCTTTCATGACTTCCGTGGCTAAAGCAGACAGCTTCCTTATTAGCTTTGAGATTTCAGCCTTTTCTCTCCTCTTCAAAGTCTTTTTCCAAATATCTTCCTTTATCAGCAATTTCTTTGAAAATTACAATGTTTTTCTTTTGAAAGCTCTTCTTTTCTTTTTCAAAGATATCTCTTTTTTCAACATGCTCTTTACTCTCTCTTTTCCAAAACATTTTCCAAATCAGAAAATTTCTTTGAAAGCTCAGCATTCTTTGTTTCAAAAGATTTTCTTTCGGCATCAAATTTCACTCTTTCCTTCTCAAACTTTTCTTTTTCAAGAAATAAAATCTTTTCAAAATCAGAATTTTGTTTTGAAAGTTTTATGCATTTCAGCTCAATACCTTTCTTTTCTTCAAAACATTTCTTTGAAAACTCAGAAAATTTCTTTCCAAAGCTTGCCTTTTCATTTTCAAAAATTGTTCTTTCTTTTTCAATTTCCATTTGTAAATTTGAAATGTTCTTAACAACCTCAGAGTTCTCATGCTTTAACTCGGCATTTTCAGTTTCCAAGGCTTTTACTTTTTCCTCTCTCTTCTTCATCTCATCTCTTTCTTCCTCAAATTTTTCTCTTTCCTTTCTCATCACTTGTTCAAAATCAGATATCTTCTTTGTCAGCTCAACATTCTTTTCTTCTAAAGAAATCACCAAACTTGCTTTAGATTCACAATTACACTTCTTCACACCAACTTGTGTTTGCAACTCAGCAAGTGTTGTTCTATAATTGCCAATATCTTTACCCTGTTTTTCAATTTTATCTCTATATTTAAAATTTTCACTCTGAAGTCTACTACCACTCATTTTTTTTCAAGTTCCTGTTTTAAATGCGTTATCTTCATATCATTACTCCACCAACTTGGATATTTTGACATTGTTACCTAAAATGTTAAAATAAAAGATCGTTAACAGATACTTCGTGAGAAGTAGAATTTGTGCGCTTGAACGATTAGAGAAAATCGATTAAAGTCAGAAAAATTTTTAAAAATAAAATTTGGAAAACAAATTGTAAGTTTGTCTTCCAAAAATTAATGCGGAAAACTGGACTTTTATTCGTCAAACCTGCAACACACGAGAAAGATATATCAGTTACGAATAAATGCAGGCAAAAACTGATAAAACCGATGAAAATTGAAAAATGACGAAGAATAAGGACTAAAAATGACAACTTACGAAACTAAAACGAAAAACAAGGACTAAAAGTGTAAAATACTAAAACTTGACAAAAACAAGGACTAAAAATGACAAAATCCTAAAGTTAAAACTAAAAGGACTCAACTTGACAAAAATTGAAACTTAAAACTACAGAGACTAAAAATGACAAACCCTGAAACTATAAGTCCAGGGACCAAAAGTGACAGGCTCCTAAACTTTTAACTAGACTTAACGGAAAACTTAACTAAGGACCAAATTTGTAAGAAAACTAACGGAAAAATTAACAAAATTGTTAACTAACTAAACTAACTGACACAACTGACCCTTAACAGAAGTAGGACTAAAAAGTAACAAAATTAACGGAAAAAACAAACGACTCTAACGGTACTAACGGAAAATGGACCAAAATTGTAACAAAATTAACGGCGACTTAACGAAGGTCCGTTAAGTCACTGTTCATCGTCATATCAAACACGATCTGCAGGTTTTTAGTCTGATTTTCTTCGATGTTCCACGTCTAAACCAGCTTCTTTCGGTTCCTTTGCGTTGTTAGATCATCAAACATGATTTTCCAACCATTATTTCGAGTTCATGCAACAACAAAACGACTTTCCGGCGAAGTTAAGGTTGCAATAACAACTTGCGATAAAGGTTGCGATAACAACTTGTGATAAACACTTGCGATAAAAATGAAGAACTCCGACGAAGAATTTTCCAGATTCCGGCGAAAAAGGCGTTTTTCCGGCAAAACTTTCAGCACCCGTATCTCGCACAATTCTTGATGTTTTCGATTTTGAAAGTTGTAGGATGATCGAAAACAAAATACGAATCAATCTATGGACTCAAAATCGATTAAAAACACACTAACAGATGAGATCGATCACCATCTTCATTTACCTTTCGATGAACACTTTTTACGAAAATTTCCAAACACTGATTTCTGTGGTGTTTTTCGATTCTGATTTGAACAAACTGAACGAAATCGAAGATAAACCAGGTCTGTACACACCTCAGTGTTTAAACTACAATCAAAACATAGATCAACCAAAATTCATGATGAACATCGAGAAGTAGCTTATCAAACCAAAAAATCTGATTTGGTGTTGCATCTTCAATCTGAAACCTGTAAAATGTTAGAAATCAACAGAGAATATGATTTATGACAATTAAAATGCTCAAAACACAATAAAAAATCAAAATCAATCTTAAGCACCATGAAACCTTCGATGAACAAAAACTTACTGTTGATTTCCATATCTTTCAAAAACACTTATTTGTTGATGAAATCAATTAAGTAATTGGCAATATGATTCAATAACATCAACAATATAGATCTGTAAAGAAATCAATCCAAAAACACAAAAGATTTAGTTTTTCAATAAAAAACTCAAAAACTCTTCAATTTCTTCAAATTTGATAAAAATGATCGAATGATGCACAAATTCAGATCTGTTTGGCTCTGATACCAATTGAGAGTTTTCAGATAACAATGATTAACACAATAGAACTCGATTAGAGATGAGAACTGATACAAGATTGGAATGGGATCTAATTCTCTCTCATTGGGTCATCTCTCTTTCACACACACACCCACACACACACACATACACACACACACACACACATACACACACACACACACACACACACACTCACGATGTGCTTTCCTCTCTACTGTGCTACCAATGTGCTACTCACACAAAACCCTCACAATTAGGTATTTATACCTTTGACCATTCCTAACAATTACCTTGACTTTGACTATTGTTGACTAATTACATTTACCCTAAATCTTGAATACATTTGTACTAACAACATATATACAAATTGAGCTTATCAAAACAACCTACTAATCTAATCCTGAACATTAAGATTAGATTATTCTAGTTGTTTAGACCATTCTCCAAAACATCCTCATATATGCTAACTTCTCCACTTATCACCAAAAGCTGAATACCAGAACTCACTCGTCCCTCTTCCCGTTACTTCCCCGGGCTCGTACCTGGTAAGAAAATTTAATTTGAAACGATTAGGCTTACGCCTAGTGAGAACATCCAATTTCAAATTAAAACTTTATAAGCTTTGGAAACCAATGTAAACAAAGCATACAAACAAACCTGGTTTGCCACCATTCTTACCGTACACATATTTATCTTGCGATGACGGGAACATACCCGATCCCATGAATATGACTAACACTCAGTAAGTCATATCATCACGTTCGAGAGCCTACTACGAATCATCACAGATTCGAGATCGTAGCTCATGTCCAAGAAATTACAATTTACTTTTAGCCTATTTCTTGGAGTGGAAGTAGAGATTACAAGTTACTTTATGCCTATCTCTTACCTTCCCATAGAAATCAGGAATTACGATTAACTCTCGCCTATTCCTAGATTTCTCATCATAATACGAAATGAGAATTACAATTTACTTTATGCCTATTCCTCGTTTCCACGTAAACGGGAATTACAAATTACTTTATGCTTATTCCACGTTTCACGTCACATTATGAAATAAGAATTACAATTTACTTTATGCCTATTCCTTATTTCACATCACCTTACGAAATGGGAATTACAAGTTACTTTATGCCTATTCCTCATTTCAAGTCAACGGGAATTACAAATTACTTTATGCCTATTCCACGTTACAAATACTGCCAGTGCCTAAGGATCCATTACACTTACTAGCGTATATGCATAACAACATAAACACGCAACATCTCGTATCATATTCTCAACGCTAAGAATGCTAGATAACCTATAGTATCCTTATCCTCTGTTAGCTCCAACTTCTATGTTTAAAGAAGTATTGAAAAATAGGCTAAGTGCAAAGTCATCGACAGAGGGCTCTGCCAAGACACCAAGCGAAGACTCCACATAAGACGTTATCAGAGGACAAGGCCACAGAGCCTCTGTCACCCTTAACAAAGCCTCCGTGGTATGAAGACTTAAGGAGACTTAGAAGAATGAAGATCAAGACAAAGAAGATCGTTCCTCTCACGTGCCTCTGCTGTACGAAGATCCTGATGATCATTCGTACAAGGCGTGCCCTGCACACTCCACGTGTCAACCTCTGATGGGTTACAGCCTTTGCAGAAAACGGCGCACTATATTAACGTTGTACCTGTTGCAGATCCACGATGTTGTCTTTGTACCCTTAGTACTCCTTGTCTCCCAATTGTCCCCTGTAGAATAGTATAAATAGAAGGCTCATGTTGAGCTCTTCTATTAACTTTGCACAACACACACACCTATTTAGAGCAGAATATTTTGATACCTTCGGTGTTCTTGGTGTTCTTGATTAAATCAATATACAGTGAATCATTGAGCTGATCTTTTATGTTATTACTATTTCACGTATTTGATCTTGTGTGTTTTTCTATCTAGAGTATCTCTTTGGTTCTTTAAAACGCTTCTGCATACTTATTTTGTTCGAACTAATAGAGATTAACATCATTGTTGAGTAAAATCGGGATCAACAATTGGTATCAGAGCCATCCTTGATTTTCTATATCAATAGATCCTCTCTAGCAATGATTTCAACTCTTTTTGGTAGAAACTTGGACTGATTTTGACCTGTTCTTTATCTTTCAAACAGCCTCTGTTTTTCTGCTATTCTCGACCAGTTCGACTTTAGTAAACTAACAGAACCTGTTTCATTGGTTAAATCTTTCCATTTTAGTGCATTGTTTCAAGGTTTTTAAGCTTGTAAACTCTTTTCGAAGTATCTGTTACATCATTTGAAAACTTTCAGTTCATACTCTAGTTTTCTGGTATTCATAAATCTGCTTAAAATGGCAAACACAAACAACTTCTTCACTGTTGGTTCTTTAACCAAGCCACCCACTCTGCTAAGAGATGAGTACCCTCAATGGAAGATACGAATGATTCATTTCTTCAAGGGTACTGACAAAGAACTGGTCTACTATATCCACAATCCTCCTTTCGTTCCCATGGTCACAGTACCACGTGTACCTGCCACAGATGATACTCCAGAGGTTGCTGAGTACGAGAAACCAAAGACAAAGGATAAGTGGTCCACTACTGACCGGGAGAAATATGAGATCGCTCAGAAGACCAAGTGACTTCTGATAATGGCCATACCCAATGACCTCTTCCAATCCCTAGATGCGTGTGAATTTGCATACGATCTATGGAAGGAACTGGAGAAACAATTGGAGGGAGGGGCCAAGACTCAGAAGAACCGCAGAGCCCAATGCATCAACAAATACTACGCATTCAAAGCTCTGCCAACAGAATCTCTACAGTCAACATATGACAGGTTCTACTCTCTTATTAACAAGTGTAAGAAATTCGGGATTCACAGAACTTCTGAAGAGAACAACGTCATGTTCCTAAAGAGCCTAAACGAAGAATGGCTCCAGCTGTCTATGTCTCTGCAAACTAATCAGGACCTAGACACCTGGACTCTGTCAGATCTTTACGGAACACTGGATGCCCAAGAACCTCAAATTGTACAAGCAAAAGCTCAAACCAGTGGGCCTCTTGCACTTGTTGGTAAGGCTACAGAAGCAAAGGAGAAACCAAAGAAGGAGAAGTCTGTGGAGGAAAAGAAAGAAAAGAAGAAGAAAGTGTTGGTTGTTGATAGTGAGGAAGAGGAATTGGTGGAAGAAGAGGAGGCAACAATGGCCTCAATAGCTAAATCATTAGCTCAATTGACAAGAGAGTTCAGCAGAGGGTACCAGAAGAAATCAGGATATGAACGCAATGGGAGAGATGATCGTGGCGGGAACTATGAGCCGAGAAATCAAGGAAGAGAAGATGAGAATGACCACAACGGTCAAGTGACAAAGGTGACAGAGGTGGTGACCAACAGAGGTCAGGCGACAGAGCTGGGAATGCACCCCATAATCAGGGTTGTTTCAACTGTGGCAAGCCATGCCACTATGCTGCAGACTGCAGGAGCAAACCAAACCGCCCTCATAGGGACTCTGCTTTCTACAAAAAGAAGTCAGAGTATTACGCTCAAAAGTCGCTCATGGTGGAGCAAGAGAACTGGCAGTCAAATGAATCCTCTGACGAAGGTGAAAAGAAGAACGTCCTGTTCTGCAGGATGGCAGAGGTCAGCTCCTCCGACACTGACAGTGAGGTATCCACTTCTGACTCTTCCACTAATGAAACAGAAGCTGATTTGCTTAAACTGACTGTTGAATACACTGAACTTAAAAAGACATGCGAAAATGTCCAGAAGAAGCTTGCATTCTTTGAGAGAGAAGCCAGACTTCTCACTCAAGAAAAGGCAAAACTATTTCAAGAAAAGGAAGAGATTGAAACAAATTGGCACAAACATCTAAACCCTTTAAAAGAAAAGATTTCAGAACTCAACTCTGCCTTAAAAGCTAAATCAAAAGAACTTATGGATGTTGAGAGCGACAGAATGAATATTCTTGCTCTTAAAGAGAAGTCCTTCATCAAGAACTACTGAGAAGAGACCTTTTAATTAAGAAATATCAAGATGCACAGATGGTATATGAAAAGGTGAATACACAAATAGGGAGACGGGGAATTGGCTTCTGTGATATAGATCCATACACTGGAACCAAAAGAGACAAGTCTTTGTCCTCTCTATTTCGTATTGGAAGCACAAGTAAACCAAGTTTTCCAAACTTAACCTCTGTTAGCAAAAGGCAAAAAGTCTCTGGGGAACCTCACAAGAGGAAACCTCTGAAGATGATAAATGTGTGGTTTGAAAACACAGATCTGTTATCTTCAGCCTCTGTCAAAAGAGACTCCAAACCTAAGAAATATCTGAAAACACAAGATCAGACAGGAATCTTCAAGTTTGGCGACCTTGAGACTCAAATACAGGTTGCTTTTGTCTGCACAATAGATTCTGAAACGAAACTATCTGCAGAGGCACCTGAATTTTTGCCCGCTTCTTCAGAAGAAAAACTGAAAAACATTTCTGAAAATGAGTTAATGGAAATCGGTAAAAACAACTTTTATGAGAACCTCTGTACGTCTTCTAAAGATCAAAAACTCTCTAAGGAAATCTTGATAAATACTTCTGCTGATTTGGAAGATATTCCCAAAGACAAGGAAGAAAGCGAGTATGGCACATGCTCTGAAAGTCCAACCTATGTCGACAGAGATCTCAGTGACTCAACCTCTGTATATGGGGACGATTCATCCTCTGACGAATCTGAGACTGACTCAAATGAGTCAGAGATAATGCCCTGTAATTCAGAGAGATTTAAACTTCCCTCTGGAGATCTTAACAAAACCATTCCTCCTAAGGAGAAAATCACAAGGATTCCTATCTGTCCAGACTTTTTAGACATGTGTATACAAGCCAAAACCTCTCTTGAGCTTGAGAAAATCAAACAACAAAAGGAAATGTCTTCTCAAAATCCAACAAGTTCAAAAACTTCAAAACCCTTAAGGCCTTCTAAAGAAAAATTAACTTGGCAACAGAAGGGTAAGTGGGTTGAAAATAACAAATCTTTCTATTATGTGACAGTGAAACCTGCAGAAGTTCACCACAGAGGAAGGGGTCCACAGAAGGCTACTCCCAATAGAGAATTTTCAGAACAACAATCTAGTCTACATAGGTCTTCTTGTAATAGGAAGTCAGATGCTAGGGTAGATTGTAATAATAAAGCCTCTGTACCCCTATTCAGTGTTTTTAATGAAAAATTCAAGCAAATTTCTTCGCATATTCATTATTGTCATTGTTTTGAACTTATGCATCAATTGAGCCAACACTTCTCTAGTCCACATTGTTTCCTCTCTAGACCCAAAAAGAATGCTAAATTCAAGGGTAAGAAGAAACAACCTGGTTCTTCATCTGAAGTTAAAACCAAACCCAAGGATGTTAAGGCAACCTTGAAGACCCCTAATAGAGCTGGACCCATTTGGATATGGGTACCTAAAACTCTCTAATTGTGTTACAGAAGCAGTATGTGCCATTCTGGTGTCTAGACTCCGGGTGCTCACGGCACATGACTGGCGACAGAGGTCTACTATCCTCTTATAAAGATAAACCCGATGGAGGATCTGTGACCTTTGGCGACAACAAGAAGGGGTATATAAAAGGCTACGGAGTCATAAAGAAGGAAAATATAACCGTATGCAAAGTTGCATATGTGGATGGCCTTAAGCACAATATTCTCAGTGTTAGCCAACTTTGCGATACGGGTTTCGATGTGATGTTCAAAAGAACCTTCTGTTCTCCGCAAGGTGAAGATACAGGAGTTAAACTTCTGCGAGCCGAACGAAAAAGGCGGTCTATACCTCATGAACTTTAGTGTCAAGAACAAGAAAGACAAGCTCTGCTTTGTTGCCTGTAAGAACGAAGAAGCTTGGTTATGGCATAACAGGTTCTACCATCTAAACTTTCATACTCTAGATAAGCTTGTTAAACTTGATCTCGTTAAAGGTCTGCCAAATGCTAAATTAAATAAAGATCATTTATGCTTTGCTTGCGAAATGGGTAAACTCAAAAGAGCTTCCCATAAAGGCAAGACTGATGTGTCTTTCCCTAGGCCTTTGTATATGCTACACGTTGACCTATGCGGTCCAATCGCTACACAGAGCCTAGGCGACAAGAAATATATACTTATGTTGATTGATGAATACACGAGATATACATGGGTGGAATTTGTCAGAAAGAAATATAAGATGTTCCTAACATTTTGATAAACTTAATGAAAAGAATCCAGGTTCTGTATGAGTGCAGGATTCAAAAGTTGAGAAGAGACAATGGCACATAATTCAAAAACTCTGTCATTGAAGCTTACCTTACAGAAGAAGGCATATCTCATAACTTCTCTGCTGCACGCACCCCACAACAGAACGGCATGGTTGAACGAAAGAACTGCACGCTTGTGGAGGCTGCAAGAACTATGCTGACAGCATCTGGATTGCCTATTTCTTTCTGGGCAGAAGCAGTATCAACAGCTTGCTATACCCAAAATTGATCAACAATAGTAAAAAGACACATCAAGACACCTTACCACTTGATCAACAAAAGGCGACCAAACATCAAGTTCTTCCATGTATTTGGATGCAAGTGTTTTGTCCTGAATGATAGAGAAGCTAGAGGAAAGTTTGATGTGAAAGCAGACGAAGGAAAGTTCATTGGGTACTCTGCTACCTCAAAGGCCTACAGAGTTTATCTTATGCGGTACCGAACCATTATAGAGAGCATCAATGTCTCTTTTGACGATTCCTTTCAGAAGACTTCTGAACAAATCAGTTCAGAACTCGGCCTGGCCTGAAAAAAGAATCCTCTGGCATCTCCCCTACAAGAGAAGCAGAACTAAATCTGCTATTTGAATAGATGTTCCACGACGATATTGATCCCTCTGCCAGAGCCATCAGAGCCTCTGGAGAAACATCTTCTGCGAACCAGACTGAGTCAGGTATATCTCTAACTGGTCCTTTGAATACTTCATCCTCTTCTGTGAATCGTGTAGATGCAAGTGCTGAGGGGGAGCGAACAGAAGATGATACAAGCAAAAATACTACAGAGGCACTGGAATTACCTACTCCGGCAACTACAGAGGAACCAATACCAGAGGAAACGAAGATTCTGTCTCTATATCCTCAGAGGAATCAATTCCAACTCTTATCGAAATACCTCGACAAGCTGAAGAACCAAGTTCAAGCACTGAAGTACCATCAACTACAGAGGTTGCACCAGAACCACAGTATGCAACCACAGAAGTTCAACTAGATGATGCTAATGACCATCTTCCAAAAACGACAAAGTGGACGAAGAGCCATCCTTAGAGCCTGATAATCGGCGATCCTTCTGAAAAAAGTCAAGACAAGATCAGCCACTGCTAATTTTTGTTTCTTTACAAACTTTATCAGTGTGATCGAGCCAAAACATGTTTCTGAAGCCCTAAATGACCCAAACTGGGTAGATGTGATGCAAGAAGAGCTTCTACAGTTTGAGAGAAACAAGGTATGGACCCTAGTTCCTCTGCCGAGAGGGAAACAAGCAATAGGGACTAAATGGGTCTTTAGAAACAAGAAGGATGAGGATGGGGTGGTCATTAGAAACAAGGCGAGATTGGTGGCCAAGGGATATTGCCAAGTAGAAGGCATTGATTACGATGCGACTTTTGCCCCTGTCGCACGGCTCGAAGCAATAAGAATCTTCTTAGCCTTCGCAACCCACAGAGGTTTCAAAGTCTTTCAAATGGATGTAAAATCTGCCTTTCTGAATGGTCAAATTCAAGAAGAAGTATACATCCAGCAGCCACCAGGGTTCGAAAGTACGAAGTACCCAAACCACGTTTACTTCCTTGATAAAGCTCTATATGGACTGAAACAGGCTCCAAGAGCATGGTATGAACACCTTTCAACCTTTCTCCTTGTTAACAATTTCAAAAGAGGTACAACTGACACTACTTTGTTTTATAAAAGAAAAGGTGAGGAGATTCTGCTTGTACAGATTTATGTGGATGACATTATTTTTGGTTCTACAAATGCAAAACACTGCACAGATTTTGAAAAGCTCATGCAGAGTGAGTTTAAAATGAGTATGATGGGAGAATTAAACTTCTTCCTAGGACTCCAAGTCAAACAATCATCAGCGGGAATTTTCATAAATCAAGCTAAATATGTCTCTGACATTCTTTCAAAATTCAATCTCTCTGATGCCTCTGTCATGAAGACCCCCATGTCAACTGGAAATAAGTTACACTCAGATCTAGGCGGAAAATCTATAGAGTGCAAGCTCTACAGAGGCATGATAGGGTCTCTTTTATACTTAACTGCTAGTAGACCTGATATAATGTATGCCACATGCCACTGTGCAAGATATCAAGCTAACCCAAAGGAATCCCACCTTATTGCTGTAAAGAGGATCTTCAGATACCTAAAGGGAACCAAAAATCTTGGCCTCTGGTATCCGAAGAACTCTGGCTTTGATCTTATGGCCTACACAGATTCAGATTATGGAGGATGCAAGCTTGACCGAAAAAGTACCTCTGGGAGTTGTCAATTCCTGGGTGGTAAACTAGCCAGATGGACTTCAAAGAAGCAGAATTGTGTGTCGACATCTATAGCAGAAGCTGAATATGTTGCTGCTGCTAGCTGTTGCTCCCAAGTTCTGTGGATGCGAACTTAGCTAAAGGACTACGGCTACAACATATACAAGATACCTATCCTATGTGATTCAAAGAGTGCCATTGCGATCTCTGCCAATCCTGTACAGCACTAAAAAACAAAGCATATCGACATCCGTTACCACTTTCTGAAGCATCATGTTGAACAAGGCACAATCGAGATGTACTTTGTGTCCACTGAATTCCAGCTTGCAAACTTATTCATCAAAGCACTTGATGAGAAAAGATTCATTTTCTTGGTGGGTAAGTTGGGTCTGCTGAACATGAGTTGATATCTTTGTAAGTGAGACTTGATCTTCCTGTAATATGTATATATTTATACTCTTCTGTATGTAAATTCTCTATCATCAAAAGTTATGTACCCAACAGAGCTTCTGTGGAATTGGTCAGAGCCTCTATCAATTACCACAGAACCTCTGGTGAGTTTGACCTATGTTCTATGCATTACTTATCTCATTTGATCCAAGCATAGGTCAAGGGGAGCAGAAGGAGACCTTGAATTGATCAACAGAAGTGGTTAATTTAAGGGGGAGCCAAAGAAGAGTAGTGATCAACCAAATCCAAATAAGTCAGGTACTTATCCGAGCAAAGGTAAATCAAAAGGAGAATGTCTCGCACAAAACCTTTTTCCAAAACAGTTTTCTAGGACACCAATTTCCAAATATGTCGTAAAAACAGTGTTTAAAACAGTTCAAACTTTGGATGATCAAAAAGTTTTATGAATTTTAAGTTATTAGAAATTTTCACTCATAGAGCCTCTGTGAATGCAAATTTTTGTACGAAAATTCTATCGATCACTCCTAATGTGTTTTTAAATGTTTTTGGTAAAGGTGCAAGCTCAGAGGAGATAAAAAAAATAGGTTTCAGATCACAGAGCTCATTCCACCACAGAGCTTCTGTCGATTCTGATACTTGGCTTTTTATGGAAATTCTGTAACATGCGGGTTATTTCTGAAAGTGACAGACATTTGGAAGTAGAAACGCCCACGCGCCAGCATTAATGGGCCGCGCACGATGTCTAATCGTGTTTTGACACTTCTGACGTGGCATGTTTTCACTGGACGTGTATGTCACACATTCCTCTGAAACGTGAACCCAGCTGTAAAACTCGAGTGCGGACCCCAAGCTTTCATTGAATTCACTTTTTAACCGTGGAATTCTATCCGTTTCTACCCCACTATATAACCCCGTTTACCTTCTTTCCTCTTCTTTTTACGAATTTACTCCTCTCTTCTTCTCCGGCGAACCTTGCAAAACCTAAACCCTTCCACCTACAAATCACCGGTGAACTCCCCAGCCCAATCTGAGCACTCACAGAACCCATCCATGGCCAGAAACCTCGAGCAAGATAACTCAGGTAACTCAGTGGATTTTACTCCGACAACCCACCTACAAAACTTTCTGGAACATGAACATTTCGAAAGTGTTCTTCCCCTTAAACCCAATAACCACTTTCTTGTTCCCTCAAGAACTGCCTTTGGGGAGGAACATGCTATTTTACTGAACATTTTGGAAAACCACTACCTGTTCCATCTGCTGACAAAGAATGTTAAAAGGATTCATGCCAGATACCTCAACCAGTTCTGGCAGAGCTGCCATTATGACCAAGAGGATAGGCAAATCAAGGGCTACATATCCAAACTTGACCAATCCGAATACCTTGAACTAAAATTCAACAGAACTATGTTCTCCCTTGAGTTTGGCCTACATACCAGGGGACTTCTAGGCATCAAGAAGTACGCAGAGGACCCTTCGGATGGAGAGCTCTGTGAATTTGCAGAGATATTGGGCTACAATACCAAATTGAAGAAGTGGAACGACTTCCGAAAAAAATAGGTTCCCCCCTCTGTGGAATACTCTCTTCTCCATCCTCAACAGATGTCTGACTGGTAAAGTGGGCAGTCCTGATCAAACCTCTCACCAGATTATGGCAATCATATACGGGGTGTACTATGATTTGCGTCTGGACTATACCACTCTTATGATGCAGAAGATAGTTAACACCATTGACCATAGAATATCCGCACAGAGGGCAAAGGGGCACACAAGCAAAGATCTTCCCGTACTACAATTTCAGAGGATCCTAGGTGTACTTCTAGAACCTCTGCTCCTCTTAGAAAAATGGCCAATAGAGGGACCAATTGTCAAAACCTACCCTATGGCAAGGAATAGCCCAACAGAGCATGTGGACAGCTACAACTTCTGCAGATCTCTACCATCTGCCCTTCTGACATATGCATTTGATGAGGAACTTAGATTAGCCTATATACGCGATCATAGGACTCCAGAACCGAGTCCAGTGACACCCCCGCGTTTAGGAGCCCCTTTAGGAACTCAGGTAGTTGATAGGATGAGTGATTAGGAATGGGCAGAGGCCTTAGCTAAACATGAGCAAGTACATGCTCGATTTCATCTTCAGAGAAGCCAAATTGCCACTTCAGGTTCCAAGAGAAAAACCTATGCGACTCCCCCCAAAAAGAAGAAGGCCCCCAAGGAAAAGAAAACTACTGAGGGTACCTCTACCAGTGCTGCACAAATCCAACAATCACCAACACATGAAACAGTGGTTGAATCCTCTGCACCTTCCCCTCCTCCGAAAGAAAAGAAGAAGAAAAGAAAATCCAAATCTTCTGAGGAGGGTGCCTCCAAACCAAAACGCAATAAGAGCAAGAAGAAAACCAAGAAACCCCACACTCCTCTGCAAACCATCGCAGAGGAAGCTGAAATAGAAGAAGCCCCTGCACAACCTCTGCAATCCCCCACTGCCATTAACTATGCAGATCAAGGTGACTTCTCCGCATTCCTCGAACACCCCAATTTTGCAAACACCTTGGATACCTCAGGGTGGAACGCATAAGCCATCTCAAATTGGTCAACTGAAAACCCAGACTTCAGAATCTCAGAAGTTGATTCTGATTTGGAGGAAGAAAACATAACCCCTGAGGGTATTAAGGCAAATACCCCATAACTATACATGGACCCTCTACTCTACCCTTCTCATCCATGCTATGAAACAATGCGTAAGAGTCCAGAGGAAGTGGTAGAGGCTGCGAGCACTAAGGATGAAATAGTGTTAGGGTGTCTGACAGAAGAAGAGGCAAGAAAAGATGCCGAAGAAAGAAGAGGCACACAACCCCAACCCCCTCCCAGTGCAACCCTTATTTCTGACACCGCTAGTCTGGTGGCAGAAGGTGTCATTGAAAAAGAGCAGCACAGCTCGACCCCAACCCAAGCAAACCGGGCAGAGGTACCTTTTTCCACCCCTGTGCCATTAGAATCCGGGGAAACCATACCAAGGGAGTCTTCTCCAAAGGACTCACCTTTAGTTCGTGATTAATTGCCCCCGATCACATCAGAAATCCCTGCAGAGGAATTTGTTTCCTCTGCCATACGCACACACATAGGACCCCAAGGCTCTTCAGAGGAACTTAGTGCGCACAGAGACGAATGGACTCTAGACAAGTCGCCGAGTCAACTTAAGGATACTCCTGTACCCACCTCTGGAGTGGATCAGGAAAATGTTCTTAACAGAACTTATGTAGAGCATGAGGCCTCAAAAACCTCTGCTCAAGGATCAGAAGGAAATCCTTCCACCCTCAACATCACTACAAGTGTGAAAGAAGGTGTCCAAGGAACAAGGACAAACTCTGGGGAAGAATGTGTTCCCCCAGAGGTTACACTTGGTTCATATGTTGCAAGGGGTGAGTTCCAAACCCTTGTCACCTCTGTGACCAACTCATTGACAGAGTTGAAAATCTCTTTTGACTCTCTTGCAGATTCAACTTCCAGGACTCTATCTGAACTGACCACCAAAGTGGACAACCTGTCCACAGAGGTGAAAAATGTCTGCGCCCAAATGAACGCAACTGCAACAACCTATGCTGCCACTACCGCCTCTGAATTCGAGAAAGCAACAAGCTCTGCATTTCAGGCCTCTGTCAAAGATCTACTTGAACAGCTAAAGAAAGAACAATCCCCAGCTTTTAAGGGCCTTACACCAGAAGATCTAAAGAAGGCCCTAGAGCATGTCCAGGAACACACTACCAGAGAAACTCAGGCCATGAAGCCCTCCGACTACATGACCAGAGCACAGATCACAGAGCTTGGACAATGGATACTCGACCACATGACAGAATTCATTAAAGCCTTCACCGCTGCCAACGCCAATTATGTCAAAGATTTTCGAACCAGCGTGGACAAGATGCGTTTCAACACAGAAGCAGAGGTCCAATACCTTCTAGGCATCTGCGGTGATTTATGTGCTAAGATGATAGCCGCAGGTGCCTCACAACCCAAAAAGCCAGAAACTACATGCCAAGAAGAAGGTACAAGAGAAAGGGGTCAGGATGACTCTGATGATGATTCTGATGGATCATCAGGTCATCCTGAGGGGGAGAAGAGGAGAAAAGACAAAGCTGCAAACAGAGGATTACCAGCTCCACCACCACTACAAGCAGAACCACTAACCAAAGTACCCTCATCTGAAACCCAACAGAAGACCACAAAGGAAACACCCACCTCTGTGGAAACAACCCTTGTAACTGAAGAAATACAAACCCAAATACCTTCAACCCCTAAAGCTCAACAACAGACGCAAACCACAAAGGACATACCCACCTCTGTGGAAACTACTCAACAGGAGAACTTCCCAAGGACTGCAGCTGAGCATGTCCAAATACTCACCTCTTCAGAAGAAGACCAACCATCCCAAACACCTAAACCAACAGAAGACAAACCCCTACACCAACACCAAAAACACCATAGGAACCAAACTACCATCTCCTACACCCGAAACAACAGAACAACCTACACCCAAAACAACAGAACAACCTAAGACCAAAACCAGAACCAAGACCTTAGCTCATAAACAAAAATATTTGAGCAAATCCGCAGAAGCCTCGCCAACCAAACCCACATCACCAACCAAGTCCCCTGTAAAACCAACAGGGGCAAACCCTACAAAAACTGCAGAAGCACCCCCATCCAAGCCCTCAGAAACTCTAAAGTTAAAACCAACAGAGGCAACCCAATCACAACAAGCAGAACTACAAAAGCCTATGGCAAAAGACAAGGGAAAGGGAATAGCGACAGAGGAACCGAAAAAGAAAAAGCCAAAGCATCAACCCACAGAGAAACTGATAAAGAGTGCCTTTGATGTTTTTGTCACACCCAAGCCTGAAGAAGAAGACTGGGCCTTCGGTGTTCCCCCTCTGTCAACCAAGCCTGTCCTGGATCTAAAGGCAAAACCTACAGAAGACAGGGTGGCCTAAATAAAAAACAAAATGGATGCTCTATGCAGGCTCATGCCTCCACCCGTTGCACCTCTACGACAAATGGAAGAGGTGGTGTACAAGTACTTGTACAGCAGAGCCATCAACGATCCTCTGCCACCATCCATTCTGAAGTCTGACTTCCTTAAGGAGCTCGAAGATGACTTCAACAGAACATCAGCCAAACCCGTAAAACAAGTCTTCTCAAGCTCTAAAATCGACAAGATCATATACTGCAAGCTTTCTAACACCAAAGGCACTCAGGTCCACTACAACATCTATAAAGTCAAAAGGATGGACATAACCGAGAACCAATTCTCAGATGCTGATCTGAGGAACCTAAGTCCGTATGACTTGCCTGATCTTCTGAGCTGGGCTAGAGATAACTGCAACACCAGACTTGAAGTTCAGAGGGCATATAGGGTGATCAAGAAAGCCATGCGCGAAAGGCTTCTGCTATACAGTCTGACTGACTTCCAAGTGGGACTCGACCTCAGAGAAAAACAAATAAATCTCCCACCACCAGAAGATGACTGCCCCTCCTCTGCCAGACCAAACTCCATCATTACATTTCTAAAGATTGGGTATGTCTATCGAGATCCTGCTGGAAAGTTGAGACTGTTCCTAGAGGTTGATTGCCAAAAATACGCAACAAGTACTCTGGTAGAGTTCAGGGCCAACCTCTTGGAGCACAGAGGAACAGAGTTCATGGATCAAGCACTTGCCGACAGATTAATAGAGGTCATCGACTCTGTCATCAACTTCAGAAACCTCTGCATCAAGATCTATCGTGAACTCAAAGATGGAGGAATCGACAACAGGAAAATCAACGATTTTCCAAACGCCCGAGTCTAACATCTACAACTTACCTCTACTTACTTTTCATATTGTGCACTGTAATCGAATGTAAGTGCCTCTGGCATAATCTTATATCAAGAGTAAACTTTCTACAGAGGTCAAATACCTCTTGTCGTGTTCTTAGCCTAGAAAACCATGCATTTTTCAATTTTTCATTTTTCAATACTTAGGGGGAGATTGTTAGCTCCAACTTCTATGTTTAAAGAAGTATTGAAAAATAGGCTAAGTGCAAAGTCATCGACAGAGGGCTCTGCCAAGACACCAAGCGAAGACTCCACATAAGACGTTATCAGAGGACAAGGCCACAGAGCCTCTGTCACCCTTGATAGAGCCTCTGTGGTATGAAGACTTAAAGAGACTTAGAAGAATGAAGATCAAGACAAAGAAGATCGTGCCTCTCGCGTGCCTCTGCTGTACGAAGATCCTGAAGATCATTCGTACAAGGCGTGCCCTGCACACTCCACGTGTCAATCTCTGATGGGTTACCGCCTTTGCAGAAAACGGCGCACTACATTAACGTTGTACCTGTTGCAGATCCACGATGTTGTCTTTGTGCCCTTAGTACTCCTTGTCTCCCAATTGTCCCCTGTAGAATAGTATAAATAGAAGGCTCATGTTGAGCTCTTCTATTAACTTTGCACAACACACACACCTGTTTAGAGCATAATATTTTCATACCTTCGGTGTTCTTGATTAAATCAATATACAATGAATCATTGAGCTGATCTTTTATGTTATTACTATTTCACGTATTTGATCTTGTGTGTTTTTCTATCTAGAGTATCTCTTTGGTTCTTTAAAACGCTTCCGCATACTTATTTTGTTCGAACTAATAGAGATTAACATCATTGTTGAGTAAAATCGGGATCAACATCCTCAAGTGTCCCCCTTCGGCGACTTAGCACGGGGGTTCCGCTACCCGGTTAGCGGATGGGGTTAAGGGGCTACGCCCTTGCGGGGTCTGGGGCAGCGCCCCTAGAATTTTTTTAGAAAAGCTTAACCGGATAACACATCCGGAAACTATATCCGGAAAAAAATCTCTTATCCGGAACCCAAATCCGGAACTATCCGGGAAAGCCAAATCCGAATTATCATCCGGAATTCGGTAGAACATCCGGACACTCATCCGGAATCCGGTATTCTATCCGGACACCATCCGGAATCTGGTACCAAGTCCGAAACTCATTTCGGAATCCGGTATAATCCGGAACATTCCCGGAATCCGGTGTCCAATTCGATCTCAATCCGGAATCAAATAACTTCCAAAATTCCCATCTTCCGGACTAATCGAACTGCACATCGATTTTCAGTTTAAAACCTATCATATTTCCAATTCTCCATCATCTTCATTCCAATACATAATTACCAAAACATATAGACAGTTTATATTCAATTATTTCATTTGATTCAACTGCAAAGGTTTAGAAGAAGAGATGAACTCACCTCAGGTCGATAAACGCAACCAAAATCCAGAAATCATTTTCTTCTCGCCACTGAATCGATGACCTGTTGAAAGATGATTTGAACTTACAATTATCAATCCTTTCAGAAATTCAGTCGATAAGATGATTATAAACCCTTACCAAAAGGATCCAATTTCCTTGCTTTCTTCTTCTTTCTCTTGATTGTCTGAAACCGACTTCACAATTGAGGAATTGAGATAGCTCTCAATTTTTCTGCCGACTAAGACTTATACACAATTTACTCATTTAATTAACCCACCCAAAACTATTGTCAAATAGCAAAATCAATCCCTAAAGTTCATAAGTTCATGAATTGATTAACACTTTGGGGTTCATTACATTTTCAACCCTTTTGACAACTCCATTTAAATAATACTTTCCCATTATTTTAAACATTGTTTCAAAATAACATAAAACAACCATGGAAATTTCGAGGTGTTCATTTGATGTCAAGTATAAATGTACAAACATGTTGGTTTACAAGTTTATTCTCTTCTAGCAATAATATATATAGATTATCTAGAAATTTTAGTTAACCAACAATTTGATAACATAATTTCAAGTTAACTAAATGAAATTATCTGCATCACAAAAGAAAGAATAAGGAATACCTTGCTAATTGTTAGACCCCATTTGCTATCCATTCCATTATATGAAATCCGACCAGATATAATGTCGCTAATAACTCGACCCATTGGCTTCCAAATATCAAGAATCTGTGGCAACCACATATTCGTATTTCTCAGATGCAGACAACAGTTTCGCCAACATGTTCAAACAAGAATAAACATCGATCATTTCACGATGAGGGAAGAGTACCATAAAAATTTACATTTAAAAATGCTCCAAATACATTCATTGTATCTTATTTCATTTCAAACATCATTAAGTTGCCAATTAAGGAACTACTTTTCATCAGATTTGCTAATAAGTGATGAGACTATCACTAAGCGGTTAGATCTGGAATCATCTGCTGTCAACAGAGATGTTTTAGCAAAAAAATCACATATGCGAGATTATTTGACTGATAAATTACCTGTTAGGACAGTTTTGTGTTGTTATTCTGTTTGATAACTCCTTTTATATATATATATATAGATGATATAAACATAGATTTATGTTTACATTATATTCAGGACATGTATGGTATATAGATATACAAGTCATGGACGCTGCAGTCGTAATGGACTGTTATTACTACGAAGCTAATGCAGAAAACTAATTTATATATTTAATAACATTTATAGTTGAGAGTTTTTTTTTTGAATTGGTATGCAAAGCCTCAAAGTAAGAAGTATAGGTTCAACCAAAATAAGATTTAACAAATTGAAAACAACACCATACATGTGTTGCAAGAGGTAGAATAATATTTCTGAAGGTCTTTGAGTTCTTTCAGATCCGCACCATCCCTCTTACCACCA
The DNA here is from genome assembly GCA_033807775.1 of Saussurea involucrata. NCBI lineage: Eukaryota > Viridiplantae > Streptophyta > Magnoliopsida > Asterales > Asteraceae > Saussurea > Saussurea involucrata. Next base: position 84,346,699 of record CM066313.1, read on the forward strand.
CCAGGAAAGCCTAAAATTTCCACAAAGAAGTCCAAACCTAAATTAAAACTCCAAAACAAAAATGTTGAATGCATAATAGCTGCATATATAAAAATCCCATATAATTTGAAAGGTTTAACCGCTTTTTGAGAGAGAAATAAACCAAAGAAGGGGGTTACCTTTAAGTTATGCAACCGGTCCAAAATGTAAAAGTTCTTATGCATTAATGGAATTCCTCTCAAAAAATGGGAAACACCTGGTACACAAAAAGAATAACATGTTAGTCTAAGTCATCATAAAGAAAGCCAAGAAGAAGATTAATTAAAACAACATAGATAAGGGGCAAAAGAGAGAGGCAAAGTCAAAAGAAGCTCAAAATTATAAAAGGCCACTTGCCTACAAGGAACTTCTTTACTAACTCATAAATTCATGCAGAAATTCAAGAATTGTTTGCTCCTACATAATCATTTATATAGGAGTTGGGAAATTTAGAAAACTAAGAAAATTCATAAAATCAGAAAATGAAAGCAGAGATTTGAATGTATAAAATACTTTCATATAACATGTATGTATCTCAAAAATCATATAACATACTTACATTGATTAAGCTTAACTTCGTCCTTGATCTTCTACTTCAAGCTTTGTAGTAATTTAAGACAGAAAGAGATTTGGTATGAATTCAAATGATTTGCTTCTACCTCTATTCATAGCTAAGCATAAGGCATCAATAACTTGTTCCCCTTGCTTTCAAAATTGTAATCTTATAAGGTTTTGACACCTCACATTTCTAAGATAAGAGAATATTACACATCATTCTTCTAGGTTGCTTTGTCGAGCTTCTAGATTACCATGTCATGTATTGTAGGATATACTTGTTAGTAGGCAGCTTTGCCAATTCATTACTTAGTCTTGACAACACACTAATTTATCCTTCACAACTCATCATTAGAGTGCTTAATCATGTTAACTAGGCCAACTTTGTCATCCATATAGTTTTGATTCCTCATGCTTTGGCTTGTAGGACACTTATAAGTTTTTTATTAGTGATAATATGTGCATTTAATGAAAGCTACAACTGCTGGAAATTTTTAGCGTTTTTAATAAAATTATAACTCTTGTATTTAAAGCTTAAAACATTAAATTTTAACAAAATTAAAAGTAGGGTGTTACACATCTTAGGATTAGGTTGCATGTCTCTTTTGGTCAAATGGGCTTGATTAAGTGTTAGGACCATAAATGTCCTACATATTAGAAAGATATATAAATAATTATATAGAGCTTAATTAGATTATTTAATTATTGTAAAAGCCTTTTATTAGTTATTTGGGCTTAGTTTTGATTAATGGGCTTGGGCCTTGTTTAGCTAAGGCCTAAGTATATAAGGTTTAATTAACCTTTTTTTAACAGAAAACTACCCATTCTGATTCCCGTTTTTATATAAAGTCTCCAATTACAATAAGATGGCAGGCAAACGAGCAACAAGCTGTGTCGCAACCCCCTTTTGGATGGCAAAACCAATCCTACTAAAAATGAAATTTTGTGTCTTAGGGGTCGAAAAATTACTTTGCACAACCCGTTGAACCCTAGTCAAAAACTCCCCTGCTTCCGGAGCTAGGAAACCAAAAGTATCGAAAGCAAAAGGGATAAACACGTGTTGATTCTCTACACAGGCTTTCTCGTGTTTAGCAACTTTGCTCGATTCCGCTCTCAACGCAGCTTGGCTCGCCACAAACCCATTTTCCCTAAGCCCAACAAGAGGGGACACTCCAGTAAGATCCACACAAGCATGTTTCCCCCCAGCCCACCCAAACACAAGTATATCAGCTGGCCGTAAGGTAGACCTCCCTTCAAGCGGATCCGTCAGAAAGTTCACCGGGGCCTCCTTTTTAGAAGAAATTCCAGCTCGTTTAAGAACATCATACAGAACATCCCTAACCAAATCATGCCTATATTTGAAACCAGGTAACTCCTTGCAATGGACCGCATGCTCCCCAAAAGAATCCAAACAGGCCTTGCGGCAGACTGGGCAAGGCTCATCAGCTGGAAACAGAGGGATCATTAGCCGGTACTTAAGGATAGCCCGGTACTCGAGAGCCGACATATGCTGACCCAGCCCTTCAATGGAGATAACCGCCAAGAAATCCTGAGCATGAGGAGCTCGGAGACATTCAAACACCGCTTTTTGGCGAGGGGATAAATCAAACTTCACTCCCAAACTCTGGACGATTCCACTAAAAAGGGCACACGCCAAAACATTCTGGGCTTTAGGGGGGGCGGTGTCCTTGTTAGAGAAACCGCTAAGATCGAAATCAGGAAGGGACATACGCAAGCTTTCCATCGCACACCCATAATCCGAGTCAAACCCATCAATACCACATCCCTGAAGAATGTGGTCCTGCAAACTCCAAGATTGCGCCCTCGAGGCCACAAAAGCATAAGTAGATACATCCTCAGCCGAACATAAACCCAACCCACCCAACCGAGTCGGAAGGGATGCTAGCCTCCATTGAAAATCCCCAAAAAAGGACCCCCACAAACCACAATATCCTCTATCGCCCTCCGAAGGCCATTGTCAAAAATAGAAACAGCTTCCCCTATATACATAGGTTGGCACGTTCTTAGACCGAACAACAGCTTTGCGACACCCATACATGAGCGGAGCAAAAGGAGCTCCGATTGAGGGTCCCGCGGACTTGGGAGGCAACTCATTAGTTCCACAGCACGAGATGCCCTTTTCACAGCCAAACTACTAATAAACCCCGCATCCTGGATAACAGCGCCTCCAAGGAGTTTCACACCCAACGTCGGCCTCCCGATCCCGCGGGGAAACAAACCATCCTGCACCTTCACCCCATTGCATGACGGCCAAAAAACTTCTGTTTTCTTAATGTTGAGTTCAAGGCCCAGGCGGGGCCCCTCAGCCCTGATTATATCTAAGGCTTTAGCTACCTCTTTAGTGTCTCTGATAATCGTACCATCATCCAAATACCAGGCATGGAAAAGAAGTTTGCAGCAGTCCCTGATCCGGTGAACAAGTGGGTGCAAAACTAAGGCAAAAAGGAGAGGCCCTAAAGGGTCCCCCTGCTGAACTCCAGTGGTGGACCAAATATGGTCCTCACCTACATATAACCTCGCCGACTGACCATATAGAAAATCCACCCATAGGGAAATGGACGGACATCGAGTCCGAACCTCATGCAGGAGGGTAGTCCGATCCACCAAGTTAAAGGCATTAGAGAAATCAACAGTAAGCATAGCCAACGACCCATCCGAGTGAAACACATTTAAGAATCTATTCGCGCTATGGAGCACGGCCTCTGCCCCGCTGGGGACTCCCACCCCAAACTGAAAGTCACAAAGGTATTTGGACATCTCCTTCCGGACACCCCTCATAGCCACCTTAGAGACCAGCCTCCTCCAAATCGCGCCCACGGCAATAGGCCTAATCCCATTGTCCGGCTTGAGCAACGGCGTGAGGGGCGCAGATGCAACAAACTCCGCCAAAACCTTAGGGCACCTCCCCCCCAGCCATAAATTAACCACCACAGAGATAGCCTTGAGTAACCCCACGGCGATCGCCGACCCCTCTCCGCAAAAAGCATCTAAAATGTGTTGGGCCCTCAAACCGTCCCGCCCACAAGAAGTCCCTTTTGGGAAAGATTTAATACACCCAAGAATGCCATCGACATCCACATCCAGAGGGGGCTCAGAGAGCAAGGAAACAGGCATAACCGGGGGGGGGGGGGGCAGTATGGGATGCTTAGCCAACAACGCTGTCAGAGTATCCGTACCGAAAGGTGCAACCCCCGAAGAACATAATACTTTAACAGCAGCAGTGAAATGCCCGTCCGCAACTTTCCTCAAACATTGTTTAACATTGGCGCACACCGCTGAGCTATCGGACCCAGAGACAAGCTCACCCTTTCCCGAGACCACCCTCAAGGGTTGGGCAAACAACGATAGGATAAGTTCAAAAAACCCATCCCCACCCCAAGCTGCCAACGACCGCTGAATACTATGGCATTACAAAGACTTCCGATTACCACCCCTGCGCTCCTGACGGTTAGAAGGCCTGAAAACACGCAACGTGCAACGTGGTAACAACAAAATTTTTACCCACGCCTCAATAGACGTTGGCATAGCCGCCACCTTACCCAGAGCAACAGCTAAAGCATGAGAAAACGCCATACGACAACTATGAGGGATGCTCTTAACAGTCGTGATAGGTAGGGAGAACACCCGGTCAAGGAGAACCTCATCCAACCACCACCCCTCCCAAAACCTTTAGTTTTAGGTTAGCGATTGATTAGCATTCGAGAGCGATTCATTAGAGAGCTTATTGTTGAGAAATCGTTCATTTACTTTGAATTGTAATATTCTCTGAACGATACTTTGAATGAATACGAGAGGGATGACAAGTTGAAATCCACGATTGTTCTTGTTATTTCTTATTGATTCGTTGTTACCTGATCAAACTGGGACTCACACCCTATCAGAATGGTTTTTATGCTTTTGGTATATGATTTGTGCAGATTGTACGTAGTTTGAAAGGCGAGATGGGAGAGGGCATGCTCGTGAGGAAGAAGGAAGGAAAAGACGAAAGGTACGTGGGCGAGGAAGCAGAGAGCGGAGGAAAGAAGATTGGTTGGAAGCGAAGAAAAACACTCGATTTAAGACTGAAAGTTTATGTCGTACTTTCACGGGGGCGAAGGAAACTTCCCAGCCGTGAAAGTCATTTGGACTATTTAATTTTCTGGGCTTTTTCTCTTTAGGCTTTTTGGGCCTTTGTCTTTAAACTCTTTTAGGTTATTGTTTTTATTATATTAGGCGTTTCCTTCTAGATTGGAGAATTTTTTTTACACAACATTTCAGTTTCTAAGGGGTAGTTTTTACTTTGAACGAGTTCTTCAAGAAATTGGGGGAAGAAGATGAATTTGCAACAAGCTTAGGCCATTGGAATCCGACTTGCTACCGGTTTTCATACTAGTATCTTCTTCCCTGACTTTTTAAGTTACTTGGTTGTTGAATTCTTGTTTTTCCTTTGGTTGAAAACAATGTTTTATTCATCAATTCATCTTTGTTCTTAATTAATGTATTAGGTTTAATTTTCTGCATCTCTTTTGTGACTGTTGTGTTTCTTTACTCTTTTGCATCTCTACTTCCCTTCTACCCTAATTTTTGCACTTTAACCTTTTTTCTGCACTTAGTTTTAAGTTAGTCAATTTTCTGCACTTTAATTTTATGCGCTTAAATAGGTTAGGTTAATTAAAATTCATCAATTCACTAGTTTTAGGCATTTAGAGTAATTTCCTGCACATGTTTATTCAATAAGTTATTGTTCATCTCTCTATTGTAGTGTTAATTGTTGTTAGATTGAATCTAATGTAATCTATTTGTTAGTCTAGGTTTAATTTTGGTTTTAATTTCGTTTGAGTCTAAATGAGTAGCTTGTGCTTGGTCTCGTTTAAATAGTTCGTTTAATTGGGTAATCATCGCCTTTGGATTGAAGTTTTGGTATTGATTAATTATTTCTAAAATGAATGTTGAGTTTTATTCCATTTCGATTTCAATGGAAGTTGAAATCGATTTAATTGGGTTTTAACAAATCATTTAGTTAATTCGATGGATTTTTGATGAAAACGAAAGTTTGATCTTTTACTCGAGTCAAACTGATCAGTGACAACGGTCCTAACATGTAAATAGTTAGGGACGTTGATTGGGAAATATATTTATTATAAGTCTCAATGTTTCCTCACAATGTATACGTATTGCGAAAGTAAATACGTATCTTGGTTATAAAAGCTTCCCCGCCTCGAGAGAGGGTTGAAATAGTTTTGAAAAATGAATTCCCACCATTACCAAAATCCAAGGTTGATATTACCCAATGTCTTAGTTTTAGTCGTCTTTTCTCTTAGTTAATTTTAGTTCTAATTGCTTCTTTTTGTGTCTCTTTCCTTTAATCCATTTTAGTTTAAGTTCATCTAGTTAAAAAATCAAACCAATTATCTGATTCGCATAACTAACCAAGATTATTAAGTAGTTAGTGTTTAGACCGTCACATCCTCGTGATTGACCCGTATGTTACATAACCCGTATGCTTGCGGTATAAATTTAAAACACATCAAGTTTTTGGCGTCGTTGCCGGGGAGGCGACTAGCCTAGCATTAACTTACTTTTCACTAGTCTATGTTTCACATCCCTATTTCTATTTTCTATTTCACTTTTTGTACTTCAGCAACCATGACTAATCTTGTCGATTATTGTGTTTTCCAGTTAACTAACTCGTATGCACCGGAGATCACAAAGGTTAGATCGATTGCCATTTGATCATGAGATCGAGGCTACGGCGGGAAAGTTAAACGCGAAAAAGAGAAGAAATAGAAGGCAAGCAGTTATGGCAGATCAAGCTGAACGTACTCTGAAAGACTTCACCGAGCCTACCTATGGTTCCACCTCATCCATCACTCGTCTATTTGTTGAAGCTACCAGCTTTGAGTTGAAGACCAATCTTGCAACCTTTGTTCAACAAGACCAGTTTTCGGGATCTCTCTCTGAAAATCCAAATGATCATTTGGATTCTTTCTTGGAAAAGTGTGACATGATCAAGATTCCGAATGTCAGTGATGATGCCATCCGTCTACGACTCTTTGCATTTTCCCTTTGGGATAAGGCGAAGGATTGGCTCAAGAGTCACAATCCCAACACTTTCACTACTTGGGACGCACACTCAAGGGCTTTTCTGACTCACTTCTTCCCACCGGCCAAAACAGCGAAGCTAAGGAGTGACATTACAACTTTCAAGCAGCATGATTACGAGTCACTTTATGAGGCATGGGAGAGGTATAAAGACCTCCAACAACAATGTCCTCATCATAGAGTCCCCGAGTGGCTTCTTATTCAGAAGTTTTGCAATGGGTTGAGACAAGATGTTCGGATCTCTATTGATGTGGCCGGAGGTGGGTCTGTTGTCAGTTTTATTTTATCTTACATTGTATATTGCTATAGTCAGGTTTTTCATACATCACAGCCTAGGTAAATCATTGGAGACTTACTACCAGGTTTGCACCCTCCCATAAAAGCTTATTTGTAGCTGATAAGTGAATAATTTATCACATTTTCTATCACTTTTTATTAGGATTTTATCTTCATTTTAGTTTCCAAAATACCAAATTGAGTCCTTTTATTCTGATTTTCCTTATTTATTGAGTTTGGAGCTAAGTTTGAGAAATTTACCTTATTTGTGTATTTGGATTGGAAGGCATTTTACTGACAGTTGATGCTGAAGCAGGATTCACAGCATGGGACAGCTGTCAAAGACTACAACTTCATAATTTCTTTGGTTGAAGTAAAGAGCAATTGGATGGGAACTAGCTTAAATGGAGATAGTGGAGAAGCAGAGAATATTTAATGATGAAGATGCCCACTCTTGTTTACTTGTTTCCTTAAGCTAGAATATTAGTACTATGATATTGACTTTTGATTCCCTTGCTTTTTTACTTTATGTCACTAGTGTACCTTAATATTCTTAGTTGTTTGTTTACTTATGTTTCCCTCCTAGTATAAATTGGACGGCTCGTTGTAGTTTGTAATTGGACCACCAGAAAGGATAGCTCACATAGCTATTCTACTTGTTACTTTAAGTATTTTTAATACTAAGTCTTTTAACATTCGGTACGCTACTATGCAGTGTCATAGCATTGTTCATAGCACTTTACAATTCTTGTCATTTACATTTGTATATTACGTTTCTGCTTTACCACTTCTGGCATTTACATTTATGTACTTCATTTCATCTCTCCAATGATGTCGTACACCAAATGTAAAGCGATGATGGGGTAAACACCTTAGCTTGGGTGTAAGAGACGGTTGGGAGATAAAAGCCTATGTAGTGTGAATAAATGCTTTGCTACTAGCTATCAACTTCACTATTCACTCATTATTTCCGAGTTTCATCCAAATACTTCTTGATGAGGTAACGTACATTGTTTTATTTGGATGAGTTGCATCTTGAATGCAAGACAACGTAAACTTCAGAACTCTGAGGTGCTATAGAGGATTGTAACAAATCACTTCAATCTTAATTGATTGTAAACTATACGGGGAAAACAATAATACTTTTGGCATGCCAGTTGGGTCTCCTAACCAGTATGGTATGAACCTTGAAAGAGGGTTGTGTAAACCGATAGTGAGGTTGAGAGCTAGTGCTATAGCATCTGCTGTAGCATGGTTTCCATTACATAGTTGCTTACAACACCAGCTTAAACTTACACCCATGCTTTTCTTTTAATATGTTTTAAGCAATCAAAGTCACTGTTACTCACTCACAAAATTATTCCTTCGAATCAATCTCTGAAATCTCTTTCTAAGCTTGACTTGACAATTAACACTCGTTTTATTTGTCTCTGTGGGATCGATATTCGATACTTAGTACCATTTTACTACTTGTTTTCAAAACGACATTGGTTTAGCATGTATACTTGTGTGTTATTCCATTGTTGATTTTAGGGATATATATTCCAGAGACCAGTAGCATGTAGTTGTCTTGTTTCTGACTTCTCTAATTCCAGAAAAGCGGTCGAGCAGGACGGGACGGGCTTTCTTCTGAATGTCTACTTTACTTTAGGCCTGCTGATGTGCGCCTACGCAGGTATAAATTTTTGGATGGCATTTCTTTCATAGGGTTGGGTTCGGTGAGAAGTGACAAATTTGGTGAGAAGTGGTTATCAACCGTTGGATGAGAAATGGACGAACATTAGGATGAGATGCACCGGATCAGTTCCCTTATAAGCCGCAATTCATGGGAGGGTATTTGATTAAAAGGGATCAAAGGTTTAAAAGTACTTCTCACACTTCTCACCAAAATATCACTTCTCACATGATCCCATGTCTTCTTTTTCATATATTCATTTACTTATATGATACCCTGCTATCACACTCTCTTCACAAAGCTCCATGGTCTTCTATGAGAAGTTCAGGCTACAAAATATATATGACATGGTGCGATATTGTCAGGTATTGTACTTTACTAATCAATTGGTTACTCCCATGTCAATGGTTTTGTCTGAATATGAAATTGTCACTCATGAACGTGGAAACATGTGTTGGTTAGAGTCTGAGCTAAGGGAGATGTACCATGGGCTATCCGGTTCTTTTGTCAGAGTAAGTAAGAAACCAATAATGGGAGATTCAGTAGTTTGGAAGGGTTTATTCTTGACTATGGTCTTTCATGTTCAATAAACTAGAACCAGGAAATTAGGCAGTCGTTCACTGTTACTCGAACCAAACTGCTTCTCTATGGAGACCATAAAAGTAAGATTTTACTGTTTTTTTTATATCTCGAAGATATGGTTGTCTCCATTTTTTTTTAATTTTGTTAATTTGTCGTTACCGTTTTTCTAAGTGGAGCAATCATCTGATAAAAACGGGGAACCAAATACTTTATGTGTTTGATAATCATTCACCTCTTGATATTGTAAGTTGTATGTTAGATTCATATAAACCGACCAACCTAACCCGTGCGCACATCTAAACTTCTAATTGCTTTTTTGGGATAAATTGTGTTATGCAGGGGGGGTCATGAGTTGCTTTTTTCTGAGGACTATGCTTTCCAAGTTTCGGAGAAACATCTAGGATGCTTCTGTAGACCGGTATGCATCTATTGTTAATCGGTTACTTAATAGTTAACGCAACTGACGGATGTTGAGTCCACCAAATAATAAGTTCCAACTATCGACTATTTACAACTAAAATTGTAATAGCGTTAAGTCGGGTCGAATCCACAGGGACTCGGTTCAACTTATTACGACTAGAAGACCCATACACAAGAACGAAAAATTAAAGTAAATACGAGGGGGGTGGATTTGATTGATTAAACTAAACATACGATAAAAACAAATTGTAAAGTTGCAATTTAATTAAAAACCCAACAATAGCCTACGCTGATAAGAACACAACACTTATCATTGATTTCTGAATTGTAACGAACAGACAAGTTCAAATTGGTAAAAATTGCCAACAAGCTGTCGTAATTCAAGTTTTTCCTTAACTAAACATCGATCAAAATAAGCTCTTTAATCGAATCTTAATTACAAATAAGATGAAAAATAAGCTCTTAACCTCTTAGGTGAAATTAGCTTTACCGAGTAAGAAAAACACCAATTCAAAGCTATAAGCTCGCAAGCTCGGCTTAAAAAGGCTTTGATTGCTAGATTTCATGAACCCTTCTCGAAAACCTTATTGAGATCAAGTAGGTTCATTTGTCACTTTATCAAAATATCCAAACAATTACGTATTCAAAGAATTGACTAACACACACACACAAGAACATTAAGAAATTGGCCAAATCACCCAACAATTCAAGTAAGATTGAAATTGATAAGAGAAATCCAACAATTAAACTTGCACTAATCATTTACAATGAAATCTCAAAGTAATTGCATTCAAAATCAAATGTTTGCCATTGTTGGAATCGAGGAACAAACAAATTTTCTTAACGAACCGAACGTTCAGCGAACCGTTCGTGAACCGTTCGGCGGAAGTTCGTTTATGTTCGTTTATTTTAAAGGCTTGCAGAATTCGTGCCCTCTGTTTCATTCACCAAGGTGTATAAATATCTACAAAGCATATCTATCACTACCTATAAACTAGGCTATTTTTGTTATCAACAAACTATATAATTGACATGTGATCTTATCTACAATGTTACATCCAAGTCCCTCTATTACTCCCCCGTAGTCGAAATGAGAGACAATCGAACGTGAAGACTGGATCGAAACTCGTCAAACAAAACTTTCGGTAAGCCTTTGGTGAAGATATCGAGAAGGAACATGAAGCACTCGAACCTGGCCACGTGCCACATTTTCACGCACGAAATGTATGTCAATTTCGACATGTTTGGTCCGTTGGTGTTGAACCGGATTTCCCGATAAATAAATTGCACTTACATTATCGCAGTAGACGATAGTTGCTTTCGATATAGGACAATGTAGTTCGAGTAGAAGGTTCCACAACCAACATGTCTCTGAAACCACATTAGCCACTCCTCGGTATTCGGCTTCGGCACTCGAACGTGAAATAGTTGCCTGTCGTTTAGAGGACCAAGAAATTAGATTGTCCCCTAAAAAAACACAATAGCCAGATGTAGAACGTCTAGTATCAGGACATCCACCCCAATCTGCGTCGGTGTACGCAACAAGAGACGACGTATCCGAAGGAGATAAGTGCAATCCAAATGATAAGGTGCCTTTAATATATCGAAGTATGCGACGAAGAGCATGCATGTGTTCCTCCCTTGGATCATGCATAAATAGACAAATTTGTTGTACAGCGTACGATATTTTCGGACGTGTAAATGTGAGGTATTGGAGTGCACCAGCTAAACTTCGATATAATGTTGGATCTGAAAACCGAGGACCCGAGGAGGCACTTAGCTTAGCCTTAGTATCAACAGGAGTTTTCGTGGACTTACACGAGGTCATATTAGCTCGCGCCAAAATTTCCCGAGCATACTTTTCTTGAGACAAAAATAAGCCTGGTGACGTTTTGGACACAGAAATGCCCAAAAAATAATTAAGCTCGCCCAAGTCTTTCATTGCGAATTCACGACTAAGCTTTGTAATGATATCACGTCGTAGAGTGTTTGTGGACGCCATAAGAATAATATCATCGACAGAAAGTAGTAAGTAAGCGGTGTGAGATCCGTGTTGATACACAAACAAGCTATTATCAGATTTACTTTGTGAAAAACCGATCGTAGTAATAAAGTTGGCAAACCTATGATACCAAGCTCTAGGTGCCTATTTCAAACCGTATAATGACCGTTTGAGGCGACATACATGATTTGGTAAACACTCATCTCGAAACCCCGGTGGTTGATGAATGTAAACCGTTTCTTGTAAGGTACCATGAAGAAATGCATTCTTCACGTCAAGTTGATGGATATCCCATTTCTTGGATACAACAATGCTCAAAACCAACCTGATGGTTGCTGGTTTAACCACGGGACTAAACGTCTCCATGCAGTCAATGCCCACCTGTTGAGACCTGCCATTACAAACCAAACGAGCTTTGTGTCGCTCAAGTGCCCCATTAGACCGAAATTTATGAGTGAAATCCACATACATCGAATCACATTGGCGTCCAAAGGTCTCGGGACAAGCTCCCATGTGTCATTTTTAATTAACGCATCAAACTCGTGTATCATAGCTTTGTGCCAATTAGGATCGCGTAAGGCATCTACGTGAGATGTAGGAAGAGGAGATATTGAAGGAGAATTGACGATGCATGCATACTTAGGATTGGGTTTACGAATCCCATGTTGGCTACGGGTGATCATCGGGTGACCGGAAGTAGAAGTAAGAATGTGGTTGTCAACCGGAGGTGGAGAAGAATGTGAACGTGTATGATCACCTGAGATGCTGGAAGTAGGATGAGGACTGGAAACCCGGGGAGGGCTGTTAGAAGTCGGACTGGATGATGGTGGGTCAGAAAAGGGTAATGGGGGCTGATTTGATGTTGAGTGTGACGACGACTGTGGTGGGGGCAAAGAGGTAAAAGCCGGAATATCAGGAGTGTGGGTAGAGGTGGTAGTAGAGGATTGATATGTCGAGTAAGGAAATGTATGTTCATCGAAAGTAACATGTCGTGAGATAATGAACCGCTTTTGAGAAAGATCATAACATAGATAACCTCGGTGATTGGACGGGTAACCTAAAAAAATGCATGGAGTGGAGCGAGGAAGAAGATTGTGTTGAGGTCTAGAAGTGTGAGGGAAACAAAGACACCCGAAAACCCGAAGATGAGAGTAAGATGGAATCTTATTATAGAGAAGAGAAGTGGGGGATGAAAAAGTGATTACTTTTGACGGTAATATGTTGTGTAAATAAGACGCCATGTGGATACCGAAATGCCAAAAAGAAAGTGGGAGATGAGCATGTAGAAGAAGAGTTCGACACATATTATTTAGAGTTCGTAATTTTCTCTCCGCCTTACCATTTTGAGAGGATGTATAAGGACACGAAAAACGAATATGAATCCCATTTTCATTGCATAGATTATGAAAACGAGTGTTGTTGTACTCACGACCATTATCACACTGAAATTTTTTAATTTCCATGCCGAATTGGGTGTGTATATATTGTCTAAATTGGAGAAAAATGGAAAACGTTTGATTTTTATTTGCCATCGGAAACGTCCAGACAAAGTTTGTATAATCATCCAAAAATAATAGGTAGTATTTATGACCACTTGAGCTTACAATTGGTGACGTCCAAACGTCGCTATGAATAATATCAAATGGTGCGACAGAGTTTGACATGGAATGAGAAAATGGCAATTTATTTTGTTTTCCAAGTTCACAAGACGAACAAACACATGAAAAAGGATCACGAGAACTAGAAATAAGATTACGACTACGTAAAGACTGAATAATGTTGGGGCCTGGATGACCGAGACGCGCGTGCCAAACGGAGGTTTTCACGGTGACGAAGGTTGACGGTGTGCAACAGCTTGACTTGAAAGAAGATGGAATTGGGTAAAGATCGCCCGAACTATTGCATCGCATTATACGGTTCCCCATTCGTAGGTCCTTCACAGTAAAACCAAACGGGTCAAAATCAATTGAAACATTGTTATCCTTTGTAAATTGACGGACCGAAATCAAATTTTTAACAATGTTGGGAACAAGCAGGACATTATTAAAGAGAGGGGGGATAAGGAGAAGTCAATGTAGAATTACCGTACGCGATTACCAGGACGCTAGTGCCGTTTCCCACTATAATATGATGAGCGTTACGAGAATTAAAAAAGTTAGAGAGCTTACTCGTGTTAGACGCAATATGTGATGTGGCACCCGAATCCATATACCACTGATCATCCGGGGGTTGGAGTGTCATAGTGTTGAAAGCCGCGTCGATCTCGGTCGGTGCATAAGACGAAGGTGCTGAAACATGATAAGCTTGTTGAGGTCGCGTACCAAGTATACCCGCACTCAGATTACTCGGAGCACGGTATGTGGTAGTAGGTCTTGGAATCCAGCCTACTGTAGGATACGGGCAAGGTGGCGGATACCATTGCCACGGCTGTGGTTGCCAATTTGGAAAACCACCAGATTGCCATGGTTCGCGTCCACCACGATGAGATCGACCCCCTCGATGGTTACTTCGACCCCCACGACCAGACCTACCACCGCGACCTCTATACGAGCCCCAATTTGAGGGACCCGGAACATAGGCTTGGGAAGGTGAGTCGGAGTCGGAGAGTGGAGATGGGTGCGTAGTATTCCCATTTGCGACAAGAGCGGTGGGGCTTGTCGCATTAGCCTCGGCTTGCTTTGTTTTTCTTGCCTCTTCAAGGGAGAGCATACTTCTAGTGCGATAAAATGGAGGTAGGGGATCTGTTTGCTGAATGATGGTGGCAACCCCATCATATGCTTTGGTCAATCCAGCGACAAGCTGCAAAACAAGACGATTCTCTGAGACCGGAGAACCAACATTAGTTAATTGATCCGCCAACATCTTGAGTGCTTGGCAATAGGCGGATACGGAAGAAAAATTTTCTTGCTTGGTGTGTGAAAATTGTTGTTCCAAGTACACCGCACGAGACGATTTGTTGTCTTGGAAAATCTCTTTCAAACGATTCCACGCGTCCTGGGCCGTGGAATCTGGTTCGAGAATGGTGTGGAGTAGATCGCTGGATATAGTGCCATATATCCACTGTAAAACAACCGCATCTAGACGAGACCATAGAGTTGGTTCGACTGTAGTGTCACGTGGTGGGATGATGTGATCGAGCACAAGAAAAGCTTTGGCATGAATCTTAAACAATTCAGCCCACGACGTGTATTGTACTTTCTCAATCTCGAGGACAATCGGTATGAACGATTTGATGTTCGAGACTGTTAAAGCTGGATGGTACGTAGTGGGTCGAGATGGGTTATCGGCAGAAGAGGGTGAGTCAACAGAAGCAGATGGGTCTGCAGGGGCCATGAGAAAGATGAGACTGAAGAAGAAAAAAGAAAGAAAAAGATGAAGATTGTGAAAAGAGAAGAAAAGAAAGGCTCTGATACCATAAAGGCTTGCAGAATTCGTGCCCTCTGTTTCATTCACCAAGGTGTATAAATATCTACAAAGCATACCTATCACTACCTATAAACTAGGCTATGTTTGTTATCAACAAACTATATAATTGACATGTGATCTTATGTACAATGTTACATCCAAGTCCCTCTATTATATTTAATAAATGAACGAACATGAACAAGTTTTTTTGTTCGTTTAGTTAAATGAATGAACATGAATAATGGTTCCGTTCGTTTATTTATGTTCGTGAACGTTCGTTCATTTATGTTCGTTAATGTTCGTTCGTTTACGTTCGTTTATGTTCATTTATGTTCGTTTATGTTCGGTTACGTTTGTTTATATATATATATATATATAGAGAGAGAGAGAGAGAGGTGGGTTCAAACGAGAACGCTAACAATTTAAGAAAACACGAAAAATGTCGTCCGTGTACAAAATCACATGTGATTTTACACTACACACGTACAAAATCACATGTGATCGCGTGACTTGCCATGCGACTTGTAAGTCGCGGCCTAGGCCGCACGTGTTTAAGCAGTGTAAAATCACATGTGATTTTGTTCATGAACGACATTTTTCTTGTTTTCTTAAATAGTTAGCGTTCTCGTTTGAACTTTTTCTCTCTCTCTCTCTCTCTCTCTCTATATATATATATATATATATATATATATATATAAACAGTCTTAGGTTCAATAGAGAAGTCCAAATATTTAGAGAAATAGAGAAGTGATCTTGGCTATTTATTCGGTCAAGATCAGTTATAATTGGTCAAAAGTTGCGGCTTTGACTGGTCAAAAGTTGCGGCTGTTCCAAAAATAGAAGGGCAATTTCGTAACTTTTACAAAAAACACGGGCTGAGTTCATATATGAATCTGTGTGATTCACATATGAACTATACGTTCATATATGAACCTTTGTAATTCAGATATGAACTCTTTATAACTAATTCATATATGAATCTTGTGATTCATATATGAACCTTTGTGTTTCATATATAAAACTAATTAACTGTAGGTTCATATATGAATCAGTTGAACCAATTAATTGATTCATATATGAATCTTTGTGTTCATATATGAATTTTTTTAACTAATTCATATATGAACCTTTGTGTTCATATATGAACCTTTGTGTTCATATATGAATCTTTGTGATTCATATATGAAATTTTTTAACTACTTTTCATATGAACAAATTAACTGATTCATATATGAATCACAAAGGTTCATATATGAATTAGTTAAAAAGAGTTTATATGTGAATTACAAAGGTTCATATATGAACGTATAGTTCATATGTGAATCACACATATTCATATATGAACTCAGTCTGTGTATTTTTTACGAAATTACCCCTCTATCTTGTGCAGACCACGCGAGTAATTATCCGCTGCTTCTCGGTCAAAGCCGCCGATCTTGACTGAATAAATGGCCAAGATCACTTCTCTATTTCTATAAATATTTGGACTTCTCTATTGAACCCTTCCCTATATAAACATATTTATATAATATGAATTGTAAAATCATCAAGTAAAATGATCTTTTAGAATTCATTTTTTATATCTCCTAATTTTCATTTTGTTAAGATATTTTTTCCGAACGAAATGATGAGTACCGTGGTTGTTTTTTGTTCATTTGGGTTCGTTCGTTTATGTTCATTTAAGTTCGTTCGTTTAGCTCTTAATGAACGAACATAAACGAACACGAACAAATGAACGAACATGAACACAAAAAAATTCGTTCGTTCACCGTTCGTGTTCGTTCGTTTGTTCGGTTAAGTTAAGCGAACGAAATGAAGAGTATCGTGGTTGTTTTTTGTTCATCTGGGTTCGTTCGTTTATGTTCATTTAAGTTCGTTCGTTTAGCTCTTAATGAACGAACATAAACGAACACGAACAAATGAACGAACATGAACACAAAAAAATTCGATCGTTCACCGTTCGTGTTCGTTCGTTTGTTCGGTTAAGTTAAGCGAACGAAATGAAGAGTATTGTGGTTGTTTTTTGTTCATTTGGGTTCGTTCGTTTATGTCCATTTAAGTTCGTTCGTTTACGTTCGTTTAGTTCTTAATGAACAAACATAAACGAACACGAACAAATTAACAAATTTTCTTAACGAACGAACATGAACACAATAAATTTCGTTCGTTTACCGTTCGTGTTCGTTCGTTTGTTCGGTTAAGTTAAACGAACGAACATGAACAAGCCTCCGTTCGTGTTCGTTTACAGCCTTACACACATAGCTAAACTAGGTTAACAATTCTAAAACTAAAAGATTACCCAAATTAGACGAGAAATTGAAGATGAAATGCTCCCAAATCGTTGTTGTGTTCTTCCTTTGAATTCCCAAAAATCGAACTCTCCCTAAAACGATGGTTTCAGAAGGGTTTTTATAACCCCCAAATGAGAAAACCGCCAAACTGCGCACGATTGTCTCTAATCCTGAGTTACACGGGTTGGGGCTGCGCGAGATGTTGCGCGCTGCACTGGATGGTCGAGCAAACAGAGACTTCAGCGGGAATCGGCGTGGGTGAAACCGCGTGAGAAACCGTGCATATGACGAACAAGCAAACAGAGACTTCAGCGACTTATGGCGCGGTTCTCCCGCGGTCGGCTTCTTCGCTCCTCTTCTTGTTGTTTTATTATCCCTTTTTTTTGCTTTTTTGGGTTCAGGACTAGGAGGGTAGGCATACACGTGTTTTGCTCGGATCATAGACCAAGAGAAAGTGTCCGGCTGCAAGAAAATATGTGGTTACAATTTTCAGTTACCGGATACTGAACCACAGTCATCAACCAGTGGAGCTGAAAAGAGCGATGAGAAAAGCCCCGATAACGTAACAGACAAGCCATCTTTGCCTGTTCTATATATAGAAAAGAGGTTGCTAGCTGTTGGTGCATCATTTTGATAGCTTTTTTGGCCAAATTGCTCCATGCGCTGATTGTTTCTATCAATTTAGTGATCGGCATTGCGCGGGTATATAACTAGTTACAACTAATT
This sequence comes from Saussurea involucrata, assembly GCA_033807775.1. Lineage (NCBI taxonomy): Eukaryota > Viridiplantae > Streptophyta > Magnoliopsida > Asterales > Asteraceae > Saussurea > Saussurea involucrata. The sequence continues at coordinate 84,364,751 of CM066313.1, forward strand.
CATGACTAATACTAGAGTGCAAATCAATTCCGACCTACTCTTAAGATTATTTAGTTTCTTGAATTCGCAGATCCTAACTTTCTTATTCAATTCTCTATGTTCGAAATCGACATTCAATTTTTTAGTTTTTTTCAAACGGATATACATATCATAATTTCAAACTGAAAAGGAAATATTACAATTTCCATTGAACATCCCAAGGAAGAAGTCATTGCCAATTTTCAAAGGAGGGAGTATACCGCATCGCTTCATTATCGAAAAAATGGTTCTTTCGACCAGAAAATGAACTTATGCCCTTTTTCGGAATGTTTTATATTGCTTATTATTTTATGGTGATACACATAGAAGAAAAATGTTACGCTTGAGGTTACCAGTAGACAAAGAAGTAGCAGTGGCATCACAAACACAGCAGATACTCGGGATTAGAGTCTAAGCTTGATAATTTGCGCAAGGAACTCTCTTCTATTCACATGGAGGAATATTTCCTCATTCTATTTTGTCGACACAGCAGATCAACGTGTTATGCTCTCAGAAACCGGAAACAATAGAACAGGTGACCATCCAAAACTCATATAATAAAGAGTTTGAAGCATGCATCTTTTTGAAGCTCGTTAATCGTTTATTGTGGTTTTTTTTTTTCTTATTAGCCATTAAATGTTCCATTTTCCCCCTTTTCTTGACAAAAGATGTGATAATGGAATATGTCCAGTGTGATAAGAATCAGAAAATAATGGAATTGGTTACGACCTTCACCACTTTATTGATGGCACAAGCACCAAACCTCCTCCTACTCGCACCGATGCAGCAGGGAAAACCACCACCAACCCAACCCATAGTACTTGGCTCCGACAAGACAAACTCTTGTTCGGTGCAGTAGCGGGAACTCTCACTCCCACCCTCGGTCCACTCATCACTCAAGCCTCCACTTCCAAAGAGGCATGGGACATTTTGGCGAACACCTACGCTCTCCCATCTTGGGGACATGTCAAGCAACTAAAATTTAAACTCAAACATCTCACCAAAGGTTCCACCCATATCACTGAATATATGCAACAAATCAAGAGTATCACTAATGAACTAACCATGTTAGGCGCCATCGTTCCACATGAAGATGTCACCGACAAGATCATTGATGGTCTTGACAATCACTTCCAATCTGTTGTGGATGTTGTCCATGCAAGCGACACACCAATAACTTTTGAGGAGCTTCATGAGAAGCTGATCAACAAGGAATCAGCCATACAAACAGTCGAGGCCGCTCTCTCCTCCAACTTTCCAACCACTACCAACCCGGCCTACGCTCGAAACTCAAACTACCACCATTCTTATCCGTCCAGATCCCCTAACCAAGCTTCCAATCAAAACCCAAGAAATCCTTTCAAAGGCTGATGCCAATGGTGCAATGTCTTCGGTCATATGTTTGCCTATTATTCTACCTTTAAGGACTCACATCCTGCAATACGTATTCCACGTCATACTCCCCCCTACCCAACCACAAGTCAATGTAGCTATTGCCGCCGCCCCTACTCACGTCAACACCGCACCTACTTGGCTCTTGGACAGTGGAGCCTCCCACCATGTCACCACAGACCTTACCAACCTGTCTCTTCACTCTCCTTACGATGGCACTAATGATATTGTCATAGGCAATGGCTGGGGTCTTGCCATTTCTCACACTGGTTCAACTCATCTCTCATCTTCTACTAAGACTTTTACTCTCTCTAATGTTCTTTGTGTCCCATCCATGCATAAAAACATCATTTCAATCTCTAAATTGTGTCTAGATAATAATGCTATCATTGAATTCTCACCGACTTCTTTTTGTATCAAGGATAGCTTCGAACGGGGGCACCACTTCTAACCGGACCTATTAAATATGGTGTATATCAATGGCCCGTATCCCCTTCAACACCTCATGCATATGTCACCACCAATAAAACTTCAGATTTGCATCATCGTTTTGGTCATCCTTCCTTTCCAGTCCTAAAGAAGTTATTGTCTTGTCTTGATATTTAGTCTATTAAGGATTACCTTGTAATTCTTGTCTTATACCCCTTGAAGTCGTCTACAGTGATTTGTGGTCTTCCCCCATTTACTCCATCGATGGCTATAAGTATTACATTGTCTTTGTTGATCACTTCACTAAGTACATATGGCTCTGTCCAATAAAGCGTAAATCCGACACCACCAATATCTTAATTCGCTTCAAAGCACTAGTTGAGAAAAACTTTAACACGTCCATCATCACTCTTTATTCTGACAATGGTGGCGAATTCCAGAACCGAACCCAATTCTTAGCTACCAATGCCATATCTCACTTCACTTCACCCCCACATACACCCGAGCACAACGGATATGCGAAACGTAGGCACTTGCATATTGTCGAAACTAGCCTTGCCATCCTCTCACATGCCTCTATACCTCTTTCTTTTTGGCCTCACGCTTTTCAAACTATGGTTTATCTTATTAACCGCATGCCCACTCCCACCCTTCACAATAAGTCCCCCTACTCTCTACTCATTGGGGCCAACCCCAAGTATATGCATCTCCACAACTTTGGTTGTTTATGTTATCCTTGGCTTCGTCCTACACGTCCCATAAACTTGAACCACGCTTCATTGCGTGCTTCTTAGGCTAATCTACCACCCAATATGCCTACCTATGTCTTGATCCTACTTCCAATCGAATCTACTCCTCTCGACATGTAAGATTTATCGAACACTTGTACCCCTTCTCAAAACTCAACTCCTAAACCTCCCCACCTGTTGCCACCATTAGTGATTCATGGTGTGCCTTTTGCTGCTGTCCCCCTCTCATCGCACACCTCATTCCAACCCTCAACAACAAGTTCACCCACCCACCACTCCCCGTCGTCACCTAACCCCATGTAACAGTAAGCATAAAGCGTACCACAATTGATTATACAGAAGAGTAGGAGAAGAAAAAGAATATAGAATATCTAAGGAGAGAAAGAGAGAGAGAGAGAGAGAGAGATAGAGAGAGAGAGAGGAGAGAAGAGTATTTCTATTATCTTTATTAATGAGTATCAAACAGAACGAATTCCTATTTAAAGCTCTTAACAGCTGTCAAACTCTCTGTTATCAACAACTAAGCTCTGAACAGCTATCAAACTCTCTGTTATCAACAACTAACCGATTGACATTAACAACTAACCAACTTGTTTAATAGCTGTTGTAACATTCCCCCCCCCCTTCACAAGACTTGTCCTCAAGTCTGCACCATAAAGTTAGGAAATTTGAGCTCGAATTCTTTAGCATTTTCCCAGGTATCTTCAGAGACCGGAAATCCTTCCCATTGAACAAGGTATTTAACTTGAGCCGTATTATGTTGTTTAACTGTTCGTCTCTCCAAAACAGCAACAGGGCGAATCGTTGTGTCCTCACTTTTGTCGTGAAACCAAGCTGGGATATGAGTTATTGCTGGAAGCACCCTCTAAAAGGCTTTAATTGCGACACGTGGAACACCGGGTGTACTTGAGAAGAGTCAGGTAACTTGAGTTTGTAAGCCACCTTACCAATCACTTCTAATACTTGAAAAGGACCAAAGTACCTGGAAGCAAATTTTTCATTGTTCACGGGTTTCACTGAACGTTGTCTATAGGGGTGTAAATGAGACGAGACAACTCGCGAGCTACTCGAGATCGACTCGGTCAAAGGTCGGTCAACACTCGACTCGAATGTGCTCGACTCGAACTCGAGCTCGACTCGACATACTAACGAGTCAAGTCGAGTTACCTGATACCCGACTCGATAAGCTCGTGAGATACTCGAATTAATTTTATATATAATAAGGTTTATATTATTACTTATTATATTTATTAATTATAAATAATAGAAAAATTTAAATTTAATTTAATTTTAAATTTAAATCTGAAATTTAAGTATAAGTTATGTACCAATAGTTTAAACATTTCGGTCCAATACCATGTAACCCGCCTAACTTTTTTAAAAACAATTTTTTTAAAGCAAAATAATTAAAGAAACTCTAACATCATATCATCATTTCCATTTAAGTTCTTGAATGACGGCTACCTCTTCCTCTCTTAGACCATGAGTACCGCCTACCCACGAACCCACTGAACCCGAATGCCACCTCAGCGCCACATCAGCTTTTCTCTTTCCTACCCTCCTTACCCTAAAGTGGAGTACTGCCTACCCACGAACCCACTGAACCCGAATGCCACATCAGCTTTTTTAATTCTTTTATTTATACATTTAATTATTTAACAAAATAAAAATATTTATATATTTTTTAATAAATAAAAATAAGATAAATAATAAAAATAAAAATTCATAACATTTATTAAAAATTTAAAAATTACAAAATAAATTTAAAAATTACAAAACATTAAAAATCTAGCCGTTGTCGTTGTTGGGAACTTGGATACGCCAAATATGTTCGACCAAATCCGACCGAAGGTTATTATGAGTGTCCCGGTTTTTGACTTCTCGAACATTTGCTGCGCGTTGTTCCTCACTGATTTGTGTTTCGATATCATCCGCTACAAGGTCGTTTTCATCCGTGTGAAAAAATGAAGATGGTAAAGGTTAATATATATAGTGTGTATAATTTGAAAAAAAAATTTAAAAAAACTAGCCGTTGCAACGGTTATATTTAAAAAATTAAAAAAAAAATCAAATTTTCAACGGGTATCACCGGGTTCATGAACCCACCCCTACCTTTCTCATACTTAAGCCGACGACGACGACCACCAGAGCCGCCGCCGCCGCTGACGACCGCCAACGCCGACCAGAGCCGACGCCGACGAACAACTTATAAATCGACATTTTTTTATTGTGTTACTCTCTCTTGATCTCTCAGTATGTTACTCTCTCTTGATTAATCTGCTTATAAATGTTACCATGAAAGGGTTTTAGCTTGATTGATTTTTAGTTTATAAATTTGCTCATTACCTGCTTGATTAATCTACTCAATACCTGTTTGATTAATTTTGAGCAGCTACAGTTAAATTTATCGATTTGGTTAATCTGCAATTAAATTAATTTTGAGTAGCTACAGCTACATTTAATTTCTTATAAATCTGCTTTGGTTAATCTGCTTTCGATAGTTTATACCATAAAAATGACTTTGGTTAATCTGCTTTCGATAGTTTATACCATAAAAATGACTTTGTAATACTGAATATTTTTAATTTATTTCTATTCTAGAGATGTCTAGTGGACCAAAAATATCTTCTACGCCAGTTGGTGTTTTAAATGTTGATGAAGGATCAAATGAGGTGTTTTATGTATGAGCTTTTTGATGAATATGTGAGAATGTATTCTTCTTCTATTATGGATGAAAGTGGAGAGTGTGAATTTGGATCAAATACCCATGAAGGAAATGTTGGATCTAGTGGTTTATCCGAACTTTTGTTAGATGTGTTTAGTGGGGAGACATCGGTAACTCGTGTGAAATCTGAGCTTGATATGTATCTAGAAGAGGGGCGTTTCTTTAGTCAAGACTACAAATTTGATGTCTTAGCTTGGTGGAAGGAAAACTCAAACAAGTTTTGAATTTTGTCTAGAATGGCCGTAAATATCTTGGCGGTTCCTATCACTACCGTGGCTTCGGAGGCAACTTTTAGTGCCGGTGGTCGTGTAATAGATACTTATAGAGCTTCTCTTGCTCCGAAAACGGTGCAAATGTTGATGTGCACGGGTGATTGGTGTAGATCCCTCCATGGAGTGAAAAGGAAGAACAAGGTATATATTTAAATATGTTTAGTTAATTATCTTCACTTTTATTAAGTATACTAATTTGTTTTTCTTTTTATTGTAGGAGAGTGATGAACATCCAAAAGAAATCTTCATTCAAGTACCGTTCAAGGAACCCGAAAGTACCGTTCAAGGAACCCAACCATTGAATTGAAATTAAATCGTATTTTGCTTTTTGATGGATTTATAATGTACTTTGGTTTTAATATTGTAATTTTCGACTTCGTTTTGCTTTTGGTTGCAAGTTACGACTAGTTTCGGCTTTATTTTGTATTTGGTTGTAAGCTTTAAATTTTTTGGATTTTTTAGTTGGTAATTTAGACTTATTTTGAGCTTCTAATAATGTTATATATTAAAAAAGTTCGAGCTTGGTTCGAGTTCGAGTTCGAGTTCGAGCTTGATTCGAGCTTGAAACGAGTTCGAGTTCGAGTTCGAGTTCGAGTTCGAGCTCGGGAATTAGGTTTCGAGTCGAGTTCGAGTTTGGGTTTTTACTACTCGCGAGTTTTCGAGTCGAGTTCGAGCTCGAGTATTGGTTTTCGAGTTCGAGTCGAGTATACTGATACTCGAGCTCGACTCGCATCATTTACACCCCTAGTTGTCTATACGGCTGTAATTTTAACCAAACCCAACTGCCCACAACAAATTGTCTATCAGTTCTTTTAAGGTCCGCTTGAGCCTTCATTCTGTCTTGAGCTCTTCTTAAATGGAATTGCAATGTCTTGATCATGTTTTCTCTTTTCTGCAATGATCTATCTACCACAGCAACATTAGTTTCCCCTGGTAAATATGGCAAATGCACAGGAGGGGGCTGGTTGTATACAATCTCATATGGAGTCATTTTGGTAGAAGTATGAAAATTTGTGTTATACCACCATTCAGCTAAAGGAATCCACATACTCCAATCTTTGGGGGCATTGTTAGCTCCAATATTCTGAAATATTAGAAGTATTGAAAAATGGCCAAGTACAGAAGAACTTCCACAGAAGCTCTGCTGAGTGCAACAAAAGCTCTGTCGGGCATCTCAGAAGAATCAAAGGAAGTTTGATCAAGAGTGATCAAAGACAGAGGAAACTACAGAAGGACGCTTTCAGAAGACCAAGACCGCAGAATCTCTGTTACCAATAACAGAGCCTCTGCGGACAACATCAGAAGACAAGGAACCAAGAAGACTTCTCACAGAGGACCGAGCCACAGAACCTCTGCCACCCTTGACAGAAGCTCTGCATAAGGAAACGACCAAAGACTCGGAATCCGGTGAAGACTACTTTACAGAGGAACCAGACCTCAGAACCTCTGTAACACATTACAGAGCCTCTATGGTCCTCTAAAGACTAGGAAGATATTTATAATATCTTGCTACTGTTCCAAGACTCGTTCATCAACTTGCATGGAAAAGTACTGTCAAAACACGTGTCAAGCTCTGAGTGGACTCAATAGGGCATGGTACAAAATAGACGTCTGTGCCATTTAATGCATTTACCAATAGTACATCTGCTCCATTAAATGCGCATGGCTCAAACAACTGCTCACACCATCCAGTTCACTATTCATGCCGTAAAAGGAACAGTGACCTACTTCATAGATCTTTTGTAGTAGTATAAAAGGAAGACTCATGTTGAGTTCTTCCTAACTACAATAATAACATATAACACACAACACAAAAACACTTGCAAACAATTAGCGTCAAATCTGTTCTAAGTGTTCTTGATATATTAAATACAGTGGGTCTTTGTGCTATAAATCTATTCTCTTCACTGTTTATTTGATATTGTGTGTTCAAACTCTATCAATCTTATCTGTTAGTTCTTCAAATATGCTTCCGCATCAAACATTATCTTGAACTAATAGATCTGACAATCTTGTTTAAGCAAAACGGGAACCAACAATTGGTATCAGAGCAAAGCTTGATTTTCAATATCAAGTGATCCTCGTTTTTACAAGATTTGTGATAAAAACTGTCTGTTTTTAACCTGTTCCTCATTCCTACAAACAGATTCTGTTTTACTGCCATTTTCGATTTATTCGATCTGGTAACATCCTAGAAACTGTTTCTTTCGTTAAAAACTTCATTCAATATGTCAAGACTAAAATTTAGTGCTGATGCTGATTTTCATTCTTATTCGAAACTCAGTACAAATTTTAAGAAAATAATTCCTACTCTCGAGAAAGAATTAGAGGAAAGAAACAAGAGCATTCTTAGTGACTCAGACAACATTGCCAAGCTTGAGGAATCAGGTAAACTGCTAAACTGTGAAAATCTTGAACTAAAAAGAAAACTTTTTAAGTCTGAAAAGCTTTGTGAAAAAGAGAAAGAGAAGTTTGAGGAAGTTAAGATTGTTTTTGAAGAAGAAAAGAAAAGCCTTGAACTTAAATGTCTAAACTTTTCTAAACTGGTTTCCAATTTTGAAAAACTAATAATCAGTGAAAATGAAAAGTTTGGAAAAGAGAAAACCTTTCTTGAGACAAAGAATATGGAACTTTCTTTCAAAATCTCAAAATTACAGAAATCTCTTGAAAAAGAGAGGAAAGAGCAGGATTTTGAAAGAAAAGAATCTGAAAAGGTGAAAAGAGAAGGATTTCAAACAAAGTGTTTGAAAGACAAGTTTGAGAAGGAAAGAAAAGTCTTTAAAGCTGAAATGTCAAATTTAACAAAGAAACTATCCGATTTGTCAAACAAGATTATGTTGGAGAAGAGGTATAAATCAGATCTTCTAAGGAAGTTTGATTTAAATCTTAAAGAAAAAAATGTTCTAGCTAAAAGGCTTAAGAACCTTGTCTTAGCAAACTCTTGTGTTGAAAATTCAAATAATCTTGTTTACAAAAAGATGAAAATGGTTTGGAAAGTCAAAAACACTATTCCTGACAAAATTGCTCAAAAGCCATTTGTTTCTACTAAGGTTTCATCTTTTCATTCAAATAAATGCCTTGATCTTCTGCTTCAATTAAGAAACCTTTTCTCTAAATCTTTCTGTGTAAAAAATGGGTCATTACAAAAGAAAAATCCAAAAACCCAAAATGAGAAAGGTCATAGAAAGAAAGTTGGCAAACCAACAGAGATTGGCAAAACAGAGGATCTAAAGACAGCTCCAAATCCTAACAAAAAAGGACCCATTTGGATATGGGTACCAAAAGTTCTTTGATCTGTCTTACAGGTAAAAGGACTTCTGATCATTACAGATCAGGACTCGCTCTTCAATGGAGAAAATGGACTCCTTAATACTCCTATTAAGGACTCAGGCTTCAAAGTACACTATGACTCTTAAAAACACTTTGTTTAAGACTCATCCTTCAAAGGTTCTATACTTCACAGAGCCTCTGTGGAATTGCTCAGAACCTATGACAATCTCCACAGAACCTCTGATAAGGTTGACCTATGTTCTGTGCATTATTTATCTCTATTGATTCAAGCATAGGTCAAGGGGGAGCAGAAGGAGACCTCAAATTGATCTACAGAGGTTGATCATTCAAGGGGGAGCCAAAGGAGGATTATGATCAACAAGAGTCTCTGTCGTTCAAACTAGACACTCTAAAAGGTATGTGTCGCACAAAATCTTTTTCCAAAAACAGTTTTCCAGGACAAAAATTTCTAAATATGTCCTAAAAACAATGTTTAAAACCATAAAAACTTTGGATGATCAAAAAGTTTTATAAATTATTAGTTATTAGAAATTTCCTGTCACAGAGCCTCTGCTGGCTCTGGCAGAGGTCCAAAAACCTCTGTAGGATAATTTCTCTCTACTAAAGATTTATCGATCCTCTCCAATGTTTTTCAAACGTTTTTGGTAAAAGTACAAGCTTCAAGAGATAAAAAGGCAGGTTTCAAACCACAGAGATCAATCCTACAGAGGTTGTTAGATCAAGGAGGAGCGGAAAAGGAGACCTTGCTGAATCTACAGAGATTCATAAGTCAAGGGGGAGCTAAGAATGCGACAGAAGAGATCACATTCGCCGATCAAAAGGAAATAGGTTGGTATCTTGCCACAGAAGTCATAAGCCACAGAGTTCTTTCAACCAAAGAACCTCTGTAGATCACTCAAATCATTCAAATGACTTCTTCTGCACAAAATCTTTGAGATTTACAATTTTCTAGGACACCAACTTTCAAATAAATCCTAAATACATTGTTAAAACTGATCAAAAACTTGGATGATTAAAAATGTTTATAAATTATTAGTTATTAGAAATTTCCTGTCACAGAGCCTCTGCTGGCTCTGACAGAGGTCCAAAAACCTCTGTAGGATAATTTCTCTCTACTAAAAATTTATTGATCCTCTCCGTGTTTTTCAAACGATTTTTCATTAAAGATACAATCTACAGAGATAAACGTTTTTCAAAATCACAGAGCTTTTGTACCCACAGAGCCTCTGTAAAGATTTCCACTTGGGAATTTCTGTATCTGTAACGGTAACTTTTCTATGGTGAAAATTTAAAACCCACGCGTTTTTCATTTAATGTGGCCACCCACGACGTCTCGTCGTCACTGACATTGATGACGTGTCAAGTTTTCATTGACGTACATATAACGTCGTCCTAGAAACTTGCACCACGCCGAATGAACTCGAGTGTGGACCTCAAATTTTATTAACTTTCTCACATTTTCACCGTTCCGAATTCTATCCGTTACCACAGTATAAAACCCAAGTTAAAATCACTTTCAAAACTTTACTATTCTCTCATCTTCTCCGGCGAACTTGCTTATTTCTTTCTGAAAACCTAGAACTTTCAAACCTACAAATGGCTTCCAGTTCCAAAGCTGCTCACGTTTCACCAACGAACTCTCCGACATCCTCTCCAGTGCATTCTGAGCACTCCCACAACCCACACATCGCCGCCGATGCCGACAGATATGACTCCGGCGACGAGGCATCCTTCGTACCCACTACCCACCTGCAACAATTTTTCTCAAATGACCATTTCGAGCAAACCCTTCCCATTAAATCGAACAACTGTTATCTTGTTCCTTCTCCTACGGCATTTGGCAAAGAACATGCCATCCTGCTAAACATCCTAGAGAACCACTTTCTTTACCCTCTTCTGAGCAAAACCGTTGAACAAATACCAGTACGTTACCTACATCAGTTTTGGCAATCTTGCCGTTATGACGCTGACACCGATTTAATCAGAGGCTACATTTCTAAACCTGACCAAAGTAAGAGCCTTGAACTGATGTTCAATCGCACCATGTTCTCATTAGAATTTGGCCTTCCAACAAGAGGACTCATGGGAATCAAAAAGTATGCACCCCAACCAACAAATGAAGAACTTATCGACTTTCTGCACATGTTAGGGTACAACCAACAGTTGAAAAAGAGGAACGATTTCCGCAGAGCAAGACTACCCCCTGTATGGAATACCTTATTCTCCATCCTAAATCGTTGCCTCACGGGCAAAATCGGAAGCATCGATCAAAGCTCACCTCAAATTCTCTCAATCATGTATGGTGTGTATTATGATCTACCCCTAGATTATGCCACCATAATGATGCAAGAGATCATCAACACCATCGATCGCAAAATCGCCTCCCAGAAAGCCAAAATGTCTGATCACAACTGGTTACCCTCTCTGCAGTTCCAGCAAATCCTCAGTGTACTTTTCGAACCCCTACTCCTTATCCAAAAATGGCCAATGGACGGTCCCAAACCTAAGCAATTTCCTATGTCCAAGAACACCCCTACAGAACATGAGGATGGCTACCCACACATCAGGCCACTATCAAAGGTAATGTTAGGTTATGCTAGTGATAAAGAACTAGTTAGTGAGTACACACGCGTTTACAGAACTCCTGAACCCAGTTCTGTAACACCCCCGCGTATAGGAATGCCCATAGGAGATAATGTAGTAGAGAAACTTACAGAAGAAGAATGGAAGATAAAATTGGCTAAACACAAGGCCAACCAGAAGAACTTCATAGATATAAGGAAAGACCTCTATTCTTCAAAGAGGAAGTCTTCTGAGGGATCTAAAGAGAAGAAGAAGAAAAAGGGAAAGAAAACCAAGACCCCTATAGAGGAACAACTTGCCTCTGCTTCTGCTATCCAACAAACTCCTGCAGAACCATCTTCTCCACCCACTGAACATCCCACAGAACCCTCAGCTCCACCATAAATCCAAGGTCCCTCAGCCCCTCCCTCTTCCAAAAGAAAAAGAAAGTCAAAATCTACAGAGGATGGAGCACCAAAACCAAAGAAGAGGAAATCAAAGAAGAAGAAACCATCTTCTCCTCTGCAAATAATTTCAGAGGGAATCGAAGAAGAACAACCTAAATCACAACCTCAACCTTCACCTCTGCAAACCCAAATAATTACAGAGGGTCGTGATACACTTCTACCAAGACAAGAGACTGCAGAAGAAGAGGTGCAAATAGGTTTAGAGGATAGGGTAGAAACGTCTGGAGGAAAACAAAATGAAAAAGAAAAAGATGCCGAAGTTGCAGAAGGCACACATCCCTCAACCCCTCCCAGTGCAACCCACACATCTGACACCGCAGGTCTAGCTGCAGAAGGTGTCATTGAAAAAGAGCAGCACAGCTCGAACCTCACCCAACCCATCCAGCCAGAGGTTACTCTTTCAACCTCTGTGCCCACAGAAGCCGGGGAATCCATTCCTAGGGAGTCTCCTCAGAGAGACTCACCTATAGTTCGTGATCCATCGCCCCAGATCACACTAGAACACCCTACAGAGGAATTTGTTTCCTCTGACACACACAATATAGGGCCAAAACTTCTTTCAGAGAGAAGTAGAGAGCACCATGACGAAGAGACTCTAGACAAATCTCCAAGTCAACAAAAGAATATTCCGATACCCACCTCTGGAGTGGATTTGGACAATATTCTTCACAGAACTTCTGTAGAGACTGAAACTCAGGTTTCTTCTCGAGGATCAGATGGAAATCCTTCCACCCCCAACATACAAACAAGGGTGAACGAAGGTGTCCCAGGAACAGGGACTCACTCTGGAGAAGAAGTTGTTCCTCCAGAGGTTACCCAAGAGGAACATGTTACGAAGGATGAGTTCCAAGCCTTTGTAACCTCTGTAACTTAAACATTGAATGAGTTGCAAAGCTCATTCACGATTTTTTTCAAATTCAACTTCAAACGCACTTACGGGATTAAATACCAAAGTGGATACCTTATCCACAGAGGTTAAAACAGCCCTTACAGAAATGAAGTCAACTACAGAAACTTCTGCTGCTGCTGCCATCGCCTCTGCCACTAACATTGCCAAAACAACCGCTGCAGAGTTCGAGAAAAGTGCGACCAAAGCCTTCAAAACTTCGATCGCAATCTACTTTGAAACAATGAAGAAAAATGCAGCAAGGCAAGCAGCTCAAGACACCTGCAGAACAGAAGTTACTGCTAAAAGAAGGCAGGATGATCCTGATGATGGAGCATCTGGTCATCCTGAGGGGGAGAAAACAAAGGAAACAACAGAGGCTGCTTCTGCAAAAACTACAGAGAAAACTGCAGAACCCTCTACGACAGAAACCCAGAAGGGAAAACAACAGAGGCAAAACACCTCTATCTCACCAGAGGATGCACCAACCACAGAACCTAAGGTAATCAATCTTGCATCCTCATCCTCAGAACAAACTCCACCCTCACCCAAAGAACCAACACCAACCTCACAACCAATCCCGCACAAAACTAGAGTCAAAACCATAGCTCGAAAACCCCAAAGACCAAAACGCTCTGCAAGGTTCATTCTTCGCAGAATGGAATTTGTATCTGCTTTTCAATCAGCAAAGCGTTTTGACATTCCACCTCCAAGACCCGAAGACTCCTCACCAACAGAGACCTCACAACCCGAAGTATCAAAACTTTCAGAGGCAACAACCAAAACATCAGAGTATCCAACCCCAAAACCCACAGAACCTCCAACTGTCAAATCAACAGAGGTTCCACCCACAAAAATCCAAAACCAAATATCTGAAACCTCAAAGCCAAAAGATAAAGGCAAGGGAATAATGACAGAAGAAGAGTCAAAGAAGAAGATGCCAGTTGCAACAGAGAAGTTGATGAAAGGTGCCTTTAATGCCTTCATCACTCCAAAACCCGAAGAGGAAGACTGGGCATTCAACTTGAAACCTCTGTCAGAAAACCTAACCCTGGATCCCACAGCTAAGGCAACAGAAGGTAGAGTAGCAGACATCACTCGAAAGATGGATGAGCTAAGGAGACCAATTCCAAGATCTACTTCAACCATTGAACAAATGGAAGAACAAGTCTACAGTTATCTCTACAGACAGCACTTCCAGAGCGATCTGCCAGCCCATGTCCGAGATCAGAAGCTAAGAGAGGAATTCGATGCAATCTTCACCTCTACAAAGTCAAAACCGGTCAATCAAGTTTACTCCATTCACAAGATCAAGAAGGTAATCTATTGTAAATACTCTAAAATGAGAACCTATCCTCATACGATGTATACAATCTGGAAAGTCAAAAGGTCTGACAGATCAGAGAATCAATTCTCTGATGCTGATATCTGAAACCTCAATCCCTATGACTTACCTGACCTTCTGCAATGGACGAAAGACAACTTCAATGACGACTGCCACCAAAGATCTTATCGAGTTCTCAGAAAGGCGATGCGTGAAAAACTCCTAATCTACAGCATGCTCGACTTTCAACTAGCCATCAATCTAGGCGTAACTACTCTAAGTATCAAACCTCCAGAGGATTTCTGCCCACCCAATGCAATACCCAATTCGATCATCAAAACTCCAAGGTACGGGTTAGTATTCAAGAATCCTGCTGATCAACTTAAACTGTTTGTAACAATGGACTGTCAGAAGTACACAACCCGTACTCTGAACATGTTCAGAAAGATACTAGAGGAGAACAAAACAACAGAGCTTATGGACGAAGAATCTGCTCTGATGATGATCAAAGAGATTGATGCTACACTCGGCTTACGAAATCTCTGCCTCAAATTCTATGAAGAACTCAAGGAAGTAGGAAAAGACAACAGAAAGTTCGACGACTTCCCAAATGCAAAAATCTGAGTCTCTTCAAAGAATCTCTGTCAACGTTTACTTTTGTGTACTTAAATGTAAATACCTCTGGCATAAATTCCAAAATGAATGAAATAATCTTCTGAGGTATTGTTTAACCTCTTCTTTACTTAGGTTAAAATGCATAAATTCAACCTTTTATTTTTCAATACTTAGGGGGAGATTGTTAGCTCCAATATTCTGAAATATTAGAAGTATTGAAAAATGGCCAAGTACAGAAGAACTTCCACAGAAGCTCTGCTGAGTGCAACAAAAGCTCTGTCGGGCATCTCAGAAGAATCAAAGGAAGTTTGATCAAGAGTGATCAAAGACAGAGGAAACTACAGAAGGACGCTTTCAGAAGACCAAGACCGCAGAATCTCTGTTACCAATAACAGAGCCTCTGCGGACAACATCAGAAGACAAGGAACCAAGAAGACTTCTCACAGAGGACCGAGCCACAGAACCTCTGCCACCCTTGACAGAAGCTCTGCAGAAGTAAACGACCAAAGACTCGGAATCCGGTGAAGACTACTTTACAGAGGAACCAGACCTCAGAACCTCTATAACATATTACAGAGCCTCTATGGTCCTCTAAAGACTAGGAAGATATTTATAATATCTTGCTACTGTTCCAAGACTCGTTCATCAACTTGCATGGAAAAGTACTGTCAAAACACGTGTCAAGCTCTGAGTGGACTCAATAGGGCATGGTACAAAATAGACGTCTGCGCCATTTAATGCATTTACCAATAGTACATCTGCTCCATTAAATGCGCATGGCTCAAACAACTGCTCACACCATCCAGTTCACTATTCATGCCGTAAAAGGAACAGTGACCTACTTCATAGATCTTTTGTAGTAGTATAAAAGGAAGACTCATGTTGAGTTCTTCCTAACTACAATAATAACATATAACACACAACACAAAAACACTTGCAAACAATTAGCGTCAAATCTGTTCTAAGTGTTCTTGATATATTAAATACAGTGGGTCTTTGTGCTATAAATCTATTCTCTTCACTGTTTATTTGATATTGTGTGTTCAAAATCTATCAATCTTATCTGTTAGTTCTTCAAATACGCTTCCGCATCAAACATTATCTTGAACTAATAGATCTGACAATCTTGTTTAAGCAAAACGGGAACCAACAGGCATTCTCCACACATACATCTTAGAAATGTTTCTAGGCATTTATTTACCACTTCGGTTTGCCCGTCCGTTTGAGGATGGTACGAAGAAGATAGCAACAGAGCTGTTCCTTGAATAGAAAATAAAGCTTGCCAAAATTTACTTATGTATACCGCATCCCGATCACTCATAATTGATCTCGGCCACCCATGAAGCTTGAAAACATGATCAAGATAAGATTGAGCCACATCAACTGCACTGTATGGATGCCTCAAAGTCATAAAATGAGCATATTTGCTCAATCTGTCAACAACTACAAGGATCACTTCCTTTCCTTGCGATTTAGGCAATCCCGTTATAAAATCCATCGATACATCTACCCAAACTTCTTGAGGAATCGGCAAAGGCTGCAACAGTCCTGGAGAAGCTATTGTTTCATGTTTATTCGCTTGGCATGTCACATAAGTTCTAACATAATGGCTCACGAACGTGGATAACCCTCTCCAATAAAACAACGCCTTCACCCTTTTTAAAGTTGCATCTCTCCCCGAATGTCCACCTTGAGCAGAATCATGAAGCCACTGCAAAATGTGATTTTTGAGAACCACATCAGGACCCACCACCAATTTGTTCTTCCTTCTTAACAGTCCTTCTTTAAAAGAAAATTGATGAATCGATTCCCCCTTCTGTAGCTTACTAATCAACTGCTGCAGATTTAAATCAAGAGTGTAACTGCTCTTAGTTTGTTATTCTAAGTTTGAATCCAAGACTGATAAAGCCAAAAGAAGTATTTCAGCCCCGGTGACTCTCGATAGTGCATCGGCAACGACATTTTCGCTCCCACTTTTATATTGGATTTCGTAGTCAAATCCTATCAGTTTAGAAAGCCAAAATTGTTGAAATGGGGTAGAAATTTTCTGCTGCAATAACCATTTAAGACTCTTTTGATCAGTCTTGATGGTGAATCTTTGTCCCATAAGATATTGTTCCCATTTTTGCACTGCCGTAACCACTGTCAATAGTTCTTTCTCATACACCGATAATTTTTGCCATTTAGGACCAAGCACTTTGCTCAAAAAGGCCAAAGGTCGTCCTTCTTGCATTAACACCGCCCCAATTCCATTATTAGAAGCATTTGTTTCTATCTCAAATGGTTTCGAAAAATCAGGCAACGCCAAGACCGGTGTTGTACTTAGATAACTTCAAAGTTTCAAAAGCTTTATTAGCTACTTCATTCCACTTGAATTCTCCCTTTTTTAACAATTGAGTGAGTGGTTTGTTGATCCCTGCGTAATTCCTAAAAAACTTCCTGTAGTAACCTGCCAACCCAAGGAAGCTTCTTAATTCTTTAACATTCTTTGGTATAGATCAGCCACTAATAGCAACAATCTTTCGTTCATCAGTCTCCACTCTTTGACCTGAGATAAAATGCCCCAAATACTCCACTCTCTTGATGGCAAATGAACATTTGGTCTTCTTAGCGAACAAAGTATGTTTCTTCATGAGTTGAAACACTTCATCCAAATGATGCATATGCTCTTCAAGGGTAGGGCTGTAAACCAAAATGTCTTCAAAAAAGACTGAAACACATTTTCGAAGGAATGGTTTAAAAATGTGATTCATCCAACTTTGGAAGGAAGCTGGAGCATTTGTAAGCCCAAATGGCATTACTAAAAATTCATAATGTCTATTATGGGTTTTAAATGTTGTTTTATAGACGTCTTCATCATGTACTCTTAACTGATGATAACCAGCCCGAAGATCCAACTTGCTGAACACAGAAGCACCTGATAACTCGTCAATTAATTCATCCACCACTGGAATAGGAAACTTATCTTTTATCGTCTTCTTGTTCAAGTCTCTATAATCAACACACATCCTCCAAGACCCATCTTTCTTGCCAACTAAAACGACAGGAGAAGCAAAAGGGCTGTAACTATCTCTTATAATCCCCTGATTGAGCATTTCTTGCACTAATTTTTCAATAATATCCCTCTGTTTGAGTGGATATCTATAGGGTCTTATGTTGACAGGATTTGCACCAAACTCCAAGGGAATCCTATGATCAAATATACCTCTAGAAGGCGGCAATTCAGAAGGTTCTAAAAACACGTCATTGTACTCATTCAATAGTGCATTAACTCTTTCTGGAATTTCTTCACTTTCAGCCGAGAAATTCACAATTCTCATATTATCTTGATCTGATCCAGGAGCTATTAACTGCATTAAACACAATTGTGTAGCATTTGCCATTATTTTCTCTAAATTGGGCCCAAGAAAAGACTTTACTCCCTTTGATAATACCCCTTTCAATCTGTGGTGCTGACCCTTAGTTGTATTCCTCTTGTAACCTTTGCATTTCCTCATCATTCTGTAAATCTTCATCATCTAAAAGGTTTAGACTAGAATCCGAAACCCTTGATGAAGACACAGCCCTCGGACTTTCTTGCTTGGATGAACCTGCGTCTGGGACGTCGGTTACGATCGGATTTTCGCCGGAGACCGGCGGTGGTTCATTTAGGTCGCCGGTGACAGTCTCCGACGGGTTTTCTTCGGTGGTTCTGCGGCGGACCGCCGCACGATTGGGTTCCTCCGGGTGGATATTGAGTCTTTTGCTTCTAGCCATTGTTAGGGTTTAGGAAGGGTTTTTGCGGTTTTGGTTCTTGAGAAATGAAGAAGAAGGAGAGAGGGTATAAGTATTTTGAATTTTTGGAGAGAGTGGTTTTTTGAAATTTTATATGGGAAAGGTTTATTTTGGTTAGTACAAAATGGAGGGTACGGTTTACATAGGAGAGAGAAAAAGAAAATTATGGTTTTTATGGGAGGTTGAAGAGATTAGGACAAGGTGGCAGCAAAAAGTAGACTCTTGTGGCAGAAAAAGTTGATGTATGTCAGCATTGGGCCCCCAAACCGTCCAATCTCTCGTCAGTTTGGGAGTGGGAAGTGCAGGGACTTGTTCCTCCCCACTGCGAAGCATTTTCTTGATTTTTCTTCAAAAGTTGAGAATCTCTCCTACACACATGCAAACTGAACTACCATGTAGAATTAAAAATACCAAAAATAATAAAAATGCAGCAAATAACTGAAATAAAATATTTACAAGTGGTTCCGATATTTCTTAACCATAGTAGGGTGGAGAGTGGGGTACAATGTGAGCACTCTCACTCAGAAAATGTTTCACTCTCTGCCCATTGACTTTGAACGTTTGACCAGACTGTGGGGACTTCAACTCCACTGTTCCAAAGGGACTCACCTTGACAATGGTGTATGGTCCCGTCCATCGTGATTTTAGCTTACCCGGAAAGAGTTTAAGACGGGAATTGAACAATAGTACCTGTTGTCCTTCCATGAACTCCCTATGGTTGATTCTTCGATCATGCCACATCTTGGTCTTTTCCTTGTACAACTTTGCGTTTTCATAGGAGTGATATCGCAACTCCTCTAGTTCATGCAATTGCAAACTCCGCTTAATTCCCGCAGCACCCTCACTCATGTTAAGCTCTTTAAGGGCCCAAAATGCCTTGTGCTCCAATTCAATCGGTAAATGGCAAGCTTTGCCAAAAACTAATTTAAAAGGAGACATTCCCAAGGGAGTTTTGTAGGCCGTGCGATAGGCCCAAAGAGCATCATCAAGTTTGGTTGACCAATCTTTACGGTGTGGTTTAACAACTTTTTCCAAAATTCCTTTGATCTCACGGTTTGAAAGCTCGGCCAATCCGTTGGTTTGCGGATGGTATGCGGTGGTCACTCTATGATGTATGTCATATTTAGCAAGGACCGAGGCCATGACTTTGTTTACAAAATGGGTGCCTTCGTCACTAATCAATGCCCGTGGTGTTCCAAATCGAGTGAAAATATTTTTATGCAAAACTTTTACCACGGTATTGCCATCATTAGAATGACACGCAATGGCTTCCACCCATTTTGAAACATAGTCTACCGCAACCAAGATATAAAAATTATTATTGGAATTTGGAAAGGGTCCCATGAAATCAATCCCCCAAACATCAAAAAGTTCTACCTCTAGAATGTTGTTAAGAGGCATCTCGTTCCTTTGCGAAATGTTCCCGGTGCGTTGACATTGCTCACAATTTTTCACAAATTCATACGAGTCTTTAAACACAGTGGGCCAAAAGAACCCACTTTGCAAGATTTTTGCAGCAGTGCGGTTTCCACCAAAGTGGCCACTGTAGTAGGATGTATGACAACCATGGAGTGTTTGATGTTGCTCACTCCCATGGACACAACGCCTCAATATTTGGTCCGTCCCTATCTTATATAAGAAAGGGTCGTCCCAAACATATTGTCGTGTATCGTGTAAAAACTTTTTAAAAGGTTGTCCACTCATCCCGTGGGGTTTTAGTCCACTTGCTAAAAAGTTTGCAATGTCAGCATACCAAGGAATATTATTTTCGAGATGTTGGGCTGATAACAATTGTTCATCGGGAAAATTCTCTTTGACCGGAGTGGGATCAGCAGTGCCCACTATCTTCTCGAGCCTGGACAAATGGTCAGCTACCTGATTGCTTATTCCTTTTCTATCAACGATCTCAAGATCGAATTCTTGCAGCAATAAAACCCATCTAATCAACCGAGGCTTGGAATCAGCCTTGCTGATCAAATATTTTATCGCTGCATGATCCGTGTGCACTATGACCTTCGTCCCTATCAAGTACGACCTGAAACGATCAAAAGCAAACACCACCACAAGTAATTCTTTTTCAGTAACAGTATAATTAATTTGAGCTTCAATCAGTGTTTTACTTGCATAATAAATGGGGTGAAATTTTTTGTTCTTTCTTTGTCCAAGAACAGCCCCCATTGTCCACTCGCTTGCGTCATACATCACTTCGAATGGGAGTGACCAGTCAGGAGTGGTCACTATGAGTGCTGTGACTAAGGCTTCTTTGATTGTTTCAAAAGCATCTCGGCATTCTTGGGTAAAAATAAAGTCTTTTTCATGTTGTAACAGGTTGCATAGGGGTTTTGTTATTTTCGAAAAATCTTTGATGAACCTCCTATAAAAACCCGCATGACCCAAAAAACTCCAAATGCCTTTCACAGTTGTGGGTTCGGGAAGTTGTGCTACTACTTCAAGCTTGGCTTTATCAACTTCCAACCCTCTTTTTGAGACAAGATGGCCTAGGACAATACCCTCTTCTACCATAAAATGGCATTTTTCCCAATTCAAAATAAGGTCGTGGGTCTCACATCTCACTAGGCTTTTCTCTAAATTTCCAAGGCAGTTGTCAAACGATGTCCCTATTACAGAAAAGTCATCCATAAAAACTTCTATGGTGTCTTCTATCATGTCGGTGAAAATGGCCATCATACAATGTTGGAAAGTGGCTGGGGCATTACACAATCCAAATGGCATCCTCCGGAATGCAAAAGTACCGTAGGGACAAGTAAAGGTGGTATTTTCTTGGTCCTCGGGGGCGATGTGGATTTGGTTATATCCGGAGTATCCATCAAGAAAACAATAAAATTCTTTTCCCGCTAACCGATCAAGCATTTGGTCAATGAAAGGTAGGGAAAATGGTCTTTCTTAGTGGCTAGGTTGAGTTTTCTATAGTCCATGCATATTCTCCACCCCGAGACAGTCGTAGTGGGAATGAGCTCGTTCTTTTCGTTCTTCACTACAGTCGTCCCTCCCTTTTTAGGGACACATTAGACGGGGCTCACCCAACTACTACTAGCAATGGGATAGATAATACCGGCGTCTAACCACTCCAAAACTTCTTTTTTAACTACCTCCTTCATGATAGGGTTCAACCTTCTTTGAGGTTGGACTTTTCCAGGGTGGTCACTCTCTAAGTTAATCTTATGTCGACATAAGGAGGGGCTAATACCTCTAATGTCCGCTATGGTCCAACCAATTGCCTTCTTATGCTTCATCAACAAATCAATCAGAAGTTGTTCTTGTTTCTCACTAAGTTTGGAAGAGATAATAACGGGAAGTTTATTATTCTTAGCGAGATAAGCATATTTCAAGTGGGAAGGCAATGGTTTAAGCTCTAACTCGGGAGGTTGTTCTATTGAAGGGGGTTGAACATCTCTATCCTTAAAGTCCAGAGGTTCAAAGGCTGCCACTACTTCGTTACACTCATCCTCAAAAGTGTCCTCACTTTCTAAGTCGGAGTGCTCACTCTCACTCCCCACTGTGGGGACTGAGTCAAAACAGTGGGTTTCACTAATCGAACTCAAAGCAAAATAGTCTTCGGTATCTATGTACTTCAGGGATTTAAACACATTAAATGTCACCTATTGGTCATTAACTCTCATCGTGAGTTCTCCTTTGTGTACATCAATCAAAGTTCGTCCGGTTGCAAGAAACGGACGTCCTAAAATGATTAGGATTTCTTTATCGGCCTCATAATCTAGAACTAGAAAATCGGCGGGGAAGATAAATTCATCCACTTGGACCAAGACGTCTTCTATTTTTCCCTTGGGGTAGGCAATGGACCGATCGGCTAGTTGTAATGTCACGGTTGTGGGTCTAGCCTCTCCAATACCTAACTTGTTAAAAATGGACAGTGGCATCAAATTGACACTAGCTCCCAAATCACAAATTGCTTGACCTACTTCTTGTCCTCCTATTGTGCATGGAATAGTGAAACTACCCGGGTCTTTCAACTTAGGTGGAATCTTGCTAGTAAGGAGGGCACTACATTCTTCGGTCAAAGCCACAGTTTCAAACTCACCCAACTTTCTTTTTTTGTTCAAAATATCCTTTAAAAATTTAACATAGCTTGGCATTTGCTCGAGAGCTTCTACCAAGGGTATGTTAATGTGAAGCTGTTTAAAAATGCCTAAGAATTTTTTAAATTGAACATCGACATTCTTAGGCTTCATTCTGTCAGGAAAAGGTATGCTTTGTGGGTCAATTTGAGTTTGTTGTGGTATTGGCTTTAGAATAGTAGGTTTTGGAATAGGTCCAAAAGTGGGAAGGTCAGGGATGTTGGTCCCCACTGTGGGAATGATAGTGACTTGAGGAGTGCCCACTGTGGGGATAACAGTGGGTATTTGAGGCAAATCATCAGACTCGAAAACGATATCTTTTAGATCCTTTCCACTCCTCAGTGTTATGGACTTGACGTGCTCTTTTCCTATCACCTTAGCGTGTTCGGTATCACTAGGTAATGTCCCTGGTGGTCTATTCTTAACTTCGACGGCTAGTTGTCCTACTTGGGTCTCTATATTCCTAATGGCTGCTTGAGTTTGATTCATGAAACCTTTGAGAATAGATTCAAGTGATGGTTGAACCTCAGCGGCTTGAGTTCCTCGCGGTTGGAACTGTTGTGAGGACTGTCCTTGGTGAAAGTTCTGTGAGTTCTGCCCACTGTGATGTGGCTGAAATCCAGGGGGATTGTGTGGTCTTTGCTGGGCAGGACTCGCCCCGTGGGGTTGGAGTCCTGGATTACCAGCCCAAGAGAAATTTGGGTGATTTCTCCAACCTGGATTATAAGTCTGTGAGTATGGGTTGTTTCTCGGATTGGTTCCTATAACATTAACGGCTTCGGGATTTGCTGGACAATAGTCAAAAAGATGTTCCTCTCCACAGAGGGAGCAGTTTTCGGCTAGATGAGTTGCAGAATTGACTTGGCCTCTATTTTGGTTCAAATCGATTTTTGTTAAGGCCACTAACTGTGCATTCATGGTTTTGAGTGCTTCGGAATCGATGGTGTTGGTCTTTGGTACTACTGCTCTAGGATTGGACCACTCGGTATTGTTGTTGGACACTTTTTCTAAGATTTGATATCCTTCATTGTAGGTTTTACTCGTGAATGTTCCACCGGCTGTTGCATCTAAGATGATTTTGGCTGCATTGGAAAGACCATTGTAAAAGGTCTCCAATTGGATGCAATGTGGGATGCCATGATGTGGGCACTTTCGAAGTAAATCTTTAAATCGTTCCCATGCATCCGAAACAGCCTCGTCTTCTTCTTGCCTAAACAAAATTATATCATTTCGAAACCTTACATTCCTCCTTGGAGGAAAGTATTTTTGCAAAAATTTATCGGCAAGTTCTTGCCAAGTGGTTATCGAGTAAGGTGCATGCGAGTTCAGCCATGACTTTGACTTATCCCTTAGTGAAAAAGGGAAAAGTCTTAGTCTTAACGCTTCATCACTCACACCTTGCAATTGAAAGGAATCAGTCATTTCCAAGAAAGATTTTAAGTGCGAGTGCGGATCCTCAGATGGTGATCCTCCAAACTGACCCATGGCTTGGATTATTTGAAACATCACCGGTTTGAGTTCAAAATGAGTTGCAACAATGTTGGGTCTTAAAATTCCGGAGCTCAAATCACCAACTCCGGAAGTAGCGTAGTCCCGTATTTTTTGATCTTTGCTATCGGCAATCGTCACCGTGGTCTCCACTATAGGTGGTGGTATTGCTGCCATGTTTACAGTGGGGATCACAGGGGGTTGTCGATTTGTGTTCTTATTTTTACGTCTTCTTCGAAAAGTTTTCTCTATTTCAAGATCGATTGGTACCAAAGGTTCGTGTTGTTGCCGTGGCATGCAACACGAACAGCTTAGAAAAACGAGTTACTCGGGCTCGAACAAAAACTAATGTCTTGAGATTTAAAATCATGCCAGTCCCCGGCAACGGCGCCAAAAACTTGGTACGTGCGAAATATGTGTTTTAATCGCAGTGGGTTGCAAACTATCCACAGTGGGAAGTGCAAGTGTACACTGTCCACTATGATCGTCACAGCAAGTAATAGTTGGTAAAATACCAGAATCGAATCCACATAGACTGGACAATCAAGACAATATGGTTCTCATGAGCTCCTTTTGCAAGTTTCAATTAGAGAGGAAGCAATAGTTTGGTTTGTTTGGTGAAATAGCTACTTTAACGATTTTACTAAGGTTTAAAAGAAGGAATGTAGGTTAGATTTTCCCTATATTTTATACCAAATACCTGGTCCTAAAAATGATCCTTGTATTCGAGGTGGGCATTTTCACTAGAAAAGCCCGGTTACAAAATACTCACACCGTTAGATAAAAATCTCATACTCTTAGTAATTATTGTTTTGTCAATGGTAATCTCAAAATGGACCTTTTCAGGCCTCGATGGAATGTGTAGAGACAAATACTCTAAGTGTTTTTAGAATACACCAACTAGCTTGCCTACTACTCCAGTGGGTTGAGATTAGCTTACTGTGCCGACCTCACTTTCGTAAGTGTCATAAGAACTCTTTCGAATCCCCTAGCATCATTCAAGCTCGTGTCACTGTGTTCTACTTATTTCTAAGTTAAGAACTAGACTTTAGATCCTTGCAAGTGATCGGCTTGTTCGCATCCTTGGGTAAATATCGAGAATGAATGGCCAAAACAATAAATATTCTAAGTATAAAGATTACTCAAGCATTTTTAATAAAATCCAGGTACTTCTCCTTCCTACATCCCAAAGGATGTTTAGCCCATAACTAAAGTAAAGAAAACAAAAGAGTAGAAGTTACACATAATTAAACTGAAAGTGACTTGAATTAAACCCACAGTAGGGAACGAGAATTCGTCCCTGTCACTGTGTACTTCGAACTACAAGTTATACTAAGGAAATAAAATACAGAAATTTAAAGTTAACTACTGCAGTAAATGAGAGAAACTAATGTAGTAGTTGAGAAATTGCAAGAAATTTAGATCCTTATAAATGAGACCCAACACCCCTATTTATACTAAGAAGAAGGTTTGGGTCTTTACACAAAATTGGGTTATCTAAAGTGTAAGGACTGGAGGTTTAAGCTGAAAATCAGCTCATTGGATAACTCTTCAATCCACCAAATTATAACTCTTTTACCCAATTGGTTCTTCTCCTAGTCAACTTCTAAGTACAAAAGGTATACTTGTTGCCATCTTCAAGGTAGATGCCATGTACTTTTCCAGCCCTTATTTCCCTGCCATTTGAACCTTCTAAACTCCAGAGTATTTAATCCCAACTACTAGTTTCTTTTTCTTTCTTCTTGGTCTGCTCGAATAGTGGAAGCCGGAGTGGGCACAACAGTGGTCACTGCAGGATAAAACGTGAAAAACACCCAAATACCACCAAATAATTTATTAAAGACTATGGTTCACTCTTTTTGCTCATTTTCGAGAATTGTTCTAAGAATGGGGGTTTTTAGAAGCGGAATGGCTAAAATTGACAAAATAAAATGGAAAATAAAAGGAAATAATAACTCTAAAAATAGAGTTATCAAAAGCCCGTCGAGAAAAACGTACACTACTACAAGTCCAAACTCTGCTGGTAGAACAGAAAGTTGCGGGAAAGGCACTGCTAGTTGAAGACGACCACTGGCTCAATCAATCCGACACTGACAGCGATTCAGACGATGCTGATGCTTTCATGGGCAACTATTCTCCTCCATCAGAAAAGGCAAATCTGTGTCAGGTATGTGAACCTATTCATCAAAGCCTAATCGAACAGATGCAACCACTTGTTGAACGAATAAAATCTTATAAGGCCACCACTAATGAACAACTGCTTGACATTAACTCGTTAAAAGAAAAGCTAGATGTTCAAAAGCGGATCACTGAAAAATATGTAACACCCTCAAATCTGGAAAGAGCAACAAAATAAAAATTCCGATAATACATCCAAATAACATAATTACTCCCTATAAACTAATAAGGGAACTACCTCAAATTAGAGTCTATGAATAACCTCAACAAAATATAATCCCAAATTTTATTACAAGGACTAAAACAACGTCGGGTGTTACTTAACCCAAGAATAAGTTGTTAATCCCAAATAAGTGTGGAAGACTTCTCTAAGCAAAAATCACTTCTCGTGCACTCTACTAGCACTCATCACTTCACAGAGTAGCTAAAGCTATTCCCAACCTGAGCCTGTTGCACATGCCGACAAATAAAAAGGGTTAGGCTAACGCCTAGTGAGTTCAAGAGTTTTATCATGACCATATAAATTCATAAATCGAGAGAGATGCAATTTAAGTCATCAGTTCAAAAGAATTTACTTTAGATGCAAATCACCCATTTTCCAACTCACACAAATCCCGTGCTGAAAACTTTAATATAAAATGATTCCCAAAATGGACTCATCCCCAAAACCAACGTGAAAGGTGAAATAGCATTTGATTCTCAAAACGATTGAATTCATAAATAAATCGCCATTATTCCAAACATCCCAAACATGGATAAAGCATAACCCATAACTCACATAACGTGAAAAACAATCCATATAAACATGATATGTCACCGAAAACATGGATAAAACAAATACCCAAAGCAACACCTTTCGGTGACGGGGAGGCTTGTATACATTGCACGTGACGGAACACAAAAGTGGGTCACCTACTATGCAACAAAACAAACACGTGGATTACTCTCGTAAACTGAGCTCAATCACTCCAGATCTATTGCCAGCGAGACTTGGGAGCCCCCAATTTCAACCACTCCAGGTCTATACATTAGGTCACTCCAAATCCACAAAACAAGCACATTTGGGATTACACCTTACTGCCCATGAGACGACGCCCGACCATATAGGCCCACGCCTTACTTATCATGGAACCCGATGCCTATCACGTGCCAAGCACATATGGAATTACACCTTACTGCACATGAGACGACGCCCGACCATATAGGCCCACGCCTTACTTATTATGGAACCCGATGCCTATTCCATGATAGAAACTAGCGTCTCAACATTGAACGTAAAACTCAAGAGCCTATGGATCCATAGCTAATAAGGTCTAAAACATTACACGACCCCAAATGAGTAAACAGGTGCATTCAAAACATGCAATTCCCCAATAATGTAAATCATGATCAAAACTCGACTTTGAGCTATCAAAACTGGACAATTATCCCCAAGACTTAACAAAATCCAATACCGAGCCATAAGCTCAACTGACTCAAAAGATAATTCATGAAAAGTCATATAATGAGTTTAAATGTAGCAACACACACTTTTACCAATAAATAATTCAAATCCATGAAAACCCGAAACGAACCTTGGGTTAGGACAACCCTCTTTTCCAAGGGATTCACACCGTTACATTTTCAAATCATCCCATAACGTACTATATGCATATTTCCAAATTATACTAAAATGCATTTTCATGTTAAGTAGACTCCATGTATACGACAACTCCTCAAAACATTTTCGTTTATGATTTATCTATCAACTTTCCCAAAGATCCCAAATATGGGTATTTTACAATATTTCTCAAGTTACATACTTCAAAAGTCAAAATCCACCAAATAACTCAACCAATGATAATTTTCATGTAAACACATAAATACTTGGAAAATAACATTTTTGGCATATACAAAGTTTTCACAAAGCAACTTGAACTCACCTTGCTAGATTTAGGCTAAATCTAGATTTTTCCCAAACGTAAGCTCCTTTGAAGAAACTTGCATCTTCAAGCCAAATTCTCTAAAAACCTAGATCCATAATTTTCCAACCATAAACATTCATATCCAAACATAAAGAATCATTCCCCAACCATTTTACTTTAAGATCTCAACTTATACCAAAACCCTAATTTCATAGGTGAAGAGAATAGAAGATTACATTAACCAAACATCACCAAAATGACCCAATAATACCCCAATATGGAAGAGAAAGTGAAAACAACAACAATCTAACTTTGGGTAGGGAGAGATTACCTACACCACTTGAATCCTCCAAATAAAAGTTCCTAGTCTCCATAAAAGCTTCAAGCTCCCATATATTCAACAATGGTGGAAAGGGGTTTGGTTTGAGTGGAGAAGATGAAGAGGAGAGGGGAGGATTTAGGGTTTTCTAGAGAGATATCGGTTTAGAGAGAGAGAGAGAGATGAGTTGTGTGTTTTGTGAGAAAAGTGAAATGGGAGAAGAGAGGTGGAAAGGGCTAAAATAACCAAAATATCTTATCAGACATGTCGCGGACGTCCGCATGGTCCTTCACGGACGTCCGGCCTCGGCCGAACTGTTTTCTTCCCAAAACCTTTGTTGCTTCCACGGATGACATGCGGACTTCCGCATGTCACGAACTGTTTTCTACCAACCCTCAGTACTGTAAGAATTTTGCAAAACTAATGGGCCAATATTTCCAAATGAGTATGTTGTGTGAGATGAATTTCTTTCTCGGTCTTCAAGTTAAGCAACTGTCGACCGAAATATTCATAAACCAGGCTAAGTACATCCGGGACATTCTTCGGAAGTACCAGATGGAACAGTCCTCACCAATGAAAACTCCCATGGCACCCGGTACTCGGTTACACGCCGATCCTAACGGAAAGGAAGTGGATACCAAAACCTACCGTGGGATGATTGGCTCCTTAATGTACTTGACGTCCAGTAGACCTGATATTATGTTCTCGACATTTTTATGCGCCCGTTTTCAATCAAAACCAAAAGAGTCTCATCTAATTGCGGTTAAACGTATTTTTCGTTATTTAAGAGGTACTGCTGATCTTGGCTTGTGGTACCCGAAAGAGACAGGTTTTGAGCTCACAGTGTATTCGGACGCCGATCACGCGGGCAACATGTTGGATCGGAAGAGCACATCGGGGCATGTGCAGTTCCTGGGCGATAGTTTGGTAAGCTGGGCATCCAAGAAGCAGCAGTGCGTCTCTACATCGGCTGCTGAGGCAGAATACGTGGTCGCCGCGAGCTGCTGTTCGCAAGTCATTTGGATGCGCACTCAACTCAAAGACTACGGCTTCACCTACTCTCAAGTGCCCATCTACTGTGACTCGAAGAGCGCCATCGCCATATCCAGCAATCCGGTTCAACACACGAAGACGAAGCACATAGACGTTCGGTACCACTTTATCAAGGATCACGTCGAAAGAGGTACCATCGAACTCTACTTTGTTAATATGGAACATCAGTTAGCAGACCTATTTACAAAACCCCTGGACGAAAAACGTTTTAACTATCTAGTGTCCAGGTCTGGTATGCTAAATCTGAAGATTTAATCAAATCGTGCACCCGATACAAGTTCCATACACCTACGAGAAACTGTTTATTCATCATTTATTGTCTAGTACACACTTCCTCGCATCTGTATTCTACTTGTATCGTATACACATTTATGTTAAATCTCTGTACTAATTAGGTAGATTTCGTTTGTTTGCTCTCTTTTCGCGTGTGTTTCCTTTTATGTTCAATTATTGTCGTCTTCTTTCTTCGATATATTTGTGCGTTTCACAATCTTGTTCATGTGTTAATGGGGAGCACATAAGCTTGTCAGGTAAGTCTGTTCTATCTTTGAGGGGGAGTGTCACACAATTTATTTACTTCCAAAAGTTTTTTTTATGTGTGTGGTCATTCTAATGTTTTTCCAAACCAGCACCACTTGCACGATCCGAGGGGGAGCAATTTTCTTTTAGTGCAAAAGTTGAGGGGGAGCGTGTTTTCCAACATGTCTAAATGCTTTTGGGTTTAAAATGTCAATTTGGAAAAGACCAGGGTAATTTTTGCAAATTCTCAAAAGTATCCGGAAAGGGTGTCCGAAAACCATCTTATCCGGACAGGTATCCGTACGACCCACCCGGAAACTTTGATCCTATAAATAGTTCCGGGTTCTCCACTATGTTTCATTTTTCCAGATACTAAACCCCAAAACCCTCTCGACGGTTTTCTCTCGCTCGGACACTCGCGGATCTCATCTTTTTCGATCGATTTCGACTCCTACAACACCGGTATGTTTTTCATTTCAGTCTCTAATGATTTTCACTCATGTACAACCATCGATTTATTCGATTTATGGACCGAAAAGGGTTTTTCGGACCCCGCGTTTTGTGTCGATTAATATTCGGTCCCATTTACACAGTTTTAGGCCGAAATTGTTAGTGTATAATGCTTCTCTTGTCGACTAGTTGCATCTAGGTTACATTGATATGTGTTTTCATGTGGTTTTTGTCTGATTTGTGGAAACCGAATGTCGTCCTGATAGTTTCAAACTATCCGGACACATTCAACCTCATCCGGACACGTTCAAAGTACTAAGATATTTTTTCCGGTAAGACACCTCATCCGGACACCCGTGATACCCGGTAACCCTAGTTGTCCGGAAACCTTAGGGTTTCCGGTAAGTTCAACTATCCGGGTACTTCATGCTTGTCCGGTAACCATTATCATCCGGTAAACCAAGTTGTCCGGAAACCTTAAGGTTTATGGTAAGTTCATCTATCCGGATGGTCTGATTATCCGGTAACCAGGTTGTCCGGAAAGTTTTGTATGTCCGGTAACCATTATATGCCCGGTACGTTGATTTGTTCGGTAACCTTATCTGTCTGGTTCGTTATGTATGTCCGGTAACCACATATGTGTCCGGTAACCTTTTACCCGGCTAGTTTGTGTTCCGGACATTTTCTTTGCTTGGATATGTTGGCACTCTCAGTACACTATGTCTCACTGTCGGACCTCAATCCATTCCAGATTGAGCAATTACTCACACAGGTACGCAACAATGATCTTTTGATCCCGCCAAGACACTAACATCGTCTCTAACAGGTACTAATGGCGGATCAACAACAACCACAACACAACATTCCTCCTCAAGAGGAATTCATAGACGAAGAGGCTGACAATGCCCTGGTTCCAGCGGATCACGACATCGAAATTGCGGCGAACAATCACCACCTAGATGCTGCCGAGTTCCGACCACAACATCGTGTGGTCGTGGACATCCTTCTAGGTCATCCACTTCGTGCGGCGCTCACCGCTACCACCGACGCCCCAGTCCTGTACATATATCAAGTTTGGCGCACTGCTCAAGTCGTCAAGGCACCTAACTCTCAGACGATCACGGCGATGATCGATCTCCATTCGACTCACCCACACCCCCCGAAATCCCCACATCCAAGCCAAGTTTGGGAGACATAAGGAGAACGGAGGGTGAATTAGTTGAAAATTTAGAGCAAGTGAGAAGGAGAGAATGGAGATCGAAAAAGAATAATGAGAGAGCGAGTGTACAAAATAGAGAGGAAAATGAGCGACTCCGAGCCCGTGTCGCCCAGGTAGCCATATCTGCTGCCTCATCTCATCCGTTGGGACGAGACATTGAAGAAGACGTCGTAGACCTAGCGATGCAATTACACATCCCCCCTAGCCACTCAACCAGCTCTCAACAGTTGGTTGATTCATTTTCACACGGGGAAATAGCACAATGTCTACCGTTCTCTCACTCGGAGAGTCTCGGTAAGAGAACAACTGCCCCAGTTCTCACCTTCCTTTTGTGCACCTTTGAGTCTAGAGCCACTTGATATTGTTACATCTTCTTCGACTAGGACACAGATGGAAACTGCTAACATCGGTGCTCTTAGTGACCTAGTCGGAACTTTCGTAGTATGTCTGCCCTTGAGAGGAATACGAGGATCGGAAGGAAATCCTACCATAGCCAACGTCACGCCAGCTATGAACGTAGGTGGCACTTCTGTTGAATCAACAGTCATGACCTCAACGGGCAATCTAAGTGATCCCGACGGTGATGATTTACCCGACATTTTGTCAAGGAAATATCTGGACGGTGCCTTAAAGGCTGTCCGCGAGACGCTGGAGAAGCAGTTAAGAACGGAACTTGATAAAGTGAAAAGCCTCATCAAAGGGAAGGAAAAAGTGGTTAAAGCTGACACCGCACCAACACCTCCACCGACACCTGCTCTGCACACTTATTCTAAAGACCATGCTCTATATTTATTGTTGAGGTTAAATATAGAATTTACCTTGAGGTGTTTTCAAGTATTGAATTTTAGAAAAGGGAATTTTATCCTCCATTTGATGTAGGTAATATCGAAAATTTTAAATTAATTGCTCTTTCCAAATTTGAGGGTGTTTCAGAGATGAACCATATCAATTCTCGTATCAAGCGTGATTCATGGGTGGAGTTGAAATTAAAAATAATCAAGGGTCCAGATTTATACTTACATTCTCAACTTAACTTTCTTCTCACACTAAACGAATGATCACTTTTATCATCTTGACATGCAATATCAAATTTGATTTTATCCAAAATCCCATAAATTCCAATTTATTTAAAAATGCTTTATTTTGAAAAACATTTAACAAACCAAACTAGAGATGGCAACGGGGCGTCGCAATCCCCATCCCCATCCCCGTCGGGGAACAAATATTCTTTCTCATCCCCATTCCCATCGTCAGTGGCGGAGCTAGGGGAGCTAGGGATAGGTACGAGGGGGAGCACCAAATAAAATATATATATTATTTTTCGAAAATGGCAAAAACAACGATATTATAGGATCAAAGTTATTATTATCTAGCATCGGTGTTAAATGTTAAACGAGTTAATATAGAACAAACAAAAATCAACACTTGTCAAATAACAATTATGAATCGACAACATATAAATGGGCAACCCTAAAACCAAATCAGTTAAAATTATGGGTTGAAGCCACTAATAAACTTAGGAATGGAACGAGATCAACACTTTAAATTAGTCAATTTATGTCATAAAAGTTATTTTTGAATTTTTTATGTATTATTAATTATACTTTGTAACTTTAATTATTTTTTTTGAGCATTTGCAAGCTTGCAAATGTTATTCTATACAATTAAAAACTCTTAAGTTGTAACACCTCATGTCCATAAAGTCTGAATATTTTGGAAATTTTGGGGCTAAAGTGTGAAGTGTGCAACTTTAAGGACTCTGTGGCAAAAATCTGAAAATAAAAAGGGGTAAGACCCTAAGCCCTTGTCATTGGAAGCATTCAATACGTATTTGGCATTGAGAGGAGGATTTTGGGAGCAAAAACCCTAGTTGGAAGAGTGGTGAATCCATACCATCAAGAGAAGCTACAACTTCATCTTCTTCAAGGTATGAACTCTATTTCCTCTTCCTCATAGTTGGGTGTGATTTATTTGTAGCTTGGGGTTTTGTAAACCATGAGATTTTGAGTTCTAATCAATGGAAAAGGAAACAAATGATTTTGGGATTGATTTCCTTATGAGTTTTGATCAAGTCATTAAGAACTTCATCATTTTTGCTTGGTAATCTCCATTCTTGCTATGGAATGAGTTATGAGTTTTTGGGTTTGAAATCATGAATAGATGGATGGGTTTTTAATGGGTGTCATTGGATTAAATGATATGTGTGGAAATTGAGGGTAAAAGTTTAGAACATCAATTATCTTATTTTGGAGGCTTAAAATCGATTTGGGATGAGTTGGGATTGAGAAAGGGTGAGTTTTCGGCTGAAAATCGTGTGTAGGTACTACGCGCGAGTCTTTGTGCAAGTAGAATAGCGCGAGCATCAGCGCCAAAGGCTGTCCAGTGCTCCACACGATTCTTGGCGCGAGTGGACTAGCGGGAGCATCAGCGCCAAGCCCTGTCGCGTGTTTTCGACTCTTGTTTCGTGTATTGTTTAAGGCTAGGATTGTGGCATCATCTAAGGGATGTTTTGGGGTTTATTAGAGATGTTTTGGGATGTAATTAGATGGTTTAACACCACTATTATGACGTCCAATTCAGGTCTTCGGTTTGAGCTAAACGAGTTTTGGAGCGTGTGTCAATTTGCTAAAGCACAGGTGAGTTCCCTTAAACCTTTTTACTTGTGATAAGATTGGTATGTGTTTTTCAGCAATGATTATGGTAAAGCATATGGACATGGTTTTCACTCATGAATGATTGAACACGCTATTGCACATGAAATGTTTTGCTAAAGTTTTCATAACTGAATTTGGTATTGAGCATGATGACATGATTAGACATTTTGAAAAGCCTTGTTATTATACGATGTGGAAATGCTCATTAATGCACGTACGTTATGAAAATGTTTATAAATGTACATGTTTGGCTTACGTGTTGTTATCCATTACTTGACATGATGTTTTGGAGTCGGGTTGCACAGTGGGAGTAGTGTACCTTGGGATATCACATATCCCTTGGGAGTTGATTTACATACCACGTACGCTTGGAATCTGTTTCCTGTGTATGTGGGAATGGGGAGTCTGCTTGGGCCCCGTAGGCGAAAGGGGAGTCGGCTTGGGCCCCGATCGTGGATACTACCGCGTGGTAGAGATTGTGTATGAACACTATGCAAATACCCAAGTGTGATGTCGATTGGTTGAAATGATTTTGATGGGCCTTATGGCGGTTTGCATATTGTTATATATGGTTTGTTTAAACTGTTTTCGAGAGGGAATTCACTAGACCTCATGGTCTAACCCTCGCTTTTTCCAAAACTAAAACCATTTTCAGGCAAGAGTTGGGTTTGGGGTTTCATCTAAAGGAGATGGAAAGAGGTGACGATGTAGAGGAGATATAGTCTAGTGGAGGCTAGTAGTTCGTCATCGGGATTCCTGTAGCATCTCAGTTGTGAAGGTGTTTATCCGCTGCGTACCTAGAGTTAGAAATGATGTAATCTGTATACTTTGGGACCCTTTGTATGATGTAATGATATGAATTTTATTTTGTAGAAATTGGGCTGTTACAAATGGTATCAGAGCCATAGTTTAAGGGATTTAGGTGACCGGATGGGCCTAAACTTAAACTGTGGAGTAAGGGAGACACAACTGAGATATAGGAAGCAGTAGGAAAGACCTTAATCATAGAGAATCTTGACATTGATAGTGAGGACCCTCATGTAAGGTAAATTCAAAATCGCATATGGCCAATGTTATTATGAATTTACAGGTGCATGGATGTACTCAACCTCTATTGTTGGGATAATTGGTGAGTGTGATAGTATGTAGAAAGTTCTAACCTTGCAATTGATAGCAAAGGGCTGATGTACATGGGAGATTACTCGTGAAGTCATGTTTATACCTTCTAGAAGAAGTGTTGCTCGGTATGTTAATGAGCCGGCTAGGGACATAATGTCTTGGGATGAATGATTAGTTAGGGGAAAACTCTTAGTTTCTAGTGAGTCCCCATTCTTGGATATAAGGTTTCGATTAGTTGGGATAGGAAGTGAGGACTATGTTGGAATCTTGAAAGCTTCAGTTCAGGATCGGGTGAAGGAACCTAACCTTTGACTCTTTAGGCAAACTATTTAGTGGCAAGGTAATGAAAAAAAAAACGGTGTTGACTGAAGTATGCGCATGAGTAGAAAGTGATGTAATTGTTCAATTTTGGAAACCGTGTGGAGTGGTCGAACAAGTGGGTTGTGAAGCACCTGTATAGCAAGTTGTTGCAAGGGTGAGAAAGCGACCGTTGGTCAAAGTAGAGTGTCAATGATAAGTTGTTGTGAGTTTAACGGTTGACCTTGTTAGAGTGAATAGCCTTCAATTGCATATTGAGTTCCATGCATCATGTCATTAAATGTGTTTCATGAGTTCTTTCACGTTAAAAGTATATACGTGCGTAACGAATTTCTTGTTTTGGAAATAAGATGATGTGTACGAGCGTGCGTTTAAAGAAAAAGACAAACTCGTTTACATTGCACGATAAAATTTTGAACTTAGTGATTCGCAAATTATTTCACCCTTTTTCATGTTGAGAGAATATTCGTTGCGAAAATTATGGAAACATCTAATTGCAAAGTTTTTATAACCAAAATGAGTATTGACACGCTATTATCATTTAAATGAGTAAGGGAGTCGACTGATCCACTTTGTGTAAATGGTTTTATTCAAAACTTTTCTAGTCGTATTGGAAAGGTTTCATGGGACACATTTTATTGTGCCGATATAGATTTGGTTGGACAAGGTTGTGAATTATCGTGGGGTTGCATGTGAGCGACCCTTATGGTCGTTGTGTTTTACTATTCAGCTTGAGTGGTGTTGTGTCATGCAAACTCAAGCTTGTTTTATGATAATTGTATCTATTGAATTTTCAAATGTGCAAAAGGATTTCAATCGTTGTGTCATCATGCATGAAGTCTATGAACTCGCTAGGTCGGGGAGGACTTTAGTATTGATGATAAGGAAAGGCTCCGAGAGTTGAGATTGTCGGTTGAGCGGGATATGGTCGAGTTATGACCTTCGTATTTCAGTTAGAGGAGGACGGTTAATACCAGGAGTCTCATGCAACGAATTTGGAAATGTTAACATGATTGTAGTTTAGACTCTTGTTTGGTTGTTTGAGAATGGGTATGTTTGGGGTGAAATTCGAAATTGTCAAAGTGCTAGTGGTGGCATGTTAATAAGTAGCATTATGGTACTTGATGAAATGTTATCGACTTTCAGCCTGAGTATTGAGGTGGTCTTGCAATTAGATTTTGCGCTAAGGAAGTCTTGTGTTTTCCTCCAAGTGAGAATGATGGGGTATAAAGCTGGTTATGATGCGTAGGATGGAGTGGGTTCCATTGAAAATCTTGGTTTGTCGGAAATTATGTAAACATTATCATGTTATCCATTGATATAGAGGTTTGCGACTGTTTAATTTATCCCAAGTTGAAGACGTTGTCAGGAGATTGAAACTTGAGGAATAACTATGTTGTATGTGGATGTACGAGGTCATTCGAGAAAGGTGTATATTGACATGATGTTGGACCATCTCGTGTGGGCATTAGGAAAACGGAAGATCACTAGGGTGGGTATGCGATTTCCAATGAGGTTTGATGGTTCATTTATGCGTGAAGTGTGTAGCATAACGGAAGTAGATCGTGATGAGTCGACGAGAAAAGAGAACTTGTTTGAGTAAATTAAAGAGTCATGATTTTGTAGTTCATTTGGACTCGAGAAAGACGAGGTCATGAAATGACTTTACTTCATATATTGGCATTATGATTGGCATGAAGAAGGCGACATCTATTATGTGAGAAAAGGGGATCATGAAGAATTTGTTGTAGTGTGATAGTGTGTGGGCAAGTTGGTGGCATTTCATGCTAAAGGAGTTGTGTAAGTCCTTGTTGTGACAATGAGTTACCGTTGTGTTGGGTGGTGGACTTACGTTGTAATGTGGGATAAGTTTAGGTATGAATCCTGATTTGGAGATTTATGGGAGGTAATCAAGAATGGCAAGTATGCTTGATTGAAGTGTGGGATTGTAGACGGTATTGTGTTTTTGTTGTTTGAGAACAAAAGAGTGAGCGGTATTTGGCGACTACCTAAAAGAAGAGCATGTATTCTTCATGGTTCTGTTGGATTTTTGGTGAGCTCATCTAATTTTGAGTGGGTATCGATGAGGATGCCATATTCGATTAGTTTGTGGTGATGTGTTGTGAATTTAAAAGTCATTGGGAAGGTTGAAATATTTCTGGAGTATAAAGAAATTCTAGTCAATAGGTTAACTCGGCTTGGAGAACGGGAAACGCGTGGTGATTTCGACCACTGGGTGATGTTTCAAGGATGACTGATCGATTATCGCGAGTGAGAATTGTAGTACGACCGTTTGGTTATGCATAGTAACGTAAGCACTACCGACACGCTTGTAATGGTCGGAAAAAGGAGTGGGTGTTGTGGGGTGGACGATGTTTCATGCTAACGTGAAGAGGTGAAGTCAGTATGTCTAAATTAGTGGGTAAACCGAAAGTAAGAAGGTTGGTAAGTGGCACCGAAAAAAGTGGAGCAATATCTAAAGCCGTGTCATTGGCAAGCATATGGTCTCCTAGCGAGGGTATGATAAAAAGGATCACGGTGTATGTTATGGTTCAAGTGTGGGAAACCTATTTTGTGCGACTGATCTAAAGCCTGTACCTAATAGTGAGCCGTTCTTTGAAAACATATTTTATGTTTTCGAGAAGAAAGGGAAATATGTGGTTGAATGTAGTGCTCTGGATGAAAGACCGTTGGATTAGCCGTAGTATCGTCAAAAAAAATTGTGTTTCGAGTGAACTTTGCTTCGGTTGTTAAGATTATTTGGAATAACTTTGTGTGAGCGTGGTCACTCTTCCTAGTGGGCAAGTGAAGTTTGAATTTATTTCAAAATGGTGGGCGGATTTTTCAGATGTTAGATTGGGAAAGCCTTCTTGTTATAATTATGTATACAAAGCGGGTAATGGTGTATTGATTGACATTAGTGTGTGATCAATGGAGTTTCAGATGAGTGAAGTGCTATTTGTGCCAGACGTATGTTATATTGGAGAGATGTAAATTTTTTTGAAGAGAATGTGGTCCGATTAAGGAACTCATGATTGTGAGTTTAAAGTGACGATCCAAGGATGACTTTGTGTTATGGTGGCTGTAACGACCCGGTTCCCAAAACATACAACAATTAATATATTATACATAACGTCGTTTCATTCATAACAAAAAAATACATAATAAATCACGTACGGTCCCTTTAGTCTCGAAACTACAGAATACATAAAATCTTTCTAATCATCATCAATCATCAAAAGCATCCTACATCCTATCCTTTCCTTTGCCACCATAAGTTCCTCGACCTGGAATACATATTTTTAAAAACAAAATGAGGGTTAGACCAAACGGTCTAGTGAGAAATCCCTGTCAATTTAGTAATCCTTTTTAAAACCAATTTATATAAAATAGTTTATATAAAACCTTTGTCAAAACACACATATATCACACATATTTAAATACCAATCAAGACTCGTGCATCGTGTACATCTCTTCCAACTTATTCCTCCACAAATGGCCATATTAGTTGGTTGCAAGCCAACTAATAAATTATCAACGCCGTACTGAAATTACGACCAACAACGTCGTACTGAATTTACGACCAACAACGTCGTACTGAATTTACGACCAACAACACCACCGGTCCGTACACCGGAACCCGGCAACACATCGGCCCTTAGTCCGGTGAAATGTGCACTCGTGTAGTGCAAAGCTTATATAAATAAAATATACATCTCAATATATTCTATTTCAATATAAGCACATATTCACATTATCTATCACGTTCCAAATCATATCTCAATATATGATATTTTTCATTTATAAACACATAATCACACCATATATCACCTTTTCAATCCACACATATCCATCTCATATATATATAAACATATATATATGTATTCCAGTTTGAAAACCTTTTAAAGTAAAACTCACATACCGATATCATTCACATCATAAATTAACCATTTATAATAAATGCATTTCAGTTCGAAAATGGTTAAAAGAAAAACTCACCTCGAATGATGATATGATCTACTCCATACACACAGTCACCACGAGTGCCGCAATTGAGAACAACAAAATCTACGAATAAACCCATAACCAAAATCTACAAGGAAAGCTTCAAATGGAAAATCTCCAAATTTGTTTTTCTCTTTTGGTCTCGTCGAACAAACACCCCCCAGCACAAAATTATGAAGTCTTCTTTTATATATGTATATATAAATATGAAGATAAGCTCATGTGGTGGCAAAGCATTATGAAGTCTTCTTTTATATATGTATATATAAATATGAGGATAAGCTCATGTGTTGGCGAAGCTCATGTGCCGGCAAAAATGAGGAGGTTACCCATTCCAATTTATTTAGTTATTTATAAATAAATCCCTTATAATATATAAAATAACTCAAGAATCTCATAGAATGTTATAGAAATACTTAAGACTATATATAACAACTATCCATAAACTTAGTTTTTCAAAAATATCCATAATTCATCAAAACCCATTTATAGAACCATATAAACCTCACTATAATTAATTATCCAAAACAACAAATATAAATAAATTTATACATTGATCCTTCACAATTTGTTTCCTACAATTCAACTAATATGAATATGCTTCCTTCTTCTTTTTCCTTCTTTCTCGATCTCTCTCTTTTCTCGTTTTCTTTTTGCCGAACACAAAAGCGCGCACACACACATACTTAAAGAAATTGGTTGTCTAGAAGGAAGACACCTCACACACTAAATAAAATATCCAACTTTCTTGTTCTCTCTTTCTCTTATCGACACAACACACACATACACATTTATTAAATATCACAAAAGTTAGACACCTCATTCCATACTTAGCCAAACAACCCTCCAACTATCTTCACTTAACAAGTTTAATCCCTCTATTTATAAATTAAAATTAAAGTCTACCCCTTAACTTATAACTCCATAAAATAAATCTCAAACTTACATTAAAACTAAAATAATAAAATTAAATAAACCCACAATAAACCCGGTTATTACAACATCTCCCCCTTAAAATAATTCCGTCCCGGAATTCATTCAAGCAACAAACGAGGGTAATCATTTACCATAAATCACTTTCAAACTCATACAACACATTATTGTCTTCCAGAACCCCAAATTAGAAGTTCAAAATCCGTCTAAACCTGATACCATCAATAAGTGTAATGATCTATAAAATTCGTGAGTTTTCAATAAGATTTACACCATACAACAAAATAAATTTCCTGACTAACCATAACAATCACCCAACTTGATATCTTAACGCAAACTCACGTTATTCTCAATAACGATAATACCAAAGAATCCTTTTACAAACAAATACATTATTCTCAATATTACCAAAGCATCAAGAATTTTAATTCCACAAAAAAAAAATTCCCCCCCTTAAAAACAACGATAATCACCAACTTATTAATATTAACCCACTTTATTTGAACTTTACACACATCGTCCGCAATTTACTCAATTAATCAATTCTACAAAGTCGATCCCAATCTTAAAATAACCATAATCAAAATTTTCTGCCGAATTACCAATAATCAAATCCCACGAAGGTTCAAAATAACTTGAAAGTTCACTTATATCACAAAAAGAAATAACTTATACTCACATGAAACTCATCCAATTAACACAACATTTTTTTATGCTTACTCGGAACATTTACCACGCTAATACTACTTTTAACTCCACCGGCCTTTCACGACAAACGTCGTGTTCTATACTTTTACAATACTAACTCGAAAACATAATCATACATTTTCAATACTTAGCAATTACAACCTATTTCTTATACTCTTCCATGAAATAAAATATACCCAACAAAAACATTTTATATCACGGATAAGTTTCTTAATTTTTATCAAACCTGCATACTTCATCCTACCATTTCCATTTCTCATGCTAGCATAACATAACCACGATAATCACACATCAATACTTAATTGCACTTGACACCAAATCATTCATCCAAACATAAACATATTATTGTCTCTAATCCCGATACTTTAATCAATTTCACTTTTTAATCTTGACTTCCCATCAAGAACCTTCCAAATAGAACTCC
Organism: Saussurea involucrata; assembly: GCA_033807775.1. Lineage (NCBI taxonomy): Eukaryota > Viridiplantae > Streptophyta > Magnoliopsida > Asterales > Asteraceae > Saussurea > Saussurea involucrata. The sequence goes on from CM066313.1 coordinate 84,406,643, forward strand.
TATCATAACATAGTTTTGAAATAACAATCTAATATCATCACTTATCATAACTGCAAAACTTGATGAGGAGTCGAAAACTTACACATCTACCTTAACTTACAACGCAAATTTCTTAATTGTACAAATACCACATCAAAATATCATACCCTAATAATGATACCATAAAATCCTTATGACAACTTTCAGACACGCTCAACAAATTACGTCTTCTTCGCATCAATCAATATATCATTATTAAATTAAATTAAAGTCTAATACTGACTTAATTTCTCGAATATAAACAAAACACAATCTCAAACATTTCAATTATCTCAATTACTTCACCACTATAACTCATACCGATTTCCATCCCATAATATCAACACCAATTAATTTCTTAATAAAATAACAAACTCGTTATCACATCAATTTCTTACATCTCTGACTTAGCATAAAAATACTAACACAAACCCTTAAACATTTGATTCACTTAAAACGCTCCGCAAATGAAATTCATCAACACCATTCTCACATTACCTAAATAATATAATTACCAATTCATCCCATGATAATTCCGCTACAAAACTAAGCCAAAAAGAATTCATTACAATTCCGTCATAATTATTAAAAATTTCTTGTCACTAATCATATACCAATCATATAAATCATTAACGACTTAACATGCAAAGTCAAGCATTCAGTCTAAAACAACTCTTTATCTTAAACAACGCCATAAAGAAAGTTCATCCACATTAACCTCACCTTACTTAACCGTAAAAATCGCCAACTAATCTCATAACAAATCTACTACAAACTACACCACAAAGTTCATCACACGGCCATCAAATATTTATTAAACATCGCTTTCTTCCTGCTAATCATAACACTACTAATATAAATCCATTTTACAACTTAAATCCTCCAATCCAGGAGAAGTATTAGGTAAACACCCAACTCCTTTGAACCACTTTTCTATACCCAGAAAAACTCTCAAGCATCAATTTCTTACAACATGATTGACATAATATAAATATTCTCTCTCAGCTTAAGTCTAGGTTATCAGCAACCTAATTCTCTCTTAAGGTTCTATCTCTTTACCAAAAGAACTCATAAGACTTATTAGCAGGCTAAGAACTCTAGATAATTCTATCTAACTCGTATCCTCAAATGTTTCCCCCAAACCCGAACTTAAATTGTCAATCAGGTTGTAGCGCAGTGGTTGATCGCCCTGGAGGATGTGGTGGAATATCTCATCTACCCAGGGTTCGATCCCAGGCGTCCTCAACATTGATAAGACATCTTTAAGTTTCAAATTGCCAGGGATTAGTCCGGGTTGTGCCTGGGATACCCTTCCCAAAAAAACACGAACTTAAATTGAGTCCACAGTATTTCCAGTCCTCATTCATACTCTATCCAAGAGTCAACAAAATACAAAGTGAAAAGTTAACATTAAAGTTAAATAAACAAAACCACCAAAACTGGGCTGCACAGAACAGCACAATTTCACCTTTGCTTTTGGCTTAATTACCATATTTAGAAGCCAAACTAGTTGATCATGTCTATAACAAAAACGTACTTACATCTCTTAAGCTTCATATCGCTTTGGATTCACCTCGATTGGAGCAACGACCAATTATATATGGATTTTATGCAAACAGTGGGCAATTCCCGTTTTTCACAGGACCAAATTCACTGTTTGGAGCTGCTTAAAGTCATAATTTGATCTCGGTGAAAACTACAAAATTGTCCAGGACTGAAAGATCTTTCTAACTGCAAACTTTGAGCTTATTTAGACTTACGGTTGATTTTATACGAATTTTCCAATATCCGAACAGAAAACTAAAAACTCAACAGAGTTGAAATCTCTTGGCATTTCAACAAATACCTTGTGGGCATTACTTCATGGAGCACAACCCATTTATGGTTTCATTCCTTTTTCCATTTTTGATACCAAACTCCTAGTTTATGAATTCCAATAAAAAAACATAATTAATAATTGATTTCACCATGAAATACTTTAAAGACTTTATCTAATCATAGTCAACCAACTAAAACTCATATATCTATAACACAACTATCAAATACTTTTCTAATGCAGATAAACGGCAATTAAAGAGTCACATTTAATCAATTGCATCAGAGTCAATTAGCACTTTAGCACGTATAGAGTTTATAGAAATATACCTGTCTTCGTCTCTATCCATACGTCACGACCGACTTGCCATTCTGTTGACTTTCACAGGGTTAATATACACATAAGCACATTCCCCATATAATAAGGTATTCCAGTTCAAACATGTACTTGTAAGTTCACAATTACACTGGCCAGATGTAATCCGAAATTACCTTACATGATGTTCCTTCTACCTTTTTATACTTAACATCCCAAGGTTCTAAAATAATAAGGACCTCCTACTTCACATGCAGTTTAAGTCTAGGTATAAATCCAAATACCTAAATATCTTAAACTAAGGCTCTGATACCATCTGTAACGACCCGGTTCCCAAAACATACAACAATTAATATATTATACATAACGTCGTTTCATTCATAACAAAAAAAATACATAATAAATCACGTACGGTCCCTTTAGTCTCGAAACTACAGAATACATAAAATCTTTCTAATCATCATCAATCATCAAAAGCATCCTACATCCTATCCTTTCCTTTGCCGCCATAAGTTCCTCGACCTGGAATACATATTTTTAAAAACAAAATGAGGGTTAGACCAAACGGTCTAGTGAGAAATCCCTGTCAATTTAGTAATCCTTTTTAAAACCAATTTATATAAAATAGTTTATATAAAACCTTTGTCAAAACGCACATATTTAAATACCAATCAAGACTCGTGCATCGTGTACATCTCTTCCAACTTATTCCTCCACAAATGGCCATATTAGTTGGTTGCAAGCCAACTAATAAATTATCAACGCCGTACTGAAATTACGACCAACAACGTCGTACTGAATTTACGACCAACAACGCCGTACTGAATTTACGACCAACATCACCACCGGTCCGTACACCGGAACCCGGCAACACACCGGCCCTTAGTCCGGTTAAATGTGCACTCGTGTAGTGCAAAGCTTATATAAATAAAATATACATCTCAATATATTCTATTTCAATATAAGCACATATTCACATTATCTGTCACGTTCCAAATCATATCTCAATATATGATATTTTTTCATTTATAAACACATAATCACACCATATATCACCTTTTCAATCCACACATATCCATCTCATATATATATAAACATATATATATATATATGTATTCCAGTTTGAAAACCTTTTAAAGTAAAACTCACATACCGATATCATTCACATCATAAATTAACCATTTATAATAAATGCATTTCAGTTCGAAAATGGTTAAAAGAAAAACTCACCTCGAATGATGATATGATCTACTCCATGCACACAGTCACCACGAGTGCCGCAATTGAGAACAACAAAATCTACGAATAAACCCATAACCAAAATCTACAAGGAAAGCTTCAAATGGAAAATCTCCAAATTTGTTTTTCTCTTTTGGTCTCGTCGAACAAACACCCCAGCACAAAATTATGAAGTCTTCTTTTATATATGTATATATAAATATGAAGATAAGCTCATGTGGTGGCAAAGCATTATGAAGTCTTCTTTTATATATGTATATATAAATATGAGGATAAGCTCATGTGGTGGCGAAGCTCATGTGCCGGCAAAAATGAGGAGGTTACCCATTCCAATTTATTTAGTTATTTATAAATAAATCCCTTATAATATATAAAATAACTCAAGAATCCCATAGAATGTTATAGAAATACTTAAGACTATATATAACAACTATCCATAAACTTAGTTTTCCAAAAATATCCATAATTCATCAAAACCCATTTATAGAACCATATAAACTTCACTATAATTAATTATCCAAAACAACAAATATAAATAAATTTATACCTTGATCCTTCACAATTTGTTTCCTACAATTCAACTAATATGAATATGCTTCCTTCTTCTTTTTCCTTCTTTCTCGATCTCTCTCTTTTCTCGTTTTCTTTTTGCCGAACACAAAAGCGCACACACACACATACTTAAAGAAATTGGTTGTCTAGAAGGAAGACACCTCACACACTAAATAAAATATCCAACTTTCTTGTTCTCTCTTTCTCTTATCGACACAACACACACATACACATTTATTAAATATCACAAAAGTTAGACACCTCATTCCATACTTAGCCAAACAACCCTCCAACTATCTTCACTTAACAAGTTTAATCCCTCTATTTATAAATTAAAATTAAAGTCTACCCCTTAACTTATAACTCCATAAAATAAATCTCAAACTTAGTTTAAAACTAAAATAATAAAATTAAATAAACCCACAATAAACCCGGTTATTACAGTGGCGAATAGAGTGGGTATTTTTTGGTTGGGGATCCGTGTTGTTAGAAATTTATATTGGTGTGTGAGGCCCTTAATTTAGACGCGTTTTAAAAAAAACGTGAGTCCAGGCGTGGACAAGCAGTTGATACTTGGTGCGTTGGTATGGTTGATCGGGTGTTCATATTTTGTAATGTACCGACATAGGAAAGTCGTGGTTAGTCGAAGGATGATTTCGAAGGATATCGTACGCATATGATTCGATCGGAAATGTTTGGATTATTGAATGGAACTAAGTTCTTTAGATTGAAAACATGAGCTGTTGAATCTTAAGTCGGGGGACAGCTGGATGCGGAACACATCCCCATATAAAGGAGTAGCGTGTTTTAAGAGGAAAGTGAAGTTGGACCACGTTTTATTGACCAATGACAGTTATAGAAAGAATTGGAGAGATAATGTATGAATTAAATGTACTCGGTGAAGTTATGGAACATTCATGGTGTGTTTCACGTCCCTATTTTGGGGAGTGTTGGATGGAATTTCGGTACGGTGTTACCTTCGCAAACAATGTGAATGGATGAGGAGTTGGGTTTTGTTGTATCGATGGAAACGATCATTGGGCTGGAAAGTCGAGAAGTTGAAATACAAAGAAGTTGGTCTGGTGGAGGTACAATTGCAACTCTTAAAAGTTAATAGACAATGTAAGATTTGGAATCAGAAGCTAATTTCAAATGCCCACATTTGTTCAGCAATGGAATTCCGAGGACGGAATTCTTTTGAGGGGGAGATATTGTAACACCTCATGTCCATAAAGTCTGAATATTTTGGAAATTTTGGGGCTAAAGTGTGAAGTGAGCAACTTTAAGGACTCTGTGGCAAAAATCTTAAAATAAAAAGGGGTAAGACCCTAAGCCCTTGTCATTGGAAGCATTCAATACATATTTGGCATTGAGAGGAGGATTTTGGTAGTAAAAACCCTAGTTGGAAGAGTGGCGAATCCATACCATCAAGAGGAGCTACAACTTCATCTTCTTTATGGTATGAACTCTATTTCCTCTTTCTCATAGTTGGGTGTGATTGATTTATAGCTTGGGGTTTTGTAAACCATGAGATTTTGAGTTCTAATCAATGGAAAAGGAAACAAATGATTTTGGGATTGATTTCCTTATGAGTTTTGATCAAGTCATTAAGAACTTCATCTTTTTTGCTTGGTAATCTCCATTCTTGCTATGGAATGAGTTATGAGTTTTTGGGTTTGAAATCATGAATAGATGGATGGGTTTTGAATGGGTTTCATTGGATTAAATGATATGTGTGGAAATTGAGGGTAAAAGTTTAGAACATCAATTATCTCATTTTGGAGGCTTAAAATCGATTTGAGATGAGTTGGGATTGAGAAAGGGTGAGTTTTTGGCTGAAAATCATGTGTAGGTGCTACGCACGAGTCTTGGTGCAAGTGGAATAGCGCGAGCATCAGCGCCAAAGGCAGTCCAGTGCTCCACACGATTCTTTGGCGCGAGTGGACTAGCGCGAGCATCAATGCCAAGCCCTGTCGCGTGTTTTCGACTCTTGTTTCGTGTACTGTTTAAGGCTAGGTTGGTGGCATCATCTAAGGGATGTTTTGGGATGTAATTAGATGGTTTAATACCACTATTATGACGTCCAATTCAGGTCTTCGGTTTGAGTTAAACGAGTTTTGGAGCGTGTGTCAATTTGCTAAAGCACATGTGAGTTCCCTTAAACCTTTTTATTTGTGATAAGATTGGTATGTGTTTTTCAGCAATGATTATGGTAAATCATATGGACATGGTTTTCACTCATGAATGATTGAACACGCTATTGCACATGAAATGTTTTGCTAAAGTTTTCATAACTGAATTTGGTATTGAGCATGATGGCATGAATAGACATTTTGAAAAGCCTTGTTATTATACGTTGTGGAAATGCTCATTAATGCACACACGTTATGAAAATGTTTATAAATGTACATGTTTGGTTTACGTGTTGTTATCCATTACTTGACATGATGTTTTGGAGTCGGGTTGCACAGTGGGAGTAGTGTACCTTGGGATATCACATATCCCTTGGGAGTTTATTTATACACCATGTACGCTTGGAATCTGTTTCCTGTGTATGTGGGAATGGGGAGTCTGCTTGGGCCCGTAGGCGAACGAGGAGTCGACTTAGGCCCCGATCGTGGATACTACCATGTGGTAGAGATTGTCTATGAACACTGTGCAAATACCCAAGTGTGATGTCGATTGGTTGAAATGATTTTGATGGGCCTTATGGCGGTTTGCATATTGTTATATATGGTTTGTTTAAACTGTTTTCGAGAGGGAATTCACTAAACCTCATGGTCTAACCCTCGCTTTTTCCAAAACTAAAACCATTTTCAGGCAAGAGCTGGGTTTGGGGTTTCATCTAAAGGAGATGGAAAGAGGTGACGCTGTAGAGGAGATATAGTCTAGTGGAGGCTAGTAGTTCGTCGTCGGGATTCCTGTAGCATCTCAGTTGTGAAGGTGTTTATCCGCTGCGTACCTAGAGTTAGAAATGATGTAATCTATATACATTGGGACCCTTTGTATGATGTAATGATATGAATTTTATTTTGTAGAAATTGGATTGTTACATAAACATCACATGTGTTACCTCGAAACTCAAAATATCACACAAAATTTGAATGTAATGGTAAGTTTTCATATGAAACTTGAAGTAGGTACAAAACTAGTACCAACCAAAAAAAGTTGATACCAATCATAGTTGGTTAATACACGATATAAGATTTTACATATCAATTATAAATGGTTGAAAAAATGCTTCTTTCGGCCAGAAAATGAACTTGTGCTCTTTTCCCGAATGTTCTATATTGCTTATTATTTTATGGTGATACACATAGAAGAAAAATATTATCACAAAGTCCTCCAAAACGCAACAGATACTCAGGATTGGAATCTAAGCTTGATAATCTGCACAAGGAACTCTCTTCTATTCATGGAGGAATATTTCCACATTCTATTTTGTCGAGAACAACGTGTTATGTTCTCATAAACAAGAAACAATAGAACAGGTGGCCATCCAAAACTCATATAGTAGAGAGTTTGAAACATGCATCTTTTTGAAGTTCGTTAATCATTTATTATGTTTTTTTTCTTCTTATTAGCCATTAAATGTTCCCATCTATATAAAGTTAGAAGATGTGATCATAGGTTCCACTTTCCCCCTTTTCTTGACAAAAGATGTGATAATGGAATATGTCCTGTCTTACTGTGTACTTGATGTAATGAAGATAGAACCATGTAATCAAATGTTACAAGATCCGCTTTTTACCAATCAAAATGGGTAAAAAAATAGAAAATTTGGAATCTACATTGCATTAAATATGAAAATTTGAAACCATGTTACATTGAGCGAGGATAAAAAATTATTTGTTACACAAAATACGAACTAAGGCGAACTTCGTTGGATTTTGTCTTTCATTTCAAGCTTTATTTATTTGACAATATAGTTTTACGGAACCTGAAGAATCACTTTATTCATCGCTTCAATTGCTTCTTTGACGCCATTTCAGCATAGTGAATCATTTAAAGCTGGTTGATATCCATGACATTTAACACCCTTGCAATTGGAGAAGATAATTGGTAAACTGAAGACACATAAATATGGAGATAGAATTCTTGAAGTAATTGTAAAACACAAATCTGATGATGAACAAGGCCATCAAGATTCATCATCAGATAAAGAACGACAAACGATTGTAAACAAAAGTGCAACGAGACCAAGAAATAAAAAGGTGGTTCTCAATGAGAGCAATGAAGATGAACAATGAAAGCAGGCTAGTCTTCATAACTGGATATTCTTTCTCAATATACTTTATGTGTGTTACCCAATTCTAGAGGACAAAGTTCTTTTATTTATTAGTCTTCTTCACCAAAGTGTAAAGCTACTTGAAGCAGATTTTTAGTTCATCCGATAATTGAAGTCTGTATGAGTTTGTGACAGAGATAACAACTTGAAGATTGAGATCCATATAGGGTAGTCTAACCTTTTACCATGGCCTCAACATTAAATTTTATATACCGTTGCATCGCACAAGTACATAACTAGTGTGTGTATGTATGTATGTATATAAATATATAAATAGAGTCGGGTTCAAACGAGAACGGTGGCCAAATAAGAGAACACGAGAACGGTCAAATCATATGTGATTTTCCACTAGAATCACATGTACACACGACTTTGGCTGCGGGCTCTGAGGTCGTGGGCCAAGTCGCTCACCTCTTGCGTTGACCGTGTTCCGTAATCCCACATTTCAGTACGAAATCACATGTGTTTTGACTATTTCCTTGTTATCTTATTGACTTTGTTCTCCTTTGACCCCCCCTTCTCTCTCTGTGTGTGTATATATATATTGAGAGAGAGAGAGGGAGAGGTTCAAACGAAAACAGTAACAAAATAAGAGAATTAGAAAACAGTCAAATCACGTGCAAAATCACATGGTGTGCAGGTGTCGTGAATCACATGTGATTTATACGTGATTTTAGTGTAAAATTACATGTGATTTTAGTGTAAAATCACATGTGATTTGATTGTTTTCTTATTTTTTTATTTTGTCGTATGAATCTGACTATATATATATAAAGGGTGGTGGGGAGAGAAAAGTTCAAATGAAAACTCAATTTTCGATGTGCACGTGAGGACGAATCTCGGCCCCTCCATCTCTATTGATCCAACAACTCATATTGAATAGAGTTTTTAATTAAAACTAGTCGTGTACCCGTGCAATGCTGCGGGGCATTCAATTTTTAAACATCTAATTTTTTGTAATATATCTTTGAAATTTTTGGTTCATTGCACTTATCGGATAAAACGTTGCATACAATGTTGTGGACTAAAACTTTACCAAATAACTTAAATGAAAATTTTGACTATTGAGTATTAATGATAAGAGCTTACCGGATAAACATCTTGAAAACCAAGTTTAGGGGGTGTTTTGGATTGGTTATTTTTTTCAACTTAAGTTATTTTTAGTGTTTAGACTGGAAAAAAGAAAAGTGCTTATGATTTTTTCCCACCACAAATAAGTTGTTTTTGATAAGTTAATCCATTTTAACTTATTAGAAACTGCGTATAACTTATTTGTTTAAATTATATTTTACCCCAACTTCTTTTTAACACAACATAAGATGATAAACACTTTTAAAAATAAGCATAAGTTGTTTTAAATAAGCAATCCCAAACACCCCTCACAGTTAATTGTTAATAAATATAAGAAATAATATAACAATGCAAATGTGTTTTTGCCATATAAACCAAATTGATTCGTGGATTGGATCGAGTGGTATTACCAATGTACTCAGTCGATGATATACAAATTTTACCAATGTTGGTATAGATATACATGATATAGAGATTTGTCGTCATAAATAACACTTTAAAAAACGTTGTGGATTATCTTGAAGCCTACGGCTTGAGGCTCACATCATTTATAACTTTAGTAATCAATTGTTTATTAAATGGCATTCAAACACATTTAAAAATATGTATTGAAATCTATGGAATTATATATGACTAATGTCAATTTTTTGTTTTTAACACTTCTACTTAAATATTTTATAATATAAAATAGATTATCAAAATAACTTATCACCTGTAAATAGATGAGTCACAATCATCCCACAAGATAAAATAACATACATGAAATCCTTTTTCTTATTCAGATATCCACAATGTCATCCATTACCAACATCTTTATGCATAAATATGTTGTACTCTATGCTTAAAACTTTGTTTTTAAAACTTTAAGACTTTTAAGCCTAAATGCTTTATAAGATAGTATAGATTAAAAAAAATATAATTGAAATCAGAAATGTTTATTAAGGAAATTAGGTTTCAAATTTAATGCAAAAGAAAATTAATGTTTTTTAATTGAAATCATAAATGTTTTTTAAGGAAATTACGTTTCAAAATTAATGCAAAACGAAATTAATGTTTTCTAATTGAAATCAGAAATGTTTTTTAAGGAAATTATGTTTCAAAATTAATACAAATGGAAATTAATGTTTTTTAATTGAAATCAGGAATGTTTTTTTAAGGAAATTACGTTTCAAAATTAATGCAAGGGGAAAATAATGTTTTTTAATTGAAATCAGAAATGTTTTTTTAAGAAAATTAAGTTTGAAAATTAATGCAAAACGAAATTAATGTTTTCTAATTGAAATCTGAAATGTTTTTTTTAAGGAAATTAGGTTTCAAATTTAATGCAAAATGAAATTAATGTTTTTTAATTGAAATCGGAAATATTTTTTAAGGAAATTACGTTTCAAAATTAATGCAAAACGAAATTAATGTTTTCCAGTTGAAAACATGAACAAAAACAGGATACGAGTTGGGTAAACAGCCCCGAAACATGTTTTTGGGATTTACACATTGTTATAGCAAAGTTAAGTCAAACGCTAAAAAAACCTAAAATACATTTAACTAATTGTTAAACAATTTTTTCCCTTTTCAAAAATGTAGCCTTTTTGAATCATTTTTACAAATTTAAGTAATGTTTGGTGAAATCGTTATAGCAAAGAATAATGATGAAAATCTTTAACACTTTGGAGATTTTGCTAACCGAAACACAACTTAAGACTAAACTATGATGCAAATGTAATTTAACTTAATTATAGTTGTTGGCCAGAAAGTTTTATTTGCACAAATAGCAACAAAAAGGAACCAGAAGAAAAATACTCAAAGCCAATTTATAGATGCATACACACATAACCAAGATACCTTAACAAAAGCAAAACCAAATAATTTTTCATTCATTTCCATTAATATAAGCAAGTGCAAAACTTGGTCAACAAAACTTCACATGATTGTAGCAAGCATGAACAAAAACAGGACCATGTTAAATAAACAGAAAATCAAATATAGAATAAACATTGAAAAGGCCTACGCCAAACAAATATCCAGCTACAAATATAAGAACCTCCATCTGGTGGTGCAGTCTCCATCTATCCATCTTCTCGGTACCGGTACATTAAATCTCATATCCTTGATTTTTGTTCTTTACTTTATGACCAAACCACTCCTGCACCAACGTTCAAAAGGTTCAAAATACAAATAAATCATCTTATTTTGTTTTCTTTTTTTATCCTTGCAACGTTTGAAAAAGATGAAATACGTACAAAATTCATTATGTTTTTTCTTTTATAAAAGATTTTATTATCTTCTCCATAAAAGTATTTTGAGACTAAACACACAAAAGCATACAGACTTGGCATCAAAATATGAAGAAAAAAACAAACAGGAGATGGTTGAACCAAGTAGTAATATATAAGTAGACAAGACTTACTGCTCGCCATTGTGCTAACTATATCTCAGTCAGAGAGACCATATAAGTTGCATGCAACAAAATGACATATCTAGACAAAAACATAATGGGACAAATAACAAATCAGGAACATAAGATTATGAAAAATAAGTAGCAACATTAACAATTAACATAATAGGAGCAGGGAAATATATACATCTAAGTACAAAGAGCGGAGTAAACCTTGAGTGGTGGTATATTGTCAGCAGCAAGCAGAATCACTCGTGCCTGTGTGATATCATGATGAACACTCAATACACATTTCAAGAATTCTTTGGAGTCTTGATAGAGGTGCTTACCGGATTTCCAGAATTCTCACAAACCAAAACATTGTTTTTAGCCATAATATATAGGAGGAAGAAGGGACTTATTTTTGGGGCTTATTTTAGGCAAAATTAATCAATTTTGATTATTTCCTTAATTATGAATATAACTAATACCATTTAGTTTCCATTATTTTTGCGGCAAAATTAATTATTTCGAAATTACTGCAAAAATTAAACAAATTTCGAAATTTATTAATTATTTCGAAATTGATTTCCCCATCCAAATAGACAAAATTATTTTTGAGGCTTATTTTAAATGGTATTAATCAATTTTGATTATTTCATTAATTATTTCGAAATTGATTTCCCCATCCAAATAACTATGAATATAACTAATACCATTTAGTTTCTTTTTTTTGGGGGGGCAAAATTAATTATTTCGAAATTACTGCAAAAATTAAACAAATTTCGAAATTTATTAATTATTTTGAAATTGATTTCCCCATCCAAATAGACAAAGTGTTTATTTTATTTTTCAGGATAAAATAAGTCAAGCAATCCCAAACACCCCCTTAGAAAAAAAATTATTATAAGAAGGTATGATCAATTTAATTATTTCGAAATTACTGCAAAAATTAAACAAATTTTGGAATTTATTAATTATTTCGAAATTGATTTCCCCATCCAAATAGACAAAGTTATTTTTGGGGCTTATTTTAAATGGTATTAATCAATTTTGATTATTTCCTTAATTATTTCGAAATTGAAATCATTAATTGTTATGGATGTATTTATGGACGTATTAACTGAAATATTTATGTAAGTATTTGTAAAGGGTCTCTGGTTTCCAAAAAAAAGTTCATGGTTTCCAAAAACAAAAGAATTAGGTTTCTCGCTCTAAAAAAATTAAGTAAATATGCTTTAAGTTGTAGTACATAGTGCTTAAATTGTTGTTTTTAAGAGTTTGGGGGTTTCATGCTTTATAATATAGTATAGCTTATTAATTAAGGCGATTAAGGTAAAAATGGAAGATAATTTAAACTCACGCCTACCATATTTGACTTTTTATTTTATTTTATTTTTTAATTAACAACTTTTATCCCCTTAAAGTTTAAAATAAATTATCTTAAAAATTGCTAATATTTTAATCAAATAAGTTACATAAAAACGAAAATTTCATGCTCTTCAATATGACATTCATCTCGATATAATTTTGTTGTTGTTGTTTTAACCGTTTTTACGTGAAATGTTATATATGTTGTTAGTCCCAGATGGCTAACCAAGTATTGTAGAAAGGGGGGGGTTGAATACAATACTCAAAATTTTCACAATTTTAATTTTTATATTGAAAATCTTTCAACAAGAATTACACATAGAAAACTTAAGACTGTTGCGGAAAAGAACAGATAACTATTCTAACAATCTTACACAAAGTATACTAACAAAATAACTAAGAACACTTAGAACAAAGCTATAAAGTTTTTCAAGCAAACTGGAAATTCTTGCACTTAGAGAAATCTTCCAGTTTGCGTAGAATATCAAGAGCACACAGTAATCTTCAAGTCTCTCAAGATGTTCGTTTTTTCTGCATGGAGAGGTCTTCCTTTTATAGTGACAAGGAGTGTGCAAGCATTGAATGCTTGGGACACTTGTCATCTTCACACTTGCTGAGGATGTTGACTTCTGGAGAGTTGTGAAGTCCTTGTCACCTTTTACAAGGAACAGTCAGAAGAGCCCATGCATGAGAAAAGAACTTTATATGGAAATGGATAATAAGACAAAATGTCACTTTATCCATGTAGAAAATATCTTCTCAATTTGTCTTCTAAAGATTGCACCACCGAAGGAAACTTGGGATATGTGACACATCTTTGGAGAAAGCATCTTTGAAGCTTCTTTGAGGTCCCACCGAAATGTCACTTTGGGATATGTGACACATCTTTGAAGAAAACATCTTTGAGACTTCTTTGAGATCCCACCGATGATAGCCTTGGGATATGTGACACATCTCTGAGATATGTGACATCATCTTTGGGATATGTGACATCATCTTTGGAGAAAGTATCTTTGAGACTTCTTTGAGATCCCACCGAAATTGGACTTCCATTGGTGGGATTCTTTGGCCGAAACAGAGAGAGATTTCGGTGGAGATATGTCCACCGATGTGTGAGAACACCATCGGTGGACAATGACTTGTATGTGTTGAGAAAAGATCTTTCACTTCCACAATGAGAGAATCTTTAATCTTGACTTTGGTTGATCTTTGACTTCACCAAACATTTGCTATCTTGTACAAGTCATTACAAAGAACCATGCATCCAAAATTTCTCTAAGTATAAAATGTTTTTCAAAGTATAAAAGGAGATCATGAGGTCATCTTCAAATCTTGATGACCCAACAATCTCCCCCTATTTGATGATGACATCCATACTTAGAAAAACATGAGTAAGACAATGAATAATGCATGTTGACCCTTCTTTACTCTTTTGGGTTCTTTTTCACACAATCCATTTTTTTTGTGTATGTATATATGATATTTACATATAAGAAAAAATAAAAAGGTATAGCTGTACAAATAATTGAAAGGAAAAGAAAAGAAGTATAAACAATATGAACAGAATGAATATTACTTGCATCTTTGGAGGGGCGAGTTGAAACTGGTGTCTGGCTTGAGGATTCTTCATTTTGATCAGCAGCCTTAGGATGCTTCTGCCCATCTGTTGCATCTTGGCATCTTTTCCTGTTTAGCATCATCAACTTGTCTTTTATTTGCTCCCCCTCGGTTAGATCAGTCGGTCTTTGTGTTACTCCCCCTCAGTTAGATCAGTCGGTATAGATGTGCTCCCCCTTGACCGGTCCATCGATTTCCTCATTTTTTCAAGTTGGTCGCTGGATATGAGTACTGAGGGTTGATGTTGCTCCCCCTCAGATGAATTCTCCCCCTCAGCGGCCGACGTAGGAAAAACACCAAGAGAAAATGAAAAAACCGGCCAGAACCAAGACTACTCTTTTTTTTTTGCACAATACCACCGAATTTGGGGCATACCACCGAAATTTCGGTGGTTTTTTTTTTTGAGGTGAGATGTTAGGAAGAATATGTGGCCGAAATATGTGAGGGGAAAGATTGGTGTGGTAAGATGGATGGTAAGATGAAAAAGAAATGAGGTTGGGGTAATATATGTGGTGGATGAGAAAATGTAAGGTGAGAGGTATGGTGGGAAATGGGGTGTAGGTGATATGGAGAGTGATGGGAGATGTAAGATGTCGGTAGAGAAGAGGTTGACACTTTTGAGTGTGCCAATGGAAAGGATTTTCAATATAAGAGGAGATCCAAAAATTCATCATTTTGACACTTCAGATTGCATGATGATCTTGAAGATTTCGTCAATTTTCTCTCTTTTATATTTGACCACATAGATCCATTTGTCCAGCTCAAAATCTGCAATCACAAAGAATTTATTTCCTAGGTACCCATTTGGTGGTGGATCCTTTTGGGTTAGCAGGTGAAGGAAAAGAATTTTTGTCACTCAGATCAATTCTTTCTTTCGGACAGTTTTTGGCAACATGAGAAGTAACACCACAGATATAGCATTTTCTATGAGGAAAGATCCTTTTAGAAACTTGACATTTTTCCTTACTTTTGCTCAAAGATTTTGATGAGGTAACAAAGAATTGGGGTGCAACTCCTAAAATTCCTTTTTCAAAATTTGGGAGGACAGAAATATTTTCCCTTGAATTGGACATTTTGAGGCACACAGGTCTGGGAAGAAAATCGGTAGAGGGAGTCACACAGGTAGTTTTTAGAAAGATTTGAAGAATTTATTTTCAAGAAAGAATCAGCAATAAAGACAAGCCTTTAAAAAAATATTCCATATTTTAAGTCTTCAGATGTGTCGGCAGAATTCATGGACACATATCCAAAAGAATTTGAAATAGGAGGATTCATAAAAGATAGATGAAACACATAGTATGTACCTGTGAAGAGTAGGAAAAGCACTTAGCTGATACAAGAGCAGTTGAGGAGTCATTCGCTTTCAGATGTGGGTTCATCTGCCAAATCTTGAGTTTTAGCAGGCAGACCCTTTCCTCTTCTGACAAGTTTTTCATTTCTTTCCTTTTCTCTCTTGTATTTTTCTTTGTATCTTTCAGCCCGGTCAGAATTTGCAGAAGAGAGAGATTGGCCGAAATTTTTGGAAGATCCTCCAGATTTTGAGGAAAATCGGTAGGAAGCAATTTTGGGTCTTTCAAGGTTTCTACTTCTACACTCAGAAGCAAAATGACCCTTTTTACCACAGTTAAAACATTCCTCATTAGATTTGTCCAAAGAAGAGGGTTTCGAGAGAGAAGAGGATGATTTTCTACGAAACTTAGATTTTCCAGAAGAGAGATGAGATTTGGATTTAGAGTGCCCGTCCAACATGACCATTTCATCAGATAATTTATCAACTGAAGTTTCCTCACATTCATCCTTAGCATCACTAAGATATGCCTCTGAATGATCATTGGGATCTTCTTGACTATCATGGTCAGAGTCAGATGGTAGGTGATTTTTGGAAAACACTTAGTATTTTTGGAAGAGTCACTTAGGAGAGCAAGAGAAGAGTTCTTTATAAACCTATGCAGTTTCGTCTGCTCATAGTTGAAAAGAGTTCCATAAAGAACAGTTAAGGGCATGAACTCAAGGTCCTTGGTAGTTTTGATGCAAGTACATATATTTTCCCAAAAATCTGGAAGACAATCCATGAACTTGCACAAGACTTCCTCATTATCATAGACTCTGCCCAACAACTTAAGATCATTTAAAAGAGAGTTGAAGCGATTGTAGTAGCTAGGAAGAGATTATCCTTTTTCAAAAGCAAAGAGTTCATAATTTCTAACAAGAGCAATCTTTCTGCTCTTTTTAACTTCATTTGTACCTTCGTACAAAACACACAGAGTGGACCACATCTCTTTGGCAGTAGATAGATTTACCAGAGAGTGGTACACTTCATCAGGAAGAGAGAGAGCAATGATAGTTCTAACTTTAGAATCAAGAGACACAAGTCGTTTTTCCTCATCAATATATTTCTTAGGATTTTTAAGAATGTAACGACCAGTAGCAGCAGATTTTTCTTCATCATAGGAATCATCAGAATTATCTTTTTCCATGGTTTCTTTAACAGGCCTCTGCGTTTCATAGCGAGCCCAAACTCTGGGGATGATAGGTCCCTCTTTGAGAATGGTTGGATATCTAGTATCCACTCCTTCCATGAATAGCATCATTCGGCTTTTCCACAAAGAAAAGTTGTTAGATTTAAACTTAGGAGGTTTTGAGATAGACCCATTTTCATAAAAGTTATTTTGAAAAGAGTTTTCAATAGTAGAAGAAGAAGAGGCAGCCATCGCAGATCAAGTTTATGGAATTAAACTTTCTGCTCTGATACCACTTGTTAGTCCCAGATGGCTAACCAAGTATTGTAGAAGGGGGGGGGGGTTGAATACAATACTCAAAATTTTCACAATTTTAATTCTGTATATTGAAAATCTTTCAACAAGAATTACACATAGAAAACTTAAGACTGTTGCGGAAAAGAACAGATAACTATTCTAACAATCTTACACAAAGTATACTAACAAAATAACTAAGAACACTTAGAACAAAGCTATAAAGTTTTTCAAGCAAACTGGAAATTCTTGCACTTAGAGAAATCTTCCAGTTTGCGTAGAATATCAAGAGCACACAGTAATCTTCAAGTCTCTCAAGATGTTCGTTTTTTCTGCATGGAGAGGTCTTCCTTTTATAGTGACAAGGAGTGTGCAAACATTGAATGCTTGGGACACTTGTCATCTTCACACTTGCTGAGGATGTTGACTTCTGGAGAATTGTGAAGTCCTTGTCACCTTTTACAAGGAACAGTCAGAAGAGCCCATGCATGAGAAAAGAACTTTATATGGAAATGGATAATAAGACAAAATGTCACTTTATCCATGTAGAAAATATCTTCTCAATTTGTCTTCTAAAGATTGCACCACCGAAGGAAACTTGGGATATGTGACACATCTTTGGAGAAAGCATCTTTGAAGCTTCTTGGAGGTCCCACCGAAATGTCACTTTGGGATATGTGACACATCTTTGAAGAAAGCATCTTTGAGACTTCTTTGAGATCCCACCGATGATAGCCTTGGGATATGTGACACATCTTTGAGATATGTGACATCATCTTTGGGATATGTGACATCATCTTTGGAGAAAGTATCTTTGAGACTTCTTTGAGATCCCACCGAAATTGGACTTCCATTGGTGGGATTCTTTGGCCGAAACAGAGAGAGATTTCGGTGGAGATATGTCCACCGATGTGTGAGAACACCATCGGTGGACAATGACTTGTATGTGTTGAGAAAAGATCTTTCACTTCCACAATGAGAGAATCTTTAATCTTGACTTTGGTTGATCTTTGACTTCACCAAACATTTGCTATCTTGTACAAGTCATTACAAAGAACCATGCATCCAAAATTTCTCTAAGTATAAAATGTTTTTCAAAGTATAAAAGGAGATCATGAGGTCATCTTCAAATCTTGATGACCCAACATATGTGTTATATTCATTATGTATATTTATGTATGTTCAAGTGTGTACAACACCTCGACACCGTAAGTCCGTAACCCGACATCGCCTTCTTCAACATTTTCTTCAACGTTGTAAGGCATCACGTTCTTCATCACCGTAACCCAACACCCATCGAGACAAATCGAGAACCTATCGAGTTTCGGTTGTGAACCGGGGAACAAAAAAGAGCGCTCCGTGTCTCCACACCTTCACGGGTCATTCATATATTATTAATCATGAACAATGTATCATTTATGATGAATAATACAACATTCAGGGTGAATAATACACGATTCATGAATTCGTGTATTATTCATCCAGAATGTTGTATGATTCATCTTGAATACTGTATTATTTATCATGAATAGTGAATGAACGTTCACCTTTCTTATTCATACTGAATTTGGACACCCAGGAATGTGCATAAATCATCATAATGAATAAAACCAAGTTTCGGTTGTGAATCGGGGAACAAAAGAGAGTGTGCCATGTGTCCACACCTTCACAGGTCATTCATATATTATTTATCATGAATAATGTATCATTCAGGATGAATAATACAACATTCAGAGTGAATAATACAATAATTCATGATGAATAATACATGAATCATGAATTCGTGTATTATTCACCCTGAATGTTGTATTATTCATCATGAATATTGTATTAGTCATCCTAAATAGTGAATGAACACTCACATTTGTTATTCATACTGAATGTGGACACCCTGGGATATGCATACATATTCATAATGAATATAACACATATATAATATTTCACGTAAAAACGGTTAAAATGAAAAAAAAACTATATCGAGATGGTTGTCATATCGAAGAGCACGAAATTCTTGTTTTTTTGATGTAGTTTGTTTGATTAAACTTTAAGGAGGTATACGTTTTTCAATTAAAAAAGAAAATAAAAAGTCAAATAAGGTAGGCGTTGATTCAAATTTTCAGTTTTGCCCTTAAACACTTCTCAATTAATCTGATTATGTTTTAACCACTGATTAGTTTTGTAAATCTTGATCAATGATTAAGATTGGTCCTCACGTGCACAATGAAAACTCATTTAAACTCACCCCTATATATATGTGTGGATATTCCTTTGATGCAGATTAGGATGAGATGCACCAAATATTTAAATGAGTTTCATTTTAAGATATGAGTTAATATGTTTTACTTTTTGTGTGTGTGTGTGTGTGCATTTATTTTATATATGAAACATTAGGATGATACACCAAGTATTTAAATGAGTTTCATTTTAAGATATGAGTTAATATGTTTTATGTGTGTGTGTGTGTGTTTATTTTATATATGAAACACTATGGTGCACTTCACATGTGTGTATAGACATATAGTTGAGTTCTTGTGAGAAAAACTTGTTTTTATGTTGAGAGCTCATAATGTCTATCTCAACCGTTCAATGAATTTCAAGGTATTTTCGAATGTATTTGTTTTACAATGTAAAATTTATGGACATGTATCGTTTCACGATATAAAATAACATTGCATTTTTCATCGATCCGAACATTTAGGAGGTTTTTTATCCCCCTCTATATCTTTACATATCTATATATACATAAAGATCATATATATATATATATATATATATATATATATATATATATATCATTTTGGGGATAAAATACTCGTTTACGTTACACTGAATTTTTTTATGACATGTAAATATAATCAGATGTAAATATATGCATACACACACACACATATATATATATATATATATAGAGAGAGAGTCGGGTTTAAATGAGAACAATACATATTTAAAAGAACACGAGAACGAACAAAATCATTAGTGATTTTACTTACATTAACGCACAAAAAAAGGACTTTGACCAGGTCCGCGTGGCGTTTTTGCACGCTAATGTAAAATCACTAATGATTTTGTTCGTTCTCGTGTTCTTTTAAATAATTATTATTCTCATTTGATCCTCCATCTATATATATGCATGCACACAGAGAACAAATCATGTACAAAGTTACAAACTATAGAAATGTTACAAACCATACAAATCAATTTATTAAGATATTTATGGAAATAATGATGGTTCATTTATTATTATTTAAATATTTATGGAAGATGATCAGAATTCTTTAATAATGATCAACGCTTTACATTATGAAACAATCGATATATTTATGAAAATCATATATTCGTTAGACTAGATGAATGGTAGAGATTAGTTTGTATGGTTTGTATTTGATTGACATGTATATGTGACATAATCAACATATATATTAGTATAGAATAAATGTGGCGTTAGCGAAAGTAGGCGTCAAGTATTTGGCCCATTTTTTTATCCGATCCATGTTTTGAACAATTCATTAAGAATCATGGTCGATAAATAACACATAAGTGGCACACTACTTAGACCGTTTGTAGAACGCTTACCCCGGTAAACATTTATCGGTAAAATTAACACTTTAGTTTAACTTATCAGGTAAGATGTTAGTTCATTAAAACGACATCGGAATAGTTTATCCAATAAGAGCTTACAGGGTAAGCATCATTACTCTCACCTACCGGGTAACACTCTTGGCCATTGTCATCGCTCTCACCGAGTAAGATCTCAGTCCTTGTCATGTTCATCCGATAAGGTAAGGTGATCCCGTAAGAATGAAAATTATGATGAGAAGGGTGAGAAGAGATCTTCACTCTTAGATGCACATTAGGATAAGATGCACCGAGACACACCAGATCTAGGACCGGCCAAGCCCATGGGCTTAAAGGGACATCACCAGCCCAACTATATGTTATGTTTAAGAGGTTGCATTTGGGCCTGGAGAAAGAACGACCCGTTCTAAATCAGAGCCTCTCACGAAGTCAGCAGTTCGTCCGCTTAATCGGTCTTCTCTCTTCTCGATTATCTGCTGCCCTTAAAATCTTACCATCGTCCAATTACAAATCGAACGACTGCTTGCCTGCCTGCTCTTCTAAGTCATGAATCACAATTGATGCCCTAATCGATTGCTGCCCTAATCTGCATCTCTGCAACTAATCGATCTTCTTGTAAGTTTATACCCAAACGCTTTGCATAAAACGGGTCGGGTGGGACCCGGGTAGTCGTAGTTTTATATACGACGTCGGTTCACGTCGTAAAAACATATAAAGTGAGGGCTGGGATTTCAGTTATCATCATCACCCATCAGTTCGAAACCCTCGTTCTTGGTTCTTCTTCTAGTATACACATACCATTCCGTAGCCACACAGACCACACGAAGATCAGCCAAGGTGACGATGATGATGATGAGTAGTATTTATTGTGTATGATATTGTTAGGTTTTTCAATACCATTGAAGAAAAAACCCTAAGGTACGTGCAATTTTCTGTCTTCTGCTATGCTCAAATGCATGTGTAGCTTGATGTGTACAAATTGAATTATCATGCAATCCGAAATGTTGTTTATTTCTGGTAAAATTCAATTCAAAAGTGTTTTTTACGTTGTGGATGCATGATATGGTGAATCTTTGGATGAGTTCGTTTGTTTGGGAATTGAGTTGATGTAATTTTTTTCCTTTCTAAAGCTTGTTTTTTTGTTCATTTGGGGGATTTTCTTTTGTAGGGTCGTGTTTTGATGAGAGGCATGAAATCATTTGACAGGAACGTGAAAAATTGTTACGTGGGAAGTGATTATTGTTCAATATTTGTGAGCATTGGTTTATTAGAATGATAGACGTTGTAATTGATACAGTCAGTAAGAGATATGGCGCAACAATCTTCTCGGCTCCAACGGCTGCTAACTTTACTGGAGAGTATCCTTTATATACAATATTTTTTTCTGCACGCTTGCTACCAGTATTTTAGATGTGTATTCCATGAAAAAATGGAACGGATTTTGTGTAATAAATTTATGTACTTGTTGCAGAGCTGTCCTGGACTTGTCATTATTTGAATAATTTCAGAATAACTTATTTGAGTTGGCCTTCAATTTGATTCCTCATCAATTAGTTATATATGATCTGATGGTTATAAACACTTTATTTAGGGAACATGTCTCATACTTACTAACCTTTAGATGTTCTCATCAAGGAAGTGGATGGGGTATGATGTATCTATTGCTAAATCATACATTGAAGGCCTCTAATGGTACAAATATAGGCTTTAGTTGCAAACATCACCATTAGGCGTGGTTTAGATAGATTGAGGGTGTAAAGGACCTTAGTACTAGGTGTTCAAACTCAAATCTAAGACAAGATATTGAAGTATGTTTGACAATGAGATGGGGCTTGGAGTGTTGAGGAGTAAGTTAATAGGATGGAAAAAGAAATAGCAACAGAAATCCAAAAGGTAATAATGGAGGTGGTTAGAGGAAGTAAGTAAATAAGAGATAAAACAAAAGACACTTGCCAGTGAAATGAGTAGGTACAAATGACCAAGGATAAGAAAATATGCTATAAAGCCTTGCATGACTGTAAAAGTGTAGAGCTAGGGTCTTATATTATTATTATTGTAGAGAAGGGAGTATTGGGAATAAGTGAAGATGTTCTCGAATTTGGGGAGAAAAGAAAAGAAACGGAAGAACGGATGGGAGGGAAAAGAAAGGAAAGGAAAATAATTTTTTTTATTAGTATTCTCGAAAGGTAAGGAAAGGAAAAGAAAGGAAATAGGTTTGTACCCAGGGCTAATGTTGATTCCTTATCTTTTGTGCTTTAATTATGGCATACGCTTTTGGTGAATATCTTGTTGGTTGGTGAATCTAGACAATGTTTTAATGTAAAGTTGGAGTGTTTAAAGGGATGTGAAGAATGATATGTAATGATTGTATGGTAACGAGCATGAACACATGCAATAGAGAAACTATGCCTTGTTTTTTCTTTTTACTATAGGTTTACTCCAAGAGCTAATGCTGCCTCTTTATTGTCTTTTGCTTTGGTTATGGATGAGCTCTCAGAGAACGTACAAGATTATATACCATGGCATATGCTTCTGATAGATATCTTGTTGGTTGGTGACACTAGAAAATGTTTTAATCTAAAGTTAGAGGGCTAAATAATAAGTTGAAATAAAGTAGAATCTATGAATTCCAATTTTATGAGTGTGGATCAGGAAGCAAAATATGTGGTTAACATCTGCTGTTTGGGATAGGCATAAAAGGTGATGGAGATATTGATGAGGATGTTAGTCATAGGTAAAAACAAATAGATAATTCAGGAGTCTTGCCTGATAATAAAATTCCATTGAAGTCTAAGAACCAGTGGATGCTAGTAGGACTTGCTGTTATTTAGGGGGCATAACGTTTGGTCGCATTAAGAGACAAGTTACGGCACCAGTGAGGAGTGTGGATAGCATATTAGTTGAGATGGCTGTGTGGTCATACAACATACAACAAGGATGGTGTATATATGAGATGGATGGAACTTGGAGAAGGATGTGGTGATGCCATATTCAGGAGCTGTGTTAGGCTGTTAGCATCACTAAGGTTGTTTCAGATGAAGATATGTGAATGCATCGATCAGGAGAGGATCTTGTACCAAATGGAGGTTGTGAGGAGAGGTAGAGGTCAGCCAAGATTGACATATGGGGTGGTAATGAAGAGTGTTGGGTGAGTGGGATGACCATATGAGTTGTTCTTAGATAATAGTGCATGAAAGGTCACCATTCATGCCATAAAACCCCATGATTTGCGTGCTTTCATCATCTTTGATTCACTTCATTTAGTTTTCGATAAAAGGAGTTTTTGCTTTTCTATAATTTATTTTCTTTTCCTCATAACTTCCTTGGCTTAGTATTGGTAGATAATATGAATATTTTTAGTCTCCATGTTGGATATGTCTTGTACTTCTTGACCTTGTCTAAGCTGGCTCCACACAAGCTACAAGATTCACTGCAGCTCGCCAGATAGGGGAAATTGCAAAATTACATCCCCAGGACTTGAGCTCTCTGCTACATAAGGTCTGTATTGCTGCATTGTTCTTCTTTCTGAATTGTTTTCCCTTGGTGTTAGGTAGCTTTATGCATTAGGCATATCTCTAATGTATACGTCCTTCTTTCACTACATTTTCTGCATAGCTTCCAAATTGTCATTCTGAAACAAAGTATCATGATATACTACTATTTCAACTTTAAGCATAGCTTCCAAATTGTCATTCTGAAACAAAGTATCATGCATTCTTCAATTAATTCGGACAACTATTTTGTGTGTTACAGGTCTCTCAATATCTCCGCAGCAAAAACTGGGATACGAGAGTTGCTGCAGCTCATGCCATTGGAGCAATTGCCGGGTGTTTTAAATATTCATCAATGACAGAACTCTATAATCTTGTTGAGGCAAAGATGAAGGAGGCTGGCATAAATTGTGCTGTTGAGGATGTGGTTTTGTGGCCAAAGTCTCATCCCAAAATAAGTGCAAGCACCTCGTTTCAGAGGTTATTCTTGCTCCCTCTCCTAGTCCTTTTCTTCCTCAAATTTGAGTTATCAAGTTGATATTTTACTTGGACGTCTTCTGTTTTTTTGATTGAATAGCTTCGAACTCACTAAAGTCTTGGAATTTGGGGCTCTTTTGGCATCTGGGGGCCAGGTACTACTATTTTTTTCTTTAACAACTGTTAGCTTAAGCTCTCTTATTAGCTGATATCTATTTCATAGATATTGTAAAGTTTTTTTTTCAGCTTTTTTTTATCGTCCCGCTCTTCAGATCTATTCATGTGCGTGGATAAGGCTGCCACAACTGTAACTTGTGTTGTTAAGTTACAATATTGTTTGTGGTATGCTTCCTTAACTACATACCCCTGATTTTTTAAAAATAATTGAGAACAAAAGGGAATACATTACCATCAGTTGTGAGAACTGAGAAGTAAGATGGTGGTTTTTTCTCTCATGCCAGAAAGTGAGTTTGATTGTTGCCATGGTAGGTTCAGGATTGATCTCCATATTTTTGTGGATGTTTGCAAATCTTAATATAATTCTGTTTTAGGAGTTTGAAGTTGCAAGTGATTTCATCAACAACCCAAAAGAAAGATTGGCCAAACAAAAGCAAAATCTTAAACGGCGGCTGGGTAAGTCATGATTTTTTCATTACCTTATCTGTTATGATTCCTTTGCTTGGTATCTTAATGAGTTCTCTTTCTGAACGATGCAAAAAATGGTTAAAGGGTAGAGTCTGCACAACGATGACTAGAAAGCTTGTTTGGTACTAAACTGCATATAATTTTTAGAAATACCCTTACTTTCTGATCGATATAGCAAGACACACCTTCTAGAGGTAATTAAATCATGATGGTTTGATCAGAATTTTAATTAGAATAAGCAATAGTTCTAGTTAAAATAACAATAAAGAAAAGAAAAGCCAGTAAGAGCTAATGCTGTTCACACCATTGGTGTCGACACTCGACAGAGAAGGAAAAAAATTATTAAACTTCTACCATCGTTTGTTAGGATTACAACAAGGTTCTCTAAACTCCCATCTCTTATTATGCCCCTCTTACAGAAACCTACATTATTTCAGAAAATTTGAACTGTTGCTCTGCTCTCTGTTATCAACTGTTGTTAGTGAGTGGAAGCACACAATTTATGTACTACTGTGCCATGGGGTTCGCCTTATTATGTCTTATGATGGGTTTAATTACCTTTAAGTTTCTGTTTGGTTCATTGCTGGGTCTACTCTAATTAGTTTTTGATAAAAGGCTAGATCTTATGTATGTTAGTTTCATAACTGATATGGATCTAGTTGTTAATAGTCCACAACTGATATGGATCTTTAGTTGTTAATAGCTTCATTAAAAGGTAAGAGCTTAAAGAGGGCTAATTAGCCCAGCCACTTGCTTGGTTTGATTTGGATCCATGAGAAGCTCAGTAAGTGTAAACAAACAGGTTATACAGCTAAAAATAGGAAAATTGATGTGATGCAATAACTCGGTCAAAAGATAGTTATTTGGAAGCAAATTTAAAAGAGGTCCATGTTTGTAGCATCTGGGCAATGCCATCAAGCAAGGTCTTCTGAAAAAGACAAAAGTATTTTTGCTTGTGCTTAGTTATTTGTCAACCATATAACTATAGCATAAAATAGTATTAGTTCAAGATTGCATGGCATCAATCCTTCTCTTTTTGCTATATTTCCCAACCACTTATATCTAATTAATTGCATACAGGGATGGATGTATGTGAGCAGTTCATGGATGTAAATGATATGATAAGAGATGAAGATCTTATGATGCATAAAACAAATTCCACTGGGATCGGCGTGGCTCCTCAATTTTACCTCCAAAGATCTGGACGTAATGTTCAGCAGTTTGTTGTTGATATGGTGCCTGGTTATAGGCCGAGGAGGCCAAGTGCTCGGGAGCGTAATCTCTTAAAGCGCAAAGCTAAAATAAGTTCAAAGGACCAAACAAAAGTTTGGTCTAAAGATGGAGAACCGGATGTGTCAGGCACTCAAGAGCTGATATCACCCAAAGGCATTTCTCCAGATCTACCAAGTGCCAATTCGGTAATGAATATTGAATCACTAGCAATATGCTGCTCTTATTTATAGTATTTGGTTCTAAGTAGCTTCCAACACTATTCCCCTATGATACATATATATATATATATATATATATATATATATTTCAATGAACTTATACCCGTTAATTTGCTTTGTTAAGTGTTAGAAAGACTTTCTTTTGACTGAATGACTACTTGTAGTGTAAGTTGTATTGTGAACATAAATAGTTAAATACTATAGTATGCAGCATGCACCAAGTTTTCCTTGCACTATGTGAAACTATGTTTGAGGAGTATCAAATATTGAAGTAATATAAATCTTCATCACTCATCGCATTTCCTTTTTGATAACGACTTATCATATCTAACCACTTTTTTCTAAAAGGAAGGTTCTGGAGGTACTAGGTTAAGCTTAAATTAAAATCATTGGCTTTCCGTCTTTTCAGTCCTTACAGATTTATTTGTTATGCTTCTAGTTCTGCTTTGTTAGTCCTACTTGGTTAGATGCAAATCTTTAAATTTTTTTCTCAAATATTGACAGTTGTTTCAGGATGCTATTCCTGATGAAGACGTATCTGAGCATGAAAAAGATGGAACTTGGCCATTCCATAATATTGTCGAACAACTCATCCTAGATATTTTTGATCCTGGTAAGCTGCTCTGGTAATAGATGTTTTTTATAGTAATTTTACTATCCTGCCAACAGATAATATTCTTAGATTAATGCTGCCAGTTTGGGAGGTGCGGCATGGCAGTGTCATGGCTTTAAGGGAAATCTTGACACATCAAGGTGGCTGTGCGGGGGTTCTTCTGTCAGATAACAGCTGTGATGCTATATTACTACCTGAGTCAGAAGATAAGATGAAAAGTGCTGTGAAGAGAGAAAGGGAAATTGATTTGAATATGCAAATCACGTCAGATGAAACTGAGCCAGACCTCAAGAAGCAGAAGTCTGAAGATGCATCATTCGACCAAACGCATGCATTGGCTGACATTGAGACTAGTAAAATGGCTGCAGATATTGGATGCAATCCGTCTGTTGGTGGACAGACAAATGGTGAAATGATTGTAAGTTCTGTTAAGGCCGAGCCCCAGTCATGTATGGACAATGTATGTTATCCACCTATTGAAGCGGCAGATGTGTCACGGACAACAAATTGTTTTGATAATAAAGATATGGTGGAGAAGGTAGACATAGTGGAAGGTCTTCCCCAAAATAGTGAGCTGGTGAATTTGATTAAGAGGACTAGGAATTCTTCACTCAAAAACTCAGAACTCCTTCAGGATTGTGGAATTCGTTTTTTGTGTGTACTGTCACTAGATCGGTATTATACCTCTCTTCAACCACCTCTTACCTTTTCATCTGACACTGAACTCGAGAATTAGTTAGTCATGCATATAACAAGTCTTAACCAGCTGTTAATATTTGTTTATTTTTCTTGCTTTTTAATCATGTCTTTAAGAAATGCACATTACATAATAGAGATGAACTTTTAACACTTGCTGATAGATTTTTGTAAGAAAGACCTTTCAATGTGCGAGGTTAGTTGGTCATTTGTTACAGAAAACCTTTCAAATAAAAAATGACTGGATTTAGTGTAGCATATCAAGTTAAGGAAATTACTGCACTTAATATAGGACGGAAATAGTTTTCAATTTATGGTAAAGTTGTACTGTTGCTGACTGAAAACTTATAAGCGTTGATTGTCTTTATGTTTGCAGTTTTGGAGACTATGTCTCTGATCAGGTTGTTGCCCCGGTTCGTGAAACTTGTGCACAGGCATTGGGAGCAGTGCTTAAGTACATGCATCCTTTGCTGGTTCATGAGACACTGAATGTCTTGCTGAAAATGCAGGTAGATATCATGTTCAAGCTTATCTTTTCTCGTGTTAAGTTTAGTGGTTCATTTGTCAAATATTTTGTTGCTTATTTCATGCAATATCTTATTGGTCTATGCTGTTGATTTCTTTTGCTGATTCTTCCAGCGTAGACCAGAGTGGGAAATTCGCCATGGCAGTCTTTTGGGTATCAAATATTTGGTTGCTGTGCGTCAGGTACTCTTTTCATGGGCCTCAAATATCTTCAAAGCTATTGCTTTTTTCTTGACCATCTTCACGTAACATATCTTGATTAAATTATGTTCTTGTTTAGATTCGGGAACGCTTGAACCGTTCACTGAAAATTTTATGCTATTGTAGACATAATTATATGCTATTGTAGTCCACTGAAAGTTGCTAAAAAATTTCTTATCTTTTCTGAAATTTTTTGTGTAATTACTGCGATGAAGAGAAAATGACGAAGATATCAAGGATGGCTTTGTGCACTAAGTCTCCTTGGATTTTATTCTTTGTTCATATCCTGCGTGCTTTTGTTCATCTCCCCTTTCTAGTGCATTACTTTTTTCTTCTTATTTTCTGACCTTTTATGCCTTTGTGTGGTTTTTTTGTCTTTAAGTATCCTTCATGTACATCGTTGGATAAAGTATAAACAAATTTTGAGATATGTTTCTTACATGTCATATCCTTCCATCAATATAAGGATGTATTAGGTAATTAAATTCTATTGCATATATGTGAGCCTCTATTTGTTTGGCCTTACACTAACGGGCCTCCTATTTGTTTGCCATCACGTTTTTGTCTCCTATTAGTAATAGAACAGCTTTTACTTTAGATAGTTTATTCACAAGTTCCTAGGGACTTACAGGAGTTGCTGCAACTCTGTGGGAGGGGCATGGAGGTATCCTTTTAAAATGTTTGTTGCTGCACTTTTGGTATTTCTGGGCCCTGTCAATTCCAGTGTAAGCAAGGGGTGTGAACGAGCTAGGTGCTGTGTGGGTGTATACAACACTGATGGCTGTTCCAAAATCAGCTTCTTATTCTTTTATGTTTTTTGAATGAATGATTGAATGGAACTGATTTGATTGTGTGGTTCAGTTGCTTCATTGCTTTTTATCATCTATCAGATGTAACACATTGATAGTCCACCTACTCCATCAGACTGTGTCCCATGCACTGCCTTGGCACTCAAAACTATTTTTGGGGGTTCTTGTTTTTTTTTCTCATTGACCATTTTGCACTTGCACATAGCTTCCTGTTTAGGGTGTACTCTACCTACCACCTAAACTAGTAATATATTTGAAAAATATTGGACTCAAATAGTTCGAGTATGATCTGGAATAAATACAGTACTAGGTCAAACATTGACCTCAAACGGCTCGAGTACAATTACACACTCTACCTGGACTAAACATCCAATGTGCCAAACTTGTTACATATAGATCGATTCAAGTCCACAACGTGGCCCATCATCGGTCTGTACGCTCTTGAAATATTTGATTTTTAAGATATGTATGTATAGCTGTCTCGTTTTCACAATCAATTCCATCAAACCATAATCACTTGGCTCCTTTTCTAAACATCACCCCCCTGATGTCAGGTTGTATTTTAAAAGTGCCATAGCTCCTTTTCTAGAGATAACATTGTAAGTTCTTGGGTGGCCTTGATCACAGTTCGGTTTACTGGGTCTACGGCACTTGGTATTACCATCGATGCATTTTGCTTTCAACTTCTTGATGTGACTATGGTAAGTATCTTGCCGACAAACGTTGATATTCCTTATCCTAGTGCAAAAAGATTTATCAGGTGGGTTGTAGTGAAGGCACATTGAATATATGGGTAATTGAGGTGTTTCTGGTGAAATGCATTGATGTCATTAGGGATCTGTAACTGCCATTCTTGGAGATCTATCCATGTTTAAAGTGGCTGTGAGTGACTTCTTGGGAAATCGACTCAACTTCGTATGCCCACTGCCAGCGTCACTCAGTTCTTCTACTGCAGGTGGTCCAAAATGTGGACCTCAATATTTAAATAATCTTTGTATGTTCAAGCATTACCCTGTTTATTTCTTCCATATGATTTGTTTATCGTGAATTATTAGGTTTCTATGCCGACAGATCATAATTCTTAAAATCTCTTTGATCTCTTCCTGTGTGTCGTTGTAGCCTTGTTGCAGTTACACTTTGATTGGTTGCAGTAAACCCTTTACTCCCCCCTATGTGGGGCTTGCTGCGTTCTGTCAATCTAGGTGGTGCTAACGTAACATGATTGTGATCTTAAACAGGAGATGCTTCCGGATTTGCTGGGCCGTGTCCTTCCTGCTTGTAAAGCAGGTCTGGAAGATCCTGATGATGATGTAAGAGCAGTTGCTGCAGACGCCTTAATTCCCACTGCATCTGCCATTGTTTTACTTAGTGGAGATATATTGCATTCTATCGTGATGCTACTGTGGGATATCTTGCTAGACTTGGACGATTTGAGCCCATCCACCAGCAGGTAATCTTTTTATTTCTATATTCTGTACCATTACGTTGTGTTCTCTAATCTGGAGAGAAAAGAAATGGATGGAAAAGAAAGGGAGGGAAAAGAAAGGAAAGGAAAACGAAGGAAAGGAAAGAAAATATTTTTTCGTGTTCTTGAACAGGAGAGAAAGGAAAGGAAAGACGTCATTTTTACTAATATACCCTTAAAATATATCTTTTATAATGAAAGATTGGGTAGTTTTGTAATTTTAATAATTTTAGTAATTTTTTAAATGCTTTTAATTTCTTTCCTTTTCTTTCCTTCCTTTTCCTCCCACATTTGGGAGGAAAATTTGAAAGGAAACTTATCATTATTTTCCTTCCGTTTCCTTTTCTTTCTCTCCTAAAAAAGTTGAGAAAACGAGTTTTTTTTACTTCCCTCCCCTTTCCCTTCCTTTCCTTTCTTTTCCTTCGTAAAATGAGTTTTGAGAACATAGCGTTAGAGAAGTTAGAAACTATAGAAGTTGAACAACTTTGCCGTAGTGCTGGATTGTACAAGTTGAACAAATGTAGTCGTCATGATTTCACTTGGTTGTGTTTAGCAGAATTGCATGCATGGAACATGTAGGTAGTATCAAAAGTGGGAAAGCGTTGTATTATGCCAAATATACCATATGCAGGTCTTTCCTAATGTTTGATAAGGATGACTTTGTGTACATTCTAAGTTGGCCCACTAAAATATTCGTTGTCTGGCTCATTATTCAGTAATCAGTAGTTTGGTTTGTGGGTATATATAGTTGACCAATTAAAGCCTCACGTGCATAGCCTATTGAGCAGGTTCATTTGTTCACCAGAGGTCAATTGAACATTAGTGCAGTCAATAAACGTGTAGAAAATAATTGAGATCAACTATATTCAAACAATGAGAGAAAAGGACCATGCATCAGTATCGACTTCACTACATCTGTTCAAATTTAAATTGTTTCATGATGTCTTTTCTTGAATATGGAATTTTAGAATCACATTTACATGGTTGTTACTGTGAATTGAATTGGCTAATCAAGTGTTTTAAAGAGCATTTTGTTTATATTACAGTGTGATGAATCTACTAGCAGAAATATATTCTCAGGAAGAGATGATTTCTAGGATGTTGTCAGCCCAGGAGTTCAAAGGAAAACAAGGATTTGATCTGAATGAGATTGTTTCTACTGATGATCTTGCACGCACAGGGAATTCTCAAGATAACCCCTACATGCTGTCAACGTTAGCTCCAAGGTTGTGGCCATTTATGAGGCATAGTATCACATCAGTTCGTTATTCAGCCATTCGCACATTAGTAAGCTTCTCTCTCATCTCATCTACATTTTGTTGATTAAAATGTTTTTAACTAAATCTTTTGGCCCGAATTTGTAGGATAAACATACTGCTTTTGAGGATAGTTTTATTCATTGCTTCCTATATGTTGCTGTACTTGTTGAACATGCAGAAATAGACATCCTTGCAATGATTCAACTAATATTATGTGTGCAGGAGCGGCTACTTGAAGCAGAATACAGAAGGAGTATATCTGAATCTTCTAGCTCCTTTTGGCCTTCTTTTATTATGGTTGACACCCTTAGAATTGTCTTCCAAAATATGCTGCTGGAGTCAAACCAGGAAATTTTACAGTGCTCAGAGAGGGTCTGGAGGCTGCTTCTTAAGGTGATTCATTTCACAATGATGCATACTTGAATTTATTAGACATGGTTCACATAGTCATTATAGTTTTGTACTGGCATTAGTGCACTTGAACAAGTGGTATATGACTATTTGTAGTAAATGCATTTCAGTTCCTTTACCTTATGACATGTCAGAGATTCCATAACCTTGCTAAAAATTTATTTGAATTGATGGTAGTGCCCAGTGGAAGACTTGGAAACTGCTGCAAGCTCATACATGGCATCGTGGATAGAGCTTATAACTACTCCATATGGATCACCACTTGATGCTACGAAAATGTTTTGGCCTCTTGCACTTCCTCGTAAAAGTCATTTCAAAGCTGCTGCAAAAATGAGAGCGGTGAAGCTTGAAAATGGTCTGTATGCAAATGTCGTCTCAGATTCTGCAGAAGGAACTCTTCCTCAGGATAGAAATGGAGATGGTTCAATGAGTTCTGTTAAGATAATCGTAGGTGCAGATAGTGAAATGTCAGTTACTAATACTCGAATAGTTACAGCAACAGCATTGGGAATTTTAGCATCCAAGTTGCATGATGTTTCTGACCAGTATGTTTTTGATCCTTTATGGAAGGCAATTACCTCTTTATCTGGAGTTCAGCGGCAGGTATGGTCCTTATGAATGGATAACTTCTATCTTTCTCAATCTTTGTTTTTAGGATTTTTTTAAGTTCCTTTTTACTGTTCTCATCAGGTGGCTTCCTTGGTTCTGATTTCTTGGTTTAAAGAGATGAAAAGCAAAGGCCTTTCTGGAAGCAAGGGACTCACCTCTAGCAACTATAATACCCTAAAGAATAGGTTGTTGGAGTTGCTATCATGTACAGATCCAGCATTCCCTACAAAAGCTCCCCGTCTTCCTTATGCTGAACTTTCTAGAACCTATGATAAAATGCGGAATGAGGCATCTCAGCTCATTAGTGTACTTGAATCATGTGGCATGCTCAATGAAGTCTTGCCATCTAAGAAAATGGACGTGGAGAACTTGACTGCTGATGAGGCAATGACCTTTGTTTCAAGTTTGCCAGTGCCAAGTAATGATGGTGCTGCTGGTGAAGATTCAGTTGGGAGGAATAGCATTGATGAAGTGGAGTCTATAAAGCAGAGACTTTTGACCACTTCAGGCTACTTAAAATGTGTTCAGGTGTGCTTGAAGTGAATTTCATCCAATTTGCTAATGAAATAAATCTTATTGCTCATATGTGGAACCAAAACTCCCCTAATTTTATTTTTATCGATAATCAGATTCTGTATGTATACTTAAAGTAAAACCTGTTTCTTCGTTAGCATCTTTATATTCTCTCACATTTCTTGCTCTTTTGAAAATTTCAGAGCAATTTGCATGTTACTGTTTCGGCCTTAGTTGCTGCTGCAGTTGTTTGGATGTCCGAGCTTCCTGCAAAGCTTAATCCGATTATATTACCCTTGATGGCCTCAATTAAGAGGGAACAGGTAATCTTACATAGATTTACTTTATTTTACTTGCAGGATGCTATACTTTTGTTTTAATTTGTTGCTTCATTATAAAGGAGGAAGTACTACAAAATATGGCAGCAGAGGCTCTGGCAGAGCTTGTATATCATTGTGTTCTACGTAAACCTGGTCCCAATGACAAGCTAATCAAAAACCTGTGTGGTTTGGTATGCATGGATCCTTGTGAGACTCCTCAAGCTGGAGTATTGAGTTCAATAGAGATTATTGAGGAACAAGATCTCCTTCCATTTGGAAGCAATTCTACTAAAACAAAACCCAAAGTTCACATGCTCGCTGCTGGTGAAGATAGATCAAAGGTTGAGGGATTTATTTGTAGGCGAGGATCAGAATTTGCTTTGAAGCATCTATGCAATAAGTTTGGTGCTTCATTGTTTGAGAAGCTTCCTAAGCTATGGGATTGTCTTACCGAGATATTGAAGCCTATGACCCCGGGAGATGAAGTCCATGTTAGCCAAGCAATAGATTCTATTAAAGACCCCCAAGTTTTGATAAATAATATCCAGGTATGACCTTACATATTCTTGTCGGTGTATCATATTCTTTCTATTTGCTGTGAATTACCTGCAAGTATATTTATTTAACATATATGAACTGTTCATACAAAAGGTAAACGGAATTTTGTAGTATTTTATTATGCAACAATTGAGATACGAAATTAAGATTACGAGTTAGTTGGCTGACATAGAGGAAATTAAAGGATAAATTACGTATATGTAAGGCAAAAAACAAATGAAGCAAATGATTAGTATTGATAGTGCCAAATCCACTAACACAAGGTGACACATCGGATAAAGTAATGGTATGAGTGATAAGCATATGACCAAAAAGTAGAAAATAGTTGAGAATTATATTTGGGGGATGAGGAAAGAAGATATGTATTGGATTACCTGTGTCAGTGACAGCTATAAAAGAAGATGAAGATTTGAGTGATTCTTTATACTGTGAGAAGGCGGTAAATTTGTCTGCAAAAATAAGGACCGATTTATCAGAACACATAATATGTTTTAGATACCAAAATTAGAAATAATGAACCTCGATTGGTTATTAATTCTAAAGCAACATGCACATTGATTAAACTTGTGAATATGATATCGGGAGTATTTCCTTTTTTTCTTTATACTAAAGCAAATGGAAACCAGAAGATACATACAATAATTATTGTTATCATGTCAATATTACATCGTTAGTAAGACTTCGCTTCTTCTCATAGCGTCTTCTAGTTAAATTCAAGATTCTCTTTTTGTACCTCAAAGTTTATATGATCATTAACTTGAGTTAGCCAAGTAATCTCATCAGCTCTTTACTGATTTTTAGTTTCTACCCTGACAGGTGGTTCGCTCTATTGCATCTTTGCTAGATGAGACATTAAGGACTCAACTGATGATGCTTCTTCCATGCATTTTTAGTTGTGTTCGCCATTCACATGTTGCTGTTAGATTAGGTGCTTCAAGGTGTATCACATCAATGGCCAAGTCAATGACAGTCAACATTATGGGCGCTGTAATTGAGAATGTAATCCCTATGTTGGGTGATATGACATCTGTTAATGCTAGACAGGGAGCTGGGATGCTGATGAGTCTTCTTGTTCAGGGATTGGGCACCGACCTGGTTCCTTATGCACGTTTGTTAGTTGTTCCCCTGTTAAGGTGTATGAGTGATTGTGATCATTCTGTTAGACGAAGTGTGACACATAGCTTTGCTGCCCTTGTACCTCTTCTTCCCCTTGCCCGTGGTGTCTCACCTCCTCCTGGTTTAAGTGACTGCTTGTCCAAAAATACCGATGATGCTGAGTTCTTGGAGCAACTTGTAGATAACTCGCATATTGATGATTACAAGGTCCCAACTGAGTTAAAAGTCACCCTGAGAAGGTAATAATACAAATTTACACTTGTGTTATTATGTTGATCTATGACTCGAGGAGTTGAGACACTTATAAATCATTCGGATGGTCTTAAGGGGCCATTTACCTAATCACTTACCCGGGTAAGTGCTTACCGGTAAAATTCAACACTATCATCTACTTCCCGGATAAGATGTTAGTCCACCAAAATGGCATCGTATGCAACAATTTAGCCGGTAAACACTAACCGTGGTAAGAGTCGTCGCACTCACTTACCGGGTAAGACTCTCGGTCCTTGCTTCCGCTCTTACCGGGTAAGATTCTTGGTCCTTGCCATATTCATCCGATAAGCTAATGTGACTTGGTAAGCGCTTACCCAGGTAAGCTTTTATAAAACGGCCCCTTGGAACCATTAAGAGGCCGACCTTTTTTTTGCCAAACAAGATTTACCTCTTAACGATTCAGAGGTTGCCTCTTAATGGAAATATTAAGAGATAAGCAAACAACCCCTTAGTCTGTACACACAATAAACATCATTAAATACAATTAAGCTCGTTAAAATTTTGAATGAAGGTATGTGTGTTGCAGTTATTTTTTTCTCTTGCTCCTATGTACCAAAGTTAACTTTGTCAAAAGTGAATTTCTTGAGACATTACGATGGATCATACAACTTTCTCTATAGCTCCTGGCACATTTATTTTTAACTTCATTCTCTTGATTGTCATCTAGTTCTCAATGGTTCTTTTGTGTCTATAGGTATCAGCAGGAGGGTATAAACTGGTTGGCCTTTTTAAAGCGCTTTAACCTTCATGGAATTTTATGTGATGATATGGGACTTGGTAAAACCCTACAAGCATCAGCAATTGTGGCTTCTGACATAGTAGAGCGTCGGGCTTCGAGTAATGTCGAGGATCCTCCATCATTAATCATTTGCCCATCTACTCTTGTTGGACACTGGGTATATGAGATAGAGAAGTTCATTGATGCATCTGTTATAACTACGCTTCAGTACGTTGGTTCTTCTCAAGATCGTGCTACATTGCGTTTGCAATTTCCCAAGTATAACGTCATTGTAACATCTTATGACGTGATTCGTAAGGATATTGATCATATGAGACAGTTATTATGGAACTATTGTATCTTAGATGAGGGGCACATTATTAAGAACGCAAAATCTAAAATCACATGTGCTGTGAAACAGCTGAAGGCCCAACACCGTCTTATATTAAGTGGAACACCGATTCAGGTTGTTTACTTGTTCAAGTCTTATCTGCTCATTGGATGGAAGATTTAGTAGTTATTTGACTGTGGTCTCATTTATGCAGAATAATGTCTTGGAACTGTGGTCTCTGTTTGACTATCTGATGCCGGGATTTCTTGGAACCGAGAGACAAGTACGTATTAAATCATTCAAGTCTACCAACCATACCTTTCTAAACTCCTTCAACTATCAGTTGCCATTAATTCTAAAATATAGTTTAGTTTATGTTTTCTGCTAACTAAAATATTTTGCAATTATACCTTTTAGAATGGCTGCACCATTCACTTTCCTTAGCTATAATTGCTTGGCTGCGAGCCTTTATGCAAAACTAGTATCTTTTAAATATTATATTATACAAAACTCATTTTGGGGTTGTTCTGCAGTTCCAAGCAACTTATGGGAAACCACTAGTCGCAGCTCGTGATTCTAAATGTTCAGCCAAGGATGCTGAAGCAGGTGTGCTTGCAATGGAAGCATTGCACAAGCAGGTAATATTTTCATATTCTTTTTTCATCTATTGCATAAGCTTGCTAGTTGGTATCACAGCTAACATATCTTATTTACTCTAGGTTATGCCTTTTCTCCTTCGCCGCACAAAAGATGAAGTCTTGACCGATCTTCCGGAGAAAATAATTCAGGATAGATACTGTGACTTAAGTCCTGTTCAACTGAAACTGTATGAACAGTTTTCGGGTTCACATGCAAAACATGAAATTTCGAGTATGGTCCAATCAAATGAGACAGAAACAGGGGAAGGGGAAGGAAAGGATACATCCAAAACATCTTCTCATGTGTTCCAGGTAACATGATGAGATGTCCATCTCTGATTCATCTTGATCATTTTAGCTGATATCTTGTGTTTTCCCTTGCAGGCTCTTCAATTTTTACTTAAGCTCTGCAGTCATCCTTTGCTTGTCCTTGGTGGAACAATTCAAGACTCACTTCCCCGCATTTTGCCTGATCTTTTTGCAACGAGTTCTGACATTAATTCAGAACTTCATAAACTGCACCACTCCCCTAAGTTAGTTGCTCTTCAGGAAATTTTGGAAGAGTGTGGCATAGGCGTTGAGGGCTCGAGTTCTGAAGGATCTGTTGGGCAACACCGAGTTCTGATATTTGCACAGCATAAGGTACTTTTTATCATATATATAACCAAAAGCTTGACCAGTCTATTATGTATGCTTTCTACTTTGTACTATAATTTTGTATAATCTTTGTAGGCGCTGCTGGATATCATCGAGAAAGACTTGTTTCATGTTCATATGAAAAAGTGAGTCATTACTACTTTTGTTTTAAGCCAATGATCCTGATGTGAAGCCTATGTAGGAATACGAACTTGACGGAATATTTGGTGGACTGATTTTTCAGGATCAGTCTTCTAAAAATCTGTTATTTTGTTGTGTAAATTATGTCCTTATTTAGGTACATTGTTTCTAGTTTTCTTGGGTACCTTGTTTGGTGGGGATGTGCATTTCAGTGAGTATTGTGCAATTCTTTCATATTGCATTTATGTGCCCTAATAACTTTATGCATCCAACAGTGTGACTTACTTGCGGTTGGACGGATCAGTTGAACCAGAAAAGCGTTTTGACATTGTTAAATCTTTCAATTCAGACCCTACCATCGATGTTTTGCTCTTGACAACACATGGTAAGTCGTAATTTTTCATGAGCCTGGACACCGTTTCGTTATATAAACATACATTAATATTAATAGCATCTATCTATTATTATTTGTGTTTGGCAGTTGGTGGACTTGGTTTGAATTTAACCTCAGCTGATACCCTAGTGTTCATGGAACATGATTGGAATCCAATGCGGGACCATCAGGTACGTATGCTTTATACTCCCTCTGTCCCAAAAATAAGTGCCTACTTTCCGATTCTACCCTAGTTATGAGATGGAGAAATTCATTACTCCTATTATTTAAGGGTAATAATTGTACGAGCTCCGGAAACTGCAGGCCATGGATAGAGCACACAGGTTGGGTCAGCGGAAGGTTGTTAATGTTCATCGTCTCATAATGAGAGGAACTTTGGAAGAGAAGGTTATGAGCCTCCAAAAGTTCAAAGTGTCCGTTGCCAATGCTGTTATTAACTCAGAAAATGCTAGTCTCAAAACAATGAACACCGATCAATTGCTTGATCTATTTACTCCAGCTGATACTAAAAAGGTACATTCAACATATACTTTTCCTGTTTCTAGTGAAATGACTCTTTTGCCCCTATCACAATCACAACGTATCTTGTTTTTCAGGGTGCATCCACTTCAAAGGGATCTGAAAACAATGATGGACTACCAAAAGTACCAGGTAGCGGTAAAGGGTTAAAAGCCATACTAGGTGGACTCGAGGAGCTTTGGGATCAATCACAGTACACAGAAGAATATAATTTGAGCCAATTTTTAGCGAAATTGAACGCCTGATGAGCTGCCATTGTATAAAAAGGAATTATTATATGGCGAAAGCATAGCAGCAGCGTAGCTACCTGTACAGTCTACTACTACATTTTTTGAGCGAGTGCTCGTGATTTTGACAAAGTTTTCGGGGATTTCCTTTTTTGCCCTTTGCGTAATTTAGTATATCTATGGTATAGAGCAAGGATTAGGAAGAGGTTTGCAAGAGTAAGTGAGAGGAAGCAGAGGATGATATGATAATTTGTACTGCTTACTAACTTGTGTTTTGAGCAAGGGTGACAATCTGAGTTGATCTTCTTTATGTTTTGTAGCAGTTTTTTAGTACATACATTATATGAATTTGCCATGGTTTATGGCTTTGTTGCTCAAGACTTTAAATTTATGTTTCCTTTGGACCTATTGTGCCATTTGTGTCTATGGTTTTATAAAATTTCTGGTCTTGATGTTAATGAGCTCCCTGATTGTTAAAAATTTCAACAAACAGAAAAATCTGCGCAAAAACATCCTTCCTGCGACCTAGGGTTGCTCCTTAAGTCGCGTAACTCACTGTTGGTTGACCCGGGGGACGGGTGACTTGCTGCTAGACTTGTGGTCGTGGGCAAGGTCACGTGGTGGCCTCTGTGCATGTATATGGGCCTATTTTTGCTATTTTGAACCTCATTCTACCCCGCTTCTCTTATTTCCTTCTCTTTTCCGTCCCTCCCATCGCTAAGATCATTTCCAAGATTCTCATCCAAGATCTAGAGCGACTTTGTTTGATTTCTATGGTTCTTGACTTTTTGCTTGGGTTTTGTTACATTTTTCACTAAGACCTAGTAAATTGCCTTATTCATGAATATTCCAACAAAGGGGGATATATGTTGATTTTAGGGGTTATTTGAACTAAGTGGCAAAATGAACAATTGTTGGGTAATTTTTTTGGTTTTAAAGGTTTTGTTTATGAAATCAAAGGGGGTTCTCTTTCCTTCGGTATACTTGTTTCAAATATTGAATTCTTCATCACAAATGTGGTTTGGCATAAATGGGGAGCTTATAATATGCTTAGGTGGTTTAGATCAACTTATATAACTCTTACTTTACATTGGGAAATATATACATATCATGCGAGAGGTTAATCAATTTGTGAGAGGGCAATAAGTTTCAATATCATGATTAAAATATGATTATACGTATGTGTTGTCAATGCAACATGTGTTTAATCATATATGATCAAACGTGTGTATCATGTGTGTAATCATATATGATATTGAAACTTTCTGCCCTCTCGTAAATTGACCACATTCTCACTTGAACTTAGTCCTATAATATATATAGGGACATGATCTTGTGAGAAGTTTAACCTCAGAAGCGTGAGAAGTGGATTTATGATCAATTTTAATTTCAAGCTTACCCATGAATCGCGCATTCGTGCTTAATACGGGAATTGATCCGATGCACTATCTTATCTCGGTGATCTCATTCTAACGTGTATCCAATGGTTGATAATCATTTCTCACGCTTCTCATATTAACTCAACTTTTTACTGAAACTCAACTCTATATGTGTATGTGTATATGTATGCACATATATACTTGAGTAAATATGGTTAGTGTGAGTAACCATGAAATGTCATTGTTTATGATTTATGGATTTATGTGTACTCCTTATGTTTACTAAATTCCAACCTTGGTGTTGGGGTGTTATGACCCTTATGCATGGGGTTTATAGATTTTGTGGTATCAATTAGGTATAATCGTTCCTATCTTGATTACTAGTAAGTAGACACTAAAGATTGAATGAGAACTTGAGGTGACGCTTAGCTAGATCATGGACACACACTAAGATTTATTAACCCTTGAGGTGAAACCCTTAGGAATAGACACTAAAGATGTTCGAGGATTGTTGATCAAAAAAAAAAAGATGTTCGAGGACTTGAGGCGACTCTTCGATTGGGTGTGCACTAAGTCATAGATTATTTTTGTGTTCCTTCCACATTTGGGAGGATATGTTTTTAAGTATAAATGATATTGTTTTCAGGTAATATCATTTTTTCTACATCCTTTAACTATTGTTGGTTTATTGTTTCAAGTTTAACTATTTGAACCCACTACAAATAAGGCTAATACTTTTTCTTGTCGACGTGTATATCAAGTCCCACTAGCAGCAGATCTTGGGCTACTTAAGGCGTGACATTGGTACTATTTAGAAGTATTGAGGGCAGTGTCGTTGGTCACCTTGTGAGATAAAGTCGGATTTTGAGGATTTAGTAACACTTGGTTGTAATCTAGTTTTGTCCATGATTAGATTAGTAGGTTGTTAACTTTAACCCCAATGTTTAATTGTATTTACTCTATTCTCACTTTCCCTTCATGGGTTTAAGGCCTGCATTTATTTATGAAAATCTCAAGGTTTTTGTAAGTTGTATTTTCACTCGATTGTCATAGTTTGTTTTGGAAAATTGCATTAAGATGACATTCATTTTAGATTGATCTTTGAGGACTCAACTTCTAAAATCTTTATTTTAAGATTGGAAAAGGATTTTATTTCCACCGAGCTAAAATAAAATAATATGTCGATGTCTCTAGTAAACTAAAGACATTATTTAATAGCTATTTTGCTTCAA
The DNA here is from genome assembly GCA_033807775.1 of Saussurea involucrata. Taxonomy (NCBI): domain Eukaryota; kingdom Viridiplantae; phylum Streptophyta; class Magnoliopsida; order Asterales; family Asteraceae; genus Saussurea; species Saussurea involucrata. The sequence goes on from CM066313.1 coordinate 84,449,277, forward strand.
TTTATTCGCTACAAATCAAAACAAAAATTGAAGATTTAGTTACGATTAGAAATTAGAAATCTACTTTTCTATCTTCATCCATGGATTCTTTATTCATACTCATTCAATTGGAAGTATTGATCCAATTTAAAAATTTTGTTTCGAAATTTCATAATCCAAGTTTTCAATTTTGAATTGACCTTTGAATAAAAATCCCGAAAATTTATATTTTCCCTTGAATGTGTCATTGGAAGGTAAAGGATTTAATCCTTTTAATAAAATAAAGTTTTTGACCGGAGTATGAATCAAAGAGTCAAATTTGAAAAAAAAACCCGATTGTATGGGAAATACTTCAGAGATGACCATCCTGTATTGCTGAATAGAGCACCTACTCTGCATAGATTAGGCATACAGGCATTCCTACCCGTTTTAGTGGAAGAGCGTGCTATTTGTTTACATTTGTAAGGGCTTCAATGCAGACTTTGACGGGGATCAAATGACTGTTCATGTGCCTTTATCTTCAGAATCAAACTTTTAGGTCCCTAATTATCTGTTAAATTGGTGACCGATGACCTAAAAATTATTTAACATTTTTTCCCATAAAAGTCTGTGTGGGTATTCAATAACCATGTTCTCACCGATTAAAATTGCCACATTGTTGGTGATTTAGGAAAAAAGAAGAAGAAAAAACTAACAATGGTTAAACTTTCCAAGTGGATGTGGTACATGGGTATATTTTTACATGAAGTGATACATTGTCTACCAATTAACCTTACTTGGTTCCAAATTAAGTGATATCATCTTTTTTTGATTAGTACTGTTTAAACCAGTTTTAAATTACATATATGATATATGATATATGATTATTTATTATTTTGTTTAAACTTTGTGTGACAATTTTAATTTTGTAGGTAACAAATGCCATGTTTTAGGGTTTTTTAATTGCAATGAATAAACTAATAAATAATTAAATAAGTCGGCATACCGCGGTACCAGACTTTCTACCATGTACTAACCAAGTTTTCATACTTGGTAGTTTGTACGCTATATATCACCATTCACCATCCGACTTAAAATTGGTACTAATTAAATTGATACCAATTTAATTGATATGGTTGATACCAGGGGCGGAGCCAGAAATTTATACGAGGGGAGCACCAATTGAGCTTGAACTCTTTTTTTCTTCTGAAAAGAATTCTCTTTGACGAACCTAATTTTTTTCCATATCGCCCAATGTTGTTTTAGTCTAATGTTACCGTTTATGAGGGATTTTTAAAGATTTTTTTCCTTGATTTCAAGGGGGTTTTAAGTTCTTTTATCGATTTCGAGATATTTTTTTTGGTATATCTCAAGAGTTTTTTCGGCTTTTTTTGTCGATTTCAAGTGTTTTTTTTTGAGTTTTTTGGTTGATTACGACTTACGAGGTACGGTTGCATCTTCTAAAACGATACAGTTACACCTTTCACGAACCTATTTTTTTTTACTTTACGACGGAGAAATAATACGATAGAATTTATGGATAAAGGGTTTTCCATTATCCAATACATAAAAATAATGGTTTGGGCTTTTCAATACTTAAAAAAACAACTGTTTAGGAGGCACTTTTTTACATATATATTTTTTGTTTTTAAACATAATACAAATATTTGTATCAATTTTTTTTAAGGGAATTCAGTAAATACATAAATAACAGTGTAATTTAAAATCCTCATGAATTAGAATAGGGAAAAGAAAAACTAGGGTTACTCCATTGTTGTAGTTAACTAATTATTGCTAATCCAACTATTAGATATTAATCTATAACTAATAAATTAGTAAATAATTAAAAGTTAGTATAGTACTATAGTATCATGAAAAACTAGGGTTGCTCCATTGTTGTAGTTAACTAGTTATTGGCTAATTCAAGTATTAGATATTAATCAATAACTATTAAATTAGTAAATAATTAAAAGTTAGTAGGGTACAATAGTATCATGATATAAGATTTTTGTTACCACATACCAAATGAAATAGGTTTGTACTAATTTAATTGGTAAGGTTGATATTCATGTCGGTTGATTTGATTTGATACAAATTTGGCACCCTAAATCCTAAAAAGTGGTCTAACCACTAGGCTAACTGATGAGATCATTTGTCCCATTTTTCCTAACATTTATAATAACATCTTCGCCAGTTAGGGGGGCTCAGCAAACGATCCTTTTTTCAAGAATGGTTAGTCTTGTGAACTTGTTTTTCCGCTCCCCACCCAATGTCGAGGTCGAACCGCAAACGATGGAAAGTTCCGCCTCCGTCAATATTCCACAACAACCACCCAACAGCAGCCCTACTGATGTCGAAAATCAACGCAGAAGCCAATCAACTAGGAGGGCACACACCTCCGCCAATATCGGCGCTCCTAGCCAATCTATAGCAGGAACTCCCTTGTTCAGAACTCATGGCATCAACCCTTGTCTAGACGCCTTGGCCAGAACTTGTGATGATGGCAGACCCTTCAATGGAATCTTAGTTTCATTCACGTTTACCTTTCTCCTTGCCTTGCCTTGGTTGCGCTTCACTCATTGTCGAGGACGGATGGTTTTCCGTATGCTACACACGGATGCATATTGTTGTGATCGTTTTTTCAATGATGGGGTTCATTTGTTTTAGTATCCTAATGTTTATTCCCCCTCCAACTTCCCCAATCACTTAATTTCTACCTAGGGCTTTGTAAGATCATGTTTCTTGCAGTTATTTTCTTAGCTGCATTGTTCCTTCTGCCATGGCCAAAGATATTTCCCTCAACCAAGAGCATATCGAGTGATTTTAGGTAATCCCTTTTTTTGTGATTCGTTCTGTATAATCTTGATTCTTGGGGTTCACGCTGATTCGGGTAATCTGTTTTTTTTTTCTGTTCTGGCAATTTTGTATAAATATTGATTCATGGTTCAGGCGCTGAAATAGTATACATGTTTGTAATACAAGTGAAAAAAAATTCTTTTATCTTGGCTTTCAGATGATGGTTATGTAAAAAGACATAGGCAGAGTTGAATGAACCGAAACTTGTTCTTCAACAACCCTGTTTTCTTGTTTCGTTTACTAGTGTCGATGAACGTGATACTCCGTTATGGGTGTGGATACGTTGGTTAGAACCACAAAACCGACGAACCACAGTAGATCAAACTAGAACCAACAACATATGGTTCGGTTCTTGGTTCCTAAAGTTAGAAACGAACTGGTTCTCTTTTCTTATTGTGCGGTCTACATAAATTATTGGACTACTTACGTTTGAGGGATAATGGAATAGGTCCTGTGTACTTGATGTAATGAAGATGGAACCATGTAATCAAATGTTACAAGATCCGCTTTTTACCAATTAAAATGGGTAAAAGAAAAAGGAAATTTGGATTCTTCATTGCATTAAATATGAAACTTTGAAACCATGTTACATTGATCGACGATAAAAAGTTATCTGTTACACAAAATAGGAACCAAGGCGAACTTCGCTTGGATTTTGCCATTCAATTCAAGCTTTATTTATTTGACAATATAGAACCTGAAGAATCACTTTATTCATCGTTTCAATTGCTTCTTTGACGCCATTTCTGCATGGTGAAGCATTTAAAGCTGGTTAATATCCGTGACATTTTACACCTGTTACTTGTATATGCCGTTGGAGAAGATAATTGGTAAACTGAAGACACAAAAATATGGAGATAGAATTCTTGAAGTAATTGGAAAACACGAATGTGATGATGAACAGGGTCATCAAGATTCACCATCAGATAAAGAATGGCAAACGAGTGTAAAGAAAACTGCAAAGAGATCAAGAAAGAAAAAGGTGGTTCTCACTGAGAGCAGTGAAGATGAAGAATGAAAGCAGGCTAGTCTTCAAAATTGAATATTTTCTCCCAATAGACTTTCTGTGTGTAACCAAACCCAATTCTAGAGGACAAAGTTCACCAAAGTGTGAAGCTGCTTGAAGCAGATATTTAGTATAACTGAAGATTGAGATCCATATATGAGTAGTCTAACCTTTTATCAAGGCCTCAACATAAAATTTTATATACCGCTGCATCGCACAGGTTCAGAACCAGTGTGTGTATATATATATATATAGAAAGAGAGTCGGGTTCAAACGAGTCTTCTGATTTTCCATTAGAATCACATGTACTTTGGCCGCGACCTCTGAGGTCGTGGACCAAGTCGCCCACCTCTTGCATTGGCCGTGTTCCGTATCCCATGTGATTTCAGTACCGAAATTACAAGTGATGTAACCATTTTCGTGTTATCTTATTGACTCTGTTCACCTTTGATCTGCGAGGGAGGGAGGGAGGGAGGGGAGAATCACATGTGATTTATACGTGATTTTAGTGTAAGATCACATGTGATTCGATTTCTTATTATCTTATTTTGTTATCGTTCTCATATGAACCTGACTATATATATATATATATATATATATATATGACGATAATCAAATGCGAACTTAAAATAGGTTGAGAACCGTGAAAACCAATCTAAGCCGTTAATTGATTTTAATCTATGGACATTATTATAAGCAAAAATAGTTTGAGAACCGTGAGAACCTATGAATGAATTTTTATGTTTTTAAAACGATAGGATCAAAACCAAATGACGGCTTAGATCGGTTCCCACGGTTCTCAACCTATTTTTGGTTCTCACATGATTTAACCCCTATATATATAGGTTTGGGATTCTGTGAGAAAGGCAAGAAGGGATCTCCACCCTTGGATGCACATTAGGATGAGATGCACCTGATCAATCCCCATATAACAACGCGATCCATGGGAGGGTTTGAGATTAAAAGTGATCAAGACCTCAACACTTTCTTCTCACAAAATCACAAAATCCTTTATATATTATATATATATATATATAAAGAGAGAGAGAGAGAGACGAAAGACAATATAAGAATAAGAGTTAAGATGAGTAGGTAAAAGTGATATGGACCATTTATCACTTTTAATCTCACCCCACCCCATGAATCGCGCTTGATCAGGAATTGATATGGTGCATCCAAGGATGGAGATCTTTTCTTATCCTTCTCACCATAACATTCATTTTCACCGGAACCCAACCCCCTCTCTATATATATATTTATATATAAACACTTGGAATGTGGTCTTGCACCGAAGATCTCTTTCGCCAGATCCAAGGGGCGTGTTGGATCTTAAGATTCTGGGGTAGCACAAATGTTACTAGAGGTGAGCTTTTTAGAGCCTACTCTTCACTCCCACTTCAAACAAAAAGGATTTACATTTCTTTAAACATATATGTTTATCTTAAGATTTATACTTTATATATGTTATGCTTACTATAACCTATTAATTGTGATCCTACTGCATAATAAACATTGATCTCTTCCGTAAGGGCTGAGGATAGAGAAGTCTGTGTGCACAACACTTCTATTAGGAATAGGAGATGCTAGCATAGGAACCAAAAGGATTTACATTTCTTCTTAAATGTAAATTTTGATTTTTTTATTATACCTTTTTATGATTTAAATATGTTAACAAAAACATATTTTTAAGTTAAATATATGAATACATTAATAATTTGTTTTTTTAATTAATGTAGCCGTTTATAAATTTAAATATATTAGGAAATTGAACTTTTCCATTAGTCTGTATCTTTAGGTTGTGTTTGGTGCACATACACGATGGGACGTGTACTTAGTTACCCTCCAAACAATACAAAATTTTAGACAAAAATCTCCAAATTTGAAACCTAAAACTCTCCCATATTTTAAATCATGATATAATAAAAATAAAGTCAACATAAAACTCCCCCAACTTCCAAAATCTGAGACCTAAAACTCTCCCAAATTGTACTCTCAGGTCGAATTCCTCCAAATCGATAGTACTTTTCTCTCTTAAGTCGAGCCTATTCATCTAACAAGGAGATATTCATCCAACAATGAGATATGTGTTGAGGACTAGGAGATCTGCGTTGAGAACTTTTGCTGCTACGTCCAAATTTGTTGTTGCGTTGAAGACTAGGAGATGGATGGTGGTGGAAGAAGAACGTCGAAGTAGCAACAAAAAGAAAAAAGATGTGCTGATGGTGGAAGGACTCAAGAACCCGGAAAAGCACAACTTGCTGCTTAGTCCCGTCCCATTCTAGTCGTACCAAAAACAGAACATGCAATTAGTTTTTTCCCGTCCTGTCAGTCCCGTCCCGTCCCATCCAGTTTGCATACTGATATGCATTATTTATTTTATGCATAAAGTGCCGTTTTCTTATCTTTTTAGTTAGAATATTTTATTTATCCCAACATTTGAGTCATTTTTTGTTTACTTATTTTTACGTTTTGTTTCATGGAGCTAAGTTTGTGAGTTTACTTATTTTTACGTTTTGTTTCATGGAGCTAAGTTTGTGAGTTACCTGTCTTTTACTTAAATAGGAAGGTTAATTGTGAATTTTGATTGTGTGCAACCACTAACCATTGCTGTAACATTGGAGATTTGCATTGATATGCACGTCAGGAATGAGCCATTGATATGCACGTCAATCCGAATGACAAAGGAAGTAAGACTTGGAAGAGCTACTGACAAAGAAATTTGTCATCTCTGTATTTTCTGGGTTGATTTTGCACGATAAGTTGATTATCTCTAATGGTGGTAACAGTGTAGAGTGCGTGTCAGGAATGGACCACTCAGAACACGTCAACTTAACTGATATGGGAATCAGCTCGAAAGAGTGATTTTAACAAAGGAATTTGTTCATCCAAATACTTGGAAGGCATCATTTTGCTATTGATAGTCCTGACACAACGCCAGGAATGGGTTGATTGAAAGCTAGATCAGTAATATAATGTTGAAGATCCGGAAGGGCATCCTGAAAAGTAGATGGTGAAACTATTTATTGTGGGACAATGCTGCAGCAATGCTACAGCATTGGTCTGTTGGAATTTGTATTTAAGCTTCACCCCAAACATCTTACACCCTTGCTTTCCCTTATTATTTGTTTAACATAATCTGTGACAAATCCAAACCAAATATTATCTTCGAATTGATCCTTGGAAATCATTTCTTTTACTAGACTTTTATTATGCTTTTACTCCAATCTCTGTGGGACGATACGTGGCTCTCACCACTTTATTACTTGAAAGACGATATTAGATCTCATTGTATACTTTTTTAGAGGAAAACTCCAGGCAAATTTAAAAAGGCAAAAAGGAATACAAGCGTTCAAGGCAAAAGCCCAACCCAGGCCAAACGGCAAAGCAAAAAAACTTGGTAACAACACCGTACCAAGCAACAATCAACCAAAACAAACAAAGATTATACGAACAATACAAGCTCCAGAAATAAATAACAGCCCATCGCCTCCAAAATCCACGCCAAAAGCACCACTCATGATTCATTATCATTCAAGGGGATCTTCCGAATCCTAGTCTTCCAAGCAACCCGCAACAAAACAAGCTCCACAATATCCTTCGCAAGCTGCTCCTCCGAACGTCTTTGATTCCGAAATAATCTACGATTTCGTTCCTGCCAGATGTAGTAAACAGTAGCGGATAGAGATAATTTCTGAGCCGTGGACCGTAACTTCAACGAACCATCCGCCAGGCCATTAAGAATACCATCCCAATCTTCTCGGAAACCATACATATTGGCTTCACACTTGACCCGCCTCCAAACCTTCACCGAGAAAGCACATCCAAAGAAGAGGTGATTGTGAGAATCCGGGCAGTCCCCACAGAAAACGCATTGTAAATCGAGAGGATCATGTTTCCAAAGACCAATCCGATCCTGAGTTGGCAGTCTCTGTAAACAAGCACTCCACATGCAGAATGCATGTTTCGGAATATAACCTTTAAACCACACAAATTTGTACCAAGGGGCCGTAGGATACAACTCCTCCATGGACCGCCAAGCATTACTTACCGTAAATTCCTGCAGCATATCATTTGGCCCCTTCCATAAAATCCGATCACCAATCGAATCCTGAATTATTGGAATTGTATGTGACCCTAGTTCAGGCCATCTTTCAGTCCATGGTAAAGGCCAGTCCCCGTTGATGGTATCCAAAACGTCTCGAACTGTCGAATTCAGCGAAAAGCCACCAGCACTAAAATTGCGATAAGAAATGTGTTCGGCAAAAGCCCCACATTCAACCCAGGTGTCCTCCCATGCGTTAGATGATCTGCCATCACCTATAGAAGAGAAAAAAAACGCCTAACATGTTTGCGAAAATCTAGCATTTTACGGAAAACCCACGACCAAGCTGGTCTTACCCGGACGGACCATAAAGAAGAGGTGCGTAAATAATGGAACATAACCCACCTGACCCAAAGAGAATTACGACGGCATAAAATATCCCACACATGTTTCGTGACAAGAGCACGGTTCCACACACCCAGACGACGAAGACCAAGTCCTCCACATTCCATAGGTTTACAAATATCCTGCCATGCCACTCGACATTTACCGCGTGAGGAATCACCTTGAGACCATAGGAAGTCCCGACAAATAGATTCTAGTTCATGAATAATACCAGACGGGAAAACGAAAACCGACATCCAGTAAAGCTGCAAAGACTGGAGCACAAAGATAATTAATTGACGGCGTCCACCATACGAAAGAAATTTAGACTTCCAGTTATGAATTCGGAGCTTAACTTTACTGATCAAGGGCCCGAAGTCGCTGACTTTCAACCGAACTGGGGATAGAGGGACCCCAAGATACCGGATGGGGAACACCCCCGATCTGAAAGGTAAGCAGTTCAGAATCAATTGTTTTGTGTCCTCAGGAACATTACCAAAGAAAACCTCACTTTTAGCAATACTAGGAGCGAGTCCCGATCTAACACGAAATATCTCTAAAGCTTTCTTTAGGATGTCCACCGAAGCGAGGTCACCACGTGTAAACACGAACAATTCGTCAGCAAAGCACAAGTGGGTAATGCCCATCTCATGACACCCCCTATGGTAACCAAAAGAATCAGCTTCCTCAATACAATGCTTTAAGATCATGGAAAATCCTTCCATAATAAGGGTAAAAATGTAGGGGGAAATAGGATCACCTTGCCTTATGCCCCGAGCGCCTTTGAAAAAACCCTCTGAACTACCATTAACAACAACTGAGAACGACGATGTGTGAAGCATCTCCTTAATCCAGTTACAAAACACCGGATGAAACCCAAACCCTTGCAACATATGCAAGATGTAGTCCCAACTCACCGTATCGTACGCCTTTTGAATGTCGATCTTAAAAGCACAACACGGGTATCCAGAATTCAATTGGTAGCCCGACACGAGTTCATGCGCCATCAGAATATTATCAGATATGCGCCTACCAGGAATAAACGCAGATTGTGCAGAGCTAACCAGCTGGTCCAAATAGCCTTTCATACGGTCCGAGATTAATTTGCTAATACACTTATAAATAACCGAGCAACAAGAAATAGGCCGAAAGTCAGTTACCTTGGAAGCGTTCGGAACCTTCGGGATTAAGCAAAGAAGGGTGTGGTTCACTTCTTTTGCGATATGGCCAGAGTAGAAGAAATTGTGAACCGCCAATAACAGATCATATCCAACCACCTGCCATGCCGCCTTGAAAAAATTCGCAGAAAACCCATCAGACCCAGGAGCTTTATCGTTTCCAATACTAAACATTGCGGATCGAATTTCCTCATCCGTGATAGGTCTGATCATATGGAGCGCTTCAGAGAGAACCAGCTTATGTTCGAAAAAGTGGGAAGGCATAATGGGATCAACATTCAAGTCAGATTCGCCAAGAATGAATTAGACATCGAAAGAAAAGAACTTGAAAAGAAGAAAGTTGACGATTTTCAAGCAAAGAGTGTGAAAGATGTCTATTCAGATGAAAGAAAGATGTTTCAGGCTGAAATCTCAAAGCTAACGAGAAAGTTGACTGTTTTAGCAACGGAAGCTATGAAAGAGCAGAAGATCAAGTCTGTCAAATCAAGAGATCAGATGCGTTCTTCTAATATTTTCTACAACCATGCCGCTACAAGTTCAGATACTCCTATCTTTAAGCCTATTAAGATGGTTTGGAAAGTGAAAGGCTCAACTCCTGAAAGAGATGCCCCAAAATCATCTGTTCCTCAACCTAAGGTGAACAAGAAGAACAACGCTCCTAAAAGTAAGTCTTTTGTTAAACCTAATCTTGTTTATTCTGCAAATCATTTTATTAGGTTAGCACAAAAGCAAATTTGTTGTTCTTATTGTGGAACTCATGATTTTGTTAAGAAAGAAGATGTTCAGTACTGGTATGGTACTTACAATATTTCTTCAAATCGAACTGCACATAACAAACCAGGACCCAATTGGCAATGGGTACCAAAATTAACTTAATCTGTTTTGCAGGTTTATCATGTGCAGTGCTGAATGCCTAATTACTACCAAACACATGACTGGAAAACAGAAGAGAAGTGTGCGATTTGAAGAAGAGTACCTATGCTGAGATATATGCATAATTTCAGGGGGAGAAATTCTTAAACTTTTGATATTATTGAGCTTATTGTTATATCTTTTTATGCTTCTTTGTAGGGGGAGCATACTCAAGTTAATGGTTTCTGAATAATTCAGTTCAGAACCCGTTTTTCAAAGAGATTATGGCTTCTAAACACTTCAGTTTAGAACCCGAGCCTTCAATGTGTTTGACTTCTGATCATATCAGATCAGGACTCGTACTTAATCTTTAAATAAAATAATAATAATAATAATTAAAAAAATAGACTTTGATTGTTACATGTGATAATTTTGTCAAATTAAGATCTTTGCAGATTTTGAGGGAGAGCTTATCCGATTCTTAAATCAGTCGATCATAATTTGAGGGGGAACTGATACATAGCACAGTAAGTATCTTCTGAACTTGATCTGAGATTGTTTGAAAGAATAACAACTTTCAAGCATGAAAAACCTGCTTTTAAATGTTCAAACCACTTCTCGATTCTCAAAAAGGATTTCATAAATTTAGAAGTGTGTTTTTAAATGATTTTCATGTATATCTCGGATTCCATCATTGTTTTTGACCGTGTGTTTTTACAGATTAATACTTGCATATCATCTTGTCTATACTTTCAAGTATTCATACACACCGGTTCAGCTTAATATTGACTTTGTTATTACCATGTCTCAAAACGAAACAAATTTTCGATGGTAATACTCCCGTTTGAAATTCAAAGTTTGTTGAGCATCATACATTCATTTAGCGTGAGAACTTAAACGTTTCATTCAAAGATTGTTTATATTTGTTTATATAAACAAATTTCAATTCTTTGATACCCTAACCGTTCATGATTATCTTTCATTTTTGATCTGATTGGTACATTGTCAGATTCTCAAACAAGTCTTTCAAATTCATTTCATTTCATTCTATATCCTTGTTTTGAGAAATCTTCAACGTTCAAATGCTCAAATATTTCATGATATTATTGAGGAGCATACATTCTGGTGACGATGTAATTCAAAAGGTGAGATTCTTATTTGTTCAAGCTAAACTGTTGAACAATGCATCATTTTAGGACAACATTTCATGGGAATCAGTGTGAGAGCTTTAAAGAACTTCTATGGATCCACGTTAACTAGTGTTTCCTACCCAAGAAGTTATCCTTGAGTGATTGAGGGGTGAGGGGTCGAAATCAAAGAGTGGGGGAGATAACTCATCCGGTTGAGTAATCTCATTGTGCTGAGGTAAAATGAAAAAGAGAGTTTGGTTATAAGTGAGCGAATGAAAAAAGAAAGAGGGTGTGTGAACAGAGTTAAAAGAATAAGAGAACTCTGCACCAACCAATTTCTGAGCCGGGCAGCCATATTACTGATTGGTTTACATTCCTTGGTGACCGTCATTGAAACAGGCAACTAGCCCATGCCAACTCTTGCATTAAACCCCACCAGCTACTCATTTCTTTCTCAACAAAGAAATGTTTCAATTTTCATGGGGACACAGCATATTATCTATCTAATCTTCACTCGAAAGGTTGGATATTGAAAAAGAAGGAAATTTGCCCCACCTTCGCACTTCAATCATGCACATTGAGTCCGTGGAAAACTTGTTGTTGTCTCAACAGTTTACACAATTTGAGCCTAATTATTATCAAGCATAAGTTGCTTCAATCATTTCTACACTTGCACGTACACACAAGGAATATGTTTTCTTGTCATAACGTTCATAGAAAATTCCTTAGTGCTTTTCGATGATTGAATGGAAGCCCTGGAGGAGTGAACATCAAAAAACTTCTTTCCAAAGTGCATTCGTTGTACTAAGTGACTTTGTGCAACTTACAGGCATTTTAACTGATTCATCCGTTGTTTCAAGGTTACCACTTTTATATTATCTGAATTTGAAAAGATTCGGATAAACATTTTTGGAATTGACGGTTAAACAGATCAAGTGGAGGAGATTGTTTCTGGTATTCAAAGACTGCTGAAACTGAAAAAGAATTTTGATGATCATGATGCTCACAATCATCAAAAAGGGGGAGATAATTTGAAGGTTTCAATTTTCAAGAAAGAGATACTTGTCAAAGTCGAAGAAGTTCAAGATCAAGTATTTTCGAGAGATCAAATGTGTGAAGATACAAAGACAGTTCGTGCTTAAAGATTATTCAAGAATGTCTAAAAGCTCAAAGCCCGTTAAAACCTCAAAGCCAGTTCATAATTCAAAGATTGGAGAAATTTTTCAAAAGTCAAAGCTGCAAAGACCAGTGATTCGAAGATATAAAGATTTTGTTTGAAGACCTTGATCAACGTTACACAAATTTGAAGTTTGTGTTTCAAGACTTGATGATTGTTTGACTTTAAAGAGCCTAAATGAAGATTAAAGCCGCCAAAGTGGATTCTTGAAGATAAAGTCTATCTGAAGATTAAAGAGTTGAAGACTATCGTCATAATTTTTCTAAATCTTGAATCCATAGGGGGAGATTGTTAGTACACAATGTATCTAAGATTTAGGCTAATTGTAATTAGTCAACAAAGGTCAAAGTCAAAATAGGTATTGTGTTGGTCAATGGTATATAAACCCTTTATGTTAGTGTTTCTGGAGTGAGGTCATTGTGTCTAGCCACCAAAGTGTGTGTGTGTGTGAGAAATAGAGAGAGTGGCCTCCAAGAAAAAAAATTGTTCTTAATTCTCATCTTCTACATTTCTCATCTAATCAAATGTTTTATTGGTTTAATCTTGTTACCTGAATCATTCTCATATAATATATATATATATATATATATATATACACACTAGTTCTGTACATGTGCGATGCAGCGGTATATAAAATTTAATATTGAGGCCATGATAAAAGGTTAGGCTACTTTTATATGGATCTTAATCTTCAAGTTGTTATCTCTGTCACAAACTTACACTGACTTCAGTTATCGGATGAACTAAAAATCTGCTTGATCAAGTAGCTTCACACTTTGGTGAAGAAGACTAATAGATGAAAGAACTTTGTCCTCTAGAATTGGGTAACACACAGAAAGTCTATTGAGGAAGACTAGCCTGCTCTCATTCTTCATCTTCACTGCTCTCAATGAGAACCACCTTTTTATTTCTTGACTTCGTTGCACTTTTATTTACAATTGTTTTGATGAATCTTGATGGCCTTGTTCATCATCAGATTCGTGTTTTCCAATTACTTCAAGAATTCTATCTCCATATTTTTGTGTCTTCAGTTTACCAATTATCTTCTCCAACTGCAAGTAACAGGTTGTTAAATGTCATGGATATTAACCAGCTTTAAATGCTTCACTATGCTGAAATGGCGTCAAAGAAGCAATTGAAACGATGAATAAAGTGATGTTTCAGGTTCCGTAAAACTATATTGTCAAATAAATAAAGCTTGAAATGAATGGCAAAATTCGCCTTAGTTCCTATTTTGTGTAACAAATAATTTTTTCTCCTCGCTCAATGTAACATGGTTTCAAAGTTTCATATTTAATGCAATGAAAATTTCAAATTTCCTATTTTTCTACCCATTTTGATTGGTAAAAAGCGGATCTTGTAACATTTGATTACATGGTTCCATCTTCATTACATCAAGTACACAGGACCTATTCCATTATCACATCTTTTGTCAAGAAAAGGGGGAAAATGGAACCCATGATCACATCTTCTAACTTTATATAAATGGGAACATTTAATGGCTAATAAGAAAAAAAAAAACATAATAAACGATTAACGAACTTCAAAAAGATGCATGTTTCAAACTCTCTATTTGAGTTTTTGTTCTATTGTTTCTTGTTTCTAAGAACATAACACGCTGATCTGCTGTGTCGACAAAATAGAATGTGGAAATATTCCTCCATGAACAGAATAGAGTTCCTTGCTCAGATTATCAAGCTTAGATTCCAATCCCGAGTATCTGCTGCGTTTGGAGGACTTTGTGATGCCACTGCTACTTCTTTGTCCACTGGTAACCTGTGTATCACCGTAAAATAATAAGCAATATAGAACATTCCGGAAGAGAGCACAAGTTCATTTTCTGGCCGAAAGAAGCATTTTTTCGATAATGAAGCGATGCGATATACTACCTCCTTTGAAAATTGGCAACAACTTCCTTGTTGGGATGTTCAATGGAAATTGTAATATTTCCTTTTCAGTTTGAAATTATGATAAAAAACTGAATGTTGATTTCGAACATCGGGAACCATGGCCAAGAAATTATGATCTAATCTGAGCTCACCACATTAATTATTAAATAAGAAAGTTAGGATCTGTGAATTGCTCGAGCTCACTCACTCACCACCCGTCTCGTCTCATGTTAAAAACGAAAGCAGAAATGATCCTTTCCCAAAAGATGTACCAGTTTTGAGATTACTGACCTATTTCTTTGTTTTTAACCTTCAACTTGTCCACCAGTTGCAACATTGTTGCTCTCTGATCCTTTTCTTGGATTTCTTGCAGCAAATTAAGATACAACAGCTCTTGCATGGCCTGCAAATCACACCTAGCTAGGGTAAGTATCCATAAATCAAATTGTTGATCAATATTATTACTAGTATATTCCTATATATGATGAGAGTCCACCAAATCAACACGAGAAAGAACCAATCTCTGAGAATTAAGAAACTATCTTTTCATAAATTTCCTTGACCTCACATGAAAAGGCACAGTTATCACACATATATCCCTGCAATAGTGTAAAACTAAACTATAATGTGCCATCACTTCACTTGCCCTGCTAAAAAGGCCACTGGAGTGAATATTTTACCTGGTAGTAAGTCTCCTCCATTGATTTACCTAGGCTGTGATGTATGACAAACCTGACTATATATAGCAACATACAATGTAAGATAAAATAAAACCATACAAGTCAAGAAAACAGAAGATAAAGAACCATTTTAAAGACTGCAGCGCAGCACACCAATATCTAGGATATATTCATTTACACTGCTTATGTTTCCAATTGTATGTCTTTGTAAAGGTAATATGATGAGATGAGAAGACAAAGAAAATTGATCGATGTCCATTATCGTTCAATTGGAGATATTGTTGCCAACGGAAATCTTCAAGTTAGAAAAAAACAGTTTTGTATCGTCGGATCATGAATGTCGAACAAAGAATCGAATTATGTGTTTTATCTATTGTAATAACCCGGTAAGTTTTGTTACGACTTTATGTTTTGTTATAGTCTAAGGGATGTTTTATAAGTATGTGTTGTAAATCTAGTGATAGGTTTATTTTTTCTAATATAAGTTAAGGGAGTTAAAGTGTTCATAGTGGATAGATGAGGATTTACATGTGCAATTATGGATAATTATAAAAAGGATCATCTCCTTATCATTCTTTACGTCGGCAATTTTTGTGGTGTGTGTGGTTATTGATGAGAGAAAAGCCGAAGAAGAGAAAGAAAAGCTAAGTTTGAATATTTGGAGTTAATTGTGTTTCAAGTTTCTTTAAGATTACGTAGTCGATTGTGAAGTCTAATCCTTGGGGGGTGATCGTGTGATTAGAAGTTGGCCGTATTACATTCAGGTAAGTTTTCTTTTTTAACTGAAATGCATTTATTATAAAATGGTTAATTTTATGATATGAACAATATTATTATGTGAGATTTTGTTATAAATGGTAATGTTACGGTATTGCACTATCGTGCTGTGTTAGAAAGCCAGCAACATTTATCGCCAGGGCCGTTCCTAAGGATTTTGATGCCCTGTGCGAAGAGGCTAAAAAATGCCCCCAAACAGTTTCAAATAAATAAAACGATAAAAGATACGATTTTTTTAAAGAGTTTGGAACCTAGTCAAGCTAGGCGGCTCATCCCTACGCCGATTTTTATTAACTAAAATAAAAAGTACAAAGGGGGGACATAAAAACCAAAACCCCAAATTACAAAAATACATCACCTAAAACGATGTCGTCGTGCATTTTTTGAAGCAAAAATTTCAATCAACTTTTCATATTCGACATTCGCTAAAAATTTACTTTCAATACTCAAAATTGCCGTTTAGCCTTTCTTGACTCATGGTAGATCGTAAATACGACTTCAATAATTTTAGCTTTGAAAAACTTCTTTCAGCGGATGCTACCGTGACGGGCACGGTCAACAAAATCCTATATGCAAGCAACACATTTGGAAACATATCCATCTTCTTTGCAAACTCCAAAATTTGAATTGATGTCCATGGCTTTTCTCCTTTATATGCTTCCGACGATAACATTTCCTGCAAAATTTGCAATTCCGTAAACAAATGTATCCCATCAATATCACAATCATCCCCATTTGTTAATGCAACTTCAAGATTCTTACAACTTTTCAATTCAGCATCATCTAAATAAAACAATTTTGACCCATCAAACAAGAAACCAAAAATTGATTCAAATTTTTTCATTTGCTCGAATCTAGTCTTCAATTGAGATAGAGCCATATCTACTAAAACAAGAAAATAATCAGTTCGAAATGTTTGTTGAGCAGATTGTTGTTCTCTTTCAGTATTTGGAATCTCATCAAATTGTTTTTTTCTAAAATAAGAACGTTTTTTAGGAAACTCGGGCTCAACTCCAATTTCATTTGCAATTTCCGTGGCTTCAATAATGGCAGAATTAAGCCCGGTTTCCCTATATTTTTCAAAATAACAAACCAATGCCTCTAAATTTTTCACCGCAACATCAAGTAGCATATCTTTAGATTGTAATTTTTTGCTAACCAAATTGATCCTAAATAAAATTTCATGCCAAACAACCAAACTTACAATAAATTCAAAACTTGAAAGTTCACCGTTTACCAAAGATTCGGCATCTCTACATAATTTTCCATCATCACTAACTTGAGATAATTTTAACAAAGCTTCCCGTATTTGAGCAAATTGACTTTGTATAGCTTTAACACTTTCGATTTTGAATTTTATGGCTAAGATAATGATAATGAGTTTCTTTGTCTTTAATTAGCCGAAAATGTTGTTTCATGACAGGATCAAACTCAGCAATCATTTGAAGTATACCTACAAAATTCCCATTAGAATTTTGATAAATTTTTTCATTTGATCCACGAAAAGCTAAATTATATTGTGCTAGACATTTCACAACAGCAATTATTCTAATCAAAACTTCTTTCCAATGATCAATATCTTTCTTAATCAATTCTTGTAATTCTTTATCAATTGTTTGATTTTTATTCAATCTCACTCGCAACTCAGACCAAGTTCTTAAGTTAATCATATGCTCAGAACTATTTTCATGTAAACATAATGTTTCACCTAAATGTCTCCAATCATTTATCCCTTTGGTAGCTAATTGACTTCTCGACCAAGCAGTTTTAAATATCTTACAACAAAAACAAAAAACTTTATCCAAAGATTTTGAATAAACCAACCATTTTCTATCATAAGAATCGCCATTTCGTAGCTTACGGACATAATGTTCACAAGAAAAGTGTCTACCAACTTTATCTTTTGGAAAATTGATGTTGGTTTCCCTTATAGGCCCTTTTTCAGCAAGCAAATCTTTCATTTTTGAATCTAAGTCATCCCAAACACGTGGATCAAAAATATTCAAATTAACATCAGCATTTTCAGGAACATTTTCAGGCACATTTTCAACAAAATTATCAACTTCAGGAACATTTTCATTTTCAGGCACATTTTCAGGCATAGATTCATGCATATTTTCAGACACATTTTCAGGCACAGATTCAGGCACATTTTCACGCACATTTTCAGAAACATTTGCATTTCTAAGAAAATATCTATTTAATGAACCATGTAAGGATTGAGCAATTTCTTGTTGTTTTTTCTTTTTTTTTCTGTTTTGTGCACCTGATGGTTGTGATCTAGGAAACATGTTTAATGAGCATAGAAGGATAAAACCTGGATTATGTGCGTGTTTGCTTCCTTTCTAGATTTCCTTGGCTTTCTTCAAATTGATTAGTACCTTTACTTCAATAATCAATCTGCAACTTTAAAACAAGCAAAAGGTAGCAAACAAAATTAGTAAAAAACATCAAACAAGAGCATTTTGGTACTCTAAAAAAATCAAACAGGAGCATTATTGAAGAAAAAATGACCAATTTCTTAAAACTAGGGTTTCCAATTTCTAAAATTCATACAGTAAAACTAGGGTTTCCAATTCATACCTGAAGGCTACTGCTCAGAATCGTTTGACTAATCACTAATCAGAATCGTTTGACTAATCCACAAACAGGTTCTTCAATAAATCAGAAATTGAAACTCAATTTTAAACTCAGAAAAACAAAACAATGAAAGATTGAGATTGAGAAAACTTACTGTTGGTGTTAAACTGTTAATCGAATCGTCAATCCAGAGACCAGATCGGCAGATCCTCATCTGCCCATTTTGAACGTCGTTTTCTTTTTGAAAACCCAATCGACGGACGAATCATCTTCTTCGCTAATCGCTATTTTGAAATTGAAAATTGAAGTCTCGATTCTCGAACACAGAACTACAGTCTACAGAAGTGAGAAGCGATTTAGGTGTAGATTCATATGATTAGGTGTAATTTATGATTTAGCGGCCAAATTGAAAGGTTGGTGGCGGGCTTCAAAATTTGGGCTATTTGGAAATTGGAAGGTTGCCACTTGCCAGGTTGGGCTTTTAAGTTTTAACTTATAAGTTATAATGTATCAGTATTTGGGTTATTTGGCCTAAACTAATAATGTATATATATATAACTTATAATAAAATTTTGATGCCCCTATAGGCTTTGATGCCCTGTGCGACCGCACGGGCTGCACGTGCCTAGGGCCGGGCCTGTTTATCGCGCTGTGCTAGAACGCCAGCAATACTATCGCACTGTGCTAGAACACCAACATTTATCGCGTTGTGTGCTAGAACGCCAACAATATTGTGAGATGTTGTGCTTGAAGGCCAACGGAGTGTATTGTGAGATGTTGTGCTTGAAGGCCAACGGAGTGAATTGTTGAGTTGTGCCTGAGTGCCAACGATTGGGTATTCAAAGTGTTTTATATAAACTGTTTTAATACATGGTTTTATATAAACAGATCTTATAATGGTATTGAAACGACATGGATTATCTCACTAGGCCATTTGGTCTAACACTCGTTTTTAATATTAATGCATTTTCAGGCGAATTTTATATCGAGATTAATTGCTAGTTTGGGAAAAAGATAGTTGTAAGTGGATTCAATTATCGGTTCGCTAGTATTGATCAAGTTGTTTACATTTTATCAGTTTGGGTGATCTTATGTCTGTAAGGATCATAATCTACAGTTATAATGTATTAGTGTAGTTAGAAATATTCTTTCCATCGTTGTACTTGAGGTGATTCTGGAAAGATTATTGTTAGTATATTCTTTTCAAATCATATTTGAATGGTTTCATATTATTGTGGCTAAAATTTGATACTGGGTTCTTACATCTATGTGGATCACAAATTGACCCTGTATGCAACAAGTTGCCATGTTCAACATATATGCTTAAGCAACCAACAAGATTATAAAGTCAAAGACACAAGCCTCATACAACAATAAAATTGGTAAAGGTTCCTTGGACACCACTTCTCAAGAATTTCAAATGGTTACCAATCATCACATGCCATATAGGACTTGGGATGCCAACCATAATTTCTAAAAGTTCCTACAAATAATATTTATTAAAATAATCTTTGATAAAAAGAGAAATTACATTTTTATTTGTTTTAATGTTCACTGGATTGTTTCAAAAGAAAAACTCTTTCAAATATTTTTTTCTTTTTTCTTTTTGTTTTTAAATGGAAGTTATACTTAATTTTGTAAAAATAAATGATGATATAACATAGTAAGTTCCCATTAATTACATCAATTATATATTAGTTTCTCTAAAACGAAAATAAAGCTTTTAAAAGTTGATACTTCAAAAGATATGTTCCATTTTGATCAATTTACCTTGCGTAACATCAATAAATATATATATATATATATATATATATATATATATATATAGAGAGAGAGAGAGAGAGAGAAATGTTCAAACGGGAATCATAACAATTTAAGAAAACACAGCATTCTCAACCAACCATTTGATTTATTAAGAAAATTAAATGGTAAGGGTGAATAATTGAATTTTTTGCATTATTTAATTTATTCGCCTGTAATCACCCATCCATATAATCAAATTTGGTGTTGATCGAAATTCGTTTGCATTTACGCAATTAACAACTTTAAAATGGTTTGCTAAAAATTATCCTTTTATTTACAATTTCTTAGATTTTTTTAACTATTTAAAATCTTCATTTTATATAAATTTTGATTGATATTTAGTTGACAAGAGGTACTTCATATGATAACGCTAACTATTTAAGAAAACAACAAAACAACCGCTATGTATAAAATCATATATGATTCACGTATAAAATCATATATGATTACGCAACTTTTCCCTCCACTTTAAGTCGCAACCAAAGTCGCGACTTAAAACAAAATCACATATGATTAATAACTAAGTGATATCAGATTGTAAAACAATATCATATATGATCACATATGATTAATAACTAAGTGATATCAGATTGTAAAACAAGATATGATCACACATGATTTACTAAAACAAAATCACATATGATTAATAACTAAGTGATATCAGATTGTAAAACAAGATCATATATAATCAGATATGATTTACTAAAACAAAATCACATATGATTAATAACTAGTAATATCAGATAACAGTCTTATAGATCACATATGATTTACCAACTAAAACAAAATCACATATGATTAATAACTAAGTGATATCAGATTGTAAAACAAGATCATATATGATTAATAACTAGTGATATCAGATAACAGTCTTATAGATCACATATGATTTACTATTGTTTCTAATCACATATGATTTGATAGGTGTTCCTAACAAACATTTCATCAAAACTATAAGGGTATGGATTGTAAATATTAAAAATATTTTTATGTAGTATATATGATATATAATAAACTAATTAAATCAAAAAATATTCAATATTAGGCTCATTTCGAAGGTATCGAAGAGACGATTACAATGGTATAACTTGTTAAAATTAAAACGTATTTTTAACGTATTTTAGTTAATAAACAATTATATGTGTTAATATGATAAATGTGTAAAATTAAAATTAAAAAAGTAAAAGATATAAAGTAAAGTAAGTAACTAATTATAGGGGTTGAAAGTGTAAATTTCAAATTAAAAATCACCATTGAATGTGGCGCACAGCACGTGGGTGGAAAGCTACCGCCTATAATTACTATAATTACTCAATTTGCCATTATTGGTTTAAGCTCCTAATTAGTGGTTGAGAATGCTCCTCGTGTTTTCTTAAATAGGTGTTGTCCTCGTTTGAACCCACCTCTCTCTCTCTCTATATATATATATATATTTATACAAATTCTACTACATACACTACAAGAAAACTGGGCATCAGTGACGAAAATTTAGCGAGGGAAAAAATCCCTCACTAATTAGCGAGGGATTAGCGAGGGATTGGGTTTGTGATTAATCTCTCATTAATCTCTCGCTAATCCGTCGCTAATTAGTGAGGGATTAACAAGGGATTGGGTTAGTGGTCAATCCCTCGCTAATCCCTCACTAATTAGCGACGGATTAGCGAGGAATTAATGAGAGGTTAATCACAACCCCAATCCCTCGCTAATCCCTCACTAATTAGCGACAGATTAGCGAGGGATTGGGTTTGTGTTTAATCTCTCATTAATCCCTCGCTAATCCGTCGCTAATTAGTGAGGGATTGGGTTAGTGGTCAATCCCTCGCTAATCCCTCGCTAATTAGCAACGGATTAGCGAGGGATTAATGAGAGATTAATCACAACCTCAATCTCTCGCTAATCCCTCACTAATTAGCGACGGATTAGCGAGGGATTGGGTTTGTGATTAATATCTCATTAATCCCTCGCTAATCCGTCGCTAATTAGCGAGGGATTAATGAGAGATTAATCAAAAACCCAATCCCTCGCTAATTAGTGAGGGATTAGCGAGGGACTACTGTAATCCGTCGCTAATTAGTGAAGGATTAGCGAGGGATTGAGTTTTTTTTCTTGTTTTCCCACATATATATATATGGGTTATATGTATATATAGCTAATGTGTGATATTTGGAAATCGCATATGATGTATATATGTGTTATATATATATACGTGTATGTGTATATATGAATGATATATGAACCACAATACACCACATATATATAGGCAATACACACTTTGCATACAAGTCATACAGGGTGTTGTTGGGTGTTAATCAATTTTATTCGGCTTTAATCGGTTATGTTGAACTTTAAAGCATCTATTGGGCTTTAATCTGTTCTAATGGGCTTTAATCAATTCAATTGTCTTTTAAAGGGTTTTATTGTGCCTTAATGGATCTACCTGGTTTAAAGGGTTCTACTGGGCTTTAAAGGGTTTAATTGGACCTTAATTGATCTATCGGGCTTTAAAGGAGTCTATCGGGCTTCAAAGGAGTCTATTGGGCTTTAAAGAGTTTAATTGGACCTTAATTGATGTGTATACGTGTTATATATACTTATATATGTATAGGCGAATGATCGTGCGAGAAGTTAATGTTAACATGAGAGTCATGATTAGAAGTGGACCTGAACCGTTGATCACTTTTAATCTCATGCTCTCCCATGAATTGCACCATAGAAGGGAATTGGTTTAGTGCATCTCGGTGCATTTCATCCTATAACGTACGCCCATTTCTCATCCAATGGTTGATAACCACTTTTCATGTATCTCACGTTAACCTCAATTTCTCACCGTAACCAACCCTATGTGTATTGGGGGCTCTATAAGATCACTAAGGCTCAATATAGCTTATTAAGAACCATTAAAGCCTACTAAGAACCATTATAACTCAAACAATATCTTTTATGACTTATCAAGGCATAATACATGCATACAATCACGTAATAAGTCACTTTTGTTGAGCCTTAATCGGTTTTATTGAGGTTTAATCGATTCTAAAGGCTTTAATAGATTTATTGGTAACATATTATAATAACAATAAAATCAATAGATTTCTGATAAAATATATTTTTATGTCAGATGTCACAAAATTTATTGGATTTAATATATATGGTATTATTTATAATAATATATCTACTATTTAAACTATTATATGTAAGGCCATCCGTACCCGGTGCGGGATGGGCAGCGGGATGGCTTCGGGGTCATGCGGGGTGGGCTACGGGGCGAGCGGGATGAGCGGGAAGGGATGGAATCCGGGGATGGGATCCCGATCCATCCCGAAGGGTTTTTAAAAAAATAAAATTTAATTAAATTTTTAAAAATAATGCCGTTCAACGGCTCTTTTACTAAAAAAAATTATTTTTCTCAATTTAATCCCACTATATATTTAACCCTCAACCTCTTATTTCTCACACCTCTCAACCTCTTATTTCTCACACCTCTCAACCTCTTATTTTTCACACCTCTCAAATTCTCTCAACCTCTTATTTCTCACACCTCTCAAACTCTCTCAAACACTCTTCCATTCTCTATATTTTAAACAATATGGATTCGCCACAACCCGGTTCACCAACCGCATCATCATCATCCGTAGACACCGACGAGTTGTTGAATCTACAAAGGGAAATTTTTCAACATACTGCACAATCGCTGTATGGTAGCACCGCCTCATCGTCAACAAGAGAGAGGGCCGCAAACATTGAAAGAGGTCGAGTAACTACAAACGAGCGGCTTATGCGGGACTACTTTGGCGTCAACCCGATTTATACACCGGATATGTTTAGGCGGCGGTTTAGGATGAGCAGACAACTATTCGAACGAATAGTTGAAGATTTAGTGTAACGTCCCAAAAATTACAAGCAAATTTAAATTTTTAAATAAACATTTCATTTATAACAACTCATTAAATGATCCAAACGTTTCGTTTGCAACTCATAATTAATATCTTCATAATAAAAACCAGCGGAATAAACGTTTAATTATTAAAACCATAAAGCAATCAGCGCTCCTCGCGCGCCAGTGTGTACTCGTCACGCCTTGGAGCCGCCCGTTCCTGAAACCACAGTTTATTGGGAAAGGGTAAGCACGAAGCTTAGTGAATTCAACACCATAAGTAACACAGTTATTTCCACACCACCATAAACAGATAATTGCACATAAACAGCATACAAGTCTACGAACAAATCATAGACGGGCATACTCACACCAACCCACCTAATAGGCATACGTCGGTCCCACCGACCACACGACAATCGTGCAAACGCAACCCGGTACCCCCGGGTTCATACGCCACCCGCGTATACAACCTTCGGCCCCACCGAATTACTATGCCACCCGCGTATGTGACCCTCGGCCCCGCCGAACTCCTACGCCACCCGCGTAGTCACAACAATAAAGGTCCGACTAGACACCCCACTATTTAACCCCGCATCAAAAGCAAATAAAACTACCACATACATACACAACGTAATGTAAAAATAACCGACATTAGTTATAGTGAGAGAACTCACCTCGAATGCGCGCCTAGCTCAACAATACAAATTCGAGCTTCCCAATTACGGTCACTTCCCAGCACCTAAACGCACGTTAAAACGTATCAATACGAGACCCGGACCCTACGACACGACACCCGCTTAAACCGTCACTAAAACTACTTCCCGGTCTCGCCAAACAGGTCTGTTTGGGACCTGTTTCGACCTCCTTAAACCCAGTAAATTCCCAATATTATTTCATGATCAGAAAGTACTCTGAGTTAGGGTTCCAATGACATATTATACACCTCCTAACGATTTTTCTACAATTTATTATGAATTAATTACGAACGACTACCAAAACTGCCAGTTTTCGGTCCAGCCTGCACAAACAGCCCACTACAGCCTAGCTACGGCTTAATCGGACTTTCGGCAAAACACGAAAAACCTTCCCAACTCGATTAGGGAACTCTGGGAACCAATTTCACCTCAAAATGAGTTACGAGTAAAAAGTTAAGGCTTTCGCAAGATCAAGGCAGATTCCAGAAATTTTCACATGAAATGACGAATCACCGAACTTGCGACCACTTTTTCGCCCAGCTAGAGACCGAACCAGTTTTCCGCTAAAACACAGAAAACGTGCCCGACCCCGAACTTGAACCGTGGGCGCCAGTTTCGGCTCAAACGGAGTTACTACGGAAAATTTCTGATCAAACGAAAACTGGACAACACACCTAGAATTTACAAAAACTGATAACTTTATAAAACGGTTAGCGTTTGGCTTAACGGTTCGGGTTGCAACTAGGGCTGGACTGTTAAAATAATTCAGAAGTTTTATTTTAATTTTTGATTGCACGTCTATTTTAAGTAGGAAGAATAATTCAAGGCCACGTGACAGCTGTGATACCTGGTCTTTAGGAAGTAGTGGGTAGTTCCTATTTTTCTGCAATTTCTTTTGTTTAAATCCCCAGGCATTGTGTACGTTGTTATTATCTCTTTCCAATTGAATAATAATAAGAAAGAACCTTTGCCTCAATTGTGTTCTTTGTGAATCTTTCTTGTCATTTGTTTGTAGAAACCTCGTGAAGAGCCTGTCAAAACCAACATTCTGGTATCAGAGCACAACCTTGTGCATGCCCAAATATCAATCTCGTGAAGAGATGGCAGGAAGCAATGGCAATGGCGAGAAAGATGGTCAAATTACACTCCACTATCCGATGCTATCAAGAAACAATTATGGAGCCTGGGCGATCAAGATGCGCGTATTCATGCAAGCCCAAGGAGTTTGGGATGCAGTGGAGCCCAGAACATCAAACACCGTTGTGGAGGTGAAGAAGGATAAGATGGCATTGGCGGCCATCTATCAAGGGATACCAGAAGACTTGCTTTTATCATTAGCTGAGAAGAAAACAGCTAAAGAAGCTTGGGAGGCTTTAAAAACGATGTTCATGGGGGCAGACAGAGTGAAGACGGCGAGGATTCAAACCCTAAAGGCCGAGTTTGAATCGCTGAACATGAAAGAATCTGAAGGAGTGGATGAGTTCGCTGTGAAAGTGAGCAACATTGTCAGTACCATGCGTACCTTGGGGGATACGGTGGATGAAGCCTACGTGGTGAAGAAGCTACTTAGGGCAGTACCATCTAAGTTTCTTCAGATTGCCTCAACTCTTGAGCAATTTGGGGACTTAGACACAATGACAGTGGAAGAAGTGATCGGAAGATTGAAGGCTCACGAAGAAAGAATGAAGGGGCATGGCGATAATGAAGAAAGAAGGCTTTTCTTGACTCATCAAGAATGGTCAGAGAGAAACAAGAAGAAGACAGAGGGAGACTCCAAATCTAAACCGAATCGAGGAGGGTTTGGAGGCTCACGTGGACGAGGCAGAGGAAGAGGTAGAAGTAATGGTGGTCGTGGGACTCGTGGAAGAGGAGGATCACACTACCAGAAAGATGGAGGGCGTGGCACTTCAAATAATCAAGATAAGAGCAGGGTTCAATGCTACAACTGTCAGGAGTATGGTCACTATGCAGCGGAGTGCACAAACCCAAGACGTGAAAGAAGTCATGAGAACAACTTGATTCGAGAACAAGATGACAATGAGCCGGCACTTCTGTTAGCATCGTTTGACGATGGTGTAGAGGTTGGTGAAGTGTTCTTAAATGAGGAAGATGTATTCCCAGAACTGAGAACGCGAGGAGATGAGGTGAGGCGATCAAGTATTTGGTATCTTGACACAGGAGCCAGTAATCACATGACTGGTGATAAAGATAAGTTTCATGATCTGAACGAAAAAGTTCAGGGTTCCGTGAAGTTTGGGAACGAATCAAAGGTGAGGATCGAAGGCAAAGGCTCAATCGTATTTCAGTGTAAGAATGGTGAATATTGGAAGCTTGATGAAGTCTACTACATTCCAGACTTATGTAGCAACATAATAAGTTTGGGACAGTTAGCAGAGGGAGGCGATGAAATCAAGATCAAGGACCCATTTTTGTGGGTTCATGATGCAACAGGGAAACTGGTGATGAAGGTCAGAAGATCGCCGAATCGGCTCTACAAAATAGAACTTGAAGAAGTCAATTCAAGATGCTTGACTGCTGAAATAAGAGATCCAACATGGTTGTGGCACACGAGGTTAGGTCATGTGAACTTTACCTCACTAAAATTGATGTCTGAAAGGGGTCTAATTGAAGGAATTCCCAAAATTAAGGTTCCATCAAAACCTTGTGAAGATTGCCTCATGGGGAAACAGTCCCGTCATTCGTTCCCATCAAGTACAAGCTTCAGGGCAAAGAAAAGATTGGAGCTTGTCCATGGTGACTTGTGTGGACCAATCTCACCACCAACACCTGCTGGTAATCAATACTTCTTGTTACTTGTTGATGATTACAGCAGGGTTATGTGGGTGTATCTATTGAAGACAAAAGATGAAGCCTTTCAGACATTCAAGAATTTCAGAACAAAGGTTGAAATAGAAACAGGGGAGAAGATGAAGGTCCTTAGAACAGATCGTGGTGGAGAGTTTCTTTCGAATCAATTCACCACGTATTGCAGAAACACTGGGCTCGATCGACACTACACATCACCCTACTCTCCACAACAGAACGGCGTAGTGGAGAGGCGAAATCGATCAGTGCTGGAGATGGTTAGAAGCTGCCTGAAAACGATGAATGTACCGAATGTATTGTGGGGAGAGGCTGTGAATCATGCTGTTTATGTACTAAACAGGGTGAGTACAAAAGCACTAAAGGATTCTACTCCATATGAGATGTGGATTGGAAGAAAGCCACATGTTGGTCACTTGAGAGTGTTTGGGTGTACTGCTCACATGAAAATTGCCAAGAATCACCTGAAGAAATTGGAAGATAGAAGCAAAAGGGTCGTGTATCTTGGAACCGAAAAGGGGTCTAAAGCTTATAGATTGTTGGATCCTGACACAGGATCGATGTATGTGAGTAGGGATGTGGTATTTGAGGAAGATCAAACTTGGAATTGGGAGAAGACAACCAAGGTTAAAGCGATTCCAGGCATGAGCTTCACAGTCGAAGGCCTTGATGAGTTTCAGGAAGAAGAGATTGACAGCAACTGGACCGGAGAAGAGCAGCCCATTAACTCTCCGTTGAGCTCCCAAGGGAGTCCACAAAGTACACCCATAAACCAGCCTGGCACGCCCAACTCGCCCACTTCACCCGCTACACCCAATTCACGGATCACTCCAAATTCCCCAATTCCGTCTAATAACTCTCCAAACACCGCCTCAAGCTCCACAGGTGGAGGAGCCCCAAAGCGCTATCGACTCCTGTCAGATCTGTATGAAAATACCGAGCAATTACTGATGATCCAAGATGCAGAAGAACCAAACACATATCAAGAAGCAAAAGACAAAAGTGATTGGGTCAACGCGATGAAGGAAGAACTGTCTTCAATTGAAAGGAATAATACTTGGAAGCTCGTCGAACTTCCAAAAGGGCGAAAAGCGATCGGCCTAAAGTGGGTCTACAAGGTGAAAAGAGACCCAAATGGAAGAATCTTGAAGTATAAGGCGAGAATTGTGGCAAAAGGGTACGTACAGAAACAGGGGATCGATTATGATGAAGTTTTCGCCCCGGTAGCAAGAATTGAGACGGTACGTGTGATTTTAGCGCTCGCGGGGTCGAATGGATGGTGGGTGCACCATCTTGATGTGAAATCAGCTTTCTTGAATGGAAGATTGGAAGAGGAAGTGTATGTAATGCAACCTGAAGGGTTCGAGAAAAGAAACGAAGCAAGCAAAGTGTACAAGCTCTCAAAGGCTTTGTATGGATTAAAACAAGCACCCAGAGCCTGGAATGCTTGTCTAGATAAATATCTGAAGAGTTTGGGGTTCACAAGGTGCTATCAAGAGTATTCAGTGTACACAAGGAAGAAAGAAGGAAGTATTTTGATAGTAGGGGTATATGTTGATGACTTGCTGGTCACTGGTAATTGTCCTAATGACATAAAGGAATTCAAGGTGGAGATGAAAGCCAAATTCGAAATGAGTGATCTTGGCTTGTTGACTTACTACTTGGGGATCGAAGTTAGCCAACATGAGACAGGAATAACACTGAAACAAGAAGCTTATGCAAAGAACATCCTAAACAAGACTCGGATGATGGACTGCAATGCCACAAGAAGTCCAATGGAGCACAAGTTGAAGCTGTCTAAGGATGAAGAAGGAGAACTGGCAGATCCCACTGAGTACAGAAGTATTGTTGGTGCACTCAGGTATCTAACACACACACGTCCTGATCTCTCATTCACAGTTGGTGTAGTCAGTCGCTTTGTGGAAAAACCAACTATGAAACATCTTCAAGCAGTGCAAAGGATACTTAGATACATAAAGGGTACACTTAGTTATGGCTTGACATATACCAGAGGAGAAAACAGAGTTACTCTCACAGGGTATTCTGATAGTGATTTTGGAAAAGACATGAATGATGGGAAGAGTACAGGTGGGACAGCATTCTACATGAATAGCAACCTGGTAACATGGGCCTCACAGAAGCAACGAAGTGTAGCTTTATCATCGTGTGAAGCAGAGTTTATGGCTGCAACCATGGCAGCTTGTCAAGGTATTTGGCTTCGTCGACTTCTTACTGAAATAACTGGGCAAAAGGTGCCACCTGTAGCATTGTTCGTTGATAATCGCTCAGCTCTTGATTTGATGAAAAATCCGGTGTTCCATGGGCGTAGCAAGCACATTAATATAAGGTACCACTTCATTAGAGAATGTGTCGAAAATGGGGAGATAATAGTAAGTCATGTGTGTGGCACGAAGCAGAAAGCAGACATCCTCACGAAAACAATGGCAAGAGTGAAACATGAAGAAATGCGAGACCTGATTGGAGTGAAGCCAATCACCAATTCTGAATTAAGGGGAGAATGTTAAAATAATTCAGAAGTTTTATTTTAATTTTTGATTGCACGTCTATTTTAAGTAGGAAGAATAATTCAAGGCCACGTGACAGCTGTGATACCTGGTCTTTAGGAAGTAGTGGGTAGTTCCTATTTTTCTGCAATTTCTTTTGTTTAAATCCCCAGGCATTGTGTACGTTGTTATTATCTCTTTCCAATTGAATAATAATAAGAAAGAACCTTTGCCTCAATTGTGTTCTTTGTGAATCTTTCTTGTCATTTGTTTGTAGAAACCTCGTGAAGAGCCTGTCAAAACCAACATGGACAACCCACGCACCACCCAATGCCACCTCCGGCAGTGGTGGTCGGCGGCGGCGGCCACCGCCGGTGGTGGTTTCACGGCGACACCAAAGAAACAACAAGGGGGGGGAAACACTTACCTACGACGAAGAACGATCACTCACGACCTTTCTCTCGCTCCTCGCTGCTCCCTCTCTCTTCGACGCTCCTCTCTCTCTCTCTCTCTCTTCGCCGGCGAGACCAGCGGAGGTGCTGGTGGTTTAGGGCGGCAAACGGCGGTGGCGATGGGAGAAGACTTCGGCCGGAGTTCTTGAGGTTTAGATTAGGGTTTGGTTTCTAATGCTTGTGTGTAAGACAAGAAAACTAGGAGATACCAAGTTATGGTTTACGTGAGAGAAAAACGAGAAAGGAAAGAAGGGGGGTCTCGGCCCTTTTCTTGCATGGGCCGAACCATGCCCAACTCTTGACCAAACCCAAGATTAGCCCCTCAAAAATCCCACACCTTACACTAGCCCTACTTAACTTAAGATTTAACAACGAAGGCTAACGGTGCTACTCTCGCTAACGCAAAAGTTACTAATTACAAGTAATCATAAAACTGAGCAGAAGAGAGAAAAATTATAAACGAACCATACCAGGACACGGGCTTTACAACTCTCCCCCACTTGGATTAGACTTCGCCCCCGAAGTCTACGTCCGCAAACAGCTTCTAATAATTCTCTCGCATTGATGATATCCCAATCTCAATCCACTTTCAAGCTCTAACCATTCTAAAGATGCTCACCAATATACCCTACAGGATACTCGAATCCGATCATTCCTACCATTAACTGCCGATTAACTTCTACGAGTTCTACTAGACTCCCAAAATTCACAATGAATCACATTAACAAACATCGGCCCCCCGCCGAATATCGGTCCAACCGAATAAATACAACCATCGGCCCAGCCGAATATCGGTCCAACCGAATAAATACAACCATCGGCCCAGCCGAATATCGGTCCAACCGAATAAATACAACCATCGGCCCAGCCGAATATCGGTCCAACCGAATAAATACAACCATCGGCCCAGCCGAATATCGGTCCAACCGAATAAATACAACCATCGGCCCAGCCGAATATCGGTCCAACCGATTACCATAAATCACATAAGCGTGGTATTATCCTAGACACTATCACAAATAGATATCCCCCTACAATCAAGTCAACTAACGCACACGTAGGTCATTCCCTTAACCGATACTACCCGGCCTACATTACCAACACGCGTGGAATACCCAACCTCCCACCGTCGACGTATCCCCCACACTCGCTCTACAAAGCTAATTTAGCTGAACCGAGGATACACCCTGACGCCTACCTCTCAGGTAACGCCTCAGGGCCCCTCACATCGGAATTACCTCTCAGGTAAGTGCCCACAACTATATCCTCCTAGCACCTACTAGAAAGCATAGGCTATAACACCTGAACACCGGGGCCTCACCCCGAGGTACCCAACCGACCACTACCAGCGACTGACTAACATGCCTAAGGACCCAGAGCAAAACAGCCTACCCACAAGTGCCTACTCCGGATTGTCTCCCTCACCCAAACGTGTAAATACTCGACGTGCAATGAATGCCAAACAGTGCGACAAAAAAATTCATCAACAAGACTCCACCTTGAGTCGTTAAAACCGGGCAATTAGCCCATGACTAATTCCAAGTCAAAACCGAGCAAAATGCTCCACGCTTGCTAGACCCATAAGTCGGTCAAAAACGCATTTAAATAAAGTCTAAGCAAGCAATACTCTAAAATCAACCTTAGTCCCAGACTCAACACGGGTTAAACAAAAGAGTTTTCCAAAAGGACTCACACCCCTAAAATTCTCAAAATGACACATGACACTAAAAAGCACATTTCCCCAAATGGTTTACAAAATCATTTACAAAATATTTTCAACATCAGGATTTTCATCTCAAAAAGATCGTATGTAATAAAACTACTATTACCAGATCGATGGTTACGCAAAACTGGACACGCTCGTCCCACATAGGAAAATCATGTTGAAAATCGTTCCATTGCAGTTCGGTTTACTCACACAAACGCAAAGCGTAATAAATAATTTCTTTAAAATGAACCGCCTCGATTCCAGTATGGATTGACTAATGACATGCACTTAAAGTAACCACTTGACCTTAAACGGGGTGCGACAAAGGTGTGCACATAATTCAAAATAAGTTCCACGACATTTGGTTCAAAAATTCTACTTTTTAATCATAAAAAGACGTGGCACAGGGTTTGCCACAAATTTTCGCGCGTCAGCTAATCACACAAAACGATGACACGGTTTACAAATATATTTTGTTAAAACACAACTGTCTCGTGTAAGTTTCAAACTTGAAGACAGAAACCAGTCCGCTCCTAATAATTGGAAATATCGACTAAAACCTCATAAAATCTCAAACTGGGGGCAGGCATGCAAGCTTGTAACACTTCCTCAAGTTTCGTACTTGGGACATATAACGTCAAAACATTATAGTTTAAAAATGTATTTATCGAAAATGCTCAAAATACTCGTTTCGTCCAAAGCAAAAGTTTTTTTTTTAATTTCCAAAAAAATGATCGGTAATTCTAAATTAACCGAATGTCAACAATCTACACATTTATATTTCCAAAATATAACACATTGTAATCGAATGCATGATATTCACAACATTAAAACACTCATTGGATCAAATGGTCTTTCATTTCGACAAAAATGAACTAAAACATTTTCATGCACGACTCGTTTATCAAAATGTCGAGAACAAAAGTTACCCCAGTATGCATACCCCTAAGTCGATAAATCGCATTTTCATGGAAAAGTCAATAAAACCTTTAGCTGACTAAAAAGCGCACTAAACAACTCCTTATGAAATGTTACCAAAATTCCTCCATGCACCACTTATGTCACGCATGAATCAATCCACACACTGAACTATTTGCAATAAAATACTTAGTAACACAAACTCTCGAAAGAAAAGTTAAGCGACACTAGAATTCCAAACTCATTTTAAACAAATCACCAACAAAGTTTGTAACTCTCGTTATAAAAAGGTTTCATGCACTTTCAAAACCATAATTCGACATCTTGTGTGTGTGCTAAACATTTCCCAAAATTCCAAAACACAATCCATATAAGGATTGGAAACACAAAAATTAGTTAATGCAATCCTATTTTCAAAATAAACTTTGTGCATGACTCAGTCGGCATTCAACGTCTCGACTCACACTCCTCCATACCTCTCCAATCCACTATCGTCCTCCGGACATTTAAACCTCTTAGGGCAAGATGGGAAATTACGTCAAATAATCCCTACAATTTTTCCTCAAATCCAAGTCGACTCTATAAGCCTATGACTCTAGCGCAATCTTCCATCTTGGCCCGAAATGACCTACTTACAACAAACATCGTCGACATCGTCACTCAAAGTGACTAATACTAGAATCGTCCTTCTATTCCAACGACGACTGGATTAGATCATTCACCACTACCCTCAATGATCATTACATCTAAGCAAGTCAAGTACACACATGTACCAGTGGATCTACTATAGTTGTCTCTCCTCGTGACGGCTATTCTGGGTAGATAATGCAACGCGTTATTAGCACATAACAACGCACACTAACAACACTCACGCCCAACTCCTTGGATTCCTCGTGACTTCCCCGACTCGAGCATTGATCCTGTGCTTCCGGTAGTAGGAGCTCTACTACTATCATTCACACCTATCATCGCCCGTTCCGAGTTCCATCCCAAGGGGTCCAAGTAGCTCCTTGCCGATAACTATACCCATATGCCCACACCAGCATATGTACACACCCTTCCTAGCTCCCTAGGAATTCCACCCCCAAACACTACCCTTGCTACAACGAAATTTCCACTAGTCATGACGAGTCGCCTCGCGAATGCACAGTCGCACACAGTGCAAACCAGGCGGACATTCGAATGTAAGATCCTATCCTACAACGGTTGGACTCAAACAAGAGCTGCGCAATAGAACTAAATCCGACATTCTAAGGCTATTCGGTTCCTACCGCATACGACCTATAGTGCATTCACTTAACAACCTATCAAGGCTAGCATAAACTCCTATTAGCAAGCAACAAACATGCAATACAGTGCAATAAGCACCAAGCAATTTAGCATACATACTCCTATGTTCTAGAAAGTAATCTAGCACACATACTCATACATAAACACCCTTCCCAGCTCTCTAGGAACTTCCTCTTATCCCACTACCCTTGCTACTACCGAATCCCTACTAATTATAACGAGTAACCTCGCGAATACCCGATTATATGCAGTGCGAAATAAATAGACATTCGAATACAAGATTCTATCCTAGAACGGTTGGACTCAAACAAGAGCTGCGCAATAGAACTAAATCAAATATTCTAAGGCTATAAATCTCTTACTGCATACAACCTAGAGGGCATCCACTTAGTAACCTATCATAATTAGCATAAATTCCTAATAGCAAGCAGTTCAACATACCGCATAGTGTCACAACAGGCAATCTAGCATGCATACTCTATGATCTAGAAAGCAATACAACACTAAGTACTGTACCTTTCCCCTTTGGCTCCGGCTGACTGTACACACTGCGCCTCCGATCACCGTTCCTCAAACGGATTTTTCCTTCTTTTTATTTCCCAAAAACTTTAAAGAAAAAAAATTTATAGCCGCAAACTTGAGATCAAACACACCGAAATGCGTTTGATTCACTCAAGCCGTGCTCTGATACCAAGTTGTAACGTCCCAAAAATTACAAGCAAATTTAAATTTTTAAATAAACATTTCATTTATAACAACTCAATAAATGATCCCAACGTTTCGTTTGCAACTCATAATTAATATCTTCATAATAAAAACCAGCGGAATAAACGTTTAATTATTAAAACCATAAAGCAATCAGCGCTCCTCGCGCGCCAGTGTGTACTCGTCACGCCTTGGAGCCGCCCGTTCCTGAAACCACAGTTTATTGGGAAAGGGTAAACACGAAGCTTAGTGAATTCAACACCATAAGTAACACAGTTATTTCCACACCACCATAAACAGATAATTGCACATAAACAACATACAAGTCTACGAACAAATCATAGACGGGCATACTCACACCAACCCACCTAATAGGCATACGTCGGTCCCACCGACCACACGACAATCGTGCAAACGCAACCCGGTACCCCCGGGTTCATACGCCACCCGCGTATACAACCTTCGGTCTCACCGAATTACTACGCCACCCGCGTATGTGACCCTCGGCCCCGCCGAACTCCTACGCCACCCGCGTAGTCACAACAATAAAGGTCCGACTAGACACCCCACTATTTAACCCCGCATCAAAAGCAAATAAAACTACCACATACATACACAACGTAATGTAAAAATAACCAACATTAGTTATAGTGAGAGAACTCACCTCGAATTCGCGCCTAGCTCAACAATACAAATTCGAGATTCCCAATTACGGTCACTTCCCAGCACCTAAACGCACGTTAAAACGTATCAATACGAGACCCGGACCCTACGACACGACACCCGCTTAAACCGTCACTAAAACTACTTCCCGGTCTCGCCAAACAGGTCTGTTCGGGACCTGTTTCGACCTCCTTAAACCCAGTAAATTCCCAATATTATTTCATGATCAGAAAGTACTCTGAGTTAGGGTTCCAAGGACATATTATACACCTCCTAACGATTTTTCTACAATTTATTATGAATTAATTACGAACGACTACCAAAACTGCCAGTTTTCGGTCCAGCCTGCACAAACAGCCCACTACAGACTAGCTACGGCTTAATCGGACTTTCGGCAAAACACGAAAAACCTTCCCAACTCGATTAGGGAACTCTGGGAACCAATTTCACCTCAAAATGAGTTACGAGTAAAAAGTTAAGGCTTTCGCAAGATCAAGGCAGATTCCAGAAATTTTCACATGAAATGACGAATCACCGAACTTGCGACCACTTTTTCGCCCAGCTAGAGACCGAACCAGTTTTCCGCTAAAACACAGAAAACGTGCCCGACCCCGAACTTGAACCATGGGCGCCAGTTTCGGCTTAAACGGAGTTACTACGGAAAAGTTATGATCAAACGAAAACTGGACAGCACACCTAGAATTTACAAAAACTGATAACTTTATAAAACGGTTAGCGTTTGGCTTAACGGTTCGGGTTGCAACTAGGGCTGGACAACCCACGCACCACCCAATGCCACCTCCGGCAGTGGTGGTCGGCGGCGGCGGCCACCGCCGGTGGTGGTTTCACGGCGACACCAAAGAAACAACAAGGGGGGGGGGGGGAAACACTTACCTACGACGAAGAACGATCACTCGCGACCTTTCTCTCGCTCCTCGCTGCCCCCTCTCTCTTCGACGCTCCTCTCTCTCTTTCTCTCTCTTCGCCGGCGAGACCAGCGGAGGTGCTGGTGGTTTAGGGCGGCAAACGGCGGTGGCGATGGGAGAAGACTTCGGCCGGAGTTCTTGAGGTTTAGATTAGGGTTTGGTTTCTAATGCTTGTGTGTAAGACAAGAAAACTAGGAGATACCAAGTTATGGTTTACGTGAGAGAAAAACGAGAAAGGAAAGAAGGGGGGTCTCGGCCCTTTTCTTGCATGGGCCGAACCATGCCCAACTCTTGACCAAACCCAAGATTAGCCCCTCAAAAATCCCACACCTTACACTAGCCCTACTTAACTTAAGATTTAACAACGAAGGCTAACGGTGCTACTCTCGCTAACGCAAAAGTTACTAATTACAAGTAATCATAAAACTGAGCAGAAGAGAGAAAAATTATAAACGAACCATACCAGGACACGGGCTTTACATTTAGAAGTAGGGTATCCGTATTTTAGACTTCGGTTTGACGGGTTAGGCAAACAAGGTTTTTCTCCGATACAAAAGTGTACTTCCGCTATTCGGCAATTGGCGTATGGAGTAGCTGCTGACGCACTTGACGAGTACATCCGTATGGGAGAGAAAACGTCACGAGATTGTCTGTACAAATTCTGCACAGGTATTATTGAACTGTATTGTCAAAAATATTTACTCAAGCCTACTTTTATTGATATTCAGAAGTTGTACGCCGCGCATGAAGCTAAACACGGATTTCCCGGCATGCTCGGCAGCATAGACTGTACTCATTGGGCGTGGGAAAATTGTCCGAATGCATGGCGAGGTCAATTTATGAGAGGTGATCATGAGCACCCAACAATCATGCTAGAAGCAGTGGCCTCTCATGATCTATGGATCTGGCACGCATACTTTGGTGTTGTCGGTTCCAACAACGACATCAATGTTCTCAATCAGTCGCCCATCTTCAACGATGTATATGATGGAAAAGCACCCGAGTGCCCTTTTGAGGTGAATGGAGCCACCTACAAGCACGGATATTATCTAACGGATGGGATATATCCGGAATGGGCTACTTTCGTAAAATCATTTACGTGCCCACAAGACCTTAAACGACAAAAGTTCAAGTTCGCGCAAGAATCCGCACGTAAAGATGTTGAACGAGCTTTTGGCGTGCTTAAACAACGTTGGCATATACTTCATAACCCGGCACGCGGATGGGAACCGGAAATATTGAGAAACATTATGTACGCTTGTGTCATATTACACAATATGATACTCGAAGACGAAAACCATGCTATTTGTGGTGACGTGGAAAACGACTTTTTCACGAATGCTATCGAAAGCCAAATCAGTGAGACACAACGCACGACAAATGTTCAAGAAGTCATAAACCGGGACACTCATAATAACCTTCGGTCGGATTTGGTCGAACATATTTGGCGTATCCAAGTTCCCAATAATGACGACGACTCGACGAGTAGATTTTTAAATTTATTTTGTAATTTTTATTTTTAATGAATGATATGAATTTTAATTTTTATTATTTATCTTATTTTTATTTATTAAAAAATATATAAATATTTTTATTTTGTTAAATAATTAAATGTATAAATAAAAGAATTAAAATAAATGAGGTGGCAAAAGGGTTTGAGGGAATGGGGTACCGGTGTTTAGGGATCGTTAGGGATCGAGTGAGGGATGGAAGAAAAGCTGATGTGGCGCTGATGTGGAGTGGAATATTTGAAAGATTCCCTCCATGGGGTACTGATGGCCTAAGTATGTAACTTATATATATAAAATAACTAAATGCATATATTTATATGATCTCTAAAATCTTAAAAAAATTGGACTTTTCCAAAATTTCCCTCCTTTTTTTGAGTCTTCTATTATGTTCAATACTACCCCCATTTCATTCTAAAAAACCCTAGAACCTTTTCTTTACAAGCCTCCAACGACTGAAGAAGCTTCTCTGCCATCGCAACTCCGGTAAGAAGACTTCTCTGCCATCACAACTTCGATTTCTTCAAGTTATTGTTCGATTTTGTATCTGTTATGGTTACTGATTTTGATTTCGATTTCGATTTCTTCAAGTTTCTGCTCGATTTCTTCAACTTACTGCTCGATTTTGTATCTGTTAATGCTCGATTTCGATTTCTTCAAGTTATGGTTACTGATTTCTTCAAGTTTCTGCATAATTTCTTCAAGTTTCTGCTCGATTTCTTCAACTTACTGCTCGATTTTGTATCTGTTATTGCTCGATTGTGTATCTGTTATGGTTACTGATTTCGATTTTGCATCTTGGCTATATGTATATGTATTTTCTTTATGTAGATGTAAAGCAATATTTTCTTGCAGAAAAGGAGAGAGAGAGAGAGGAGATGATATATATATATATATATATATAAAGAAAGGATGGATGGCTTATGGTGGCGTGAGATTTGGTGAAAACGTTTGTTACTCGACGCTGTTATTCAGCCGCATCAAGCTCTGCAAAGGTATTTGTTGATTCACACATTGATGAACAAGGGCTTATGATGCCTTTTCATTGTTTAGGCATTATAAACCCTTGTTCGTCAATGTCTGGATTACGTAATCTCTCTTCTATGGATGTTGATGGATATATGTTTAGTTTTTTTTGTGTGTATATATATATCCTTTTGGTTCGTTTTACTGAAGCATTTTCATGGTTTAGAATTGCTTCGATTCTTTTATTTGATCGATTGGTTGATTAACACGTATTATTGTTATATCTAACATATAATCATGCTTACTAATTTCTATATTATAGCTTCTTTGTTGAGAGCCTATTTAATAAATTTGGTTATTTTTAGTTTTTTGGACAATTTGATTTTTGGTCATATTTTAGTTTCTATATTATAGCTTCTATGTTGAGAGCCTATTTAAAGGCCAATTTCATTGCCATGTTGAAGTTAAAAAAAAAATCACATATATTGTTTTCTCCACACCATTAGTGTATTGGTGCTTATTTTAAGCTTATATTTGTATTCAAATTGCTGGGGGACTTTGCAGGTTCTATGCTAAAGGGAGACACATTCTATCTGCTGGTCAAGATCGTGCATTCCGCCTCTTTTCTGTTATTCAGGTTGGATAACATCTTTACACTGCCGTATTGTATATATGTATGCATGCATATACATTCATGTATTATATGTGTATAGATATATGTATGTATTTGTATACATTCATGTATTATATATGTGTATAGATGTATGTATGTATTTGTATATATTTATGCGCACATGCAAAGATAATGATGGGTAATTTCATGATTTCATCAGTCTGGTTGAACGGCTGCCCAATAAGCCCATATGAACAGGGACTTAGTCCTGTTATTATGATTTGAGATATAGTTTCATGTATATTAGAGTTGTATTTTCAGATTATAAGAAATTTTAAAAGAGACCATGATGATTTTGTTACAATTTTGTATATTATACCTGCATGTGTTTTGCTGGTTGTCCCTTGACATGTTCTGTTCATCATGGGGCATAGCCAAAACAGATCAAGTCCTTTTCTTTTATTTATTTAAATTTTGCATCTTATATTTATTTATTTTTGTTGCAATCAGGATCAACAAAGTAGAGAGCTTTCTCAGCGTCATGTAACAAAAAGAGCTAAGAAACTCAAACTGAAGGTATGTGTTGCATATCACATTGCACAATTGGAGTGCACAATATATGTGGGATTATTATGGCATTTCTGTTCTTTTACCATAGCAATATTGTCTTCTAGTTTTCTTTTCACTTAGTATATATGTGCTGTGTTTTTAACAGGTGTGCGGTACCGAACGTTGGAGGCAAAGGAGCGGGAGGATCGCTACGTGGCCGAGGCCGAATGAAGAGAAAGGAAGAGCTAGAGACCGAACAGATAACGTATCGGACCTTCTCGGACATTATGTTAGATTGTATGAATTTGGTATTAAATTGTATGAATTTGGTATTTTAAATTTTATAAATTTGGTTATTTTTAGTTTTTTAGACAATTTTGGTTTGTTATTTTCAATTTATGGTTCGTATTATAAAATACAGGAAATACAGAATTTCATTTTTTTTATTAAAATAACTAAAAATCAGCGAGGGATTACTGACAGAAATTCGTCGCTGAAAGTTAGTGGAACCCTCGCTAATCCGTCGCTAATAAGTGCCCTTGCTAATAAGTTCCCTCGCTAATCCGTCGCTAATAAGTGCCCTCGCTAATCCGTCGCTAATACAGGCCCTTGCTAATACAGGCCCTCGCTAATCCGTCGCTAATATAATCTCTCGCTAATCCGTCGCTGATTATAATTCCTCGCTAATCCGTCGCTGATACAAGCCCTCGCTAATCCGTCGCTGATGTCCGTCGCTAATCCGTCGCTGATAGCATCAGCTACGCCCTTTTGACTCGCGAACCATCAGCGACGGATTAGCGACGGATTCGAGCTTTAGCGAGGGATTAGCGAGGGATTTGGCCCTCGCTGATACTGATTATTTTTGTAGTGATAACACACCGGTAAAAAGTTTATTAACGTTACAAGTAGAAACGCACAAAGAAGCCCCCTCTCGAAAAAACTTGATCAAGCGCATATTCACATCCCAACGCCCATCCGAGATTTTTGCCCAATCGAAGTAACGTAAGTAGTCCAATAATTTATGTAGATCGCACAATAAAAGAAAAGACAACCAGTAGTTCAGTTTCTAACTTCAGGAACCAAGAACCGAACCATATGTTGTTGGTTCTAGTTTGATCTACTGTGGTTCATTGGTTTTGTGGTTCTAACCAACGTATCCACACCCATAACGGAATTTCACGTTCATTGACACTAGTAAATGAAACAAGAAAACAGGGTTGTCGAAGAACAAGTTTCGGTTCATTCAACTCTGCCTACGTATTTTTACACAACCATCATCTGAAAGCCAAGATAAAAGAGGAGGATATACATCAAATATATGGCTCAAGAATTTTATTTCATTTGTATTACAAACATGTATACTATTTCAGCGTGTGAACCATGAATCAATATTATACAAAATGGGTCAGAAAAAAAATGAATTACTCGATCAGCGTGAACCCCAAGAATCAAGATTATACAGAATGAATCACAAAAAAATGAATTACCCAGAATCAGCGTGAAACCCACTCTCTTTACCGACTAGATCACTGGAAATGCTATTGGTCGAGGAAAATGTCTTTGGCCATGGCAGAAGGAACAATGCGGCTAAGAAAATAACTGCAAGAAACATGATCATACAAAAACCACAAGGGTTGTGGCGTACTGGTTATGGCCATGGGTTCAAATCCCATCTGTCCAGGGTTCAAATCCAGGCGTACACAACAATTGTGGCCACTGAGGTTTAATCAGGGCTGATGTGTTACAGTCATAATTTGCCAAGGGATTGGTCTAGGCATAACCTAGGACACTTCCCAAAAAAACATGATCTTACAAAGCCCTAGGTAGAAAGTGATTGGGGAAGTTGGAGGAGGAATCAACATTAGCATACTAAAACAAATGAACCCCATCATTGAAAAAACGATCACAACAATATGCATCAGGTGGGTAGCAGCCGGAAAACCTCCGTCCTCGACAATGAGTGAAGCGCAACCAAGGCAAGGAGAAGGGTAAACGTGAATGAAACTAGTACTGGGATTTCATTCAAGGGTATACCATCATCACAATTTCTGGCCACGGCGTCCAAACAAGGGTTGATGCCATGAGTTCTGATCAAGGGAGTTCCTGATATAGATCGGCTAGGAGCGCCGATATTGGCGGAGGTGTGTGCCCTCCTAGTAGATTGGCTTCTGCGTTGGTTTTCGACATCATTAGGGCAGCTGGGTGGTGATTGTGGAATATCGGCGGAAGCGAAGGTGGATCCATCCATCGTTTGCGGTTCAACCTCGACGTTGGGTGGGCAGCGGCAAAACAAGTTCACAAGACTAACCGTTCTTGAAAAAAATAATCTGATGAGA
The DNA here is from genome assembly GCA_033807775.1 of Saussurea involucrata. NCBI lineage: Eukaryota > Viridiplantae > Streptophyta > Magnoliopsida > Asterales > Asteraceae > Saussurea > Saussurea involucrata. The sequence goes on from CM066313.1 coordinate 84,492,119, forward strand.
ATTTTTCAAAAAATATATTACATTGTATAAATAGGGGGTGTTCCGTGTTCGATCAGATTTGATCTTGTAATATATTTTTTGAAAAAATCTCATCAAATTATTTTTTCAATAACGGTTAGTCTTGTGAACTTGTTTTCCAGCTCCCCACCCAACGTCAAGGTCGAACTGCAAACGATGGATGGCTCCACCTCCACCTCCGCCGATATTCCATAATCGCCACCTGGCATCCCGACTGATGTCCAAAACCAACGCAGAAAATCTACTCGGCACACACCTCCGCCAATATCGGCGCTCCTAGCCAGGAACTCCCTTGATCACAACTCATGGCATCAACCCTTGTCTGGACGCCGTGGCCAGAAATTGTGACCATGACAGACCCCCTTCATTTGAATACCAGTAATAGTTACATTCATGTTTACCCTTCTTCTTGCCTTGGTTGCGCTTCACTCAATGTCGCGGACGGATGGTTTCCCGGCTGCTACACACCAGATATGATGTATGTTACCGTGATCGTTTTTCAGTGATTGGGTTCATTGTTAGTATCTTAATGTTGATTCCTCCTCCAACTTCCCTAATCACTTTCTACCTGTCTAAAATCACGTTTCTTGCAGTTATTTTCGTAGCCGCATTGTTCCTTCTGCCATGGCCAAAGATAATTCCCGTGACCAAGAGTATTTCCTTGCTAGTTGTTGAGGTTAGCATAGATGTTGGGATCCCTAAAGCAGTCAACCCCATAACCTGAAGGAAGTGAAATAATCAGAGAGCATAAATAACCTAACCGACCGACCCTTATATTCCCCACACGAGGCCCTAATAAGATATTGCATGAAATAAGCAACAAAATAGTTGACAAATGAAGCACTAAACTTAACAGGAGAAAATATGTGCTTGAACATGATATCTACCTGCATTTTCAGCTCACTATTTTGGGGAAGACCTTCCACCGTCTCCACCAAATCTTTATTATGAAAACAATTTGTTGTCTGTGACACATCTGCCGCTTCAATACATGACTGAGGCGGGAGGCCAATGCATGAGTCTGGTCGAATGATGCATCTTCAGTTTCATCTGACAAATCAATTTCCCTTTCTCTCTTCACGGCACTTTCCATCTTATCTTCTGACTCAGGTAGTAATATACCATCACAGCTGTTATCCGACATAAGAACCCCCGCGCAACCACCTTGATGTGTCAACATTTCCCTTAATCTAAGAATATTATGTGTTAGCAGGATAGTAAAATTACTACAAAGAACATATATACGGATTTTAGGGTTGGGGTATCACAGTGGGTTTGATTTTTTATTTTAGGCTTTGAGTGTATCATAGTGGGTATCATAAATGAGTATCACAATGTATATTGTTGGCTTTGATTTTGATTTTAGGGTTTGGGTGTAACGCAATGTGTATCACATTGGATATCACAAATAACCATAAATAGAAGATGCTTTGTGATATCCAATGTGATACACATTGTATTACACCCAAACCCTAAAATCAAAATCAAAGCCAACAATGATACATTGTGATAGTCATTTATGATACCCACTATGATACACTCAAACCCTAAAATCAAAAATCAAACCCACTGTGATACCCCAACCCTAAAATCCGTATATATGTTCTTTGTAGTAATTTTACTATCCTGCCAACACATAATATTCTTAGATTAAGGGAAATGTTGACACATCAAGGTGGTTGTAGTAATTTTACTATTCGAAATTTTAGTGAATAGTGGTTTGGAAGAAAAAAAAAACCCAGATTTTTGTTCTAATGAATCTTTTATTCTTCAACTTGAAATCTTCAGCTGCTGTCGTACGATTTTGAGGGTTCCTTTCGTGTGTTTTGCATCAAACCCCGGATCTCAACTGTAACAGCCAAAAACATTAAATCTCGTAAGAGATTTTTATGTGTAAAGTAGTTCTAATGGGGGTTTGAGGGAAGGATGTGGGTCATGGGTGGAGAGAGAAAAAACTTGGAGGAGAAGACGAGCACAAAACGTAGGAGAAGGAAATGGGGTTGGTGGAGGTATTTTGGTGTAAATCAAATCAAATCAAATCAATTTTAATTAAAATACAAAATCAAAAACAAATTTTGGATAAAATTTTGTAACCGAAACGGATGGAATCAAAATATTAATTTGCTGAGTTGTCATTATAAAAATAAAATTACTAATTTATCCTTTTATTGTTAATTATAAAATAAAACTAATTATATTAAATGAGTGGTTTATATTGAATCTTACGGTTATCACAAACTATATAATTCTTATTTGATTAGGCCTATATATATATATAGGGAGGTTGGAAAAACCTCAAATAAATGAAAAACTGAAAAACACTTTATCAATCGTTAGATTAGATGATCTGATTGATGTGATTAGACGGACGGTTACAACAATATTAATTAAATTAAAAAATCCCACCCCCCCCTATTTTTTATTCGAAAAAATACGAAAAATAAACAAAATTCGGACGAAATAAATTACACCAAATAAACGATCATATTTTTCTCGTTAATTTGACATCCATATTGATATACTTTTTTCCTCCGTATTTTCAGATTTTAGACTTCAGCACCACCTCTTACTTTTTAGATGTAAAATCAGATTTCAGACGTAAGGACGAAAGGCAATGATTTGAACAAACAATTGTTTAAAACTATGTTTTTCATAATAAACTATGTACCTAGAGCCACCGTTTAAGATTTTGCTTTTGTTTGGCCAATCTTTCTTGCAACTTCAAACTCCTAAAACAAAACAAACATCCACAAAAATACGAAGATCCATCCTGAACCTACTTCTCAATTCCTAGCATGAGAGGAAAAAAACACCATCTTACTTCTCAGTTCTCACAACTGATGGTAATGTATTCCCTTTTGTTCTCAGTTATTTTAACAAAAAATCATGGGTTTGTAGGCATAACACAAACAAGATTGTAACTTAACAACACAAGTTACAGTTGAAAAAGAACTTTATTAAAATCTATGAAATAGCTATCAGCTAACAAGAGAGCTTGGAGCATCTGCTACAACTTTTCTATAATTTTTTTAAAATAGAGAATCAAATATTAAAATCTTTAAAAAGTATTACATTCATCTCCAACAGATTTTCTATTTTAGAGATTTTAATACAAATTACATTAATCTAATATTCTCAAATTTATATTTCCAATACACTTTAAAAGAAAAACTTGATAAAAGATTTATGTTATTGGTGGATTGAATAAAATAATTATTTATCTCTTCTATTTAGAGAGTTTTTTCTTCTCTATTTTAGCAAACAAGATAACAATGTTGTTGGAGAAAAATAGCAAACAAAAACCCAAACAAACGAACTCATTCAAAGATTCGCCATGTCATCTCCGGCGGAGCACAAGAGTGAGCAGCTGCTCCGTCCGGAATTTTCATCAAGTTTTTTATTGTAGTGGATTAGCGATTATTCTTTTTATTATAGAGATGCATACAATATATATGATGAGGCGGTTGGGTTTATGGATTCCACATGAATAAGTAAAGTGTGATAATTAATCTGAATGTACACTTTAGATCCTTCTACTTAAGTGGACTTGGCATGGAACCAATATTTTTTTAATATTATATATCAACCCATTATAATTGATATGTAAAATCTTATATCATGTATTAATCAACTATGTTTGATATCAATTTTTTTTTGGATGATACTGGTTTTGTACCTACTTCAAGTTACACATGAAAACTTGCCATTACATTCAAATTTTGTGTGACAATCTGAGTTTGAAGGTAACATATGTGATGTTTAAGAGTTTTTAATTGCAATGAATAACATTTGTAAGCATGCAAATGCTCAAACAAAATAATTAAAGTTACAAAGTATAATTTTCAATACATAAAAAAATCAAAAATAATTTTTATGACATAAATTGAATGATTTAAAGTGTTGATCTCATTCCTTTCTTAAGTTGATTAGTGACTTCAACCCATAATTTTAACTCATTTGGTTTTAGGGCTAACCATTTATATGTTGTCGATTCATAATTGTTATTTGACAAGTGTTGATTTTAGTTTGTTCTATATTAGCTTGTTTAATATTTAACACCGATGCTAGATAATAATAAATTTTGATCCTATGATATCGTTGTTTTGCCCTTTTCGAAAAATAAAATCTATTTTATTTGGTGCTCCCCCTCGTTCCTATCCCTAGCTCCGCCACTGACGATGGCAATGGGGATGGGAAAGAATATTTGTTCCTCGACGGGGTTGAGGATGGGGATTGCAACACCCCGTTGCCATCTCTAGTTTGGTTTGTTAAATGTTTTTCAAAATAAAGCATTTTTAAATGAATTATAATTTATGGGATTTTGGATCAAATCAAATTTGATAGTGCGTGTCAAGATGATAAAAGTGTAACACTCGTGTTCTCGGGAAGACTTTCTCCATTTTTGTATCGTTTGTTATTTTAAATAAATGCATGTTAGTACCTCCTCGTGTGGGTTATGATTTGTGGGTTTGATTAGCTTCCTTCTCGTTGAATCGGATCAGTTCGGGTCGAAAACACGCCCAATAGGAGTTGGGTGACTATGCCCCGCGACTATGCCACCAGGGCATAGTCGCATGTCAATCTCGCTGCCAACGGGCAGCTTACGGTACGAGTGGTGTGATAGTGACCCGGAGACTATGCCACGTGCACTATAGCGTGTCAATGTCGCGCAAGATGTACTGTGTGTGGGGTCAAGGTTGCGACAATGCCTCGCGACTATGACAAGGGCACTGTCGTCGGTCATAGTCGCGATCATGGGTATAAAAACACCCCTTACGGGTTTTTATCACTTGGAACTGATTTTGGAGTTCCTTTGGGTCTTTCTCCTCCTGCGATTTTGGTAAGTTCTTTGCCCTAAATCCACCCTCTTCATTTAATGACTCCATGAGCATTAATGGGGATTTAATGCACTTCTAGGGTTGATCTTGGTGAACAACCTAGCTAGTTGCAAGCTTCCAAGCTCTCATTTCTCTACCTCCTTTATCTAGGGGTTGATTTCTTCTAGACCTGGCAAACGTGTCGTGTCGTGTTGGATTCGTGTCGGGTTCAAAGTTAGACGGGTTGAGAGTGCATGACCCTAACTCGACTCGTTTAATAAACGGGTCAGAAAATCTCAACCCTAACCCAACCTGCCTAACCCGCCTAACCCGTTTAACTTTTATAAACTAAAAATTAAATATCGAAAATTTACAAAAAATTACAAATCCAAAATTCAAATGAAAACATTATAAATCTAAATTATATAGTTCAAATTTATAAGTTCTAACCAAATTCAAAACATTAAAAATCCTAAACATTAAAAATCCAAACGATTAAAAAGAAAACTTAATATATATATATATATATATATAACGGGTTATTCGGGTCATTTTCGAGTTGAAGTTTTTGACCCTGACCTTACCCGTTTAATTTCCGTGTCGTGTCGTGTCAACCCGTTTACTTAAACGGGTTGAAATGTATTACCCAAACCCGTTTATTTCGTGTCGAGTTCTTGTTGGGTTAGCGTGTCGTGTCAGTTTTTGTCAGGTCTAATTTCTTCTAGAAATCACTAAGGTGAGTTCATCCTACCATTTTACTCTTGTGTAACACTTATTTGTGGTTTCTTATGAGTTAATCTTTATTATTTTTGTTGTTCTTTGGTTTTGTGGATGAATGACCTAAATTTCCAATTATGGTGATGGTAAAAGATGAAAATATAATACTTGGTGTTTCATATATAGATGCTTGAGTATGATTTCTATTTGTTCCATTCTTATGAACTTGAACTATTTAGCTCAAATTTAGGGTTTTGGCATGTGGTGTCATTGTGAAAGAAAACGGGGTAATGATCCCTCATGAGGAAGGTAATGCCTTAAGTGAATGTTTGAGGTATTTGAGAACTTGTAGTATAAATGTCATTTTATGCTTGAGTACAAGTCTTGGGAAGTTGTCTTTCTTATTGTGGTAATATTGAACTATATTTATTTGAAAGTTGAGGGCTAGAGATCCGGTTTGGATTGATGCTACATTTGGCTAAAGATCTGGTTTGGATTGATGCTACATTTGACTAAAGATCCGGTTTGGATTGACGTCATGTTGACTAAAAATCCGTCTTGGATTGATGTCGCAAGACTAAAGACCCGATTTAGGTTGATGTCTCAAGTGGCTAAAGACCCGGTTTGGGTTGACGCCCCTATGGACTAAAGACCCTGTAACACCTCGAAATTTCCATAATGATTGTACATTTTGGGAGAACGTTTAAAATATTAGGGGATGTTATTTTAAACAAAGTGTACGATTTAGTGTCGAAGGGTCAAAGTGTAATTGACCAAAGTTTGAATCTATTTGTGGAATTGTGAAACTTCAGGGTTGGTTTGGTCTTTTGAGTATAGTTGGTTATGTATTTAATGGGTGTAGTCGGCTGAAATTGAGATGTATCTCAATTTCTCTGTTGTGAAGTCAGTTCCAAAGGTGCAGAAGAAAAACCAAAGTTTAATCTCGTTCTTGGTAAGGAATTCTGTAACATCCTGAATTTTCAATAATAATATTTTAATGAGAATTGGGATTTGTTTGTATTTTGGGTTAAACCTTGAATTATGTGGAAATTTTCTAATTCAATAGGGTTAAAATACAAAGGATTAAAGTTGGATGTTACTTTTGGAAATATTGGAACTAGAAGGTGTATTTGGTCATTTGTTGAAAGTGTGTGGATAAAGGGCTGAAGGAATGAGATAATATCTCATTTTCCTTGATTGGGTCGGTTTAGAAGGCAGAGAGAAAAGAGAAAAGGAAGAAAAGCAAGGTTTTGGCTCAAATTGGTAAGGAAAATTGATCATGTTTTCTGATTAACTTGTTGTGAATGAATGATGATGAACTAATCTGTGTATTGGATTGATTTGCAGAATCATAAACAACAGATTGAAGTTTCAGATTTGTGCAGGAAGTGGGTTTTGCAAACTTAAGGTGAGTTCATTTGTTGTTTGCTTAAATCAGTGTTTATATGTTAAATTAAACCTTGAAATAGCTGTATAAATTGGTTATGAACTGTATGGGATGGTCTGAAATGAGCTGAATCGAACAGATATGTATCTAGATCGAATTTTAAGTTGCAGGTCGAAGGTTTCCGGATAAAACCATGTATCCGTAAACCGTGATGATGAATGTCTCCGGACGTGACAAAGTATCCGGTAAGTATTGCTTTCTTGTAAGTTTCCGGACGAATGTAGTATCCGGATTATTTTAGTCTCCGGGTGTTGTCCGGATTAGATAAGTATCCGGAAAGTAGGAATTACCCGGAAAGTAGTGGTATCCGGAATGATTGGTTACCCGGTAAGTGGTAGCTATCCGGAAAGTATAGTTGTCCGGATAGTATAAGGTATCCGGAAACCCCTGTTGTCCGGACACTTTTGTGAAATTGAGAATGTTAGGTTCTGATGTCTGGATGCAGATTCTAGATGCTAAGTCGCCGAAGGGGGGGCATTTGAGGATGAAGATATGATAGGTTATCTAGTATTCTTAGATTTGAGAATGATATGAGCTGTAATATGTTGTTATGCATATACGGTAGTAAAGTGTAATGGATCCATGGGCACTAGTGTTTGGTAATCACATGGAATAGGCGTGTGGTAATAATCGTTATTCCAGTGATGTGTGTGGTACTAATGGTTATGTGCACGTGGAATAGATGAAGTTAGTCATTATTCTGATGTGTGTGGTACTAATGGTTATGTGCACGTGGAATAGATGAAGTTAGTCATTATTCTGATGTGTGTAGTACTAATGGTTATGTACACGTGGAATAGATGAAGTTAGTCATTATTCTGATGTGTGTGAGAAACCCTGGAATAGGCGTGTGGTAATAATCATTATTCCAGTGTGTGTGTGGAAATTGTGGAATAGGCGTGTGGTAATAATCGTTATTCCCAATTTCTAAGGAAGAAAATGGGATTGACATAAGTGCTTGTAATCTCTACTTCCTTTCCGATAAATGGGCATGTGTAATTGCGATTTATTGGATAAGAGCATTAATCTAGAATCTGAGAAAGATTCGTAGTATGGCTCTGGAATAGGATATGAATGGAAATGGGTATGTGTATATTGCGATTTCTGGAATAAGAGTATTAATCTAGAATCAGTGAAGATTCGTAGTGTGGCTCTAAGACATGATATGATGATGGAATGTGTGTCAGTCATATTCATGGGATTGGATGAAGATCGTGTTAACGAAATAGAGTTACACGTATGATAAGAAAAAGGGTAATCAGGTTTGATATAACTTGTTTACATTGATTTTGCAAATATTATTATGGAAACGAATGTTCTCACTAGGCGTTGGCCTAATCGTTTCAAATGATGTTTTCTTACCAGGTACTAGCTCGGGAAGGTAGAAGGGATGTGGGACGAGCATTTTGGATTAGCGGAAAAGTCAATTAACAGAAGGAGTTTCTGAAGGATTGCTTAGATAACTTAGTTAATCTGATTATAGTGGCATAATTAGATTAATAGGTTATTTGGAGAATTCTGTACTTGTAAATATACTCCTAGTGGTTAATTCACTTGATATATATATATATATATATATATATATATATGAAAGTGGAAGTTTATTTTATCATAACTTGTTGAAATTTAAGGTTCAAATTAGCCCGGATTTTGGGGCGTTACAAATTCGATTTCTCCTTCAAATCGATTGTTTAAGATGGATGTTTATGAGCCAATCTATCTCCTGAATTAGGTTATCGAATTGTTGGAGAGGCAATTGGAAATCAAAGTTCTGTTTGAAGTCGACTTTTGTCCAGGTGAGTTCATCTCTTTTGGATATTGTTGCAACTAAAATTGAGTAGTTTTCATGAAATTAAATGGTTTAAGTGTTTTAGAAATACTGGAGTGATATGTATGTGACTGGAAACTTAATTATAGAGGAATCAATGGTGAAAATTGAGTGCAGATCGATAGTTCTCGGATAAAAATGTAATATCCGGTAAAACCCTGTTCGATGGTGTCCGGACAAAGTATAGTATCCGATAAATCTTATTTCCTGCAGTATCCGGTAAAGATGTAGTTCTCGGATAGATAGGTTATCGGATGTTACCCGGATTACTTTGGTTTCCAGACGTCATCCAGATTGTATGTGTTTCCGGTATGTATTACGAAAGTATCCGGTAAGTTGTGTTTTCGGATACTAGTTCCGGATTGTTCCCGGATTCCGGTAGTTTCCGGATATGATTCTCGGACACCTTGTCCGGATAGTCTTGATGTTCGGATAATTTTGATGTCCGGTAAGTTGTGATGTCCTAATAGTTTTGATGTCCGGTAAGTTCTAATGTTCCGGTAACTTTTGAGTTTGCGGTAACTAAAGAGTTCCTGGTAACTTTTGACAGGGAACATTATTAATTAATTGAGTTTTAATTTTAACAGTACGATATGATTTGATGACTGTTTTGATATAATGCACGTATGTTAGTGAGTGTTATAGATCCATAGGCGCTAGCACTATTTGATAACGTGGAATAGACAAGGTATAATTGATATTCTCGTTTGTATTGGAATTGAGGAATAGACAATGTATAATTGTTATTCCCTTTTGTATCGTGATGAGAAACAGTGAAATAGGCAAGGTATAATTGATTTTTCTGTTTCATATTGAGAGATGAGAAATAGGCAAGGTAGAATTGCTATTTCCACTTTCATTTGGGAGATTAGGAATAGGCAAGGTATAATTGCTATTTCTACTTCCATTTCAAGAAATAGGCAAGGTATAATTGTAATTTCTTGGACATGAGCCATAATCTAGAATCCGTGGAGATTCGTAGTGGCGCTCCGGAACATGAGACTGTGACTTACTTAGTGTTGGTCATACTCATGGAATCGAGTATGATTCCCGTCATCGAAAGATACTAGGTGTACGGTAAGAAAGTTGGGAACAGGTTTATTTATACGCTTTGTTTACAGTTTTGGTTCTCAAAGCTTAAAAAGATTTTGATTTGAACATTTGATGTTCTCACTAGGCGCAAGCCTAATCTTTTCAATTTAAATTTTCTTACCAGGTACTAGCTCGGGGAAGATTACAAAGGGATGAGTGACGAGTGATACCGGAGTCCTTCTTTTGGTGATGTGTGGAGAAGTTAGTGTATATGAAGATGTTTTGATGAATTGCCTATACAACCTGTATAATCTGATCTTAGTGTTAAGGATTAGATTAGTAGGTTGTTTTGATAGTTCAATTGTACATGTGAACCTTCGTATCTGATTCTCCATTTATGTATAAAAGTTTGGAAGAAGTTATGGTAAACTCTGAAAAGTTTTAAGGTTTAAATTTGTTGTGGATTTTTGGGCGTTTCAGACCCGGTTTGGGTTGACGTCCATATTGACTAAAGACCCGGTTTGGGTTGATGTCGTTGGTAAGTACATTATGAAGAAGTACTACTCGGTAACGGTTGGGAAATTTATTAAATTGATGCATCTTAACTATTCCATTTTAACAACTATTTGTTCTCACTAGGCTTTAGCCTAACACTTCTTCTTGATATGGTTGTTTAGCACGTCCGCCTAGCGGTGGGGCTCCTCGGGGTTGAGGGTAGCGTGAGAAGGGGAATAGTATTTTTGGTGCAAGAGAATAGCGGCGTATTTTGTTTAGCCAAGCATTTTTGGAAGTGAGATAGCGACACCCGTTCATAATCTAAATGATAGTAGCTTAGATTAGTAGGTTGTCGACTTGTATCTCATTCATTGACTTGTTGTAAATGTCACGCTGGTACTCTCCTTTTGGGAATATTTGTCTGTGATAGCTTGTTTATTTTCCGGAAAAATCCGGCTTAAATTTGCCCCAAATTTGAGGGTGTTACAAAAAGTGATCATTCGTTTGGTGTGAGAAGAAAAGTTAAGTTGAGAATGTAAGTATAAATCTGGACCCTTGATTATTTTAAAATTCAACTCCACCCATGAATCACAGTTGATATGAGAATTGATATGGTTCATCTCTGAAACACCCTCAAATATGGAAATAGCAACTAATTTAAAATTTTCGATATTACATCAAATGGAGGATAAAATTCTCTTTTCTAAAATTCAATACTTGAAAACACCTCAAGGTAAATTCTATATTTAACCTCAACAATAAATAACTCAAGTCTTATACAAAAACTAAATAAAAGTCGAGTGTTACTAAACCCCAAACGAGTTGCTAATCCAAAAGTGTAGAAGACTTCACTCAATAGCTACTCTCTTCTCGTGCATCTAGCTAGCATTCATTTCTTCATGGTGTCGCTAGTACCATACTCCAACCAGAACCTGATGCACATGCCGACAAATAAAAAGGTTAAGCTAACGCCTAGTGAGTTCAAGAGTTTTCATCATGATTATATAAATCGTTAAATGGTAAGAATGCAAATTAAATCGTGATTTCCAAAAAGGGATTTATATCAAGTATGCAAAAACCCATTTTCCAACACACACACTTCTTTTTGTGACGAAAGTTCCAACATAAATCATTTCCTCAAAATGTGAATTCAACCCAAAACTTACTCAAATACATGAACAACGATTAAATTCCCAATAATATAAACGTCTATAAAACTCTATTATCAAAATATCCAAAACACGGATGAAACATAATACCCACCCCATAAATCATGGATAACAATCCATATATAAAACATCACCAAAATCGTGGATAATACTCAACACCCCAAAATAACCAATGTAAACAATAAACAACGTCGGAAGCGTCAAATCGTAGATAATCCTTGTCTCCAAAGAATAGATCCAAAATCCACCATTCGATGACGGGGGAGACCCGATTCCATTGAACGTGACGGAACACAAAAGTAGGTCACATGCCGACATTGTTTTATATATGGATGGGATCGATTTGTATTTAAATATGAATGGGGTCGATTTGTATTTTAGTCTAAGTTTTGGACTTTTCGTAAACAATGTAAAACTCAAAGGGGTTGATATGAAATCGACCAAAGTATAGGTGAATGTTGAAAATTGGAATTTGAGGGTGTGGTTGGTCATTTAATGAAAGTTGGGTGTAGATAAGGTGAGGGTCGGCTGAATTGAGAAAATATCTCAATCCTTTTTGCTGGAGTCGGTCAAGAACAGGGAGAAAGAAGAAGAGAAAAAGTAATATGATTTTGGTAAGATTTGTGAATCCTTTTCAAATTCCAACTGATTTATTGATAGTCTAAGTAAAGTTTGGTTTCTGGGTTGGTTATAAACCTTTGATTCAGGTTTGATTTTGGATTATTGCAGAAGAAAGTGGGTCAACTTCATACAGGTGAGTTCATCTTGTTTTTATATAATAGACATCAAAATTGAAGGATTCTTGTGTTGTTAACTTGTCTACATGTTTTAGAACTGTTATAATGATGTGTATTGAACTAAGAATGGATTTATTGAGACTGTTCGATGATAAAACTGGAACATAGCCGTAGTTTCCGGATAAAAATGAGGTATCCGGAAAACCCTGTTCGATGGTATCCGGACGAGGTATGTATCCGGTAAGATTTTCTTTCCTGTAGTATCCGGTAAAGAGTTAGTTTCCGAATAAAATAGATACCAGATGGTATCCGGATTACTTTGGTTTCCGAATGTCATTCGGATTGAATATGTTCCCGATAAACATCCGAATAGGTTTAGTATCCGGTAAGTTTTGTGATATTCGGTAAGTTTTGTGTATCCGGTAATTTATGATGTCCGGATAGTTTGTGGTGTCCGGTAACCTCTAATGCCCCTTGACCCCATCCGCTAACCGAGTAGCGGAACCCCCGTGCTAAGTCGCCGAAGGGGGTACAATTGAGGATAAGGATACAATAGGTTATCTGGTATTCTTAGAGTTGAGAATATGATACGAGGTGTGGTGTGATATGTTGATATGCATATACGCTAGTAAGCGTAATGGATCCATAGGCACTAGCATTATATGATAACATTGAATAGACAAAGTAGAATTGCTATTCATATTGAATGATTGAATAGGCAAAGTAGAATTGCTATTCATATTGAATGATTGAATAGGCAAAGTAGAATTGCTATTCATATTGATGAATAGGCAAGGTAGATTTGCTATTCATGTTGAATGATTGAATAGGCAAAGTAGAATTGCTATTCATATTGGTGAATAGGCAAGGTAGAATTGCTATTCATGTTGAATAATTGAATAGGAAAAGTAGAATTGCTATTCATATTGGTGAATAGGCAAGGTAGAATTGCTATTCATATTGGTGAATAGGCAAGGTAGAATTGCTATTCATGTTGAACGATTGAATAGGCAAAGTAGAATTGCTATTCATATTGATGAATAGGCAAGGTAGAATTGCTATTCATGATTGAATGATTGAATAGGCATGTATAATTGCTATTCTTATTGAGAAGTGGAATAGGCAAAGTATAATTGCTATTCGTAATTGAGATGTAGAAACGTGAAATAGACAAAGTATAATTGATGTTTCCGTTTTCTTTTGGTAGATTAGAAATAGGCAACATATATAATTGTTATTTCTGCTTTCATTCCAAGAAATAGGCATAAAGTAAGTTGTAATTTCTTGGACATGAGCGATGATCTAGAATCTATAATGATTCGTAGTAGGCCCTCTAATGTGATGATATGACTATTCTGAATGTTAGTCATACTCATGGAATCGGGCATGTTCCCGTCATGGTAAGATGTGTAGACGTACGGTAAGAATGATGGCAAACCAGGTTTGTTTATACGTTTTGATTACTTGCGTTTCCAAAGCCGATAAAGTTTTAATTTGAAAATGGATGTTCTCACTAGGCGTAAGCCTAATCGTTTCAAATTAAATTTTCTTACCTGGTACGAGCTCGGGGAAGTAGCGGGAAGAGGGACGAGTGTTTTGGTATTCAACTTTTGGTGCTAAGTGGAGAAGTTAGCTTATACGATGATGCTTTTGAGGAACGACTTAGACAACCAATTTAATCTAATCGTAATCGTTAGGATTAGATTAATAGGTTGTTTGATAATTCACAATGTGTATATGAATCCTCATAGTTAATTCTCCGCTTGTGTATAAAAGTTTGGATGAATTTATGATTAACTCTGTTAAATTTTAAGGTTTAAATTTGCCCTGATTTTTAGGGTGTTACACATATTATGTTATATGAGCGTCACTGAAAGATTACACACTCGTTAACATCAACCTTTCTGGGTCTATAGTTAACGAGTCAACAAGATCAACACCTCTATGTCTATTGCTTGGATAGTCATCAAGTTCAACCCTTTTAGGTATGTACCTTGGAATTTTCGTGCACTCATCAAGTTCAACCCCTCTAGGTCTGTACCTTGAAAATTCCAAACATCTCAGTTACGCTCGTTCACAAGAAATTACAATCATTGCCTCATTGGTCAATGGACGATGCCCGACTCAAAGAGCCCACATTTTACTCCCATAAGACCCCATGCCTATTTCAAGTTACATTCCTGGGATATTTATCCCACTCAAACTGACTCCTATGCCTATGGATCTATTGCATTACAGTCTAAAAAATTTCATGACTCCAAACGAATGAACTAGCGCATTTATAACATGTAATTCTAAAATAAGATGCAATAAATCCAAATCATAACCAAAGCTCCACATTGAGCTATCCAAATCGGACAAATGTCCCCATAACTCAACAAAGTAAAAAACAGATCCATAAGCTCAACCAAACATATGAGCATTTATTAAAAGTCATAAAATGCAATAAAACGTAAGCAACCCACTTTAATGCAAACACATGCTCTAAATACAAGAATAACCCAAAACACAACATTAGGTTGGGACAAACCATTTTTTCCAAAGGTAATCACACCATTTACACTTTCATGACGTCCCATAACATATTCTACGCATATTTCTAAAACATACGTTAAAAGGTGCATTTTTACCAATTTGTCTACATTAAAGATAAATCATCAAAATATACATTTATGATTTATTTGTCTAAGTACCCAAAAATCCCAAATATGGGTGTTTCACAAGGTTTATAAAATCTTATCATTTCAAATAACAAAACTCATCAAGATTCCAATATTTGACAATAAACATGTAAAACACATAAACACTCTAAAATGGACATTTTGGCATGTACAACGTTTTCACAAATCAACTTGAACGCACCTTGTTATATTTAGGCTAAATCTAGAGTTTATCCAAAATCTTGAGTTTCCTTGAAGAACCTGGCAAACAATCCTTCGAAACCTAGATTCACAAGTTTCCAAACATAAAAAGATTCCATGTCCACTAAGTGAGATGCCCATAAACATATCGATAGTGAACTACATACATATCCAAGTACTTGGAATCATTCCCCAAACATCTTATAACAAAATCTCCATTTTGGCCAAAACCCTAATTTTGACCTAACTTTCCCAAAATCATCTAAACCGAAAACTTGAGAAATACCATACTAAGAATTCATAGTTGGAGCATTTATAACTTGAATAAGGATTTAGAAAATGATAGGATGAACTTACCCCATAGATCTTGAGTAAAACCTCAAAACCTTAGAACCTCAAGAAAATGGAGATGAAGTTTGAATCTTGCAACAATAAATGAAACCAACATGGAGAAGGAACACTTTAATATCCATGAAAAAGCCCCAAAATCAGTTAGGGTTCATATGAGAGGGTAAGAGATCGATTTAGGAGAGAAATGAGAGAGTTGTGAGGTGAGAAATGAGGATGAAAGCTGAAAATTCGCACTTAACAGCAACCTGCACCCCTTGTGTGACAATGTCAGGCGACTATGCCATGGCAATGTTGCCTGTCATAGTTGCTCTAGTACTCCAGAGGGATGTCCCTTGGCTGCTAGCTTGCTACTTTGCTAGGTGCGACCATGACACTATCAAAGTCATCGGGCATTGTAGCCGGTCACGTACCAAGCCTCGAAATGTGACCATTTTTGGCGAGATCAAGCCGAAGAAACGGATATCTTTGATAGTAGTGTGACTCAGACTTATTTTTAGGTTTCAACTAGGAGTAGTAAGTTTAAAATTAATTAGGTTGGTTGGCTTCATAACTCTTTCCGCTTTTTCTGTATGTAATTGTGTCCTCTAGCGTCTTGCTAATTTTTTTAATAAAATTTCGTTGTTGTTAAAAAAATCATATTTTTGACGTCATCAAAAAAGTTCAGTGTAACGTAAACGCGTATTTTATCCCGAAAAAATGATCTTTGTGTATATAGATATGTAAAGATATAGAAGGGGACAATCAAATGAAAACATGCAAAATGTTCAGATCGATGAAAAATGCAATGTTATTTTATATTGTGAAAAGATACATGCCCATAAATTTTACATTGTAAAACAAATACATTCGAAAATACATTGAATCCTTATATGAAATTCATTGAATGGTTAAGATAGACTTTATGAGTTTCTCAATATTTTTTAGGTTCTCATTTGATTATTGTGGCAATATATATGTTATGTACGTGTGTGTGCGTGTGTGTATATATATATATATATATAGAGAGAGAGAGAGAGAGAGTCTCATTCTTTTTTTTAATCAGGGAATTAGTGTTAACTTTGTTAACTGTTACTGACAACTAAATTCTTCATTTGTTTTGATTTCAAATTTTGATGGGGTTAGATAAAAGGGTAGTTTAGTAATTTTTTTATTTTTATAATTAATGAGCGGTTACATTAATCACTCCACGTATTTAGGAGACAGGTATGAAACATATTTATTGAATATTTTCTTTTTCTAAATAGATTTCTTTTTTTTAATTTGGCTATCTTCTCAACTCTCTTTCTCGATTTTCTTCAAGCCATCACCATTATCTATTATTTGCAACACATCAAAAGAACAATGCAAACCATACCTTAATCAAAGAAAACGCAATGCCTCTCATGCATTCTCTGGTCAAGATCATGTTAACCATCTTCAAATACTGCGACAAGAAACCGAAAACTTTCTTCGCCTGCAAACAAAAACAATGCTAGTGGTTTGGGTTCTTCTTCGACTGTATGGAATATACTTTTGCTAATGTCGAATTGCTTCCAATCGGGTATCGGTTCGTCCCACCGATCAAAAACTTCTTACTCATTAGTAACTTTGGTTATTAGCTAAAATACATTAAAAATAATTTTCTTTTTTAACAATTTATACCATTATAATCGTCTCATCAATATTTTCAAAACGAGCTCAATATTCAATATTTTTGAATTTAATTATAGTATTAATACTATAAATAGCATAAAACGTAGTGAACTAATTTTAAAAGTTACATTTTTTACCATATAAATCTTTATTTAATTTTTTTTATATAACTTATTTTTTTCATTTTACACTATTATCTATCTATATAATCTATACTACTTAAAAAAAAACCTATTAAGTTATACTTGGAAAACTAAGAGATACAAAAAATAGACATCATGTACAAACTCTAAAGCTAACAACCTTTCACCCACTTACAACATGATGTTATAAAACAAATCATTTTTATTTTAAAATTACACTTAAACCCTTATAATTAGTTATATTGTAATTTTTTATTTATACCTTTATCATATTAACATATATATTTGTATATTAATTAAAATACATTAAAAATATGTTATTTTACAAATTATGTACTGGAAATTAGTCCAACCTATACGAGTATAAGTTTAATTTCATGTTTTTTTTATGGGATGCCAAATTTATTGTAATCTAAGAATGGAAAATTAATGCATAAGCTTTAAATTTTGAATTTATGTTTGAAAATGTTAACTTTGTTTGAGGAAGGTTATCAATAAGGAAGTAATTGATATTTTTGTTGCCTTACCTATGTGTACTCCGCAACATCGTGCGGGTACCTAACTAGTATATATATATATATATAGAGAGAGAGAGAGGTGGGTTCAAACGAGAACGCTAACTATTTACGAGAACTACGAGAACGGCCGCCCATGTACAAAATCACTAGTGATTCGCGTACAAAATCACTGGTGATTCGCGCGACTTGCCACGCGACTTGCAAGTCGCGACCCAAAGTGCGCGTGTCCAGAATTTTAATCACCAGTGATTTTGTACGCGAATCACTAGTGATTTTGTACATGGTCGGCCGTTCTCGTAGTTCTCGTAAATAGTTATCGTTCTCGTTTGAACCTTCTTCTCTCTCTCTCTCTCTCTCTCTCTCTCTATATATATATAGGGGAAAGTTCAAATGAAAACTCAAATTCAATTGTAAATATGGGGACGAATCTTGGCCCTTCCATCTATATTGATCCAATGACTCATATTAAATAGAGTTTTTAATTGAAATTATTAATTAAGGTGATTAGGGGTAAAAAGGGAAGATAATTAAAACCCACGCCTACCATGTTTGCTTTTTTATTTTCTTTTTTAATTAAATTATTTACCCCCCTTAAAGTTTAAAATAAATTAACTGAAAAATTACTAACATTTTAATCAAACAAATTACATCAAAAAACGAGAATTTCGTGCTCTTCGATATGACATCCATCTCGATATAGTTTTTTTGTTGTTTTAACCGTTTTTACGTGAAATGTCATATACGTGTTATATTCGGTATGAATATTTATGTATGTTCAAGTGCGTACAACATCTCGACACCGTAAGTTCGTAACTCGACATCACCTTCTACAACACTTTCTTCAGCGTCCTAAGGTATCGTGTTCTTCATTACCATAACCCAACACCTATCGAGATGAATCGGGAACCTATCGAGTTTCGATTGTGAACCGATGAACAAAAGAGAGCGCGTCACGTCTCCACACCTTCACGAGTCACTCATGTATTATTCTTCATGAATAATACATCATTCAGGGTGAATAATGCACGATTCATGAATTCATGTATTATTCATCCTGAATACTGTATTATTCATCCTGAATATTGTATTATTCATCATGAATAGTGAATGAACGTTCACCTTTGTTATTCATACTGAATGTGGACACCTGAAGATGTGCATACATATTCATAAAGAATAAAACCAAGTTTCGGTTGTGAATCGGAAAACAAAGAGAGTGCGTCATGTGTTCAACCTTCACGGGTCATTCATATATTATTCAACATGAATAATGTGTTATTCAGGGTGAATAATGTGTTATTCAGGGTGAATAATATGTCAGACTCTTCCGGCATCTATCTCTGTCAAGCCAAGTACATTTCAGATCTGTTGTCCAAAGTTGGGATTACAGACAACAAAGTTGTTGTTGGGTCATCAAGATTTGAAGATGACCTCATGATCTCCTTTTATACTTTGAAAAACATTTTATACTTAGAGAAATTTTGGATGCATGGTTCTTTGTAATGGCTTGTACAAGATATCAAATGTTTGGTGAAGTCAAAGATCAACCAAAGTCAAGATTAAAGATTCTCTCATTGTGGAAGTGAAAGATCTTTTCTCAAACATACAAGTCATTGTTCACCGAAATTGTTCTCACAATTTCGGTGGTATCTCCACCGAAACTTCTCTCTATTTCGGCCAAGTCTCAAAGAAGCTTTTCCCAAAGATGATGTCATATATCTCAAAGATGATGTCACATATCTCAAAGATGTGTCACATATCCCAAATGACATTTCGGTGGCACCTCAAAGAAGCTTCAAAGATGTTTTCTCCAAAGATGTGTCACATATCCCAAGTTTCCATCGGTGGTGCTTTTCTTGAAAGAAAATCTGAGAAGCAAAAGGAGACAAAAGTGTGAGACATAATAAGACAAAATGAGAAGCAAATTCATTTTGTCTTGGAAGAAATCTTACAACCTTTCTTCGGTGGTGCTTTTGTTGAAAGAGATTTTGAGAAGCAAAAGAAGACAAAAATGAGAGACATAAGAAGACAAATTGAGAAGATATTTTCTACATGGATAAAGTGACCTTCTGTCTTATTATCCATTTCCATGCAAAGCTCTTTTCTCATGCATGAGCTCTTCTGACTGTACCTTGTAAAAGGTGACAAGGACTTCACAACTTTCCAGAAGTCAACATCCTCAGCAAGTGTGAAGATGACAAGTGTCCCAAGCATTCAATGCTTGCACACTCCTTGTCACTATAAAAGGAAGAGCTCTCCATACAGAAACACACACATCTTGAGAGACTTTGAAGATTACTGTGAGCTCTTGATATTCTACGCAAACTGGAAGAATTCTCTAAGTGCAAGAATTTCCAGTTTGCTTGAAAAACTTTATAGCTTTGTTCTAAGTGTTCTTAGTTATTTTGTTGTATACTTTGTGTAAGATTGTTAGAATAGTTTATCTGTTCTTTTCCGCAACAGTCTTAAGTTTTCTATGTGTAATTCTTGTTGAAAGATTTTCAATAAAAAGAATTAAAATTGTGAAAATTTTGAGTATTGTATTCAACACCCCCCCCCCCCCCCCCCCCCCCCTTCTACAATACTTGTTATGGCCATCTGGGACTAACAAGTGGTATCAGAGCAGAAAGTTTAATTCCATAAACTTGATCTGCGATGGCTGCCTCTTCTTCTTCTACTGTTGAAAACTCTTTTCAAAATAACTTCTCTGAAAATGGCTCTATTTCAAAACCTCCTAAGTTCAATGCTAACAACTTCTCTTTGTGGAAAAGCCGCATGATGCTGTTCATGGAAGGAGTGGATACTAGATATCCAACCATTCTCCAAGAGGGACCCTTTATCCCCAGAGTTTGGGCTCGTTATGAAACGCAGAGGCCTGGTAAAGAAACCATGGAAAAAGATAATTCTGATGATTCGTCTGATGAAGAAAAATCTGCTGCTACTGGTCGTTACATTCTTAAAAATCCTAAGAAATATACTGATGAGGAAAAACGACTTGTGTCTCTTGATTCTAAAGTTAGAACTATCATTGCTCTCTCTCTTCCTGATGAAGTGTACCACTCTCTGGTAAATCTCTCTACTGCCAAAGAGATGTGGTCCACTCTGTGTGTTTTGTACGAAGGTACAAATGAAGTTAAAAAGAGCAGAAAAATTGGTTTTGTTAGAAAATATGAACTCTTTTCTTATGAGAAAGGAGAATCTCTCTCCAACTACTATAATCGCTTTAACAGTCTTCTTAATGACTTAAAGCTGTTAGGTAGAGTGTATGACAATGAGGAAGTCCTGTGCAAATTTATGGACTGTCTTCCCGATTTTTGGGAAAATATCTGTACTTGTATAAAGACAACCAAGGATCTTGATCATATGCCTCTTACTGTTCTTTATGGTACTCTTTTCAACTATGAGCAGACGAAACTGCAAAGGTTTATAAAGAACTCTTCTCTAGCTCTCCTGAGTGACTCTTCCAAAAAGACTAAATGTTTTCCAAAAATCACCTACCCATCTGACTCTGACCATAATAGTCAAGAAGATCCCAATGATCATTCAGAAGCATATCTTAGTGATGCTAAGGATGAATGTGAGGAAACTTCAGCTGATAAATTATCTGATGAAATGGCCATGTTGGATGGGCACTCTAAATCCAAATCTCATCTCTCTTCTGGAAAATCTAAGTTCGATAGAAATTCATCCTCTTCTCTCTCCAAACACTCTCCTTTGGATAAATCTAATGAGGAATGTTTTAACTGTGGTAAAAAGGGTCATTTTTCTTCTGAGTGTAAAAGTAGAAACCTTGAAAGACTTAGAAGTGCTTCCCACCGATTTTCCAAAAATTTCAGCCAATCTTCCTCTTCTGCAAATTTTGACCGGGCTGAAAGATACAAGGAGAAATACAAGAGAGAAAAGGAAAGAAATGAAAGACTTGTCAGAAGAGGAAAGGGTCTGCCTGCTAAATCTTATGATTTGGCAGATGAACCCACATCTGAAAGCGAATGACTCCTCAACTGCTCTTGTATCAGCTAAGTGCTTCTTCTACTCTTCACTGGTACATACTATGTGTTTTATCTATCTTTTATGAATTCTCTTATTTCAAACTCTTTTGCTATGTGTTCATAATTTCTGCCATCACATCTGAAAACATAAATTTTGGAAATTTTATTTGGCTAGTCTCTGGGTGTTGTTTCTGTCTTAAAAGGAAATCCTCCCAAATTTTTCCAAAAATAACTTTATGACTTCTCATACCGATTTTCTTCTTAAATCTGTGAGTTTCAAAATGTCCAATTCAAAAGAAAGGATTTATGTACTCCCAATCTTTGAAATATGAATTCTATGTGATGCACCCCCATTCTTTGTTATCTCTTCAAAATCTTTGAGCAAAAGTTAGGAAAAATGTCAAGTTTCTAAAAGGAACTCTCTTTATAGAAAATGCTATATCTGTGGTGACATTTCTCATTTTGCCAAAGACTGTGTGAAATAAAGAATTATTCTGAGTGATATAAATTCTTTTCATTCTTTTTCTTCTAACCCAAAAGGACCCACCTTCAAAATGGGTACCTGGAAATTAAATTCTTTGTGATTGCAGATTTTGAGCTGGGCAGATGGATCTATGTGAACAAGTGAGAAAGTTGACAAAACCTTAGAATTCTTTACTCTCATGACATCATAAGCATGTTGATGTCATTCTCATGACATCACCATCTCCAATCTCTTAAAATTCCTTTTCTTTTCTAAACCTCACCACCGAAATTTTCCTTAACCACCAAACCAAAACCATATCCCACCATACTTTACTTCCCATCATATGTTTTGCCTCCTCGATCGGTGGTACCCCTCAAATTCGGTGGAACCCTTCAAATTCGGTGGTGAAACCCTTCTAAATTCGGTACAATCCTTCAAACTCCTCGGTGGAATCCTCACACCGATCCACCACCGAGTCTACACCGACCCACACCGATTCCACACCGAATCTCCACCGATCCACCACCTCAAATCCCTCCACCGATCCACCACCTCAAATCCCTCCACCGATCCACCACCTCAAATCCCTCCACCGATCCACCCACTACAAACTCTTCTACAGATGTCACCCCAAATCCTCAAACTCAATCTTTTTGGGTCATCAAATTGGAAGATGAAATTCCAATCTTTTCTTCACTTTGAAGATTTTCTCCATAATGTCTTAGAAGTTTTACTACTGATTTTCCACCGAAAATCCTACCGAAAATAGCCAATTTTCGGTGGATTCTCCTTCATTTTCGGTGGAAAAGCAAAAAAAAAAAAAAAAAAAAAAAACTACCGATTTTCCACCGAAAATCCTACCGAAAATAGCCTATTTTCGGTGGATTTTCCTCAATTTTCGGTGGAAAGGTAAAGGTAAAAAAAAAAAAAAAAAAATATCCTACCGATTTTCCACCGAAAATCCTACCGAAAATAGCCTATTTTCGGTGGATTTTGCTCAATTTTCGGTGGAAAGGTAAAAAAAAAAAAAAAAAAAAATATCCTACCGATTTTCCACCGAAAATCCTACCGAAAATAGCCTATTTTCGGTGGATTTTGCTCAATTTTCGGTGGAAAGGTAAAAAAAAAAAAAAAAAAAAAAAAACCTACCGATTTTCCACCGAAAATCCTACCGAAAATAGCCTATTTTCGGTGGATTTTCCTCAATTTTCGGTGGAAAGGTAAAAAAAAAAAAAAAAAAAAAGGTCTTGGTTCTAGCCGATCTTTTCATTTTCTCTTGGTGTTTTTCCTACGTCGGCCGCTGAGGGGGAGAATTCATCTGAGGGGGAGCAACATAAACCCTCAGTACTCATATACAGCGACCAACTTGAAAAAATGAGGAAATCAACGGACCGGTCAAGGGGGAGCACTTCAGTCCGGGCGGATCTAACTGAGGGGGAGAAACACAAAGACCGTCTGATCTAACTGAGGGGGAGCAAAACAAAGACAAAGGATGCTGATGCTAAACATGAAAAGATGCCAAGATGCAACAGTTGGGCAGAAGTATCCTAAGGCTGCTGATCAAAATGAAGAATCCTCAAGCCAGACACAAGTTTCAACTCGCCCCTCCAAAGATGCAAGTAATATTCATTCTGTTTATACTGTTTATACTTCTTTCCTTTTCCTTTCGATTATTTGTACAGCTATACCTCTTTATTTTTTCTTATATGTAAATATCATATATACATACACACACAAAAAAAAAATGGACTGTGTGAAAAAGAACCCAAAAGAGTAAAGAAGGGTCAACTTGCATTATTCACTGTCTTACTCATGTTTTTCTAAGTATGGATGTCATCATCAAATAGGGGGAGATTGTTGGGTCATCAAGATTTGAAGATGACCTCATGATCTCCTTTTATACTTTGAAAAACATTTTATACTTAGAGAAATTTTGGATGCATGGTTCTTTGTAATGGCTTGTACAAGATATCAAATGTTTGGTGAAGTCAAAGATCAACCAAAGTCAAGATTAAAGATTCTCTCATTGTGGAAGTGAAAGATCTTTTCTCAAACATACAAGTCATTGTTCACCGAAATTGTTCTCACAATTTCGGTGGTATCTCCACCGAAACTTCTCTCTATTTCGGCCAAGTCTCAAAGAAGCTTTTCCCAAAGATGATGTCATATATCTCAAAGATGATGTCACATATCTCAAAGACGTGTCACATATCCCAAATGACATTTCGGTGGGACCTCAAAGAAGCTTCAAAGATGTTTTCTCCAAAGATGTGTCACATATCCCAAGTTTCCATCGGTGGTGCTTTTCTTGAAAGAAAATCTGAGAAGCAAAAGGAGACAAAAGTGAGAGACATAATAAGACAAAATGAGAAGCAAATTCATTTTGTCTTGGAAGAAATCTTACAACCTTTCTTCGGTGGTGCTTTTGTTGAAAGAGATTTTGAGAAGCAAAAGAAGACAAAAATGAGAGACATAAGAAGACAAATTGAGAAGATATTTTCTACATGGATAAAGTGACCTTCTGTCTTATTATCCATTTCCATGCAAAGCTCTTTTCTCATGCATGAGCTCTTCTGACTGTACCTTGTAAAAGGTGACAAGGACTTCACAACTTTCCAGAAGTCAACATCCTCAGCAAGTGTGAAGATGACAAGTGTCCCAAGCATTCAATGCTTGCACACTCCTTGTCACTATAAAAGGAAGAGCTCTCCATACAGAAACACACACATCTTGAGAGACTTTGAAGATTACTGTAAGCTCTTGATATTCTACGCAAACTGGAAGAATTCTCTAAGTGCAAGAATTTCCAGTTTGCTTGAAAAACTTTATAGCTTTGTTCTAAGTGTTCTTAGTTATTTTGTTGTATACTTTGTGTAAGATTGTTAGAATAGTTTATCTGTTCTTTTCCGCAACAGTCTTAAGTTTTCTATGTGTAATTCTTGTTGAAAGATTTTCAATAAAAAGAATTAAAATTGTGAAAATTTTGAGTATTGTATTCAACCCCCCCCCCCCCCCCCCTTCTACAATACTTGTTATAGCCATCTGGGACTAACAGTTGCATCTACACCTATTGAGCAAAATCTGCATCTTGCTTCCAATGCCGGAACCCCTCTGTGGGACCCTACACTGTATCGTCAGCTAGTTGGATCTCTGGTCTACCTGACAGTTACTCGACCGGATCTTGCATATGCAGTTCATACAGTCAGCTAGTTCATGTCTGCTCCGTGCTCCGATCACTATGTCGCGGTTCTTCGTATCCTTCGGTATCTAAAAGGGACAATGTTTCATGGGCTTCACTTCTCATCCACATCGTTTTTAACTCTTCGTGGATTCTCAGATGCTGACTGGGATGGAGACATAACAGACCACCGTTCTACCACCGGATATTGTTTCTTCATTGGGGACTCTCTTATCCCCTGGCGCAGCAAGAAACAATCTCTGACAGCTCGGTCTAGTACTGAAGTTGAGTATCGAGCCTTAGATGACACTACGCAAGAACTTGTATGGCTACACTGGTTACTATCTGATATGAGTGCTCCTCAGATCTCTCCAACACCATTGTGGTGTGATAACAATAGTGCTATTCAGATTGCTCACAATGATGTCTTTCATAAGCGTACAAAGCACATTGAGATTGACTGTCATTTCACCCGTCAACATGTTCTTCGCAAGACGGTTCAACTTCTTCCAATCTCAACCATTGATCAGACCGCAGACATCTTCACCAAAACTCATCTTCCAGGGCGATTTTGGGATCTTGTTTCCAAACTCAATTTGGCTCATTCTTCCCCTACTTGAGTTTGAGGGGGGGTGTTAGAGTTATTATCGTACATATGTAAAGTACAAGGGTTGTTCTGTAATTACCTGTAACTTATCTAGTATATATAGGTTTCTTATGTATCATTATTAGGTTAATGTCTTTTGTAATCGTTTTCTCTCATATATGAAAAGCCGATGACATTCTAGCCCTATCGCTCTCAACATATTCATCTGCTAATCGATTGATTCATACATCGTTTCTAATAGTTTGTATATGAGCTCTGTATGACTACCTTTCCAACAGATGATTTCTCTCGAACCTGCCAAGTCAGCAATACAGTTCTAGCTCATAATTATAGCAGTGCATTATCGTAATGGTAATAACACAGACCTGTTCACACTCCTTTCGGGAAAAGCAATAAACAATTCCAGATTCATTGTATGAACTCAGCAATGTCATCAATGACTACCTTTCCAACAGATGATTTCTCTCGAACCTGCCAAGTTAACCATCAAGTTTTACCTGGGGTTGATAAAAATGGTATTCCTTGCCATCATCCTCGTGGTTGCCATGTTTTTATTGTCATGGCCGAACATTTTTGCTAGAACTAAAATCAATGTTGGTGGTCTCATTAGCGGCGGCAAAGACACTGAATTCAAAATAGATTGATTCATCTGCAGATAATGTGATGGTTCATACTAAAATTAATTCAATTTGTGGTAATCTTTTCATACAGATGAATATAAGAATAAATTACCACAGATTGAATCAATTTTTGTATGAACTATCACATTATCCGCAGATGAATCAACAATCAACTGATTAGCCAGAATCTGGTTTGAACGTAGTGTCTTTGCTGCTGCTAATGAGACCACCGACATTGATTTTAGTTCCAGCGAATATGTTCGGCCATGGCAATAAGAACATAGCAGCCACGAGGATAACCGCAAGAAATAACATCTTCATCAACCCTAAGTAAAACGTGGGCGAGTTCACCGGAGGAAATAACTTTAAAAAGACGAAAACGACACCGAGAAGATGATTATGCTGATGTAAAGCGGGTGAGTTGTAGCCGGAAATCCGTCTTTCCGCAACAAAGAATGGAGCGCCACGAGGGCCAAAATTAGGGTAAAAGTAAAAGCCACGATAACCGGTATTCCGCTAAAAGGCCTTTCGGCATCGCCATTTCTTCCTAAAGCGTCAATAGCCTGATGTTTTGTTCAAAGCACTTCCTTTAACAGGTTCTTCTTCGTGATTGTTGGCTAAGGCGATTTGGTAGGAGTCGGATCCAATTGACAGTGAGGAGGCGGCGGTTTCGTAGGTGTCAAAGTGTTCGATCTTGAGCGGTGGGTTGTGGTTGCGGGAAAAAAGAACGCCATTTCTTTAAAAAAATGTTAAAATTTTTAAATCCGTAACGAAATAAGGGGGTTTTGGGGATTTGCTTATTTAAAACAACTTAGGCGCATTTGGTTCGCAGACGCTGCGTTCGGTATGCAGACAGTACAGAAAGATAACTCATCAAGATACCAAGCAAAAGAATCATAACAGATAAGTACAAATGCAAATAGAATGAAGGTAAATGACAAATTCACGACTTACCCGTTTAAGATTTTGCTTTTGTTTGGCCAATCTTTCTTTTGGATTGTTGATGAAATCACTTGCAACTTCAAATTACTCCTAAAACAGAATTATATCAAGATTAAAAAACATCCACAAAAATATGAAAATTAATATTGAACCTACCATGGCAACAATATAATCAAACTCACTTCTCAGTTCTTTCAACTGATGGTAATGTATTCCCTTTTGCTCTCAGTTATATATTTATTAAAAATAAGAGATTTTCTAAAACTTTATGGTAGGAGAGAGAAATAATTATTTTAGATCCTTGTACTTAAGTGGAGTTGGCACGGAACCAATATTTCTTTTAAGACTATATATCAACCAATTATAATTGATATGTAAAATCTTATATCATGTATTAACCAAAACTATGTTTGATATCAACTTTTTTCGGTTGGTACTGGTTTTGTACCTATTTTAAGTTACATATGAAAACATGCCATTACATTCAAATTTTGGGTGATATTTTTAGTTTCAAGGTAAGACATGTGATGCTTAAGAATTTTTAATTGCAAGGAATAACATTTTCAAGCATGCAAATTGTTAGTACCAAAAATGTATTCAAGATTTAGAGGATAACTGTAAATGTCAACAATAGTCAAAGTCAATGTAATTGTTAGGAATGGTCAAAGTCAAGGGTATTATCTAGTGAAGGTCAAAGGTATAAATAAGGTAATGTAAGGGAATTAGATAGGAGGTCATTAGTGAGATAGCATACCTAGAGTGTGTGTGTGATTAGAGAGATGACCCTCTAGAGAGAGAAACTAGATCTCATTCATCATCTTTGTATTTCCCTCTCAATCTATTGAAGATCATTGTGCTTAATCATTGTTATCTGAAACTCTCACAAATGCTCAAACAAAATAATTATAGTTATAAAGTATAACTTTCAATACATAAAAAGTTCAAAAATAGTTTTTATGACATAAATTGAATGATTTAAAGTGTTGATCTCATTCTATTCTTAAGTTGATTAGTGACTTCAACCTATAATTTTAACTGATTTGGTTTTAGGGCTGCCCATTTATATGTTGTTGATTCATAATTGTTATTTGACAAGTGTTGATTTTAGTTTGTTCTATATTAACTCGTTTAATACTTAGCACTGATGCTAGATAATAATAATTTTGATGTTATAATATCGTTGTTTTTGCCCTTTTTGAAAAATAAAATCTATTTTATTTGGTGCTCCCCCTCGTATCTATCCCTAGCTCCATCACTGACGATGGGAATGGAGATGGAAAAGGAAATTTGTCCCCGACAGAGATGGGGATGGGGATTACAACGCCCTGTTGCCATCTCTAATTTGGTTTGTTAAATGTTTTTTAAAATAATGTATTTTTAAATGAACTGCAGTTTATGGGATTTTGGATAAAATCAAATTTGATATTGCATGTCAAGATGATAAAAGTGATTATTCTTTAGGTGCGAGAAAAAAAAGTTAAGGCGAGAATGTAAGTATAAATCTGGACCATTGATTATTTTTAATTTCAACTCTAACGATTGATCACGCTTGATACAAGAATTGATCTGGTTCATCTATGTCTGTAACACCCTCAAATTTGAAAAGAGCAACTTATTTAAAATTTTCGATATTACATCAAATGGAGGATATAGATCCCTTTTCTACAATTCAATACTTGAAAACACCTCAAGATAAATTCTATATTTAACCTCAACAATAAATAACTTAAGTCTTATACAAAGACTAAATAAAAGTCGAGTGTTACTAAAACCCAAACGAGTTGCTAATCCCAAAGTGTGGAAGACTTCACTCAATAACTACTCTCTCCACGTGCATCTAGCTAGCATTCATTTCTTCACAGTGTCACTAGTACCATACCTAACCGAACAAAACCTGGTCACAAGCTGACAAATAAAAAGGTTAGGCAAACGTCTAATGAGTTCAAATGTTTTCATCATTATTATATAAATCGTTAAACGGTAAGAATGCAACTTAAATCGTGAGTTTCAAAAAGGGATTTATATTAAGTATGCAAACGAACCATTTTCCAACACACACAATTATTTTTTTGTGACGAAAGTTCCAATATAAATCATTTCCTCAAAATGTGAATTCAACCCAAAAACTCAAATACATGAACAAAGATTAAATTCCCAATAGTATAAACGTTTATAAAACTCAAATATCGAAATATCGAAAACACGGATGAGACATATACTTAACCCATAAATCATGGATAAGAATCCATATATAAAACATCACCAAAGTCGTGGATAATACTCAACACCCCAAAATAACCCATGTAAACAATAAACAACGTCGGAAGCGTCAAATCGTAGATAATCTTTATCTCTAAAGAATATATATCCGAAATCCACCATTCGGTGACGGGGAGACCTGATTCCATTTAATGTGACGGAACACAAAAGTAGGTCACATATCTATGTTATATGAGTGTCACTTAATGATTACACACTCTTTAACATCAATTTTTTCGGGTCTATAGTTAACGAGTCAACAAGCTCAACACCTCTATGTTTGTTGCTTGGATAATCATCAAGTTCAACCCTTCTAGGTATGTACCTTGAAATTTTCGTGCACTCATCAAGTTCAACGCCTCTAGTTCTATACCTTGAAATTTCCAAACATCTCAGTTAAGCTCGTACACAAGAAATAACAATCATTGGTCAATTGACGATGCCCGACTCAAAGAGCCCACATTTTGCTCCCATAAGACCCCATGCCTATTTCAAGTTACATTATGGAGGGATATTTATCCCACTCAAACTGACTTATGTGTCTATGGATCCATTGCATTACAGTCTAAAACATTACACTACTCCAAACTAATGAACTAGCACATTTAAAACATGTAATTCTCAAATAAGATGCAATAAATGCAAATCATAACCAAAGCTCCACGTTGAGCTATCAAAATCGGACAAATGTCCCCAAAACTCAAGAGAGTAATAAACTGAGCCACAAGCTCAACTAAACACATGACCATTTATTAAAAATCATAAAATGCAATAAAACGTAAGTGACCCACGTTTATGCAAACACATGCTCTAAATATATGAATAACCTAAAACACAACATTAGGTTGGGACAAACCATTTTTACAAAAGGAAATAGTACCATTTACACTTTCATGACGTCCAATAACATATTCTATGCATATTTCTAAAACGTACGTTAAAAATGAGTCTTTACCAATTTGTCACCATTTATAAGATATATCATCAAAATATACATTTATCATTTATTTGTCAAAGTACCCAAAAATCCCAAATATGGGTGTTTCACAAGGTTTATAAAATCTTATCATTTCAAATAGCAAAACTCATCAAGATTTCAATATTTGACAATAACCATGTAAAACACATAAATACTCTACAATGGACATTTTTGACATGTACAACATTTTCACAAATCAACTTGCTAGATTTAGGCTATATCTAGATTTTATCCAAAATCTTGAGTTTCCTTGAAGAACCTGGAATCTCCAAACAATTCTTCCAAACCCTAGATTCACAAGTTTCCAAACATAAGCATACATATCCAATTACTTGGAATCATTCCCAAAAAATCTTATAGCAAAATCTATCTCCATTTTGGTCAAAACCGTAATTTTGACATAACTTTCCCAAAATCATCTAAATCAAAAACTTGAGAAATATTATACTAGGAAGACATAATTTGAGCATTTATAACTTGAATAAGGATTTAGAAAAGGAGATGATGAACTTACCCCATAGATCTTGAGTAAAACCTCAAAACCTTAGAATCTCAAGAAAATGGAGATGAAGTTTGAATCTTGCACCAATAGATGAAACCACTAGCATAAAATGGAGAACACTTTAATCACCATGAAAAACCCCAAAATCAGTTAGGGTTCATATGAGAGGGTGGGAGATCGATTTGGGAGAGAAATGAGAGAGTCAGAGAGTTGTGAGCTGAGAAATGAGGATGAAAGCTGAAACTTCGCACTCAACAGCAACCTGCACCACCCTTCTTCTGCCGATAATGTCAGACGATAATGCCGCCTGTCATAGTCGATGTCGCTCTCGCTGTCCAAGCCCCCAAACTCGATTTTTTTCTCTGATAACACTCCTAATACTCTTAGGTATTATATGAAATGATTTCTTAACATAAATCTCACCATTTCTTGACATTTACTACTGAAAACTACGGGTGTCACAATCTCATCTTAATGTGCATCTAAGAGTGGAGATCCCTTTTCTCACCATAACTTTCATTCAACTCAACTATGTTTTGGTGCATATGTTCATTTCCAAACGTGACCATTTTTGGCGAGATCAAGCTAAAGAAAACGGATATCTTTAATAGGATTGTGACTAAGGCTTATTTTTGGGTTTCTAATAGGATTAGTAAGTTTAAAATTAATTGGATGGGTTGGCTTCATAACTCTTTCCTAACTTTTAATCTCAAACCCACCCATGAATTTCGCTTGATATGGGGATTGATCTGATGCATCTCATCCTAATTTGCATCCAATGGTGGAGATCCCTTTTTACCCTTCTCACTATAACTTTCATTCTCACCGGATCCCAAACCTATATATATATATATATATAGAGAGAGAGAGAGAGAGAGAGAGAGAGTCAGTCAGGTTCATATGAGAACAACAACAAAATATGATAATAAGAAAACAATCGAATCACATGTGATTTTACACTAAGATCACGTATAAATCACATGTGATTAACGACGCCCGCACACCATGTGATTTGAATGTTTTCTTATTCTCTTATTTTGTTATTGTTCTCGTTTGAACCCCCCCCCCCCCCCTTCTCTCTCTCTCTATATATACATATATATAGAGGCGGGGAGGATCAACGGTGAACAAAGTCAATCAAATAACACGAAAATGGTCAAATCACATGGGATTACGGAACACGGTCAACGCAAGTGGGCGACATGGCCCACGACCTCAGAGGTCGCGACCAAAGTACATGTGATTTTACGTGTGATTCTAGTGGGAAATCACATATGTTTGACTGTTCTCGTGTTCTATTATTTGGCCACCGTTCTCGTTTGCACCCAACTCTCTTTCTATATATATACATACACACAGGGTTCTGTACCTGTGCGGTGCAGCGGTATATAAAATTTTATATTGAGGCCTTGATAAAAGGTTAGACTACTCGTATATGGATCTCAATCTTTAAGTTGTTATCTTTGTCACAGACTCGCACTAACTTCAGTTATCGGATGAACTAAAAATCTGCTTCAAGCAGCTTTGCACTTGATGAAGAAGCCTAATAAATAGAAGAACTCTGACCTCTAGAATTAGGTAACACACATAAAGTACATTGAGAAAGAAAATCCAGTTTTGAAGACTAGCCTGCTTTCATTCTTCATCTTCACTGCTATCAATGAGAACCACCTTTTTATTTCTTGATCTCTTTGCACTTTTGTTTACACTCGTTTGCCGTTCTTTATCTAATGATAAATCTTGATCACCTTGTTCATCATCAGATTCGTGTTTTCCAATTACTTCAAGAATTCTATCTCCATATTTCTGTGTCTTCAGTTTACCAATTATCTTCTCCAACTGCATGCAAGTAACAGGGTGTTAAATGTCACGGATATTAACCAGCTTTAAATGCTTCACCATGCAAAAATGGCGTCAAAGAAGCAACTGAAACGATGAATAAAGTGATTCTTCAGGTTCCCGTAAAACTATATTGTCAAATAAATAAAGCTTGAAATGAATGGCAAAATCCAAACGAAGGTCGCCTTGGTTCCTATTTTGTGTAACAGATAAATTTTTTTCGTCGATCAATGCAACATGGTTTCAAAGTTTCATATTTAATGCAATGAAGATTCCAAAATTCCTTTTTCTTTTACCCATTTTGATAGGTAAAAAGCGGATCTTGTAACATTTGATTACATGGTTCCATCTTCATTACATCAAGTACACAGGACCTATTCCATTATCACATCTTTTGTCAAGAAAAGGGGGAAAATGGAACCCATGATCACATCTTCTAACTTCATTTAAATGGGAACATTTAATGGCTAATAAGAAAAAAGGACATAATAAACAGTTAACGAACTTCGATAAGATGATGCTTCAAACTCTCTATTATATGAGTTTTGGATGGTCACCTGTTCTGTTGTTTCCGGTTTCTGAGAGCATAATATGCTGATCTGCTGTGTCGACAAAATAGAATGTGGAAATATTCCTCCATGAACAGAAGAGAGTTCCTTGCGCAGATCATCAAGCTTAGATTCCAGTCCCGAGTATCTGCTGCGTTTGGAGGACTTTGTGACGCCACTACTACTTCTCTGTCCACTGGTAACCTCAAGCGTAATATTTTTCTTCTCTGTGTATCACCATAAAATAATAATAAGCAATATAGAACATTCCAAAAAAAGAGCTAAGTTCATTTTCTGGCCGAAAGAACCATTTTTTCGATAACGAAGTGATACGAAAGTTAGGATCCACGAATTGAACAATCAAGAAATCAGCTGAAATAATCTTAAGAGTAGGTGGGAATTGATTTGCACTCTAGTATTAGTCATGAATTAGTTGTTACTAGAATGTATATTAAAAGAAACTGAGGTGGCTTACCATGCAAGACATGTTTCGCAAGTGGTCCAATTGTCACATAAGCATTAGTGGCATAAGCT
This sequence comes from Saussurea involucrata, assembly GCA_033807775.1. Lineage (NCBI taxonomy): Eukaryota > Viridiplantae > Streptophyta > Magnoliopsida > Asterales > Asteraceae > Saussurea > Saussurea involucrata. Next base: position 84,526,347 of record CM066313.1, read on the forward strand.
GTATGTGAAAATTCTTCTTTCTGCATGCAAAACAATAAAGATAAGAGGATAGAGATCTAACATACCACTAGAATAATTTATTCACCTCCATAACATGAGAACAAGCATAATCTTAATTTTGATGGGTTAAAGGTGATTATTCTCACCAATACCCGGTGGAGAATAAGCTGAATGACAAGTTGCTCTAATTCATCCTTCTTCAGCTCAAAACCTAAATCATACCATGGAAAGTAAAACATTTTTACCATGGAAAGTAAAACATTTTTCTCAGTATGCATGCTCTAGGACGTACTTGTTAAATATGAGACATGTGAAAATACTGTTCGACAGGCTAGTAGGAAAAGAATCAGAGGGTTCAGAGGACATAATGTGATTCATTTGCTTCTACATATGTGCATAATATTCTATTTGTTAGCACAATTTACCTCAACTCGGTATTCTTCTTAAATTACTTTGAATTCCTATGGATAGCCAAATTAACATTTTTTATCGCCCGTCTCATGTGGTGGGGCCCATCCTTATGCATATCTAGTAGCAAATGAATCACACCATGTCTTCTAAATCTTAAAAACGCAAGCAGAAACGATCTTTTCCCAAAAGATCTAGAAGCTTTGAGATTACCGACCTACTTCCTTGTTTTTAACCTTCAACTTGTCCACCAGTTGCAACATTGTTGCTCTCTGATCCTTTTCTTGGATATCTTGCAGCAAAGATACAACAGCTCTTGCATGGCCTGAAATCCACACCTAGGGTAAGTATCCATAAATCAGATTGTTGATTTATATTTTTAACTTTCCATCACATAAATCAAATTGTTGATTATTACTAGTATATTCCTATGATGGGTTACAACGAGAAACTAAAGAAACATGATTATTACTAGTATATTCCTATGATGGGCTAGGGGCTGTTTGTTTACCTCTTAATAGTTCTATTAAGAGGCAACCTCTGAACCAGTAAGAGGTGGATCTTGTTTGGCAAAAAAAAGTCTGCCTCTTAATGGTTCTAAAACCCTCTGAATCATTTTGTATCTTGGGCCTCCCTTAACCATTCAGCGCCCTGATTTCATTGTGAACAATTACCAAACAACCATATTTCATTTTGCAGTATATCATAAGAGCCTCTTAATCATTCTGACCACTTAATCTTCCTGCACCAAACCATTCAGCAACTGCCAAACAACTTAGTATCTTACCAGTCAATCCCTACCTTGTTCTAACCTTATCCTATTTACAAGAGCTCAAAAAATGTACTCTCTAATTATTAGGTCATTTGTTTCACCATTTAGCATTTTTGTTCGTGAGTCCCATCTATATGGAGTGAGGAGAAAAATGTTAATGTGTCCCATTTAGTTAATGAGAGAACAATGGGAGCCCATTGATCTACTCTTCTCAAGCCCATAACGAAGAAGAACCAATCTCTGAGAAGTAAGAAGCTATCTTATCATAAAAAGTAAGGATGCATACCGGATGCATCAATTTCCTTGACCTCACATGAAAAGGCACAGTTATCACACATCCCTGCAATTAAGCGTAAAATTAAACTATAATGTGCCATCACTTCCCCCGGCTAAAAAGGCCACTAGAGAGAATATTTTAGTTCTCATAATAAGATTACATAATAAAATACCATTACAGTCTTGCAGCGGCTCAGCAAAATGTCGGAAGAAAGCACTTCGACGGCATTCTCTTTTAGACTGCAGTTAGAAGATATACAAATAAGTTGTAATATACAAGATAGCAATTATTTTCCTTGGCGGTCATTGAGATATGTAATCATCTCTGCACTCAGATTCTTCCCAAAACTATACTAGTCAAATTTCTCCTAGAATCCATCCAACTCCTTATCAACAGAAATTCCAGATAAAAGTTGTGTTGTCTACATTGCAACCCATTAAGTTCTTGAGTGATGATTTCATATTCAGACAAAACCATTGACATGGGAGTAATCAATTGATTAGCAAAGTACAATACCTGACAATATCGCACCATGTCATATAGATTTTGCAGCCCAGAATTCTCATAGAAGACCATGGAGCTCTGTAAAGAGAGTGTGATAGAAGGGTATCATATAAGTAAATGAAGGGTTGGGTTTCGGTGAGAAGTTGAGGTTAACTTGAGAAGCGCGAGAAGTGATTATCAACCGTTGGATGAGAAATGGACGCACATTAGGATGAGATGCACCGAGATAAGATGCACCGAATCTATTCCCTTCTAAGCTGCAATTCATGGGAGGGCATTTGATTAAAAGTGATCAACGGTTCAGATCTACCTCTCACTCACATTAACCTCAACTTCTCACACGATCCTTCGCCAGTAAATGAATATATGAAAGAAATGCCATCCAACAATTTATACCTGCCTAGGCACATCAGCAGGCCTAAAGTAAAGTAGACATTCAGAAGGAAGCCCGTCCCGCCCTGCTCGACCGCTTTCCTGGAGTTAGAAAAGTCAAAGACAATACAACGACATGCTACAAATAAGCTTTTATGGGAGGGTGCAAACCTGGTAGTAAGTTTCCATTGATTTACCTAGGCTGTGATGTATGACAAACCTGACTATAGCAACATAAATGTAAGATATAATAAAACCATAAAACTCAAAAAAAAGATAAAGAACCATTTTAAAGACTGCAGCACACCAATATCTAGGATTTATTCATTTACACTGCTTATGTTTCCAATTGTATGTCTTTGTAAAGGTTGTGGAACATTAAGGCCTTGTTTGTTTTTTAGAAAAAAAGCTCTTCTTATGTCTGATCCGTCAAGAGCTGAGGCCATTCAGACTGTTTGTTTTTTCCAAATTTTCAGAGTCACTTATGTCTTATCATCCTCTTATCTGGTAAAAGGTAATCCAACCTCTTATTTGCCTCTTGTTATTCTCAATGAATTAACCTTGCTAGATCCTTTCTCTCATTCAATTCACTTGGATTATAATAAAACTCAATTAACTATAATTAGGTTAGGTGACTTTCAAATTTAAATTTGTATAATTTAGATATATTATTATCGATTAAACGTATCCGTTTAAATGAATACTAATTTTATAATTTAGATGTAAATTTCATAATGACAATGCATAAATATGTGAAATTGTATATATTAATAAATTCATTACTATAATATTCTAATGGGTCAAATACATTATTTAAACAAATTCATACATTTATCAATTTACAAAAACAAATAGTCTTATTGATTCAGAATTCAGACTTCAGCACCACCTCTTATCAATCAGAAGTAAAAGAAGACTTCAGACTTCAACAACTCTTAAAAAACAAACTCCACCTAAGGCTTTTTCGATGTGCAAGGTTAAGAAGGTGAAGAATGACGACTAACCATCTGGTTTATTAATTCCCATACCAAAAGCCACCTGTGAGAAAAGGCAGCTATATTGACTAACTGGAATTATAAAACAGAGTAAAAGATAATATCGTAAACCATACCGTCCCAACAATGACCTGCAACTTGCTATTGCTCCACCTGTCAAAAAGTATATGGTTCTTTATTATTTGTAAGGCATAAATAAATTCTAAACAAATTTGGCTTGATAGTTTCTGCCTATCAAAGCTGACGAAAGTAAAAGATGATAGAGAAAACATCCATAGTAAAGAACATCTGAAACTACATTTACCGCATATGAACTTTTTCACGGAAATTCACATCCATATCTGCATGATAATGATCAGCTGAAACCCCTCTCTCACGCAATTCCTTTGCAACCTATGGTCCTTGAGCACAAAAGAATATAGTAAATAACTAAATATATAGACGTGCACATAATTGCCATAAGTTCAAATTTCAGACAAACACAAAGAAGTGCCTCATAATGAAGCATTAGAGCCACTAAATGGTCCACAAAAAGTTTAAAAAAAAATAGCATTATATAATCACAGGAGGATGGCAACAAATTTAGTTAAAATTATTTGAGCATGACACAGACCTGTTCACACTCCTTCCGGGAGAAGCAATAAACAATTCCAGATTCATTGTTTGTATATGAACTCTGAATGAATTCAGCAATGTCATCAATGACTACCTTTCCAACAGATGATTTCTCTCGAACCTGCCAAGTAAACCATACAGTTCTAGCTCGTAATTTATACCAGGTTACTGAAACCCATGATTAGCTAGTAACAGCTTTACCATATAAAACAGATTTGGTCTGTTCACTGTGCTAACAAATTTTACGCATTTTGGAATGTTTAGCATCGCCATCAGATCTAATTGGACCTTCTTTGTAGCAGTTGCCTGGAGAAAAAAAAACAAAATATAACAATATGAAGCTTAAACCTCATTATTCCAATCGAATTTTACATGGGAAGAAAATGAACTCAGAAAGAGATGGATGTGAGCATAGACATACAGTCAAAGCAACAAGAGGTACATCGGGAAATTGAGTCTTCAATATACCAAGATTCTTGTAGTCTGGACGGAAGTCATGACCCCACTGACTACAGCAATGTGCCTCCTGCAAATTAACCACAATAATTCATTGCAGGGCAAGAAAGGTGAAAATAGATACATGAAACCAGTGTTTACATTCGAAGTGGGGCTGTAACACCTCGATTTTTATGAAGCATTATGATTGGTGTTAATGATGAATTATGTATGGTTATTTGATAGATTAATTTTAGAGTTTATCCCCGATTAAGTTTCGTTAATTGTTTTTCGGAGTTATTAGATTAAGGGATAAACTTTAATTTTAATTTATAAGTTAGAGGGTGAAATTTGCCAATTGTTGAAAGTTTAGGGTTGGTGTGGTTAAAGTGATGAAACATTATCACCACCACCGCCTCTTTTAGTTAAAAGAGAAACAAAGTGAGATATATGTTTCACTTGTATGCTTGTGTGTGTGTTCTCGGCTGCAAGAAGAAAGAAAGGGAAGAAGAAAGAGCTGAAGTTTAGTAGCAAAGTAAGGATTCAAAGTGGTGAAAACAAAGGTATGTCTTCACATAATTTATTCCTCTTCTTTAGATAAAGCTCTATATGGGTTTAGAAATTGGGTTTTTACAGTTTTGGAAGATATGAAAATTCTGGGTTCATAGGTCTCTTCTACTAATGATATTAAGCATATCTGCACTTTTGTAGAAATTGTTATGGCTTAAAAGTATAGATTTCTGGCTTAAATACGTTTACAGTTAGTTGAGATAAGGATGAACAGTTAGTTGCGATAAAGATGATAGTTGCGATAAAGATGAATGTCGCAAGCTTTGGGTTGCGACAAGATTGTTATATCGCAACAATGGGTTGCGATAAGATTGTTATATCGCAACAGTTGGTTGCGATAAGATGTTATGTCGCAACAGTTGGTTGCGATAAGAAGGGAATATCACAACAGTGGGTTGCGATAATTATGATTGTCGCAATTAGTGCATTGCGACAAGAGATGTGGCAAGTAGTAAGTTGCGACAAGTGAAAGGTATTTTGTTTAGGTTGCGATAAGTGACGAGAATGTTGGATTACTTAGGATTCTTAGTCTTTTAAGAGTCCTATTCAGTAAATTGAAACAAGTACAATATGTATTTGGGTATTTCAGACTTTGTGAAGCTTGGGGACGGAAATCCTTACAGCTTTAAGAAGTAAAGTAAGAGTGACGCTACTGCTGTCAGGTGAGTTCATTCTTACCTTACCCTTTTATAACGTATTTAAATTATGGTAAGGTATATTTTATAATGAATGTTTACTGAATGGGTTTTTGATATGAGGTAAGACTATTTGTCTTTAAATTAATGGTTTTGCTTAAAGTTATTTGAAAATGATTTATATTAAGCAATAACCTGCATGAGTACAAATAAGTGTAATGGATCCATAGGCACTAGTTTTTATGAACACATGGAATAGGCGTGGATTAATCGTAATTTCAGTGTGTAAGATAAACGTGGAATAGGCGTGAACTAATCGTAATTCCCGTTTAGGTGAAATGAGGGAATAGGCGTGGATTAATAGTAATTCCCATTTCACATTGATGAGAAATCGTGGGATAGGCGTGGACTAATCGTAATCCCCGATTTCTATAGGAAGGAAAGAGATAGGCATGGTTTAATTGTAATCTCTACTTCCTTTCCAAGAAATAGGCATGGACTAATTGTAATTTCTTGGATATGAGCGTTAATCTAGAATCCGTGGAGATTCGTAGTGGGCTCTTGAACATGATATCATGACTGACTTGGTGTCGGTCATATTCATGGAATCGGGTTTAATCCCGTCATCGTAAGATGTTGAAACGTATGGTAAGAAAAGGGTAAACCAGGTTTGTTATGCCTTGTTTACATTGATTTTAAAAGTATTGTTTTGAAACTGAATGTTCTCACTAGGCGTTAGCCTAATCGTTTCAAATTATATTTTCTTACCAGGTACTAGCTCGGGAAAGTAAAGGGTTGTGGGACGAGTGCATTCGAGTATATACTTTTGGAGGAAAATGGAGAAGTTAGCCTTAGTGAGGAGATTTTGGTAAATCCTAGATAACCAGTTTAATCTGATCTTAGTTGACAGGATTAGATTAATAGGTTATTTTGAATTTGCATTGGTGTATATATGAATCCTCAAGGTTAATTCTCTGTTTATGTATAAAAGTTTGGCAAATCTTATGTTTTACCTTGTTAGAATTAAGGTTTAAATTTACCCTGATTTTTAGGGTGTTACAGGGGCAGCTAAGAAAATGGATGAACACATTCGAAGTATGGCAGCTAAGAAAATGGATGAACAAAAACCTCTTTAGACACAAGTGGCTCATGACACAAGCCAGCTACTTTGTGAGTGGTAGCAGCAAATATTCACCAGTTGGCCACTTGGCTCTCCGGCGGTGTTATTTGGGTGGTTTTTTGGTTTACAATGTTCTTAACCAAGCCGAATAAGGTTTGGTTTAATCGGTTCTAGGTTATTCAGTTGGTTATCGGGTAATCCAAATAAGTTTTTTCAACATTTTAATATTAAACTTGGAACTCGGAACTAGGAGGCAGGAGAATAATAATAATAATAATAATATAATTCCTTATCTGGTCTAAAAGAACCTGTATAAAATAACCTAATAAAGAATTTTATGTTTAACAAGGGTTTTATTCAAAATAACCGAATAAGTACTTAATTAATATTTGTTCAAGAATTTTAAGATAATTTTTATATATAATATATATAATTCCTTATTCAGGTTAACCGACGAATAAAAAATAACCGAAAACCAAACCGAAATAACTGAATAACAGAATAAACCAAACCCCAAACTTCATTTGGTCCTGGTGGGTTACTCGGTTTTGGTTATTTTCGACACAACTATGGCTTTCCAACCCTCTCATTATGGAGTTAGAAATGCAACTATGAAAACTATACTATAGTGATAAAACACAGATGACAACCGTGGAGCCAAACCCAATCCGTTAAGATTATAGAACTGATCTGCCGTATGGTATGACCACCTTTGCTCCACAAGCTTCAAAACTTTTCAAAAAATGTTGATAAACTTTCTGTTTCTCTCATGTCTTTCCAAAAATCATTGCACAATCGTCTCACGAAAACAGCCTCTTGGGGAGTAGAGTAAAGGTATGCGTACTTCCTACCCCTCCTAGACCCCACTTCCAAGTGGAATATACCAGGTCAGGTTTGGTTTATGCCTCTCAGATATGCAGATATACACCTCATTTATCTAACATCAGCTGAAATTAACAAAAAAATGGAAGCAACTTTCCTCTCTAACTTTTGCTGGTTATTTGTTTATTATACGTACATTTACTCCACTCACACCTTTGATATCTATCATGTTTAGAAACTGTAACTGACACAACGACACAACGAAAAGAGCGAACTTACGTCAATTGCAATCAAAGAAAGACGGCCAGCATGGTGGCACTTTTCAAGTTTCGACACAAATCTCTTACTCTTGGAAACCTTTTCTGGTGTAACATACAATACTTTAAGGTCCCCTTCTCCTTTTTCGAGTGCTTTGTATATAAATTTCTCATCTTCCTTGCTAGTTGTTGAGGTTAGCATAGATACCGGGATCCCTAAAGCAGTCAACCCCATAACCTGAAGCAATCAATACATCAATTACTCCCTCAGTCCCAAAATATTGTCCACAATGAAAAAGGCACACCGTTTTAACCATGTGTAACTATTACACTTTTTTATTAACTAAATGACATTTTTACCCTTAACAATAGAGCTTAATGAATTTCCCCTATCATAATTAAAGGTAGAATTGGAAAGTAGGCACTTACTTTTGAGAGTGGGCACTTATTTTGGGACAAACTAAATTAGAAATGTGGACTCTTATTTTGGGACATAGGAAGTATAAATCAGGCAGTTACTACCAAGCAGTACAACATATTAACAGAAAAAAAGTACCTGATCCTGAATAAGAGAAAGCAAAGGACTGACAACAAGAGCAATTCCATGACGTATAACAGCTGGAAGTTGGTAGCAGAGGCTCTTGCCTCCACCAGCAGCCATGATAACAAGCACATCTCTTCTGCTCATGATAGCATTAATGATCTGATAAGCAACTATCGATCAGCCGATTAAAAACATTTGATGATAAAATTCACATCAGGTGAAAGAATCTAGAACATTTTCCCTGAATTGGGTATAACATGAAGATCCACAAAGAAACCTAATAGAAAACAATCTTTTAAACAAATGAATAAGTGGATATACATCCTAGAAACTGCCAAATTCTTAAACCTAGAAAGAGTAAAAAATTCTAGGTTTAAACAAATTTTCTATGTTTAAACAATCTTTTAAAGAAATTTTCCCTTTAATGTATCATCAAAGCAAGCACCAACCTCCCGCTGGTTTGCACGATAACCAGGTATGCCAAAAATATTAAATCTAATATCATCAGCTTCATCATCCCATTCAAAAGACCCTGACCAGTTCTCTGCTTGAGGAGCTGCATCGTCTTTATCGGGGTTTTCCAATCCTTGATAACTTTCCAACACTGCTTTAAGTTCTGACTGTTTCTCATACAGCTTCTCTTGCTTATCAAGCAAGCTCTTTATTTCATCTGGAAAATAAAGTAAAATTTACATTTACATACAATTTCAGATGAAAATTATTTTTTTAAGAGTAGAAGACTAAGAGAAACAGATGCCTAGAAACAAGTAAAGAAATTATCTAGTCCTAATTAAACTCGAAAACTGATGTTTTACAAGATTGGTAAGGTAGCCTCTCAAGGATATTAGAGGAACTTCAACTAGAAACAAGTTCTAATCCAAAATATGGATTTATGGAAACTTGAACATCTATGAAAGATAAGGAATTTCTATCTCGCGAAATGCTAGGATTTAATGTGCCAAGCTTAGAGAACATTTATGAAGACGTGAGCTTAAATTTCCTAACAAGCACCATAAGAATATTATCAGGAAAATTCATCCCAAAAAATAAGGGGGAAACAAGGAGTTACTAGACCCAATAGAATAATTGTTCTCTCATCCAAACGACATTTGGAGATACTCCTGAACAAACTGGAGCAACATGAGATAGGTGTAAAGTTTCAAATGGAGTAAAACAGTCAAAGTTAACAACCTTTGTAGCATGCAGTCCAGTAAGAGCATTGATTTTAATGCAAGAATCATTCGCTTATTTGGCTATTTGCCTTAACTTTGAGCTACCATTCGGTTCTTTTCGTCTATGTATTTTCCTTCATTCTCAATTCTCTATTCTGTGCTCCTAACCCCATTGTCCTCAGATCAAGTAAATGAGACCCCTTATCACATCTTCATTTCTCCCATAAACGAAAAGTAATGAGACCCCTTATCACCTTTTTATTTCTCCTATATATGAAAATTTCAATAACCAAAATGAGTATTCTCTTACCATTTACATTCTTAGTTAGGCATATACTCCATAGTTCCAAAACCCGAATCCCCTTCTCCTGTTTAGCCCAATCCAACAACAGAGAAGGCCTCCGCTTTGTATTTAATCTAGATTTCCATCACTTCATCACCATTATTAATAACATGGCAACACTCACCCATTAGTCAATTTTCCAGTCTAAAAACTATAACAACATGATTTTTGATTTCCATAACTTCACTCCAACAATCATTACGTCCAGTGTCAAAATTGGGGTGAAACCCCATTAAAATAGGATATTTCAGAAATCTGGACTTGGAAACCTCATCAACTAGAGCATGCAGTGTGCGATTGTGAAGTTTTGGATCAAGTTTATAACATATGCATATAACCTAACAGTTTCTGAATTGATTTTAACTATTCTAACATACTTTCAAATCATTCTTTATCTTACACCGATACTTTCTATATAAGTTACCCCAAACTAACAAAATTTCCACCCAAAATAACATATTTTGTTCATTTTCATGATCAATAATAACCGATTACACTCAAATCAAACAAATCCTTTTCCAATCATAAAACGCAACAGAAATTGCAAATATACACACACAATGTATATACATAAGCCTGTGCATGTATATATTTCTCATATGCATCAAAATAGACACATAAAAGAAAGACGAAAGATGAAAACCTTGAACATCTTGAAGCTCCAACTCGACATTGAGAAGCTCCTGTAAAAGATCCTCTGTACTACTACTTGCTGCCATTTCGGACCCTCCCGCTACGATTTCGCTGTACTCCTATTCGTATACCCTCTTATTTCATTTAAGCCGTAGCCGTAACAAATACCCGAATTTCCGGGTCGGTGTGACCCGGTTGGTCATGATATTTCGGGTTTTCCCATTTTACTAATCGATTATTCAATGCCAAAATGGATTTAAAAGAATAGTTTTTACTTAAAAATAATAATTTATTCTTAGATAATGTAACAAATGTTTAATTTTTCTTATTTTATACACTTTTTTTAAATGGTATAGGTCATTTAACTATCGATGATATATGTACCAAATTATAATTTATATTATAGTTCAAGATTGTTCTTTAATATGTTAAATATGAGATTTTAAACATGGTCTCTTAATCGACCTTTCAGATTCAGTAAGATGGCCATTTTGTACCAGGTTGATGCGCTGGCCGAATTCTGCTTTAAAATGTACATGTCTAATGTTGTCTTTATCAAAAAGATGTTGCCTAATTTTACATGTGTATTGTCAGATGCTTTAACCTTTACAGTAGAATTATAATCTATAACTTGTCTTTTTATAGTTCTGATACAGACGAACCTAAGTCTCCATAAATATTGGAACAACCATGAGTTTTTATTACATGATAAAATAGCATATCAAAATTAACTAATATCATGTGAACCAAAAATTGATTTATGAGGTAAAACGTATAGTGGGAAAATTGAAGGTTTGTTACACCAAAACTTGTTGTTATTCTAAATAAAAACTAAGACAAGGTTTATTTTTAAAAAAATTATCTATTTCTGAATTAAAAATATTTAATTAAGAAATTTATGTTGACAAAAAAAAGTACTAAAGTCCAGACGAAGAATTGTGTGAAAAAAGAGTTAAGGTGAGAAGCGTAAGAAAAAAAAAATCGACTCTTCATCACTTTTAACCTCAAAAAAAAACCCATGAACTGCGTTATAGAAAGGAATAGATATGATGCATCTCATTAATGTTGATCGTCAATTAGGATTCATCCGAGATCGGAGATCTTTTCTTACCCTTTTTCACCATAACTTTCATTCTCGTCGGAACACAACTCCTAAAGTCCAATGGTAACGTTATTTATTGTTGTCATATAAACCAAAACTCACATAGAAAATCAATATGTTTTATTTTGTTTATGAATAGTATGAAAGATATAGAAACGTTAACTATTGATCGTTCAATCTATTTTTGAAAAGATGTTGCTTCCATGTAAAGCGATGTAATAGGACAAAATCAAAGCAGAAACGATGCCTGTGTTTGAAAAGTTGTTACCTCTCTGTCAGGCCATATAACAGGACAAAAGCGATACCAATCCGGAAACCAAAAAGTACCTGAATCAATTTGGTCCCAAATTGAACCATGAAGCAGACTAGAATTTTGGGCTAACGGTACAAGCCTAATTCCTTACCTAAACAACCTCATTTCATTTAAGTTGGAAAATTTTGTTTTTGTTCGAATGAATGTTGAACAAAGAATCGAATTGTGTTACATTTTGAACCAAGTGTATCAATTTAGTTTTGCATGTTATCTTTGTCATAATTTGACTATTTATATTAGTTATCTGTTTTTCTTATACTAAAAGCAGAACAAATCATAAATTAACCATTTTAAACCAATATTAAATTTTATTAATCAAACAAATAGATGTAACTTGGTCGTTTCACAATAAATCAAATAAACATTGTATCGATCAAAATCAAGCATATGGGTTTGGTCAACTACGTTTTGTTGTTTTTCATGGTCTTTTTGAGAAAATAAATATCACTTCAATTTTGTTATAAGATAATTGAACACTTACTTAAATATATTTTATAAGAATATCTTACTTTTCAAATAATATTTACTAGTGTTCGACATCGCGCAACTGATTAAATTTTATGTTAACAAAATTGTAAAAAAATGTTTTTATTATTTTCACAGATATGGATTATGTTGCAAATACATACACAATGATTTATTTTATATATAGATTGACTTTAAAATTATTCAATTAATAGAATTATGAAATATGTTGGATTTGTGATGAAAATTATTAGTAATAACTAAAATTTAAATATTTATATATAACATTAACGAACGTCGTTTAAAATAAATCAATACAAAACTAACATAAATTGAAAAATAAAACAAAGTCACCAAAGTAGTGGAAGATATCAGATAACTAAAGCTCGACACTACATTAAATAAAAATTAAAAACATTTAGATTTAGAATAAATCTCCTATACTTGTTTAAACGGAAACAACATATATACAAATTGTATCAACAATTACCTACATTATCAAAAAAAAATTACTATCATTAAAATAGGTAATTTAAATAATTTTTATATAAAAACCAATAATATGATTATTTCTAAAATTGTTATCATCTTTTAACAAAAAATACGACAATACATGAAAAGTGTAATAAAGTGTTTATATTTATTAATATTATTAAATTTTTATAAGAAAAAACGTAGAAGTTTTTAGATTCTAATAGATCTTTTTATCAAGAATCCACCTTTTTTTTGTTTAGTCACTCACATTTATTCCAATATTTTCTTTTCCTTTATCACCAATTCCTTGATTTTTTTGTAGTTTGGATCAAAGTTTGTATTGATGCATGAGTCACATGAACACGATTACGTAGCATTGTCAACCAGTTTTCACTTTCTTGTTTAAATTTAATTCATCAACTTCATTTTTTAAACTGATTGTCTCGGATACATTGTTAACAGTGATTGTAGCAAAAATTTGATATTGAAACTTATAAGTTGATTAAGCAAATAATATAAATTCACATAATGAAATCAATCTAACGTTTAACATAATTCAAAATAAATGGAGGTCAAGAAAACAAATTCGAAGAATGTTAGTGTAACACCCCAATTTTCTTTAATAGGTTAGTCATTTGATCATAGCTTGTTAGAGTGTAAATCTAAGAAAAAAAAAACAAAATAAGGGTTTTCGGACGTCCGTGAAGCAGGTTGCCGGACGTCCGTGGGGTGCGGACTTCCGCAATCAATCCGCGGAAGCAACAGAAGATTTGGGGTGCATTTTGAGTTTCGAGTGTCGGACGTCCGCGGGGTGCCTTCCGAATGTCCGCGGGCCACCTGACGAATTTTGCTCTTTATTCCTAAGGGTTTCACCTTTCTCTCTCTCACTTTACCAAATCGAGCCACACTCCTCCCTACTCCATTTTTGGGCGATTTTCTCTCTAAACCAAGGTAAGTTCATGTTTCCTTCATCCCTTTTCATTTATGACAAGTTTATGGGAGATTTATGGCCATTAAATGGTTGTTCTTAGGTGAACCCACCTCTAAGTACTTCTAACTAGAAGTGGTCAAGATTCAAGAGTCTTCATTCTAGGGTTTCCATCTCTTGAGCTTTAAGGTGAGTAGAATGAACCTCAAATTCATACTTGATACATGATTTACATTTATTTCTTCACTTGTTCTAACAAACTTTCCTTGAAGTACACCTTTTGGGTTAATAAGCTCTTGTCTCCATAAAGAGGAGATTTAGGGGCTTAATGGTAAAAGAAAGGTTATGTAACAACTCACTCTTCTTGGATCTATACATTACATGATAGTTGTAATAACCAGGTATGTTATTGGTTTATTTAAAAGTGTGACTTTAATTTAATAATATGGAATTAGGAGTTAAGGGGTAAGTTTTAAATTTAATATGGAAATATAGGGGGTTGTTTTGTCAAGTGAGTAAACCTTAGGGTATGTATGGTCTTTTTGCCAAAGACCACACCATCGCCATATTCACATTACTAGGAGGTGTCCTCCATAGTTTAAACAAAATATCCTAAGTGTTTGTGTGTGTGAGTGTGTTCGGTTTAGAGAGAGAGAAGGAAATCGAGAAAGATTAAGGGAAAGAAGAAGAAAGAAATCAAGAGTTTGCTGCTGTGATTTAAGGACCAAACTGAAGTAAGCAAGGTAACAAATCCATCCTTTTATGTGTTTTAATTTCTTAAGTGTTCTTGAGTTTGCTAGTTAGGTTTTTAGGTGGGTTTTGTTAAAAATGGATGTTTTGGGAAATCTGAGCTTAAGGTTAGGTTATGTTCATAGTCTTAAACATATCTGCACCTTTACAGCAACATGCATAGCTTAAAAGTATGATTTATGGGTTTTTAGGATGAACAGTGAACTGAGACATTCAACCAAGTCGCAATGGTTGATTGTGATTTGGCTTTGGAGTCGCAATGGTCGGTTGCGACTTGGTTTGGAATCGCAGTAGTTGATTGCGATTTGGGTTTGGAATCGCAGTAGTTGATTGCGACTTGGGGTTGGAATCGCAATAGTGGGTTGCGATTTGGGGTGGAATCGCAGTAGTTGATTGCGACTTGGGGTTGGAATCGCAATAGTGGGTTGCGATTTGGGGTGAAGTCGCAGTAGTTGATTGCGACTTAGCACTATGCATTGCGATTCTAATTTATTTTTAGTAGGTTGCGACTTGAGTCGAGGATTTTATAAGTTTAGTTTTAAAAAGAGATATTTGGTATTTTGCATGATTTCAGATTTTGTGAAGGATTGACGTACGTGATAATTAACTTGGAAAGACTTTTGGTGAAAAGCAAAACAAGTGAGTTTTACTTCAAAGTATTTTTACTGGAATACATTTATGTGGATAACAAATACTTGATAAATTGTTTGAATGTGTCATACGTGTGTAATTATAATATATTGAGATATTATAATTACGTGAGTATTATATGAGAATATAATACGTGGTCGGGCTTTGGACCGGTGTGTTAATTGGCTC
This sequence comes from Saussurea involucrata, assembly GCA_033807775.1. Taxonomy (NCBI): domain Eukaryota; kingdom Viridiplantae; phylum Streptophyta; class Magnoliopsida; order Asterales; family Asteraceae; genus Saussurea; species Saussurea involucrata. Next base: position 84,541,672 of record CM066313.1, read on the forward strand.
GCAACCAATAAATTTGGCCATTGGTGGAGGGATAAGGTGGGATGAGATAGGTACGATGCACAAATTGTTGGTCCCGAAGGCCTATACAAGTTTGTAGAAGGGGGGGGGGTTGAATACAAACACACAGATTTTACTTTTCTAAATTGTTTATTGATAAATCATTAACAATTTACAGCTTGTTGCGGAAACAAGATTAAGGATAAACCTAAATCTAAACAAGTTGGAACTGTAAAGCCCGTGTCCCGGTACGTTTATTTTTCTTTATTATTTATTAATGGCTTTAATATCGTTCCTTTTTAGTGAATCTTTTTAACGGGGGTTAGGCTCGGTTGACCAAAAATGTTAATATTGGAATAACTCTATTCAAATGGTAAGGAGTGGGAAAATGAGGGACTAAAAGTGGTTATGTGGCAAACTTTGCATGGGATCGGCCTTAAAGAAAACCGACCCCTCCCTCCTCGTTCTAATTTCGTCCCAAGCAAGAATTAAGAAAAGAAAAACCCTACCCCTTCCCTTTCCTTTTACCTGCTGCTGCGCCGGCCGTGCCACCCCAAAAACCACCGCACGTCGCCGTGGTTTTTCCGCCGGAGAGAGAGAGTGAGCGAGGAGGAGAGAGCGAGAGAGAGGAGGAAACGGCGAGCAGGAGGAAGCCGGGATCGCGTTACGGTTGTGGTCTCATTATCACCGTGAGGTAAGTCTCTTTTCGTTCTTCCCTTTTCGTTTCCCGTCGCCGGCCGCAAAGCAACCGCCACCGCCGCAGGTGGCCTAGGCCGCTGCCGGTGGTGACAGCGGTGATTCTCCCTCCCCACGGTGGTGGTGGTGCGAGGGTGTGGCTGTGTGCGGCGGTGTGTGGTCATGTAGGTGTGTGTGTGGTACGAGTTTTGTGGGTGCGATTACGGTGGCCGCCGGAGTGTCGCCGCCGCCGCTGTGCCCCACCGATGGGGGGTGGCAGTGGGTGGTGGCCACGGCAAAACCCTAAAATCACCCCTGGCGAGACCCTAAACCTCAGTCGTTAGAACCTTAAACCGTAAACCGATCGCGAAGCGTAACCGTTTTATAAGTTATCATTTTATGTAAATTATAAGTGTGCTGTCCAGTTTTCGTTTGACCATAACTTCTCCGTCGTAACTCCGATTGAGCCGAAACTGGCACCCACGCTTTGAGCTCGGGACCGAGTACGTTTTCTGTGTTTTGGCGGAAAACTGGTTCGGCCTCGAGTTGGGAGAAAAAGTGGTCGCAAGTTGTGCGGTTCGTCATTTTATGTGAAATTTCCTGGAATCTGCCACAGTCTTGCGAAGGCCGTAACTTTTTACTCGTAACTCGTTTTGAGGTGATTTTGGTGGCCATAGTTCCCTATTCGAGTCGGGAAGGTTTTTCGTGTTTTGCCGAAAGTCTGATTTAAACCGTAGCTAGGCGGTTTTGGACTGTTTTTGCAGCTGGACCGAAACTGGCAGTTTCGGGTAACCGTTCGTATTTAATTCATAATTAATTATAGAAAAATCGTTAGGAGGCGTGTAATATATCCTCGGAAAGGTATTTCAGGGCACTTTTCAACCGTGTAATAAATCGGAGTTTTTTTTTCTGGAGTTTTAGTGGTCAATCAGGTCCCGAACAGACCTGTTCGGTATGACCGAAAGTTAGTTTTAGTGATAGTTTGGGGTGTGTCGCGTCGTGGGGTCCGGGTCTCGTATTGACGTATTTTATCGTACGTTTAGGTGCCGGAAAGTGATCGTCGTTGTGTGGAGCTACTTACTATTTTTTTTGCTAGGCGCGCACCCGAGGTGAGTTCTCTCACTACAATTAATTAATAGTTGTTTATTATTACTGTAGCACGTGTGTGATAATTATATGCGGGATTGTTGGGGGCTAGATAGTGGGACGTCTAGTTAACATTATGTGCTACATTATTCGGCGGGGCCGAGTCCCGACGGGGACGGAGGTGTTTTACGCAGTAGGCGTAAAAGGGGCGTTTACGCGGTAGGCGTAAAAAAAGGATGTCACACGCAGTAGGCGTAAAACGGGTGTTTCCTGCAGTAGGCGGAAACGTGCGGCGGGGCCGTAGACCCGACATCCGCCCGGGAATTTTGTTATGTGGTGGTTATTATACTTGTTCATGATTTGTTCGTAGACTTGTAGGTGGTGGTGTGATCCTCTTTGCTTTAGGGGTAATATGAGATAACCATTGTTAATTGTTGTGTTTGAATTCACTAAGCTTCGTGCTTACCCCTCCCAATTTACAGTGGCTGCAGGTATAAGTGGTACGAAGGCATGACTGGCACACACTGACGCGCAAGATGGATGGGTCGAAGGATTTGCTTATTAAACATTTTCCCGTTATTGAATAAACAATTTAATTTCCGCTGTTGACTTGTGTTTTAATAACGCTCGTGGTTAGAATTATTATTTTGGGTTTAATAAATGGAGACTTATTATTAAATATGCGCGTTTAAAAATTTTTAAATTTTCTTGAAATTTTGGGGCGTTACAACTTGGTATCAGAGCACAGCTTGAGTGAATCAAACGCACCTCGGTGTGTTGGGTCTCAAGTTGCGGCTGGGAAATTTTCAAATACTTTATTAAATCTTTTTAGAAATAAAAGGAAAAGTAAAAACCCGTTCGAGGAACGGTGATCGAGGGCGTAGTGTGTACAGTCAGCCGGAGCCAAGGGAAAGGTACAATGCTTAGTGTTTTCTCATTTTATCGCTTTCTAGATCCTAGGGCATGTATGCTAGATTGCCTGAGGTTGACACTATGCGATACGTTGGATTACTTGCTATTATGATTTTCTTGCTAATTGTAGTAGGTTTCTAAGTAGGTGCCCTTTAAATCGTATGCGGTAAGAGGCTAATAGCCTTAGAATATTCGATATAGTTCTATTGCGCAGCTCTTGTTTGAGTCCAACCGTTCTAGGATAGAATCTAGTATTCGAGTGGCTATTTGTCTTGCACTGCATATGATTGGGTATTTGCGCGGCCACTCATTATGATTAACAGGGTTTTTATAGTAGCGAGGGTAGTGGGTGGAATATAATTCCTAGGGAGCTAGGAAGGGTGAGTGCATATGCCGGTGCGGGCATATGTGTTGAGTTGCGGCGAGAACTACTTGGACCCTCGGGATGGGACACGAAACGGGTAATGATAGGTGTGGAAGGTAGTAGTAGAGCTCCTACTACCGGAAGCACAGGATCAGTGCTCGGGTCGGGAAAGTCACGAGGAATTCAAGGAGTTGAGCGTATGTGTTGATAGTGTGAGTTATTAGCTGATAATAACTCTTTGAATTTCTCCTTCTTATAGAATGGTCAACACTAGGAGACGCGGTGAGGCTGAGCCGAGGGCTGAAGCCGGGATCACTGAGGAGCGGATCCAAGAGATGATTGCAAATGAGGTTGCACGAGCTGTTGGGGATGCAATTCCCGAGATTATCACCGCGATTCAGAATCAACTGGTGACCCTAGTGGAGGAGCGGTTTGCAGCGATGCCGCCGCCTGTTGGGGGACAGCCCCGTGCCCGAGACTTCCAGTATCGGGACCTTTCTGCCTGCTCTCCACCAGAATTCAAGGGTGACTCTAACCCTATCGTTAGCATGCGCTGGATATCCGACATGGAGTGCGCTTTTCTGACAAGCGGCTGTCCGGATAACTTGAAGGTTCGATTTGCAGTGAATCTACTTCGCGAGGGAGCGAAAGACTGGTGCGCCACGGCATTGACTCTGGCCGAGCGTACCACTCTTACTTGGGACGAGTTCGTTGTTCGTTTCCGTGCTGAGTACGTGCCGCCGATAGAGATGGAAAGAATAGCGAAGGAGTTCTTGGAGCTGAACCAGACCACGGAGACCATAAAGGAGATGAACAAGAAGTTTACCGAAATGGCGCTATTCTGTCCCCAATATGCGGCCTCAGAAGAAATGAAGATGGCGAGGTACAAGGACATGCTTCGGACCGAGATCCGAGAAATTGTGAGCGCAGTGCAACATCCTTCGCTGTCGGCTATGATGGATGCAGCGCGGAGAAGAGAGTTAGAGTTGGAGACCCAAGCGAAGAAGAGGAAGGCGGCACAGGCAGTGACGCCTATCTCTGCAGTGCCGAAGAAATCGAAGTTTGTTGATTCTCGTGGGCACACGAAGAGTAGCGGTTCTAAGGCCCGGGATGTGAGTGGTAGAAGATCTGATGCATGTTACAAGTGTGGGCAGCCTGGCCATCTCAGTAGAGATTGCAGGTCGCCACTGATGTTATGTTTCGGCTGTAAACAGGCCGGCCATGTGAAGGCCAACTGCCCGAATGCTAGGGCAACTGATGGGGGTGGTGCACAGAGGGCTCCTGCGAATGCCCCGCTGCGCATCACCGACGGCCGTACGGGTCAGCCCGGGACGGAGGCGGCCCGAGGGAGAGTCCACCAGCTGAAGGTGGAGGAGGCGCAGGCGACGCCTAAGGTGGTGACAGGTATGTTTCATCACTCTTTTCTTTTGTCTTTCCTTTTCATGCCCTGTGTTTATGTATTGTTATTCTTTATATATTAGGTACGTTTCTAGTCAATTATGTACCTGCGGTGGTAATGTTTGATAGCGGGGCTACTCATTCATTCGTGTCTCGCACTTTTAGCGAGAGGTTGGGTCGAGCGGTGGGACGTCTAGGATGTCCTTTATTGGTCGAGGTCGCCGATGATAGGACCTTGACGGTTACGGACGTGTATCGGGGATGCACGTTGGAAATCTCGGGTGTGAGGTTTCCTATCGATTTGATCCCTATAGCGATGCGAGAGCTTTGCGTGATAGTGGGCATGGATTGGATGGACGCGTTCGATGCAGAGATTGTTTGCCGTCGCAAACAAGTACGGGTTCGAACCCCAAGCGGGGGAGAACTGTTGATTCAGGGAGACTCGCCTAGTCGGGTTACGGCTATTTGTTCTGCGGCGAGGGCTCGGAGATACCTTCAGCATAGTGGGCAGGGGTTCTTGGCGTATGTGGTGGATACGCGTGTCGATGAGACGAAGATTAGTGCCGAGGATGTGCCAGTCGTGAGGGAATTCGCCGATGTATTCCCCGATGAGTTGCCAGGGATACCTCCCGCGCGACAGGTGGAGTTTCGAATCGACCTGATTCCAGGTGCTGCTCCGGTGGCCAAGGCACCTTATCGCTTGGCTCCACCGGAAATGAAGGAACTGTATGATCAGTTGCAGGAACTTCTCGAGAAAGAGTTCATTAAGCCGAGTTGTTCACCGTGGGGAGCTCCGATCTTGTTCGTGAAAAAGAAGGATGGATCTCAACGAATGTGCATTGATTACCGGGAGCTGAACAAGCTTACGGTGAAGAATCGTTATCCTTTGCCAAGGATTGATGATTTGTTTGATCAGTTGCAGGGAGCCTCGTGGTTCTCTAAGATTGACTTGAGATCCGGGTACCACCAGATGCGGGTGCGTAGCGAAGATACGGAGAAGACGGCCTTTCGCACGCGTTACGGCCATTACGAGTTCGTGGTGATGCCTTTCGGGCTCACCAATGCACCCGCAGCGTTCATGGACCTCATGAACAGGGTGTGTAGCCCGATGCTGGATCGCTCGGTGATCGTATTCATCGACGATATTCTCGTTTATTCGAAGACGAAAGAAGAGCACGAGGTGCATTTGCGGGAAGTTTTGGACGTGTTAAGGCGGGAGAAGCTTTATGCTAAGTTCTCCAAGTGTGAATTCTGGTTACGGGAGGTCCAATTCCTAGGACATGTCGTGAATCAGAACGGTATCATGGTCGATCCGGCCAAGATCTCAGCGGTAATGCGGTGGGAGGTGCCGAAAACTCCTACCGAGGTGCGGAGTTTTCTCGGGTTAGCAGGGTACTATCGGAGATTTATCCAAGATTTCTCCAAGATTGCCTTGCCTATGACTCGACTGACGAAGAAAACTGCAGCTTTCAGTTGGGGTGAAGAGCAACAGAAGGCGTTTGAGGAGCTACGCAGGCGTTTATGTGAGGCTCCTGTGTTAACCTTGCCTGAGGGCATGGAAGATTTGGTGGTTTACTGTGATGCTTCGTACCAAGGGTTGGGTGCCGTGCTTATGCAACGCGGCAAGGTCATCGCTTACGCGTCGAGGCAGTTGAAGCCTCATGAGGCGAACTACCCGACTCATGATTTGGAGCTGGGAGCGGTGGTGTTTGCTTTAAAAATATGGAGACACTATCTTTATGGTGTCAAGTGCACGATCTATACCGATCACAAGAGCCTTAAATACCTGATGGACCAGCAAAATCTTAATATGCGTCAGCGGAGGTGGCTTGATGTGGTCAAGGATTACGACTGCGAGATACTTTACCACCCCGGTAAGGCGAATGTAGTCGCGGATGCACTTAGCCGACATCCGGTCGGGGGATCTTTGAAGGGTTTTTGTCAGCGATTAACGGTAGTTGCACCACTCTTGGAGTCGATCGGTATCGCTCAAGAGGTGGCCGTGTTGGAGGAAAATGCTAAACGAGAGAGAGTTTCGGGAGAAATTCCGAAGTTAGTACGGGATAGTCGGGGACTGTTAACCCGTTATGGTAGAGTTTGGGTTCCATACACTGGTGGGAATCGCCAGACACTATTGGACGAGGCGCATAAGTCCAAGTTTTCGATTCATCCCGGAGCTACCAAGATGTACAGAGACCTGCGTGAAGACTATTGGTGGCCCGGCATGAAGCGGGATGTAGCCAAATGTGTGGAAGTATGTTTGACCTGTCGGAAGGTCAAGGCGGAACACCAACGACCGCATGGGAAATTGCAGCCGTTGGAGGTTCCGGTGTGGAAGTGGGAGCAAATCACAATGGATTTCATCACTAAGCTTCCCAAGACTCAGCGAGGAAATGATACTATCTGGGTGATCGTGGATCGCCTGACGAAGAGCGCTCACTTCTTGGCGATTAAAGAGAGCTTCTCGGCGGATAAGCTCGCGGAGGTCTTCATCCGAGAGATTGTAACTAGGCACGGAGTGCCAGTCTCGATTGTCTCAGATCGGGATACTCGTTTCACCTCCCGGTTTTGGGAGAAGTTTCAGAATGAGATGGGTACGCGGTTGCATTTCAGTACAGCATTTCATCCTCAGACCGACGGGCAGAGTGAGCGTACTATTCAGACACTTGAGGACATGCTGCGAGCATGTGTGATTGACTTTGGTGGTAGTTGGGATCAGAATCTCCCACTAGCTGAGTTCTCCTACAATAACAGCTATCACGCTAGCATCGGTAGAGCGCCGTACGAAGTGTTGTATGGCAGGAAGTGTCGGACGCCCATTTGCTGGGGCGAGGTTGGTCACAGAGTGCTGGGGAGCACCGATGTGGTGCTAAAGACGACGGAAATGATCCAGATGGTGCGGGATCGGTTAGTCACTGCTCAGAGCCGACAAAAGAGTTACGCCGATAGGAGACGATCGGACTTGGAGTTCCAAGTCGGGGATTACGTTCTTTTGAAAGTGTCACCCTGGAAGGGGGTAATCCGTTTTCGCAAGCGGGGAAAGTTGGGTCCCCGATATATCGGACCGTACAAAGTCATCGCGCGTGTGGGGAAAGTAGCTTACCGATTGGAGCTACCAGAGGAGCTGAGCCTGATCCACAACACGTTCCATGTCTCTCAGTTGCGGAAGTGCGTGATGGATGAGTCTGCAGTAGTTCCCCTTGAAGATATTCAGATTGACGAGCGACTCAACTATGTGGAGAAGCCAATAGCCATCGTCGAGAGGAAGACGAAGACTCTGCGGAACAAAGTCATTGAATTGGTGAAGGTCCAGTGGCAGCACCGAAAAGGTTCAGAATGGACGTGGGAACCAGAAGCCGAGATGCGGGAGAACTACCCGGAGTTGTTTGCGGGCGTGGACTTCGGGGACGAAGTCTAATCCAAGCGGGGGAGAGTTGTAAAGCCCGTGTCCCGGTACGTTTATTTTTCTTTATTATTTATTAATGGCTTTAATATCGTTCCTTTTTAGTGAATCTTTTTAACGGGGGTTAGGCTCGGTTGACCAAAAATGTTAATATTGGAATAACTCTATTCAAATGGTAAGGAGTGGGAAAATGAGGGACTAAAAGTGGTTATGTGGCAAACTTTGCATGGGATCGGCCTTAAAGAAAACCGACCCCTCCCTCCTCGTTCTAATTTCGTCCCAAGCAAGAATTAAGAAAAGAAAAACCCTACCCCTTCCCTTTCCTTTTACCTGCTGCTGCGCCGGCCGTGCCACCCCAAAAACCACCGCACGTCGCCGTGGTTTTTCCGCCGGAGAGAGAGAGTGAGCGAGGAGGAGAGAGCGAGAGAGAGAGGAGGAAACGGCGAGCAGGAGGAAGCCGGGATCGCGTTACGGTTGTGGTCTCATTATCACCGTGAGGTAAGTCTCTTTTCGTTCTTCCCTTTTCGTTTCCCGTCGCCGGCCGCAAAGCAACCGCCACCGCCGCAGGTGGCCTAGGCCGCTGCCGGTGGTGACAGCGGTGATTCTCCCTCCCCACGGTGGTGGTGGTGCGAGGGTGTGGCTGTGTGCGGCGGTGTGTGGTCATGTAGGTGTGTGTGTGGTACGAGTTTTGTGGGTGCGATTACGGTGGCCGCCGGAGTGTCGCCGCCGCCGCTGTGCCCCACCGATGGGGGGTGGCAGTGGGTGGTGGCCACGGCAAAACCCTAAAATCACCCCTGGCGAGACCCTAAACCTCAGTCGTTAGAACCTTAAACCGTAAACCGATCGCGAAGCGTAACCGTTTTATAAGTTATCATTTTATGTAAATTATAAGTGTGCTGTCCAGTTTTCGTTTGACCATAACTTCTCCGTCGTAACTCCGATTGAGCCGAAACTGGCACCCACGCTTTGAGCTCGGGACCGAGTACGTTTTCTGTGTTTTGGCGGAAAACTGGTTCGGCCTCGAGTTGGGAGAATAAGTGGTCGCAAGTTGTGCGGTTCGTCATTTTATGTGAAATTTCCTGGAATCTGCCACAGTCTTGCGAAGGCCGTAACTTTTTACTCGTAACTCGTTTTGAGGTGATTTTGGTGGCCATAGTTCCCTATTCGAGTCGGGAAGGTTTTTCGTGTTTTGCCGAAAGTCTGATTTAAACCGTAGCTAGGCTGTTTTGGACTGTTTTTGCAGCTGGACCGAAACTGGCAGTTTCGGGTAACCGTTCGTATTTAATTCATAATTAATTATAGAAAAATCGTTAGGAGGCGTGTAATATATCCTCGGAAAGGTATTTCAGGGCACTTTTCAACCGTGTAATAAATCGGAGTTTTTTTTTCTGGAGTTTTAGTGGTCAAATCAGGTCCCGAACAGACCTGTTCGGTATGACCGAAAGTTAGTTTTAGTGATAGTTTGGGGTGTGTCGCGTCGTGGGGTCCGGGTCTCGTATTGACGTATTTTATCGTACGTTTAGGTGCCGGAAAGTGATCGTCGTTGTGTGGAGCTACTTACTATTTTTTTTGCTAGGCGCGCACCCGAGGTGAGTTCTCTCACTACAATTAATTAATAGTTGTTTATTATTACTGTAGCACGTGTGTGATAATTATATGCGGGATTGTTGGGGGCTAGATAGTGGGACGTCTAGTTAACATTATGTGCTACATTATTCGGCGGGGCCGAGTCCCGACGGGGACGGAGGTGTTTTACGCAGTAGGCGTAAAAGGGGCGTTTACGCGGTAGGCGTAAAAAAAGGATGTCACACGCAGTAGGCGTAAAACGGGTGTTTCCTGCAGTAGGCGGAAACGTGCGGCGGGGCCGTAGACCCGACATCCGCCCGGGAATTTTGTTATGTGGTGGTTATTATACTTGTTCATGATTTGTTCGTAGACTTGTAGGTGGTGGTGTGATCCTCTTTGCTTTAGGGGTAATATGAGATAACCATTGTTAATTGTTGTGTTTGAATTCACTAAGCTTCGTGCTTACCCCTCCCAATTTACAGTGGCTGCAGGTATAAGTGGTACGAAGGCATGACTGGCACACACTGAAGCGCAAGATGGATGGGTCGAAGGATTTGCTTATTAAACATTTTCCCGTTATTGAATAAACAATTTAATTTCCGCTGTTGACTTGTGTTTTAATAACGCTCGTGGTTAGAATTATTATTTTGGGTTTAATAAATGGAGACTTATTATTAAATATGCGCGTTTAAAAATTTTTAAATTTTCTTGAAATTTTGGGGCGTTACAGGAACACTAAGGTTTCTTGCACTAAGAGAGATAAGGAAATTACTAATAATAACCTATCTTGAGATAAGAGATTGAACTTGTCCAGAGTTAGCAAGTTACTTCAAAATGAAGTGAGTTCATCTCTTTATATACTGCATGCATTTAATGCAAGTCAGTATATACTTTACACGTGTCATCAGCTGGTTGGTTGCATGTCATTGACCTTTGTTGAAAACCTTAGTAGCCGCATGGATGAACAATGTAGTATCAGAGTGGTTGTACGATTTCAGACAGTCGGAGGTTCTTTTCTGACATTTCGTACGGAGTCGTGCAAGGGTGGTTAAGACAAAAGTACTTTGTACGGAGGACTTCATGATCAGCTTTCGTTGATTCAGCGATCTATCATTTCATATCAGCGAATGATAGAGTTCAGCGATAGCTGAAGTCTTGTACTTGATACTTCACGTTGAGTGGAAAAATCTGAGTCTTCGCTGATCCGCATCAGTTCATTAGGAGACTTGTCGCTGGTTCTTGAGCTTGATCTTCGACTTCAGCGTAGAACCTTTGTTGACGTGAAACTTGTCTTAAGGGATCATAAGTAAACAACTAACTTATCAGCGATCATCATAATGACTGAACAGACTCAGAGCATTAATGGTGAACAGTTTCGCTGAATGTTTAACTTAAAGAGTGAGAGTTCCTATCAGCGGTACTGGAAGATCTTAGTACTTATCAGCGATAGTGAAACTCTGATACATATTGTTTACTTACAATTTTCACTAAGTATATAAGAGAGGGTCATTATCAAATCACTGAGGGTTTGGATCAACAATCTCCCCCTATTTGATTATGACATAGCAACAAAGAAAATTACTATTTAATGAAAACATAATGATAAAAAGAACTCATAAAATATTTGTCCCTTTTACTGTTTTCTGGGATCTTTTCAGTACTGATGGAGTAAAGTACATTCGCTGAAATCTTTCTTTAAAACTTTGAATCAGGTTACAAAGAGAATTGGAAAGATTACAAGTACGAGCGAAATAAATTACAAGTACAGAAGAATAACTGATACAATAGAGAAAAGGGCGATCATATCAGCTTATAAAGGTTCTTCCTTGATGAGAAGTTCATCAAGGGTCTTTGATGTGGGGATCATCCAGTCAGGGACATCTTCTCCTTGATTCTTTTTCTTCAGAGCTGCTTCAAAAATCAAGGGCTTCAGGTGTCTAGCTTTGATGTTGCGTCTGACTTCACACCAGTATACGAGATCTCTGAGTTGTTCGATGGGAGCGATGTCTAGCTCAGAGATACGTTGAAAGTGATGATTTCCATAGTAGTCTAAAAAGAATATACCATAGGGATCACTTACAACTGTGCCAGGAATGAATGTTTCTCCAGGTGGTAGAGAGGTGTCAAGCATTGAGAGATCGGCATCAGGGCCAACAATTTCAGCACGAGAGAAACCAATGCCCGTTTCATTCCGAATATGAGGACCTGAACCAGAGGCTTTCTTTTTCTTATCAGGGACTTTTCTTGGTTGAGGAAGAGTAGGAGGAATATCCACAGCAGATGAAAGCAGGTCGATCTGTTTGTTTAAGATCTTTTCGACATGGCTTTTGAACTTTGAGCGCGATCCCTGAATGGCTAATTTTGTTTCTAACCATTCAGAGAGACCAAACTTTTCTAAGGTAGTAGCATAGAAAGTTTGCTTGGTTTCGTCATCTCTGTAGACGTCCACTTCAACAACAGGAACTTCAGCGTACTGTCTTCCTCTGATGTTTGCCTTGACGATTTTGGATAGTCTAGATCGATAGGTCAGCATTTGTTTAGCCCATTCCAAAGTCATATCAGAGACCTTAGCCTTTTCACTAACGATCTCTTGAGCATCATCCCATAGCTGACGTTGAACATCAATGGGAACTCTTTTCAGCTTGGGGTCTTTTATTGATCGTTGAGTAAGTTTGATGGCGTATTCTCTGTCTTTTTCTTCAGCTTCCTTTCTTTCAGCGAGTAGGCGTTCAGCTCTGACGTGTTCCTGGTATTCAGCTTTGGAAATTCTGAACTTTAGAGGAACTGAAGGAAGTTGATCACGCCTCAGAATGATTCGCTGATCCTCGAATCGCTTTATTATCTCCTCTCTTCTTTTCTGATCCTTTTCACTTAGCTTTTGAGGAGCTAAGGAAGGTTTGCCTCTGTGCGAGAGTAGTTGTTCTTCTGGTTCATCAGTCTCAGAGATTAAATCTAAGACTGGGATTATTTCTTCAGCAGCAACTGGTATTTTTGGTGAAGTCGCAGTTGTGGAGCCTTCAGCGATATCCTCAAACAGGGGAGAGGACTAGCTGAAACACAGCGATCTTACGAGTAAGAACTTGGGTAGAATCAGATAGAGAGAATTGGTTCAAGTGTACAGGCTTGGGTAAAGGAACTGATAGTGTATGATAGAGGAGGGATGGAGTGAGAGATGATTAGTGTACCTGACAAACCGGCTTTTCGAGCAAGATCATCAGATTGTCATCTTCAGCGACGCTTTTGCCTTTGCCTTTCTCAGCTCCAGAGGCTGAGGGCTTTGTCTTTGTCCGCTCCCCTGAAGGTTCATTTATCGAGATTCCCTTAAGAGCTTTGATCTTTTGAGCAGGTTTGACGATAAAGAAGTCATCGTCATCTTCGTCATCATCATCATCATTCTTTAGAGAAGAAGATGGTTCATCATCAGGGATGTCGACGGCTTCATCATCTTCTGCTTCGGATTCAGTTTTCTCAGCTTCTTCTTCGAGTTGCTCCCCCTCAGATACAGAGGCGAGCTTCTCGGTTTCCTCAGGGTTTTCATCTCCCTGAGGTCCAGCGGTGGTTTCTTCAGCATTCGTCTTCTCTCCCCTGATAGATTCATCATGGGAAAGGTCTTCAGCGCTCTTGGCGAGGTCTTCAGCGCTCTTCTCCCCCTCTTTTTCATGATGACTGGGGGAGGAATGGCTAGATTCAGCAGCGTTGGTAGGTTCTCTGTCTTCTTGGCCAGAGAGACCTACACAAACTTCAATCTTTGCTAATCTGTCTTCAAGGCCAGAAATAGCAGGATTGATCTTCCCGAGCTCAATGCGATCTGTCGCTGTAAAATGTTCAGATTCAGGGACAGGGGCAGGAGCAGGAGTATTCGCCTTGTGCAGCAGCTGTTCGATCATAGTTTTCATCGAACCAACGTCAGTCTTTACAGAGCTTAAGTCAGTCGTCAGAGTGTTGACATTTGTCTTCACAGCAGACATATCTCCCTCTAGTGTTCCAACCGATGTCTTCAGCGTTGTTACCTCGCTGGACATGGATGAAATTGAATTTTTGAGAGAGGTGTAGTCTGTGTAGATATCAGCGAGCACCTTGGCGAAGTCGCTGAGAGTTTTATCAACTTGCTTCATGTCATCTGTGGAAGCCTTCTTCTCTACCACTGTTGTCAGCTTGTTCAGATTCTCTCCAGCGTTTGTTACAGCTGTAGAGTTATTGGAGAGAGTAGTGGTGAGACCTGTCAGCTTTGTCTCCACGGACTTCAGAGAGGCGTTGATATCTCCCAAATTAGGACCTGTAACATATAAAAACTTGTGAACAGAGGAAAGCTCAGAAGTTTGGGGTTTAGTCACAGTGTTTATGGGTTGTTGTTTACCTGCAGGAGGATTGGTGAATTCATCGAAATCATGGGTTCCTGAGTAAAGTTCCATGTCATCTTCAAAAGTGCCCATGGATTTTTCTGCAGGTCTTGTCTTCATCATTCCTGGAGAATCAGCTTTATGTTCCGAGGAAATGATGGCAGCTCCAGTTAGATCTGGAGTAGAGACCAAATGAGTGGAGGGAGGAGCGAAGGATAAGAGTGGGGGTTGGGTTATGAGTTCAGCGTTGGATTCGCTGACAATCACTTCATCAGTCTTTTGAGAGACTGAAGGAGGTTGGGTCGGTTCCAAGTTTGTAACCTCAGCGTTTAGAGACGCTGAAGTTTGGATAAAAGGGATGGCTTGTTCAGGTGTGGCAGAGCGTACCACTGAACGTTCCTTCAGCTCTGCAGAAAGAGCTGAGGAGTCTTCAGCATGAGATTGTTGGGGTTGTTCCTGTTGGACAACCTAAGGGGGGGGGTAAGGTTGTATTTTAAATCTTTTACTTTCAAAAATTCTTTTATAAATAAATACAGTACAGAAACAGTATAAATAAATCAGAGTATAGAAATAATAAATAAACAACAATTATATAAACAGATATAATTAAATTTGCACAGCGGAATAAATAAAGAGATAAGGGATAGAGATACTTGACACAGAGATTTACTGATTTACCACCAACTGTGATAAACCAGCAGCCGAGACACTTCTCGACACGATCCAATAAATGTATTCTTTACGGTAGAACACAAACCAAATACAAAGGAATTTGTAATAGTTTCTCAAGCCTCTGCTATGAGATAAACAGGATCACACACCCGTTATTCAAATACTTACAAGAGGAGTATAACTCACAATGGGTAATCACTCTTGTATAATATCTATCACTTGGATATTTTATAAAAAGGTTTATAAAATATATATATGTTAAATAAGTGAGAGAGATCAGATGAGTAAGTTGTTGTGTTGGTGTTGGTTGTTGCTCCTTTTTTCTTCTTCACCACCGTCGCATATAAATATAGGAACCTCCCAACGGATAGATGAGTTGGCGGTATACCGCCTTGCACACCGCGGTATACCGCCTGACAATTCATGCAGAACCAACTTGTCAACCAATAGGAATCGCACAACACTCCTTTATACTTTAAAAAGGAATGATGAGATTATATAATAATATAATATATATATATATATATATATATATATATATACACAGCATACGATTATATATATATTATATATATATATAAAAAAAAACTTTTGAATTTAATATTTAAAAGATTAAATATTTCAAATGGTTTTCGAAATATCCAAGTGGTATATTATTTTAGGGTGTTTATCATTATTAGTTATAAACAATAATGACGACATAAAACTTCCGTCTTGAACCCTTCAGATTAAGTCTTCGTGTTCTTCAACAACTTCACACTTGGATTAAATTGTTAGATAAACAATAATACGGTGTGTTTGTAATCATCAAAATAAATATATATAAATATATAGAGATGTGGTACACTTGCACCAACAATCTCCCCCTTTTTGATGATGACAAACACAACCGCTAAGCATGAGCATATGCGGTTTCTCTCCCCCGTTTGTCGAAACAAAAAGGGTCAAGAAAGACGGTATGCTTCCCCTCGAGAGATGCTCCCCCTCAAAATATGCATATAATTGAGGTAGCATAAACTCATGGGTAAAGATAATAAAACGCTCCCCCTCAAATTAATAACGATATTAAATTGATGATTTTATAAAATTTGAGGGATAAAATAAGCATAATAAATGACATGAAACAAAATAACCAAAAAGAAACACTTGCACCAAAAAAGGATCTTAAGGCTTCGATTTTTCGGTTAATTTTATGTGATCAAAAAAAAATTACCACGTATTATGACCTCGTCAGGGAACACGTATTATATCCTCGTCAGGAAACCACGTATTATAACCTCGGCAGGTAACCACGTATTATAACCTCGGCAGGTATCACGTATTATAACCTCGGCAGGTAACCACGTATTATAACCTCGGCAGGTATCACGTATTATAACCTCGGCAGGTATCACGTATTATAACCTCGGCAGGTAACCACGTATTATAACCTCGGCAGGTAACCACGTATTATAACCTCGGCAGGTAACCACGTATTATAACCTCGGCAGGTATCACGTATTATAACCTCGGCAGGTAACACCTACAAAAGGCAAAGAAAATTTTTCGTGGTACCCTTTTCTTATGGGTCCTTTTAACAGTTAGTATAAAACATAAACTGCAAAAAAAATATGTTGTCGACATAAAACAAACACGACAAACATACAAAGCCATATAAATGGTTTAAAACCATAAACGCATTCCACCCGGATTATCAACATTAAACATTCCTTTCGGAATCCATTTTCTAACCATTTTAATTTTGCGATTGTATTTATCATACACATAAAATGAAGCATTTATATTCGCATTAGGTCTAGAAAAATTACTATTATACATACGAGCATAGTTTTGTTTACCGTCATCTATTTCCTTTTTATATACAGATACGGTTTCTTTTAAATTAGAAATTTCATCTTTATATTTATTTGTGAGAGCAGCCATATCATGAAATGATTTATATAATTCGTCAAGATTATTTTCATCGTCACTATAATAATTATCACTATAATTACTATCACAATTATTTTTAGAAGAATATGATGAAGATACCTCATTATCATGGTCGGCCATGAAACAAAAATTTTTGGCCTCATTTATGCTTGCGCTCAACGCGCCTCCAACTAAAGCTTTTGGTGTGTTGATTTGTTTTGCTCGTTTCGGACACACACTCGCATAGTGATCCTTGTCGCCACACACATAGCAAAAGCCTTTCTTTTTATTGGCTTTTTCATCGTCGCTAGATTCGTCATTTTTGTCTTCACTTTTGTGGACGTTGCGACTTTGGTTTTTACCACCACGACGGTAGTCTCCATTTTCTTGAAACCTATCATTATTGGCAAACTTTTTGTTAGATAAAAGTTTAGAAAGTTTTCTTACCAACTTGACTAAATCGTCAAGATTTTCGGGTTCGTCATCCGAGGAACTTGCATCTTCCTCCTCTTCCTTTTCTTTTGAGGCAACGACTTTGAGAGCGATGGATTTCTTTTTGACTTGCTCCCGGACTTGATTTCTTTTTAGTGCGATTTCGTGCACTTTAAGATTGCCGATGAGATCATCGAGCTTCATCGTTGCGAGATCTCGGGAGTCTTCTAAAGATGTAATTTTTGCCATCCACTCCGAAGGAAGTGCTCGAAGAATTTTCCTTACATAGTCTTCGTTAGGATAAGTGCGACCTAATCCCTTCAAAGTAGTCATAATGAGGTTAAAACGTTTAAACATTGAGTCGATTGACTCATCTTTTGACATTTCGAACAATTCATAATCATGTACTAAAATATTTATTTTAGAACTTTTAACTTGAGTATTTCCACGATGAGTGTCACTCAAGCTTTGCCAGATTTGATTAGCAGTTTTACAGGTATATACTCTTTCTATTTCATCGGAAGTTAAAGCAGCATATAATATATTTTTAGCCTCAAAATTTAAACAAAAATGAGATTCTTCAGCGGGAGTCCAGTCTTTAACAGGTTTATCAACAATAACATTATTTTTTATAATAGTAGGATTGAAATTCCCATTTTCTATAATATCCCAAATTTTTTGACTTTTGCCACGAACGTGACATTCAAATAGCTCGG
This sequence comes from Saussurea involucrata, assembly GCA_033807775.1. NCBI lineage: Eukaryota > Viridiplantae > Streptophyta > Magnoliopsida > Asterales > Asteraceae > Saussurea > Saussurea involucrata. The sequence goes on from CM066313.1 coordinate 84,559,144, forward strand.
CCCAAATGCCAAACTTTTCAGTATCTATCAAAGGAGGTTTAGAGAACACAAAATTAGTTTGTTGAGCCATTTAAAAAAAATTAAGACAGAAAATTTTGAAAGACCTGCTCTGATACCAAATGTTGGACAACCTAAGGGGGGGGTAAGGTTGTATTTTAAATCTTTTACTTTCAAAAATTCTTTTATAAATAAATACAGTACAGAAACAGTATAAATAAATCAGAGTATAGAAATAATAAATAAACAACAATTATATAAACAGATATAATTAAATTTGCACAGCGGAATAAATAAAGAGATAAGGGATAGAGATACTTGACACAGAGATTTACTGATTTACCACCAACTGTGATAAACCAGCAGCCGAGACACTTCTCGACACGATCCAATAAATGTATTCTTTACGGTAGAACACAAACCAAATACAAAGGAATTTGTAATAGTTTCTCAAGCCTCTGCTATGAGATAAACAGGATCACACACCCGTTATTCAAATACTTACAAGAGGAGTATAACTCACAATGGGTAATCACTCTTGTATAATATCTATCACTTGGATATTTTATAAAAAGGTTTATAAAATATATATATGTTAAATAAGTGAGAGAGATCAGATGAGTAAGTTGTTGTGTTGGTGTTGGTTGTTGCTCCTTTTTTCTTCTTCACCACCGTCGCATATAAATATAGGAACCTCCCAACGGATAGATGAGTTGGCGGTATACCGCCTTGCACACCGCGGTATACCGCCTGACAATTCATGCAGAACCAACTTGTCAACCAATAGGAATCGCACAACACTCCTTTATACTTTAAAAAGGAATGATGAGATTATATAATAATATAATATATATATATATATATATATATATATACACAGCATACGATTATATATATATTATATATATATATAAAAAAAAACTTTTGAATTTAATATTTAAAAGATTAAATATTTCAAATGGTTTTCGAAATATCCAAGTGGTATATTATTTTAGGGTGTTTATCATTATTAGTTATAAACAATAATGACGACATAAAACTTCCGTCTTGAACCCTTCAGATTAAGTCTTCGTGTTCTTCAACAACTTCACACTTGGATTAAATTGTTAGATAAACAATAATACGGTGTGTTTGTAATCATCAAAATAAATATATATAAATATATAGAGATGTGGTACACTTGCACCAACAGTTCCTTTGTTTTCTTGATCCTTTTAGAATCAAGTGGGGTAGATGAATGTTTCCTTTTCTTAGAAGGATAGGATTTTGTGGCCAGGGTATCAGCGATGGGTATTGTCGCTGAAGGAGCCACAGAAGTAGAAGAAGGGTTGAGAAGAGTTAAGAGGGTAGAAAGACGTACCTCATTTTCAACAGGTTTGAAGTCGAGTACCTTAGGGCCAATCTGAGAGAGTTTTAGATCGCCCTCTTGCGGGTAGCTGTCCTTCAGGCCATATTGAAAGATAGCGCTGATGAATCGGGGGTAGGGAACCCAAGCAGGCCTGTCAGCGGCATAGTCTACTCTTTGCAGCAAGTCATCATAGATGAGAGATGCCCAGTCAATGTGTAGACCTTTCAGCAGAGCGTATCCCATAGCTTGCTGAGGTTGAGCGGCTTGATCAGAAGAGCCGGTCTTGGCAGTCATGCAGCTGATAAGGTGAGCGAAGATGAAGTTCATCTCGCTGGGCATTTTCGATTTCTTCAGCAGTGTTAGCTTCTTCTCAGGCTTCTTGTCTCTGCCCATTTCCCATACATAGCCCATTGCATCAAAAAATGCAATAAGAGCTTCTTTGTCAGCGATCTTCTTATGGTCAGGGAAAGGAACAAAAGGTTTTTCCTTCGTAGCGTTGGGAAAGTTCAGAGCTTTGCGAATGATGGCAGGTGTGATCTTTATCGTGCCATATTCAGTATCGCAGAGGATACAATCAACTGTTTTGGAGGGCTCTTTGCCTGATGGTAGCTGAGAGTGTCTGGCAGAGTACCAGAACTGAGATAGTAGCAGCTGACTTGCAGGGGGTGAAATGGTCAGGGCTGTTGAAATGCAGCAATTCTTCAGGAAATTCACAACATCTGTCAGATGTGTGACTTGCTTTCGAGGAGGAAACTCGAGAAGCGCAGAAAGGTTGTTTATCTTAGTCCAGTCTAGTTGATCAAGATTGAACTTAACCTGAGGAGCCTTGAGGATTTCCACTTCCTCAGAGTCAGCGGAGATGTTTCAGCGGTAGCAGGAATGTCAGACGAGGCCATTTCTCTGTATTAACAGTTCAACCAAAGATGTTAACAAATAAGAATAATCTTAACGTGGAAAGAATTTCCAATAAGATGTTTCGAATTTTATCCATTTCATTCAGACACAAATGTCTTAATGAAGATTAGGGTTTTTCTTGATTTGAAACGAAATGTAAAACCCATTTTCTTGTTTTCCAGTTTTCTATGAAGAAAATAGATTCTGGAAACGAATGAAGAACAAGTTTAAGATTTTGCATTTAAACTTGAAGAACAACCATGAAATGGTTGTGTTCATAAAACCACGAAAGAAAATGATTTCATTTTACGAAGTTCTTTTGTTTGATCTTGTTAAAACAATGAGAAGATCGGAAACAAGTTATACGCATTCGGTAATAAATAAGAACATATTAACCTTGATGTTTGATGAAGAAGATGATGAACAGTTCTTGAAGTTTTTGAAATCACAAATGCAACAGTGAATTCTTTCTTGCGGAGGAAGATTGATCGCGTAAAAGAAAGATATAAACAAAGAATTTGTTTATATAGAGATTTTAGAAAGAGAAAATCTTGAGCGGGAAAAGATTTTCATCATGACACGGACACGTGTTTGCATTTGATTGGAAGTTTGAACGAGACGTGCAAACGTGTGTCAGGAAGAGAAAACGTGCCGGGGTTTTATCCGTTGCAATGACGTCACAACTGTCCTTTCATATTCTTGGTTGTCTCTGAGGTTTTGAAAAACTCAGAGATAATTTTGAAAACATGAAGCGCTGAATGAAAAAATTCAGTGAAGGTTTTAAGAAATTTCAAAATATCGTTGTTAAGAGATATTCAGCGATGCATTTTGTTTTGAAATCTTGCATTTTCATGCGATTGTCAGAGAGAGAACATACCTTGATATCAGTGAATCAAGTTTATTCAGAGAGAAGATGATAGAATGGGTTATACAAGTTGATTTTATCCTTTCGCTGATCAATGTGAACCGCTGAAGATTTTATCCTTCAAAGTTCAGCATTCCAAGCTCGCTGATGAGAAAGTTGAATCTTGTCTCATCAAGAGGTTTGGTAAATAAGTCAGCTAACTGATAATCAGTTGGGATAAAATGAAGTTCTATATCACCATTCATCACATGATATCTGATAAAATGATATCTGATTTCTATATGTTTGGTCTTTGAATGTAGTACTGGATTGTTTGCTACAGCGATGGCACTTGTGCTGTCGCAATAGATTGGAATTTTGGAGAGCTGAAGATCATAGTCTAGTAGCTGATTTCTCATCCACAAGACTTGAGAACAACAGCTTCCAGCAGCTACATATTCAGCTTCAGCTGTGGAAGTGGACACTGAATTTTGCTTTTTACTTGTCCAACTTACCAGCTTTCCACCCAGGAGCTGACATCCTCTTGTGGTGCTTTTCCTATCCATTTTGCAACCTGCAAAATCACTATCTGAATAGGCGGTTAGATCGAATCCTGAATCTTTGGGATACCAAAGACCTAGATTCGCTGTACCCTTAAGATATCGAAAGATTCTCTTTACAACTTTCATATGAGATATCTTAGGTTCAGCTTGATATCGTGCACACAAGCATGTTGCAAACATAATATCGGGTCGACTAGCTGTAAGATACAATAGTGAGCCGATCATCCCACGGTACAACATGACATTGACAGGAACACCCTTAGTGTCCTTATCAAGTGTCAGCGGTGGTGCCATAGGGTTTTCATAGCTGAACTTTCAGTTAAGTCGAATTTCTTCAGCATATCTTTAACATATTTTCCCTGATTTATAAAAGTTCCTTTCTCAGTTTGCTTAATCTGAAGACCAAGGAAATATGTTAGTTCACCCATCATGCTCATTTTATACTCATCTTTCATTCTATCAGCGAAACGAGTACAAAGCTCAGGGTTAGTAGAACCAAATATAATGTCATCAACATATATTTGAACTAAAATGATATGACCTTTCACTTTTCTAAAAAATAGAGTTTTGTCAATCTTACCTCGCTCAAAATTTTCAATGTGGAGATAAGTAGAAAGAGTGTCATACCATGCACGAGGAGCTTGCTTCAAACCATAAAGTGCCTTATCCAGTTTATAAACATAACCTGGACGCTTAGAATCTGAGAATCCTGGAGGTTGTTCCACATACACTTCTTCATTCAGCTTTCCATTTAGAAACGCTGACTTAACATCCATCTGATGTACTTTGAAGTTTTTGTGTACAGCATATGCTAAGAATAGACGAATAGATTCAAGTCTTGCTACTGGAGCAAATGTTTCGTCATAATCTATACCTTCCTCTTGTCTGTATCCCTGAGCAACAAGTCGAGCTTTGTTGCGGGTTACAGTACCATGTTCGTCCAACTTATTTCGATAGACCCATTTAGTGCCTATTACTGTTTTATCAGTTGGTCTCCGAACAAGTTTCCAAACTTTGTTTCTTTCGAATTCAGTCAGCTCTTCTTGCATGGCGCTGACCCAGTTTGGATCTTTGAGGGCATCATCTACTTTCTTTGGTTCAGTTAGTGAAATAAAATTTACAAATAAACAAATATTACCTGCACTTCGTCGAGTTTGAATCCCAGCGTTTGGATCACCAAGAATTTGATCAATTGGATGATTTATAGTCCATCGCTGAGCCGGAGCGTGAGACGCTGACTCAACTTGAACTGGAGGTGCTGAAGATGAGGCTTCAGCGACGTCAGAAGTATCAGCCAAGAGAGGAATGGATGCAGTTGTCATTATATTCACTGATTGCTGAGAAGTAGATGGAATGTCTGAGACATTTGGTTCAGCGTTAGGTATAGTGTTTATTGGAACAGCTGAGACCCATGATGTTTCAGCTTCACTATTCTGCATATTTGGAATGATAGGACTATCATCTTCTACTGGATGAGCATGAGAAGTGGGAATATCTTCTGAATCACCAAGATGAGAAAACATCCATTGATTCAGTTCTTCAGTATCAGCGGACGGTTTAGAGTTCGCTGAACGGGATTCGTCAAACGTGACGTGAATAGTTTCTTCTACAGTTTGTCTTCTTCGATTGAAGACTCTAAAGGCTTTGGAAACTGAGGAGTATCCAAGAAAGATTCCATCATCAACCTTAGGATCAAACTTTCCAAGAGCATATCTGTTGTTCAGTATAAAACACTGACATCCAAAGATGTGAAGAAAGCTGATTGAAGGCTTTCTCCCATGAAAGAGTTCATAGGCTGTCTTTTTGAATCTTTTAACTATCAGCGACCTGTTTTGCGTAAAACAAGCAGTGTTGACAGCTGCTGCCCAAAACTGAGTAGGCAGGTGAGAATCGCTGAGCATTGAACGTGCAGCTTCAATAATTGTTCTATTTCTTCTTTCAGCGACTCCATTTTGTTGCGGTGTTCTCACTGAAGAAAAGTTGTGAGAAATACCCTTACTCTCAAGGAAGGAATCAAGAGAACTGTTTTTGAATTCAGTCTCATGATCACTCCTTATTGAGCGAACGGTCAGATTGTTCAGGGTTTCCATCTTCCGAACAAAATTGATGAGTTCTTCAGGGGTGTCACTCTTAGAACGGAGAAACATTACCCAAGTGAAGCGAGAGAATTCGTCAACTATGACCAGCGTATATTTCTTTCCAGCGATGGATTGTTTGTTAACATGGCCAAACAAATCCATATGGAGTAGTTGTAGAGGAGATGACACTGAAGAAACTTGCTTTGACTTAAAGCTTGCTTTGGTCTGCTTCCCTTTTTCACACGCTGAACATAACGACTCTTTGGCGTATGAATGCTGAGGTAGACCAGTGACTAACTCTTTTGAAGAAAGAGTGTTCAGTGTCTTGAAATTTAGATGAGATAGCCTCTTATGCCATAGCCAGTTGACATCAGATGAGGCTTTTGGGAAGAAACAGGAGTTCTCAGTGGTTGTTGAGTCCATGTTTATTACATAAACATTTTCAAACAATAACCGCTGAGAGCTATCTTCTCCTTTTTGTCAGAGACAAAGCAGGATTCCTTAGTAAAGATTACTTTGTTATCCATGTCGCAAAGCTGACTGATGCTTAGAAGATTATGCTTCAGCCCTTCAACATATGCGACTCTTCTGAAGGAGGTTGTACCATTTGAAAGTACACCATACCCTCGGGTATGTCCTTTTCCATTTCCACCGAAAGTCACAGAGGGACCCTTCTCTTCTTTGTATTCAGCGAGCAGGCTTTTCTTTCCAGTCATGTGTCTAGAGCATCCGCTATCAAGATACCAGATACCCTTCTTAACCTGCAATACAAAGGAAGATTAGTTTTTCTTGGGTACCCACTTAACCATGTATACACATTTGTCAGTGGAAGTAGTTGGAATGGAAGGTTCAGCAGTCTTCGCAGCATTTGAAGATTCAGCTTTGTCTTTCTTCACTTTGGTTAATTTCTTAACCTCAGTGGTAGAATTCACCTTGACCTGATTTGCACCAGGGTTGGTCTTCTTTTCCTTGGGGGCAATCTTCACCTTAGCTATCTTTTCAGCTTTGGTGGCTGTGGGGCACTTACTAGCAATATGATCGGTAAGTCCACAGTGATAACATTTCCTATAACTAAAAGTAGTTCTAGGACCATTTGAATGCTGAGCTTTTAATTTCAAATTAGAAGTGCCAGCACCAAGTAAACTATTGGCTTTAGAAATGGGACGAACATTCAGTTCTTCAGATTTCTTACCAAGGACATCCAATCTGAGTCTAGGAGTAGATCGCTGAATAAATCTAGATATCTGCTTCCTTGATCCAGAGGGATGAGCCACTGAAGCTTTAGAAGCATTCAGTTTTGGTACTAAGGTACCCTTCTGAGGATTCTGGTAAATAACAATTCCTTTACCTTTGTCTTTAAAGACAGAGGTAGGTTTTGAATAAACCATTTTCTCCTTGCCTTTTGAGGAGGTAGGAGTTTCCTCAGGGATTGGTGTAACGGACGAGGAGCACTGAGAAGATGAAGTATCAGCGACTGAGGATACGAACGTTCCAAATTTAAGCATTGAACGCTCAGTGGTTGGTTTTGGAGTTTCATATTTGTAACCCAAACCACGTTTATCACTCAGGGGAATCTGAGACTTTATTATCTCAGTGATCTTTGTTGAAGAATTACACCATCCTTCAACAATAGCTTTTTCAGCCTTTAATGCAGCGATAGCTTCTGCTCGTTCGATTTTGACTAGCTGATTTAAATATACTTGATCTTTAAAATCTTCTTCAATTTTAGAAAGCTTTTCTATTTGAAGGTGGCAGTTTTTAAGCTTTTCAGCGAGATCAAGATTTTGGTTTTCAACCACAATTTTGCCGTTCATGGCTTCGTATAAACTTCTAGTCAAGAGATCGATCTTACGGAGACTATCAGCTTCATCAATATTTGCAATATTGGTAAAGAAAGAAGGTGATACCTGAATAGCAGATGTTGAAGTGGAGGGAATGTCTGAACTTTCTTCCTCTTCTTCAATCTTGGCCATAAGACATAGATTTGCTTCATCATCTTCAGAGTCAGATGATGATGCTTCTTCATCAGAAGCAGCCCAATCATAGTCAGCCATCGGGCCTTTATTCTTCTTCTTAAAGCTTTTCAGCTTTGCATATTTTTCTTTCAGCTTTGAATATTTGTCATCTTTATTTCTTGGAGCAAAGGGTTTCTTTGTAAAAGCTGAGGGTCTAGAAACTTTCTTTGACCTGCACTCGTTAGCGAAATGTCCTGTCTTTTCGCAGTTAAAACAAGTAGCAGTAGCCTTATCAACAAACGCTGATGATATAGGCTTGTCAGTTATGGAAAGAGGTTTGTTCTTTCTAAACATTTTCTTTTTGGCAAATCTCCTGAACTTCTTAGTTAGGAGAGCCAAAGATTCATCATTATCTGAATAATCAGAATCTGATGACCTTTCAGAGTTACTTTCTAACTCAGTGATAGTGATCGAGGGTCGCTGAGTAGAAGGTTCCTCTGAGATTAAAGCAATAGGGGTGCTTTTGGAATCTTTTACAAGATTCTTCTTAAGATGGCTCGATTGCTCATGATTCAGCAACGTGTCATATAAGGTAGCAAGGGTCATTGATTTTAGATCCTTTGACAGCTTGAGACACATAGAATAATTGTCCCAGCTTTCAGGTAAACATTCTAGAAACTTTGTCAGCACTTCAAAGTTAGAATATTCCTTACCAACAGTTTTCAGATCTATAATTAAACAATTAAAACGTTGGTGAACTTCAGAGAGAGTTTCATTCTTACCAGAAATGAAGCTTTCGTATTGTCTTACCAGGTTGATCTTTCTTGAGTCCTGGACTTCAGACGTTCCTTCATACTGAACACATATTGTGTCCCACATGGCCTTTGATGTTTTCAGATTCATGACGGAATGGTAGACTTCGTCAGGAAGAGCCATGGATAGTATGGATCTGGCTTTTGTATCTATAGCCACTTTCTTCTTATCTTCGTCAGTCCATTGAAGGATTTCCTTAGGTACCAGCCTTTCTGGAATAGCAGTTCATGATCAGCTTTCGTTGATTCAGCGATCTATCATTTCATATCAGCGAATGATAGAGTTCAGCGATAGCTGAAGTCTTGTACTTGATACTTCACGTTGAGTGGACAAATCTGAGTCTTCGCTGATCCGCATCAGTTCATTAGGAGACTTGTCGCTGGTTCTTGAGCTTGATCTTCGACTTCAGCGTAGAACCTTTGTTGACGTGAAACTTGTCTTCAGGGATCATAAGTAAACAACTAACTTATCAGCGATCATCATAATGATTGAACAGACTCAGCGCATTAATGGTGAACAGTTTCGCTGAATGTTTAACTTAAAGAGCGAGAGTTCCTATCAGCGGTACTGGAAGATCTTAGTACTTATCAGCGATAGTGAAACTCTGATACATATTGTTTACTTACAATTTTCACTAAGTATATAAGAGAGGGTCATTATCAAATCACTGAGGGTTTGGATCAACACAAATCTTGGTTGGTATTAATTTATGTGTGATATATGTGTATTTATATAAAGAGGATTTTAAATAAATGAATTTTAATGATTTCCAAATGACAGGGATTTTCTCACTAGACCCTTAGGTCTAACCCTCATTTTGCTTTTAAAAATATGTATTCCAGGTGGTGGTTCCAGTAAGACCAAGTGATTAGAATACTTGATGGATAGCTTTTTGGGAAGATGATCGTTATGAAGTTGTGGATGCTCTTGTACTTATAACTTTGTTATTAGTTATTATGTAATCTAAATAGAATTAAGTTTGTACTGAATTTCTTATTATGTTTAGTCAGACTTTGGGACCAAATGTGAAATGTGAAGTACTTTTGTTGAAAACATGTTATGAAATATATGTTATATGTATATTTGGATTGTGGGTTGTTGCAGATGGTATCAGAGCCCTAGTTTAAGGGATTTAGGTATTAGTATCTGTACCTAGACTTAAACTGCATGAGAAGTAGGATGTCCCTATTTATTTAAGAACCTGGGGATGCTAAGTATAAAAGGTAGAAGGAACATCATGTAAGGTAATTTCAGATTACACCTGGCCAGTGTAATTATGATCTTACAGGTACATGTTTGAACTGGAATATCCTGTTATATGGGGTATGTGCTTATGTTTATATTAACCTTGTTTGAATCTACAGAATGGCAAGTGGCACTAGAAATCAAAGGGGGGGGGGGGAAGAGGAGGAAATAGAGGTGGAGGCAGAACTGGGGGTAGGAATCCACCAGGCGGTTCTGAATTTATTACAAGGGATGATCTGATGACCGAAATGGGAAGGTTACAAGCGAGTATACAAACTATGTTCAATCAAAGTCGTAACAATGGAACTGAAAGACCATATCCGAATCATGAAGATGAACTGTTCATTACACCTACGGCCTCAGCGGTACAAAGGAAGTGTGATTATAAAATGTTTCTAAGTTGTAAACCTCCAACATATGCTGGAGAGAGAGATCCAGTGAAAGCTATGCGGTGGTTAAAAGAGATAGAAGTTGTATTCAAAACCAGTAAATGTGCGGAAGAAGATAAAGTCTTATATGGGACGGCAATGCTGAAGGCAGATGCATTGTACTGGTGGGAGGCTCTTACTGAGTCAAGGGGACCGGATGTACGCACTAATATTGCTTGGAATGATTTGTAACAGATTTTAAAGGACAATTTTGTCCTCAAGCAGCAGTAAGGCAGTTGGAAGAAGAGTTTATGAATTTGCAACAAGGAAACTTATCTGTTAGGGATTATACGGCTCGCTTCCTAGAGAAGTCTAGATTTGCAGAATATTATGTTGCAACGGAAAAGATGAAGATGGAGAGGTTTATTTATGGGATGAATACGGAAGTTAGAAGAATGACATCTGCAACTGGGCCTATTACTTTCTCAGCAGCAGTTGATGCAGCCGAAAATGTAGAGCGAGACAACAAAAGAGATGTTAATGATAGGGGTATGGGAAAAAGGAAATGGGAAGGGCCACCACATGATCCGAAGAAGTCCAGATTTCAGAGGTTCGATAACCGTCTGTCGTTTCGACCAGCGGAAAGACCATGTCCGAAATGTAATCGCTACCATCAGGGAAATTGTCAAGTGGAATCTCCAGTTTGTTTTAAGCGCGGGAAAACCGGGCATGTTGTTAAAGATTGTCGCGGGACGCGGTTTTGTTATTTATGCAACTCTCCGGATCACATGTTATCAGATTGTCCGAAAAGAAGAATGCAACAGGGCGGATCATCAGGGATACCAACAATTACTAGACCAGTAGTTCCAAGACTAGAGCCACCAAGAACAAGAGGTCGTTCATTTCAGATGTCAGCAAAAGAAGCGGAGGAAACTCCGGATGTGGTCACAGGTACATTTTTTCGTAAACTCCACGCGTGCTAAAGTGTTATTTGATTCCGGTGCAAACCGATCTTTTGTGTCTCCTTCATTCGCTGCTCATATGTGTTTAAAGCCCAAGGTGTTAGATCATGCCGTATTAGTAGATACTGCAAATGATAACCAAGTGTTGGTTAAGGAAGTTTTTTGATAGTTGTGTGATAAATATAGAAGGGTGTGGAGTACCGATACAATTGTTTCCAATAGCTTTGATCGAATTTGATGTAGTAGTGGGGATGGATTGGTTAGCCGAGAATCAGGCTAACATAGTTTGTGATAAGAAAATAATTAATGTTGTTCTACCTGATAAGAGACCAGTAATAATTTATGGTGATCGTAGCAATCATCAGTCTTGCCTTATATCTATGATAAAAGCCCGTAAGTGTGTCAGCAAGGGTTGCCTGAGTTACTTAGCCTATGTGATAAATAGTAGGCCTGAAAAGAATAAGTTGGAAGATACCCCAATTGTTAGTGAATTTCCAGAAATTTTCCCCGAAGACTTGAATAGTCTTCCTCCTGTTAGGTAAGTAGAATTTGGTATAGACCTAGTACCTGGAGCCGCTCCTATTGCTCGTGCACCATATCGACTAGCACCTCCAGAGATGAAAGAGATGATGGCACAACTGCAAGACTTAACCGATAAGGGTTTCATCAGACCTAGCTCTTCGCCATGAGGTGCACCAGTTTTATTTGTGAAGAAGAAAGACGGTTCAATGAGAATGTGTATCGACTACCGGGAGCTGAACAAGCGTACGATCAAGAACAAGTATCCACTTCCAAGAATTGGCGATCTCTTTGATCAATTAGTTGGGGCTTGTTACTTCTCCAAGATTGATCTCAGATCTGGCTACCATCAGTTGAAGGTTAAAGAAGAAGACGTTCTAAAGACTGCTTTTCGCACAAGGTACGGTCACTACGAATTCTTGGTGATGCCATTCGGACTGACGAACGCTCCAGCCGCTTTTATGGATTTGATGAATCGAGTATGTAAGCCGTATCTCGATAAATTTGTCATAGTATTTATCGATGATATACTTGTTTATTCTCGATCCAAAGAGGATCACGCGCAACACCTTCGTTTGATTCTGGAGTTATTAAAGGAAGAAAAGTTGTATGCTAAATTTTCGAAGTGTGAATTCAGGCTACGAGAAGTTCAGTTTTTGGGTCATGTAGTTTCTGAGAAGGGTATACAAGTTGATCCAACGAAAGTAGAAGCAGTTGAAGGATGGGAACAACCGAAGACGCCAACGGAAGTTCGCAGTTTTCTGGGCTTAGCCGGGTATTACCGAAAGTTTATAAAGGATTTATCTCGTATCGCGACGCCTCTTACTAAGCTGACTCGAAAGAATCTGAAGTTTGAATGGAAAGCAGAACAGGATGAAGCATTCAGAATATTGAAAGAGAAACTCTGCAGCGCGCCGATATTAGCATTGCCGGAAGGTTCCGTTGATTTTGTGGTTTACAGCGACGCTTCTAAACTAGGATTAGGATGTGTACTTATGCAACGTGGAAAGGTGATTGCTTATGCTTCTCGTCAACTGAAGGACCATGAAAGACAGTATCCTACTCATGATATGGAGCTTGCAGCGGTTGTCTTCGCTTTGAAGATTTGGAGACATTATCTTTATGGTTCTAAGTGCCAAATTTTCACTGACCATAAGAGTCTCCAACATCTTTTCGATCAGAAGGAACTGAATATGAGGCAAAGAAGATGGCTGGAATTAGTGAATGATTATGATTGCGAAATCCTTTATCATCCCGGGAAGGCGAATGTAGTAGCTGATGCACTGAGTCGTCAAGAAAGAAGTGGAACAATAAGAGCTATTTCACTACGGGCCGAACTTCTACCGAACATATTGGATGAATTTCAAAAATGTCAAATAGAAGCATTCCAAGAAGAACATCTGAAGACAGAACGATTAGTGGGGGTATCAGCATTATTAGTAAAGGATGATCGTGGGTTGTTGTGCCTGGAGAACAGAATTTGGGTGCCTCGTTTGGGTGGGTTACGCGATCGTGTATTACAAGAAGCTCATTAGTCTCGTTTCTCTATTCATCCGGGTACGAACAAAATGTATAAAGACTTGAAACAATTTTATTGGTGGCCAGGGATAAAAAGAAGCATTGCTCAGTATGTGGAAAGCTGTAATACTTGCAAGAAGGTAAAGATCGAACATCAAAGGCCGTTTGGTCAGTTACAACGTCTGGAAATACCAATGTGGAAGTGGGATCAGATCACTACTGATTTTATTACAAAGCTACCAAGGACTCCGAAGGGATTTAATTCTATTTGGGTGATTGTTGATAGATTAACGAAGTCTGCTCATTTCTTACCGATAAAGGAAACTGATTCGATGGAATGTTTAGCCAAGTTGTACATAGATGAAATAGTGACTCGACACGGAGTACCAATCTCGATTATTTCTGATCGAGATAGTCGTTTTACTTCCAGATTTTGGAGAAGCTTTCAAAAAGAAATGGGAACACAATTAAATCTAAGTACAGCGTATCATCCTCAAACTGACGGTCAGAGTGAAAGAACAATCCAGACTTTAGAAGATATGTTTCGGGCTTGTATAGTTGATTTTGGGGGATCGTGGGATAAACATCTGCCTTTAATAGAATTTGCCTACAACAACAGTTATCATTCCAGCATTCAAGCGGCACCATTTGAAGTACTGTATGGTAGAAAATGCCGAACGCCTCTGTGTTGGAATGAAGTGGAGGAGAAACAATTAGCGGGGCCAAAAATAGTACAGTTAACAGCGGATAAGATCACTCAGATTCGGGGCAGATTAAAAGTGGCTCAAGATAGACAGAAAAGCTATGCAGATCGACGCCGGAAACCGTTAGAGTTCCAAGTCGGGGAATTTGTGATGTTGAAAGTCTCGCCCTGGAAAGGAGTCATACGATTTGGGAAGCAAGGTAAACTCAGTCCGCGGTATATTGGGCCATTTGAAATTACGAAAAGAATTGGTGAAGTAGCTTACAGATTAGATCTTCCGTCGGAATTAAGCATGTTTCACAACGCATTTCACGTATCGAATTTTCGAAAATGTTTGGTTACCCCAGATCAGGCAGTCTCTCTACCAGATATTCAAGTTGACGAAAAGTTGAACTATGTGGAGGAACCGGAAGCTATAGTTGATCACAAAGTCAAAGTATTGAGGAACAAAGAGATCAGACAGGTAAAGGTTCAGTGGAAACATCATAGAGGTCAGGATGCGACGTGGGAATCAGAGTCGGAAATGAGAGCCAAATACCCTCATCTGTTCGCTTAATCGAATTCCGGGACGGAATTCTTTTAAGGGGGAGATGTTGTAATAACCAGGTATGTTATTGGTTTATTTAAAAGTGTGACTTTAATTTAATAATATGGAATTAGGAGTTAAGGGGTAAGTTTTAAATTTAATATGGAAATATAGGGGGTTGTTTTGTCAAGTGAGTAAACCTTAGGGTATGTATGGTCTTTTTGCCAAAGACCACACCACCGCCATATTCACATCACTATGAGGTGTCCTCCATAGTTTAAACAAAATATCCTAAGTGTTTGTGTGTGTGAGTGTGTTCGGTTTAGAGAGAGAGAGAAGGAAATCGAGAAAGATTAAGGGAAAGAAGAAGAAAGAAATCAAGAGTTTGCTGCTGTGATTTAAGGACCAAACTGAAGTAAGCAAGGTAACAAATCCATCCTTTTATGTGTTTTAATTTCTTAAGTGTTCTTGAGTGTGCTAGTTAGGTTTTTAGGTGGGTTTTGTTAAAAATGGATGTTTTGGGAAATCTGAGCTTAAGGTTAGGTTATGTTCATAGTCTTAAACATATCTGCACCTTTACAGCAACATGCATAGCTTAAAAGTATGATTTCTGGGTTTTTAGGATGAACAGTGAACTGAGACATTCAACCAAGTCGCAATGGTTGATTGCGATTTGGCTTTGAAGTCGCAATGGTCGGTTGTGACTTGGTTTGGAATCGCAGTAGTTGATTGCGATTTGGGTTTGGAATCGCAGTAGTTGATTGCGACTTGGGATTGGAATCGCAATAGTGGGTTGCGATTTGGGGTGAAGCCGCAGTAGTTGATTGCGACTTAGCACTATGCATTGCGATTCTAATTTATTTTTAGTAGGTTGCGACTTGAGTCGATGATTTTATAAGTTTAGTTTTAAAAAGAGATATTTGGTATTTTGCATGATTTCAGATTCTGTGAAGGATTGACGTACGTGATAATTAACTTGGAAAGACTTTTGGTGAAAAGCAAAACAGGTGAGTTTTACTTCAAAGTATTTTTACTGGAATACATTTATGTGGATAACAAATACTTGATAAATTGTATGAATGTGTCATACGTGTGTAATTATAATATATTGAGATATTATAATTACGTGAGTATTATATGAGAATATAATACGTGATCGGGCTTTGGACCGGTGTGTTAATTGGCTCGCAACCAATAAATTTGGCCATTGGTGGAGGGATAAGGTG
The DNA here is from genome assembly GCA_033807775.1 of Saussurea involucrata. Classification (NCBI taxonomy): domain Eukaryota; kingdom Viridiplantae; phylum Streptophyta; class Magnoliopsida; order Asterales; family Asteraceae; genus Saussurea; species Saussurea involucrata. The sequence continues at coordinate 84,574,703 of CM066313.1, forward strand.
TGATGAGATAGGTACGATGCACAAATCTTGGTTAGTATTAATTTACGTGTGATATATGTGTATTTATATAAAGAGGATTTTATATAAATGAATTTTAATGATTTCCAAATGACAGGGATTTTCTCACTAGACCCTTAGGTCTAACCCTCATTTTGCTTTTAAAAATATGTATTGCAGGTGGTGGTTCCAGTAAGACCAAGTGATTAGTATACTTGATGGATAGCTTTTTGGGAAGATGATCGTTATGAAGTTGTGGATGCTCTTGTACTTATAACTTTGTTATTAGTTATTATGTAATCTAAATAGAATTAAGTTTGTATTGAATTTCTTATTATGTTTAGTCAGACTTTGGGACCAAATGTGAAATGTGAAGTACTTTTGTTGAAAACATGTTATGAAATATATGTTATATGTATATTTGGATTGTGGGTTGTTACAATAGTATTCTTCTGAGATGGTTATACCCAAATTTTAGGGTTTTGAGCTTAATGACTTGACTTTATGTCTTAGTGAAGAAAGATATGACTTAATGGTAATAGTTGGCTTAATATGCATATTCCTACATGTTTCATGTTAAATGACAAACTCATGTTTTTACATGTAATGTATGTGGTTATACTTGAGAATTACATGAATGTGGGAATTACATGCTTAATGGGAAGGTTGGACTAATTCTCATGGAAGTGATGTATGATGTGGTGCACTACTTGGAGTAGTTATCTGATGGTGTTCACAAATTGGAGGAACCCCTAAGTAGGCACTAGGAGGATATAGTCTTGGGCGCCATCTTGGAGGTATGTGCCTAGACCCACGCCTTTGGGATTAATACCTTGGAGGTAGTCCCGATGTGTCGGGCCTTAAGGCGTTACCCATGAGGGTAGACGCTAAGGTATATCGTCACTTACGGTGTAACTCGGGTTGGTGTTTTGGGTCTCCCCCATTGATTCCGAATTGTGAATGACCATGTTGATATTCCTTATTATGAAATTATTGCATGCTCTAATATGTGTTCAACTCACTAGGCTTTTGTAGCCTAACTTGTTGCTTGTTTAACGTGTGTCACAGATTCTAGTCGTGCCGTCCTTAAGAAGGCTTAGTTGGGGACTTGTGAGCGTGGGGATACTTTTTGAGATGCCAGGGATAGAAGATCAAAATTGGACTAACTATGACACCCTTTTGTAATCTTATTTCTATATTAGAGATTAGATTAGTCGGTTGTCATTTAGTTTTCGATATTACACATTGTATTGTGAACAGGCATTTGTAATTTCCCCTTTTGTCAGCTCGTGCAATGGCATTATATATCACTCTTCCGTTTTATGGAAGATTTTGTTGATTCCTATTTTTGGGGTGTTACAACTTGGTATCAGAGCTCTAGTTTAAGTGAACTAGGCATTGACTGTAGCATACCTAGACTTAAGCTGAGAATAGTGTCATTGAAAATCACCATGTTGGGTAGACGTCCTAGGATGGGAGAGTGTTAGGACTGCGGAATTAGGTTTGTTGAAAGTTATGATGACGGTAACGAGAATGCTTGTGTATAACATGTTCATAATTTCACTTAGCTAATGCTATTATGAATGTGTTGTTACGTAAGTATGCTTGACTACTATTATTGTGGTAATTAATGGACGTATTAGTACGCAACTTTAGTCTATTCCTTACCCTTATTCTCGCATGTTTGGCAGACTGAGATGGTAAACACGCGAAGTAGACCCCAATCGTTACCGGAAGGTCATGCCGTGACCGACTCTACGGCCGATCAACCAGAGATTCGAGCAACAGCTGGACTTCCTCCGATACCACCTCTCTTAGGTGGAGGAACGGAGCATGTACCAAGAACCAACATCGACACCTCCAATCCGGTAATAGAGGAAGTTACCCTCGAAACCCGGTTGAGGGATATTATGTTACAAGCAATGAACTCCGCCATGGCTCAACAACAAGAAAGGTTCATGAAAATGTTAGAGGATCGGGACAACAGTCATCGTCGACTCGAGACAGTTGCGGAAAATGTAGTGAATGGGTCAGGCGGTCTTGGGAATGGAGTAGTTGCAGAAGAACAGGCGATCGTGCGTGACGGAAGGAGAGAAAGGGGATGTTCGTACAAGACCTTCCTTAGTTGCAAGCCACTGGAATTCGCCGGAACTACCGACCCCGTTCGGTGTATGTATTGGATCCGAGAGATGGAAATGGCATTCGAGGCTAGCGAATGCGAGGACTCCCAACGGGTTAAGTTTGCTTCACATCAGCTCAAGGGCGAGGCCCTCACTTGGTGGAATCTCACTCGATCGTCTATCACACCCGAGGTGTTGGCCAAGCTCACGTGGCCAACATTCAAGAAGAAAGTTCTCGACAAGTATTGTAGCAAGAGGGATCTAGACAAGATTGAAGAAGGGTTCCGTGGATTGAAGAAGGGAAATATGACCATCGTCGAGTACTCAAAGTTATTTCTCGAAAAGTTAAGTTTGGTGGAGCATCTGGCTCCCGATGAGAAAATGAAAATAAAGGCGTACCATCGGGGTTTGCCGGCCGAGATGAAGACGGCCGTAAGGAACGCCAAAGTGGCAAATTTAGAGGAGGCGATCGAATAATCGTTGTTGGTAGAAGACGATTTGGCTCAAGGAAAGTTGGAAAGTGGACATGTAGGCGAGAAGAGGAAGTGGGAAGGGTCGTCTGGACTCGTTCGTCAACAAAGACAGTTTACTGGGAATAGAATTGGGGATAATCGTCGTGACACGAGGTGGTGTAATCAGTGCAGGAGACATCATGTTGGCTCATGTGGTTCCCGGCAACACTCGAGCTCACCCGAGTGTTTCAAGTGTGGAAAGAGTGGGAATATTAGTCGGGATTGTCCCGCGAAAGGACCGATTTGTTTCGAATGCCATGAACCGGGGAACGTGAAGAGGGATTGCTCGAAGTTGAAGTCGAAGGGAAGTGGAGGACCCAAGGCGGAACCTTCGAAGGCAACGGGGAGAGCTTTTCAGATGACAACCGAGGAGGCAAAGGCTTCGACGGACGTAGTGTCGGGTACGTTTCTTCTAAACTCCGTACCTACGCGTGTGTTATTCGATTCGGGTGCAAGTTTTTCGTTTGTGTCGACATCCTTTTGTCAAAAGTTGTCTATGCCCACTAGTTGTTTAGAAGAAGCCATAGTGGTAGAAATAGCCGACGGTGGACAAATTGTAGTTCGGGATATTTTGCGGGGTTGCATGTTGGAAATAGAAGGAAAGAAATTTTCAATCAACTTAATGCCAATGGTAATCGGAGGATTTGATGTGGTGGTCGGAATGGATTGGTTAACCGAAAACCAAGCCGAGATCTTGTGTGCAAAGAAGTTTATTCGCATACCTTCTTCGGACGGGAATCACGTAGTTATTTATGGGGAACGAAGAAAAAGGGATATAGCAATCATCTCTATGTTGAAGGCCCGAAAATGTTTGGTCAAGAGGTGCACATCCTTTTTAGCATACGTGGTCAATGCCAAGTTGGAGAAGAGGAGGGTTGAGGACGTGAAAGTGGTACGCGAATTTCCCGACGTGTTTCCGGAAGACTTGTCGGGTTTACCACCGGATCGTCAAGTGGAGTTTAAGATAGACTTGGTACCGGGAGCGGCTCCGATAGCTAGAGCTCCCTATCATTTGGCTCCGTCCGAGATGCAAGAAATGATGGCACAACTCCAAGAGCTTTTGGAGAAGGGGTTCGTAAGGCCGAGTTCATCTCCTTGGGGAGCACCAGTCTTATTCATGAAGAAGAAAGATGGCACTATGCGGATGTGTATCGATTACCGAGAGTTAAACAAGGTGACCGTGAAGAACAAGTATCCACTCCCTAGAATCGACGACCTATTCGACCAACTTCAAGGAGCGGGATGTTTCTCAAAAATCGACTTACGCTCGGGTTATCATCAAGTGAAGGTTAGAGAAGATGACGTTCCAAAGACGGCGTTCCGGACGCGGTATGGCCACTACGAGTTCCTAGTAATGCCGTTTGGGTTGACGAATGCACCGGCGGTGTTCATGGATTTGATGAATCGGGTGTCCCGACCCTTTCTTGACAAGTCGGTTGTTGGTCCCAGCTATGGATTAGCAATGGCAAACAAGTATTGTAGAAGGGGGGGTTGAATACAATACACAAAATTTTCACTTAATTAATTCTTTATTGATTTAAAATCAAGAATTACACATAGAAAACTTTAAAGATTGTTGCGGAACAAAACAGATAAAGTCTGCTTAAACAATCTAACACAAAGTCACACAGAGAATAAGAACAGTTGTAAAACACTTAGAAAACAAATGAACTTCTGAGAGAGAGTAATGCGCCAGCACTTGAAAGCTTGAGAGTCTGTAAACTGGTGATTTTGCAAGGAAGGAGAAGACCTCTTTATATAGTGCCTCATGCATTAAATGCATGGACACTTGTCAAGCAGGGCTTGGATGGCAGGATGGAAGGCTTCTTCTGAAAAGTACTGGGATGTACTTTTGTCTTTGCATATTTGTCTTGAAGCGTTGACTTGTTGTTGAAGCTGAACTTTCTTGAAAGAGATAAATAATCCAAAAAACCTTTTTCTGATCCTCGGATTATCTCTATGTCATTTCAAGATATCCCAAATATATTTTGCAGATAAAGTGGAATATACCTGTTGTAAACTGTTGGCCTAGGATATCTTTGAAGATATCTTCAAGAATTCTTTCTTAAGGAATTCTCTGCCGATCATGTCTTTAACATCTACAAGAGATCCTGGAGATCAAGTCTTTAACATCTTCAAGAGATCCTGGAGATCAAGTCTTTAACATCTTCAACATATCCTGCCGATCATGTCTTCAACATCTTCCTTGCTCTTCAAGTGTACTGGTCTAAAACCTTAGGACCTTGTACTAGCCTGAAACCTTAGGACTTTGTACTGGCCTGAAACCTTAGGACCTTGTACTGGCCTAAAACCTTAGGACGTCCCAAGTAGCAACTTAATCTTTGGTTGAGAAATCTATCTTCAATCCGCCTTGAAGATATACTTCTACTTTGTTTCTTCGGTTGATCTTCGACTTCACCGAACATTTTTATACAATTAAACTGCTTGTAAAGAACCTAGAAATTATTCTAAGTATGAACTGTGTAAAATTGAGAGACTGAGGTCATCTTCAAATCTTAAGTGACCCAACAATCTCTCCCTATTTGAGGATGACATCCATACTTAGAATCTGAGAAGTAAACACTGAATAATTAATTTTTGACCCTTGTTTACTCTTTTGGGTTCTTTTCACATAGTCCATTCTTTTTGTTTCTTTTTGGATTTTTTTTGTATCTGACATTTACAAGTAAGAAGAAATGGTAAAGTATAGCTGTACAAACTAATGAAAGAAAAAGAAAAGAAGTATAGACAATATGAACAGAACAAAAATTACTTGCATCTTTGGAGGGACAAGTTGAAACTTGTGTCTGCTTGAGGATTCTTCATTTTGATCAGAAGCCTTGAGGATTCTTTGAGGGAGGGTTGAGTTTGAGTGAATCAGCCTCAGGATGCTTATGGCCATCTCTTGCATCTTCTTTCTTTTGTTGGCATCTTCAGCTCTTCCTGTTCAACATCATCATCATTTGTCTTTGTTTTGCTCCCCCTCAGTAGATCAGCCGGTCTTTGTGTTCCTCCCCCTTAGTTAGATCCGCCCGAACTGATGTGCTCCCCCTTAACCGGTCCGCCAATTTTCTCATTTTTTCGAGTTGGACGCTGGATATGAATAGCAGGATTGATGTTGCTCCCCCTCAGCGGCCGACATAGAAAAACACTAAGAAATGTTGAAATTCGGCCTTAACACAAGACCACATTTTTTTTTGAAAATGAAAGGTGTGAAGAAATGTATGGGGAAGATAGAAGGAAGGATGAGTGTGATGTGAGAGAAGAGTATAGGGTTTAGGGAAGGAGGAGATGTATGGGGAATAGAAAAAGTAGGAGAGAAGGAAGAGATGTTTTAAAAAAATTACTTTTAAAAAATGGGGTAAGGGGGTGTATCGGTGGGGTAGAGAGGTGTATTGGTAGGATGGGGGGTGGTGGGAGAGGCGTCGGTGGGAAAGGGGGGGGGGGGGTATTAGGTGTCGGTGGGGGGGGGTGAGTTTGTGGTTTTAGCCGATAGGGGGTGTAAGGGATGGTAATCGGCAGCCGATTGGGAGGGTGTTTTCTGTTGCTTGTCGGTGGTGGGAGGGTGTCGACGGTGAGAGGGTGTCGGCGGCAGCAGATCGGTGGGAAGGCAGCCGACGAGGGGGTGGGTTAGGATCGGTGGCGATGAGTAGGGAGGAGAGGAGATTGAGTTTTGTGAGATGAGTGTTAGAAAAAAATGGACCGAAAATTTTATAGAAAGGATAGGAGAAGGTGGTTTGGGTTAGATCTTAGGTTGTGTGTGTATAGGGTAAGGTTTGAGGGTAGGTTGTTTTTGTTGGGAGTAAAAAAATAGGATAGTAGGGTGTGTTTGTGGAGATGGAAAATGAAGGGTTGAGATGAAAAGTAGTTTTGGATTGAGAGGGGTAAAAAGAGATGTGTTTGTGGTGTGAGGTAAAAATGTAAGGGTTGTATTGGGATACGTGAAAGTAGAAAAAGGAGAGTAGAAGAGAAGAATTAGAAAGAAAAATAGATGGACTTTTCTTGTAACTGATAAAAATCAATACGATAAATTTTTAACTGATAAAAATATATACAATTTTTTTTTTATTTTTTTATTTTTTTGATTTTTCTATTTTCTTTTTCTCTTTTTTTTCTCTTTTTTTTTTTGAAGATCTGTGGCAATGAGCTTCAGCAGATTGGTGGAACGAGTCTTCGGAAGATTGATCTTCAAATGTAGGTCTTCAAGTCTTCAATCTTCAAGAGTAATCTTCAAGCTCCACACAATCATGAAGGGAGGGATCTTCAAATCTTCAAGCTTCACACATAGTCATGAAGGGAGGGATTTTCAAATCCAGGATGTGGTGGTAAAGGAAGAGAAGGTTGAGGTTGAGGTTGAGAGGCAGAAGAAAATCTTCAAGTAGTGGAAGAGGACAAATCTGTAGGAGTGAAGAAGGAAGGAATATCTGGTGAGTGTGAATATTTATAGTAGGATGGAGGAGAGAGGTAGGGTGAGAGATATGAAGGGTAGTAGGTTGTAGGGAAGAATGAGAGTGATGGAAGATGAGGAGTAGAGTGTTTAGGAAAAAGGTATGGAAAAAGAGAAGAATAAGATGGGATATTTATAGTTGGGTAAGAGATGGATAAGAGGGAGAGAAATATATGTTGGGTAAAAAGATGTAGGGAAGGTGAAGAGATGGGAGAGGTTAGGTTTAGGGTGTAGGATGGTTTGGATTGGTAAGATTTCCTGAGGAGAAGGTACAGTAGGAATTGAGTCTGTCAATTTTGTGAAGAAGAGGAGAAGCACTTAGTTGATACAAGAGCTGAGAGGGTGTGACATTCTGGATCATCCATATCGTTTATCTGGGCCATAAAGCACAAATTTGAAATGTCTTTCTCACTTTCAGATGTGGGTTCATCTGCCAAATCATGAGTTTTAGCAGGCAGACCCTTTCCCTTTCTGACTAGTCTTGCATTTCTTTCCTTTTCTCTCTTGTATTTTTCTTTGTATCTTTCAGCTCGGTCAGAATCATATTTGGATCTTCTCGGTTTTGAGGAGAATTGGCCTAAGGAAGAAGTTCTAGGTTTTTAAAAACGTTTACTTCTACACTCAGAAGAAAAATGGCCCCTTTTACCACAGTTAAAGCATTCCTCATTAGATTTGTCTGAGGAGGAGTGTTTGGAGAGAGAAGAGGAGGGTTTTCGACTAAACTTAGATTTTTCAGAAGAAAAGTGAGATTTGGATTTAGAATACCCATCCATCCTGGCCATTCCATCTGATAATTTGTCAACTGAAGTTTCCTCACATTCATCATCAGCATCACTAAGATATGCTTCTGAATGCTCATTGGGATCTCCTTGACTATCATGTTCAGAGTCAGATGGATAGGTGATTCTTGGAGTACACATAGTTCTTTTGGAAGAGTCACTTATGAGAGCTATAGAAGAGCCCCTTATATCTGTGATGATAGACTTCCTTTGCAGCTTAGTCTGCTCATAGTTGAAGAGAGTTCCATAAAGAGCAGTGAGAGGCATGTGATCAAGATCCTTGGTTGTCTTTATACAAGTACAGATGTTTTCCCAAAAATTAGGAAGACAATCCATAAACTTGCACAGGACTTCCTCATTATCATACATGCGACCCAACAGTTTAAGATCATTGAGAAGACTGTTAAAGCGATTATAGTAGACTGAAAGAGATTCTCCTTTCTCATAAGATAAGAGTTCATATTTTCTAACAAGAGCACTTTTTCTGCTCTTTTTCACTTCAGACGTACCTTCATAGAGAACACACAGAGTGGACCACATTTTCTTAGCAGTAGAAAAGTTTACAAGAGAATGATAAACCTCATCAGGCAAAGAGAGGGCAATGATGACTCTGACTTTAGTGTCAAGAGCTACAAGACGCTTATCTTTATCATTGTACTTACTGGGATCCTTTACAATGTATCTCCCAGTAGCAGGTGTTCGTTCTTCCTCATCAGAAGAAGACTCATCACCATCCTCATGTTTATTTTTAGCATTAAAACTATCCCAAACTTTAGGGACAAGAGGTCCTTCATGGAGTATGGTGGGATATCTGCTGTCAACTCCTTCTAAGAAGAGCATCATACGACTTTTCCACAGAGAGAAGTTATTAGGGTTAAACTTTGGTGGTTTGGTTATGGAGCCATTGTCGTATGATCCAGCATTTGAGTTTTGAGAAGAAATATTGTTTAAGGAAGAAGATGAAGCCATTGCAGATCAAGTTTATTAGATTAAACTGACCTGCTCTGATACCACTCGTTGGTCCCAGCTATGGATTAGCAATGGTAAACAACTATTGTAGAAGGGGGGGGGGGGTTGAATACAATACACACAATTTTTCACTTAATTAATTCTTTATTGATTTAAAATCAAGAATTACACATAGAAAACTTTAAAGATTGTTGCGGAACAAAACAGATAAAGTCTGCTTAAACAATCTAACACAAAGTCACACAGAGAATAAGAACAGTTGTAAAACACTTAGAAAACAAATGAACTTCTGAGAGAGAGTAATGCGCCATCACTTGAAAGCTTGAGAGTCTGTAAACTGGTGATTTTGCAAGGAAGGAGAAGACATCTTTATATAGTGCCTCATGCATTAAATGCATGGACACTTGTCAAGTAGGGCTTGGATGGCAGGATGGAAGGCTTCTTCTGAAAAGTACTGGGATGTACTTTTGTCTTTGCATATTTGTCTTGAAGCGTTGACCTGTTGTTGAAGCTGAACTTTCTTGAAAGAGATAAATAATTGTCAGGATCGATTCTTAACAAGAATTAAACTTCTTAGAAACAGAATTTAGAGAATCTTGCGGAATAGAACTCTAAATCAATTAAAGAACAATCAATAGAAATTCAATAAACTGTATATATATCAAACAGTTATAACTCACAAGTTTTACACCAAAACCTCAATCTTGTTGAACAGACTCAACAAGACGATTTCTACTTCTCTAGAAATAGGATCTATGATCTTGAGGTTAATTCACTCTTGAATATCGAATTCTGTATATTATCTATCTTCTTCTTTTTTCGTATTTTCGTATGTTCTAATAGCTATCTATCAATACTATTTATACAAAAGTAATTACAAGATAACCATAAAAAGTAAATTGATCTTCTGAATCTTCGTTAAACATATCTTGATCAATTCCTTCTTTGTCTCCAAAAGTATCGCATACCAAACTTATCAACTCAGCAGTATTAATGATGATTTGGCTCAGCAGCATTAACAACCTTCAGCAGTATTAATCTTCACAGCCTTCAAGCAGTGGTAACTCAGCTCAGCAGTACTAACCATGTCTAGCAGTAGTAATTTGGTCTAGCAGCACTAACTTCATCTAGCAGCATTAACTTCATCTAGCAGCAGTAACCTTGCCCAGCAGTAGTAACGAAGAACTGGCAGTAGTAATGAAGACTTAGCAGTACTAACTATACTTAGCATATCTTCAGTTCCCAACAATCTCCCCCTAACTTGACTTTTAGGAAAAGAAGTCAAGTTCTTCAGATGATGCTTCCAAAACTTAGTCATCATGTACACACAGATTAGGACTTAGGCCTAGACTCTGATTGAGAATCCTCTTTACCAAGAATCTACCCATTGCTGAATCCTTGTTGCAGGTCAGCTTAGTGTGTAACATTCCTTGCAGCCTCTTCATGCTGTGATTGTATATTTCATCTACAAGATAGTATTCTTGAGTTGCAGAGTCAAGGGAGATGACATATACTCCACAGTTTTCATAGAGCATCCAGTTGGTAATGACTTGAAACTGTGTGTTTAACCTATGCTGAACTGCTTCAGGTTTGAACATTTGGCACAAGAATTCAAGTACCATTTTAGAAATTGACATCCCTGGCTCAGTCAGCATGTTTCCATATATCTTCATCCCAACTTTGAACATCTCTTCTAAGTCTGATCTTGAGCAAGTTCTGACAATTTTTCCCCAAGTAGAAAATACTTCAAATTTTCCATCAGCTCTTTTTATCCTAATGAACTCCTTTCTACCATCTTTCAGAGTGTCCCAAAAGATGATTTCAGGAGCCTTAGATGATATTGGTTCAGCCTGAAGTGGAATTGGGTTAGAGTCAACACTAGTAATGTACAAGTCACATTGGGCATCCGTTTGTGATTGCACATTGCCTGATTGCCCTGATGGAGTTGCCACTTCTTCTTCAGCAACTTTTCCATCAGATTTCACTGTTTCCTCCTGGGCCTCTTCTGCAGATGACTCCACCCTTGGCTTCTTTTCATTTTTCTTCTTTGAAGTTATGGGCTGGGTTCTTGGTCTTTTCTTGGACATCATCTTGGTTCTTTTAAGAGTTTTGACAGCCTCAGGAGTTGGTTCAGCTGCTTTAAGTTTTTCAGCAGCAATAACCATTTCTGCTGCTATGGCTGTTACTGCTTCTCTTAGTACATGTAGTGATGCTGCTTCAATACAGTTCTTTACAATCCAGTAAATTTCTTCATCTATTTCAGCTTGAGATGTAGTTACTGCTTCCTGCTCAGTTTCTGCTGCTTTGACTGTTTGGCCTTCAGCAGCATTAACTGTTTCTGCTGCTTGTTCAAACTCAGCAGCATTAACAGTTTCTGCTGCTGTGGTTTCTGCTGCTGTGGTTTCTGCTGCTTTGGTTTCTTTAACACACTCTTCCCCCTTTTCTGTCTCACTGGACTCCCCCTTAAACTGTGCATAGTCCATTTCCATCTCAGTCTCTATGTGAGCAGTCTCCCCCTCAATTTGTGGACCCTTCAGTTTCAGTTCTGCTTCTGACTCTGACTCCCCCTTTTTGGGAGCATCATCAGTTGAGGTTCTCCTTCTTAGCACAAACCTTGCCTTTTTCTTTTTGTTCAGCAACTTGGTGACCATCTTTTTGAGCTTCTCAATTTGAGACTGTTGGTAGGTGACCACAGTCTTAAGTTGCTCAATCTCTTTCTTTTGTGCCATGACATCCAAGTTGATATTCCCTAAGGTTTCCATCAATTCCTCATAGTTATATCTATCCTCACCTTGTTTAGAAGTATTTACCTTCTTTAAAGGATCCTTGGAAGTTTCAGCAGAAGCCTTCTGCCTAGCAGAAGCACTACCTGCCCCCTTGGTTTCTTGGCACCTGGGTCCTCCTAATGATTTCTCATTTAGAGTTGCCATGGGGAAGGTCTTATTTATGTTACCACTGTCCTTCTCTGTGCTAGCAGAAGTAGTGGCAGCCTTAGCACCCATATGGCCATCCTTCTCCTTAGAGACCACCTTCTTGAGGTTGGGAGACACCCCTGTGGTTTCCCTGTTGATATTCTCAATTGGAGAATGCTCCAATTGAGGGCTTAAAGGCGTAGGGCTTTGAGTAGGTACAACAAGGGAAGGAGCCTTGTGCACCTTTCTTCTTTGAAACCTTTTGGTGATTGTGGGAGTGGGCTGTTCAAGAATGGACTGTGGGATGTCTTTTGAGATGGAAGGTTGGGATTGGTCATCAGTGGGTTGATCTAATGAGGGCCTTGATCCTGATGCCATACCTTCAGAGGGGTGGGACACAACCATCATTGTAGAGAACAATGGTGTGTCAACTCCTTCCGAGTCCCTAGGAAGTCTTTTCATATTTGAAAAAACCTTCCCTTTAGGGGATTTGGGTACATATACCTCAGTAAACTGAGGTAAGTCCATCAACTCCTTGTTAAGAACTTCTTGCACAAACCTTGGATACATGAAAAAGGTCTTTTTGGATTCCAAGTTTGATACAAGATCATTAAAGATCATTGCTGAGAAATTGTACTTTCTGGCAGTGGATAAGCAGACCAAGGCATATGCAATGGGACTGCTGAACTCACTCCATCCAGTAGTTTTCTTGGAAATACAGTGCATCAGGGTATGAACAAGAAATCTCCATTGGTTGAAAAATTTTGACTTGTAGAATTTAAAAACACCAATGGGACCTTCATACCCCATTCTTTGTAAAGTAGAAAAGAGTTCTTCATTAGGAATAGAAGTTATACCTGAAGCATCATTCAACTGAAGGGAGATGCGAATAACCTCTTCAGTGACTTTCAAGGGTTTATCACAAACCCTTGTTCGAATGGTTTTCTGCCCTTCTTCAACACTAACAGTGGCATTCTCCCAAAATTGTTTCTGATGTTCGATATAGATTGTTGGGCTCACCGTGAGTGCATAGGAGATGTGCGAGGATTTTAGAAAATCGACAATGTCGTGGAATCCCGCAGCTTGTTTCGGCTTCTGAAGCATGGCTATTTCATTGTGCTCATCCACAAACTCCATGATGCCTAAGGATTCTTGAAAGAAAAGCACAGAGATTCTGGGGAGTCTAGGTTAGAACGAGAGAGAAGAAGTAAATGCGAAGAGTCGTTATGAACATGGGCGGGCAAACAGGGGTATTTATATGCCCTAGATTATCAGAAGCAGTATTAACTACCTCGCAGTATTAACTACCGAGCAGTATTAACTGCCAAGCAGTATTAACTGCCAAGCAGTATTAACTACCTAGCAGTATTAACTACCGAGCAGTATTAACTACCGAGCAGTATTAACTGCCAAGCAGTATTAACTACCTAGCAGTATTAACTACCAAGCAGTATTAACTACCGAGCAGTATTAACTCCACTAGCAGTATTAAATGCACTAGCAGTATTAACTACTGAGCAGTATTAACTACTGAGCAGTATTAACGACCAAGCAATATTAACTACACTAGCAGTATTAAATGTACTAGCAGTATTAACTACTGAGCAGTATTAACTACTGAGCAGTATTAACGACCAAGCAGTATTAACTACACTAGCAGTATTAAATGCACTAGCAGTATTAACTACTGAGCAGTATTAACTACTGAGCAGTAGTAACTGCACAAGCAGTAGTAACTACTAGAACACCGACAGTAGTAACTTCTGTACTGGCAGTAGTAACCACACTTACACTTTTCTTCACTTGGTAATCAGAGGAAAACAGAGGATCCTGAGAAAGAAAGTTAGTAGCACCAAATATATGAAGAAATATAGGTATAAAAACAGAAAGTCATGAATTTATTCTAGGTTGATCATGCCCACACTTGTTACCAAAAAGGTGAATCTACCCACATCAAAAGCTTTTGTGAATAGATCAGCAAACTGGTCATTTGTATGAACTTTAGCAACCTGAATTAATTTCTTTTCATTGCAATCTCTTATAAAGTGATACCTTATCTCTATATGCTTTGTTTTTGAGTGTTTGACTGGATTATTAACAATGCTAATAGCACTGTTGTTATCAATGAAGATTGGTGTGTGAAGAAAAGTTACCCCATAGTCCAACATCTGATTCTGAATCCATAGAACCTGAGAGCAGCAGCTTGCAGCAGCTATGTACTCAGCTTCTGTGGTAGATAAGGACACTGTGGTTTGTTTCTTACACTGCCAAGATACTAGTCTTGTACCCAAAAACTGACATCCACCTGAAGTAGACTTCCTATCCATGTTGGCTCCTCCCAAATCACTATCTGAATATGCAAGCAAGTCAAAAGAGGATTCATGAGGATACCAGAGACCTAATCTAGGTTGCCCTTTTAAGTATCTGAATATTCTCTTGACAGCATGAAGGTGTGATTGCTTAGGAGAAACCTGAAATCTGGCACAAACACAGACTGAAAACATAATGTCAGGTCTAGAGGCTGTGAGATACATGAGAGATCCAATCATTGATCTGTAATGATGGACATCCACATCCTCCCCCTCAAGATCTGCAGTGATCTGTTTATGTGTTTCCATTGGAGTGCTTGCTGACTTTGAGTCTGATAAACCAAACTTGTCCAGGATGTCTTTCACATACTTGGATTGGCTAATAAAAATTCCATCTTTCCTCTGTTTTACCTGAAGCCCAAGAAAGAATGTAAGTTCTCCCATGGAGCTCATCTTGAAGCTTTTGTGCATCAATTCTTCAAACTCTTTACACATTTGATCATTGGTGGATCCAAAGATGATATCATCCACATAGATCTGAACAAGTAAAGTACCTCTCTTTCTCCTCTTGATGAACAGGGTCTTGTCAATGACTCCTCTTTCAAAGTCATTTTTCAAGAGATAGGTAGACAAAGTGTCATACCATGCTCTTGGGGCCTGATGCAAACCATAGAGAGCCTTCTTCAGCTTGTATACTCTGTCAGGGTGCAATGGATTCTCAAATCCAGGGGGTTGACAGACATATACTTCTTCCTCAATGCTTCCATACAGGAATGCACTTTTGACATCCATTTGGTACACTTTGAACTTCATGTATGAGGCATAGGCTAGAAATAACCTGATTGCTTCAATCCTTGCCACAGGAGCAAAGACTTCCTCATAATCTATTCCTTCTTCCTGAGTGTACCCTTGTGCAACCAGTCTAGCTTTGTTTCTGATTACAATCCCTCTGTCATCCTTCTTGTTCCTGAAAATCCACTTGGTGCCAATTGCTCTATGACCTTTTGGAAGGTCTACCAAGTCCCAAACATCCTGTAATTTGAACTGTAGCAGCTCCTCTTGCATTGCCTCTATCCAGCTTGGGTCTTTCATGGCATCATAAGCCTTTTTGGGCTCAATCTGGGACAGAAAGCAAGTAAGAACAGTGTTAACTGTATTTTGCTGCTCTTGCAACTCTTGGAGTCTGCTTTGCTTTCTAGTCATCATGGGAGATGCAATATCTCCAATTACCAACTCAGGAGGATGATTTTTCTGAGTTCTTGTTTGATGACCAGCTTCCTCTTGTAAGTCCTCATCCAGATTAGACTCATTTAATTCTGGATTTGTTTCTGCTTCTTCAGTCACCTCAGATTCTCTGGAATTTGAACCTGAAGACTGATTTTCCTCTGCTCTCCTCTCTTCTTCATTCTGAATAGGTTCAGTCTCCTCATGGTGTTCACAGAATTCCACAGGATCAATGGAAGGGATTGGAAATATCACAGATTGAATTCTGTGTTCTGATGATGGTGTATCCCTTTGTCCTGCATATACATCACCACTGAAACCCAAAGAATAAGTGAGTGAATCAATGTCAAATAGCCAATTAGGACCTGAACCAATAGGATTTGGTGTGTTCTCATTGCATTTGACATTGTCACTTTCTTCAATTATTCTAGAAGAGGTATTAAAAACTCTGTAGGCCTTACTTTGAGATGAATACCCAACAAGAAAACCATCATCTGCTTTGCTATCAAACTTGCCTAAGTGAGATTTGGTATTGAGAATAGTACAAGGACATCCAAATGGCTTGAAAAATCCAATATATGGTTTCCTTTTATGGAAAAGCTCATAAGGTGTCTTGTTTTTAGGCTTTACAACTAAAACTCTGTTTTGAACATAACAGGCAGTATTAACTGCTTCTGCCCAAAAAGTAATTGGTAACTTTGAGTCAGCTAACAGAGATCTAGCAGCCTCAATCAGTGTCCTATTCCTTCTCTCAGCAACACCATTTTGTTGTGGAGTCCTAGGAGCACTGTATTGTCTCTCAATTCCTTTTTCTTCACAAAAGGTGTTTAGATCAGAATTTTTAAACTCAGTTCCATTATCTGATCTAATGACTTTCACTCTTTGATTTGATTGGTTTTCAATTTTGAGAATGAAAGATTTGATCAGTCCACTTGTCTCATCTTTAGTTCTCAGAAAATATACCCAAGTAAATCTAGAATAATCATCAACCATAACTAAGCAGTATGATTTCTTGCCAATACTCATCACATTGGTAGGACCAAACAGATCCATATGTAACAGTTGAAGAGGATTTGATATAGTGTTTATCTCTTTGGACTTATGAGAAGTTTTGTGTTGTTTGCCTTTGAGACAAGCAACACAATGATCATCACATGAATATACTTTGGATGGCAAACCCCTTACAAGGTTATTCTTAACAAGTTTATTTATTGTTTTAAAGTTCATGTGACACATCCTTCTGTGCCAAAGTGATGATTCATCTAAAGAAGCTTTTGAAACTAAACAATTTAGAGATGAATCAGATGAAACACTTTCCAAATCTAAACAATAAACATTATCCTTCCTAGGAGTTCTCAGAAGTATCATGTTTTCATCAACCACTTTGTATCCAGGAGCAAGGATAATGCATTCAGAGTCTGTAAACAATATACTATGCTTCTTGTCACAAACCTGTGATACACTTAACAGGTTGTATCTCAATTGTTCAACATAGTATACATCTTCAAAGGTCATCTTACCCTTTGAAACATCACCCTTACCACTTATCTTTCCACCAGCAGGATTATCCCCAAATGCAACATGTCCTCCATCAACCTTTTTGAAATTTTTGAGGCAGGACATGTTACCTGTCATGTGCCTGGAGCAACCACTATCAACATGCCAAATGCTCTTCCCCTTGAGCTGTTGGTTGCCCTGCACATCAAGATAAATCAGTTAGTTTTATTTGGAACCCAAGCCGAAGTGGTCTTGGGTCTCCCTTGCTCATCAAAATACTTACACTTGGTTTTGATGAGATTTTTAACTTTTGGTACTGCTGTGCTGGAATACTTTGTCAAAATTATTGGTGTAGCAGCACTTGCAGCAGTACTAACAGTGCTAGCAGTACTAACAGTGCTAGCAGTATTAACCTCAGAGGTAGCAGTATTAACCGAGTTAACACTGCTAGAAGCAGTATTAACAGAGTTAGGATTAGCAGCAGTATCAGAGGATGAAGATAATAAAGCAGCATTATAAACAAATCCTGGTGGCCTTTTCTTGGCTTCAACTTCAGCCTCAAATACTCTCAGATCATTGTAGAGGTCATCTAGCTCTTTGTCCTCCAATTGGTCATTCTGTCTGAATGAGACAGTGTACATGGTCCATTCTTCTCCCAATGATCTAAGGAACTTTCTGTTGACATCATCAGCATCCATGTGTACACCCACAGTTGCTAATTCTCCAATTAACTTGTTAAATCTGTCAAAAGTTTGAGTCATAGACTCATTCTTTGCAGACATAAAGTTTTCATATTGTTGCCTGAGAATAGCCTTTTGATTTCTCTTTGTGCTCTTTGTTCCAGTAAATCTTTTCTCCAGAGCATTCCACAACATCTGTGCATCTGTGCAGTGTTGGAATTGATGTTGGTACTCATTAGGAATAGCCAAAAGCAGAGTGCTTAAGGCCTTCATCTCTGTTTGTCTTACTTTCTTTTCAGCATCTGTCTTGGGAGGAGGTCTCTTTCCATCTGCTCCAATCTTTCCTTCATTACATGGGCCATTTTCTATAATGTCCCATATTGCATAATCAGTAAGAAGAATGTACTGCTTGATTCTTAGTTTCCACATGTCAAATTCATTGGGTTTGAGCATGGGAACCTTTGAAACAAGAGTACTGTGAGAATCCATTGAGTTGTCCATAATTTCTAAGATACCAATGCTCTGATACCACTTGTCAGGATCGATTCTTAACAAGAATTAAACTTCTTAGAAACAGAATTTAGAGAATCTTGCGGAATAGAACTCTAAATCAATTAAAGAACAATCAATAGAAATTCAATAAACTGTATATATATCAAACAGTTATAACTCACAAGTTTTACACCAAAACCTCAATCTTGTTGAACAGACTCAACAAGACGATTTCTACTTCTCTAGAAATAGGATCTATGATCTTGAGGTTAATTCACTCTTGAATATCGAATTCTGTATATTATCTATCTTCTTTTTTTTCGTATTTTCGTATGTTCTAATAGCTATCTATCAATACTATTTATACAAAAGTAATTACAAGATAACCATAAAAAGTAAATTGATCTTCTGAATCTTCGTTAAACATATCTTGATCAATTCCTTCTTTGTCTCCAAAAGTATCGCATACCAAACTTATCAACTCAGCAGTATTAATGATGATTTGGCTCAGCAGCATTAACAACCTTCAGCAGTATTAATCTTCACAGCCTTCAAGCAGTGGTAACTCAGCTCAGCAGTACTAACCATGTCTAGCAGTAGTAATTTGGTCTAGCAGCACTAACTTCATCTAGCAGCATTAACTTCATCTAGCAGCAGTAACCTTGCCCAGCAGTAGTAACGAAGAACTGGCAGTAGTAATGAAGACTTAGCAGTACTAACTATACTTAGCATATCTTCAGTTCCCAACAATAATCCAAAGAACCTTTTTCTGATCCTCGGATTATCTCTCTGTCATTTCAAGATATCCCAAATATATTTTGCAGATAAAGTGGAATATACCTGTTGTAAACTGTTGGCCTAGGATATCTTTGAAGATATCTTCAAGAATTCTTTCTTAAGGAATTCTCTGCCGATCATGTCTTTAACATCTACAAGAGATCCTGGAGATCAAGTCTTTAACATCTTCAAGAGATCCTGGAGATCAAGTCTTTAACATCTTCAAGAGATCCTGGAGATCAAGTC
The DNA here is from genome assembly GCA_033807775.1 of Saussurea involucrata. Taxonomy (NCBI): domain Eukaryota; kingdom Viridiplantae; phylum Streptophyta; class Magnoliopsida; order Asterales; family Asteraceae; genus Saussurea; species Saussurea involucrata. The sequence goes on from CM066313.1 coordinate 84,593,664, forward strand.
TTTAACATCTTCAACATATCATGCCGATCATGTCTTCAACATCTTCCTTGCTCTTCAAGTGTACTGGTCTAAAACCTTAGGACCTTGTACTGGCCTGAAACCTTAGGACCTTGTACTGGCCTAAAACCTTAGGACGTCCCAAGTAGCAGCTTAATCTTTGGTTGAGAAATCTATCTTCAATCCGCCTTGAAGATATACTTCTACTTTGTTTCTTCGGTTGATCTTCGACTTCACCGAACATTTTTATACAATTAAGCTGCTTGTAAAGAACCTATAAATTATTCTAAGTATGAACTGTGTACAATTGAGAGACTGAGGTCATCTTCAAATCTTAAGTGACCCAACATCGGTGATTGTTTTCATAGATGATATTTTGGTGTATTCCAAGAACGAAGTGGACCATGAGTCTCATCTACGTGAGGTATTAGAAGTCCTAAGGAAAGAAAAGCTATACGTGAAGTTCTCTAAGTGCGACTTTTGGTTGGATGAGATCCAATTCTTGGGTCATGTAGTTACCCGAGACGGAGTGAAGGTAGATCCTTCCAAAATCGAGGCAATGATGAATTGGGAACCACCCAAGAGTCCGGGGGAAATCCGAAGTTTCTTGGGTTTGGCGGGTTACTACCGAAGATTCATTCAAGACTTTTCTAAGATTGTTTCTCCATTGACGGCGTTGACTCGAAAGAATGTGAATTTTGTTTGGACCGAAGCACAAGAGAAGGCATTTCGTACTCTACAAAAGAAATTGTGTGAAGCACCAATCCTATTCCTACCCGAAGGATCGGAAGATTTTGTAGTATATAGCGACGCATCCAAGATGGGCTTGGGATGTGTGCTAATGCAACGTGGAAAGGTGATCGCTTATGCCTCGAGACAACTCAAGGTGCACGAAAGGAACTACCCTACGCACGATTTGGAATTGGCCGCGGTGGTATTCGCATTGAAAGTTAAGGAGTTGAACATGAGGCAACGGAGATGGTTGGAGTTACTTAAAGATTACGACTGTGAATTGCTTTACCATCCGGGTAAGGCCAATGTGGTCGCCGACGCCTTGAGCCGAAAGGAGTATAGCGGTAGCTTACGCGCCAACCTCTCAAGGATTGACATAGTGTCAAGTTTAGTGGAGCGGATTAGAGCGGCACAATCCGAAGCCTTAAAAGAAGAAAACCTCAAGGATGAGGTAATGGCGAAGCAAAAGCAACTGTTAACGAAAGATAGTCGTGGAGTTAAGTTGTTTAATGGGCGTGTGTGGGTGCCCAAGATCGGTGGAAATCGGGAGCTACTCATGAATGAGGTTCATAAGTCTAAGTACTCCATACATCCCGGAAGTACCAAAATGTATCGGGATTTGAAGCTACATTATTGGTGGTCGGTCATGAAGTTGGATGTGGCGCATTATGTGGGGCAGTGCACGACTTGCTCTCAAGTAAAGTGTAACGACCCGGTTTCCCAAACATGCTTCAAATAACATATATTACATACCATGGTTACATTCATAAAAGAAAATACATAATATGTCATGTACGGTCCCAAAGTCTCGAAACCATAAAACATAAATAGTTCCTAATCTTTGTCAATTACCAAAATCATCCTACATCTTATCCTTTCTTTTGCTGCTAAAAGATCCTCAACCTGGAATACATGTTTTTAAAACAAAAAAATGAGGGTTAGACCTAAGGGTCTAGTGAGAAAATCCCTGACATTTGGAAATCTTTAACAATTCATTTATATAAAATACTCTTTATATAAATACACATATATCACACGTAAATTAATACCAGTCAAGATTGGTGCCTCATACCTGTCTCATCCCACCTTATCCCTCCACCAATGGCCAAATTTATTGGTTGCGAGCCAATTTAACACACCGGTCCAAAGCCCGGCCACGTATTATATTCCCATATAATACTCACGTAATTATAATATCTCAATATATTATAATCACCCACGTATGACATATTCATACAATTTATCAAACATTTGTTATCCACATAATGTATTCCAGTAAAAAATACTTTTAAAGTAAAACTCACCTGATATGATTATCACAAAAGCTTTTCCAAGATAATTATCACGTATGACCACCCTTCACAGAATCTGAAATCACACAAAATACCAAATATCTCTTTTTAAAACTAAACTTATGAAATCCTCGACTCAAGTCGCAATCTACTAAAAAGTAAATTAGAATCGCAATGCACAGTGCCAAGTCGCAATCATCTACTGCGACTTCACCCCGAAATCGCAACCCACTATTGCGACTTCAATCCTAAGTCGCAATCCACTACTGCGATCCCAAACCCAAATCGCAATCAACTACTGCGATTCCAAGCCAAGTCGCAAACGACCATTGCGACTTCAAGACCAAGTCGCAACCAACCATTGCGAATTTGATGAATATCGCAATCATCCATTGCGACTTCGTTGAATATCTCAGTCCACCGATCATCCTAAAAACCCAGAAATTGAACTTTTAAGCTATGCATGTTGCTGAAAAGGTGTAGATATGTTTAAGACTATTAACATAACCTAACCTTAAGCTCAGATTTCCCAAAACATCCTTAAATCATCAAAACCCATCTAAAACTTACATAAAACTTTATTTTAAACAAAAGGATAGATTAAGAGGTTACATACCTTTAATCTTCACAAGATAAACCTTCCAAATCCAGCAACAATCTTGGTCTTTCTTCTTCAATTACACTCTCTTTTCCTTCTTCTCTCTCTAAACCGTAAACACACACACTTACACACTCAAGATTGTTTTTGTTATGCTAAAATGAAGACTTCATCTTCAAATGGAAGTGTTAGTGGCGGTGGTGATTGTTTTGACACAAGTGACCAAACAAACCTCCAACTTATTCTATTTGGCAAGATTTACCCCCAAACTTCCAAATATAAATTAAAACTTACCCCTTAACTTCTAACTCCATAAAATACTAAAATAAAGACTTATTAAATAAATATATAAAATATATAAATAAAATACCTGGTTATTACAATATCTCCCCCTTAAAAGAATTCCGTCCCGGAATTCACTCAAGCAACGAACTAAGGTAGTTACTACCGAATTGATATCAACTTCTTTGAACACATCAAACTGTTTCCAGAACCTTCAAAGGACTTTTTACTAGACCAACCGCTCTACTGCTTCTAGTTTACCATTTGTTCCTACTTCAATAATTCAAACCAAATTATTAAGAATCTTAATTCCACACAAGAAATCCGTCCCCTCAAAACAACGATAATCACCCAATATTCAAATCCCACGAAGGTTCAAATCAACTCGAAAGTTCACTTATATCACAAAAATTAACTTATATTCAAATAAATCTTATCCAAATAACACAACATTTTATGCTTACTCGGGACATTTACCACGCTAATACTACTTTTAACTTCACCGGCCTTTTACTACAAACGTCGTGTTCTACACTTTTACAATACTAGCTCAACACGTAAACATATACTCTCAATATAAAACTTGCTTAGCAAATACAACCTATTTCTTATACTTTTTCATGGAATAAAATATACTCAACATGAATCACTTTACATCACGGATAATTTCTTAATTTTATCAAACCCGTAAACTTTATCCTATCATTTCCATTTCCCATTATATCATAGCATAATCACTATAATCACACAACCATACTTAATTGCACTTGACACCAAATCCTTCATCAAATTAAAATAAAGTCTAATTAGCAACTTAATTTCTCGAATATCAGCAAAACACAATCTCAAATATTCCCATTATCTCAATAACCTCACCACCATAACTCATACCGACTTCCATCCAAGAATATCAACACCAATTTATTTCTTAATAAAATAACAAACTTGTTAACACATCAATTCCTTACATATCCCTTTTAGCATAAAAAAAATACTAACACAAATCTTTAGACATTTGTTTCACTAAAACCACTCTGCAATTGAAATTCATCAACACCGATCTCACATTTCTTACTAATAAAATTACCAGATTACCACATAATAATTTTACTACAAAAATTAAGCCGAAAAGAATTCATCACAACTCCGATAAAAATTATTCAAATTTCTCATCACTAATCATACAACTCATTAACGGTTTAACATGCAAGATCTAACATTAAATTTAAAACAACTCTTTAAAGAAGGTTCATCACACAACCACCAAAATATTTATTGAGCATTGATTTCTTCTTGCCAATCATAACACTTAATAATATAAATCCCTTTTACCACTTAAATCCTCCAATCCAAGGGAAGTATTAGGTAAACACCCAACCTATTAAACCATTTTTCTATACCAAGAAAATCTCAAGCATCAATTTCTTATACCTTATTAACATATATAAATTTTCTCTCTTAGCTTAAGTCTAGGTTATTAACAACCTAGTTTCTAACCTTGCGACCTACTATCGCCAACGCTCCCCCCCACAATAATCCACTTTTGATCCATTATGATGTTTTCTAATGGTACCACAATACTTGCTTCGGCTAAGCCCTTCCGCAGAATCGACACGGGAAAGGTCGAATGAACTCTCATTATGCATAACCCTTCCTTACTAAAGTGCATACAACAATTTAGTACTCTCCTGACTACAACAATTCTTACTTCAATAAGAAAACCCGCGTGATACAAACAAGGTATAATATCTCAAATCAATCTTACTAATATTATTCACACAACTAGGCTCCAGGTTCACCTCATCCTACTACCCTTGCTATGACGGAATCTCCACTATTCATGGCGTGTCGTCTCGCGAATGCACAAATGCATACAGTGTGAAATCAGATAGATATTCGAATAAAAGATTCTATCCCACGACGGTTAGACTCAAACAAGAGCTGCGCAATAGAACTAAATCAAACATTCTAAAGCTAATTAATTCCAACTGTATACTACTTATAAGACATTCACTTAACAACCTATCAGGACTAGCATAAATTCTTACTAGCAAGTAATAGTCATGCAGCAAAATGTAATAGGCATCAGGCAATCTAGCACACATTCTTCTATGTTCTAGAAATCAATAAATTACACTAAGTACTCTACCTTTTTCCTTGGCATCGGCTGACTGAACACACTGCGTCTTCGATCACCGTCTCAACAATCCGACACTCCAAAAATAACGATATTCTACTCCCCAATCGATTACAAAATCAACTTGGAGTATCACCTTAACTCGTAGTTGAACTTTTCTCCATAGGTCATCCCCAACTCTACCGTCACTTCTCTGATCCAAAATACATCCAAGACATACAACACTTTCTTGCATTAATTACACCGACCCGGAACCTTAGATTACAATTGATTTCCACACTTGCCACAACATCACTCTCGTACTACTACCACGTCCTATCTAATGGTCCTTTTCCCCGATCATTATATTCAACTATTTTCTTCCATTCTTTTCTCAACATAAAACACGTTTCCCCAAGGATAGCTCACTAGGAGGTACTTACTCTAGACCGATCCTATGAGCTAGCTTTCTTTCATCTCCAAACTAATCGCACGTACCCAATTTCAACAATTACTATACTTAACCAATAATTTCACCACACCTCATAGCAGAAATTTAACCGAGTAAATCCGAAATCACACTCAATGCTCGAAACAACCACAAGCTTTTCATTTCTCAAAAATTATTAACATCTTCTTTCAAAATGATAATAAACAAATTGAATCCATACTATATACCCATCCCCATAAATATAACAACCATAAAAAAAACATCTTATTAACAAAATTAGTACATCTTTATTTCACCTCGTGCCTCTTTTAGCACATAATATCTCATCATGCCTCTTTCAGCACACAATTCTATATATATATTTTTATATATATCACAAATCATTTAACACAATTGAAATTTTATTCATAATATAAACTTTAACATTTGGAGGCATAACTTAGCGTTTGAAATACTGAATTATACACAACGCCAAATTCTACACTTTCGCAATATCTTTCCAAAATTCTAACATGCACCTTTAATTTAAAAACATTGCTGACAATTGTAAGTGCTAGATCATTCATTCCAAATAAAACTACTAACCACTTTCGTTCTCATAAAATAAATTTTATTACCATCTTGAACAATCTTTCAAATCCAAACACATATAATAACAGATTATCACCTTTTTTTTCACTAATGACTTTTCCTTATTAATCATTCCCAATAACACTCTTCACTTTCTAGTTTCGATTATCCTTGATTTCTCACTTAAATCTATCCCAAGCAATATCATAATGAATAAACATACTAATTTCGATATCATCCAAAATATTTGTTACACTCTTACTTAAATTAAAACCAACCTCTTTTCACACCAAATACTTCCAAACTTACATTCTTACTAAGCCTAATCACAAATAATTCATATATCCTCAATATAACATTTGTTAACAAATGAAAACTTTAAATCAATCACCCAACAATCTCTTCTTTCATCATAACTACTTATTCCAATATATACCGAATTACCGAGAATCACTTATCATTACCTAATCGAAAGTTTTAACAAAATCAAGTTCAACACTATCCTATACTTACTACTACCTCAAATTCCAATAAGATTATCAAAAATAACTTAATAGGCACTCCACTCCTATCTATATTACTAACACAATTATCAAATTCCTTTCTAATGCAAATAAGCAACAAAAGATTGAAAACACAATTAATCGGATTGCACCGAAGTCAAATAGCACTTTAGCACGTGTAGAGTTTATATAAATATACCTGTCTTCGTCTCTATCCATGTGTCGAGACCGACTTGCCACTCTGTAGGTTTCAACAAGGTTAATATACACATAAGCACATACCCCATATAATAAGGTATTCCAGTCCAAACATGTAACTGTAAGTTCACAATTACACAGGCCAGGTGTAACTCGAATTTACCTTACATAATGTTCCTTCTACCTTGTTATACTTAATATCCCAAGGTTCTAAAATAATAGGGACATCCTACTTCACATGCAGTTTAAGTCTAGGTACAGATACTAATACCTAAATCTCTTAAACTATGGCTCTGATACCATCTGTAACGACCCGGTTTCCCAAACATGCTTCAAATAACATATATTACATACCATGGTTACATTCATAAAAGAAAATACATAATACGTCATGTACGGTCCCAAAGTCTCGAAACCATAAAACATAAATAGTTCCTAATCTTTGTCAATTACCAAAATCATCCTACATCTTATCCTTTCTTTTGCTGCTAAAAGATCCTCAACCTGGAATACATGTTTTTAAAACAAAAAAATGAGGGTTAGACCTAAGGGTCTAGTGAGAAAATCCCTAACATTTGGAAATCTTTAACAATTCATTTATATAAAATACTCTTTATATAAATACACATATATCACACGTAAATTAATACCAGTCAAGATTGGTGCCTCATACCTGTCTCATCCCACCTTATCCCTCCACCAATGGCCAAATTTATTGGTTGCGAGCCAATTTAACACACCGGTCCAAAGCCCGGACACGTATTATATTCCCATATAATACTCACGTAATTATAATATCTCAATATATTATAATCACCCACGTATGACATATTCATACAATTTATCAAACATTTGTTATCCACATAATGTATTCCAGTAAAAAATACTTTTAAAGTAAAACTCACCTGATATGATTATCACAAAAGCTTTTCCAAGATAATTATCACGTATGACCACCCTTCACAGAATCTGAAATCACACAAAATACCAAATATCTCTTTTTAAAACTAAACTTATGAAATCCTCGACTCAAGTCGCAATCTACTAAAAAGTAAATTAGAATCGCAATGCACAGTGCCAAGTCGCAATCATCTACTGCGACTTCACCCCGAAATCACAACCCACTATTGCGACTTCAATCCTAAGTCGCAATCCACTACTGCGATCCCAAACCCAAATCGCAATCAACTACTGCGATTCCAAGCCAAGTCGCAAACGACCATTGCGACTTCAAGACCAAGTCGCAACCAACCATTGCGACTTCGATGAATATCGCAATCATCCATTGCGACTTCGTTGAATATCTCAGTCCCCTGATCATCCTAAAAACCCAGAAATTGAACTTTTAAGCTATGCATGTTGCTGAAAAGGTGTAGATATGTTTAAGACTATTAACATAACCTAACCTTAAGCTCAGATTTCCCAAAACATCCTTAAATCATCAAAACCCATCTAAAACTTACATAAAACTTTATTTTAAACAAAAGGATAGATTAAGAGGTTACATACCTTTAATCTTCACAAGATAAACCTTCCAAATCCAGCAACAATCTTGGTCTTTCTTCTTCAATTACACTCTTTTCCTTTTTCTCTCTCTAAACCGTAAACACACACACTTACACACTTACACACTCAAGATTGTTTTTGTTATGCTAAAATGAAGACTTCATCTTCAAATGGAAGTGTTAGTGGCGGTGGTGATTGTTTTGACACAAGTGACCAAACAAACCTCCAACTTATTCTATTTGGCAAGATTTACCCCCAAACTTCCAAATATAAATTAAAACTTACCCCTTAACTTCTAACTCCATAAAATACTAAAATAAAGACTTATTAAATAAATATATAAAATATATAAATAAAATACCTGGTTATTACATAAAGGCTCAACATCAATTGCCCTATGGTAGGTTACGACCTTTGGAAATCCCCGAGTGGAAGTGGGAGAAAATCACAATGGATTTTGTGACTAAGTTGCCAGAGACTATGAGAGGTCACGACACCATTTAGGTGATAGTGGACCGGTTGACGAACAGTGCACACTTCTTGGCGATGCGAGAAACATTGCCAATGGACAAGTTGGCAAAGCTCTACCTTGATGAAGTGGTTTCGAGGCACGGAGTGCCCGTGTCCATAGTCTCCGATCGGGACAGTCGGTTCACATCGAGGTTTTGGCAAGCATTACAAGAAGAACTTGGTACGAGGGTAAATTTGAGCACGTCATATCACCCCCAAACGGATGGACAAAGCGAAAGAACTATTCAAATATTGGAGGATATGTTGAGGGCTTGTGTAATAGATTTTGGGGGCAATTGGGACACTCACCTACCGTTAGTGGAGTTTGCTTACAACAATAGCTATCACTCGAGTTTGAAGGCGACACCATTTGAGGCACTATATGGGAGGAAGTGTAGAACTCCCGCATGTTGGTTGGAGGCGTGGGGAAACAATTTACCGGACCGGAAATTGTACAAGAAACGGCCGATAAAGTCAAAATCATTAGAGAACTTTTGAAAGCGGCCCAAGATCGACAAAAGAGCTACGCCAACAAGAAAAGGAGGCCGGTAGAGTTCCAAGTGGGAGAACGGGTAATGCTGAAGGTATCCCCTTGGAAGGGATTGATTCGTTTCGGGAAGCGAGGGAAGTTGAGTCGCCGTTTCCTTGGGCCGTTTACTATTTTAGAGCGTGTGGACTCTCAAGCCTACAAGTTGGACTTACCACCGGAAATGTACGGGATCCATTCGACATTCCATGTATGTTATTTGCGAAAGTGTCTAGCGGAATAAGAAAGTGTGATACCATTTTCGGAGATCCGGGTAGATAACAAACGTTGCATAGAAGAACCCGAAGCTATTTTAGAAAGATCGACTAAAGGAACCCGACGCAAGGAAGTAAACATGGTTAAAGTGCAATGGAAGCATCATCGGGGTGCCAATGTGACTTGGGAGACGGAAGAGAACATGAAGCGTCGATATCCTCATTTGTTTAGTTAGCCTAAAATTTCGAGGACGAAATCTTCTCCAAGTTGGGGAGGATTGTAACACCCTAATTTTCTTTAATAGGTTAGTCATTTGATCATAGCTTGTTAGAGTGTAAATCTAAGAAAAAGAAACAAAATAAGGGTTTCCGGACGTCCGCGAAGCAGGTTGCCAGACGTCTGTGGGGTGCGGACTTCCGCAATCAATCCGCGGAAGCAACAGAAGATTTGGGGTGCATTTTGAGTTTCGAGTGCCGGAAGTCCGCGGGGTGCCTTCCAGACGTCCGCGGGCCACCTGACGAATTTTGCTCTTTATTCCTAAGGGTTTCACCTTTCTCTCTCTCACTTTACCAAATCGAGCCACACTCCTCCCTACTCCATTTTTGGGCGATTTTCTCTCTAAACCAAGGTAAGTTCATGTTTCCTTCATCCCTTTTCATTTATGACAAGTTTATGGGAGATTTATGGCCATTAAATGGTTGTTCTCAGGTGAACCCACCTCTAAGTACTCCTAACTAGAAGTGGTCAAGATTCAAGAGTCTCCATTCTAGGGTTTCCATCTCTTGAGCTTTAAGGTGAGTAGAATGAACCTCAAATTCATACTTGATACATGATTTACATTTATTTCTACACTTGTTCTAACAAACTTTCCTTGAAGTACACCTTTTGGGTTAATAAGCTCTTGTCTCCATAAAGAGGAGATTTAGGGGCTTAATGGTAAAAGAAAGGTTATGTAACAACTCACTCTTCTTGGATCTGTACATTACATGATAGTATTCTTCTGAGATGGTTATACCCAAATTTTAGGGTTTTGAGCTTAATGACTTGACTTTATGTCTTAGTGAAGAAAGATATGACTTCATGGTAATAGTTGGCTTAATATGCATATTCCTACATGTTTCATGTTAAATGACAAACTCATGTTTTTACATGTAATGTATGTGGTTATACTTGAGAATTACATGAATGTGGGAATTACATGCTTAATGGGAAGGTTAGACTAATTCTCATGGAAGTGATGTATGATGTGGTGCACTACTTGGAGTAGTTATCTAATGGTGTTCACAAATTGGAGGAACCCCTAAGTAGGCACTAGGAGGATATAGTATTGGGCACCACCTTAGAGGTATGTGCCTAGACCCACGCCTTTGGGATTAATACCTTGGAGGTAGTCCCGATGTGCCGGGCCTTGAGGCGTTACCCATGAGGGTAGACGCTAAGGTATATCGTCACTTACGGTGTAACTCGGGTTGGTGTTTTGGGTCTCCCCCATTGAGTCCGAATTATGAATGACCATGTTGATATTCCTTATTATGAAATTATTGCATGCTCTAATATGTGTTCAACTCACTAGGCTTTGTAGCCTAACACTTGTTGCTTGTTTAACGTGTGTCACAGATTCTAGCGGTGCTGTCCTTAAGAAGGCTTAGTTGGGGACTTGTGAGCGTGGGGATACTTTTTGAGATGCCAAGGATAGAAGATCAAAATTGGACTAACTATGACACCCTTTTGTTATCTTATTTCTATATTAGAGATTAGATTAGTCGGTTGTCATTTAGTTTTCGATATTACACATTGTATTGTGAACAGGCATTTGTAATTTCCCCTTTTGTCAGCTCGTGCAATGGCATTATATATCACTCTTCCGTTTTATGGAAGTTTTTGTTGATCCCTATTTTTGGGGTGTTACAGTTAGTCAGTTTACTATTTAGTAGAACATGAATTTTTCAAATGAACACTCAAATCAAATCAAGAAGCGAATATAAAAATGAAGATTTGTTGTCCTATGCGAGTAATAATGTAATATCAAAATAATCAATACTCAAATGTTTTTTTTAACATTGTGGGTTACATTCCGGGAAAATGACATAAAAATGAGAATTAAGGTAACAATAAATCGAGAAATTACAAAATAGACAAAATCAATAATACATTGAAATTGAAGTAGTACTCAAATGAAAGACTTACATGTAATAATAATATATGTGCTTGATGATAAAACTTGATGTTCTTCGACATATTTAAATAACTTGTTTCCCTTGTCACTTACTACAAAAAAGACAACATAAAAGACACTTGAAGTCAATACAATAACAAATCACTCAACAATAAACAAATATCGATAACAAAGATAAATATTTTAAACTTCAAATTTAGTTAGAGAAATCGTGTTAGAAGGAGAGAGTGAGAGGTAGTTTGTTGAATGACAAATGGTTAAAAAACCAATAACATAGCCTACAAAAAAAAACACTTAAGTTTAAATAAAGGAAATGAATGACTAATTAAATAAAAGAAAATGAATGGTTGGTACCATAAAAATAGAAAATAAAAAAGTAATTTACATAAATTGCAATAAATTGTATCATTAATTAAAATAAATAATAAAAAACAATAATTAATAAATAAAAAGAAAACAAATGGTTATAAATTGCCATTGATATATAAAATTACTATTAAAGACCCTCATTTACAATAAAAATATAATTTACATGTGAGAATGGAAAAGTCTTTGATATATTCAATACTTTAAAGAAAAAAATTGATAAGAAAAAGAGAAGACATTCTAAGTATTAGAATGTGTTACATCATCTCTTTAAAATCCTCTTTTATTGATATAAACATTGCCAAGATGTTACATCATCTTTTGACGATTCTCATTTATATAGATTTATTATGTAAATTAGTCGAATATTGATTAGCTTATATATTTATATAGATTTGTTATGTAAATTAGGCTATATATTTATATAACAAAATAAATTCATAAAACTTGTAAAAAGAAATGAAATGTCATTCATTTAATGCTAAATTTTATTTTGAAATAACACAAAAATTGAAGAAAATAACAACTAATGTTTCAAGCTTTTTCAAGAAGTCACATTATCATTTGATGATTCTCGGTTATATAGATATATAGATAGATTATAGGGAAATTAATTAAAATACCCTAAGTTTGACTTTGACTTACCAAAATACCCCAAATTTTGAAAAGTTTACCAAAATACCCTATTTTCCGCGAAGGGAGCCCTCTATCGCGGGCATGGACCAATTGTGAAATTTTTTGCAAGATATATTTACACTTTCAGTCCCCATCGCGGGCCTCGATCGCGGGCCAGGGACTGAAAGTATAAATATGAAGCACATAAAATTTAAAAAATGGTCCCTGCCCGCGATAGAGGGCTCCCTTCGCGGAAAAATAGGGTATTTTGGTAAACTTTTTAAAATTTGGGGTATTTTTGTAAGTTAAAGTCAAACTTAGGGTATTTTAATTAAATTCCCTAGATTATAATCCTATGAATTTAAATTAAAGATGGTGGTCATTTAATAAAATATTTGATTAAGTTAGTGTAAGATAAAATGAAATTATATTTGTTGATACTTTTATGTTGTGCAAATAAAGATAACTATAAAGTAATAAAGAAAATTAGATGTTAAATAAAAAATGTAAGGTTAATAAATTATAATACTATAAATTTAATTAAAATACGACGGATTCTTATAATAAATGTTTGATTAAATTAGTGTAAGGTAATATAAATTATATTTGTTGATGTCTTTATGTTGTGCAAATAAAAATAATTATTAAATAATAAAGAAAATTAGATGTTAAATATAAAATGTAAGTTAAATAAAAAATATATTTTTTGATGTCTTTGTGTATAATAGAAATAATTATAAAATAATATAGAAAAATAGATATTAAATGAAAGTTAAAGTGAAAGTAATCTTTTATTTAAAAAAATCAAAATTAAGAAAAATTATAAAAAGAGAAATGGTGGCTTCTCATTATGCCACCTAAGCAACTTAACATTATGCTTATATATATATATATATATATATATATATATATATATATATATATATATATATATATATATATATATATATATATATATATATATATATATATAGATTACAATAATCTTTGATAAAAAAGAGAAATTGCATTTTTATTTGTTTTAATGTTGTTTTGTATTGTTTCAAAAGATAAACTCTTTCAAATAAGTTTTTGTTGTGGTTTTCAAATGGAAGTTATATTTTTTTTGCATTGTTTTTTCTTCTTTTCTTTTTAAAAAAAATGGAAGTTATATTTATTTTCTAAAAGTAAATGATGATATAACATAGCAAGTTCTCACTAATTACATCAATTATATATTAGGTTCTCCAAAATGAAAATGAAAGCTTAGTTGGGTTTTCAAAATAGTAACAAAAACAAGATATATTTCCCTCAAGTAACATCAACATAAATTTATATATATTAGAAATTTACTCATGCAATGTAGCGCGATATATCTCGATTTTAATGTTTTAATTTATTTTAATGTGTGGTTTTGAGAAAAACGGTCAAAGTCTGTTTATAAATTTGTTTAAAAATGACGTTTTTGAAAAGTTCATGATTTGAGGATTTGAAAGCGGTTAGAGATAAGAATTAATTAATAAGAGTCCGCGATTTAAGGATTTGAAGGTTGTTAGAGATAAATATTAATCAAGTAATTAGCATTAAAAGCGGTACATAAAGTTTCATTAGTTGTTTTTAAGAGATTTTAAGTAATTAGCATTAAATAGCAGTACATGAAGCTTTAGGGTTTGTTTTTAAGAGTTTCTCGTAAATACTTTATAATATAATATAGATAGAACACACCGCTACATTGCTAGTTTATTAACATTAAGGGGTGTTTGGGATTGCTTATTTTCTTAACTTATGCTTATTTTTAAAAGTACTTGTCAACTTATGTGATGAGGAAATTGAGTTTTTTAAAAAGTGTTTGGATTAGCTTATTGTGGTGTGGAAACATGATAAGCAAATAAGGAGTTTTTTAGTGTTTGGTAAATTTTTGCTTATTTATGTAAAATGACTAAAAAGAACATTTTCTATATTATTTATTTATTTGCTTTTTAACATATAGCCATTTATTTTTCATCATTTATATGTGTTGTGTAGGGTTTATTAAAAAATGAGGGTAAAAAGGTAATTTAGATAAATAAGTTAACAAGGAGAAGCAAATAAGTAGGTATGGAATAACTTATCAAAAACAACTTATATTTGTGGTGAGGAAAAGTCATAAGCACTTTTAATTTTTTCCAATCCAAACACTAAAAATTACTTATCTGTGGTGAGGAGAAGCTATAAACAAATAAGTCAAAAATATAAGCAATCCCAATTCCCAAACACCCCCTACAAGGCTACAAGTAGAGATGCATAAAAAAGGCCCTGCTCGAAAAAACTTGATTAGGCCCATATTCACATCCCAACGCCAATCTTGGATTTTTGCCCAATCGAAGTAACGTCTAAGATTGCACAATAAAAAAAAAGAGAACTAGTCTGGTTTCTAAGACCATGAGTACCGCTTACCCACTGAACCCGAATGTCACCTCAGCGCCACATCAGTTTTTCTCTTTCCTACCCTCCTTACCCTAAAGTGGAGTACCGCCAACCCACGAACCCACTCCTACCCGCTACCCACTCCAATTAAACCCAAAAAATAAAATTTGGGCGGGTTTAGTCGGGTTCGTGAACCCACTCGTACCCGCACCACCGAACCCGATGTGAAGCCGCGCCCCTCGTACCGCCCTACCCGAGTAGCCCGATGACCGAACCCGCCGTGGTACCCGAGAACGGTACGCACGGCCTAACATTAGGAACCAATAACTGAATCTACTGTGGTTCATCAGTTTTACAGTTCTAACCAACGTATCTACACCCATAATGAAATTTCACTTTCATCAACTAGCAACTGAAACAAGAAAACAAGGTCCTCGAAGAACAAAACTTTCGGTTCATTCAACTTTGCCTATATATTTTTACATAACCATCATCTCAAGCCAAGATAAAAGAGGAGGACATGCATCAAATCTTTCTAAGGAAACAAAACCAAACAGACTCAGTAAATCTCACCCAGAAATAGGGTCTAGGGAAGGTAAGATAAGATGTAGTCAAAACTTACCTTCTAACGACATCTTTTTCACGAATAGAACCCCATATGTTACTCAAAAACTCCTCGTTACACAGATTTCTTTTCTTCAAATGCACCAACTTCTAACAAATTTTGAGACATTCTTTTGTGAGGTGTTCTTAAATTTTACAAAAGGTCATGTATTTAAATAAAAATTGTCAGAAGACTATTCTCCTAAATAACCCAACTCGGTGTACTTTATGACATATTGCAATCTAGTTCATGGGGTCGGGTTAATAAAACCGAACAAATATAGTTTTCATATATAAGAGTTTATCTCATGTAAGCATCGGCTAGATAGCCCACAGGATACAGCAAAGTTGGTTCAGGGTGGTATGCACATAAAACACGAGTTTTTGAAAGAAAAAAAATCTCATCTTGAAGCAAGTTATGTACCATATATTGCTATAAATGAGAACGATGAATTGATGATTCCTTTAAAGATCATTGTTCATGAACGAGTTTATTGAGGAGTGCGGTCAAGAGGGCATCTCTTCTCTCGGCCCGCGACTCTTCTCTCATCCTTCTCTGTTCTTCTTTCTCCCTCCACGATTGCTCGATCCTCATCCGCTCCATTTCTAGCCGTTCCATTGACTTCCGCCATTCTTGGTCAAACACCCGTCGTTCATAATCATGTTTCTCCATCAACTCTCTCCACTGCATCTCTATCATCTCCTGTTGTTGGAAGAAACCATGGAGAATCTCTCGAATAGAATTATTACCCGAACTCAGCTGTTTTGGAGTTGGAGGCTTGTCTAAATTTGAGGCCCGTGCCCGTTTTTCCCTTTCGGGTTTCTTTCTTGTGATCTTGATTTCGTCATGCTCGTATTCATCTTCGTCTTCAGAAATTTCTTCGAGCGATTGATATGAATCCATTTTTGTGAGTCTCTTCTTTGAGTGACTAGAAGCAGGTTCGGGGTCAAAGGGTGTTTGTGGTGTGTTATTTGTTCTTTCGGTGAATAGGGCATGCATTTCGTTGAAGAATGGGAATGAACGGGTGTTTTCTTGATCCGATGTCTCTTTTCCCTAATTAAAGATTAGAAATTCATACCACAAAAGATATATTTAGACATAAATACATAATAAGGAAGATATAATTTAAATGCAAGACTTTCTAACGGATTTTGAGGCATTCTTATCAAGGCTCTTTTAGAGAGAATTCAAAGGGGTTCCATATATCCTAACAATTAAGAGATAGATTCATATACGTATAGATAATTTCAAGATGGTGCAAAGAACACCTGTTGTATGGATTAAGCTGTCTGTATAGATTAAGTTAAATTTTTGTTTGTTTGTTGTGTTGAATAAACAGTCTGAATGACAGAAATGCCTATTTTACCCCTCAGTCTAGATTAAGCACCCAGAAATGACTAGTTTGTCGTGGCTCCTGATTTCACAAATGAGGTTCTTGAATAACGATTCTATTTTCAGAAAGGTTCCATGCTAGCATGCTAACTCTGGCATGAAAATGCTCCGATTTAGAATATTATATGCTACTTATATTTTCTAGGATCCATTCATGTGGACATGGTCTATAAGCATCCATACTACACAAGTTCTGTATTGAAGATTAAAAACACCATTAAATCCCCTAATTGCAATTCAGTGAAACTAATGCATGTGTTCTCAGTTTACTATTTTGCATCCCAAGAGTTGAAGCATCTTTGAATCTCTAGTAGCAACAAAAGATTTTAGCAGACACATTTAAGAACGTGTATGTCTAACAAAAGAATGCCTCAAAATCTTGTCATAAGATCGCACATATAAATAAATCTGTCAAAAGGGTATTCTTCAAAATAACCGCAGAAAAGATTGATCACCATGAAAAGATCAAGTATCTAAACCTCACCACCTATGAGAACATCCGGTAAAAAAACTATAAACCCATTCAAATTCTAGTGCTGAAAAAAATTTAGATTATTTTGGAGACATAGCTGTTGGAGTCCCACGTCAGCTAGAGTTAACCATTTCTTCTCATCATAGGTTAAAAACCTTCATTTTCTCTTGAGGCCTCTTTTGGAGAGTAATCTAATAGGTCCACGTGTTCTTATATGGTATCGGAGCCAATGTCTGCCAAAAGAAGACTTAACCTTTCGATTTGAGTATTAGAAATGGAATGCCTTGGTTTAAAGGGACTCTACGCTCGGAGGAAATTTATACCCATCTAGAGTCCAACAGAGGAGCATTTTGGTGCCCCACATCGGCTAGACTTAGACAATTCTACTTCATATATGTTGGAACTTCCATTCTCTACTCAATAACTCTCTTGAAGAGTAATTTAATGAGGTTCCACATACTCTTACATGGTATCAGAGCCTCAGCAATTTGGGATAATTTGTGTTTGTCTTGCCTCCAAAGGCGGGGGCGTGTTGGAATCCACATCGGTCAGACTTGGGCCATTTCTTCAAATATATATATTGGAACCCCATTAGGGACTCTTTTCAATGGGGGTTTCACATAACTTATAATTGAAATCCTTACATAGGGGGTGTTTGGGATTGCTTATACATGTAAAATAACCAAAAAAGTCATAAGTTTTTTCAAATAACTTGATAAGTCGGTATGAACTAACTTATTAAAAACAACCTATCTGTGGTGACAAAAAAATCATAAGCAGTTTTTTTTTCTCAATCCAAACACTATAAATATATTATTTACAGTGACAAAATGAAATAAGCAATCCCAAACACCCTCATAACTTCCAACAAGTAATTTCAAAGATTTATATCTAACAAATCATACTAAGAAGCCATTCAATCACACAAATAGTTGAAGAAAATAAAGAAATCTTGTACCTTATACCGATTAACAAGGTTCTTCCACTTGCATTTACACTGATCAGGAGTCCTTTTATACCCTATCTCCTTCATCCTCGCAGCCACCACCTCCCACAAACTCTTATTACGCTTCGTCGTCGTGAAATCCCTCTCCAACTCACCACGAATCGCAATAAAATCCCTCGTCTCCTGTTGACTCCATAACGGTACCCTATCCTCCCTCCTTGAAAAATCCTCCGCATCTCCTCCGCCACCGACCACCGCCGCCGGTTGCGGTGGCGGAGGAACGCTCATCATCATCATCTGCGTCAGTCGAGTTAGGGTTCCATCGCTATCCCTACCTCCACCACCACCGCCGCTGCCACTGGTGCTACCAAACATAATCGCTTTTTTTTACCAAATTCAATTCAAGATGTTTGGATTTCGTTTGTGTATTGCACGCAAGGCATTGTTTCTTCTTTTCCCCCAATTTTGATTTTGGGTGGATTTGGTTCTACTCCGACAACATGAAGGAACGATCGACGGCAAGGTGAGAGATTTGTGCCGGAAAAAGTCAAAAAAGCGCTTTTCTGAGTTGACTGAGGTGGGAAAACAACCATTGAGTTTGGTAGAGTTTTCTATTCACAGGCTTATTTTCTTTGAAAAACTTGTCCCAACAAATGGAATTTATGAGTAAGTTACGGATTTGGTCCCCAAGGTTATTCAATTATTACAAGAATAATCTTTTATCTTCCTGTTATTATAAAAGAACCCAATTTGTATTGAGTTTGGTTCCCGGTTATAATGGTATAATCTATAAAAAAGAAAAATATATTTGTTTAATGTATTTTAGTTTATGTATGTTGATATGATAAGGATGTAAAATGAAAAATGAAAGAAAAAATGATATAAATTAAATGAAATAACTAATTATAATGGTATAAAATGTAATTTAAAAATAAAACATAATTTTATTTTTAATTATCATGTTGAACGTTGGAGGTTTTAAAGCTTTTAAACTTGTACATGATGTATTGAGATTTGTACTTCTTAAAAATTCAAGAATAAACGTATGGAATTATTTTTAAAGGAGTATAATAGATAAATATAGATAAGAACGTAAAATGTACAAATTTAAAAAAAAATCTCAGTACGTCATTCTTGAAAAATCTTGATACGTATTTATGATATTTCACAATATTATTAAGTTAAAAAAATATTCAATAATAAATTTATTTTGAAATTATTGACGAGAATATTGTAATATTATAATTTGTAAAAAAGCATTTATTAATATGTTTTAGTTAAATTATAATTATGTATTTTTAATATTATAAGGGTGTAAATGAAAATAAATAATGTAAGAGATATAAAACAAATTAATTTGTACATTTTCATGATATTTAATAATATGATTAAATCCAAAAATATTCAATATTGAGTTCATTTCGAATGTATTGACGAGAGGATTACAATGGTGTAATTTGTAAAAATAGAAATGTATTTTTTTAATGCATTCTTGTTCATATACGATTATTTATGTTAATATGATAAGGGTGTAAAATAAAAAAATAAGAGATTAAAAGTAAATTGGATAACTAATTCTAAGGGTATAAAGTGTAACTTAAAAATTGAAAATTGTTTGATTTTAAAAATAATCGTGTGAGAGAGGGGATTTGTTAGTAGGTTGGAAGTTGTACATATAGCTTAAAAAGTGATACATTTAAAAAACTGAAAGTTTAGAAAATAACAATTATACAATTTTTATAAGGTAGTATGGATGTCAATTTATACAGTTTCTAAAATTTACCCTGATAACATGAACATGTTTATAATCTGCATCAAACCCAATCCACTTAATCATATAAAGAGAACCAATTTACACACTTGTTTAAGTTTACCCAAATAAGATATTTTATATTTGCTTCAAAATCATTTGAAAACAGGGACTTCAAATAACGCTTGAACACATGAACTTCAGAACACATGATCAACAATCACCTGAGAGCCTTTTGCAATTGGAAAACCCTCTCCTTCAATGAACCAACCTATCAACCAAAGATTAGGCAGAATTACCATTTTCCAACACTAATAACAGTGTAATTCAGTCCAAGATTCTTCAATTCAGGTTTGGGCTTTTCGAATATTAATGACCCTCAGATACCTCTGTCTCTTGTTATTACAACAAGGGCAACTTTCTTGACAGGTCTAGTGGTTGTTAAAGGTGTGTCAACATCTTCTAATTGGAGTTGTTGGTTGATGTGGTAGAAAACAACGATGAGTGGTTTCGATATTAATGGTTGCTTCTTGGGCTTGCCAGACTTTTGGCGTTGCGACAAGCTTCATTGCTTTTCGGTGTGTTTTTCACGATGGCAATTCTTTTGCTGTTGATTGATGGGAAACTTGATAACCTTGAAGGTCAAGGGACGTTGGATTGAATAAATATATGGTTGGTTTGGCAAAATGATTTACTCATGATGAGAGATTTAGTTGAGACGTTGATTTTGAATGAAGCTTGTTGAAAAGGAAGTGGGTTTAACAATAGATTTATGAAAATTTTCTTGGGTTCATAAGTAGGGGTGAGTATCGGAACCGCATTTGAAACCGGAACCGTTTTGGAACTGCCGGTTTCAGAACCGGAACCGATGTGATTGGTTCTGGTTTCGGTTCCTAAAATACGGAACCGATTGAGACTAGTCCCGGTTCTGGTTCTCATGTTTTTGGAACCGTTACCCGCTGGGTACCCGGTCCCGTTGGATACCCAGAACCGGAACCGACGGGTAACCGCTATTTTTTAATAGAAATTATTTAATTTATTTATTAGATTTATATATCTGATAAAATTAAAATTGGATTAATAGATTTATATTTTATTAAATTTCTAAAATTGACTCACTAATGAACAAGAAAAAAAGTTTTACAATTAAATTAAAATTGGATTAATAGATTAATAGATGGTGCCACTGCCATGAAACATTGGAGGAGCAAGGTAAAAGCGTGTTTTTTCAAAGGGTTGAGGAGGTATTTTTTATGGTTGAATCCAGCCATGTGACCTTCATGGGCTGTGCAAATAAGCCCATTATATTTTCATTAAGCCACAAGAAAACACCTCAATTTGGTTGTGTGAATATCCCATTTAAGCCATAAAGCCCACTAAGTCAAAAATAAACAACCTCCTAGTTTTCTTGACAAAGAACATCAACATATTCCAATAAAAATCAAAAAATCCAAGTTTTCTTGACAAATGAAGAACATTAACACATTCCAAAGACTCCCAACAAGAAAACATCAACTGATTCTAAGTTTCCAACCAGTGAAGAACAACAACAAACCCATGAAATAAAATCATAAACCTAAATCAAACATTAAAACAAAAAATCTAATTCAAGCTCTAAAATAACGTATCATACATAATCTAATTAAACCATAATTAAACCAAAGGGCGTTTGGTTTAGCGGTATCGGAGCCTTTGGCCTCCTAGAAGGTCAGGGGTTCAAACATCATCAAAGGTGAGGAGGGTGTGTGACTTGTGAGTTTATTTGTTGCAATTGTCGTATATAAATATTATATACTTTAAAAAAACATAATCTAATTCAAACTCAAAATGAAAAATGTAATGGTACCTGAAAAAGACGAAATTTGAAGATGTGGGTCATTTGAACAGATTAGAGAGAGAGCACTGAGGCTGGAGATTTGGAATGATTGAACATATCGAAGGCGAGGTGAAGGTTTTGGGGCAACATTTCAAATATCAAGTGATGCTAGGATTTTGATGGTGTTTCAAATCTTTGGTCCGTTAGGTAGCGTTTGGTACGCAGACTGGATGGGACGGGACAGGACAGGACAGGACTAATTGTCTGTCTTACGTTTGGTACGACTAGAACATGACAGGACTAATTGTCTGTTTTGCGTTTGGTAAGCTGGACAGGACAGGACAGGACAGAACTGTTAAAATGACCAGATTGCCCTTAAGCGCTGTCTAATGTTATTTTATATCATAGAGTAAACTACACTTTTGGTCCCTGTGGTTTGGTGTTTATAACACATTTGGTCCCTACAGTTTAAAAATTACACTTTAGCCACTGCAGTTTGCCATTCGGTCTGGATTTGGTCCCTTTGACAAACGTCCGTCAAATGTCAGACGTTAGGAGCAACCATGTGAGTTACACATGAGGGTAAAACAGTCTTTTTACCTCACAGGGACCAAATGTGGACGTTTACTCAAACCCACCCCACCCCTACTCTCTTTCTCTCTCCTATCTTCTTCTTCCCCAACTCACTCCCTAAACCCTAAACCCACTTAATAAACACACACAAACCTACTTAAACACACTTAATACACACACACACATATATATATATATATATACAATACTCAAAATTTTCACAATTTTAATTTTGTTATTGAAAATCTTTCAACAAGAATTACACATAGAAAACTTAAGACTGTTGCGGAAAAGAAAAGATAAACTATTCTAACAATCTTACACAAAGTATACTAACAAAATAACTAAGAACACTTAGAACAAAGCTATAAAGTTTTTCAAGCAAATATGGAGATTTCTTGCACTGAGAGAAATCTTCCAGTTCACGTAGAATCTTAGAGCACACAGTAATCTTCAAGTCTCTAAAGATGTAAATTATTATTCTGCATGGAGAGGTATTCCTTTTATAGTGACAAGGAGTGTGCAAGCATTGAATGCTTGGGACACTTGTCATCATCATACTTGCTGAGGATGTTGACTCCTGAAAAGCTGAGATGTCCTTATCACCTTTTACTAGGTACTGGAAATAGAACCCATGCATGAGAAAAGGACTTTATATGGTAATGGATAAAAGGACAAATTGTCACTTTTATCTCACAATAGGATATTGTCCCATAATAAAATTGTTGGTCCCGAAGGCCTATACAAGTTTGTAGAGGGGGGGGGGGGGTTGAATACAAACACACAAATTTACTTTTCTAAATTCTTTATTGATAAATCATTAACAATTTACAGCTTGTTGCGGAAACAAGATTAAGGATAAACCTAAATCTAAACAAGTTGGAACACTAAGGTTTTCTTGCACTAAGAGAGATTAGGAAATTACTAATAATAACCTATCTTGAGATAAGAGATTGAACTTGTCCAGAGTTAGCAAGTTACTTCAAATGAAGTGAGTTCATCTCTTTATATACTGCATGCATTTAATGCAAGTCAGTATACACTTTACACGTGTCATCAGCTGGTTGGTTGCATGTCATTGACCTTTGTTGACAACCTTAGTAGCCGCATGAATGAACAATGTAGTATCAGAGTGGTTGTACGATTTCAGACAGTCGGAGGTTCTTTTCTGACATTTCGTACGGAGTCGTGCAAGGGAGGTTAAGACAAAAGTATTTTGTACGGAGGACTTCATGATCAGCTTTCGTTGATTCAGAGCATTATCATTATCTATTCAACGAATGATAAAGTTCAGCGATAGCTGAAGTCTTGTACTTGATACTTCACGTTGAGTGGACAAATCTGAGTCTTCGCTGATCCGCATCAGTTCATTAGGAGACTTGTCGCTGGTTCTTGAGCTTGATCTTCGACTTCAGCGTAGAACCTATGTTGACGTGAAACTTGTCTTCAGGGATCATAAGTAAACAACTAACTTATCAGCGATCATCGTAATGACTGAACAGACTCAGAGCATTTATGGTGAACAGTGTTCGCTGAATGTTTAATCAAAAGAGCGAGAGTTCCTATCAGCGGTACTGTAAGATCTTAGTACTTATCAGCGATAGTGAAACTCTAATACATATTGTTTACTTACAATTTTCACTAAGTATATAAGAGAGGGTCATTATCAAATCACTGAGGGTTTGGATCAACAATCTCCCCCTATTTGATTATGACATAGCAACAAAGAAAATTGCTATTTAATGAAAACACAAGGATAAAAAGAACTCATAAAATATTTGTCCCTTTTACTGTTTTCTGGGATCTTTTCTGTACTGATGGAGTAAAGTACTTTCGATGAAATCTTTCTTTAGAACTTTGAATCAGGTTACAACGGGAAATAGAAAGATTACAAGTACAAGCGAAATAAATTACAAGTACAAAAGAATAACTGATACAATAGAGAAATGGGCGATTATATCAGCTTATAAAGGGTTCTTCCTTAATGAGAAGTTCATCAAGGGTCTTTGATGTGGGAATCATCCAGTCAGGAATGGTTACACCTTGTTTTCTTTTGATCAGCGCTTCTTCAAAAATCAAGGGTTTCAGATGTCGTGCCTGAAGATCATTCATAAAGTCACACCAGTAGATGAGATCTCTCAGCTGTTCGATGTGAGTGATGTGAAGTTCAGAGATGTGTTGAAAACGCTTTCCACCATCGTAGTCAAGGAAAAATATCCCGTAGGGTTCGCTTATGACTTTTCCAGGGATGAAAGTCTCACCTTCAGGAAGAGATGTGTCAAGTCCGGAAAGATCAGGGTCAGGACCAAGGACTTCAGCTCGGGAAAAACCAATACCTGTTTCGTTTCGTATGATAGGACCATCATTTGAAGATTTAGACTTCTTCTTCGCTGAGGCCTTTCTTTTCTGACTTTCAAGAGGAGGAGGAGGAGGAGGAATATCCACACAAGAGTAAACCATGTCGATCTGCTTGTTTATCAGCTTTTCGAAATGTTCTTTGTACTTAGACTGAGACTTCTGTATGGCTAACCTGATCTCCAACCATTCAGAGAGACCGTACTTCGTTATGGCATCAGCATAGAATTTCTCGTACTGGTTATTGTCTCTGAATATCTTGATTTCAGCGATTGCAACGTTCAGGGTTGATCTTCCACTGATGAGTACCTTGTTGATTCTGGCAGGAGAGAATATGTAATTGACCATTTCTTTGCACCATGCTAAAGTGGATTGAGACACAATTCTCTTTTCTTCAGTTATCTTCTTGGCGTCTTCCCACAGCTGACGTTGAACTTCAATTGGAGCTCTTTTCAGCTTGGGGTCTTTCACTGATCGTTGAGATAGCTGGATGGCGTATTGTCTGTCCTTTTCTTCAGCTTCTTTTCTTTCAGCGAGTAGACGTTCAGCTCTGAGGTGATCCTTGTATTCCTTTTTAGAAATTTTGAACTTCTTGGGAATGGAAGGAAGTTGATCACGCCTCAGAATTATTCATTGATCTTCGAACTGCTTTATTATCTTTTCTCTTCTTTTCTGATCTTCTTCACTTAGCTTTTGAGGAGCTAAGGAAGGTCTGCGTCTGTGCGAGAGTAGCTGTTCTTCAGGTTCATCAGTCTCAGAGATCAAATCCAAGACTGGGATTATTTCTTCAGCAGCAGCTGGTATTATTATTGGTGAAGTCGCAGTTGTGGAACCTTCAGCGATATCCTCAAACAGGGGAGAGGACTAGCTGAAACACAGCGATCTTACGAGTAAGAACTTTGGTAGAATCAGAGAAAAGAAATTGGTTTTAAGTGTATAGGCTTGGGTAGTAGAACTGAAAGTGTATAGAGGAGGGATGGAGTAAGAGAATTTTAGTGTACCTGACAAACCGGCTTTTCAAGCAAGATCGTCAGATTGCCATCTTCAGCGACGCTTTTGCCTTTGCCTTTCTCAGCTCCAGAGGTTGAGGGCTTTGATTTGGTCCGCTCCCCTGTTGGTTCATTTATGGAGATCCCCTTGAGAGCAATCGTCCTCTGAGCAAGTTTGACAATGAAGGAGTCATCATCATCGTCGTCGTCATCATCATTCTTTGGAGAAGATGATGGTTCATTATCAGATATATCGATGGCTTCTTCGTCTTCAGCTTCAGATTCGGATTCTTCAGCCTCTTCTTCGAGTTGCTCCCCCTCAGATACAAAGGCGAGCTTCTCGGTTTCCTCAGGGTTTTCAACTCCCTGAGGTCCAGCAGTGGTTTTTTCAGCTGTCTTCTCACTCTCTTCAGCAAGAGTGAGGTCTTGAGTCTTCTCCTCCTCGATAGATTCATCAAGGAGAAGGTCTTCAGTGTTCTTCTTCTCCCCCCCCCCCCCTTCTTCATGATGAATGGGGGAGGAATGTGTTGACTCAGGAGCTGTTGTAGGTTCCCTGTCTTCTTGGCCAGAGATACCTATACAACCTTCAATCTTTGCTAATCTGTCTTTAAGGCCAGAAATAGCAGGATTGATCTTCAAGAGAACATCACGATCAGCTTGGGTGAAGCTCTCAGGTGCAGGAGTAGGAGCAGGGGCAGGAGTATTCGCTTTGTTCAGTAGCTGCTCGATCATAGTCTTCATCGAACCAACGTCAGTCTTTACAGAACCTAAGTCAGTCGTCAGAGTGTTGATATTTGTCTTCATAGCAGACATATCTCCCTCTAGTGTTCCAACCGATGTCTTCAGCGTTGTTACTTCGCCGGACATGGATGAAACTGAAGTGTTGAGAGAGGTGTAGTCTGTGTAGATGTCAGCGAGCACCTTGGCGAAGTCACTGAGGCTTTTATCAACCTGCTTCAAATCCTCTTTGGAGGCTTTATCTTCCACCACTTTTGTCAGCTTTGAAAGGTTCTCTCCAGTGTTTGTTACAGTTGTAGAGTTGTAGAAAAAAGAGTGGTGGTGAGACTTGTCAGCTTTGTCTCCACGTTCTTCAGAGACTCGTTGAGATCTCCCAAATTAGGACCTGTAACAAATAAGTACTTATGAACAGAGGAAAGCTCATAAGTTTGGGGTACAGTCACAGTGTTTATGGGTGGGTGTGTACCTGCAAGAGGATTGATGAATTCGTCGAAATCACGATGTCTTGTATAGTGTTCCATGTCGTCAGCGAGCGTACGAGGACGCATGGTTACTTCTGCAGGTCCTGTCATCATTATTCCTTGAGAAGCATCAGCTTTAGCTTCTGGAGGAATGATGGCATCTCCAGAGTTCTTTGGAGGTGTGACCAATAAAAAGGAGGGAGAAGCGATGGCTGAGAAGTTGGTATGGGTGCGAAGTTCAGCGTTGGATTCGCTGAGAATCTCTTCTCCAGTCTTTTGAGAGATTGAAGGAGGTTGGGTAGGTTCCAAGTTTGTAACCTCAGCGTTAAGAGACGCTGAAGTTGGGATGGAATGGATGGGTTGTTCAGGTGTGGTAGAGCGTACCACTGAACGTTCCTTCAGCTCTGCAGAATGAGCTGAGGAGTCTTCAGCATTAGATTGCTGGGGTTGCTCCTTTGTTTTCTTGATCCTTTTAGAACCAAGTTGGGTTGAAGATTGTTTCCTTTTCTTAGAGGGAGTGGATTTTGTGGTCTGGGTATCAGCGATGGGTATTGTCGCTGAAGTAGCCACAGAAATAGAAGAAGTAGAGTTAAGAAGAGTTAAAAGGGTAGAAAGACGTACCTCGTTTTCCACCGGTTTGAAGTCGATTACCTTAGGGCCAACCTGAGAGAATTTCAGGTCACCCTCTGGCGGTTATCTGTCCTTCAGGCCTGTCTGGAAGACGGCGCTGATAAATCGGGGGTATGGAACCCATGGAGGTCTGTCAGCGGCAGAGTCTATCTTTTGCACTAGGTCATCATAGATTATTGATGCCCAGTCGACGTGTAGACCTTTCAGCAGAGCGTATCCCATAGCTTGCTGAGGTTGAGCGGCTTGGTCAGAGGAGCCGGTCTTAGCAGTCATGCAGCTTATTAAATGAGCGTAGATGAAATTCATCTCGCTGGGCATTTTTGATTTCTTCATCAGGGTCAGCTTCTTCTCGGGCTTCTTGTCTCTCCCAGTTTCCCATATGTAGCCCATTGCATCAAAAAATGCAGTAATGGCTTCCCTGTCAGCGGCTCTTTTGTGGTCAGGGAAAGGAACAAAAGGTTTTTCTTTTGTGGCTAAGGGGAGTTTCATGGATTTGCGAAGTATGGCAGGGGTGATTTTGAACATGCCAAAACTTGTATCACAGAGAATACAGTCTATTGTTTTCGAGGGATCTTTGGCGGAGGGTAGCTGAGAGTGTCTGGCAGAGTACCAGAACTGGGATAGCAAAAGCTGATTGGCAGGAGGTGTAATAGTCAGGGCTGTTGAAAGACAACAATTCTTCAGGAATTTCACAGCATCATCCAGATGTGTGACTTGCTTTCGAGGAGGAAACTCGAGAAGCGCATACAGATTGTTAGACTTGGTCCAATCTAGTTCTTCCAGAGAAAACTTGACCTGAGGAGCCTTGATTATCTCTACTTCCTCAGCAGCAGCAATGGTTTTCTCAGCAGTAGAAATGTCAGCAGAGGCCATTTCTGTATTATCAGTTCAACCAAAGATGTTAACAAATAAGAAGAATCTTAATGTGGAAAGATTTTCCATTAAGATGGTTCGAATTTTGTCCATTTCATTCAGACATAAATGTCTTAATGAAGATTAGGGTTTTTCTTGTTTTTGAAAACGAAATGTAAACCCATTTAGCCTTGTTTTCCAGTTTCTTTGAAGAAAGGTATTCTGGAAACGAATGAAGAACAAGTTTAAGATTTGTATTTAAAACTTGAAGAACAACCATGAAATGGTTGTGTTCATAAAACCATGAAAGAAATGATTTCATTTTTGAGAAGTTCTTTTGTTTGATCTTGTTAAAACAATGAGAAGATCAGAAACAAGTTTATACGCATTTGGTAAAAAATAAGAACATATTAACCTTGATGTTTGATGAAGAAGATGATGAACAGTTCTTGAAGTTTTTTTTGAGAGCACAAATGCAACAGTGAATTCTTTCTTGCGGAGGAAGATTTGTTCGCGTAAAAGGAAAATATAAACAATGAAGTTGTTTATATAGAGAGATTTTAGAGAGAGAAAAACTTGAGCGGGAAAGTTTTTCATCATGACACAGACACGTGTTTGCATTTGATTGGCTGGTAAACGAAACGTGCAAATGTGTGTCAGAAAGAAGAACGTGCCAGGGCTTATCCGTTGCAATGACGTCACAACTGTCCTTTCATATTCTTTTAGGATGTCTCTGAGGTTTTGAAAATTCAGGGACTCCTTTGACAACATGAAGCACTGAATAGAAATATCAGTGAAGGTTTTGGAAATTTCAAAGTATCGCTGTTAAGGAAGAGATATTCAGCGATGTAATTTGTTTTGAAATCTTGCATTTACATGCGATTGTCAGAGAGAGAAAAACATACCTTGAAATCACCGAATCAAGTTTATTCAGAGAGAAGATGATGGAATAGGTTATACAAGTTGATTTTATCCTATCGCTGATTAATGTGAACCGCTGAAGATTTTACTCTTCAAAGTTCAGCATTCCAAGCTCGCTGATGAGAAAGTTGAATCTTGTCTCATCAAGAGGTTTGGTGAATAGATCAGCTAACTGATAATCAGTTGGGATAAAATGAAGTTCGATATCGCCATTCATCACATGATCTCTGATAAAATGATATCTGATTTCGATGTGTTTGGTCTTTGAATGTAGTACTGGATTGTTTGCTATAGCGATGACACTCGTGCTGTTTCAATAGATTGGAATTTTGGAGAGCTGAAGATCATAGTCTAGTAACTGATTTCTCATCCACAAGACTTGAGAACAACAGCTTCCAGCGGCTACATACTCAGCTTCAGCTGTAAATTGTTAATGATTTATCAATAAACAATTTAGAAAAGTAAATTTGTGTGTTTGTATTCAACCCCCCCCTTCTACAAACTTGTATAGGCCTTCGGGACCAACAAGTGGTCTACAGATCAAGCTCTGATACCACTTGTTGGTCCCGAAGGCCTATACAAGTTTGTAGAAGAGGGGGGGGGGGGGTTGAATACAAACACACAAATTTACTTTTCTAAATTGTTTATTGATAAATCATTAACAATTTACAGCTTGTTGCGGAAACAAGATTAAGGATAAACCTAAATCTAAACAAGTTGGAACACTAAGGTTTTCTTGCACTAAGAGAGATTAGGAAATTACTAATAATAACCTATCTTGAGATAAGAGATTGAACTTGTCCAGAGTTAGTGTTAGTCCCAGATGGCTTAACAAGTATTGTAGAAGGGGGGGTTGAATACAATACACAAAAATTTCACAATTTTAATTCTTATATTTGAAAAACTTTCAAAAGAATTACACACAGAAAACTTAAGATTGTTGCGGAAAAGAACAGATAAACTTTTCTAACAATCTTACACAAAGTATACAACAAAACAACTAAGAACACTAAGAGCAAAGCTATTGAGTTTTAAGGCTTAAAAGAAGGTTTCTTGCACTGAGAGAATTTCTTGAAAGCGTAAGAATTGCATGAAGAGCACTTCTCCTTTTATAGTGCCAAGGAGTGCCCAAGCATTAAATGCTTGGGACACTTGTCATCTTCACATATGCTGATAATGTTGACTTCAGGAGAACTGTGAAGTCCTTGTCACTTTTCACTAGGTGCAGACAGAGTAGCTTGAGCAGATAATAGGGACCTTAGCTGAAGGTGGATAAAAAGACAAACTGTCACTTTTCTCTGCTGGAGGATATTGTCCCATAATAAATGATCTTCTGTCTTGAGCCTTTAGCACCGAAGTGGTTTCCACCGAGATTTGACAAGTCTTCGGTGGAAAGAAGTCTGGTCCACCGAAGTTGCAAGCAGGATTCGGTGGTAACTAGTCCACCGAAATTGCGAGCATGTTTCGGTGGTGAGAGGACCACCGAAATTACGAGCATGTTTCGGTGGTGAGAGGACCACCGAAATTACAGGTATATTTCGGTGGTGAGAGGACCACCGAAGTTACATGTATATTTCGGTGGTGAGAGGGCCACCGAAGTTACAGGTATATTTCGGTGGTGAGAGGGCCACCGAAAGGGTCATCGGTGGGAGAAGGCCACCGAAGATGTCCTATAACTTCGGTGGAGAGAAGGCCACCGAAATGTCAAGGGATTTCGGTGGTGATGACTTGTTTGAAAGTTGCCGAGAGTCTTCTATTTTCCACAAGTAGAGAGTCTTCAAGCTTGGTTTCGGTTGATCTTCGACTTCACCGAACATTTGCTATCTTGTACAAGTCATTCAAAGAACTGAACTAAAATATTCTAAGTAGGAGTTTTAGGGAAAACATCGGTGAGTCAATTTCAAATCCTTGGTGACCCAACAATCTCCCCCTATTTGAATTTGAGCTCCTTATCTTAGAATATTCAAGAGTAAATAAAAGCAAGTGCGTTTTTGACCCTTTTTACTCTTTTGGGTTCTTTTCACATAGACCATTCTTTTTGATCTTTTTGACCTTTTTCTTTTGTATGTGTATGTATACTATGTACAGTATTTACAGGGAACAAAAAATGAAGTATGTACGGAAATAAAATTCAAATAGAGATACTTGTATTAAGATAAGTTCTCGTACAATTTTTACAAAAAGAGAAATTAACTTTTACAAGTACTAACTGGAGAGAACTTACTTCTTTGAGGTTTTGCGGCGCTTGATTTCATCCAGTAAGTTTCTATAGAACGGTTGAGCTTCGGGGATGTTCGGAAAGAGGTTGTGAATGCCTTCCAGAAATATGGTATCGGCTATGGACATCTGGGCAAATCTGAAGAATGCCCGACGACCGAGACCGTCGTTGAAGAATAATCCTGGTATTGGTGAGAGGCTCAAGGTTGTGGTAGGATAGGGAACAGAGGTGGGAATGGTAAGGTTAAGATTGCTTACATTTGGGATTTTACCTTCTCTTGCCATTTCCTTGAAGACTGAGTCAGGAGGATTTTTGACTTTGGGGAGGATGATCTTCTCTTTCAGAGACAGCAGTTTGGCTCTTTCTTCGGTGGAGAGAATGATGTTATGTTTTCTTTTGATCTCCTTCATCTTATTCATTAGACCATCAATGTATTTTACAAAGATGTCTTTCCTTGGATTTGGACTCTTGACGAGGTGTTGAGTGATTTCATACCATTCCGAGAGACCGAAGAGTTGGAGATGGCTTTCTTTCACACTCTTCATAGAACCATCTTCCCAGTTAATAATCAATCTGATGTCTTGAGGATTTGCCTTGGAGGTGGCAATCTTTACTGAAGAAATTTGTGACCTATAGCTCCGGTGGTGCATGGTCTTTTTGTACCAATTAATTTCTTCATTCTTTTGTTGTTCCAAGGCACTGAGCACCGATTTCTGTGTTTGGATGGCATCGGTGGACTTGACTTTTGAAGCTTCTTCTGTGGCAGCTTTGAGAGAAAGATCTCTGGATTTGTCTAAGTCGATTTGAGCTATTCTTGCTTCCTCAATTTCTTGAGCAGAGAGGCCAAGTTCGGTGGTGATTGGTTGAGAAGCAGGCTTGAGTTTGAGAGTTTCAGCGTCCTTCGGTCGAGCCCCATATTTTGTTAGATCCTTTTTCTTCTTTGCTTCTCTGGCCAATTCTTCGGCCGAAAGAATTCTTTTCCCTTTGTCTTCGGAAGCATTGCTGGACTGCTCCCCCTCAACTGATGCATTAAGGTCAAGAGCTTCGGTGGAGCCAGTATTGGTCGGTGAGAGTGAGACATGTTTCGGTGGAGAAGAGGGTTTCGGTGGAGAGAAAGGTTTCGGTGACGAGGATGGTTTCGGTGGTGAGGATGGTTTCGGTGGTGAGGATGGTTTCAGTGGTGAGGATGGTTTCGGTGGAGAGGGTTTCGGTGGAGGCTGGTTACTGGAAAGTTTCTTTATGGATGGAAGTTTCGGTGGAGCCGTGGTTTTCTCCCCCTCAGGAACAGCCGGCAACTTGAAACCTAACTCATAGAAGGCCTTATCAAACTTGGAGTGTAGGAAGGCCAGACTCGTTTCGGTGGTATGGGGAACCAAGGCAAAATCACCGAGATCCATTTCCCACTGGGAACGTTCAGGACTGGGTGAGTCGGTGGAAGGTTTGGAGAGGGACTCCACTGTGGTAGAAAGGGCAGATAATTTTTCTTGAATGGGCCGTAGGGCTTCGGTGATGGCATCAAGAAGAAGATGCGGTAGCTGAGACTCGAGGGTAGAGATGCGGGAATTGGCTTGGGAGATTAAGGTGATGGTGGATTTAAGAAAGGTAGAGGTGCGGTCAATGTGCGGGGAAGTGTGGCCACCGATTTCGGGAAACTTGAAGAGTAGTCGGTGGGGGTCAGGCTCGGGAATGGGAATACGGAGGTAAGGCACCAAGTCGTCGGTTTGTAGCATTCGGGGGGGAGTAGGGGATCGGGGGGGTGATTGTTGCGAGGACGAGGGAGACTCGGTGTGATGTTCTTCGGTGGACGGGATGGTTTGGGGAGAACCAGTGTCCGCTAAAAGAAAATCAAAGAAATCAAAGGGTGCAATTGGGGGGGAACCCTTAGAGGGTTGTGCAATGTCTTCGATCGAAAACTGATCGGGTGTAAAGCTGTGTAGTGTGAAGTCAGAACCCTCGAGCGGAGAGATCTCGAGGTCATCCCCACCACCCAAGGAGTCGAGTGGGGAGGTATGTGGGGGGTTCTCCTGAAATGTAACTGAGGCCTTTCGAGAGGCAACAGAGGAGACGGTGGGGTGTGTAGCGGGTACCCTTGGCCCGGAGGGATGAAGTTCAACAACCGGCGATTTTGGAGAATCGACGGTTGGATGAGTCGGTTGGGCCGATGGTTTCCGAGACCTCTTTGGAAGAGATCCCGAAGGGGAGGGTGAGTGCCTCCGCTTGTGAGAAGGGGTGTGAACCGGGGAAGTCTCCGAGGGATCTCTCGGTGACGTGGTTCGAGAAGCGGGAGCGGAGGTGCCGGTGGCCTTTTGTCGTTTCTTTTGAGTGCCACCCCACGTCACTCGGGACCGGGGAGAAGGGACCACAACATTTGGAGTGACCTCGGGAATTTCCAGGTGGCGAAACCCGGGAATTTCCGCGTCACCCCAACGAAGTTCGGGAGATAGAGCGAAGGAAATCATACCTGGGCGTAATGGGCGATCGGTGGCGAGCGGCTTGACGTTGAGGGTTTTGGTGCCCACAACGGGAGATGACCATTCATACGAGAACCGGGGCGAGGAAGAGCGGCGATCGGTTTCCAAAGCTTTGGAAAGCTTGTGTTGTAAGATCATGGAGATGAAGCGGGGAAAAGCAACGTAACACTTCTTGGGAGTTTTGATGACCTCGACAAGCTCTGAGAAGAAATATTGGGCGAAGTCAACTTTCCTTTGGAAGATGAGGGCATGAGCGAGTTTGTTGACGTGTGAGGGCGATTGGTCATGCCCACTTGTTTTGCGTGAGAGGCAATGGATAACGTGAGCGAAGAAGAAATTCCAAATGCCCCCCATTTTGCTGCGAAGAAGAGTACCGGGGCCTTTGGAGCTTTTGGAGGAGTCGTCGAGCACATAACCGGTGGTAAGAACAATGTCTTCATGGATGGTATCCAAATACATGTCTTCATAGTCGGGAAAGGCATCGATCTTGAGAGCTAGACGAACATCATCGACCCCAAAAGTGAGGTCGTGATCACCTTCGGCATTGGTGAAGATGGAGGCGTGAATGGCCTCATTGGAGGGATCGTACAAGGAGGATAGCCAGAATTGACTAATGAGCATTTTGCTCATCCTGGGGTTGCATGAGAAGGCATGAAGAAGAGGAGAGCGAGACAGAAATTTAGCGATAGTAGAGAACTCGGGATGAGCGGGATCGGATTCAAGGCGGGCAACGTGATTGCATTGGTTGAAGCGGAGGTCTTCAAAACGTGTAGGAATTTGATATCGAGAGGATGCCATGAGAGAGATATGTTTGAAAGAGAAGAGAGATTTGCAGGTTTGAATCGTGAGAAAGGAGTGGGGAGGAAGTGAAGGGAGGTATGTATATATAGGGAAATGATAGGGCATTGTGATGATGATTTTGTATGGGGAGAGGGGACATGCGGCTCATGAGGTGAAAGGGTTATTGGGAATCGGGACACGGAGCGGCGGATAGGCGAAGGGTCTGACGCAAAAGCAATTGAGTGGTCACAAGTGGGCTTTGGGAACCGTGTGAATCGGTGTAGACTCGGTGGAGCTTCGGTGGAGGAATCGGTGTTCGCTCGGTGGACGATCGGTGGGATTCGGTGGGACTTCGGTGGAACTTCGGTGGAAGAAAGGTTTCACCGATTTGGATAGTACCACCGAAATGGGGCTTCGGTGATAGAAAGGTTCACCGAATTTGGATAGTACCACCGAAATGAGATGATCACCGATTTGAGATTTCGGTGGTGGACAGTGTTCACCGATTTGAGATGACCACCGATTTGAGACTTCGGTGGTGAACAGATTTCACCGATTTGGGATGACCACCGATTTGAGACTTCGGTGGTGGACAAGTTTCACCGATTTGAGATGACCACCGAAATGAGATTTCGGTGGTGGACAGATTTCCACCGATTCTGGAAATTTTCACCGAAACGTGCTTCGGTGGTAGGCACGCTTCACCGATACTCGAGATTATTACCGAAATGGAAAAGAGATAGAAAAGATTCGACACATAGGTTGTCCACCGATGAGAGATCGGTGGAGAGAGAGAAGTAGATACGAAGGTGTCCACCGATGTGAGATCGGTGGAGCATGAACACATATTTATTCTTGGAAATTGCACATCCCAAGTTCACTGATGAGAAAGTTGAACCTGGTTTCATCAAGAGGTTTGGTGAAAATATCGGCAAGCTGCAAATCGGTGGGAATGAAGTGTAGTTCAATGTCACCTTTGGAAATGTGATCTCTTATGAAGTGATACCTGATATCGATGTGTTTAGATCTAGAATGAAGAACAGGATTATTTGCTATAGCTATAGCACTGGAATTATCACACAGAATTGGGACTTTAGAAAAGAATTGATTATAGTCCCTTAGTTGGTTTCTCATCCATAGAATCTGAGCACAGCAGCTCCCGGCAGCTACATATTCAGCCTCAGCAGTAGAGGTGGATACAGAGTTTTGTTTCTTGCTGGACCAACTTACTAATTTTCCCCCAAGGAGCTGACAGCTTCCTGTAGTACTCTTTCTATCAATCTGGGAACCTGCAAAGTCTGAATCTGAATAGCCAATTAGTTCAAAACTTGAGTCTTTGGGATACCAAAGACCCAAGTGCAGTGTGCCCTTAAGATACCGAAAAATTCGTTTTACAGCCTTTAAATGTGATACTTTAGGATTGGCCTGATAACGAGCACATAGACAGGTAGCAAACATAATATCCGGTCTGCTAGCAGTTAGGTAAAGAAGAGAGCCTATCATACCTCGGTAAAGAGTAACATCCACAGATTCACCTTTTAGATCGGCACACAATTTCAAGGGAGGTGCCATGGGAGTTTTCATAGGAGAGCTGTCTAGAAAGTTAAATTTCTTCAGAAGGTCCCGAATATATTTGCTTTGATTTATAAAAATTCCTTCTGAAGATTGTTTGACTTGAAGGCCCAAGAAAAATGTAAGCTCTCCCATCATGCTCATCTCATATTCACTCATCATGAGAGAGGCAAACTCATCACATAGGCATTCATCAGTGGCACCAAAGATGATGTCATCAACATAGATTTGAACAAGAATTATATTACCTGAGGTTTCTTTGATGAAGAGAGTATTGTCAATTTTACCTCTGGAATATCCATGCTTGAGAAGAAAGTTGGCAAGAGTGTCATACCAAGCACGTGGAGCTTGCTTGAGACCATACAAAGCTTTGTCAAGTCTGTACACAAAGTTTGGATGAGCTGGGTCTTCAAAGCCAGGAGGTTGTTTCACGTAGACTTCTTCTGCAAGTTCCCCATTGAGAAAGGCACTTTTAACATCCATTTGAAAAACCCTAAAATTTCGGTAGGCAGCATGAGCCAGAAAGATCCTTATAGCTTCAAGTCTTGCAACAGGGGCAAATGTTTCATCATAGTCAATGCCTTCTTCCTGTCTGTATCCTTGAGCTACCAATCGGGCCTTGTTCCTGATCACAGTACCATCTTCATCCATTTTGTTCCTGAATACCCACTTGGTTCCAATGATTGTCTTGTTTCTGGGTTTGGGAACCAATCTCCAAACTTTATTTCTCTGGAACTGAGAAAGTTCTTCTTGCATGGCAGTGATCCAACAAGGATCTGATAGAGCTTCATCCACTTTCTTGGGTTCAGAGAGAGAGAGGAAATTCACATAGAGACAGATATTTCCAACTCCTCTGCGGGTTTGGACACCTGCTCGTTGATCACCAATAATTTGATCTATGGGGTGATCTTTGGTCCATTTTAGAGCAGGGGGTAAAGGTGATGGGGTATGAGGAGTAGAGTGAAATGGAGTAGTAGGATCAGAGGTTTGGTGTAAAATGGGATTTTCGGTAGTGGAACCCATGAGATTTTCGGTGGGATTAGGGATGGAAGAAGGGCTTTGGTGTAGATTTTCGGTGGAAATAGGGAGCTTGGTGTGAGAGATGGGTTGATCAATTTCGGTGGGAGAGAGTGATCCAGCTGGGTTTTTTGAGATGGAAGGATTTGAGGGAATAGAGGAGATATCGGTGGAAGTGACTAAGGGAGTATCACCAATACATGATGAAATCCATCTGTGTAAATCATCCTCATCACTTGAAAGTGAGGAACATCTGAAATCATCAAACTTGACATGGATGGACTCATCAATGCTTTTTCTTCTGAGATTGTACACCCTATAAGCTTTGGAGGATAAGGAGTATCCAACAAATATTCCCTCATCTGCCTTGGGATCAAACTTCCCAAGATTTTCACGATCATTAAGAATAAAGCAGATACACCCAAAGACATGAAGAAAGCCAATATTTGGTTTTCTACCATGAAAAACTTCATACGGGGTTTTATCATGTCTTTTGGATATTACTGACCTGTTTTGAGTGAAGCAGGCAGTATTCACAGCTTCGGCCCAAAAATAGGTGGGAAGATTTGATTCGCTCAGCATGGATCTAGCGGCCTCACACAGTGTTCTGTTTTTTCTTTCCACCACTCCATTTTGCTGAGGAGTACGAACAGCGGAGAAGTTCTGGGAGATCCCTTTCTCGGTGAAGAAGTCTTCAAGAGCACTATTTCTGAATTCAGTGCCATTGTCACTTCTTACCGAGCGGACAAGCTGGCCATTGAGAACTTCATTTTTCTTGACAAAGTTGATGATTTCTTCAGTAGCATCACTTTTGTACCTGAGAAAGAACACCCAAGTATATCTGGTAAATTCATCAACAATAACAAGAATATACCTTTTGCCTCCAAGACTTGGAGTGCTGACTGGTCCACATAGATCCATGTGCAGCAATTGAAGAGGAAGAGTGATGGAAGACCATTGCTTCGTCTTGAAGGATGTTTTGGTGAGCTTTCCCTTTTCACATGCATCACACAGCTTCTCTTTGACAAAGTTCAACTTTGGCATGCCCGTCACCAGCTCTTTGTTGGAAATTTTATGCAAGGTCTTGAAGTTTAGATGAGAAAGACGTTTGTGCCACAACCAGTTTCTTTTGGATGCATCATTTGACACAAAGCAGACATTTGAAGAAGAATTGGATTGCCCCATATCTATGACGTAGACATTTTCCATCCGTCTTCCCGATAATACCACATTGAAATGTTTGTCTACCACAGAGCAGACACAAAGTTCAAAGATAACTTTGTATCCAAGATCACACAGTTGGCTAATGCTGAGAAGGTTATGCATGAGGCCGTCCACAAAAGCCACTTTGTTGAAGGTTACAGATCCGTTAGAGAGGGTCCCGTATCCTTTGGTGTAAGCCTTAGAATTATCACCAAAGGTTACAGATGGACCTTTTCCCGGCACATAGTTGATGAGAAGAGACTTGTTTCCCGTCATATGGCGTGAGCACCCGCTGTCTAAATACCAAATTTGATGGTGCTCAAAAGCCTGCATGCAAACACATATTAGTTCTTTGGTACCCATTTTGTAATGGGTCCTTTGGGGTTAGAAGAGCTTGATTCCTTAAGCTTGGATCTATCAATCCTATCCTTGGGACAGTCCTTAGCCATATGAAAAGTGTCACCACAGTTATAGCATTTTCTATAGATAAAAACCTTTTTAGCATTTTTCATGTTTTGGCTTTTATCATTTGTTCTTATGACCTTGTTAGAGAAGAACAGAGCAGGGGGCTTGGACCCAAGGATTCCTTTGGATAAATCTTTGGGAGTTGATTTTCTCAAAAGCACAGATCTAGGTACATAGGTGTTGTAAGAGGGAATGTTTGGGGTAGAACTTTTGGGATGAGAGCTTGCCATGCAGTTGACTATCGATTTTCCTTTGTCAGCACAGGAAATCCTTTTTGAGTGAACAGGAGTTTCTCTTTTGGGGATCTTTGAGGGCTTAGGTTCGATGTAGGTGTCTATGTGAATAGATTTCAACACTTCATGAAGAGGGATTGGAGGGTCATAGATTGTGGGATCGGTGGGCACAAAGGAGATGAGATCGGTGGGTTTAGATCTTTTGGAAGGATTAGCTTTTGCCGAGTTTGAGGAGGAGGCTTCATCCATGACTGAAAATTTGAGCTGATCATGGATGGGTTTGGAAACGTCGTTTGAATCTTGCTTCTCAATAATTTGCAATGAGGAGTCTTTGGCCTTTAAGGATATCCCATATTTTAAGGCTTCACACAGATCTAACGAGTTCAAAGAGATGGAATCACAAGAGCTGGAATCAGAGAGATCATCACAAGCATTGGTGGGGGGAACAAGAGCAAAAGTGGACTCACAAACATCAGTTTTTCCAAATCCTAGACCGAACTTGTTTGTACTACAGATTTGACTTTGAAAGATTTGTTCAAGATTTTTGGAAGAGTTTGACCATTTTTTAATGACTTCTTGTTCCCTTTTTAGTTTCTTAAAGAGAGAGTTCTTTTCTTTTGAGATCAGATGATTTATTGTTTTCAAGTCCTCAAGCTCAATTTTTATTTCCTCAAACCTTTTAAGCTTAGACATGCAAATTTCAAGTTCAGCTTTGAGCTCTTTCACTTGAACAGATTTTCTATTCTTACTGTCTTTAACAGAATAAAAATCTTGAGTTAAAGATTCATAAGCATTGATCTTTTCAATATCAGACATATTATTGAAGGGATGTACCTGAGCGTAGGCTGTGGAGCACCCAGTTGCCACTAGAGCCATAGGTGAAGTGGCACTTTCGGAAACTTCCATTTCTTCTGAGATGGCCACGAAGCATCTATTCTGAGAATCACTGTCGGAGGTGTCTTCGTCGTCCCAATCGTGGGTTTCTGCCATGAGACCCTTCCCTTTTCTCTCTAGACCCTCACTCCTTTCCTTCTCTTTCTTGTACTTGGCCTTATATTTCTCGGCACGCTCCTGATGATTTAAGAAGGATGGTGGGGACTCCTTTTTGGGAAAGGTTGATTTGAAAGGCATGTGTTTGGATTTTTCCCTTTTTGAAGAGGGATTGTCAGAAGAAGTAAATTTGGACTTGGAGATACGCTTGCTTCTACACTCAGATGCAAAATGTCCTTTCTTGCCACAGTTGTAGCATTCCTCATTGGACTTGTCAGAAGAGGTTTTGAAAGATGAAGTTTTTCTAAGACTTCGAGATTTGTTGAAGGGACGAAACTTGTGTTTAGAACCGGCCATCATTGCCATCTCATCCGACAACTGTTCAACCATGATATCCTCACCTTCATCATCAGCATCACTAAGATATGCTTCCGTTTGGTGGGTTACATTTGTTTGGCTGTCATTGTCAGAGTCAGATGAAGGATAGGTGATTCTAGGAAGATTTTGAGAATTCTTGGAACTTTCACTAACAAGAGCTATAGAGGAGCTCTTTATTTCCTTGATGAAAGATTTCCGTTGAAGCTTGGTTTGCTCAAAGTTGAAAAGAGTACCATATAGTACGGTTAAGGGCATGAACTCAAGGTCCTTGGTAGTTTTGATGCAAGTACATATATTTTCCCAAAAATCTGGGAGACAATCCATGAACTTGCACAAGACTTCCTCATTATCATAGACTCTGCCCAACAACTTAAGATCATTTAAAAGAGAGTTGAAGCGGTTATAGAAACTAGGAAGAGAATCTCCTTTTTCAAAAGAAAAAAGTTCATACTTTCTGATAAGACCAATCTTTTTGCATTTCTTGACTTCCTCTGTACCTTCGTACAGAACACATAGAGTGGTCCACATTTCTTTGGCAGTTTCAAAGTTCACCAAAGAGTGGTAGACCTCATCAGGAAGAGAGAGAGCAATAATAGCTCTTACCTTGGAGTCAAGAGTAACTAAACGTTTCTCCTCATCAGTATACTTTTTAGGATTTTTGAGAATATACCGACCAGTAGCACTGGATTTTTCCTCATCAGAATCACTTGAGATTTCCTTTTCAAAGGCCTCTTTGCCTGGCCTCTGCGTGTCATAGCGAGCCCAAACTCTGGGGATAATGGGTCCCTCGTTGAGAATGGTTGGATATCTAGTATCCACTCCTTCCATGAATAGCATCATGCGGCTTTTCCACAAAGAGAAGTTGTTG
The DNA here is from genome assembly GCA_033807775.1 of Saussurea involucrata. Lineage (NCBI taxonomy): Eukaryota > Viridiplantae > Streptophyta > Magnoliopsida > Asterales > Asteraceae > Saussurea > Saussurea involucrata. The sequence goes on from CM066313.1 coordinate 84,635,397, forward strand.
GGATTGAACTTAGGAGGTTTTGAAATAGAGCCGTTTTCAGAGAAGTTGTTTTGAAAAGAGTTTTCAACAGTAGAAGAAGAAGAGGCAGCCATCGCAGATCAAGTTTATGGAATTAAACTTTCTGCTCTGATACCACTTGTTAGTCCCAGATGGCTTAACAAGTATTGTAGAAGGGGGGGTTGAATACAATACACAAAAATTTCACAATTTTAATTCTTATATTTGAAAAACTTTCAAAAGAATTACACACAGAAAACTTAAGATTGTTGCGGAAAAGAACAGATAAACTATTCTAACAATCTTACACAAAGTATACAACAAAACAACTAAGAACACTAAGAGCAAAGCTATTGAGTTTTAAGGCTTAAAAGAAGGTTTCTTGCACTGAGAGAATTTCTTGAAAGCGTAAGAATTGCATGAAGAGCACTTCTCCTTTTATAGTGCCAAGGAGTGCCCAAGCATTAAATGCTTGGGACACTTGTCATCTTCACATATGCTGATAATGTTGACTTCAGGAGAACTGTGAAGTCCTTGTCACTTTTCACTAGGTGCAGACAGAGTAGCTTGAGCAGATAATAGGGACCTTAGCTGAAGGTGGATAAAAAGACAAACTGTCACTTTTCTCTGCTGGAGGATATTGTCCCATAATAAATGATCTTCTGTCTTGAGCCTTTAGCACCGAAGTGGTTTCCACCGAGATTTGACAAGTCTTCGGTGGAAAGAAGTCTGGTCCACCGAAGTTGCAAGCAGGATTCGGTGGTAACTAGTCCACCGAAATTGCGAGCATGTTTCGGTGGTGAGAGGACCACCGAAATTACGAGCATGTTTCGGTGGTGAGAGGACCACCGAAATTACAGGTATATTTCGGTGGTGAGAGGACCACCGAAGTTACATGTATATTTCGGTGGTGAGAGGGCCACCGAAGTTACAGGTATATTTCGGTGGTGAGAGGGCCACCGAAAGGGTCATCGGTGGGAGAAGGCCACCGAAGATGTCCTATAACTTCGGTGGAGAGAAGGCCACCGAAATGTCAAGGGATTTCGGTGGTGATGACTTGTTTGAAAGTTGCCGAGAGTCTTCTATTTTCCACAAGTAGAGAGTCTTCAAGCTTGGTTTCGGTTGATCTTCGACTTCACCGAACATTTGCTATCTTGTACAAGTCATTCAAAGAACTGAACTAAAATATTCTAAGTAGGAGTTTTAGGGAAAACATCGGTGAGTCAATTTCAAATCCTTGGTGACCCAACAGTTAGCAAGTTACTTCAAATGAAGTGAGTTCATCTCTTTATATACTGCATGCATTTAATGCAAGTCAGTATACACTTTACACGTGTCATCAGCTGGTTGGTTGCATGTCATTGACCTTTGTTGACAACCTTAGTAGCCGCATGAATGAACAGTGTAGTATCAGAGTGGTTGTACGATTTCAGACAGTCGAAGGTTCTTTTCTGACATTTCGTACGGAGTCGTGCAAGGGAGGTTAAGACAAAAGTATTTTGTACGGAGGACTTCATGATCAGCTTTCGTTGATTCAGAGCATTATCATTATCTATTCAGCGAATGATAAAGTTCAGCGATAGCTGAAGTCTTGTACTTGATACTTCATGTTGAGTGGACAAATCTGAGTCTTCGCTGATCCGCATCAGTTCATTAGGAGACTTGTCGCTGGTTCTTGAGCTTGATCTTCGACTTCAGCGTAGAACCTATGTTGACGTGAAACTTGTCTTCAGGGATCATAAGTAAATAACTAACTTATCAGCGATCATCATAATGACTGAACAGACTCAGAGCATTAATGGTGAACAGTGTTCGCTGAATGTTTAATCAAAAGAGCGAGAGTTCCTATCAGCGGTACTGTAAGATCTTAGTACTTATCAGCGATAGTGAAACTCTAATACATATTGTTTACTTACAATTTTCACTAAGTATATAAGAGAGGGTCATTATCAAATCACTGAGGGTTTGGATCAACAAAAATATCTTCTCATTTTGTCTTCAAGGAGTACACCACCGATGCAAGCTTTGAGATATGTGACACATCTTTGAAGAAAAAGCATCTTTGAGATATGTGACACATCTTTGAAGAAAATCATCTTTGACTTCGGTGACACATCTTTGAAGAAAAACATCTTTGAGACTTCTTGAGATCCCACCTATTTGAGAGTCTTCATAGGTGGGATATGTTGGCCGATACAGAGAGTGATCGGTGGAGAGGTGTCCATCGATGTGTGTGAACACCATCGGTGGACAATGACTTGTATGTATTGAGAAAAGATCTTTCACTTCCACAATGAGAGAATCTTCAATCTTGACTTTTGGTTGATCTTTGACTTCACCAAACATTTGCTATCTTGTACAAGCCATAAAGAACCATGCTAAAATATTCTAAGTAAGATTTAGAGGAAACATCGGTGAGTCAATTTCAAATCTTCGGTGACCCAACAATCTCCCCCTATTTGAATTTGAGCTCCATACTTAGAATATTGAAGGGTATCTGAATAAAACTGCATTTTGACCCTTTTTACTCTTTTTGGGTTCTTTTCACATAGACCATTTTTTTGATCTATTTTGTCTTTTATGGATTTGTGTGTGTATGATATTTACAAGTAAGAAAAAATAAAAAGGTATAGCTGTACAAATAATTGAAAGAAAAAGGAAAGAAGTATAAACAATATGAACAAAACGAGTATTACTTGCTTCTTTGAAGGGGCGAGTTGAAACTTGTGTCTGGCTTGAGGATTCTTCATTTTGATCAGCAACCCGTTGATATGTTGGAGAACTTTATCTTTCAGGTACTTTTGCTTTTCTTCAGATGATCCAAATCTTCAAGCTATTCACTTATTCCAAAAGATTTCAACCAAATGAGTCTGTGTTCTAGGAAGGAGACAAACCCATAATGGTGACAATCTTTGAGGAAGGTTTGAAGTTAAGTGAATCAGGCTCAGGATGCTTCTGCCCATCTCTTGCATCTTCTTTCTTTCTCTTGGCATCTTTAGCTTTTCCTGTTCAGCATCATCATCCTTTGTCTTTGTTTTGCTCCCCCTCAGTTAGATCAGTCGGTCTTTGTGTTTCTCCCCCTCAGTTAGATCCGCCCGGACTGATGTGCTCCCCCTTGATCGGTCCGCCGATTTCCTCATTTTTTCGAGTTGGTCGCTGGATATGAGTACTGAGGGTTGATGTTGCTCCCCCTCAGATGAATTCTCCCCCTCAGCGGCCGACGTAGGAAAAACACCAAGAGAAAATGAAAAATCGGCCATAACCAAGACTACTACTTTTTTTTTTGACGTCTCATCGAAATTGGGAGCTATCCCACCGAAATTGAAGATGAAGATTGAGGATGTTCAGTGGGATTTTCGGTAGAGATTTTTTTTTGGGACTTTCCACCGAAATTGGGAGTAGTCCCACCGTAAACGAAAATGAAGGATTTGCAGTCGGAGTTTCGGTGGAAAATCGATAGCTTTTTTATTTATTTTTATTTTTTTTAGATGGAGGTCGGCAGAAAATATCGGCAAGAAAGTTTTGGCAGAAAAAGGTGTGAAGAAATGAGAAGGTAAGGTGGGAGAGGTTGAGTGTTTAGGGAAAGAGAAAGTTATGGGTAGTGGGAAAAGTGGGAGAGAGGGTAAAAATGTAGGTGTAGGAAGAAAAAAAAATGGGCACATAGGTGTGTGGGTGTTCGGCAACAGCAAGCAAGGGGGGTATTATATTTTCGGTAGAGGAAAAGAAGAAAGGAGGGGGGTTTCTAAGGAAAAGAAAAGAAGAAAAATAAAAGGAAGGGGGTGGGTGGTTCGGTGGCAGAAAAGAAAAAGATGGGATGAGAGGGTTTATAATATATATTATTAATATTATAATTATTATTATTATTATTATTTTAAATTTCCACCGATGGCATCTAAAATATATATATATATATATATATATATATATATATATATATATATATATATATATATATATATATATATATATATATATGCGGGTTCAAACGAGGAGCGTACCAATTTAAGAGAACGTGAGGAGCAATTGACAGTTATGAATCACATGTGATTCGCAGTTGTGGATCACATGTGATTCACAACTGATATGGACTCGAATTGACAGTTATGAATCATTAATGATTTACAGTGTTGAATCACATGTGATCCGCGACCTGCAGCATCGCGCCACGCCTCGCGCCACTTTTGCGCGAATTTTCGAGAAAGTTCCGATTTTTTAGCGTTGTAAATCATATGTGATCAGAAGCATGGGAGTGCTCCTCACGTTCTCACGTTTTGACGCGCTCCTCACATGAACCTTCCTCTCTCTCTCTCTCTCTCTCTCTATATATATATATATTTTGTTTAAATCCCACCGATGACTTTTATAATATATATAATAATTTTTTTTCTTTTTTTTTGTTGTAAATACCCACCGATGGCAAATATATTTATATATATAATATTTTTTTTTGTTTAAATCCCACCGATGACTTTTATAATATATATAATAATTTTTTTTGTTGTAAATACCCACCGATGGCAAATATATTTATATATATAATTTTTTTTTGTTTATGTTGCAACACACCGATGCATTTTTATTATTATTTTTTTTTTGAAAACCACCGATGCAAAAACCATCGATGTTGACTTTGACTTTTTTTTTAATAGTCACCGATGCATGACTTCCCTTTTTTTTGTTGCAACTCACCGATGTGAAGCTTCGGTAAGTTTTTTATTTATTTATAACATTTCTCAAACCCACCGAAAATTTACAAGAGATGGACAAAAATTCGGTGGAATTGCTTAGAGAGATAAGAGAAAATCTTCTAAGACATCTTCAAAAAAATCTTCAAAGTGAAGAAGAGATTGGAATCCCAGCTTCCAATTTTTTGAAGAAGAGATTGAAATTTGATGAAGTAGGAGAATCACCATCGTGACTTGTGAGGAGAGAATCTTGAGAAAAAGTCACATAGGAAGTTGGTTCTGGTTAGAGGAAGGGTTTTGGTGAGATGGAGTGTTTTACTGATGGAGGTTCATTGGAGAAGGGTGTAGGAAAGATTTTGGTGGGGGTCTTCACCGATTGGATCGGTGGGATTCTCACCGATGATCAATTTTTTTATTTTTTTGTTGAGATCAGTAGGTGGAGAATCATGCTTATCAGAAATGTTTTGAGATGGAGGATCATAAGTGAAAGAAACTGATGAAGTTGGTTGATAGCTGTTGTGAGAGAGAGGAGAAAGAGTTGGTGGTAAGAAAAAGAAATGAGGTTGGGGTAATATATGTGGTGGGATGGATGAAAAAATGTGGGGTGAGATGTATGGTGGGAAATAGAATGTAAGTAATGAGGAGGGTGATGGGAGATGTGATGATGTCGGTAGAGAAGATGGTGACACTAGAGAGTGTGCCAATGGGAAGGATTTTCAACATAAGGAGATCTAAGAGTTCACCATTTTGACACATCAGATTGCATGATGATCTTGATGATTTCTTCAATTTTCCCACTTTCATATTTGTCCACATAGATCCATCTGTCCAGCTCAAAATCTGCAATCACAAAGAATTTATTTTCTAGGTACCCATTTGGTGGTGGGTCCTTTTGGGTTAGAAGAAAAAGAGTTGGTGTCACTTAGATCAATTCTTTCTTTCGGACAGTCTTTGGCAAAATGAGAAGTATCACCACAGATATAGCATTTTCTATGAGGAAAAATCTTTTTAGAAACTAGCCATTTTTCTTTACTTTTGCTCAAAGATTTTGATGAGGTAACAAAGAATTGGGGTGCAGCTCCTAAAATTCCTTTTTCAAAAATTGGGAGGACAGAAATATTTTCCTTTGAATTGGACATTTTGAGGCTCACAGATCGGGGAAGAAAATCGGTAGGAGAAGTCACATAGGTATTTTTAGAAAAAATTGGAGGATTTCTTTTTAATAAAGAATCGACACCTAGAGACTTTCCTTTTTCAGAGTTAGAAAATATTTTGCTTGAGTTGGAAGAGGAGGATGCATCATCTAAAGTCAAGAATTTTTGAAAGTCATGGATAGGTGTGGAAGAATCATAGGAATCTTGAGCCTTTTCATTTGGAAAGGAAATGAGATCTTTTGCCTTTAAAAACATTCCAAATCTTAAATCTTCAGATGAATCGGTAGAATTCATGGACACAAACCCAATAGAATTGGAATTAGAAGTTTCACAAGAAGTAGGTGAAGCACATGAGGTGGAAGCATGAGATTTTGAAGATTGATCAGTTTCCATTTTTCCAAAGCCTAGACCAGTTTTGTTATCACAGGAAATCTGATCTTTAAAAATATTTTCCAGGTTTTTGGAAGAACTGGTCCATTTTCTTATGATTTCTTGCTCCTTTTGAAAACGTTTGAATATTTTGTTTTTCTCCTTGGCAAGAATAAAGTTGATGGATTTTAGATCTTCAAGCTCAGCCTTAACTTTTTCAAAGTTTTCCAGTTGAGAGTGACAAAATAGCAGTTGAGAGGAAAGAGATTTTATTTGAGCATTTGCCTTTTGCTTAGCAGTTTTAGCATTGAAAAGATCAACGGTTAAAGAATCAAATGCTTCAACCTTTTCATCATCAGAAAGAGATAGAAATGGATGTACCTGTGATGAGGAGGAGAGGCACTTAGCTGATACAAGAGCAGTTGAGGAGATGTGGCCTTCTGAATCATCCATGTCATTTATCTTGGCCATGAAACAGACATTTGAGGTGTCATCCTCACTTTCAGATGTGGGTTCATCTGCCAAAATATGAGTTTTAGCAGGCATCCCCTTTGCTTTTCTGACAAGTCTTTCATTTCTTTCCTTTTCTCTCTTGTATTTTTCCTTGTATCTTTCAGCCCGGTCATAATGTGCAGAAGAGGAGAGATTGGTGGAATCATGTTTGGATCTTTCCGATTTTGAGGAAAATCGGCCCGAGGAAGAAGTTTTGGGTCCTTCAAGAAGTTTACTTCTGCACTCAGAGGCAAAATGACCCTTTTTACCACAGTTAAAACATTCCTCATTAGATTTGTCCAAAGAAGAGTGTTTGGAGAGAGAAGAGGATGATTTTCTATCAGACTTCGATTTTTCAGAAGGGTGGTGAGATTTGGATTTAGAATACCCATCCAACATGGCCATTTCATTGGATAAATTGTCAACTGAAGTTTCCTCACATTCATCCTCAACATCACTAAGATATGCCTCCGAATGATCATTGGGTTCTTCTTGACTATCATGGTCAGAGTCAGATGGGTAGGTGATTCTTGGAATACACTTAGTCTTTTTGGAAGAGTCACTTAGGAGAGCTAGAGAAGAGTTCTTTATATACCTTTGCAATTTCGTCTGCTCATAGTTGAAAAGAGTTCCATAAAGAACAGTAAGAGGCATATGATCAAGATCCTTGGTTGTCTTTATACAAGTACAAATGTTTTCCCAAAAATCAGGAAGACAGTCCATAAACTTGCACAAGATTTCCTCATTGTCATACACTCTACCTAATAGCTTTAAATCATTAAGAAGACTGTTAAAACGGTTATAGTAGTTGGAGAGAGATTCTCATTTCTCATAAGAAAAGAGTTCATATTTTCTAACAAGAGCAATCTTTCTGCTCTTTTTAACTTCATTTGTACCTTCGTACAAAACACACAGAGTGGACCACATCTCTTTGGTAGTAGAGAGATTTACCAGAGAGTGGTACACTTCATCAGGAAAAGAAAGAGCAATGATGGTTCTAACTTTAGAATCAAGAGACACAAGCCGTTTTTCTTCATCAGTATATTTCTTGGGATTCTTAAGAATGTAACGACCATTAACAGCAGATTTTTCTTCATCCGAGGAATCATCAGGATCATCTTTGCCAACAACTTCCTTACCGGATTTCTTGGTTTCATAGCGAGACCAAACTTTAGGGACTATGGATCCCTCACTAAGAATGGTTGGATATCTACTATCCATTCCTTCCATGAAAAGCATCATCCGGCTTTTCCACAAAGAAAAGTTGTTGGGATTAAACTTGGGAGGTTTGGCTATAGAGCCGTTTTCAGAAAAAAAGTTTTGAGAAAAAGCTTCATTTTTGGAAGAAGAAGCAGCCATTGCAGATCAAGTTTATGAATTAAACTTTCTGCTCTGATACCACTTGTTAGTCCCAGATGGCTATAACAAGTATTGTAGAAGGGGGGGTTGAATACAATACTCAAAATTTTCACAATTTTAATTCTATTATTGAAAATCTTTCAACAAGAATTACACATAGAAAACTTAAGACTGTTGCGGAAAAGAACAGATAAACTATTCTAACAATCTTACACAAAGTATACTAACAAAATAACTAAGAACACTTAGAACAAAGCTATAAAGTTTTTCAAGCAAATATGGAGATTTCTTACACTGAGAGAAATCTTCTAGTTCACGTAGAATCTTAGAGCACACAGTAATCTTCAAGTCTCTAAAGATGTAAGTTATTATTCTGCATAGTGTGCAAGCATTGAATGCTTGAGACACTTGTCATCATCATACTTGCTGAGGATGTTGACTCCTGAAAAGCTGAGATGTCCTTATCACCTTTTACTAGGTACTGGAAATAGAACCCATGCATGAGAAAAGAACTTTATATGGTAATGGATAAAAGGACAAATTGTCACTTTTATCTCACAATAGGATATTGTCCCATAATAAAATATCTTCTCATTTTGTCTTCAAGGAGTACACCACCGATGCAAGCTTTGAGATATGTGACACATCTTAGAAGAAAAAACATCTTTGAGATATGTGACACATCTTTGAAGAAAAGCATCTTTGACTTCGGTGACACATCTTTGAAGAAAAGCATATTTGAGACTTCTTGAGATCCCACCTATTTGAGAGTCTTCATAGGTGGGATATGTTGGTCGATACAGAAAGTGATCGGTGGAGAGGTGTCCACCGATGTGTGTGAACACCATCGGTGGACAATGACTTGTATGTGTTGAGAAAAGATCTTTCACTTCCACAATGAGAGAATCTTCAATCTTGACTTTTGGTTGATCTTTGACTTCACCAAACATTTGCTATCTTGTACAAGCCATAAAGAACCATGCTAAAATATTCTAAGTAAGATTTAGAGGAAACATCGGTGAGTCAATTTCAAATCTTCGGTGACCCAACAATATATATATATATATATGTGTGTGTGTGTGTGTGTATGTTTATATATATATATATATGTGTGTGTGTGTGTGTGTGTATTAAGTGTGTTTAAGTATGTTTGTGTGTGTGTTTATTAAGTGGGTTTAGGGTTTAGGGTTTAGGGAGTGAGTTGGGGAAGAAGAAGATAGGAGAGAGAAAGAGAGTAGGGGTGGGGTGGGGTGGGGTGGGTTTGAGTAAACGTCCACATTTGGTCCATGTGAGGTAAAAAGACTGATTTACCCTCATGTGTAACTCACATGGTTGCCCCTAACGTCTGACATTGGACGGACGTTTGTCAGAGGGACCAAATCCGGACCGAATGGCAAACTGTAGTGGCTAAAGTGTAATTTTTAAACTGTAGGGACCAAATGTGTTATAAACACCAAACCACAGGGACCAAAAGTGTAGTTTACTCTATATCATATAATGATTATAAATAACACAAATCAACCAAAATTTATTTAAATAACTTTATGTTACAAACCAAGGAGCAAACACTATCAAATAAAGTTTGCCACTCGTTATGTTTTTACACAATGTTTAACTATACATCTATTGATAGTTATACATATATATATATATATATATATATATATATATATATATCAACAGCATAAATACATACATACATACATACATCAACAGCATACATACATACATCTATTGATAGTTATACATACATATATATATATATATCAACAGCAGCAGCAGAAACAAACAGTAGCAGAAACAAACTGTAGCCACTGCTGGAAAAAAAATCAACAGCAGAAAAATCAATAGGAATCAACAGTTGGTGTAATCGCATATATTGTAATAACCAGGTATTTTATTTTATTGTTTTATAAGTATTTATTTTAGTATTTTGCGAAGTTAAAAGTTAAGTGGTGAGTTATAATTTTAAAATAAAAGTTGAGGGTAGGTTATGCCAATTAAAGAGAGTTTGGGGTTAGTTTGGTAACTTGGCACCACCACCACCGCCTTATGCCTTTGATAGGAGAAGGTGTCCTCTATTCCTTTTCTTTTACAACTTATCCTAAAAAAAAGCTAGTGTGTGTGTTACGTGAAGAGAAAGAAGAGAGAAAAGTGAGAGAAGTAGAATCGAAGAAGGGAAGAAGAAGAACAAGTTTCAGCTGAGATTTAAGGATCTTTCTGAAGAATTAAAGAGGTAACAACCTTATCTAAATCCTTTCTTTTATGTTCATAAGTTGTTAAAAGAGTTATAGGTGGGTTTTGATGATTTTGGGTATGTTTTGGAAAATCTGAGCACATGGTGAGATGGTGTAAGTAGTCTTAAACATATCTGCATAATTACAGCAACATGCATAGTTAAAAGATTAAATTCTAGGTTTAAGATGAACACTGTGGACTGAGACATTCAAGCAAGTCGCAATGGTGGGTTGCGACATGCTTGAATATGGCAATCTTCATGAATGTCGCAATGGTAAGTTGCGACTTGCTCATGAAGTCGCAGTAGTTGATTGCGACTTGGATGGGAAGTCGCAGTAGTTGATTGCGACTTGGATGGGAAGTCGCAGTAGTTGATTGCGACTTGGATGGGAAGTCGCAGTAGTTGATTGCGACTTGGGTGGGAAGTCGCAGTAGTTGATTGCGACTTGGTGTAGTGTATTGCGACATAGAGTATTTCCTTAGTTGATTGCGACTTGAGTCGAGGATTTCAGAACTTAGAGATTTCTAGCCTTAAAAGAGATATTTGTATTCATGTGGTACAGATTCCGTGAAACGTGACTGAAGGAATTGGAGTGCTCGGTAATAGCGTGGGAGGATTTTTGGAAATAAGCTAATCAAGTGAGTTTTTCTTTAAAATGTTTTCAAATGGAATACATATATGTGATTAAATGTAATATTGTGCATATAGTGTTTATATGAGTATTACATTGTATGGGTACTAGTTGGCCGGGCTTAGGACCGGTGAAAGTTGGCTGTACAGAGGGACAGTGGTGTTGGCTGTATTTAGTACAGCGGTGTAAATTAATTAATTGGCTTGCTACCAATTAATATGGCCAAGAAAAGGAAAAGAGAAAGAGATGGAAAGATACATGATGCATGAGTCATAGTTGGTATTCTTATGTGAATTATGTGTATGATGTTGTGCAAATGTTTTCTTTAACTAACGGGGATTTTCTCACTAGACCTCAAGGTCTAACCCTCATTTTTGTTTTAAAATATGTATTCCAGGTCAAGGAGCAAATAAGAGACAATGATAAGATTTATCATGTTTAGCTTTTGTGGAAGATGAATGATTATGAAGATTCAAGTTGTGTTTTGTATCTATTATGTATTTTACTTTATTCGAAAAAGTTTGTACTAAAAGACCTAATTGTAGAATCTAAGGGACCGTAATTGAAATATGATATGTTATTTTGTGGTGAAATATATGTTATTTGTGTGTTGGGAATAAGGGATGTTACAGATGGTATCAGATCCCTAGTTTAAGAGATTTAGGTTTTAGTATCTGTACCTAGACTTAAACTGCATGAGAAGTAGGTTGTCCTTATTTTTATAGAACCTTGGGATGTTAAATATAAAAAGGTAGAAGGAACATCATGTAAGGTAATTTCAGATTACACCTGGCCAGTGTAATTGTGATCTTACAGGTATATGTTTGAACCAGAATACTTTGTTATATGGGGTATGTGCTTATGTGTATATTAACCTTGTTTGAATCAACAGAATGACAAGTGGAACGAGACAAACAAACCGGTACAAAATTGATACCCCTACAAAATGATATAAACAGTTTTTTTCTCTCATTCAACACTAAAAACGGCTTATCAGCGATGACGAAACAAAATAAATTAATAAGTCTCTTAAATAAGCAATTCCAAACACCCTCTTAACATATTATGTGTGAGATTAATTATATAAGTTTTAGGGAAATTAATTAAAATACCCTAAGTCCAACTTCGTGTTACCAAAATACCCAAAATCTCTCCCAGTTTACAAAAGTACCCAAAAAATCCGCGATGGGCCCCGCGATCACGGGCCCAGGCCCACGTGGCAAACTGTTTCGGCCAAAAGCCCCGCGAAGCCCCCCAACTTTGCCCGCGTTGGCAAGTTTCGTCCCTGCCCGCGATAGGCCAAAAAAAATTTACATTTTTGGTCCCTGTTTTTTGTGTCTTTGTTCAGTTAAAAAAAATAAAAACTGTTAAAAAGAAATTTTAGCAAAACCGAGCTATAAGTTATATATATATATGTAGTATATATAATTAACTTATAGTGGGTTTATGTTCTCCTATATGAGAGCTTCGAAACGATATATAATGCGTCGAAAACGGAGTATGTGTGAATGAGATATCGATGCTCAAAGTTGAGTAAAAACCATGAAATTAGCAAAAACCAATTTGGGTGTGGGAAGTTGTCCCACATAGGAAGGAGGAAGGAACATTATTTGGTTTATAAGGAAAGAAGTGTGAGGAGTTGACAAGCTCCTTGCATGGTTTTACTCCAACACCTACCCGCGCGCAGGGGGGGTGCCGATTGACGATTTCGCAAGCTAAAATCGCCGAACTTGTGTGCGAGCGCGACCTGCGGACACGAATGCAGCTCCAAAATCTCGTGCAGCTCGGTTTTGCTAAAATTTCTTTTTAACAGTTTGTATTTTTTTTAACTGAACAAAGACAAAAAAAAACAGGGACCAAAAATGTAAATTTTTTTTGGCCTATCGCGGGCTGCGATCGCGGACAGGGACGAAACTTGCCAACGCGGGCAAAGTTGGGGGGGCTTCGCGGGGCTTTTGGCCGAAACAGTTTGCCACGTGGGTCTGGGCCCGCGATCGTGGGGCCCATCGCGGATTTTTTGGGTACTTTTGTAAACTGGGAGAGATTTTGGGTATTTTGGTAAGAGATGGTCAAACTTGGGGTATTTTAATTAATTTCCCTAAGTTTTATACTATGATATAAACGATGTATAAAACAACTAATAAAGTGAGTAGTAAAACCATTGGTGGTTTTGATTACTAGTTGGTTGTTTTTCCAAAATGCATACACACCAAATAATTTCTTTTTATTTTAAGATAAAAGAAAAAAGAAAAGAAGAGGGGACCAAGAATCACAAGATATGGATTGCATGAAATAATAAACTAGTGGTTTTGATTACTAGTTGGTTGTTTTTCCAAATGTGTAAAGTTGCTTCCAAATACACACCAAATAATTTCTTTTGATTCTAAAATAAAAGAAAAAAGAAAAGAAAAGGGGACCAAGAATCACAAGATATGAATTGCATGAAACATGATTGAGAGGTAATATACACGCAATCCATATCTTGTGAATATTGGTTATGGGTAGAGCCGGCAAAAACTGACATGATATGCTAACTCGACATGAATAAACGAATTTGGGTAATATTTAACCCGTTTAAGTAAACGGGTTGACACGACACAACACGAAAATTAAACGGGTAAGATAATGGTCAAAATTTTCAACTCGAAAATGACCGAATAACCCGTTTATATATATATATATATTATAAGTTTCTTTTTCATGCTTTGTATTTGGTTATAACTTGTAAATTTGACCTATAAATTTTAGATTTATAATGTTTGCATTTGAATTTTGGATTTGTATTTTTTTGTGTGAATTTTCGATATTTAATTTTTAGTTTTATAAATGTTAAACGGGTTAGGCAGGTCGTGGTGGGTTAGGCGGGTCGGGTTAGGGTTAGGATTTTTTGACCTATTTATTAAACGGGTCGGGTTAGGGCTATGCAATTTCAACCCGTTTAACTTTGAACCCGACACGACACGACACGTTTGTCAAGTCTAGTTACGAGAGTTGGGGTGGATATGTAGGGAGGGCTCGATGCATATATGTATATACATTAATATATATAGAGTAAACCTCAATTTTGGTCCATGTGGTTTGTCAAAAATCTTGGTTTTGGTCCCTAAAGTTCAAAAAGCACGGATTTGCCACTATTGTTTGCATTTTTCTCGGTTTTGGTCCCTCCATTTAACGACCGTTAAAACGAATCGTTAGTTTAGGGGAAGATTGGTCTTCTTTCGTTTTTGTTGTCTTTTTTTTGTTTCCTTTTAATCTTTTGGTCCCACTTACTACTCACCCCATCCCTAACCCTCACCCTCATCCTCATCCCTCTATCTCCTTCCTTCTTCTTTCCCACACAAACTTCCCCTTCTTCTTCCCTAAACAAACCCACAACTGCATTTAAAAAACACGGATATATGGGCTTCAATATCGCAAATTTTTTTATCGGATTGTTAGGCCACGAGGAAGGGCTACCCTCTCGTCCATTGTAGCCCAAACAATAGCCGCGCCACTAGGTTAAGAACCCTACCACCATCACACATATTGAGGAGACAACCACCTCTAATGATGATCTTCAAGGACCAAACAACACGTGAACCATCAATGAAACAATCATGGCACTTTCTTGTTAAAAAATAACATGGTTTCATGCCTTAAAAAACCACACTCCAAAGAATCTAGACAATCCATGTTGGCATTCCAAGCTTCGAAGTTTGAAAATAATGAAAGTCCTTTGACTAGTTGGGTGTTTAATCAAAAGAATACTCATAAAGCATTATCTTAGATGGTGATTATTGATGAACTACCTTTCAAGTTTGTAGAGGTTCAAACAATTTATTGAGGAAACATGTCCTATGTTTAAGATATCGGCTAGATAGACGTTTAATAGACATGTATTTGGTATCTTTTTTTGAAGAGCGGACGAACCTTAATTTTTTTTTAAGAAAAACACATAACAAATTAGCTTATAACCACAGACACTTAGACATCCATGCAAATGATCAATTATATGTGCATAACTGCACATTTTATTGATGCCCAACAAAAATTGAATAAATCACACCGTTTGTGCCAATCCAATCACACAAGGGGGAATCAATAGCCAAAGACTTGAGTTATGTTTGGTTGACTGGGAAATAAAAATATTGCTACTATCATAGTAGATAATGCATCTAGTAACGATGTTGCAAATGGGTTCTTGAGAAGCAAACTAGTGTCTTGGGGTGTTCATCTGTTAGGACTTACTACTTGCATATGCGATACATTGCACATATTTGATTTTGGTTGTCCAAGATGGATTAAAAATGGCAAGATTCAGTTGTTAAGAAACTTAGGGATTGTGTTAGGTAGGTAAGGGCTCTCCTTCTAGGCTGCCAAAGTTTAAAGAACTTGCAAGTTTGCTTGGGGTGGAAGAAAAAATTTCTCTTTGTCTTGATGTTCCTACTAAATGGAAATTGACTTACATGATGCTTCAGACTTCCATTCTTTATAAAAATGTGTTTGAAACCTATGACGGACATGGTGCCTCGTTCAAGTTAGGTTTGGGTGATTCTGTGATTTCGAGTACTGATTGGGATTATTTAAATAACTTCGTAACTCTTATGAAAACATTTTATGAGATGACAGTAAGAATCTCAGGCTCTCTTTATGTGACTTCTAATTCTTACTTAGGCCATCAGTACCCCATCCCTCCTATCTTTCAAAGATTTCTCTCCACGTCAGCGTCACATCAGCTTTTCTTCCATCCCTCACTCCATCCCTCACGATCCCTAAACATCCGTACCCCATTCCCTCAAACCCCTTTGCCACCTCATTTATTTTAATTCTTTTATTTATACATTTAATTATTTAACAAAATAAAAATATTTATATATATTTTTAATAAATAAAAATAAGATAAATAATAAAAATAAAAATTCATATCATTTGTAGATTCAACAACTTGTCGGTGTCTACGGATGATGATGATGCGATTGGTGAACCGGGTTGTGGCGAATCCATATTGTTTAATATATAGAGGTTGAGAAAATTTGAGAGAGTTTGAGAGGTGTGAGAAATAAGAGGTTGAGAGAATAAGAGGTTGAGAGGTGTGAGAAATAAGAGGTTGAGGGTTAAATATATAGTGGGATTAAATTGAGATTTTTTTTTTTTTTAAAGAAAGAGCCGTTCAACGGTTATTTTTTAAAAAATTTAATTAAAAATTTTTTTTAAAAAAAACCCTCGGGATGGATCGGGAACCCAACCCCGAAAACCATCCCTTCCCGCATGACCACCCCGGGCCGTAGCCCAACCCCGCCCTCACCCCGCTGCCACCTCCCCATCCCGAGCCCCTTCCCCGCTTGGGGTACGGAAGGCCTTATATGAGATTTCTGATTTGAGTTGATACTTTGAATCTTTGATTGTTGGTAACTTGGACACTTGGTTAATTGATTTGAATGTTTGCTTTTAGAGTTTTAGTTATTCATTTATTTTACTCAGTTTGATATTTGGTAACTTGGTTTGAGTGCTTCCTATTAGTTATTTTACTTAATTAAGTTTATGCTGAAAAGTGAAAAAGTGGGCTAAAAATTGTGTTGGAAAAACAGGGCAGAAAAGTGGACTGGAAAACTGTAACCAGGGTCAGATATCCTACCCGAATTACCTGATACCCGAAATATCCGAACTGCAGGCTTTGGCAGTGCTCAAGCGGGTTTCGGGTTCCTTATTTCGCATCCGATATCCGACTGGGTTTTGGACCCGACCCTATCCGACCTGACCGTTGCTCAACCCTATATGCTATAATGTATGCTAAAATATAAAAAAGAAGAGAAAATGGTGAAAACCTCTAAATTTGGAGAAAAATAATATTTTTTCCACCGATAAGAGATATTGAAATTAAATATTTAGTAGAGATAAATAATATTTTATTAAATGTAGTGAATATTTTAATAATATAATTAATTTTGGGATCCACAAAACAGTGTAGTTGTTGAATTTAGATGTAATTTTTTTTAGATTTTGACTATTGATATCTATTTTATAAAAAATATTGATTATCTGTTGGAGATGCTTTAAAACCCAATAGTTTAACCTTCAAATTTGAAAATGTAATCTTCTCCCACTGATAAAAGACCGAGAAGATCTTTTGCCTCTAAAGTTAAAGATATTCTCATTTATTTTTTTACGCTTGAAACACTACACCACCATACTTTAATTACTTTTTAAGATAAAGTAATGATGAACTTTTTTACAGGATGAGAGTGATACTCTTGTCGCTAAGTGTTTGTCCGATAAACGTTCGATAAATGCCCATTAAATTAGTTTCAACACTTTTTTTTTCAACTTCCACCATATCAATGCCCCAAAGTTAGAGTATCAATGCCAATGGCATGTAGCTCAGTTGATAATGGGTGGAGGCATCTTTGTACAAAAAACAGAAGGTCTCGGGTTCGAACCTAAGACACCCCCATAGCCACAACCGCTGAGTGAGTCAAGTATGCCCCCACATTATGGATAGGCGGCCGATTGTGGGCCGGTTGAGGTTGCCGGTATCAACCTTTTTGTACAAAAAGTTAGAGTATCAACACCCCAGTGGCTCCTAATTACAACATTAACACTTCAGCCCAACACGTCGCCTTTCGTTACTTCAACTTTCGTTGCTTGATTTTGAGTTTACATAAAGGCATAACTTATCCACATTAAATAGAATACAATACAAAATATGATTCATTTGTAGTCATCAAAACAAAATATATTTAATGAATATTTAGGGTGCGTTTGGTACACTGGACAATACAGAACAGAACATAACAGAGATGATTGTCCCATGTTTAATAGGATTTTGACATGAACATAGTGTAACAAGCTGGAACATGCCTGTTCCACCCTACCCCATGGAACAAGGTAGAACAGACTTAATGTTTTACGAATATAATCTCAAAATAAAATATAATTATCTTCTAAAACATCAAATACACGTTCTATTTTATATTTTATTCGTTATTTAAATTTTATTTATTGTATCTTATCTAATGTTATATGTTCTGTCATGTCCAGTTTTGTCTACCAAACGCTGAACAGCTGTTCTGTCTTATTCTGTTTTGTCCTGTCTCATCCTATCATGTTTTATCATGTCTGCCTACCAAACGCACCCTTAGAGACGTAACACATGTACACCAATAAATAAGGTTATAAATCATAAGTTGGTAATAGCTTTTATAAATAGCAAGAAGTTTAGAGGGTAAATCGGCCAAATGTGAACCATTTTCAAATTATGATTTAATAAATATTAATATGTAAACTAAAATATAAATAAGATTGATATTATCGAAATTATACCAGTCACAAGTTTTTTTTATCTGTATTTAATTCAACAACCATATTGTTACATTTTTCATTCATTTTTTTACCCATCTTTGGAATTCTCATTATTATACAACTTCATATAGAGATTCACACGTGTATATGTATTGTAGATGAGAATCAGGTGGATAAAAAGTCGATCACAAATCTCGCAATTTTTCCAGCTTAAAAACATATCGACAAATAATGATTGCTCAAAAACTTGGAAAATACGTAGAGATTCTCATTATATAGAAATGAGAATTTTGTCGATATTTGTCAAAGTTGTATAATGAGAATTTTCCAAGTTTTTGGAAACCTGAAAAGGAAAAAAACCATGGACGGAGGACGCCGATAACTGATCCACCATCGCTTTGATTATGATACACTTGAGAGATTAGCTTACAATAATGAAGAAAAGAGGTAGGGTCCTTGAGTTTTTTAAGAAACTTGGAGACAAAGTTTGAGAGAGAGAGAGCAAAAAGAAAAAGCCTCAAAATTTTGATTTCTACGTTTTGTCTTATGCTAATTAAAAGGGGAAAAGAGTGAAAAAAGCGTTCTAAGTCACACTCCCATATGCACAACACCGAACAAATCCCAACGACTTGCAAGCCGGTTGAACCAACATCAAACTTGCTTTTAAGGACATTGTGGTTTTAACCCAACAGTGCCTAAAGCGACTTTCAGGCTGCTTAGGTAGCACCAAACATACTCCAAACTCGCCCTAGATCAGGGACGGACCTGATGAAGGGCACGTGGTGGCACGTGCCGCCGTATTAGTTATCCGGCGAAGGGTAAAAGATTTCGTTTTCGTGAAGGTGCCACCGTATCGATTTAGGAGGTGATACCGTATTCATTTGGAAATTACAAGGGTGCACCTAAACTGAAAAAAGGCCCAAATCTTATACCCATTCAACAAAAAAACCGAAAAAACCTCTTGAAATCAACAAAAATACCGAAAAAATCTCTCGAAATAGATAAAAAAAAAACTTAAAAATCCCCCGAAATCAAGCAAAAAACGTTAAAAATCTCTCAAAACGCCGGAATTTAGCTAAAAACATATCAGACGATATTGAACGTTGATAAAAGGAGGAAAGGCACTTCGATAAAAATCGTATGAAAAAATATGGTGCCACCTAATGAAAATTTGTATGAAAAAATATGGTGCCACCTAATGAAAATTTGTCTAGGTCCGTCCTTGCCCTAGATGTTGTTGAAGGCAAATTATCTTCACACGCTTGTTACAATGACGAGGTTGTTCAACTTCATATTAAGCTTTACATATAAGGATCATCATATGGAACTTCACGTGTGAATATGTATTTGTAAAGGATAAACGGGTGTTTACTTATGACTTATTGAGCTTAATGGATTGAATAGCTTATTCACGCAGCCAAAATGAGGTGTTTACTTGTGGCTTATTCGGACATATGCTGACTTATTCGCACAGATGAGAATGCTATGTTGTCCACATCCAGCTAAAAAAAAGACAAGCCTACCCATTTCTCCTCCACTTCTACCGGTTCAACCATTCAACCCTAGATTTCTTCTCCATTGACGCTCCCTGGCTTGATTTCTTCTCCATGGACGCTCAACCCCTCTCGTTTTCTTCTCCATGGACATTGCTGGTTTGATTTCTTCTCCATGGACGCTGTTGGTTCAATTTCTTCTCCATGGACGCTCGACCCCTCTGCTGGTTCATCTCCTTGGTTCAATTTATTCGACATAGCAGGTCGATATCATCTATTTTTTATTTCTTCTACTGGTTAAAACATTGAACCTTAGATTTTTTCTCCATAGACGCTTCATGTTGTTCGATTTACATATTTTAACTTTTTTTTGAAGATTTGATACATATGGATTAAAAGTCAGATTTCAATTTCACTGGTTTGTCTCATCTTTTCTTTGTCGAAGCATTTCAATTTCACTGACATGCTCTACTTTCTTGCCGATTGCCCTCGTTGTAACTCGTGTCTCTGAAGCTGGATTGTTGTTGTACTCTGATGATTAGTTTGTAGGTTGATAATTTGTTAATGTTGGGAAGAGGAATTTTCTAAAAATTGAGTTTTTGGTGTTGGAGTCAGATTTCATTGTTCAAGAGGTTTTTTTAGGGTTTTTATACTCAAGGGTAAAATAGTCATTTTTATCATTCAGATTTATGATTCAGGAGAAAAAGTAAACAACAACACATTATTATTCAGACAGACAAGTTTATCTAGACAGATCCATACAGGGCTTAATTAAAAATTTGGTAAACAGCCCCTAAGTTGTACAACTTCATATGGAAATTTACATCTAAAACTTCATATTGATACTAAAAACCCCAGTTAAAAAAAGGATACTCAAAATCGAGCAAAATAATATATTTATTATTTCTAATGTAACATCCATATTGTTATACTTTTTTATCGCTTTTTTTAAGGGAATTTAATTAAAATACCCAAAGTTTGACTTTGACTTACCAAAATACCCATTTCTCTCTCGAATTTGCCAAAATACCCATAAATTCCGCGATATATCGCGCGATAGGGCACACGTGTCCCGCTGTTTTGGCCAAAACGTCTCGCGGCACCTCCCAACTATGCCCGCGGTGACAATTTTGGTCCCTCCTCGCGACTGATCCCACGACCAGACAAAAAAATTGCAATTTTGGTCCTTTTGCACGAATCTTTGCATGCTTTTACTGTTTTTTCCACAATTATTGTACTTCGAAGACCAATTTGTGGTTGAAATTCATTGGCATGTTTGAGACTTCATCCATAAATATCAGTAATATGCAATCCATAATTCACACCCATTCCATCCTTCTTTTTTGCTTTCTTTCTTCAGTAAACAAATGACATCGTCATCTAACCCATCGTCTACACCTGAAAGAATTCCACCTAAACTCCAGATCGTGATAGCAGAAAGGGAAAAGGAGATAGACCAACTGACAAAAGAGTGGAAACAGATGATGGCCAGGAAGGAAGTCCACTTGATAAGGATCAAAGTGGAAGAAAAGGAGATCAAAAGGATGAAAGAGGATATAAAAGATAGGGAGGCTCGTATTCGTCGAGAAAAAGAAGAAATTCACCACATTTTGCAAGACTTCGCAATTCTTCAAGCGAAGGTAAGCGAGAAGCAAAGTTGGATTGATCAAACTAAAGCAATTTTCAGTAGGTGGTGGTACGGGTGTTGCTTTAGTACTTTGTTATTTATGTGTTGTTGTTTTGTACTTTTCCAGTTCGACATTGTTGTTTCGTTCCTTTCATGTTTGTATGTTGTTGTTTCCTTCCTGGATTTTCTATGTTGATGTTTCATGTTGAAGTTTGTTCATGAATAAAGGTCTTTAATTTGTCTGAAAAGTAGTGTTTAAGTAGTCTGAAATTTGTCTAAAAAGTGGTTCATATTAAAAATACAACTCATAGATGTTATACAAGATTATTTCATAACAAACACATACTAATCAATACAGTACAAAATTATCCAAATTTAAGGCTACGGCTAGACGATGGTTTGGTTTTTGACAATCCGGGTCGACTTCTTACATGCTCTGGCGAGATGAGTCTCAAAGTGTTAAGCTCCACTTTCTCGATGTACACTTCAATCACAGTATGGCCGTCAACATACTGGCGTATGTTGGCTACATCTTTGTCGGTACTCAATTATACCAGTCCAGTCAAGAAGTCTGCATTCGGCCTCTTAAAATACAACCTATTATATTTTGGTTCTTCATAGTCCAGCTCTTTCATGATCTGTTCAAGCAGTTGCATAGAAAGATCCTCCACATCTAACATGTCAACATAAATTTCTAGACCACGGAAATAATGTCTTTTGGGTGGTTCCGTGAAGTACCCACCATGGTGGACTTTCATGGTGAACAACTGTGGATATGCATCTGTTGATGAACATTAATTAATATAGTTAGTTCGTAGAACAACGGTAGTAACAAGCAAAACTCAATGAAACATGCACACTAACCATATAACTCTTTGCCAGTGTCTGAAAGCGATTCAGATAAACGCCTAAAGCACCAAACATGAAGGTTTGGGGATGCCATGTAAGAATACGTTAACGAATAATATGTTCTCGTATATGTGTTTTACGACTAATCTAGCGTGGGTTATTTATAGGCAAATGTGGATGCTTTTACTACACCTAGGTCCATGTCTTTGCTCTAACACAACTTAGGTCCCTGTCAACGCTATCATATGATATAGTTCTATATAACCATTACTATTCTCTCCATTTAGACTACTACCATTAATATTCTCTCCATTTAGACTACTACCATTATGATCATCATCCCATGTTCTGTTTCAAGTACCTTTCAAAAGATAACTGGTCCCAATCAAGGGAAATCAATGTTCAGATCAACGTACATAAGTTATGTTTGATAATTACAACGGGCCGATAAAGTAGATAAAATCATGTTATATATCAAAACAAGCGCACTAAACATACAATATTTATCGTCCCAATCAAGGGAAATCAACATTCAGATCAACGGTATCATATGATATAGTTTCATGTGGCTCAAGCTCCGATGGGCCCTGCGTGTTACTTACTTGACTGACTGAATGTCTACTCCTTGGCACGGTTGAAGGGGCGGGATTTGGACACTCTCCACGAGTATGTCCTATGCATTGGCACCAAGTACATTTTCGCTGTCTCGAACCTTCACCACGTGATGGACGTCGGTTGTTCTTTCTCGGTCTCTCGGCTCTGTTCTTATCGTTTAACGGTGGATAGCATGGCGGAAGGGGGTCGGGTGGATACACCCATGCTTCAGGGGGTCCAACTGGATTTATTACCTCTGCGTATGTTCTCCGGTAAGTTTTGGACGTGAAGAAACTTACAGCCAAGTCGCTGCAATCTCTACGACCCATATATCTTGCCGCAGCGATGGCATGGCCGCACGGTAACCCAGATTTTTGTCATTTGAAACAAGAACAAACATGGTCGGTCATATGGACAGTCGCGTGAAGATGGTTATCCCGAACATCATACCTCCCATACCCGATTTCGCTTACCCTCCATGTCGACGCGTGACGCGTCCTGAAGAGAACTATCTCCTTCGCCGCTGGTGTGAGTCTATTTTGCAGCTCAGCTCCTTTTCGGCGTCGAAGTTGGTACCACTCTTGTTGAAATCTCCGAAAGTAGTCCATAAGAGTAACAATCGAACATCTACGGGCAAAACGGGAGAGTGAATTCACCGACTTTGCACTATTGGAGGTCAGAATGCCATACCGTTGTGTAGAAAAATGGGCCGTGTACCTGTTAATGCCAAAAATCGCACCAAAGGGACAACTTAAGGTCGATGTGGACTTTAACAACTAAAGAAAGGAATCATTCGACAAAGGCGTGCGACAAAGACAAAAATGTAAATGAGACAGAGGATTTGATGACGCAGGAAAAACCTCAACGAGGAAAAAACCTGCGGACGACAATGGATGTCGTCGCTGCACTATGATCGCCAATCAGGGGCGATGTTCTTATGTTTCAGGTGTCGAGAGTACAATGGTTACAATACAAAATGAAAGGAAAGACTTCGAAATGTAAAGTACAAGTGTTTGAAATGTAAAAACAATGTGCGTCGTGTGTGAAAACAATATGTGAACTGTTGGTCGAGAGTGAATGTCGTGCGTCGAGAGCGATCTTCTATGAATGATCTCTTTGCTTCGAATGAATGTTCTTCGAGTGTTTGCATTTGCTTATGTTGTTCGACTTCCTGTATTATTCGATGTCTTGAAACTGAGGATTGAACTTGGGATTTATAGTCTTCGGATGATGTTAATTGAATCATTAAGATCTTTGATGATTGTTGAACGGTCGTCAGTTGTAACTCTTCATAATTGCTCTTCGTCGGTTATGACCGTTGCCCATTAATGACTTTGACTCCTACATTAATCACTGAACAAATATAACAGTCGTGTAACGCGTTAGTCGGTCGAGGTTGCATTGTTTTATGCGACGGTCGTGTGAAGTAGGCGACGTCGAGGTCGAGTGTCGTGAGGAACTCTCGACTTACCTTTTAGGAGGGACGACGGAGGTTTTTTAGGTCTTTGTCAGGACCTTATCTTAATACAAGATATAGCCCATAACATGTGTCTTACCTTTTCTGGTCGTGGTCGAGACTGGTGAAATTTTGCCCAAACAGTACCACCTCTCCGGTCCAACATCGTCCATGACTTTGGCTGCTTTCTTGGCACTAACTCGTAGAAGATTCATGTACCGGTCAAACTCCCGATCCGTATATGCTCTGCATGCCTTCCAGTAGACATCCTTGTAGGTGGTAATACGTTTGTCCTGGGTTTTGGCGTTCATCTCCAAATGTAGACAACATAAGGCGTGAGGGGCGGTTTGGGTACATGGCAGAGATTGCGGCGCTTATGGAAGGAGCCCTGTCGGACATAAACACCAACCCTTGCGGGTCTCCGATAGCTTGTCTCAACATGAACAGAAACCAAGTCCACTCGTCCCCGGTTTCGGACTTGCCTACTCCGAAAGCTACTGGAACGATGGAGTTATCCCCGTCCATGGCAACCGCCATGAACATCATACCCAAGTAAGGGCCCTTTAAATGGGCAGCGTCTATTACCAGGACACGACGCAGATTTGCCAGAAATGTGCGGATCTGTAAAAACGTAGGTAGTTTCCCTTTGTAAATGTTATAGTTTCTAATGTGTAAACATATGACGTGTTAAAATACGTACCGCAGGTCCAAGGGCAGCGAAGCACATCTCAAACCGTCCATGTGAATCGATCCTTATCTGGGTGACAGTACATGGATTCTGCAGCTGCAAATTATATAAATATGCTGGGAGTCGTTCATACGACTCCTCGAACGTGCCTCTCACCGATAGCAGTGCCCTGCATCGCGCACGCCAAGCTTGGTGGTAACCAATCGTGACGCTGAACTACTGGTGTACATCGTCCATGATGTCCTTTGGACGCAATGACCTGCTAGCATCAAGAAATTTGCCTTTCAGTATCGCACCCAAAGTCCTTTTGGTGGCTTGTTTGTGGTTGGTGTTGGTGCAAGTGTACCACATCTCTATATATTTTATATATTTATTTTGATGATTACAAACACACCGCATTATTGTTTATCTAACAATTTAATCCAAGTGTGCAGTTGTTGAAGAACACGAAGATTTAATCTGAAGGGTTCAAGACGGAAGTGTTTACGTCGTCATCATTGTTTATAACTAATAATGATAAACACCCTAAAATAATATACCACTTGGATATTTCTAAAAACCTTTTAAATAATTTTATAAGAAATTTTGGTTCTAGAAGTATCTGCCCTGCGTACTGTTTCTGCAACCACTATCTGACGCAGGTATACCGCGAAGGTAGAGCCGGTATACCGCGGGTACATATTGGCCGGTATACCACGGGTGTTCAGCCGGTATACCGCGGCAGGCTCGGTGTGCATCTCTGATTGGTTGAAAGTACTTTTTCTGACGGCGGTATACCGCGAGTCCTAGCCGGTATACCGCGGGTACGTATTCCAGAAGTCAACTTTGCATGAGAGCCGTTGAAGTGTCAGCGTACTTTGTACTGCACGGTATACCGCGTGCATTTGGCGGTATACCGCGGATGCTTGTTTCCGTTGGAAGTGTTGCTATATAATGCATGCGATGGTGGAGAAGAAAAGAAAGACAATACAGATACAACCAACACCATCACTGCTCATCTGATCTCTCTCATTTTTAATATATATATTTTATAAAACCTTTTTTTATAAAATATCCAAGTGTGAGATATTATACAAGAGTGATTACCCATTGTGAGTTATACTCCTCTTGTAAGTATTTGAATAACGGGTGTGTGATCCTGTTTATCTCATAGCAGAGGCTTGAGAAACTATTACAAATTCCTTTGTATTTGGTTTGTGTTCTACCGTAAAGAATACATTTATTGGATCGTGTCGAGAAGTGTCTCGGCTGCTGGTTTATCACAGTTGGTGGTAAATCAGTAAATCTCTGTGTCAAGTATCTCTATCCCTTATCTCTTTATTTATTCCGCTGTGCTTTATTATATTTGTTTATATAAACTGCTTTGCATTTATATTTATTTATATAATCTCTGTGTATTTGTTTATATTTACACTCTTCGTTATTATTTGTATACTCTGATTTATTTATACTGTTTCTGTACTGTATTTATTTGTAAAAGAATTTTTGAAAGTAAAAGATTTTAAATACAACCTTACCCCCCCTTAGGTTGTCTAACATTTGGTATCAGAGCGGGGCTTTCAAAAATCGTCTGTTTATTTATTTTTAAATCCGTTTTTGTTATGGCTCAACAAAATGCTTGGTTTTCTAAATCTCTTCTTATTGATTTCGAAAATTTTGATCTTTGGGCAAATTCTTTTGAACGTTATGTTCGTGGGATAAATCAAAATATTTGGGATATTATTATTAAAGGAAATTTCAAACCCACAAAATTTCAAAACAACAAAGTTGTTGAAAAACCTAGCTCGGAATGGTCCGACGAAGATGAGGCTAATTATTGTTTAAATTATGAAGCCAAAAATTTTCTCTTTTCGGTTCTTACTAACGATGATATTGAGCGTGTTTATCTCTTTGAAACTGCTCGTGATATTTGGGAAAACTTGAACATCACCTATGGTGGAAACTCAAAAGAAAAGAGAGACGAAACCCGAGATCAAAGAAATGAAGAAACGTGTCTCATCGTCGACTGCGAGAAAGAGGTATGTACTTCATACTCAAGTTTTTCTAGTTGTAGTGATAACGATGATGATATTGATATGTTAAATGTCTCTTTTCAAAAATTGATTGTTCTCGTAAATAGTTATAAAAATGAGAATGCTAAATTAAAAGAAGAATTATTGTTATGTCAAAATGAGTTGAATAATTGTAAACAAACCATTGCATGTGATAATAAAATCAAAAATGAATTAAATGATAAAGTTATCACTTTAGAAAAGAAAGCATGCGAAAATATTGTTTGCAAATCATGTGATGTTTTAAATGAGAAACTTGCATGTTTAGATAAAAGAATAGAAGAAAATGACATATGTGCAAAATGTGATATTCTCATAAATGATAATGCTTGTTTAAAAGCTAAATGCGATTTATATGAAAAAGATAATATGTTAGCTAAAGCATTTCAAAATAGCAATGATAAAGTGTTAAAAATGCTAAATATGTCTAATCGCATTAATTGCCGAAAAGGCATTGGTTCAAATACGTGTATTGAAAAATGTGATTTTATGCCAATTAAAAAGGTTTTTGAAAAACCTAAATTTGTTGTTAAAAATAAAACGCAAAAACCTCCGTATGTTCCTAAAATGAATTATGTGAATTATATGTCGAGAAAATCACATGCGTTTATGTATAATAATAAGTTTGCGAATCCTAAGAAAAATGTTAATCCGCATACTTCTTTTTACGTCTATGATGAATACGATCGTAAAATTAAAATGGTTAGAAAATGGATTCCGAAAGGAATGTTTAATGTTGATAATCCCGGTGGGATGCGTTTGTGGTTTTAAACCATTTATATGGCTTTGTATGTTTGTCGTGTTTGTTTTATGTCGACAACATATTTTTTTTGCAGTTTATGTTTTATACTAACTGTTAAAAGGACCCATAAGAAAAGGGTACCACGAAATATTTTCTTTGCCTTTTGTACGTGTTTCCTGACGAGGATATAATACGTGTTACCTGCCGAGGTTATAATACGTGGTTACCTGCCGAGGTTATAATACGTGGTTACCTGCCGAGGTTATAATACGTGGTTACCTGCCGAGGTTATAATACGTGGTTACCTGCCGAGGTTATAATACGTGGTTACCTGCCGAGGTTATAATACGTGGTTACCTGCCGAGGTTATAATACGTGGTTACCTGACGAGGTCATAATACGTGGTGATTTTTTTTTATCACATAAAATTAACCGAAAATCGAAGCCTTAAGATCCTTTTTGGTGCAAGTGTTTCTTTTTGGTTATTTTGTTTCATGTCATTTATTATGCTTATTTTATCCCTCAAATTTTATAAAATCTTCAATTTAATATCGTTATTAATTTGAGGGGGAGCTTTTTATCTTTACCCATGAGTTTATGCTACCTCAATTATATGCATATTTTGAGGGGGAGCATCTCTCGAGGGGAAGCATACCGTCTTTCTTGACCCTTTTTGTTTCGACAAACGGGGGAGAGAAACCGCACATGCTCTTGCTTAGCGGTTGTGTTTGTCATCATCAAAAAGGGGGAGATTGTTGGTGCAAGTGTACCACATCTCTATATATTTTATATATTTATTTTGATGATTACAAACACACCGCATTATTGTTTATCTAACAATTTAATCCAAGTGTGCAGTTGTTGAAGAACACGAAGATTTAATCTGAAGGGTTCAAGACGGAAGTGTTTACGTCGTCATCATTGTTTATAACTAATAATGATAAACACCCTAAAATAATATACCACTTGGATATTTCTAAAAACCTTTTAAATAATTTTATAAGAAATTTTGGTTCTAGAAGTATCTGCCCTGCGTACTGTTTCTGCAACCACTATCTGACGCAGGTATACCGCGAAGGTAGAGCCGGTATACCGCGGGTACATATTGGCCGGTATACCGCGGGTGTTCAGCCGGTATACCGCGGCAGGCTCGGTGTGCATCTCTGATTGGTTGAAAGTACTTTTTCTGACGGCGGTATACCGCGAGTCCTAGCCGGTATACCGCGGGTACGTATTCCAGAAGTCAACTTTGCATGAGAGCCGTTGAAGTGTCAGCGTACTTTGTACTGCACGGTATACCGCGTGCATTTGGCGGTATACCGCGGATGCTTGTTTCCGTTGGAAGTGTTGCTATATAATGCATGCGATGGTGGAGAAGAAAAGAAAGACAATACAGATACAACCAACACCATCACTGCTCATCTGATCTCTCTCATTTTTAATATATATATTTTATAAAACCTTTTTTTATAAAATATCCAAGTGTGAGATATTATACAAGAGTGATTACCCATTGTGAGTTATACTCCTCTTGTAAGTATTTGAATAACGGGTGTGTGATCCTGTTTATCTCATAGCAGAGGCTTGAGAAACTATTACAAATTCCTTTGTATTTGGTTTGTGTTCTACCGTAAAGAATACATTTATTGGATCGTGTCGAGAAGTGTCTCGGCTGCTGGTTTATCACAGTTGGTGGTAAATCAGTAAATCTCTGTGTCAAGTATCTCTATCCCTTATCTCTTTATTTATTCCGCTGTGCTTTATTATATTTGTTTATATAAACTGCTTTGCATTTATATTTATTTATATAATCTCTGTGTATTTGTTTATATTTACACTCTTCGTTATTATTTGTATACTCTGATTTATTTATACTGTTTCTGTACTGTATTTATTTGTAAAAGAATTTTTGAAAGTAAAAGATTTTAAATACAACCTTACCCCCCCTTAGGTTGTCTAACAGTTGGGATTCAGTTGCGTCTTCGTACAAGTGTGTACGTCGTGCAACTTTCTAATAAGTAACGCCCCTCATTTCTCTCCCGCGGGCTTCGCGTACATCCTCCAATTACGCTTTTCTCTCGCACATTCAATTACGTATCTGCCTTTGTCGGATTTCGGCGTGTGACTTTCGATACCCTCTTCCATGAACTTAAGTCCGACCTGACTTGCCAAGTGATCCTTCGAATCAAATATCTGACCTACTTCTAACCTTAAACTGCGATTATAAGGTGCAGGTTCATAGGTTTGTGTATGGGTATTCTGGTCTGGAAGAATACGGGGCATATCAAAATAGTCATTTAACTGACTAAATGATTTATTACTAGGGGTATATTCTTCGTGATCATCACTATCGGTATATGATCTGTCTATATCAGCATTACCCGTTTTGAAAACATAGGTTTCGTCATCAGCAACTCCAACACATCGTCCTTCTTGTGGTTGTTGTTGTTGCGTCTCCGGAACATAATCAGGAATACAGTCGTTAAGACCATATGCATGATCCAAATGAACTGTTGGGCCGTAGGAAGGCTGAAATTGAGAATCAGGCTGCTCCATTTGGAGGTCTTCGTCATCAGCGTCGTCATCGCCTTCGTCGTCACCGTCGTCATCAGCGTCGTCGTCACCTTCGTCTTCGTATTCGTTGCACACCGAGGATTCGACATACACATAAAGTAATGGAGGTCTATCTGATTCGGCTGCAAAGTGCATAAAACCCGAGATATCCCCATCGTTGCATAACTCCACAAATGACCCATCATCATTCTTGAACACTAACTTGCAAACAGCCGAAGGGTCGATTTCACATTTTTGCATGGCGTATGCAACAAACTTCTGATAAGAAAAGTTTACTGGCAATTTTACACCATGCTTAGATTTATAAGCAAAATTCCACTCATTGTTTTCTTCCACCCATTCACCATCGTAACAGAAATATAGCCTAGATTTTGCAACAGATGAACTCATTTTTTCAGTGGTATCTCAAAAACAAAATACTGAAGAAAGCAAGAAAGCAAGAAAGAATGATGGAATGGGTGTGAGTTATGGATTGCATTCTGCTGATATTTATGGATGAAATCTCATTGAGAAGATGAATTGCAACCACAAATTGGTCTTCCAAGTACAATGATTCAACATTGATGAAACACGCCAGTGAATTTCAACCACAATTTGGTCTTCCAAGTACAATAATTGTGGAAAAACAGTAAAAACATGCAAAAATTCGTGCAAAAAGGACCAAAATTGTAATTTTTTGTCAGGTCGCGGGACCCATCGCGGGGTCAGTCGCGGGGAGGGACCAAAATTGTCACCGCGGGCATAGTTGGCGGGGTGCCGCTGGACGTTTTAGCCAAAACAGCGGGACACGTGGGCCCTATCCCGCGATTGCGGGATATATCGCAGAATTTATGGGTATTTTGGCAATTTCGAGAGAGAAATGGGTATTTTGATAAGTCAAAGTCAAACTTTGGGTATTTTAATTAAATTCCCTTTTTTTAACCACTCTTTCATCCATCGATATGAAACTTCAAACAAAGTTTCTCGCCCTATGTAAAAAAAATGTAACACATATATATCAAATTAAGAAAAAGTAAAATACATGTTTTGTTGATATAACTTGTTTCACTCTAATCTTGAATAAATTTACTATATTTTTATATTTGAAAGGAGTAATTTATTATTTTAAAGAGTAAGGGGGTGTTTTGGGATTTTTTTGAAAGACAATTGCATTTCGAGGGTATTCTGAACTATGTCCAGACTAATCCCCCTTCGACCCGGCCACGATTCGGCCCACGATTCGGCCCATAACAGCAGGCCCACGAACAGCCCCTTGATTCGGGGATACCACCGCGTGATCACCACGGGGTTCGAACCCGGGTAGTAAGGCTTTCACCCCTTACCCCCTTCGACCCGGCCACGATCCGGCCCACGATCCGGCCCATAACAGCAGGCCCACGAACAGCCCCTTGATTCGGGGATACCACCGCGTGATCACCACGGGGTTCGAACCCGGGTAGTAAGGCTTTCACCCCTTACCCCCAGGATGTTACCGAACCACTGGGCTACAACATATTTGGTTGTTTTGGGATTGCTTATTTAAAACAACTTATGCTTATTTATAAAAGTGCTTATTAACTTATGTCGTGATAAAAAGGAGTTGGGGGTAAAAATATAATTTGGCCAAATAAGTTATAAGCAGTTTCAAATAAGTTAAAATAGATTAACTTATCAAAAACAACTTATTTGTGGTGGAAAAAAGTTATAAACATTTTTCTTTTTCTTTTTCAATCCAAACATTAAAAATAGCTTATTTGCGGTGAAGAAAACAATAAGCAAATAAGTCAAAAAAATAAGCAATCCCAAACACCCCCTAAATTGTCTATTTTAATAAAGAAACATGTCAAAAGACAAAATTATCCACAACTGCAGTGCACTTAACCACCATCTTTAGGTTGTTAGCCACTTAGCATCCACACCCATCTTGCACAAGGCCTTGCAAGATGACATGACATGTCATGTGTCTTGCAAGGTGTTGCAAGTTTAGACCATCCACACCCCTGCAAGACTACACTCTTTTCTAAAGTGGCACGTCACCTTTGCAATAACACATTCCACACCCATGCAAGACCAAACTCATTTCTAAATTAATATATTAATATAAATAATAAATTAATTATAAAATATAGATAACTAAAATTTTACTTTTGTTTTCTTTTACTATATTTTGTGTAAATATAATTTAATTAACAAACAAAATACATGGATATATTGAAAGCATGCAACGTTTACTAAAATTGTATTTTTGTATTTTACTATATTTTGTGTACGTTTATCTATTAGTATTTGTATTTTCATAATTTTTATATTAATGTACTTTTATTTTAGTAGTTTAAATAAAAAAACATTGCATAAAAATAACATTTTTTTAAAATAAAGCGTGGGTAAGAAATTTTAATAAAAATAATAAAAAGATAATGTTCAAATAAACTAATAAATGAATTAAATTTAATAAACATATTAATAATTAATGTTTAAACAAACAAATTAATTAATTAAATTAAACAAAAATGCATTTGTTTAATATATATTGTTTGTGAAAGATCTTTCTAATTATGAAAGAAGTGGCTTTATTTGCAAGACCTTGCAAGTCACATGGCATGCCATGTCATCTTGCAAAAAGTTGTGAAAGACGTGTGTGGATGCTCTAACAATAAAATAATAGAGTAAACTGCAATTTTGGTCCCTGTGGTATGTTGTTTGTCTCACATTTGGTCCCTAGAAAATTTTTATTGCAGAAAAAACCCTGTGATATGCAAAAGTGCTCGATTTTGGTCCCTCGGGACTAACACCGTTAGGTTGCCTCTGTTAAAGCCCCTCATGTGCAAGTCACATGAGGGCATTTTAGTCTTTTTACTTTATTTCTTTATGTTTCACTCTAAACAAAAACCACAAGGACCAAATTGCAATTAATACTATATTATATATAATATTATAATATATTAATTATATATGTATATCAGTTTTGAAAAGAAAAACAAAAATTTGAGAAACCCTAATTTGACTCTCTCCTTTCCATCGCACACCTGCAGCGCCACCACCGTAACCACCCACCAGCTTCCTCTCGATCACCTGCAGCGCCACCACCGTAACCACCCACCGCCGCCTTCCTCTCGATCGCTGCAGTGCCACCATACCAGTATATATATATATATATATATATATATATATAGAGAGAGAGAGAGAGAGTAACAAAAGACCCAGATGTCGCAAACCACCGGCCATCTCCATCTCCATAACCGGCGACCCACCGGCCATCTCCATCTCCATCACCGGCGACCCCCCCAATCTACTTGTTAACCTAGAAAACTTCCTTCTCTCCCTCTCAACCACCGAACACCCACCTCGTCTCTCTTTTCTACCACCGACCACCTCCTCTCTCTTTCTACCATCGATCGTCTCCGGCGTATATATAGGACCACCACCACCGACCCTCCCTGGCGTCTTCTTCATCTCGTACCTTCCTCTAAATCTCGGCAGTACCACCATCACAGTCACACCCATCGAACCAAATCTCGATGGCTACCACCATCCCGACCTCCTCCCTCATCGGTTACCACCATCCCGTTCAAACCCAATCGAACCACACCTTAAAGCAGATCTGGAACCAAGTTTGATGGATTCACAATCTCGATGGGTTTTTATTTCGATTTTGATGGTTTTTGCAGCTGGGTTTCACGATGGTGATAGGTGAGGGTCTTAAATCGGGGTTCACAGTGGTGATATGTAACAGCCCAAAAATACAATAGGACATACATATCATCAAATCATAATAATTACAAATCTGGGTCCCGAAATCTCTCTACATCATTTAAAACTAAGGTTGGCGGAAACAACCTATATACACAACTGAGAATATTTTAATCCCAATAAGTGGCACTTGCACTGCCTCTATGCTGCATCTGTACTATGTCTTGCTCTTGCTCACATACCTGAGCTTATTGCTACTTGCTTACCTGAAAATGGTTTAGTTTTTGAAAAGCGAGGGTTAGACCAGAAGGTCTAGTGAATTCCCTCCATAAAACCTTTATCACAGTATAAAATCATTTCATATAAAACATACTTTCGCATCTTTCTCGTAAACATCATCCAAGGTTAAACACAGGGTTCAGGGTCGCATAAGCTACTCCGATCGGGGCCTAATGGATATCCTCTCGTCTACGCTGAAATCCAAGTGGACTCCTCGTTCCTTCATGTAGGAGGAAACGAATTCCAACCTACAAGCTAACCTCCATATGCCCAAAGGATTAGAAATCCCTTGGTACCCTGATCCCACTGTGCAACCGACTCCACATAGCATGCATGTACTTTTGAAATCATATTCATGAAAACTTTAATCATCATATCATGTGCGGATAAACATACAATTCATGGAAGCATGCAGAACTTTATAAATCATTTCATGCTTGAAAGGGAACCATATTCAGTAAAACATAGTATGTCATAAAAAGGGTTGAGAGAACTCACCTGATAGAAATCCCCTTCCTAACCTCTTGTCTCGTTACGTCCGAACACCTAATAATTAATTAATAAATTAATTAGATGTCTCTCGATTCCTGACCCTAAGTTCTCCTCTTGAACCGATCTTAGAATAAATTAATTACGAACAGCCGCGAAACCCATAAGATTCTAAGTCCGATTTCTTTCTTAAACATATCGATTAACAAGGTTAATGTATCATACTCAAACAAAACTTATGTATAACACTGTCCTTATACTTAATTCGATTTTTACCATTTTATCAATCCGAACCAAAGAGATTGAAAATCCCAGAGGGGTTCTTAAAAAATGGCATAACTACAGTCTGAAGAATCAAGATAGAAATCCTCCCATCTGTTTATCTAAAGTGCTGAAATACATGACAATAGAATGATTACTTACCAATAAAGGTCTCTTCCCGAATTGCTTGCCTATATCTTGATCGCTTCTTCTTCTCTCGATTCTTTCTCAGCCGCCAATCAACAGAAATGAACAGTAACCACAAAATGCCCTAGGGATTTGGGTCCATATAAATTCTTTCTCTAATTACAAATAGGTCCCTTAGCTAACTTTCAATCTTTTCACTTTAGACACTTAACTTCCAATCTATTAGAATTTGGGTTGTTACAACACTCCCCCCTTAAAAGAATTCCGTCCCCGGAATTCCTTAATGGAAAGGATGCGGGTAACTTGCTTTCACACCAACACTGACACTTCCCGAAGATAGTGCCTCTTCTAACTCAGTCAACCACCTCATTACATTCGAAACATGGAACAATGGTTACATTCCCTTCAGTTCTTACGGTACTCTAACTCGAAGGCTACTACTCCTACTCGATCGTTCAAGACAACCGCAGGTTAACTAAGGTTTCTCATGCATCTATACTTCCCCTAAAGAGGAACTTGACCAATTCCTCCGCCACAACACGGGATTTACTTACCAAGAGACAAACACACACACTTGACAGCTTGGCACAAGGCCAAACCGGTACGTCCCGACAACTCACAACCAAGAGTTCCTTCATCGAATACAAGAATTTTAGATTACTTCTCCCAACTCACAATCATTTCTGCAGATCACATTTCCTTTTCTCGGACCACCTCGACCAGATTTCGGCAACCAAGTCTCATATCCTCCCCACTTCACCACTCTAGACTTATACGTGATTAAGAGTAGGAACCTCCAAACTCATCGATGAAGTGTCCACTTACCCGAGTTAAACTTAATCTGAAACACAACCATTCCTCGTTGATTGCCACGTTCGTTCAGCCATAGGATCATAACCCCGGTTATCCTCACTCAACTGGAAGGAGTAACCATGGTCACACCATACTATTCTTATCAGCTTAATCCTTGCACGACCAAATCGTTTAAACATTTCTCACAAAGTCACTAACTTAACTCATTCAGTTGTCTCGTTCACGTTTTCCTGCACAAAGTCATACACGATTCCCTTCCTCGATACTTTTTCTAACGGTTCACACACCTATCAATGATACTCTACACAACACTGCACCTTTCGGCACTACTGGCAAGTTGCTACTTCCAGTTTACTCATTTGATCCGACATACTATCTTCACCTCCCCGCGCTAGCATGGAGCACTGCCCACCAAACAATACTTGACCCTCTCTCTCGACTTTTCCACATGCTGATTTCACTTCCTCATTACTTACATACCGAACAGTTACATCAATATCCTAACTTCAGGCATTCCACCAAGTCGTCTTGAAACGACACTAGTGTTCGAAGTCACTACCCATTCTTTAATTTCCAACTTTTATTTACTCAGACCATTCAATCACACATAAGCAGTAGTTCACACTCTTTAAGGATTTCACCTCCATTTCACAACAATTTAACTAACACACCCATCATCTTCTTTAAACTTCCAATGATCCCAAAATATGCTTACTTAGCGACTCTTACAACTAAGAACACTTGGTTTCTCCTTTGGGTAACCACCTATCATCACACCATCATTCTATTCCGAACATAAACATACCACGACATCAACTTATACCTACGTGCTCCAACAATCTGGTTAACAAATCGTGCAACTCAAAACGAAACCCCCAAAAGGTTTCTATCTGATGCTTTCTAGCTCTCTAACATCCCATCACTACGACACTAGCCGGTACAATAAACTTGGAAATTATTGCCATTACATAACTGTACATTCCTCACTCATAACATCACACTGCAGACCAAAAATCTCTCATGGCCATTCTTACACAATTCATACTCGTCTTCACATTTTCTCGCATACACAATCGAGTCTATCTCGCTACTTTTCCCTTCCTCGCTCTAGCTGAACTATAACTCCATAGTTCCCAATTAGCTCAAATGTAATCGTTCTTGCTCGCTCTTTACGATTCGAGCCCTT
Organism: Saussurea involucrata; assembly: GCA_033807775.1. Classification (NCBI taxonomy): domain Eukaryota; kingdom Viridiplantae; phylum Streptophyta; class Magnoliopsida; order Asterales; family Asteraceae; genus Saussurea; species Saussurea involucrata. Next base: position 84,672,519 of record CM066313.1, read on the forward strand.
ACATAAGCTGGACACAGTCCCTCACTGGACGATAAAATCTACACACTCGCTTTGCTCGTGTTACATACCTCATCATTCTACAGCCCTCCATACTTCGTAATTAGAACGCTTAATCAAAACGATAACTTCTCAACCCCCTTAGCACCCCCTACAAGGTGTTCTATCAACTTTCAACCTTCTGGTTCAAGTCTTCGGCCTCAGTCATCTTACACAACTGTCGACTTCTACATCAACTGATAACCTGTACTACTTTCGTAACTTATTCTTTAACAAGGGTTCCTTACGGGACCTAATACTTTCAGCATATCACAATCAACTTCATGATCTGTCTCCCTCCTTTCGAAACCTACACATGTAACCTCAACATTACAAGCTCACCTCGAAACTCATATTCCTACGCCATGGACATTTCATTCTTCCTCACTACACTACTCATAACGAGTTGCAAAACCATCACCTTGAAGGCTTCAAACCCTTCTTTCGGACACAACCGTTCCTTGACAACCGTACTTTCAGTTACCGAACAAGGGTGCAAACCCTCATACAACCGATACTATAATCCGCTCCCGACCCCACCACTGTTCACCTCTCCTCTTGAACACAAATACTAAGATTACCACATTTTTTTTGATTGTCCGACACTTCTCCACTCTTGAAGTTCTTCCTTAGCTTAACATATAATATCCTACGACCTAGTGAGTTCATAGCCTTCATGCATGACAACGCAATAGATAAATCATTTCGCCCATTTTATCATCTTAAATAAACAACACTTGAAAACATCTTGGGTACTCCTGGCCCCTTTACTTTTATAACTTCAATGCCCTGCACAACGATTCGAGAATCGCTTGCATACATCTTCCGTGAACCTCAATCTTGCCCAATCTGAACGATGTTATTACGACAATAATATATTGCGTGAAAAATCCTTTCAAACGACATAATTCTGAAAGATTCACCGACACAAGGTAAATCAGTTGGTTCTCTCACTCATTTATATGCTATCAATAGGTCAAAAACTTTTTGGTTATAATGGAATTGCAGGTAACCATATTCTTGACCCTTTGCAACAAATTTGACTTATCAATAAAAGGTGAAATACTTTGCAAATCTTTAAGCTCCAAAATTTCAATGTGCAAGGTGGATGAAATCACCCTTTTCTTTAAACGTACGCGTGTACATACTGACTCATTTTCGATCAAAATTTATACTTACATATTTGACTTAAGTCGTGAAAATTTCATGTTACATAAAAGGACACCATGCATGAGACTCTACTTGCAACTGAAGGCTACTCACTCTAACAAGGTCAACCGCTTTACTCATGCACTTACCCTTGACACTTTACCTACGACCAATGGTCGCCCTTTCGGTCACGCAACAACTTGCTGAACACGCTTTCCACATCTCACTTACTCGACTCTTTCATACTATTCGTTCTGATTAACTACCTCACTTTCCACTTCTACATGGTTTCATTTCACTATAGGCATCTTATTTTGTTTACCCTGTCATTGAAAAGTTCGATTAAGAATTTAGAGCTTCATTGACACTTTCAAGATTTTGATACAGTCCTTTCTTACCATCCCGACTAATCTATCCCATTATTTCTAGAACTGAGACTCTCCCGAAATAGGAGTCTTACTCCACTCAAACATTCATCCTTTCCAAAACCACGAAGAGCTACATCTAGACGACTCATAACATTCTTTACAACGTTCCTTCTTTACGACGTATACATACATTACATCCTAAATGACTTCTCGTGAAACCTCCCCAACAAGGGGTCTCATTCTACCCCTCAAGGATCTTGCTGGCATTCTAAAGTACTGGCATACGACATAAACATTAGCTTCTGACTACCACTTCAGAATAATAAGGCAGGTTAACAAGGCAGGTTAAGCACATACATGTACCTGTAAGTTTGCAATTTCACTGGCCAGGTGGAATCTCAAACTTACCTTACATGACAGTCCTCAGTACCTTATTAATCCTATCTCTATAATAGTGCCTTCCTAACGCATTTCTTGTATCTACAATAGTGCCCTCCTAACGCATTTCCTGATTCTCAGTTGTGATTTCTACTCCCAAGTTTAAGTTTAGGCTCGTCCGGTCACCTAAATCCCTTAAACTATGGCTCTGATACCATTTGTAACAGCCCAAAAATACAATAGGACATACATATCATCAAATCATAATAATTACAAATCTGGGTCCCGAAATCTCTCTACATCATTTAAAACTAAGGTTGGCGGAAATAACCTATATACACAACTGAGAATATTCTAATCCCAATAAGTGGCACTTGCACTGCCTCTATGCTGCATCTGTACTCTGTCTTGCTCTTGCTCACATACCTGAGCTTATTGCTACTTGCTTACCTGAAAATGGTTTAGTTTTTGAAAAGCGAGGGTTAGACCAGAAGGTCTAGTGAATTCCCTCCATAAAACCTTTATCACAGTATAAAATCATTTCATATAAAACATACTTTCGCATCTTTCTCGTAAACATCATCCAAGGTTAAACACAGGGTTCAGGGTCGCATAAGCTACTCCGATCGGGGCCTAATGGACACACTCTCGTCTATGCCGAAATCCAAGTGGACTCCTCATTCCTTCATGTAGGAGGAAACGAATTCCAACCTACAAGCTAACCTCCATATGCCCAAGGGATTAGAAATCCCTTGGTACCCTGATCCCACTGTGCAACCGACTCCACATAGCATGCATGTACTTTTGAAATCATATTCATGAAAACTTTAATCATCATATCATGTGCGGATAAACATACAATTCATGGAAGCATGCAGAACTTTATAAATCATTTCATGCTTGAAAGGGAACCATATTCAGTAAAACATAGTACGTCATAAAAAGGGTTGAGAGAACTCACCTGATAGAAATCCCCTTCCTAACCTCTTGTCTCGTTACGTCCGAACACCTAATAATTAATTAATAAATTAATTAGATGTCTCTCGATTCGTAACCCTAAGTTCTCCTCTTGAACCGATCTTAGAATAAATAACTTAGGCAATTAAAATCCTACTAGGCCTTTGATAAATATTTTGGTCCTTAAAACACCCAAGCCCAACAAATTTTAAGTCCATCATGACACTAGGTCCAAGAGACTTAGAAATCTCTGGGCCATCTAGCTTTTCGGCCCAACAAGCCATATGGCCCAAACGAACCATTCGGCCCCAACTACTCCTTCGGTCCACCATCAAAGTCCAAGTCCCGGTGTTAGCAACTCCCGGTGTCGTCCCCGAGTTCCGATAATCTAACTCTCGGTACCTACTCTTGGTCCCGGTAACTTGACTCCCGGTACCATGCAAAATTGTGGGACTCTCAACTCCCGGTATCCCTTAAAGGTCCCGGTCCTAGTGACTTCCGATACTCCCCCTAGTCCCGGCGTTTTACGAACAGCCGCGAAACCCATAAGATTCTAAGTCCGATTTCTTTCTTAAACATATCGATTAACAAGGTTAATGTATCATACTCAAACAAAACTTATGTATAAGACTGTCCTTATACTTAATTCAATTTTTACCATTTTATCAATCCGAACCAAAGAGATTGAAAATCCCAGAGGGGTTCTTAAAAAAATGGCATAACTACAGTCTGAAGAATCAAGATAGAAATCCTCCCATCTGTTTATCTAAAGTGCTGAAATACATGACAATAGAATGATTACTTACCAATAAAGGTCTCTTCCCGAATTGCTTGCCTATATCTTGATCGCTTCTTCTTCTCTCGATTCTTTCTCAGCCGCCAATCAACAGAAATGAACAGTAACCACAAAATGCCCTAGGGATTTGGGTCCATATAAATTCTTTCTCTAATTACAAATAGGTCCCTTAGCTAACTTTCAATCTTTTCACTTTAGACACTTAACTTCCAATCTATTAGAATTTGGGTTGTTACATGATAGGTGGTGGTTTGAATTGCAGGTGAGTTTTACGATTGTGGTAGGTAGGGGAGATGGTCTGTTGGGGTGGGAGGCCGGACGGTGATGATATGTATATATATATATATATAATGTGTTTAATTTTAATTTACAAATTTAAGTAAAAGGAAATTGCACATTTGGTCTTGTGGTTTTTTGTCTTTAGTGAAAAAACAAAAGAAATAAAGTAAAAAGACTAAAATGCCCTCATGTGCAAGTCACATGAGGGGCTTTAACAGAGGGGACCTAACGGTGTTAGTCTCGAGGGACCAAAACCAAGCACTTTTGCATACCACACGGTTTTTCTTGCAATAAAAATTTTCTAGGGACCAAAGGTGAGACAAACAACATACCACAGGGACCAAAATTGCAGTTTACTCAAAATAATATATATTAAGTTATCTATATTTTATAATTAATTTATTATTTATGTTATAACTATCTATATTATAATTTGTTATTTTAGAAAGAAGTTTGGTCTTGCATGGATGTGAAAAATGTTATTGTAAAACTGATGTGACACTTTAGAAAGGAGTTTGGTTTTGCAGGCGTGCGGATGGTCTTAGCCTTAAGAATGAAACTCGAAATAAAATACAAATAGTAAAAAAAAAAATTGTAAAAATAATTGTGGGACTATATTCGGAAGAAATACAAACCATAGTAAAGTTTGCAACTTTTTTTAATATAAACTTGAGTAAATTACGGATTTGGTCCCCGTGGTTTGGTGATTTTATGGTTTTCGTCCCTAAACTTCAATAATTACAGAAATGGTACCATTGGTATGCACTTTTGGTTTTTTTGGTCCCTAAACTTCTATACCCCTGACCGCCATCCACCATCCACCTACTCTGTTAACTCTAAGGGCATTTTTGTCTTTTCATTATTCAATCATTTTCCTTTTTTATTCTTGAATCTTCATATTTTTTAAGAACACCATACGAAGAACATGAAGAACATCATATTTTTAATTGATTTTTTGCTTGAATATTCACCTTCTCTAAAAATACATGAACCATAAATCAAGAACACCAAGAACATAATAAGAGTAAATTAAAAATCGGTGCAACCTCAATAAAAAACAATCCTGAAATCTAAATAAAAAACAATCCTAAAAAAATTCAAATAAAAAATCTCAATAAAACCAAACCAAAACCCTAAAATTTCCCTCCCTCCGGCGTGCTTCCCTTCCCCCTCCGGCATGCTCCCCTCCCCTCCGGCATATTGCCCATCCCCTCCGTCGTGTTCCTCTCCCCTCATATCTGGCCGTTTTTACCTTTCTTTATGTACTTTCGACCACAAGGGTTCTTCTGTTCGATCGATCACTAAGAACTATAGATGGGTTCGTCTGTCGATCGAGGTCTGCAACGAACAAAAGAAAACGTCACCATCGCTGCAACGAACGAACCCAGGTCGTCTTCTTCGATGACTTTGTCTTCTCCGACGACTTCATCTCTCGATATATCTCTCTTTTCTGGATCTCTACCCCCCTCTCTCTCTCTCTTGAAGACCATCGATGGCTGCTGTTAGGGTTCGATCTGGGCTTTTCAACCAATCGAACGATTTTTCTTCTTCTGTTAGGGTTCAATAGTTAGGGTTTTATTTTCCTTCATCTGTTCCTTTGATCTGTCCAATGAATCTGACAAGTTTGGATGTGGGAAATAAAATAGGTTTGTTCTATCAGATGTGTGCATGATTTGAGTTCAGATTTGAGATTTGAAACATATTTGGTTATGGATGTTGGATTTGTTAAATGTTTTTGAGATTAGATTTTGATTTAGGGTTTGATTTATGTTAGTTTTTGATTTTTTCTTCTTGGTGTATGTTCTTGGTTTTCATGTTCTTTGGTTCATGTATTGTTGGAGAAGATGAATATTCAAGTTGTTGGTGCAAGTGTACCACATCTCTATATATTTATATATATTTATTTTGATGATTACAAACACACCGCATTATTGTTTATCTAACAATTTAATCCAAGTGTGAAGTTGTTGAAGAACACGAAGACTTAATCTGAAGGGTTCAAGACGGAAGTTTTATGTCGTCATTATTGTTTATAACTAATAATGATAAACACCCTAAAATAATATACCACTTGGATATTTCGAAAACCATTTGAAATATTTAATCTTTTAAATATTAAATTCAAAAGTTTTTTTTATATATATATATAATATATATATAATCGTATGCTGTGTGTGTATATATATATATATATATATATATATATATATATTATATTATTATATAAACTCATCATTACTTTTTAAAGTATAAAGCATGGGAGTATTTTGTGGTTATTCTTCAGCTCCAGATCAGATTCAAGATATGGTTACTGTTCATGCTTTTTATGGAGAAGGAGTGTTGTGCGATTCCTATTGGTTGACAAGTTGGTTCTGCATGAATTGTCAGGCGGTATACCGCGGTGTGCAAGGCGGTATACCGCCAACTCATCTATCCGTTGGGAGGTTCCTATATTTATATGCGACGGTGGTGAAGAAGAAAAAATAAGCAACAACAACAACCAACACCAACACAACAACTTACTCATCTGATCTCTCTCACTTATTTAACATATATATATTTTATAAAACCTTTTTTATAAAATATCCAAGTGATTATTATACAAGAGTGATTACCCATTGTGAGTTATACTCCTCTTGTAAGTATTTGAATAACGGGTGTGTGATCCTGTTTATCTCATAGCAGAGGCTTGAGAAACTATTACAAATTCCTTTGTATTTGGTTTGTGTTCTACCGTAAAGAATACATTTATTGGATCGTGTCGAGAAGTGTCTCGGCTGCTGGTTTATCACAGTTGGTGGTAAATCAGTAAATCTCCGTGTCAAGTATCTCTAACCTTTATCTCTTTATTTATTCCGCTGTGCATTTTAATTATATCTGTTTATATAAATTGCTTTGCATTTATATTTATTTATATAATATCTGTGTATCTGTTTGTATTTACACTCTTCTGTATTATTCCGTACTTACTCTGTATTTATTTATAAAAAGAATTTTTGAAAGTAAAAGATTTAATATACAACCTTACCCCCCCCCCCCCCTTAGGTTGTCTAACATTTGGTATCAGAGCGGGTCTTTCAAAAATTTCTGTCTTAATTTTTTTTAAATGGCTCAACAAACTAATTTTGTGTTCTCTAAACCTCCTTTGATAGATACTGAAAAGTTTGGCATTTGGGCCGAGCTATTTGAATGTCACGTTCGTGGCAAAAGTCAAAAAATTTGGGATATTATAGAAAATGGGAATTTTAATCCTACTATTATAAAAAATAATGTTATTGTTGATAAACCTGTTAAAGACTGGACTCCCGCTGAAGAATCTCATTTTTGTTTAAATTTTGAGGCTAAAAATATATTATATGCTGCTTTAACTTCCGATGAAATAGAAAGAGTATATACCTGTAAAACTGCTAATCAAATCTGGCAAAGCTTGAGTGACACTCATCGTGGAAATACTCAAGTTAAAAGCTCTAAAATAAATATTTTAGTACATGATTATGAATTGTTCGAAATGTCAAAAGATGAGTCAATCGACTCAATGTTTAAACGTTTTAACCTCATTATGACTACTTTGAAGGGATTAGGTCGCACTTATCCTAACGAAGACTATGTAAGGAAAATTCTTCGAGCACTTCCTTCGGAGTGGATGGCAAAAATTACATCTTTAGAAGACTCCCGAGATCTCGCAACGATGAAGCTCGATGATCTCATCGGCAATCTTAAAGTGCACGAAATCGCACTAAAAAGAAATCAAGTCCGGGAGCAAGTAAAAAAGAAATCCATAGCTTTAAAAGTCATTGCCTCAAAAGAAGAGGAAAAGGAAGAGGAGGAAGAAGCTAGCTCATCCGATGACGAACCCGAAAATCTTGACGATTTAGTCAAGTTGGTAAGAAAACTTTCTAAACTTTTATCTAACAAAAAGTTTGCCAAAAATGATAGGTTTCAAGAAAATGGAGACTACCGTCGTGGTGGTAAAAACCAAAGTCGCAACGTCCACAAACGTGAAGACAAATATGACGAATCTAGCGACGATGAAAAAGCCAATAAAAAGAAAGGCTTTTGCTATGTGTGTGGTGACAAGGATCACTATGCAAGTGTGTGTCCGAAACGAGCAAAACAAATCAACACACCAAAAGCTTTAGTTGGAGGCGCGTGTAGCGCAAGCATAAATGAGGCCCAAAATTTTTGTCTCATGGCCGACCATGATAATAAGGTATCTTCATCATGTCCTTTTGAAAATAATTGTGATAGTAATTATAGTGATAATTATTATAGTGACGATGAAAATAATCTTGACGAATTATATAAATCATTTCATGCTGTGGCCGCTCTCGCAAATAAATATAAAGATGAAATTTCTAATTTAAAAGAAACCGTATCTGTATATAAAAAGGAAATAGATGACGGTAAACAAAAATCTGCTCATGATTTAGATGTTATCACTAAATTAGAAAATAAATTAAGTGAAAAAGCTATTTGTAAATCTTGTGTTATTTTAAATGATAAAATTGCATGCTTAAGTGAAAATAAAAATGAAAGTGTTGCATGTACAAAATGCGAGTCTCTTGAAAATGAAATTGCATGTTTAAATGCTAAATGTAAATCGCATGAGAAAAATGACTTATTAGCAAATGCTTTTAATAGTAGCAATGATAAAGTGCTTAAAATGCTAAATATGCCTAATCGTATAAATTGTCGTAAAGGAATTGGTTCCGATACATGTGTTGATAAATGTTCGTGTAAACCCATTAAAAGATTTTTTGAACCACCTAAAGTTGAAACGAGAAAACCTTATGTGCAAAAACCCCCATATATGTCAAAAATGAAAAATGTGAATTATGGGAGGAAACCGTATGCTCGTATGTATAATAGTAATTTTTCTAGACCTAATGCGAATATAAATGCTTCATTTTATGTGTATGATAAATACAATCGCAAAATTAAAACGGTTAGAAAATGGATTCCGAAAGGAATGTTTAATGTTGATAATCCGGGTGGAATGCGTTTATGGTTTTAAACCATTTATATGGTTTTGTTTGTTTGTCGTGTTTGTTTTATGTCGACAACATATTTTTTGCAGTTTATGTTTTATACTAACTGTTAAAAGGACCCATAAGAAAAGGGTACCACGAAAAATTTTCTTTGCCTTTTGTAGGTGCTTCCTGACGAGGATATAATACGTGCTACCTGCCGAGGTTATAATACGTGGTTTCCTGACGAGGATATAATACGTGGTTTCCTGACGAGGATATAATACGTGTTTCCTGACGAGGATATAATACGTGTTCCCTGACGAGGTCATAATACGTGGTATTTTTTTTGCTCACATAAAATTAACCGAAAAATCCAAGCCTTAAGATCCTTTTTGGTGTAAGTGTTTCTTTTAGGTTATTTTGTTTTATGTCTATTATATGCTTTTTTTTATGCATATTTTATTGTCCCTCAAATTTTATAATTTGTTATTAATTTGAGGGGGAGCTTTTTATCTTTACCCATGAGTTTATGCTACCTCAAATATATGCATATTTTGAGGGGGAGCATCTCTCGAGGGGAAGCATACCGTCTTTCTTGACCCTTTTTGTTTCGACAAACGGGGGAGAGAAACCGCATATGCTCATGCTTAGCGGTTGTGTTTGTCATCATCAAAAAGGGGGAGATTGTTGGTGCAAGTGTACCACATCTCTATATATTTATATATATTTATTTTGATGATTACAAACACACCGCATTATTGTTTATCTAACAATTTAATCCAAGTGTGAAGTTGTTGAAGAACACGAAGACTTAATCTGAAGGGTTCAAGACGGAAGTTTTATGTCGTCATTATTGTTTATAACTAATAATGATAAACACCCTAAAATAATATACCACTTGGATATTTCGAAAACCATTTGAAATATTTAATCTTTTAAATATTAAATTCAAAAGTTTTTTTTATATATATATATAATATATATATAATCGTATGCTGTGTGTATATATATATATATATATATATATATTATATTATTATATAAACTCATCATTACTTTTTAAAGTATAAAGCATGGGAGTATTTTGTGGTTATTCTTCAGCTCCAGATCAGATTCAAGATATGGTTACTGTTCATGCTTTTTATGGAGAAGGAGTGTTGTGCGATTCCTATTGGTTGACAAGTTGGTTCTGCATGAATTGTCAGGCGGTATACCGCGGTGTGCAAGGCGGTATACCGCCAACTCATCTATCCGTTGGGAGGTTCCTATATTTATATGCGACGGTGGTGAAGAAGAAAAAATAAGCAACAACAACAACCAACACCAACACAACAACTTACTCATCTGATCTCTCTCACTTATTTAACATATATATATTTTATAAAACCTTTTTTATAAAATATCCAAGTGATTATTATACAAGAGTGATTACCCATTGTGAGTTATACTCCTCTTGTAAGTATTTGAATAACGGGTGTGTGATCCTGTTTATCTCATAGCAGAGGCTTGAGAAACTATTACAAATTCCTTTGTATTTGGTTTGTGTTCTACCGTAAAGAATACATTTATTGGATCGTGTCGAGAAGTGTCTCGGCTGCTGGTTTATCACAGTTGGTGGTAAATCAGTAAATCTCCGTGTCAAGTATCTCTAACCTTTATCTCTTTATTTATTCCGCTGTGCATTTTAATTATATCTGTTTATATAAATTGCTTTGCATTTATATTTATTTATATAATATCTGTGTATCTGTTTGTATTTACACTCTTCTGTATTATTCCGTACTTACTCTGTATTTATTTATAAAAAGAATTTTTGAAAGTAAAAGATTTAATATACAACCTTACCCCCCCCCCCCCCCCCCTTAGGTTGTCTAACATTTGGTATCAGAGCGGGTCTTTCAAAAATTTCTGTCTTAATTTTTTTTAAATGGCTCAACAAACTAATTTTGTGTTCTCTAAACCTCCTTTGATAGATACTGAAAAGTTTGGCATTTGGGCCGAGCTATTTGAATGTCACGTTCGTGGCAAAAGTCAAAAAATTTGGGATATTATAGAAAATGGGAATTTTAATCCTACTATTATAAAAAATAATGTTATTGTTGATAAACCTGTTAAAGACTGGACTCCCGCTGAAGAATCTCATTTTTGTTTAAATTTTGAGGCTAAAAATATATTATATGCTGCTTTAACTTCCGATGAAATAGAAAGAGTATATACCTGTAAAACTGCTAATCAAATCTGGCAAAGCTTGAGTGACACTCATCGTGGAAATACTCAAGTTAAAAGCTCTAAAATAAATATTTTAGTACATGATTATGAATTGTTCGAAATGTCAAAAGATGAGTCAATCGACTCAATGTTTAAACGTTTTAACCTCATTATGACTACTTTGAAGGGATTAGGTCGCACTTATCCTAACGAAGACTATGTAAGGAAAATTCTTCGAGCACTTCCTTCGGAGTGGATGGCAAAAATTACATCTTTAGAAGACTCCCGAGATCTCGCAACGATGAAGCTCGATGATCTCATCGGCAATCTTAAAGTGCACGAAATCGCACTAAAAAGAAATCAAGTCCGGGAGCAAGTCAAAAAGAAATCCATAGCTTTAAAAGTCATTGCCTCAAAAGAAGAGGAAAAGGAAGAGGAGGAAGAAGCTAGCTCATCCGATGACGAACCCGAAAATCTTGACGATTTAGTCAAGTTGGTAAGAAAACTTTCTAAACTTTTATCTAACAAAAAGTTTGCCAAAAATGATAGGTTTCAAGAAAATGGAGACTACCGTCGTGGTGGTAAAAACCAAAGTCGCAACGTCCACAAACGTGAAGACAAATATGACGAATCTAGCGACGATGAAAAAGCCAATAAAAAGAAAGGCTTTTGCTATGTGTGTGGTGACAAGGATCACTATGCAAGTGTGTGTCCGAAACGAGCAAAACAAATCAACACACCAAAAGCTTTAGTTGGAGGCGCGTGTAGCGCAAGCATAAATGAGGCCCAAAATTTTTGTCTCATGGCCGACCATGATAATGAGGTATCTTCATCATGTCCTTTTGAAAATAATTGTGATAGTAATTATAGTGATAATTATTATAGTGACGATGAAAATAATCTTGACGAATTATATAAATCATTTCATGCTGTGGCCGCTCTCGCAAATAAATATAAAGATGAAATTTCTAATTTAAAAGAAACCGTATCTGTATATAAAAAGGAAATAGATGACGGTAAACAAAAATCTGCTCATGATTTAGATGTTATCACTAAATTAGAAAATAAATTAAGTGAAAAAGCTATTTGTAAATCTTGTGTTATTTTAAATGATAAAATTGCATGCTTAAGTGAAAATAAAAATGAAAGTGTTGCATGTACAAAATGCGAGTCTCTTGAAAATGAAATTGCATGTTTAAATGCTAAATGTAAATCGCATGAGAAAAATGACTTATTAGCAAATGCTTTTAATAGTAGCAATGATAAAGTGCTTAAAATGCTAAATATGCCTAATCGTATAAATTGTCGTAAAGGAATTGGTTCCGATACATGTGTTGATAAATGTTCGTGTAAACCCATTAAAAGATTTTTTGAACCACCTAAAGTTGAAACGAGAAAACCTTATGTGCAAAAACCCCCATATATGTCAAAAATGAAAAATGTGAATTATGGGAGGAAACCGTATGCTCGTATGTATAATAGTAATTTTTCTAGACCTAATGCGAATATAAATGCTTCATTTTATGTGTATGATAAATACAATCGCAAAATTAAAACGGTTAGAAAATGGATTCCGAAAGGAATGTTTAATGTTGATAATCCGGGTGGAATGCGTTTATGGTTTTAAACCATTTATATGGTTTTGTTTGTTTGTCGTGTTTGTTTTATGTCGACAACATATTTTTTGCAGTTTATGTTTTATACTAACTGTTAAAAGGACCCATAAGAAAAGGGTACCACGAAAAATTTTCTTTGCCTTTTGTAGGTGCTTCCTGACGAGGATATAATACGTGCTACCTGCCGAGGTTATAATACGTGGTTTCCTGACGAGGATATAATACGTGGTTTCCTGACGAGGATATAATACGTGTTTCCTGACGAGGATATAATACGTGTTCCCTGACGAGGTCATAATACGTGGTATTTTTTTGCTCACATAAAATTAACCGAAAAATCCAAGCCTTAAGATCCTTTTTGGTGTAAGTGTTTCTTTTAGGTTATTTTGTTTTATGTCTATTATATGCTTTTTTTTATGCATATTTTATTGTCCCTCAAATTTTATAATTTGTTATTAATTTGAGGGGGAGCTTTTTATCTTTACCCATGAGTTTATGCTACCTCAAATATATGCATATTTTGAGGGGGAGCATCTCTCGAGGGGAAGCATACCGTCTTTCTTGACCCTTTTTGTTTCGACAAACGGGGGAGAGAAACCGCATATGCTCATGCTTAGCGGTTGTGTTTGTCATCATCAAAAAGGGGGAGATTGTTGGTGCAAGTGTACCACATCTCTATATATTTATATATATTTATTTTGATGATTACAAACACACCGCATTATTGTTTATCTAACAATTTAATCCAAGTGTGAAGTTGTTGAAGAACACGAAGACTTAATCTGAAGGGTTCAAGACGGAAGTTTTATGTCGTCATTATTGTTTATAACTAATAATGATAAACACCCTAAAATAATATACCACTTGGATATTTCGAAAACCATTTGAAATATTTAATCTTTTAAATATTAAATTCAAAAGTTTTTTTTATATATATATATAATATATATATAATCGTATGCTGTGTGTGTATATATATATATATATATATATATATATTATATTATTATATAAACTCATCATTACTTTTTAAAGTATAAAGCATGGGAGTATTTTGTGGTTATTCTTCAGCTCCAGATCAGATTCAAGATATGGTTACTGTTCATGCTTTTTATGGAGAAGGAGTGTTGTGCGATTCCTATTGGTTGACAAGTTGGTTCTGCATGAATTGTCAGGCGGTATACCGCGGTGTGCAAGGCGGTATACCGCCAACTCATCTATCCGTTGGGAGGTTCCTATATTTATATGCGACGGTGGTGAAGAAGAAAAAATAAGCAACAACAACAACCAACACCAACACAACAACTTACTCATCTGATCTCTCTCACTTATTTAACATATATATATTTTATAAAACCTTTTTTATAAAATATCCAAGTGATTATTATACAAGAGTGATTACCCATTGTGAGTTATACTCCTCTTGTAAGTATTTGAATAACGGGTGTGTGATCCTGTTTATCTCATAGCAGAGGCTTGAGAAACTATTACAAATTCCTTTGTATTTGGTTTGTGTTCTACCGTAAAGAATACATTTATTGGATCGTGTCGAGAAGTGTCTCGGCTGCTGGTTTATCACAGTTGGTGGTAAATCAGTAAATCTCCGTGTCAAGTATCTCTAACCTTTATCTCTTTATTTATTCCGCTGTGCATTTTAATTATATCTGTTTATATAAATTGCTTTGCATTTATATTTATTTATATAATATCTGTGTATCTGTTTGTATTTACACTCTTCTGTATTATTCCGTACTTACTCTGTATTTATTTATAAAAAGAATTTTTGAAAGTAAAAGATTTAATATACAACCTTACCCCCCCCCCCCCCTTAGGTTGTCTAACATTTGGTATCAGAGCGGGTCTTTCAAAAATTTCTGTCTTAATTTTTTTTAAATGGCTCAACAAACTAATTTTGTGTTCTCTAAACCTCCTTTGATAGATACTGAAAAGTTTGGCATTTGGGCCGAGCTATTTGAATGTCACGTTCGTGGCAAAAGTCAAAAAATTTGGGATATTATAGAAAATGGGAATTTTAATCCTACTATTATAAAAAATAATGTTATTGTTGATAAACCTGTTAAAGACTGGACTCCCGCTGAAGAATCTCATTTTTGTTTAAATTTTGAGGCTAAAAATATATTATATGCTGCTTTAACTTCCGATGAAATAGAAAGAGTATATACCTGTAAAACTGCTAATCAAATCTGGCAAAGCTTGAGTGACACTCATCGTGGAAATACTCAAGTTAAAAGCTCTAAAATAAATATTTTAGTACATGATTATGAATTGTTCGAAATGTCAAAAGATGAGTCAATCGACTCAATGTTTAAACGTTTTAACCTCATTATGACTACTTTGAAGGGATTAGGTCGCACTTATCCTAACGAAGACTATGTAAGGAAAATTCTTCGAGCACTTCCTTCGGAGTGGATGGCAAAAATTACATCTTTAGAAGACTCCCGAGATCTCGCAACGATGAAGCTCGATGATCTCATCGGCAATCTTAAAGTGCACGAAATCGCACTAAAAAGAAATCAAGTCCGGGAGCAAGTCAAAAAGAAATCCATAGCTTTAAAAGTCATTGCCTCAAAAGAAGAGGAAAAGGAAGAGGAGGAAGAAGCTAGCTCATCCGATGACGAACCCGAAAATCTTGACGATTTAGTCAAGTTGGTAAGAAAACTTTCTAAACTTTTATCTAACAAAAAGTTTGCCAAAAATGATAGGTTTCAAGAAAATGGAGACTACCGTCGTGGTGGTAAAAACCAAAGTCGCAACGTCCACAAACGTGAAGACAAATATGACGAATCTAGCGACGATGAAAAAGCCAATAAAAAGAAAGGCTTTTGCTATGTGTGTGGTGACAAGGATCACTATGCAAGTGTGTGTCCGAAACGAGCAAAACAAATCAACACACCAAAAGCTTTAGTTGGAGGCGCGTGTAGCGCAAGCATAAATGAGGCCCAAAATTTTTGTCTCATGGCCGACCATGATAATGAGGTATCTTCATCATGTCCTTTTGAAAATAATTGTGATAGTAATTATAGTGATAATTATTATAGTGACGATGAAAATAATCTTGACGAATTATATAAATCATTTCATGCTGTGGCCGCTCTCGCAAATAAATATAAAGATGAAATTTCTAATTTAAAAGAAACCGTATCTGTATATAAAAAGGAAATAGATGACGGTAAACAAAAATCTGCTCATGATTTAGATGTTATCACTAAATTAGAAAATAAATTAAGTGAAAAAGCTATTTGTAAATCTTGTGTTATTTTAAATGATAAAATTGCATGCTTAAGTGAAAATAAAAATGAAAGTGTTGCATGTACAAAATGCGAGTCTCTTGAAAATGAAATTGCATGTTTAAATGCTAAATGTAAATCGCATGAGAAAAATGACTTATTAGCAAATGCTTTTAATAGTAGCAATGATAAAGTGCTTAAAATGCTAAATATGCCTAATCGTATAAATTGTCGTAAAGGAATTGGTTCCGATACATGTGTTGATAAATGTTCGTGTAAACCCATTAAAAGATTTTTTGAACCACCTAAAGTTGAAACGAGAAAACCTTATGTGCAAAAACCCCCATATATGTCAAAAATGAAAAATGTGAATTATGGGAGGAAACCGTATGCTCGTATGTATAATAGTAATTTTTCTAGACCTAATGCGAATATAAATGCTTCATTTTATGTGTATGATAAATACAATCGCAAAATTAAAACGGTTAGAAAATGGATTCCGAAAGGAATGTTTAATGTTGATAATCCGGGTGGAATGCGTTTATGGTTTTAAACCATTTATATGGTTTTGTTTGTTTGTCGTGTTTGTTTTATGTCGACAACATATTTTTTGCAGTTTATGTTTTATACTAACTGTTAAAAGGACCCATAAGAAAAGGGTACCACGAAAAATTTTCTTTGCCTTTTGTAGGTGCTTCCTGACGAGGATATAATACGTGCTACCTGCCGAGGTTATAATACGTGGTTTCCTGACGAGGATATAATACGTGGTTTCCTGACGAGGATATAATACGTGTTTCCTGACGAGGATATAATACGTGTTCCCTGACGAGGTCATAATACGTGGTATTTTTTTTGCTCACATAAAATTAACCGAAAAATCCAAGCCTTAAGATCCTTTTTGGTGTAAGTGTTTCTTTTAGGTTATTTTGTTTTATGTCTATTATATGCTTTTTTTTATGCATATTTTATTGTCCCTCAAATTTTATAATTTGTTATTAATTTGAGGGGGAGCTTTTTATCTTTACCCATGAGTTTATGCTACCTCAAATATATGCATATTTTGAGGGGGAGCATCTCTCGAGGGGAAGCATACCGTCTTTCTTGACCCTTTTTGTTTCGACAAACGGGGGAGAGAAACCGCATATGCTCATGCTTAGCGGTTGTGTTTGTCATCATCAAAAAGGGGGAGATTGTTGGTGCAAGTGTACCACATCTCTATATATTTATATATATTTATTTTGATGATTACAAACACACCGCATTATTGTTTATCTAACAATTTAATCCAAGTGTGAAGTTGTTGAAGAACACGAAGACTTAATCTGAAGGGTTCAAGACGGAAGTTTTATGTCGTCATTATTGTTTATAACTAATAATGATAAACACCCTAAAATAATATACCACTTGGATATTTCGAAAACCATTTGAAATATTTAATCTTTTAAATATTAAATTCAAAAGTTTTTTTTATATATATATATAATATATATATAATCGTATGCTGTGTGTGTGTATATATATATATATATATATATATATATTATATTATTATATAAACTCATCATTACTTTTTAAAGTATAAAGCATGGGAGTATTTTGTGGTTATTCTTCAGCTCCAGATCAGATTCAAGATATGGTTACTGTTCATGCTTTTTATGGAGAAGGAGTGTTGTGCGATTCCTATTGGTTGACAAGTTGGTTCTGCATGAATTGTCAGGCGGTATACCGCGGTGTGCAAGGCGGTATACCGCCAACTCATCTATCCGTTGGGAGGTTCCTATATTTATATGCGACGGTGGTGAAGAAGAAAAAATAAGCAACAACAACAACCAACACCAACACAACAACTTACTCATCTGATCTCTCTCACTTATTTAACATATATATATTTTATAAAACCTTTTTTATAAAATATCCAAGTGATTATTATACAAGAGTGATTACCCATTGTGAGTTATACTCCTCTTGTAAGTATTTGAATAACGGGTGTGTGATCCTGTTTATCTCATAGCAGAGGCTTGAGAAACTATTACAAATTCCTTTGTATTTGGTTTGTGTTCTACCGTAAAGAATACATTTATTGGATCGTGTCGAGAAGTGTCTCGGCTGCTGGTTTATCACAGTTGGTGGTAAATCAGTAAATCTCCGTGTCAAGTATCTCTAACCTTTATCTCTTTATTTATTCCGCTGTGCATTTTAATTATATCTGTTTATATAAATTGCTTTGCATTTATATTTATTTATATAATATCTGTGTATCTGTTTGTATTTACACTCTTCTGTATTATTCCGTACTTACTCTGTATTTATTTATAAAAAGAATTTTTGAAAGTAAAAGATTTAATATACAACCTTACCCCCCCCCCCCCCCCCTTAGGTTGTCTAACATTTGGTATCAGAGCGGGTCTTTCAAAAATTTCTGTCTTAATTTTTTTTAAATGGCTCAACAAACTAATTTTGTGTTCTCTAAACCTCCTTTGATAGATACTGAAAAGTTTGGCATTTGGGCCGAGCTATTTGAATGTCACGTTCGTGGCAAAAGTCAAAAAATTTGGGATATTATAGAAAATGGGAATTTTAATCCTACTATTATAAAAAATAATGTTATTGTTGATAAACCTGTTAAAGACTGGACTCCCGCTGAAGAATCTCATTTTTGTTTAAATTTTGAGGCTAAAAATATATTATATGCTGCTTTAACTTCCGATGAAATAGAAAGAGTATATACCTGTAAAACTGCTAATCAAATCTGGCAAAGCTTGAGTGACACTCATCGTGGAAATACTCAAGTTAAAAGCTCTAAAATAAATATTTTAGTACATGATTATGAATTGTTCGAAATGTCAAAAGATGAGTCAATCGACTCAATGTTTAAACGTTTTAACCTCATTATGACTACTTTGAAGGGATTAGGTCGCACTTATCCTAACGAAGACTATGTAAGGAAAATTCTTCGAGCACTTCCTTCGGAGTGGATGGCAAAAATTACATCTTTAGAAGACTCCCGAGATCTCGCAACGATGAAGCTCGATGATCTCATCGGCAATCTTAAAGTGCACGAAATCGCACTAAAAAGAAATCAAGTCCGGGAGCAAGTCAAAAAGAAATCCATAGCTTTAAAAGTCATTGCCTCAAAAGAAGAGGAAAAGGAAGAGGAGGAAGAAGCTAGCTCATCCGATGACGAACCCGAAAATCTTGACGATTTAGTCAAGTTGGTAAGAAAACTTTCTAAACTTTTATCTAACAAAAAGTTTGCCAAAAATGATAGGTTTCAAGAAAATGGAGACTACCGTCGTGGTGGTAAAAACCAAAGTCGCAACGTCCACAAACGTGAAGACAAATATGACGAATCTAGCGACGATGAAAAAGCCAATAAAAAGAAAGGCTTTTGCTATGTGTGTGGTGACAAGGATCACTATGCAAGTGTGTGTCCGAAACGAGCAAAACAAATCAACACACCAAAAGCTTTAGTTGGAGGCGCGTGTAGCGCAAGCATAAATGAGGCCCAAAATTTTTGTCTCATGGCCGACCATGATAATGAGGTATCTTCATCATGTCCTTTTGAAAATAATTGTGATAGTAATTATAGTGATAATTATTATAGTGACGATGAAAATAATCTTGACGAATTATATAAATCATTTCATGCTGTGGCCGCTCTCGCAAATAAATATAAAGATGAAATTTCTAATTTAAAAGAAACCGTATCTGTATATAAAAAGGAAATAGATGACGGTAAACAAAAATCTGCTCATGATTTAGATGTTATCACTAAATTAGAAAATAAATTAAGTGAAAAAGCTATTTGTAAATCTTGTGTTATTTTAAATGATAAAATTGCATGCTTAAGTGAAAATAAAAATGAAAGTGTTGCATGTACAAAATGCGAGTCTCTTGAAAATGAAATTGCATGTTTAAATGCTAAATGTAAATCGCATGAGAAAAATGACTTATTAGCAAATGCTTTTAATAGTAGCAATGATAAAGTGCTTAAAATGCTAAATATGCCTAATCGTATAAATTGTCGTAAAGGAATTGGTTCCGATACATGTGTTGATAAATGTTCGTGTAAACCCATTAAAAGATTTTTTGAACCACCTAAAGTTGAAACGAGAAAACCTTATGTGCAAAAACCCCCATATATGTCAAAAATGAAAAATGTGAATTATGGGAGGAAACCGTATGCTCGTATGTATAATAGTAATTTTTCTAGACCTAATGCGAATATAAATGCTTCATTTTATGTGTATGATAAATACAATCGCAAAATTAAAACGGTTAGAAAATGGATTCCGAAAGGAATGTTTAATGTTGATAATCCGGGTGGAATGCGTTTATGGTTTTAAACCATTTATATGGTTTTGTTTGTTTGTCGTGTTTGTTTTATGTCGACAACATATTTTTTGCAGTTTATGTTTTATACTAACTGTTAAAAGGACCCATAAGAAAAGGGTACCACGAAAAATTTTCTTTGCCTTTTGTAGGTGCTTCCTGACGAGGATATAATACGTGCTACCTGCCGAGGTTATAATACGTGGTTTCCTGACGAGGATATAATACGTGGTTTCCTGACGAGGATATAATACGTGTTTCCTGACGAGGATATAATACGTGTTCCCTGACGAGGTCATAATACGTGGTATTTTTTTTGCTCACATAAAATTAACCGAAAAATCCAAGCCTTAAGATCCTTTTTGGTGTAAGTGTTTCTTTTAGGTTATTTTGTTTTATGTCTATTATATGCTTTTTTTTATGCATATTTTATTGTCCCTCAAATTTTATAATTTGTTATTAATTTGAGGGGGAGCTTTTTATCTTTACCCATGAGTTTATGCTACCTCAAATATATGCATATTTTGAGGGGGAGCATCTCTCGAGGGGAAGCATACCGTCTTTCTTGACCCTTTTTGTTTCGACAAACGGGGGAGAGAAACCGCATATGCTCATGCTTAGCGGTTGTGTTTGTCATCATCAAAAAGGGGGAGATTGTTGGTGCAAGTGTACCACATCTCTATATATTTATATATATTTATTTTGATGATTACAAACACACCGCATTATTGTTTATCTAACAATTTAATCCAAGTGTGAAGTTGTTGAAGAACACGAAGACTTAATCTGAAGGGTTCAAGACGGAAGTTTTATGTCGTCATTATTGTTTATAACTAATAATGATAAACACCCTAAAATAATATACCACTTGGATATTTCGAAAACCATTTGAAATATTTAATCTTTTAAATATTAAATTCAAAAGTTTTTTTTATATATATATATAATATATATATAATCGTATGCTGTGTGTGTATATATATATATATATATATATATATATATATTATATTATTATATAAACTCATCATTACTTTTTAAAGTATAAAGCATGGGAGTATTTTGTGGTTATTCTTCAGCTCCAGATCAGATTCAAGATATGGTTACTGTTCATGCTTTTTATGGAGAAGGAGTGTTGTGCGATTCCTATTGGTTGACAAGTTGGTTCTGCATGAATTGTCAGGCGGTATACCGCGGTGTGCAAGGCGGTATACCGCCAACTCATCTATCCGTTGGGAGGTTCCTATATTTATATGCGACGGTGGTGAAGAAGAAAAAATAAGCAACAACAACAACCAACACCAACACAACAACTTACTCATCTGATCTCTCTCACTTATTTAACATATATATATTTTATAAAACCTTTTTTATAAAATATCCAAGTGATTATTATACAAGAGTGATTACCCATTGTGAGTTATACTCCTCTTGTAAGTATTTGAATAACGGGTGTGTGATCCTGTTTATCTCATAGCAGAGGCTTGAGAAACTATTACAAATTCCTTTGTATTTGGTTTGTGTTCTACCGTAAAGAATACATTTATTGGATCGTGTCGAGAAGTGTCTCGGCTGCTGGTTTATCACAGTTGGTGGTAAATCAGTAAATCTCCGTGTCAAGTATCTCTAACCTTTATCTCTTTATTTATTCCGCTGTGCATTTTAATTATATCTGTTTATATAAATTGCTTTGCATTTATATTTATTTATATAATATCTGTGTATCTGTTTGTATTTACACTCTTCTGTATTATTCCGTACTTACTCTGTATTTATTTATAAAAAGAATTTTTGAAAGTAAAAGATTTAATATACAACCTTACCCCCCCCCTTAGGTTGTCTAACACAAGTAAAAAAATTATCTAGGGTTTCATGTTCGTGTTCTTGATTTAGGTTCATGTATTGTTGGAGAAGATGAATATTCAAGCAAAAAATCAATTAAAAATATGGTGTTCTTAAAAAATATGAAGATTCAAGAAAAAAAATAAAAAGGAAAATGGTTAAATAGTGAAAAGACAAAAATGCACTTGGAGTGGCCCGTCAGGGGTATAAAAGTTTAGGGACAAAAAAAAACCGAAAGTGCATACGACTGGTACCATTGTCGTAATTATTGAAGTTTAGGGACGAAAACCATAATAACCACCAAACCACGGGGACCAAATCCGTAATTTACTCTATAAACTTTTATCAAGTTATATTTCAGTTTAACAAGGTTGAGTAAATTATGGTTTTGGTCCCTAAATTTTGTTATTTAAACAAAAATTATCTCAAATTTGTTCACATCCTCCACCCCCAAGACTTTACTAACACCTCCCATGAACCATCAACATTTCATTGAGGATTGTTACTTTTGGCGCCAAAAGCATCAACATTTCATATCCAACATGCACATTCTTGACTTCAGTTTTTTATGTTCATCACGAGGGACATCATTATTTGCAAACCTAGTTCCGTATTTGATACCTTCATCAGATCTATTATATATATACGGTATAAAAGGAGGAAGAAAGAGGGTGAAGGTAGCAATCGATGGTGAGGGACGACTGCACAGAGGGAACAAAGGGTAGCAAATTAATACACAACCCACCACTTCGATCTCCACCCCCATTTGTATGTACCCTCGAGTCCCTTGTAGTCGTTTATATACACATATATAAGTATTCTGAAAATCCTTGAACTTTATCGATCTTAATTTATAGGTTTAAGTTGGAGAAAGTTCACAATGTAGAAACCGTGGTGCTGTCGTTGCTGCAAGAGAAGGAGTAGAATCTGGACATAACCTAGTATGTCATAGTGGGGAGCGAGTGAAGAGGGGAAAGAGAGAGATGTAAGAATATATATATATATATATATATATATATACTTATATAGGGTCAGGTTCAAGGGATAGGGCCAGGTTCAAGGGAAAACCCTAAATAACTGGAAAACCGAAAAACCACGAAAATACGGAGGAAAAGGTATATCAATATGGATGTCAAATTAACGAGAAAAATATGATCGTTTATTTGGTGTAATTTATTTCATTCGGATTTTGTTTATTTTTCGTCTTTTTTCGAATAAAAAATAGGGGGGTGAGGTTTTTTAATTTAATTAATATTGTTGTAACCACCCATCTAATCACATCCATCAGATTATCTAATCCAACGGTTGATAAAGTGTTTTTTAATTTTCCATTTATTTGAGGTTTTCTTCTGAACCTCTATATATATATATATATCACGAGTTAGATCCCCATAAAGAGTTTTTCAAAAACTTTTGTTTTTGACATGAAACCTAAAAGCTTCAGTAGTTTTTACAAGTGAAAGAAATGATTCTTCCTGTAAGGGTGACTTAACTACTTGGATACTCATCTTTTAAACTCATCATGACAACTAATCTAATCTAATTATAATACTCATAATTTAACTGGAGTTAACAGAAAAATTAATAACCGTCATTAGAAAGGACTAAAACCAAGAGATTCTGCACACGTTAGGGACAAATCTATATATACATTAAAGGAAAATCCACAAACAATGATGTGACACATTGTTAGAGTGGAATTTGCTTAAAGAAATTTTCTCATTGTTTTGAATTTTTTAAATATTAAATAAGTTAAAGACTAAACTACCCCTAAAGTAAAAACATGTATTTCATTATAAGAAGGTCTTTTTGGTAATTTCATTTCCACTTTAATTAGCTTTAACTTTCAAACTACACAACTTCCTAGAGATATTCATTATAGACTTTTCATATTTCAATCATCTAATTAAGAAAAAACCTACAATAAATGATATGACACATTGTTACAAGATGATTTTTTATAAATATAATTAAGTTAAAAGACGTTATAAATGTTAGTTAAGTTAACGATTTTTCTACCCGTGAATAAAAAATGTGCATTTCATTATTTTCTCCAAAATGATAACAAAGTTTCGAAACCAAAGACGTTTTTAATTGAGAAACTCGCATTAGTAGTTCACATATATCTAAACATAAAATATGAAGTTTCTTAGATGACATTTTGTGGAATAGTTATTTCATAATTCATTTTTTCTAAATATTTTAGATTTTTTTAACTTATTTTGATGGTTATATTAATTGTCTTTTATTAACTCATAAATGTCCTAGACTTTTCGATTTTCTGTTTCGTTTTTATCCCGTCTATATATTATATCTCATTTACATTTTTTCTTTTGTTTTACTGTATCCTCCATCATATTGCAAACTATACAATCGAATGTTTAACGAAGATAGAAAGATTTTTTCTTTTAATTTACCAGTTCTCCATCATATTGCAAACTACACAACCGAATGTCTCATCAAGATCGAAGCTACATTTTATGGTTTATTTTATGTTTTTATGTGAATTATTTGATGTTATTGATGTGTTGTGTTTTTTTGTAGAATTTTTATCGCGAAACTGTTATTCTTCCTCTATAAAATCCATGTAAGAGTTGTTATATTTTATTTTATGATTTGTCCCGGTTATATATTGTTGATAAATGTTTTTATTCCATGTTATTATATTTGTTAATTATTGTTACATCTATTGTTCTGTGTGATATGTCATATTTATGTGTCTCTAAATAGTTTTTTTTATTGTTCATACTGAATGTTATATAACCATAAACTTTTTCACGTAACAAATAATACATTATATTTTATGATTTGTGTGAGTTGTTATTGATGAATGTTTTTTTTCAAAATTTCTTCCTTATTATTATATTTTATTTATTATGGTTTTTCATCCCTCATTTTTTCGAAAGTTATTTATGTTGTATGTGTATTACTTTTTATGTACCTTTTTATTTTGCATAACTTTGTTTTACTAATATTGTTGTAGTTATTCAAGTTTTATTTTTTGTTTATTGACAACAGTTGTAATTATTATGTGTGAACCTCTTCATAATCTGTTAATAATTAAGTTGTAAAACAAACATTATTAGCTAAATTGGAAGACTGATTTTGTGTACACTCATCATAACAGTTAATATTCCACGTATGATTGAAACTAACCATCTTCGTACAAATTTTAACTTTAATGTCAAATCAATATTTTGCAACAAAAAGAAGTGTATGACATTCTATTTGTTACAAGAAACAATATCAATGAAAATATATAATTTACATCTAAACAACCCACTAAATTTATTGTCTTATACTACATCTAATTAGTTGTCATTTATCAAATTGCATTTTATCTTAACTTAATACGGATTTTCTAATAATAATTTTTTTCCGCCGTCCAACACGAATATATAAATGAAGGCTATACGGTATTAACATGACATAATGAAAACTTATTATCCTCAAATCAATATTGTAATTAAGCTTGGGTTATCCCACGTTGATAAGAAATAGAAATATTAGAAAAATGTAGTTGTGTATATGAAAGGAGAACGATAGCTTGAAAATCAGTATCAAATTCTTCACAAATAATCACAAATATTAATTTATTTAATAACTACCACTTTTCTTATACAACCGCAATTACAATAAAAAATGGAAAGAACTATTTATTAAAGTTCTTAACACACTAATAGTTGCCATGTTATTTTTTGGTTAAGAAATTACCTTTGGTAAAACAACATTTCTTACATAGTACTTTTATGTATGTAGAATAAGTTGAAGAATCACTATTATGCACGTGCTAATTTGGTTAGAGTTTAGAGTTATACTTGCGATGAGTAGACATACCTATCATGTTGGACTCAACTTTACATATTGAGTTTTATCTAAGAGCATCTCCAAGAGTTATGCTATAATTTTTTTAAAATAGAGTATAAAAAACTAGAATCTCTAAAAAAATTACACCCAACTCCAACAACTATTCTATTTTAGCAATTCTATCATTGAATATATTATTAAAATATTCAATACATTTAATAATATATTATTTATCTCTCTTAAACACACAACTTTAATGCCTCCTATTGGTGATAAAGAATAAAATATTATTTCTCTCTCTTAAATATAGGGTTTTAGAAATTTCTCCAAATTTGGAGATTTTAACCTTATCTCTCTTCTTTTCTTTATTTTAGCATATGATATAACATAGCTGTTGGAGCAAAAAAATTTCTAAAATTTCACCTTTTTTCTATTTTAGCATACGTGTTGGAGATGCTCTAAATACTCATCCCTTTCATGTTTTTTGAAACGAATCACAATATTTATTGCTACTTTTTGTCATGTTTAACATCCACGTTATACTTCATACAATGCTCTCACATCTAATGTCATAGACTCTAAATTCGGATAAAATATACAACTGAAAGAATTATAATTTCACACCATAACCAACTTATATATGTAATTTTGATCATAAGATTTCGTTACCGCGCAACGCGCGGTATCACACCTAGGGCCTGTTTGTTTTTTGTTTTTAAAGTCTGAAAGCCTCTTAAATCATTTTCGGTCAGACATTTGCTTATTAAGACCGTTTGTTTTTTTTTTTACAAAAAAAGAGCTTAAAACCTCTTAAAGGCTCTTATTTCACAAGAGGTAAATATCTATCTAAAAACCTCTGAGCGTGCCCTATCTTCTCTCTTCCATGGTGGTGACGGTGGTGGTGGTGGTGGTGATGGAGGTGGCGGTGGTGGCAACGGCGGTGGCAGTGGCGGTGGCAACGACGGTGGCAGTGGCGGTGGTGGTGGTGGTTCTGGTGGAACCACCGGACCAGAATCAGAAGGGTGGTGGTGGCGGTTCAAAGAGGGAAGTATGGTGGTGGGATGGTTCTTGAAGGAGGCTATTAAGAAATTAAAACAAAGAGAAACCCTAGCATCTAGTTATTTTATAGTGGGTTTTTAGGGTTTTCAAAGGTCTATTTTGAGTTTACTGATTTGGGCTTCTAGTATTTAAATTTCTATTAAATTTATTAATAATAAAAATATATGATAGTATAATTTAATTCAGATTCAGACTTCAGACTTTACAAAAACAAACAATCTTATAATTCAGATTTCAGATTTCAGCACCACCTCTTATAAAAAAGAAGTGAAATAAGACTTCAGACTTCAGACCTCTTAAAAAACAAACGGCACCCTAGTCTAGAATAAATGGAGTCTAGGGGCAATGTTTGTCAGCATGGACAAACTTTTGGGACCAAAACCAAAATGTACTCAACAAAGTTCTTTTCAAAGGGCCATATATGATTAAATCATATATTCAAAGGGAAACAAGTGCAACTTTTGTAAAGTTGAGGCCTCATAAATTCACAGACAAATATCCTAATCAAACACAAGTACATCTCCATTGCAAAAGAAGTCTCTCTTCAAAATCTAGGGTTTGCGTTTCCATCTTGAATTTGATCTTATCCTTCTAAATTCACTTTAAGTTTCCTACATGAAACCGCCGAATTCATCTCAAATCGCAGTCGGATTTCTCTGATTTTATACATATTCAGGGTTTGTGTTGAATCGATAATACTCAATTAAGGTTTTTCCTTTTGGGATTTGCTAATATGTTTAACATCTCTTGCCTCCCATCATCATCGATTTCTTTGCTCGCGATTAAGCTTCAAAATCTCCGTGTGTTTGGTCCTGGATTGAATCCTTTCGCACCCTACAACATGGGCAATCATTCCTCCCGCTAATTGTTTTCGTTTTCGTTTGGTTGTTTACTCAAAATCATGTAAAAGAAGTTCTCAATCCTTCTATTCGGGTGTTTTTTTAGTTCCAATTACGATTCTCTTGTTTTTAAGAAGCAAACGTTTTTAGTTGATTTCTACACCAAGATCTGTTCTGTTCGTTTAATTTGCCGTATAATCAAAGGAAGAATGACTGAAGATTACTTCTTGGGTTCGAATGGCCATCGAAGGCGCATTAGGCGCTCCATCAGCTGTGGGCACGATAGGGACGATCGAGGCTGGACTATGCTTCATGTTGGTGCTCGAAGAGGGGATCTTAAAGAGGTAAATAAACCTATATCACTTTCTTATATGACTTAGTTTGTTTGAATTCTGAAATCTGATCAATTAGACTGTTTGTTTTTGCGAATAAATATCTGAATCGGTTAAATTGTGTATTTTACCCATTAGAATATTAATAGTGTTGAATTAGATACAAATTTATTCAATTTCACATATCTATTCATTACCATTATAAATTTTACATTCATTTAAACGAGTAAGGTTAATTATATGAGTGATAATAATAATTTTAAATTATATAAATTAAAGTAGAAAGTCACTTGATTATAGTAAATTGAGTTTTATTATAATCCAAGTGGATCAATTGAGAGGAAGAATCCTAATCATTGAGAACAATAAGAGGCAAAGAAGAGGTTGGTTTACCTCTTACCCGATAAGAGGACGATAAGACATAAGTGGCTCTGAAAATTTGGAAAAAGCAAACAACGGCCCTACCTCTTACTGAACCAGACATGGCTGATAAGAACTTTTTTATATAAAAACAAACAAGGTGTTACATTCCTGGAAGATTATTATTTGAGCAGCTTTTTTCTAAATCAGCAATCGACTTCTAAGAGGCAATTGGATTAGTAATTAAATTAAAAGTTAGAAGGAAATTATAATAGAAAGCTTTTGATTAGGAAACTAAAGTATGTACATAAACTGTAAAGTTATAAGGTTGAACCTTTTGAAGCCAAAGGTGGATTCAGATTATGGGATAAAGATTGGTATTGATGTTTATATATATTTCTTTTGAAGCAAGTAGGTGGTCAGGTACTACTTTCGACAAAAAAACATATGATAATCTTTCTACTAGGATTGGAGTACCAATAAGGCAATCAATGAAGTCAACTATCCACCTACAAGAATTGCAATAGTTGACTTTAAGCACAAATTAATGCAAGTTAACAAGGTTCTAAAAGGCGCTCCATGAAGTGAGGTGCCTTTTAACCCCCGTAGTGGCTTTGTAAGGCAAGGCGCATGCCATGGCACGGTTTTTTGTGCCTTTGTTTGATTTTTTCATTGTTCAAAATAGTCTGCCTTCTTTTTATTTTCTATCTTGCTATGAGCACTTGATATAACACGTTTTATAAGCTATATATATGATTTCTTTTCTTTTTACATGAATTTTAAATTGTTCGGTATCATTGAGTAATAGTAGAAAATATATGTATATAATTATATATATGATTTACAAATAAGTGGCAATTTCTTAAAAAACACTTTGGCCTTGTTTTGGATCCGAAGGTTTGATAGCATGTAACCCTTGCATTAATACCTATGTTTGAGTTACCCTAATGTGTGGATTAAACCTAATTACAATCTTTTTTCTTGGTGATATTTTTTGGGGGCATATAAATAATTTGTCATGAAAAAGAAAACAAAATGTTTGCAATTTTAGACCTGGGTTTATTGGTTTAGGTCATTAGGTGTCTTGCTCTCTTTATTAGAAAGTATTAATGCATCCTTGATCAATTAAAGTAATATTAGTTTCTTACCTTATAGTCTTTGTACTTGCTACCTCAGCTATGATGTTTATTTGGTAAAAGTGAAAAATAACCATCATCCGATAAACCTCACTTCCTGCCAGCACCTTATCAAAAAAAGGTTCATATATTTTGACAATTTAACATCTTCATTTAGTGGGCCCCATTTATTTTTGCTAAAAGAAATGAAATTGTGATTGCATATCAATTGGTATAAAAGAATGAAACCCAAAATGCTGGAAGCTTTCTGAATGAAGATGTTTTTGAATCACTTTTTTATATAATTGTTAAATGAATCCATCCGCATCACAAAGTTCAAGTCATTAACAGTAAGGGGCCGTTTACCAAATGCTTTTATAACACTGATATGCAAGATGATGCTTTTATTAACCCGGGTAAGCGTTTGGTAAACGGTCCCTAAGTTGACACATGTTTTTATAACACTGATATGCAAGATGATGTTTTAACTGATCTGTGCATTATCTTATTCTTGGCAGGTGAAAAGGCTTCTTAACGAAGGAATGGATGCAAATGTGGCTGCATCGGGCCCCAAATCGCATGGGGTCACCCCTCTTCATCTTGCTGCCAAGGGTGGTCACGTAAAAGTTATGGATGAACTCCTTGAGCGTGGTGCCAATATCGATGCCCGAACCAAGGGTGCTTGTGGCTGTAAGTACTTTATATGATGTCATGTCTTCAGTGCTTTAAAGCACATTAAGGCCATGTTTGGCAACTATAAAGTATAAACTAGCTTGACCTTTGAGCTTATTGAAAAGCCCCATTTTTTTTGGGGAAGGGTGTCCTAGGATTCGAACCCTGGGCAGATGGGATATTCCACCACATCCCTCAGGGCCTTAACCACTACACCACAACCCTTGTGGTTTGAAAAGCCCCATTTGGTCTACCATAACTAGCTTTTTGAAAAGCTACATCAAGTAACATTACAATAAGCTCCGGGGATTTTCTCACTTTCTTTTTACAATTAATGGAACCGTTGATGGCTGTTTTACTTTTGTTGTGACCCTAGTTTTATAAATTAGGCCGTAATGTTTTTCTGTTTGGCTGAATCTTCTCAACTATGTCAACCATAGTAGATCCTTAATCCTCCAAATTCTTACATGATTTCTTGAAACACTTGATTCAACAATAAATGGAACTGTTGTTGATGGTTGTTTTACTTTGTTGTGATGTTATTTTGTTCTGTTTTTAATCCCAGGGACTCCACTCCACACTGCTGCAAAAGAGAGAAACAGGAGGGCGATTCGATTTCTAGTTGAAAATGGTGCGTTCTTGCCAGATAACATGGAGGATACAAGGTTTAATCCGCCGGTCCATTACTGCCCTGGTCTCGAATGGGCTTACGACGAGATGAGGCGTGTTCAACAAGAGAGCGGTACATCATCAGGAGAGGGATCCTACAGCTCCGAAAGCTAAGTCCCTTTCTATTTCTGCTCACTAAACAAGTATAAATTTCTTGTTTAGGATGATGGTGATTAAATTTGTGGCTGTCTTCTTGATATTCGATGCTACATGGGTGTGAAATTTGGATAGGTTTGTTTTCAATAAGTGATCATATCTCAGATCCTATATCTGTGTGGGATGTACCGAGTTTGTTTGGTTTTATTTATGGTATGTATCTCTGTG
The DNA here is from genome assembly GCA_033807775.1 of Saussurea involucrata. Lineage (NCBI taxonomy): Eukaryota > Viridiplantae > Streptophyta > Magnoliopsida > Asterales > Asteraceae > Saussurea > Saussurea involucrata. The sequence continues at coordinate 84,703,878 of CM066313.1, forward strand.
GGATATACTGAGTTTGTTTGTTTGGTTTGGTTTGGTTTGTGGTACTGATGTTGCTGTTTTGTTGAAGATACATATATGTGGATATACCGAGTTTGTTTGGTTTATGTCTTATGCTGCTAATGTTGCTATTTTGTTGAAGATGCATCTATCTTTGTGGTCCGTGATCTTTTTTCTAGAGTTCTACTCTGAATTTGCATTATAAGGGGCTGTAAGTTTACTTCTTAATAGTTCCATTAAGAGGCAACCTCTGAATCGTTAAGAGTTGAATCTTGTTTGGCAAAAAAAAATATGCCTCTTAATGATTCTTAAACCCTCTGAATGATTTTGTATCTTGGGCCTCATAACCCTAATTTCATTCTAAACAATTACCAAAAAGCCACATTTCATTTTGCAATATATCATGAGAGCCTCTTAACCATTCTGACCACTTAATCATTCTGCACCATACTGCCAAACAACCCCTAAGATTTAGGTTGAACCCACTGAGTTGTTTGGCAATCAGTGATTTTCTTTTCAATTTTGTGATTTTTGTTTACGATCTCGTGATTTCTGTTTTATGCGCAAATGGCAACACTTTTGGAGTAACTTTTAAGGTGGAGGGTTACAAAATATTTTGTTCTCGATACTTTTCTCAAACATCTATTTATACTTGGGGTGTAAAACAACCAAAATAATGGTTATGAATGGTCCTAACGGGAATGAACAAGGACGAGATGACAAGATGGGCACCCCCATTTAGAAGGAAGGGTCGAAGTTTTTGGGCCATCAAATATATGGCGAATAAGACATAAAAATGGTAACTAGACCTTGGTACAGGTCTAGTTTCAAGAAATCGTATACGGTCTCGGTTTTGGGCTTTAGGCCCACTTGCTCCAACACGTTACGATCTTGTAAATTAAAAACATTCACTGGTCCTGAAAGAAATGAAAATGTCCCAAGTAGAGGTGGATCCAGGAGGGTATTTTTTTTAACGGTTACACCATAGCATACAACGGAACAAAATGGTAGGATCCTCAAAAATCATAAAAACTTTACGTTAACGTCTGAAAATATGTGTTTGCATAGGTACCGACTAGCATCCTTCTAAATCCACCTGTGGTCACAACGTCGAAAGTTACCATTTCATAGTTTATTAAAAATACAATGTTTAAAATACTTCCTTTTTTTTCGATATAATTTTGGTCAATTTTGATGTAAATAACAATGACTGAAAAACCAGATGGCAGCATTTGACATTTTTGTTTTGTGTCATATTTGATGCCACAAAATAAAAATACAGAGGGCCTATTTTAAAACCTTCATAATGTGCTTCTACTATACTTCGGTTCTTAGACCACCTCAGTTTAAGTTGGTTAAAGAAAAAGACCTATTTTAAAACTTATCTATTTATTCATTAATAATTATTACAAAATATCAGTAGTAAAGTTGGTTAGAATCCTTTTTGTGGCCAAATGGCGATAGAAATACAATCTTTTAGAAACAAAACGAACAATGTCAACCACAAGGGCTGTGGCGTACTTTTTTTTTGAAAGACAATTGCATTTCGGGGGTATCCTGGACTTAGTCCAGACTAACCCTCCTTCGACCCGCTCACGATACAGCCCTCGACCCTGATATCCTAGCGTGCTCACCCCTGGATTCCAACCCGGGGTAGAAAAGGCTTCCACCACTTTCCCCCCCAGGCCTTAACCAGTGGGCTACAACATCTTTGGATGGCCTGTGGCGTACTTGTGAAGGCCTTAGGGGATGTGGCGGAATATTCCATCTGCCCAGGGTTCGAATTCAGACGTACAAAACTTGTGGCCATTGAGGTTTAATCAGAGCTGATGTCTTACGGTCATAATTTTTCAAAGGATTAGTCTAGGCATAGCCTAGGACACCCTCCAAAAAAAAACACTAATATGTTTTAAAAAAGACTAGGTCTTTTTTTTCCCAAAAAAACAAGGCTAGACCTTTGTAGGTATCGACCCTTAAAGGTAGTACACTCAGCTAGTTCTTGGGTTTACTTTCCATATGCATACATAACAGAACTGAATAGGGTTAAACAGGACAAGAAACCATTATTGTACTTTTGATGGTGTATGGTAAGACAAGTTACCCCTACATGTTATTTAATATTTTATATATCATACCGACACACATCAAGTGTGGATATGGAGGAGAAGGTGGTGGTTGTCGTGGCAGATGTGGTTGAGGTAGGTGGTAGTGGAGGGGGCCACTGGTGGTGGTGGTGACAACGATAGACGGTGGTGGTTGTGAAGGACGTGGAGATGATAGATGGTGGTGGTGGCGGCACCCAATAGTGGTGGCTATGCAAGTGGTGGGCAATGGTAGTGGAGGTGGCGATTATGCTAAATACCATATTATATTAGGGTTATATCAAATGAGGATAAATTGTTAATTGTTTAGTTTTGTCCCATTTGATTTTTGTTGCACCTATCGTGGTGGAACAAAAAAAAGCCTTTTTGGCCCTGTCGCATCCAGTCCCATGTCGCGTCAAACATGGAACAGTGAATTTTGTCATGTCTTGTTCAGTCCTATGTACGAAACGCATCTTAGGCCCACTGGAGGTTTACCCAACTCTCCACTTTAGGCCCTCGTGAGATTAGTCGATGTGCGTGCAAGTTGGCTCTAACACCCACAATTATTTTAAAAAACGTTACAACTATACGTTGACAACATTATGCTCAACAACTTTACGATCGGTTATATGCCCTTATATCCCATTTCCGCAGCATTGCAAACGTCAACAGAAAAGAGGCACGAGACATAACATATGACAAAACAAAACATCAAAGCAAAAACACACGCCAGCGACAAAACAGGCAAGACAAACCTTTTCACCAGTTTCACACCCATAACCATTTTCTTCGCGTGTAGCCGAGTACTCGGGTCCTATAAACATAAAGACACGAAATTCAGTGCAATGGATGAATATTAATTGAAAACATTTTGACAATCTTAACATCCAGTTCTTCTGCAAAAACCACAAACAGATCATTCAGAGTTGCTTGGAGGCTTCTCCTTTGGATGTTTGGAGCTGTAATGATCCCCGAGCTGATTCTGATTCGCTAACTGCGCCTGAAAACCGCAATGCATCAAGTCAAACAGTCAACTTGCGCCAAGATCTCGGAAAACATTGGAATATTTTTGTTATAAAATGAGAGACAATTGTAACACAGAGAGGTGTAGAAGGGAAGTTAACACACGGGGGTAAGTCAAATGAGAACCAGAAAAATTTTGAGAACCGTGAGAACAAGTTTCACATGTGAAAATACAATGTTGTTTCATACTTTCGTATATGAAACTGATGATATTGTTTTACATGTGAAACAAAACATGTGCATACATTTTGTATAAAACACACATATGAACAGTAATACCACCTTGAATCCTAGCCTAAAATGAAACTCACTGAATGGTTGGAATTGGGATTGGTTCTCAAGGTTCTTTTAATATTTTTGTAGTTCTCATTGATTTTTCCCTGTCAACACAATTTGCTAATTTGTTTTTTTTTTTTTACCATACTCCTGTCACAAAAAAACGAAGCCCATATTCGACTTTGGAGTGGGAAATGAATCAACTTTTTGAGATTTAAAATTGACAAGTGTTGTATCGGTGCATGCATGGATACTGTCAAGTATCTACAATTAGGGACTGTTAGTTACCTTAATGAGCTTAATGAGATTCATAGCTTATTCGGTCAGGTGCACCTGACTGTTAGGTAGTGGCTTAATGATATAGAAAGTGGCTTATTTGGTAAGCTTCTAGGGGGGAGCTTTATGCAGAAAGCTAAGTTTTTCTAAACTTGCCCCTCCCAATTAAAGAACATGATCCTTCCATCCATGAAAAACCCTTCCAATCCACACAGTCAGCTTTATCCATACAGGACTTAATTGTAAACCAATCAAACAACCCCTTACTCTTATTAAAGTCTGTGAACATAGACGACGTATTACACTGAAGCAAATGAACCCAGTATGACCCACATAGAGGTAGGGTCTCAGACGTAGGGCGTACGCATACCTGCCTCGACCCCAAGGGATAGAGAGGCACACATACAACATACCAAGAATTTCCCTAATTCGAAAATCCCATTTTAAGTGAAAAAATGGATAAAGTGTACTTTATTCTTAGTTTCTAAAGTCTAAACAACCATCAAGCTTGCAATAATGAAATAAAGAAAAGCTAAACCATAGTTCTTAGTAATAGCAAACACGATGCTTTTAGTCAACCAAATGACAACTTTACCCTTAATTAAGTTATCACTATCAGTAATTAAGAGTAGATTTGAGAATTTAGTTATCTATTTTAGAAATTGGATACTTGTTTTGGGACAAACATAAATAGAAATCTGGACATTTGTTTTGGGATGGAGGGAGTATAAAATATTTATTTACGGCAAATACTCACTCACCCGTCACCTTTGGTGAGGCTTGAACCCTTGACCTCCCTCCAAGGAGGCTAGGATCTACCAGTAACACGAACATGTGCTCGTGTTACTGTAGGGCCAATGACTCTTTGGTGAGAATGGGATGATCTTGTTTGGATTATTGGATATAATTTTATCTCCACCAAACTATAACTCTAAATGCATCTCTAAAGAATCGATTTCTTTTTTATGACTATTAGCACATGCATTAGTTACAAACATACCCATTCTTTTTGCCTCAATACAAATAGAAGATACTCCTTACGTCCACAATAGATGCAACGTTTAACTATGCACTTAGTATTGTGAAAGTGTTGGATTATTAGTTAAATATCTAAAATACCCCACAAAGAAGAATCTTGTGAACCAGAGGTAAAATTGAAATACATAGATATCAATTTCTAAGGAATTCAAATTGAGCAACAACGTCCTTCATCTCCATGCGTACAAATTAAGCTTGCTACTCATTCCCTTTTCTCTTTATATATTATCTAGATTTGAGAATATGCCCTCATGACACATAGATATCAAAATACAATTAGAGGTGCGTTTCTATATGAGCCTCCTAATTCTATAATCAAGTTTTGCTAAAGACATCCTTAAACTTAAGTCATGCTTTTACTTTTTCTATAATGCATCTATATAAATATAAAACTATCAAGTAAAAAATATTATGCATGAAATTTAGTCCACTAATTAAACTAGTCTCAAGATCCCACTTGAATTGTGAAAATATGCAGAACCCCCAAATTACTCTCCAAAGGAGCCCTTAGCAGAGAAGGAAGGTTCCAACATATATAAATGAGAAATTGTGAGAATCCAACATGAATAATTGGCGTACGTTTATGTATCTTCTAAATTCACCATGTCTTGTCCAAGCCACAAAATACTGATTTTCATATACAAAAAAGGTTTTCTCAATAACACAAACAAAACCAAGATCAGAATTCAAACAAAAAATGAAAATAAATACAAACAAAACTTAAACAAGCAACATATACACACCATCTACATGTGTATCTTCCAATCCCTTCCCTGGGATGTGGTGGAATATCCCATCTGCCTGGGGTTCGAATCCAGGCGTACACAACAATTGTGGCCACTGAGGGGTAATCAGTGCTCATGTTTTACGGTCATAATTTGCCAAGGGATTAGTCTAGGCATAGCCTAGGACATCCTTAAAAAAAAAAAAACACCAAAATATTGGTGCACATAAAGAATATACCATATTTTCTAATTACTCAAATAAAACCAAGATCATAGTTCACAAAAAAATTGCAATTTATACCCAGATTGAAACTAACCAGCCAAACAATTCACATTCTATTTATACATGAATCCCCAATTCATTCAAAATCAAAAATTACCCCACAATTTCTTTTAAAATTATCCAAACAAAACCCAGATAATAAATCAAATTAAAAATAACAGGTTCAGCCAAATCAAAGTTAAAAACAAGCATATATATAGATCTTGTAGACATAGTATGGATTATGGGGGCAAAAGGGGAAACTTACTTTACAGATGGGGCATATAACTTTGAGAGCAACAGCACGAGCTTCGAATTGAGACCCTTTTGATTTCTGATTCTTCTCTGCATTTTTTCTCTGCGCCTCGATCTTCTGTTTTCCCCTTGTCATCCTTTTTTTTATCTCTCAAGAAGTTGCATCAACAGGGTCAAAAAGAGAGAAGATTGGCCACGCCCCTTTTGCTATTTGTGTGCTTTTTAATTAGCTTGGGGATTCTAGAGTGATTTACAAAAATGGTACCTCGACTATTGATAACCTGCCAACTTGGTCCCCTAAAAATGATAATCAAATTGATGGAATTGGGAATCGGTATCCGAAGTTTCGAACCATAAATGAAGCACATCAAATTTGACTTTATAGTGTTGTATTAATATCTATATACGTGTATGTTCAAACAAGAACACCTTCAGTTTACGAAAATGCGAGAACACTCTTATCACATGTGATAATACATATGAAGGCACCCGGTGGATACTGACAACTTGACTCATGATCTAAAGTCGCACCAAAGTTCGTTTGTGTCATTGTTTTGGTATCACATGTGATGGATTATAGTATCATGAGAATACCTTATCACAGGTGATAATTCACGTGAGGGGGCCTAATGGTGTGCGGACGACTTGGCTCGCAACCTAGGTCGTGCAAAACGTCGTCCGTGCCTCCAATTTAGTATCACATGTTTATTATATGTGATAAAATATAGTATCACAAGTGATTGGCTATTGTAAAAAGATGTTTCCAACCTGATTTCAACCCATTTACAACATGTTTTTAACCCATTTACAAACTTGTTTGTAGCCCATTGATAACTCGTTTTTAATTTATTATCATTATTTAATTATTTATAATAATTAAAAAGTTAATAAAAAAACTAAATATGCTTCCACTAAACTCCTTCCATTCCATCGTTGAAACATTGTAGTTTCCACTAAAAGTCAAAACTCTAAAACCCTAGCCGACACATCTTCCTTCCACTTCTAGCCAAGAGATCGAGAGTACCCTTCCAGCCGAGGCGATGCCATTCCAGCCAACACACCGTCCCTCCAGCATACACATAGTAGTATAGTACGTCTCTGAATATGTATTACGTCTCTTATTCTTGTTATTTACTGTTTTAACTTTTATTGATTCATAATATTACAAGTTTACAACAGTGAATATGTTCTTGTTATAATGTTATTGGGTTTATTGTTTTAGTAATTTAGTCGTTCATTTAATGTTCTTAGCTATCCCAATATCAACAGTGGCATTTTAATCTGCTTTTAACATTGGTGGTAGGGTTCTTGATGTTTATAGAAATTCATTGAAGCCTTCTACAGTTGAAGCTATTATTTGTCTAAGAGATTGGGTATACGGAGAAGGTTTGTTCTAACTTATTATTTATATATTTAATATTATCGTAGTAAGTTGGTTGATTTGTTTATATATTTGTTTTATCGTATTAAGTTGGTTAATTTATTTATTCATATAACACAAATGGAATCGCAACTTGAGGCGCTATGTGGAGCAATCATGACAGAGAAGATGAAAGATCAAGAGGAAAGTAATACTGAGAGTGAAGTTGGAGTCGGTGACAGTGGAAGTCGAGTTATTTAGAAACTTATTTGTTTGACTTTATGGTTGTGTTATTCAAACTTTGAACAATTTATTTGACTTTATGGTTGTCTTTTATTAAAACTTTGAACTGTTTATTTGGCTTTGTGGTTGTGACTTGTGTATTTGTCATGAAATTAAGTTTCAGTCTTTTTTTATTTTATTTAAAGTTTTAAAATTAAATGGGTCAACCCAGGTTCAAGCCATTTATTAAACAGGTTGAGTTGAGAAAATCATAAACAAGTCAACCCGCTACCAACCCATTAAAGTACGAGTTTTTTTTTTGGAAAGGAGGCGACACTCGTAGCAATATATTGACATTTAAGTACAAGGTTGGGTTGGGTTGAAAATCTCAACCCATTTACTTAAACATGTTGGGTTGGGTTGAGGTTTTCAACCCAATTAATAAATGGGTTGAACCCAAACCCAACCCAACAACTCATATTAAATAGAGTTTTAATTAAAATTATTAATTAAGCTGATTAGAGGTAAAAATGAAAGATAATTTACCACATTTGACTTTTTATTTTATTTTTTAATTATAATTTTTTTACCCCTTTAAAGTTTAAAATAAATTATCTTAAAAATTAATAATATTTTAATCAAACAAATTACATCAAAAAACGAGAATTTCGTGCTTTTTGATATGACATCCATCTCGATATAGTTTTTTTTTTGTTTTAACCGTTTTTTACGTGAAACGTTACATATGTGTTATATTCATCATAAATATTTATGTACCTTCAAGTGTGTACAACACCTCGACACCGTGTGTTCGTAACTCGACATCACATTTTTCAACACTTTTTTCAACGTTGTAAGGCATCACGTTCTTCATCACCGTAACCCACCACCCATCGAGACGAATCGAAAACCTATTGAGTTTCGGTTGTGAACCGGGGAACAAAAGAGAACGCGCTATGTATCCATACCTTCACGGGTCATTGAATAATACAACATTCAGGGTGAATAATACACAATTCATGAATTCGTGTATTATTCATCCTGAATGTTGTATAATTCATCATGAATACTGTATTATTCATCATGAATAGGGGTGTGCAAAAAACCAACCGATCCAATCTGAACCGACCGATCCAATTAGAACGACCGACCTTGGTTGGATATCCAATTGCAATTGGATCACATCGGATCGAAAATTTCAAAATCCAATGGATCGGTTCGGTTGTTGGATGACAGTCTAGAATTGATTAGAACCGACCGAACCGAACCGATATGCCATCCAATATAACAACCGACCGAACCGAATCGATATGCCATCCAATATAAGAACCGACTGAACCATCCAATACCCCATCCAATTACCATCCAATTAGTATAATATTATATTATTTAATATTTGTTATTTCATTTAATAAAACTAAATTTTTTGAAAAAGACGCTTTCCCTCTTTGCTCTTTCATCAGGTACGACTTCAGACTTCTGTCATTTCACTCTCTCACCCACACGAAAGACTTCTGTCATTTCACTCTCTCACCCACACGAAATCTCTCACGGTCTCACCCACACCAAAACCTTAGATGACGCCTTGCACCATCTCTTTCTTCTTCAGCCTTCACCTAAATTGGCCGGCGATCTCTGCCGCCGCTCTCTCCGCCTCTCTATCCATCCAAGCAAGCCCAACCGAAGCTCTGGTTATTTTATTAACCCTATTTGTGCCATGTTTTATTATAATTTTAAGCTAAATTCCACCTTTATAGCATTGTTTAGTTAATTTTTAGCGAATTATAAGTTATAAATAAAGATTGGATACAATAGGTATTTAATCACAAAAATATATCATAAAATCATAAAAATATCTTAATTTTATACATATATTGTAGGTATGAAAGTGGCCGCGTGAAGTCGATTTTTGGATCTTGCAGAATTGCGGATCATGGACTTAAAGGAACGACTTCAATTTTTGGGCCATGCATTTTGTTGTGGGCTTGCATTTTTAAAACCGATTTTGGGCCCTAGATTTTAGCTTATCGAACTTGTTTTGCATTTGGGTCGATTTGGCATTTACAAACAATTCGGTTAGGCTCGATTTTTGGTTAGCTTTGATGGACCGAACTTGTGACAACTTTTGGGCTTGGTATTGGCTTTTCCATAGAAGCCGGTTTTTCTCGTTTGGGTCGAACTCTAAGCATTTCAATGGACCAGTTTTGTGACAACTCTGTGGGCCGAATTTGTAGCTTCATTTGGGCCGAACTTTTGTGACACTCTCTTGGGCTTCGGCCATCTTCTACAAGGGCCCCCAAATGAATTGTCTTGTTCACCAAGTTGTGTATTACTATAAATATGTGTAGTTAGGCAAGTGATTAGAAAGAGAGAGCTTGGACACTAGTATTACTTGGTTACTTGTTTGCATGATGGTTCGGTTTTGAAGTTCAAACCGAGAACTTCCCTTCGTGAGCCGAAAGCTCACGGTTTTTGTACCTTAAACACCTTGGTTTGCATCATTAATCCTAATCTACTTTTAGTGTTAACTCATTTAATAATTGCTTGTTATAACTTGTTTCTCACAACTCTTAATTAATCTCTAATCCTTAACTTCATCTTTTCATAACTAAACTTGCTTTAAAATTGTGTTATTACTTAATTGCTCATCAAACAACTCACGGTTCTCTTCTTTTTTCTTATTCTCGACTCTTGATAAAACTTGGTTCTCGTGTGATTTCGTTTACAATATAAACTGGAAGTCTGAATTAATCACTTCGGATCCCCAATCATTTTGGTTCACGGTTTGGTAAATGTTTTCATATAAAGTTCCATTTTTTCTCGTCTCAAACTCATGCTTTAATTAAATTTTCATAATTAGTACGTTAACAAACACACAAAGTAATCATCAAGAACTCTTCGTTTTAAAAACCACATTTGAAACAAGATTTTCCTCTTAGATTAATAATCTCCTTTCCCTTAACTTTAGTTTTAAAACCAATGATTAAATTTCTCGTCAACTTTGTAGCAATTAATTTTTCATGTTTTAAAAGTTACTCTATAATTGCCATGTTCACTTAAAATTAGTAATTTCTCTCAAACGGTTTGTTACTTGTGCACAAAGTCACGACGTTCAACTCAAGTAAGTTTCATTTAATTAACGCATTGTCCATCTCCATTATTTGTTTTAAAATCCGTACATCTCTTATAATTGGAATCTGAACGATGATGGGCTAACCGTCTTAGTTCGGGGTATAAAGAGAAGTTGGGACCAAAACTGATAAAAGGATAAAAAGATGTATCGTACGGTATGATTGTCCAACGCTATTTAAATCAAGGTTATATTTTATGGTGGATCACAATTAATCAATTGACAACTGGTTCGTTGTATCATAAAATATCCGACACTTGAGACAACGAAGGAATATTGTCTCGTCTTTTTATCTAATTATTAGCTTAATCCCAATGGATCTTTATACCATGTGCTTTCCTTTTATAACTGTTACTTTTCATTAGTTGATACTCACAAAGATTTCCTTCGAATTTGCCATCTGAAACCTGTTTTTACAAATTGGACTTTTAAAGAGAAACGTTTCCACGTTTCCCGGTGGGATCGATATACGGTACCTTTGTACCATTATTACTTTTATAAGGCGATAATAGACTGAGATGTATACTTGCGTCATAGTTTATTTCTGACATTTTCAGGTACTCACCAAACCTAACAACACTCTCTCTGACTCTCTATTCATCACAACAAGGTTCTAAATGGCGTGAGGCGTGACGTTGCGGCGAGGCCAAACCTCAAGCCTTAGGAGCCACGGCGAGGCCATGACGTTTATCAAGGCGTGACTTATGGCGACAAATCTCTATATCATATATATATAATATTATACATAAAACATATGTTTTGAACTATTAATCGACGAGTCAATGATAATAAACAAACTAAATTAGGTTATATATTAAAAATTAGCAAATAAAACATTAAAAACGTAAAGAAAAATCAAATATCGCGTTACAAAAGACCGCATATTAGGCCATGGCGTGCCACAATAATAACGTGGCGTGAGACACTAGCCTTGAGCCACGACGCGCCATGGCGGCTGTTGCGGCGAGCGTTTTAGAACAGTGCGTCACAACTTCTACTTCAAGCTCGGTAAGTATCAGACTCTCTATAACTCTATTCATCGGTAAATATGTGTCCATTAGAAACCAAGAGGGCATTTAGCTTATATTACTGCTGCTTATTTTGCTGTAAGGACTAAGGAGCCAAGAAAGTAGGAACTGTGAGTTTATTGTATACCTCAGTTTTTATTGTAATAAATTTATAATTTATAAGTATCATGGGATTTAAAAAGTAATAAAAACTTAGTAACTTACTATAGCTTGTTTGCCATTTTTGGAATTATTTGTTCACTTTTTTCTGCATGTTGCATTCAACATTAGGCCATCCGTACTCGAGCGGGCTCGGGTTCATGCCTGCAGGTTCCCCGGCAACCGGGTACGCCCATGGCGGGTTCAGCGGGTTAGGGGTGGCGGGCTCGGCGATCGGGTTCCCCACCCCGCTCATACCCGAAGGAGTTTCTCATTTTTTTTAATTCCAAACGGCTCTTTTCCAAACGGCTCTTTTCCAATTATTTTTTTTTATTTTTTTTTTCAATTTAAACACTATAAATCAACCTCAAATCTCATCCATTTTTTTTTAATTTTTCCAATTATTTATTATTGTTATATAAATATAGATAGCTTCTGGGGTCGCATCGAGAAGGTGTTTTATACGTTGATGTGTCGTGAAAAATATAGAACACATCATCAACTAAGCACCAAATATAAAGATTTAAACAAAAAGGTACAACAATTTGCCGGCATCTACAACAACTTGTATAATAGTAGATCAAGCGGATCGAGTGAAGCCGATATTTTAAAAGCGGCACACGTCCGGTACGAAAATGAATACCAAACTGCCTTCACCCATGAACAAGCTTGGGATATCCTCAAATTATCTCCAAAATGGAATACGGTTCCAACTATGACAAATACATTCCGGGGTTCAAAACGTACCCACACTTCCGATGAAGACGCTGAAAATGTTCAACGACCCATCGGGAGAAACACGGCAAAAAAGGCAGCAACGAGTAGTACGGACGACAACCGCCTTTACTCCGAAATGAGTGACTTGAGAAGTAAAATTGATGATTCGGTTGATTACAAAATGAAAAAACTTGAAGTCGAACAACAAAAGTGGCAAGTCGAACAACAAAAGTGTGAAATCGAGTTGGAAAGGCTATATGAAAAAGACTTCGAGTTTTTTATTGCCCCGCACGATCACCTTACGGGAGCTGCTTTGAATGCTAATTTGGCGAGAAAAGAGAGAATTCGACAAAAACATAATTGGAATTTTTAATTTTATTTTGTAATTTTATTTTTATTTTTATGAATGTTATGATTTTTTATTAAAAAATTAGATGAGGTGGCATGTGGGTTCAAGAGGTTCAAAAGGTTGGGGTACGGGATTTGTGGGTTCAAAAAGGTTCAAGAGGATTCAAAGTGGAAAGCTGATGTGGCGCTAATGTGATGCAGAGGGTTCAAAAGGTTTGAACCTGGGGTACGGATGGCCTTAGAATATCCAAAGGAAGTAGTAACAAAGCATGCAATTGAAAAAATAAGGACAAGGAATATGACTTTACAAAGGCCTAGTAGAACATGGGTGGGGAAATGTGGAGGTGGTAGCAACGTGAGGATTGTAAAACTTACGAAACCTATTAGATATATATGTACCAGATGCGTTGTCGACGGGAAACCGTCGATCCTTAAGGAGTGAATTGCAACAAACCCAAGAGTAGGGCAAAGGTTAATGAAATTGAATGAAACATGTTGATATGCCAAGATATTCTAATATTATATGCAACATGCTGAAAAAAGTGAACGAATAATTCCAAGAAACAGCAAACAAAATGCCAACCCAACAGTAAGTTACTAAGTTTTTATTACTTTTTAAATCCCATGATACTTATAAATTATAAGTTTATTACAATAAAAACTGAGGTATGCAAGAAATTCACAGTTCCTACTTTCTTGGCTCATTGGTCCTTACAACAAAATAAGCAGCAGTAGTATAAGCTAAATGTCCTCTTGGTTTCTAATGGAAACATTTTACCGATGAATAGAGTTATAGAGAGTCCGATATTTTACCGAGCTTGAAGTAGAAGCCGTGATGAATAGAGAGTCAGAGAGAGCTTCGGTTGGGCTTGCTGCGGCAGAGAGAGCTTCGGTTTGGCTTGCTTGCGGTGATGGATAGAGAGGTAGAGAGAGCGAAGAGACCGACGGTGAAATCGCCGACCGATTTGGGTGGAGACTGAAGAAGAAAGAGATGGCGTGAGGCGTTGTCTAGGGTTTTGGTGTGGGTGAGACGGTTAGAGATTTCGTGTGGGTGAGAGAGTGAAGTGAGAGAAGTCTGAAGCCGTACATATGAAAGAGCAAAGAGGGAAAGCGTGTTTTTCCTTTTTCAATTTTTTTAGTTTTGTTAAATAATATAATATTATAATAATTGGATGGTAATTGGATGGGGTATTGGATGGTTCGGTCGCTTCTTATATTGGATGGCATATCGGTTCGGTTAAGTCGGTTCTAATCGGTTCTAGACTGCCATCCAACAACCGAACCGATCCAATTGGATTGTGAAATTTTCGATCCGATCCGATCCAATTGCAATTGAATATCCAATCAAGGTCGGTCGGTTTCTGCACACCCCTATTTGCGAGGCTGTGGAGTTTCAATCATATCTCACACACTGAAGCCCCGATTTAAGCGATTCAAGATGTTATGGCAAGCCAACACACAGATCTACAATCTTTGTGTTTTTGCAAATTCGAGGTGCATCTTGGCCAAAACTGACGATGAAATCTAAAGAATGGAGCTGGACGAAAATAAGAGGGGATTAAGAGATAGGGTACCACTTTTTTGTCCGGACCATATTAAGTGATAAGAGGCTTTGAAAATAATAAAAATAAACGGTCTGAATTATAACACGCCTGACCGAATCAGACATAAGTGGTGATTAAAAGCTAAAAATAAAAAAACAAACAACGCCTTAGTTTCTTACGGGGACAAGATGATTAAAGACAAAAGGGCAAAGTTACTTTTCAAGCTTATGGATTTGAACTATTGAACTAGAGTTGTGGTTATTTTGGCTAGCACCCTTTCCCATTTGTTTTATACTATCTGTTGGACCTGATGTATCTTCATAGAATGGACCTCCACCTGAAAATCTGTTTGTTCTTTCTTCATGGTGAATGGTCATTATTTAGAGGATGACTTGAGATAGTGACTGCTCTTTTTATTTTATTTTTGTTTTCTAATATTAAGAAACATACATTATAATGGGTGGAGTTTAATTTGGAAATTCCTCAAGTTAAGATATATATATATATATATATATACATTGATTTGTCAACCATAGGTGGCGGTGCACACCTGGAATTTGCAGCAGCAGCTCAGTACAATTTTGGGACTGAGAATTCTACCCGAGAGAGGGTCGAACGCTAGCTGTGAAATTGGGAGCGGGGACTAGCCGTCCAATAGTTGCAAATGCACTTGTTTTGAGGATGGAATTCGTCCGGTTTCTTCCCGTTCAAATGGGTTTTGGTTGGGAATAGGAGTTAGATCATATTGTGGGTTAAGGCATTGTTTGGCAAAAAAAACTAGCTTATAAGCTAACTTATTTTTTAGGTACATGTTTGGATGACCATAAGTATAAGCTAGCTTTTTGAAAATTATGAGTGGTTTTTTGTAAATATTCCAATTATGCCCTCATTAATATTAACTATTTTTTTAATATGTCTTTTTTGGTCATTTAAATGCTTATAAGCTACTTTTTGCCAAACGTGACTTTTTCATCAGCTAGCTTATCAGTCAACAACTAGCTTATAAGTCATAAGCTAGCTTATCAGCTAGTTTGCCAAACATAGCCTAAAATGGGTAGAATGTTTTGGAAGTTGATTGGACACATTTGAGATTTCTAAATTCTTCCAAGTAAGGTCTTTTAAAAAGTTCACAGTGCACATCAATTGTATGCTTTATTTCTGTTAGAATTTTTTTTCTTTCTTTCTTTCTAGAATGCATTACGTATTTCAAGTACTTGCCAAATTTCTTATGAAACAATATCCTCAAGTTTACTGTATGCTACATGGTTTAATGGTGCGCACACTTAGTTCAAGTGACGCTAGCCTTCATTGTAGAATTTTAGATCCTTTATTACTAAGGAAATGTGTTCATTCATGGACGAGAGTGTGAAATTTTCTTATATATATATATGACACCACCACCTTCAACAAGAAGAATCGAAATCTTTTATCCTAAACGGCCTGGATATCACTGGCCAAATGGCCCTTTGGCTTGTTGGGTAATGGTTTTATCAAAGGTTTCCACTTTGTAAGCAACTGGGAATGGACTAAAGCTCTGACCCAATAGCCAGTTTCAAGTTTAACCATTGTTAGTTTTTCTTTTTTTTTTATATTTGAAACAAGTAAAGCATTTTGAACCAAATAGATATATTACAAGAATATTCTAGACTTGTTGCAAACACCATATGTATGAAGCATTCATGCTAAATGCAAGCCCACCTACTTATTTCACCCATGTTCAAACACCATATGTATGAAGTTTTCATGCTAAATGCAAACCGACCTACTTATTTCACCCATGTTCCAACACCATATGTATGAAGTGTTCATGCTAAAAGCTCTGACCCAATAGCCTGTATCTAGTTATTTCACCTATATATGTTCAAACATTTTATTCTATTTATGCTGTCAAACAAAAGAAGTATCTCCCTTGTTTCAAATCTCTCCCTTTAAATTGTTAGACGCTATTTTGGGTAGTGAAGGGGTTGGGAAAAACGAACTTTTGATTTGTGTGAATTACATAACAAGCGACAAGTAAATTGATCCAATTCCTATTTTGTGTAACATACTACCAAAACTTTCATTTTTTGGCACCTTAGATGTGAAATCTCAAACATTTAGGTACCTGGTTTACATATGAGAATGCATGAAAACACAACGAACTTTGTTACACTTCTTATTTTAATTTGTGTAGCTTACTTTGGTCTAAATGTTTGAGATATCACGTTTTTGGAAGTACCTGCACAAAATAGGAATTATAAATTTTGTCATTTCTGTTGGAAGTACTTTAGATAGATTGCCTCTGTTCCAATATAGTCAGCAGAATTGAAGAAGCTTCAAGAGGAGCATTGGAAGGTTTGTGAACAACCATGCTTGTGTGGTTAGTTTTGTCTGGAAGAAAGAGAAACCTCCATCATAGGTACAATCAAATTGTCCATAGGTTTTCTTGCATCCATAAGCTTGAGATTCTCAATTTTGCTTAAGAATTATATTGATATACCATATTCATAACTTCATATGGAACCACTTTTTTCCAAAAATAGGAGTAATTGGCAAGAGAGTCAACCTTGTTAAAAACACTTCATTGAGACAAACATGGTTACAAGAACCTTGAGGAATTAGGATGGGGTTTGATGTTGGGTTTTTTAAAAGATAGAAGTTGTTTAAAATTATCTTAAGCATTAATCACAAGTATCTTCGTTTTTTACACCATTTGACGAATCCAAACGTTAAATATCATACGACTATACAGTGTAGTTCCCACATCCAACTTATTTGATCCCCTCTGAAGTAGATAATTCAAGACTTTTTGGGTATTAGTTGATACATTTAAAGTCATGGTCAAACTAGGTAACATACTGCGCCTTGCGTGGTGAATACAAATATTATTACAAAGATTAATATACTTCACTAAAAAAATGATTTATAAGCAGTTTTTATTTTATTCAAAAACAAAAAAAATTAAAAAACACAATTTATTAAAATAAGTATTGTTAGCTTACTAAAAGAAAGAATACAAACATTGGTATGTTACTAAGAAAATAAAATAATTTAAAAGTTTTGATTATAAGTATTGTTAACTTATCCAAAAATAAATGTAAATAGATAAAAATATACATATTAATTTTTTTTATTTAAAAGCATTTTTAGCTTACTAAAAGAAAAAAATAAAATAAAAAATATACTCTATTAAAATAAATATTTAATTTGTAATCATTGTTATCTATTTTAATAAAAAAAAGTTCATATAATATTTACATCAAGTAAACTTATGATGGAAAAATAAATCAATAAACTCAATAATTATAATAAAATAACTATTGTTATAAAATAATAATTATAATTTATTAGAAAAATTTATTGTTTATAAGCAGTTGTTATCTTACTAAAAAAATAAAAGAATATATATAAAAATATAATTTATTAAAAATAATATTTATTTATAAATATTGTTAATTTACTAAAAGAAAGAATATAAACATTGGTAGATCTTACTAAAAAAATAAAATAATTAATTTTTTTTATTTATAATCAGTGTTAAATTATTAAGAAATAAAAATTAAAGAAATAAAAATTATATTTTACTAAATAAGTTTTGATTTATAAGTATTGTTAGGTTATCTATAAAAACGTAAATAAATAAAAACATACAATATTAAAAGTATTTTTTATTTATAAGCATTGTTAACATAATAAAAGATAAAAAAAACATACTCAATTAAAATAAGTATTTGATTTATAAGCATTGTTAACTACCTCATAAAATTATAAAATAAAAAATGAAAAGTTTTGTTGCCTTATTAAGAAAATAAAACAATTTAAAAGTTTTGATTTATTATCATTGTTAACTTATTAAGAAAAACAAAAAAATAAATAAATAAAAAATATATTTTATTAGATAAGTTTTGATTTATAAGTATTGTTAGCTTATCTATAAAAATGTATAAAAACATACAATATTAAAAATATTATTGATTTATAAACATTGGTATAGATCTTACTAAAAAAATAAAATAATTTAAATTTTTTGATTTATAATCATTGTTAACTTATTAAGAAAAAAAATTAAAGAAATAAAAAGTATATTTTACAAAATAAGTTTTGATTTATAAGTATAGTTAGGTTATCTATAAAAACGTAAATAAATATAAACATACAATATTAAAAGTATTTTTCATTTATAAGCATTGTTAACATATTAAAAGATCAAAAAAAACATACTCAATTAAAATAAGTATTTGATTTATAATCATTGTTAACTATCTCATAAAATTATAAAATAAAAAATGAAAAGTTTTGTTAGCTTATTAAGAAAATAAAACAATTTAAAAGTTTTGATTTATAATCATCGTTAACTTATTAAGAAAAACAGAAATTAAATAAATAAAAAATATATTTTATTAGATAAGTTTTGATTTATAAGTATTGTTAGCTTATCTATAAAAATGTATAAAAACATACAATATTAAAAATATTTTTGATTTATAAACATTGTTAGTATACTAAAAGATAAAAAAATATTACCTATTAAAAAAGTATTTGATTTATATTGATGTTATCTATCTTATAAAAGTATAAAATGAAAAATAAAAAGTCTTAGTAATTAATGAGAACATTTAATATATGACTTTTATTTAAAATAAATCAAAATTATAGAAAATTAGATAAAATTAGATAAAATTATGGTTTCTTTGGTATCTTTGACACTTTTCGGAATGCACATAAAATTTCAATGGAGCTTTGCTCCTTTATGCATGAAGATTTTCCAATTTGGTGCATTTTTTTTTGAATTTTGGTGCAATTTATGCAAAGAGATGTGTGTTTTTGAGATGATATGGATATGAATGTGAAAGATTAAGCATATCATCCCCCCTCTCAAAACTTGAAGGGTTCAATGTCCTCATTGAACATTTTGTGTTTAGAAATATGCAGGTTGCATGGATTCTAAAAAAAATGATGAACCAAAGAATTACAAGGCTAGTTCTAGTGATACAAAATGCAAGCTCTAAGACACATTATTTTATTCACGCAATCATCTTAATTAATGAACAAAATAAACCAAGTGTGAACTGTGTGTATGATGGCATGAATAAAACCAACAACTTCTCAAAATCTGACAACAATCCTTGACTCACTAAACTAATATGCATGCAGTACTATGAAAATATAAAAAAAATTATTCTCAAGATAAGGGATGTGATAGAAAAGTGAACCTACCCTACTCGTGGAGAGTAGGCTGCCTATCAGCTCGCTGCCACAACAGGTTCATGGGGAATGGGGGAAGATTCTTCATCAACTCTGGGTGTTCCTTCATCCACACAACTCGCATCATGTCATCTCTGGACTTCTCGTATTTGAACCAACAATTAACCTTCTCATTAATATCCATCAACATTCCTCACATGTCAGCATTCTGATCTGACATCTCCTCAGCCTGTCGTTGTATCTGCTTTGTTATCAAACCCCGTTTCTATTTTAGGGTTGCCTTAAGTTCACCCTTTAGTGATCGAATACTTGCTTCCAAGGAAGCAAATCCATCACTGTCAGATTCAGGTCAAAAAAGCGTGTTATGTCTCATCAACCTATCCACATTCACTTTGTATAAAACTATTTTTTCTTTTGAAAAGTGATCGTGGGTAGTGTGATGATGTTAGCATTTTCTATCAAGGTGTGCATGATTGTGGGGTAAGACACTCGTGCATTGACCCTATCTATACCACCAGCAATTATCGAAGATTAACCGGCCAACATCAAATTTAAATTCTTTCATTATACAATACAAAATGAACACCCTATTCATGCAAAGACTAGTATCATGTGTTGTGCGAAATATCGCGTGTCTAAGAAAGTAAAACCACACATTAGCCTCGGGTTTAAGACAATGTGTACTCAAAATAAGAGTATTTCCCTTAAAATCCCACTGGGCCTTTGTGAGCAATTGTGTTCAAAATAGTTTGTAGGTCTTTGTCGGTAGAATAATCCATTAGTCTTTGAAATTCAGAATATCTGGGTGGTTTAAGCCCCAAAATGTTGTTTATGGCCATAACCGAAAAATTTATCGGGGTTTGACGAACCTGGATTTCTACACCATTAGTTATAGATAACTCGGTGTAGAAATTACGTACCATGTCTAGATTAAACATACAATGCATTTCACATAATCGTTCCCACCCTAAACTATTGATTGTGTACACAAATTGTGGATGTGCTAACAGTGCATTTGCATGAAATGATATGGGTATATGACATATTTTTCATGCAAAATTTGTGTGTTGTTGCAAAGCCTCATGACAACTAAATAAACTAGAATGAGAGAGAGAAGTAGTAGTTGAGTTACCCACTTTAGCTTTCCCTTTGTCCGAAACAGTAGGTGGTGGGGATTGTGTTGGTGGTTCTTCTTCCATTCGAACAGCTTCCTCATCGTTTTTAGACACTGCATGTGACCCCTCTCCTTTATCGGAATCGATCCTTCTTCACGGGCACAGATTTGAATTAGTGTGTGTAGTGAATAGGGGCAGTGGGAGATGTGTGGTTTCATTATACAATACAAAATGAACACCCTATTCAGAAAAGTGAGAGCCGGAGTTGAGTTCCGGAATTGATCTCAAACCCTGTTTTCGCGGATCAAGAATGATCCGGAATTGAAGAAAACAAGATGGGAGTTCCGGAAATGATAATTTGTGAGTCAGGATCCGGAATGGAAGTTCAAGCAAGTAGTTCCGGAAGTAAAATTAAAGCAGATACCAGAAGTGATTGTTCTGGAATGTAGCAGGAAATACGTTCCAGAATGTAAGAGCAGTAAGGAAAGTTCCGGAAATTAAAGGCAGTGCCGGAGTGACAGATTCCGGAATTTAGAAGGGAAAACAGTACCAGAAGTGTGCCCTTTCGAAAATAAAAACTAAAGGCAGTACCGGAACTGAAATGTTTCGGAAATGAAAGACAACAAAGCAGTACCGGAATTGAAACAGTTCCGAAAATGAAGAGAAGATAGTACCTGAGAGTGGAGTTCCGAAAGGTGGAGTTCCGGAAGGGTGATAGAGATCCGAAATTTGGGCAGTTCCGGACTAGGGAGATTTTGCAGCGAACAAATAAAGACCAAATAGAAAACGTTGAATAGTAAAACGAAAATCGAAAACGATAGAACAGATGAATAGATAAAACGTACCTACAGCTCTGCTACCATGTTAGAAAAGATATGTGAATCAATCGATGAAGTGTTGAATGAATTGAGAGATAGAGAGATGGCTGAAGTGTCAGCGGCTTTCATATATTGAAGAAAGGATTACAAGATTGATTAACCTAAAACTAAAACATAAGTAACCTATATATACAACTAAGTTACAGATAATTACAGAATAGACCTTGAACTTTACATAAACACAATAATAACTCTAACAATAATTAGTACTCAAAATCTTATACCATGTACCGATTAACTTTTTTTGTACCAATATTTTTCGATTGTGACATGTTGGTACTAGTTTTGTTCCAACTTCAGGTTTTATACTTGAAAACTTTTCATTTATACAAAATGAGTGACATTTAGAGTTTCCAAATAACACATGTGATGTCTAATGTTCAATAAAAATAATTAAACTTACAATGATCTCTTTGGGCTTGTGCTCTGCCCAAGGCCCATCTTTGACTTTAAATATGTCCTTGGCCCAACTTAATAGTTAGCCAATTTGATAAGAGGTAGGGTACTCTTAATATAAGGCTAACTATTTTTCCTCTTTTGGTCTATGTGGGACAAGCAAATCCCAACACTAATGACCCTTACGACAACCATTCATTTACTTATTCTATTTTTTGTCTGAGTTTGTTCTTGTAACAACTACTTTCGTTTCCTCTTACCTTTTTGGCCGAACAAACAAATATTTTCTTTAGTCTAGCATGCAAAGATTTTTGGCAGTGCACCGATTGATATCAAGTATAGATCGGTCTATTCATCTATATTTTTCTTCGCGACCTTTGATTTCGTGCTTTTCATGATATTGGAAGCAGTTTGAATAAACCCCGAGTGGGCTTCTGGCACTCATAACGCGTCTTGTCCTTCTCGTGGTGCTGTATGTAAATCAAAAAACCAAAAATTAGAACAACGACAATTAGAGATAATACTAAATCTAAAAAGAAGAAAAAAACTATATGGTTTCAAAATTGTATCTTGAAAAAAGTCCTAACCTCGAGAGCACATTTCTCACAAAAAATATGCTTGCAACTTGTAGATACTAGCTTTACAAATCTTCCGAGACATATCATGCATGTATCAGGAAGTTTGTCCTTCCCTTCCTCTTCTTCTTCCAACTAAAAGAAGAGTCAAAATAAATTTAATAAGATCTAACAAACATCAATTCACATACCAATTAAAGAATAAATCAACTTTGATTATGATAACCAATTGTTAATTTATGATGGATTATGTATATATGATTCATATATTCTCTCATGCATTCGAAATGGAGGTGGAAATCTATTTACTTGGGACTTTAGCATTACAATTTACAACAATAACACAAAAGGGGGCTAGACAATTAATAAGTTGGGTGATATAAGGCAACCGTGGTCAAAGAGGCAACGATCAATCATGAATCTATGATGTCCCATATATATAACCAAGGAATGCTATTTAAGATATATAAACAGAATAAATCACATTTTATATCAAAGGAACACTTTTAATACATATATACATGATACATACCTATGCGGTTAGGTTCCGGTGAGAAGTGCTAAATATGGCGATAAGCGTGAGAAGTGTTGTATTAGAAATGGACGAACATTGGGATGAGATGCACCGAGATAAGATGCATCGATCGGATCAATTCCCTTTTAAGCCGCAATTCATGGGAGGGTATTTCATTAAAATTAAGTGATCAACGGTTTAAAACTACTTCTCACACTTATCACCAAAAAAGACACTTCTCACGTGATCCCATGCCTATATATTACCTTCTTTGGTTCACTAGATGCACTTGATAGCATCCTCCACTCAAGAAGGGTTTGATACTGTTATTTGAAAACCAATAGTTTGAATTATCCATCAATATATATATATATATATATATATATATATATATGTGTGTGTGTGTGTGTGTGTGTGTGTGTGTGTGCGCGCACACATACACAAACATATAGAGCTCAAGCAAATCACCAAAGACTTATAAGTCAAATGACGCAGTAGGAATGCGTGGAATGGATCGACAAGCGTCAAGCCTTAACGATGAACGAGTTTACAAACGTAAACCCAGAAAATTAAGAGAAAACTCTTGAATTCAAGAACTGTATTAAATATGAATACTTGAATTGAATTGAAAACAATGAAGGGAAATCCTATTTATAATCTAAGCTAATCAAACAGATAACTATGGAAACTATGATTGGATCAATCCAAAAGGGAAAGACAATCCTTATTGTAAAATAACTCCTAAAGCAAATTGTAACAACCCAAATACCATATACACAACAAATCACATAATGTAATATAACATTGAGATAGCAAACGAAAGTTCACATTACAAGTACGGTCCCGAAGTCTTTTACATTACAAAATAAAACATTCCACTACAACTTTGACTTACTATATACATACATAACATTTAACTATCATAACACCACTGCTAAACATGTCAAATTCTTCATCTTATTATCCTTCACAAAAGCCATCCCTCGATTACTCTACTTACTTGCTCTTACTCGATCCGCCACCTGGAATACATATTTTAAAACAGAAATGAGGGTTAGACCTAATGGTCTAGTGAGGAATCCCTGTCAATTTAGTAAGCTTTTGCATCAATACCATGTATATAAAACTTTTCATATAATACCTACATATCACACGTAACTAATTACCAGTCAAGATTCAAGCTTCGTACACGTCTCATTTCACCTTATTCCTCCACAATTGGCCAAATTAATTGGTTGCGAGCCAACTAATCTACTGTGCAACAAATACAGTAAACACACCGGTCCTAAGCCCGGCCACGTATTATATTCCGATATAATACTCACGTAATTATAATATCTCAACATATCATAATTACACACGTATAACATTTTCATACCATTTATCAAATATTCAGCATCCACACAAATGTATTCCAGTTTAAAACACTTTGAAGTAAAACTCACCTGTTTTGATTATTACACACGCTCGATAGCTCCTTTCAAAATGATCCTATCTCTTACCACGACTCCACAGAATCTGAAACAAGTTAAGATACACATATTGCTTTACTAACCAAACACATAAAGCCTAACAGTTTCCCATCCTCAATGTCTCATTATACAATGCACTTAACCCACTACCGGGACTACACAGGGTACCGGGACTTATACAGTACCGGGACTCTTCAGTACTGGGAGTTCACAATACCAGGGTTTTATACTACCGGGATTCTATACTACCGGACTTCATGGTACCGGGAGTCGGCCATACCGGGACTCCACCGGGACTCGACATCACCGGGAGTTGATACTACCGGGAGTTGACTATACCGGGACTCCACTTTACCGGAGTCTAAACTACCGGGAATCTACCAGGACTTCCCCGGGACTCTCAAGAACACAGTCGGTTTCCAAAATATCCAAATTTGAATTAAACTTATATAACTTCAATTTAAACATTCTAATCCGATAGAAGTCTAACACTACTGATTATAACCACAATTTGAAAAGGAATTTACCTTCAAATCGCTTTCAGCCCAAACGATTGATGCTCTATCCGTAGGGTTCGTCTTCTGCTTCTTTTCGCTCAGAACTCACACAAACTTTCTAAAAGAGGAATAATAGGTTTAATCTGAAGTATTTGAGATATTTATATCTCAACTTACACTTTTGGCTCAAACTATACAATAAGGACTAAAACACCCCTAACCTTATATCTTATCTCAAACTCACCCCAAACATCCAAATTTTAAAGTTAAATAATTTAACTGATAGGGAATTTATCTAACTGAATTACCCGTGGTATTACATCATCTCCCCCTTAAAAGAATTCCGTCCCGGAATTCAGTTAAGCAAAAAGATGAGGGTATTTGGCTCTCATTTCTGATTCGGATTCCCACGTAGCATCCTGACCTCTATGATGCCTCCACTGAACTTTCACTTGCCTGATCTCCTTATTCCGCAGCACTTTAACTTTATGATCAACTATAGCTTCCGGTTCTTCCACATAATTCAGTCTTTCATCGACTTGTATTTCTGGTAGGGAGACCGACTGATCTGGAGTAATCAAACACTTTCGGAAGTTCGATACATGAAATGCGTTATGAATCCTACTCAACTCCGGCGGAAGATCTAATCGGTAAGCTACTTCACCGATCCTTTCTGTAATTGCAAATGGTCCGATATATCTCGGGCTAAGTTTACCTTGTCGTCCAAATCGGATGACTCCTTTCCACGGTGAAACCTTTAACATTACAAAATGTAACGTCCCAAAAATTACAAGGAATTTAAAAATTTTAAAGTAACATTTCATTAATAAAAAAACTCATTTAATAACTCAATCATTTCATTTGCAAACTCATAATTAATATTCTCACGAACAATAAACAGCGGAATAAATGTCTAAAGTTAAAATCATAAAAGTAATCAACTCTTCCCACGCGCCAGTGTGTACTCGTCACGCCTTGGAGCCACTCGTACCTGGAACCACAATTTATTGGGAAAGGGTAAGCACGAAGCTTAGTGAATTCAGACACCATAAATAACACAGTTACTCCCACACCACCTCTAAACAGATAATTGCACATAAACAGCATACAAGTCTACGAACAAATCATAAACATGCATACCTACACCATCCCACCCAAAGGCATAAGCTGGTCCACCCGACCACACGATAACCGTGCAAGCATTACCCGGCTCCCCGGGTTCCTACGCCACCCGCGTATACAACCTTCGGTCCCACCGAGTTTCTACGCCACCCGCGTATATAAACCTCGGCCCCACCGAGTTACTACGCCACCCGCGTATATAAACCTCGGCCCCACCGAACTCCTACGCCACCCGCGTAGTCATAACAATAAAGGTCCGACTAGACACCCCACTATTTAGTCCCGCATCACAAACAATTAAAACTACCACACACGTACAAATCGTAATGTAAAAATAACCGACATTAGTTATAGTGAGAGAACTCACCTCGTAAGCGCGCCTAGCTCACAAACAATAATTCAAGCTTCACAAATCCAAGATCACTTCCCAACGCCTAAACAATCGTTAAAATGTATTAACACGAGACTCGGACCCTAAAACACGACGCACCCTTAAAGCGTCACTAAAACGACTTTTCGGTCTAACCAAACAGGTCTGTTCGGGACCTGTTCCGACCTCCATAAACCCAGAAAATCCTCAATTAAATTACATAACCAGAAAGTGATCTGAGTTAGGGTTCCAAGGACATATTGCGCGCGTTCTAACGATTTTTCTACAATTTATTATGGATTTTACAAAACCGGTTAACTGCACAGCGAAAAACAGCACCTTTCATTACAAAACAGCGGTTTGACACTAGCTACGGTCCGAACTGGTTTTTCCGCAAAACATAAGAAACTTACTAAACTCATAAAGGGAACTTTTGGCACTGGTTTCACTCCAATACGAGGTTCCTATAAAAAGTTATGGCTTTCCCAAAACAGTGGCAGAAACTGTGACTTTTAAAACGGAACGCGATCTGCCACATCCGGACCTGCTGTATAAACAGCCAATTTATGCCTAGCTAGAGGCCGAACCGGACTTCCGCTAAAACACGAAAAGTGTGCCCGGCACAGAAAGTGAACCGTGGGCACCAGATTCGCCTCAATCCGAGCTACGACGGAAAAGTTATGGCCGTCGCAAAACAGTGGCAGACAAACGTTTTCACATAAAATGATAACTAAAGGTTATAATCCCATTAAGTCAATGCTTAATCCAAACAGACCCGAACAGCCTACAAGCTTACTGGAAAGGGCTATACTACGCTGGACAACAACCGTGCACTACCCACTGCCACCTCCGGCAGTGGCGGCCATTGGCGGCGGCGGCGGTTAAAAGCTTCCGACGAAACCACACCCAAAACACCGCCCATCCCGATTTACCCGCAACCTCATACCCGCACACACCCACACACCCGCACACGTACACACCCCTCCTGCCGTCACCCGGCGGCACGCAGCGGCGGCCCCACCGCCGGCAGCCGTGGCTGCGGCGGTGGTGGTGGTTTTGCGATCGAAACGACAAAGGGGAACGAAGCGGATTAGATTCTTACCTCGAGACGGCGACGACACGACGGTAACCACACCGAAACCGACGGTGGTCCTCCTACGCCGGCGACCTCCTTCCTCCTCCTCTCCACCCACGCTTCCTCTCCCTCTCGGTTTCTCTCTCTCTCTCTTCTCTTTTTCCGGCCGACGACACAAAGGGGAAGGGGGTGTAGAAGAGCCGTAGGGTTTTGTTTTTTGTTCTCTTCTCCTTTGTTTGCTACTCACGCCACAAAAGACCCACAACAAGACACATGGGTTTAGTTTTTTCTTTTATTCTTATTTCTCCCTTTTCTTCTAAGCCACGACAACAATCCACAAAACAATTAAAAATGGGTTTTGCTAAAACCTGCATGGGCCGAACCCATGAGGATTTTTGGCCCCTTTGACACAATTAGCCCCTCCACTTTTCAACCTCTCGCAACTAACCAAAAGTTCCGATAATTTAACGATTAGACCCAACTCGACTAACCCCATTAACGGAAACCACGATAAATCAAACTTAAAAGAAAACAATTAATAAAAGAAATTACATACCGGGATACGGGCTTTACACAAAATCTCCAACTTGAAATTCCAATGGCTTTCGGCGTCGGTCAACGTAGCTTTTCTGTCTATCTTGAGCCACTTTCAATCTTTCTCGAATCTGAGTAACCTTTTCAGCAGTTAATTGAACTATTTCCGGCCCCGCTAACTGTTTCTCTCCCACTTCGTTCCAACACAAGGGTGTTCGGCATTTCCTACCATACAGTACTTCGAACGGTGCCGCTTGTATGCTGGAATGATAACTGTTGTTGTAAGCGAATTCGATCAACGGTAAATGCTTATCCCATGATCCCCCAAAATCAACAATGCAAGCCCAGAGCATATCTTCTAAGGTCTGAATCGTTCGTTCGCTCTGCCCATCTGTTTGAGGATGATATGCTGTACTTAACTTTATCTGTGTCCCCATTTCTCTTCGAAAACTTCTCCAAAATCTTGAAGTAAAACGACTATCACGATCAGAAATGATCGAGATTGGAACTCCATGTCGAGTTACTATTTCATCCATGTACAACTTAGCTAATCGCTCCATCGAATCGGTTTCTTTTATCGGTAGAAAGTGTGCAGACTTTGTCAATCTGTCGACGATCACCCAAATAGAATCAAATCCCTTTGGAGTTCTTGGTAGCTTCGTGATGAAGTCTGTGGTAATCTGCTCCCATTTCCACATAGGTATTTCTAGTCGCTGGAGCTGACCAAACGGCTTTTGGTGCTCAATCTTTACTTTCTTATAAGTATTACATCTTTCCACATATTGAGCAATCCCTCTTTTTATCCCCGGCCACCAATAGAATTGATTTAGGTCTTTATACATCTTGTTTGTACCTGGGTGAATAGAAAAACGGGATTGATGAGCTTCTTGTAAAACACGACCACGTAATCCACCCAAACGAGGTACCCACACTCTGTTTCCCAGACACAATAATCCACGATCATCTTTTACTAGCAATGCTGACATCCCTGCTAACCGTTCAGATTTCAGATGTTCATCTTGATAAGCCTCCACTTGACACTTCTGCAATTCATCAAATATGTTGGGTAGGAGTTCAGTTCGTAACGAAATAACTTTTATTGTCCCACTCCTTTCTTGACGACTCAAGGCATCAGCTACCACATTCGCCTTTCCTGGGTGATAAAGGATTTCACAGTCGTAATCATTCAGTAATTCTAACCATCTTCTTTGTCTCATATTTAGTTCTTTCTGATCAAAGAGGTGTTGGAGACTCTTATGATCGGTATAAATTTGACATTTAGAACCATACAGATAATGCCTCCAAATCTTTAACGCGAAAACGACTGCTGCAATCTCCATGTCGTGCGTAGGATACTGCCGTTCATGATCCTTTAATTGACGAGAAGCATATGCAATAACCTTTCCATGCTGCATAAGTACATACCCCAATCCTAGTTTTGACGCATCGCTATAAACAACAAAGTCTTCCGAACCTTCAGGTAGCGACAAAATCGGCGCGCTGCACAGTTTCTCTTTCAATACCCGGAATGCTCCGTCCTGTTCTGCTTTCCATTCAAACTTCAGATTCTTTCGAGTCAACTTAGTCAAAGGCGTAGCAATACGGGAGAAGTCTTTTATAAACTTTCGATAGTAACCGGCTAAACCCAGAAAACTTCGCACTTCCGTTGCTGTCTTCGGTGGTTCCCACTTTTCAACTGCCTCCACTTTCATCGGATCAACTTGTATACCTTTTTCGGAAACTACATGCCCCAAAAACTGAACTTCTTGTAACCAAAATTTACATTTTGAGAATTTAGCGTACAATTTCTCTTTCTTTAATAGCTCCAGGATCAAACGAAGATGTTGCGCATGTTTTTCTTTGGACCGAGAATAGATAAGTATATCATCGATAAATACAATAACGAATTTATATAGATACGGCTTACATACTCGATTCATTAAATCCATAAAGGCAGCTGGAGCATTCGTCAAACCGAACGGCATTACTAAGAACTCATAATGGCCATACCTTGTTCGAAAAGCAGTCTTCAGAACATCTTCTTCTTTAACCTTCAACTGATGATAACCAGCTCTGAGATCAATCTTAGAGAAATAACAAGCTCCAACTAAGTGATCAAAAAGGTCATCAATTCTGGGAAGTGGATACTTGTTCTTGATCGTACGCTTATTCAGCTCTCGGTAGTCGATACACATTCTCATCGAACCATCCTTCTTTTTCACAAATAATACTGGTGCTCCCCACGGCGATGAACTAGGTCTGATGAAGCCCTTATCGGATAAATCTTGTAGTTGTGCCATCATCTCTTTCATTTCTGGAGGAGCCAAACGATACGGTGCACGGGCTACAGGAGTGGCTCCAGGAATCAAGTCTATACCGAACTCTACTTGTCTAACAGGAGGAAGAGTATTCAAGTCTTCAGGGAAAACTTCTGGAAATTCATTAACTATAGGAATATCTTCCAACTTGATCTTTTCAGGTCTACTATCTATCACATAGGCTAAGTAACTCTGGCAACCCTTACTCACGCACTTACGGGCTTTTATCATCGATATAAGGCAAGACTGATGATTCCTACGATCACCATAAATCACTACTGATCTCTTATCAGGTAAAACGACATTGATTATCTTTTTATCACAAACTATGTTAGCCTGATTCTCAGCTAACCAATCCATCCCTACTACTACATCAAATTCGATCAATGCTATAGGAAATAATTGTATAGGCACTTCGCATCCCTCTATATTTATCACACTCTTCTCAAAAACTTCCTTTACTGCCACCTGATTATCATTTACAGTATCTACCAGTAAAGCATGTTCTAACATTTTTGGCTCTAAATGCATATGAGCAGCAAACGAAGGAGACACAAAAGATCGGTTTGCACCGGAATCAAACAACACTTTAGCACGTGTAGAATTTATGAAAAATATACCTGTAACCACGTCCGGAGTTTCCTCCGCCTCTTTAGCTGTCATTTGAAAGGTACGACCCCTTGTTCTTGGCGGTTCTATTCTTGGAACTACTGGTCTAGCAATTGTTGGTTTCCCTGACGTTCCTCCTTGTTGAATTTTTCTTTGTGGACAATCCGACAGCATGTGATCCGGAGAATTAAATGAATAACAAAACCGCGTCACACGACAATCTTTAACGACATGCCCGGTTTTCCCACACTTAAAACAAACTCGAGATTCCACTTGACAATTTCCCTGATGGTAGCGATTGCATTTCGGACACGGTCTTTCCGCTGGTCGAAACGGTGGACGGTTATCGAACCTCTGAAATCTGGATTTCTTCGGATCATGTGGTGGCCCTTCCCATTTCCTTTTTCCCATACTCTTATCACTAGTATCCCTTCTGTTGTCTCTTTCTACGTTTTCAGCAGCATCCACTGCGGCTGTAAAGGTATCGGGTCTTGTTGCCGTTACTAGTCTTCTGACTTCCGAATTCAGTCCATATATGAATCTTTCCATCTTCATTTTCTCCGTAGCAACGTAATATCCTGCAAAACGAGATTTTTCTAAGAAATGAGCAGTATAGTCTCTCACCGACAAATTCCCTTGCTGTAGGTTCATAAATTCTTCCTCTAATTGTCTGACAGCTGCTTGTGGACAAAATTGTTTTGTG
This sequence comes from Saussurea involucrata, assembly GCA_033807775.1. Classification (NCBI taxonomy): domain Eukaryota; kingdom Viridiplantae; phylum Streptophyta; class Magnoliopsida; order Asterales; family Asteraceae; genus Saussurea; species Saussurea involucrata. The sequence goes on from CM066313.1 coordinate 84,735,663, forward strand.
AAGGCTAAAACGAATTCTTCCCAAGGAAAAGTAGAATATATGTCTGATCCTCCCGATTCAATGTGAGCCTCCCACCAGTATAAAGCATCGCTTATTAACATTGCTGCCCCATAAAGTACTCTATCTTCATTAGCACATTTACTCGTCTTGAAGATAGCTTCTATTTCTTTCAGCCATCTCATCGCCTTTACTGGATCCCGATCACCTGAGTACGTAGGGGGTTTGCAACTAAGAAACATTTTATAATCACACTTTTTCGTTACTGGTACGACAGTAGGGGTGATTGGCAATTCGATTTCTTGTTCTGGATCTGGGTTATCATCTCCATTATTACGACTTCGTTCAAACATTGCCTGAATACTAGCCTGTAATCTTCCCATCTCGGCAGTTAGGTCATCCCGTGTAACAAACTCTGTACCTTGTGGTTGAGTTCTACCCCCAGTTCGTCCCCCAGTTCTACCTCCAATTCTACCTCTGGTTCTACCTCCGCCACGGTCTCCTCCTCTCCCTCCTGTTCCTACTGGTGGGTTCTCTCCACCTGAATTCCTTCCTCCCCTTTGATTCCTTTGTCTGGTGCCGCTTGCCATTCTGTAGATCCAAACAAGGTTAATATACACATAAGCACATACCCATATAACAAGGTATTCCAGTTCAAACATGTACCTGTAAGATCATAATTACACTGGCCAGGTGTAATCTGAAATTACCTTACATGATGTTCCTTCTACCTTTTATACTTAGTATCCCCAGGTTCTATAATAATAGGGATATCTTACTTCTCATGCAGTTTAAGTCTAGGTACAAATACTAATACCTAAATCCCTTAAACTAAAGCTCTGATACCATTTGTAACAACCCAAATACCATATACACAACAAATCACATAATGTAATATAACATTGAGATAGCAAACGAAAGTTCACATTACAAGTACGGTCCCGAAGTCTTTTACATTACAAAATAAAACATTCCACTACAACTTTGACTTACTATATACATACATAACATTTAACTATCATAACACCACTGCTAAACATGTCAAATTCTTCATCTTATTATCCTTCACAAAAGCCATCCCTCGATTACTCTACTTACTTGCTCTTACTCGATCCGCCACCTGGAATACATATTTTAAAACAGAAATGAGGGTTAGACCAAATGGTCTAGTGAGGAATCCCTGTCAATTTAGTAAGCTTTTGCATCAACACCATGTATATAAAACTTTTCATATAATACCCACATATCACACGTAACTAATTACCAGTCAAGATTCAAGCTTCGTACACGTCTCATTTCACCTTATTCCTCCACAATTGGCCAAATTAATTGGTTGCGAGCCAACTAATCTACTGTGCAACAAATACAGTAAACACACCGGTCCTAAGCCCGGCCACGTATTATATTCCGATATAATACTCACGTAATTATAATATCTCAACATATCATAATTACACACGTATAACATTTTCATACCATTTATCAAATATTCGGCATCCACACAAATGTATTCCAGTTTAAAACACTTTGAAGTAAAACTCACCTGTTTTGATTATTACACACGCTCGATAGCTCCTTTCAAAATGATCCTATCTCTTACCACGACTCCACAGAATCTGAAACAAGTTAAGATACACATATTGCTTTACTAACCAAACACATAAAGCCTAACAGTTTCCCATCCTCAATGTCTCATTATACATTGCACTTAACCCACTACCGGGACTACACAGGGTACCGGGACTTATACAGTACCGGGACTCTTCAGTACCGGGAGTTCACAATACCGTGGTTTTATACTACCGGGATTCTATACTACCGGACTTCATGGTACCGGGAGTCGGCCATACCGGGACTCCACCGGGACTCGACATCACTGGGAGTTGATACTATCGGGAGTCGACTATACCGGGACTCCACTTTACCGGAGTCTAAACTACCGGGAATCTACCGGGACTTCCCCGGGACTCTCAAGAACACAGTCGGTTTCCAAAATATCCAAATTTGAATTAAACTTATATAACCTCAATTTAAACATTCTAATCCGATAGAAGTCTAACACTACTGATTATAACCACAATTTGAAAAGGAATTTACCTTCAAATCGCTTTCAGCCCAAACGATTGATGCTCTATCCGTAGGGTTCGTCTTCTGCTTCTTTTCGCTCAGAACTCACACAAACTTTCTAAAAGAGGAATAATAGGTTTAATCTGAAGTATTTGAGATATTTATATCTCAACTTACACTTTTGGCTCAAACTATACAATAAGGACTAAAACACCCCTAATGAACTTGACCTCGAGTTCTCATCAGAAAGAAGCGTGTCATCCGGGTGGTAGTCATAGATATCTGCCACATTGAAAGTGCTGGAGATGTGTAGCGAATCGGGGAGGGTGACCACGTAAGCATTGTTATTAATCTTTCTTGAAATCTTGAATGGGCCATATTTCTGGGGTTGTAACTTATTGTAAGTCCCAACGGGAAATCGTTCCTTCTGTAAGAATACCATGACATCATCCCTTACCTCGAAAGTCTTATGGCGTTGGTGCATATCAACGGAGGCTTTGTTCTTTGCACCCGTGAGTTCAAGTCTTGATTGACTTCCTCTTTGACCGCTTGCACATCCTTAGCCATATTTTTGGCGGTGAGGCTTGTTCCCGAAAGTTGCGGTAGCTTGACCAAGTCGATCACATGCTTAGAAGTAGAAGTGTAGACCAAGGAGAAAGAAGAACATCCCGTTGCCGTGTGGGTTGCACTATTATAAGCGAATTCGATTTGTGGGATAGCAATATCCCATTATTTAGGCTTATCACCACAAATACTCCTAAGCATGTTTCCAAATGTTCGATTCGTTACCTCAGTTTGGCCATCTGATTGGGGTGAGCGGTGCTGCTTTTGTTTAGTGTGGTTCCGAATAAACACCACAGAGTGATCCAAAAGTGACTCAAAAACTTCGTGTCACGGTCGGAGGTGATAGTCTTTGGAACACCGTGTAAGCGAACTACTTCTTTGAAGAATAACTTGGCGATGTTGCTTGCGTCGGCGGTCTTTTTGCAAGCTATGAAGTGTGTCATCTTGGAGAAATCTTGCCAAATATCATCGGAAACTGGTAACGGTAAATAGAGACCAGTGTTTTGAGATTTATTGGTTTTAATTCAAAATGGTGGATTTGCAGTGTTGGTTTAAGAATTCCTGAATGTAATTGGGTTAAAACAGGAACAACGTAAGACATAATACCGCCATCTTTGGAATTTGCTAACCGAAAGATGTTTTGTTCCTCATCATCAATATTTATTATTGGCGGGTTTTCTGGATTTTCTCTATTATTAGGATGCCCATCTGGATTGACCAGGGAATTTCCTTCTCATTATCCTTCATATACTCGTGTTCAGACATCTCGGAGAATTTAAGACTAATTTAGCTCTTTGGATTCTTCTTCGTTGTCTGAACGTTCTTTCGATGTCGGGATCAAATTGGAAAAATTCGTCGGGAGGCAATCTTGGCATACACTATTTTTTTCCTTATAGATGGTAGAAAAACTTGCTTTTATAAACTTTACTTATAAAAAGAAAAACTTCTAGCGTGCTTGCCTGGCAACGACGCCAAAAACTTGTTATTCGTTTGATCACACCTTTAAAAACGTTTATAAATAAACCATGACGCAAGTATACATCTCAATCCATTATTGTCTCAAAACAAGTAATAATGGTACAAAGTACCAAATGTCGATCCCACAGGGAAGCGTGGAAAAATTCTTCTTTAAAAGTCCGGTTTGTAAAAGCGAGTTTCAGATGGCGAATTTGAAAACAATCTTTTGGTTGGAGGTTTGGTTAACAATTAAACAAAATCAGTTACAAATAGAAGCACAAGGTATAAAGATTCGTTGGGATGAATTAAATAATTAAATGAAAAGATGAGACGACATTCTTTCATTATCTCAAGAGTCCGATATCTTGTGATACAACGAACGAGTTGTCAATTGGTCAATTGTGCTCCACCACAAAATATAATCTTGATTTAAATAATGTTGGACAATCATGTTGTACGATACACCTCTTTATTTTATTATTGGTCTCGTCCCAACTTCACTTTATACCCTGAACTAGGACGCTTAGCCAGTTTTTATTTATAAAGGATGTACGAACTTGAAAAAAAATAATGAAGATGGACAATGCATAAAACAATTCATAGTAATTCTTCTTGAGAATACGTAACTTGTTATGCAAGTAACCACTCTTAAACGTAAAGCGAATATTAAATTGCAAAAAATAAATGACGATAAATAAAGCGCGTAAATTAAAGAGCGATAAAGTTAACTTGCATAAAGTAAATTGCAGAAAAAGTAAATTGCGATAATTAAAGTGCAGAAATTAAAATGCAGTAAGTAAATTGATAGAAGAACAAAAATATGAATTATTGACTGAGATGTTAACGACAACTTTAGATTATTGCATGGGAAATCTTGTTTCAAATGTGGAATTAAGACGCGATTTGTTAAAATTAAGCAAATGAAATCCTTAAGTGAACCACCACCGGTTACGATTGAAATTATATTTCAATCGTTAAGCTATGGATTTGATTATTTTAAAAGCCCATGAAACTACTAACAATGATTTAATAACGTAAAGACGATTCTTGGTGAATATAAAGGAAAAATTAACGTGCAAGAAACGGATTTCTATATATTAGAAACTTCAACAATTGCATTAACTATATTCAACCGTGAACCAGAGATTGGGAACTTGGAACCCGAAATGATTAGTCGGACTTCTGGTGAATAATAGCAACGGAATTGGATTAGAATCTAGTGTGTAGAAATTGTGAGTTGTAGGAGACTTTAAAACCGTAAGTGATTAAAGATGGGAGAAATCGATGGTAAGCAATTGTAACCGTAAGTAAACAAATTAAGAAAAGTAGAACACGAACAAGTAACGAGCAATTATCAAACGAAAAGTCGAAAATGTAACGGAACTTAGTAATAGATTGAGTAACTAAAAGTGGGCCAAACCAAACCGGTTCAAGTCGTGAGCCAAAGCTACAGTTTAAAGGAACCGTGAGCTTATGGCTCACCGTAACTATGGAGGAACTACTTAGTAATAAGTAACTAGCCTGCTTTCAATAAGCACCCAAGCATTTATATATATAGTGCTTAATCATGTCTTGGGGCTTAAGATAACAACAAATGGGGGCCCAACTTTGTAAACTAGAAAGAGCCCACAATCAAAATCCAAACATAAACACAAAATCGGCCCATTCCGTAAGCCCAAGTCTGCAGCATGCTATTCTTCTAACTGCTTCTTGATTCAATTGGACTTCAAACGGCCTTTTCGTCATACCTGAAATATGCATATAAATAATTTAGAATTTTGTTGCATTTTTCTTACTTTTATATCGAAAGCGTTAAATCTTTATTTATACTTATAAATAATAAAAGTAGTACTAAATGACTCAATGGGGAAATAAAAGTAGCTCAAAAATGGGAATAAACGCTTAAAATAGGGTTAATAAAATAACCCGATCTGGACGTAATCCATTTCCTCTTTTGGGTTTTTTCTGATTCGTTTAGGGTTTATTATGTATAGAGGTTTCATGCCGAATCTTGATTCTTGATTACTAGAGGTAATCCACTTTTTGAGTAGGGCGCTAGAGGTCCCATTCCTCATGTTTACCGTTGTCCCCAGACTTCACACAGGAGTTTTTTTTCTGATTTGTTTAATTTTGTATAGGGGTTTCACGCTGAATCTTGATTCTTGGTTACACGAGGAAATCCATTTTCCTCTTTTTGTTTTTTTCCTGATTTATTTAGGGTTCATTATGTATAGGGGTTTCACGTTGAATCTTGATTCTTGGTTATTAGAGGTAATCCATTTCCTCTTTTGGGTTTTTTCTGATTTGTTTAGGGTTCATTATGTATAGGAGGTTTCACGTTGAATCTTGATTCTTGGTTACCGGGGTAATCCATTTCCTCTTTTGTCTTTTTCCTGATTTGGTTAGGGTTCATTCTGTATATAGGTGTTTCACGCCGAATCTTGATTCTTGGTTACGGGAGGTATCCATTTCCTCTATTGGTTTTTTTTTCTATTTGTTTAGGTTTCATTCTATATAGGGTTTCATACTGAATCTTGATTCTTGGTTACCGGAGGTCCGTTTCCTCTTTTGGGTTTTTTTAATTGTTTAAGGTTTATTCTATATAGGGGTTTCATGCTGAATCTTGATTCTTGTTTTCCTTAGGTGTATTTGGAGTTAACCATCCTAGAGATCAACAACTGATACCGGATTTGCTTAGGTGAAAAGGCTTAAAAATCCATACAACAATCTTTATATACTATCTTTTGCATAGCAATGTGTTTTATTTTTAGGTTTTGCTCACTGATTTGTTTGGTTTCTAATATTTCTATTTGATTTTTGTTTTTTGGTTTGAATTTTTGATTTTTGCAGTTACATCTATAGCATGTTAGTCATCAAATCTGAATTGCATCTAGGGGATTAGTTTCTTAGGTGGCGTTTCTTCTTTAAAAAGTGGTGCTGAAGTCTGAAGTCTTATTTCATTTCTGTTTTTTTAAGAGTTGGTGCTGAAGTCCGAAATCTGAATCAATAAAACTGTTTGTTTTTCTAAACCGACAAACACCTGAATATGTATAATTATTTATTTTATTCCTTAAAGATTTAACTTAAATACGTCAACTGAAATGAGCATCGATGGTCGAAGGACGGAACGAAAAAAAAAACAAAAGATGGATGCTGGTAGATTTGCGAGGATGTGGAGTTTGAATTATATCTCACACACTGAAGCCCCGATTTAAACGATTCAAGATGTTCTGGCAAGCCAACACGCAGATATACAATCTTTGTGCTTCGCGTTTTTGCAAATTCGAGGTGCGTCTTGGCCAAAACCGATGATAAAATCAAAAGAATGGAGCCAGACGGAAATAAGAGGAGATTTAAGGGATAGGGTTACCACTTTTTTGTCCAGACCATATTAAGTGATAAGAGACTCTGAAAATAATAATAAAACAAACGGTCTGAATTATAACACGTGAATAAGACATAAAGTGATGATTAAGAGCTTCTTTCGGGGACAAGATGACTAAAGATAAAGGGTAAGCCTTAATTGATAATACAAAGGTAAATTAATTTTCAAGCTTATGGATTTGAACTATTGAACTATCTATGTGTTAGTAGAGTTGTGATTATATGAACTAGCACCCTTTCCCATTTGTTTTATACTATATGTGTTGGGACCTGATGTATCTTTTTAGAATGGACCTCCACTCAAATTATTCTTTCTTCATGGTGAATGGTCATTATTTAGAGGATAACATGAGATAGTGACTGATTTTTTTATTTTATTTTTCGTATCTAATATTAAGAAACACACATTATAATGGGTGGAGTTTAATTGGGAAATTTCTCAAGTTAAGATATATATATATATATATATATATAGGGTCAGGTTCAAGGGAAAACCATAAATAACCGGAAAACCGAAAAACCACGAAAATACGGAAAAAAAGTATATCAATATGGATGTCAAATTAACGAGAAAAATCTGATCATTTATTTGGTGTAATTTATTTCGTTCGAATTTTGTTTATTTTTCGTCTTTTTTCGAATAAAAAATAGGGGGTGAGGTTTTTTTTATTTAATTAATATTGTTGTAACCGCCCGTCTAATCACATCCATCAGATCATCTGATCTAACGGTTGATAAAATGTTTTTTAGTTTTCCATTTATTTGAGGTTTTCCCCTGAACCTCCCTCCCTCTATATATATATATATATATATAGGGTCAGGTTCAAGGAAAAACCTCAAATAAACGGAAAACTAAGGAACACTTTGGTAGCCCTTCATCTGGACGATATGCATTTGTGCATACAAGTAATTTGTAATAAGTAACTTTGTATATATGCACAAATGCATAATGCATAATGCACAAGTGCATAAAAACCAAAGAAAACAACTTAATTTACCTGTATGCACAAATGCATACCGTGCAAACGAAAGGCTACGAGGATGTTCCTTAGTTTTCCATTTTTTTAGGTTTTCCCTTGAACCTCCCTATATATATATATATATATATATATTGTGATCCCAGAAACAAGTAAACAATAATATGATCAAGAATCACATATCATCTCCCATTAATCATCAAAGTATGTTACAAAGTATAGAGAGAAAATACAAGTATCTTGAAGTAGTTGTTATGAAATGTAACTCTAACTAGGCTATTTATACCTAGGCTAGATATTACAATGTAAGCCCTTCTACTTGGATGCAATTTAAATTTTAAGCACTAACAATCTCCCCCTTTGTATCCAAGTGAGAAGAATACAAAATTAGACAAGTTGCTCAGGAGGAATATACTTCTTCCTTATTCCAAAGATGATCTCAAATCTTCTAAGCACGTTCCTGTATTCCAGTCTATCTTCAATAGCTTTCAGAGCTCTATTGATCAACATCTTCTCCTTATCTTTCAGAGGCACCAACTTTTGTTCATCCAATCTGATCTTTTCTGTCAACCGAATCTTTAACACTCTGAGCGTACCATCACAATACTTGTTGATTTCAATCAACCTCATAAACTTCTTCTTTTTCTGCTCGTTGAAGTAGATAACCCCAAATTCTGGTTTCTCCAACACTATGTAAACCGGAATGCCTTGAGCATCAAACAATCTTCTATTGGGTCTAAAAACATTTACTCTGATCTGACCTCCTTCTAAAGCCATTTGAACGGCAGTCAAGTAAGCAAGCTTTATCAGATTTTTCATAAACCTCTTCACCGCTTGATAAGCCTCAGACCATATTTTGTTCTTGTTCGGAAGTCTGGCAAGAATGTCGTATAGTCTGAAAAAGTCTTCACAGTTCAAAGACTTGAAATCTGCTTCGCTGAAAGACTATTCTTTACCATCTGTACGGTAGACTGTGAATCTCGAATACCATACGTTCAGTATTCTTTCAGATTCGATCTTTGTAATTTTCACAATCTCCTTATCCGTTCATACAAACTTCAGCTCACAGTCTTTGTTTTTCATCAAGTGAAGATATTCAATCTGGTGTAAAGGTGGTAGCTTTTCAATGGAGTACAGTTTTATCTTATCGATCGGTTGAACTTTGCTCACGAACAAATCATTTCTAATATCCTCTTGAAATGGAGTGATAATCCTTATTCTATGCCATCGTCTTTCAATCAAGGATTCTTTGTCAATTAGCATCTGAAATACCCTCGTTTCTTCCTTCAATACCGGATCTTTTATCTTCCCTTCAGGTAGATTAGGTATGACTGGAACATCAATTACAGGATCAATAGGTTTTGGAACATCAGGAATATTTTCATCATCAGAATCAACTCCTCCTGGTTGTACATTTACTGTATCAAATACATCATCAAGTTCCTCATTTATCTTGATAACTGTATTCTCAGGTTCATCCTCCGAATCTACATAGATAGTATCCTCAATTAGATCATCCGCCATCTTCTCCTCTTCCGTAATGGTTATCACTTCCACTAGGCTTTTCAACCGTAGGAATGATATCATCCAGAACTCCCAGTACATCACAATCTTGTACATTATCACCACCACCACCACTAGTACCAATTTCCAAAACCACAGTTTCAGTTTGATTGCCAGAACCACTAGCTTCCCCAACTTTCTGCCTCTTACTCATCTCCCCCTCATGGTGATCAGGATCAGGATCTTGATCATTATGCTTTCTCTTATTGGGTTGGGCTTGAACTTCACAAGTTTGTTCTAACACTTTGTTACAGTCAGAAAGGGTTGTAAAGCTGAATGCAATAGCTTCGGTCATGTCAGAAATTGACTTTTGTAGGGTTTGGATATCAGCTTGGGTGGGTAGGTTAGTTTGTTGTTCAGTTTGTCTTCGAAGGAGACCAAGTAATTCCAATTGTCACCTTGCTCTAATAATCTGGTAAATAACTGAGATTTAAGTTCATGTAAGGGTAGGTTTGGATATACCTTTCTTTGAAGAGTAGGTTGAGATTTGGGATCAGGTTGAGCTTCGGTTGTGGTGGATGGAGTTTCCATAACTGATTTCCCTTTCACAGCTCGACTCACTTCAGCAGACAAATTGGAAACTATTTCTTTCAATTTTGCAGTCTGAGTTTTGTACCAATTATTCAGCGAACCAATAGTTAACTCCAATAGCTTGACTGAAACAAAGTTATGGGGAGGAGGACCCATCAATGATCTTATCTGTTGCGCTTGAACCGGGGTAACACCCAGACCACTTAGGTTACTAGTTTGCATGACAGTCGAAGAGATAGCATGGCATGTGTTCAACGCTGGCATGGTGTTGACGTTGACATGACTTCCACCCGATCCTCGTAAAGCACCAACAAATGGCGGCAATACTATGGGCGTTCCGATTGGATCACGAAGCAATCCAATAGTTTGTGTCACCAACTGTGTTGTGACTAGCGGAGTTTGTGTCCTAGGAAATTGTTGGTCCCAAAGAGGTTATACAAGTTTGTAAAAGGGAGGGTTGAATACAAACACACGATTTTTATCTTTCTAAATTGTTTATTGATATGTATCATCAAGGTTTCCAGTTAAGCAAAACATGGCCCTCACCCAAGACAGCGGCAACCTGTTAAAGGATGCATCTCAGTACCGACGACTTGTGGTGAGACTCATCTATCTTACTATCACAAGGATGGATCTAGTGTATGCAGTCCATATATTAAGCCAATTCATGGACAAACCAAGACAGCCACACCTTGAGGCAACCCATAAAGTTTTGAGATACATCAAGCACACATCGGGTCAAGGAATACTTTTGCATGCGAAAGGATCCTTGGAGTTGAAAGCATATTGCGATTCTGACTGGGCACGCTGTAAGGACACACGAAGATCCTTGACCGGCTATTTCGTCTTCTTTGGTGATGCACCAGTATCATGGAAAACAAAGAAGCAAAGCACCATTTCCAGATCAAACGCAGAAGCAGAGTATCGTTCTATGGCAACCACATGTTGTGAAGTAACATGGTTACGTAACATATTAAAAGATTTAAATGTTACACGGTTAAGTTATGTTGTGATAACCAAGCGGCACTCTACATAGCCTCAAATCCTGTCTTTCACGAACGAACCAAACACATAGAGATTGATTGTCATATTATACGTGAGAAGATGCAAAGGGGACTGATCAAGACAGCATATATTCGGACTAGTGATCAACCAACTGACTTGTTCACTAAGCCGCTTGGATCAAAACAATTTTCCATGTTGTTAGGCAAGTTGGGTGCAATCAACATACACTCAAACTTGAGGGGGAGTATTGGAGGAAAGGATCGAAATTAATCATCTGATTGATTTGTATGATTTTCTGTCATAAATAGCTTCCTTTCTTAGATTAGAATACTCCGGTATATATTTGCTGTAATGTGTTGTTGCTGTAACATACAAAAATAATATTTGCTTTCAAAAATCATGTTATTTTAATGGGACGTTGATAACAGAAATCAGAAATCATGCTATTTTACATGACACTTAATTGTTTATATGACCACTACTAAAAAAATCAGGTTTCACTTATGGACCTTTCTGACTGATTTCCAACGCATTTCGGGCATATCACCAAAAAGTCAAAAAAAATCAACATCCGCTAAAATCCGCCACTGATTTTTTTTGAATAAATATATATTTTCGGATAACATTTGTTATGTTTTTATATATTTGAAAAAAGTGCGCCACAAATCCGCCAAATAATTTATTTCTAATACAACATTAGAAGTTAAATTTAGTGGGAAAATGACGGGTGTCGGGTCCAACAATAATAAAATTCATAGTTGATGCTTATTACTAGGAGTGCTTATGGGTTGGGTTGATCGGGTTGAAAGCATTTGAACAACCCAACCCAATGTTGGTGGTTTGAAAATTTTCAACCCAACTCGATCGGGTTGGTCGGATTGTGTTTAAACAAAGTAAGATTAACATTAGAGAACATAAAAACAAAGACTTTCCTTTGAAATATAATCAATCATTCGAGAGAATATAATAGTTAATAAAATATTTAGGTATTACATATAACTTGCCTAATAATGTCCTCTTGTGAGTTTCATTGCTCATTGTTGTCTGTCAAGTCATTTTTGGTAACATATACATGTTAAAGAAAAATACAAATAATTTTAGAGAAGCCGCTAAAACTTCCATCGGGTTATCGGGTTGGTAAAGGGTTATTTTGGGCCTATCCCAATATCAACCCAATAGCCCGGTTGCCTAATTTTGTATCGATTATATGGGGAGTTAACTCGGGTTGGATTTTTTCGGGTTTTTTCTTGTTCGATTGGTCGAGTTGGTCAGTTTTTTGAGCACCCTACCTATTACTCATTTACTCTATTGCACAATAATTTGTGATAGTAATAAGTAGGGTCACATCCTCAGAGACTCCGTGTCAACCTTAGTCTCTAAGATGCATTGTGTGCAAGTGTCTAAAGCAAATAAGGGGGAGTTTGGAAGTTGTGTAATCAATTCAAGCATAAAAATTAACTAAAACCTTAAACAATAGAGAATGGATCCTAGCAATGAGTATAACCATTTTTTTTTTTGAAATTATGTATCATTTACTTGTAAAAATACATTTTCTTAATTGATTTTACACCCGTCGTCAGTGTAGACATAGGAGCTCAATTGATTAAGTTAATTCTAGTCACGAACGTAGAACTCAACCTACCAATTGCATTAAACAATAAACTATCACCAATCCTAACAAATAACTAGAATCACAACCATTTAAGCTAGATTATACAATCCTATAACGCAAATTAACTGATTTGGTGTCAAATGATGGATTATTTTTGCTACTTGGTTGGGATTAAGGACAATTACAGATTCTTAATATCAACTAGCAATTCAAAAGTATGCTATAGGATTTAAGGGATCCTTCTCAAAACCAAAAACCTGCAAATTGAAAGAACACTTCTAATGAGGATTGCATAAATGAATTGCAATTCATAATCAAACATAAATCAAGTATCAACAATGTTCAAAAGAAACTGGTCTCATCTCATTGCTAGAAAAAAGATTAAGCTACTCATGATCCTACTTCAAAACACAAAAATAAACTTACTGCAGGGTTTTAAAGCAATTTAGTAACCGTTTAAATGCAGCGAAAATAAAATTTTGGTTACAATAATTCAAAAACGTTTCTAAACAAATAAAACCGAAGCCAGATCTAGTGATGCATTTAATTAAAATAAACCACACCATAGCTAGGGTGTTTAGAATCAATACCTTTTTAGGGATCAATCGGGAGAGGATTGGAGCACCAAGAAACCAAGACAAGTTTCCTCTATCAGTAGTCCACACACGAACGTGTTTCCCACTCCCACCGGGTGCTAGCCCAAGAATCCTAGATTTGTATGTATTTTACAGAAAAGAAAAAGGGTTTTTTTTTTCGGTATATCTCTAAAAGGTAATTCTATTTTTCAATCACTTGAATATTGGTTTAGCCTAACGCCCTATTTATACAAGAACAATTATAGATAGACTATAATTCAAATAAAATATGTAATATTTAAATTTAAATTCAAATATATAATTATCTTTAAATTTTAAATATAATTATATACAGTTATAGATAACAACCCGTAATTAACATAATTATGTTTTCACCCTGTAATTATCATAATTATTGTTTAACACATATTTTATAATTATTATTCAAACAATAATTATTTCTTTAATCAACTTGATTTAATCCGGGTTTCTAGAAATGAAAACAAACACATTCTTTGTGTGCGACCCTAGTATCACTATGTGACACATGTCGTGGGAATATAATAACCTACACTTACAAATGTTAGAAATTTGGAAATCGATGAAGAAGTCAACCCTTATGCTTTGCTCTTCAAAATCGATCAATTCCTCCCCCTAAATCGACAGTTTTCAACTCCCTTTTATACCCCGGTTGAAGAGAACTTATTGAAAACAAACATGGTCCACTTGGTTTTGACGCAAGTGTCGCACTAGGAGCTTCCTGATCATGTAAAACACATCGAAATAGTGCCTATAAGGCGGGTTTTAGCAAAACTAAACCTGCCAGAAAATTCGTTTGGTTCTGATTTATCACCGAAACAGTGGGTTGAATCACGGGTTTTCTCACCGCAAAAGTCGCCCGCCTGTTTTCTAATTTGGGTAGTGGGTTGAAGGACATGTTTACTGCATGGAAGACTACAAGGATAGAATTTTGGGCTTTGTTGTGGGCATTTGGCTTTTCAAACAACTGACCCATAGTCTCTTTTAATTCGCTGCCAACAAAAGAAACCAAAAAGCTCATTATAATGACCCTTTTTCATCTTTAGTTTTCTACACCTAATTAAGATACTGATTCAACTAAATAGGGGTCTTTTAAGCATCAAGTCAACAATAAATTTTAAGGTAATTGAACACTAAGATATGTATAAAGTTGGCCCAAAAACTCGTTTTAAGAGACTGAAGCACAAGTTGATCATGTGATCGGTATTTCAAGTAATTAAAGGGAGGTTGAAACAATATTTCTTAATATTTTTTTTTGTGAAAAATGCGTGTATAGGTGCATGATGGAAGGAACTACTTGTATGAGTGTGAAGTGTGGTCGCTTCAAGAAGCTTGTACTTGACTTTTTATACACCCATGAATGGATAAGGACTCGTGGCATGTTAATAGTGTCAAGTATGAACTCTAGAGTCATTTATATTCGTGTATATGTTATTCTCTAGTACTCAAATGGGTTAAAGGTTTTAATGCGTATGATACCCTTGAGTATTTGAAAAAAACTGATCAACCCGACCAACCCAACCCGAAGAAACACAACAAAAGAAGAAAAAAAGCTCAACCACAAGTAACCCGACACATGGTTGATATAAATTAGGCCAAACCACGTACATTTATTAGGTTGGAATTGGGTTAGGGTAATTGGAACTCAACCCAACCCGATGCCTTCTTGTACTACGGATTTAATATGTTTGTTAAATCGTTGATTAATATATGTACAATAGATATTAGACCAACGCGTAATTAGCTATACTTAAAATTATATTACAATTTAGTCTGTAATTTTACGTTGTTAGTTGCATGAACTTTCAACCTTTTTTGAGTTTGTTAGCTTTTATTGTATGTTCCCATTTCGATTTTAGTTCATTTAAACGTTTAGGTTGATTATAAAATGATCTATCAAAGTTTCAACCCGGTCAACCGAACCAACCTAACATAACCTGCACTATTTGGGTTGGGTTGGTTGTAGTTTAACTTGGGTTACATTGAGTTGAGATTTTTCAAACCGCAAAAATTGGATTGGGTTGTTCAAATACGTTCAGGCCAACGCAACCCATGTGCAACCCTAGTACTAAGGGTTGCAACCCTAGTACTAAGGTGGAAATTCAATCTTCAAGATATTTTCATTTATGCATGAGTTTTGTTTCCTATATTAATATTATGCTTTATGAATCAAGGATTGAGCTAAAATTGGGTTAGGAATGTTAATGGATTTAGTGAAATCATCATGTCATTTTGTTTACTTGAATTCACTAGAGAATAACATGAGTAAACTATAACCTGAGGCTAGGAGGTGTTGAGTGTAACATCCCAGACCAACCGTACAAGATATTGTCTGCTTTGTCCACACACCTGGACTCACGGTTTTAAAACGCGTCTGATAGGGGAGGTATCAAGTTCCTCTTATAAGGCAACCTTTGTTCCCCTCCCCAACCAATGTGGAATCTTACAATCCACCCCCTTGGGAGCCCAGCGTCCTCGCTGACACACCAGTCCGGTTCCGGGCTCTGATACCATCTGTTGGTGATTATTGCATAAAACACATATATAAACATATATAAAACGCAGCGGAAAACAATCACCAAACGGAATCAACGTATTGCCAATATGATTAAACAAAGAATACAAATAACGAAATACCTTTGTAGCGTGATTTGTAGACAAAACCGAATCCACTTGTGTGCTCTTTGAAACCAAGTATTCAATGGAGAATACCTCTAGAGTAGTCCACACTACACCTCCTTGATCACCACCAGATGCTAGTCCTCCTTAGTAACGGATCTTATAGCTTCGATTAGTCAAGAAACAAGCTAGAAGATCAAAGCGGAAAAACCCTAGAGAGGCCTAGGGGGGGGGGGGGGGGCGATTTTGGGAGAGAAGAAGGAGTATTAGGTTAGCTTAATTAGGTCATTAACATCTCTATATATATAATGAACCCTAAAGCTTCCTTGGGCTTCTTAAAAGTTATCCCTTCTAAAACTTTATGGGCCTAGGATTTAATTAAGTGTAATAGGCTTGCTATTAACTTAAATCCAATACAAACCCATTAAGCCAAACATAATGATTTGTGCCCATTTAATTACCCCACGTTACTTAGGTTATTTATATAATGTAAATACAATAATTACATTAAATTAAATGGTATCTCAGTGTATTGTGTGTGACCCTATAGGCCCACGTGTATCTAGCCATATAATTATCTATTATGACTTGAGCATATTCCAACATTGAGTGCACACCCGTATAAGTTAACTAGAACAACCGATCATTTTAATGGCTCCATATATATATATATGGCAGAGTCGAAGGGGCAGAGGGTAGTGCACGGGCTGTGCAATTTTAATCATCAGAAGTGCACAAACCATGCTTGGAAATAGAAGGCAGTGCACGGGGTCGTGTCTTTTTGGTCATAAAAAATTAATGCATGGGTCGTGCTTTTTGGTCAAAAGATTATCGGTGCTTGTTCAACTGAAGTATTCGCTATAGCCTATAACTGAAGGTTTGGCAATGAGCCTATAGCTGATGGTTCATTTGTGTACATCTCGCTGAAGGTTTGCCTATAGTTGATGGTTCATTTGTGTACATCATCGTAAGTGAACCTTCATGGATTAAACCCTAGGTAGATGAGATTTTTTTTTATATTTGAAGTGCTTCACAGTGGAAATAAATGATAAACTTTTGATTTATCAAGTTACCTTTGTTGTATATATCACTACAAAACAAATGACTATCACCGACGAATATTACCAACAAATATTATCGACGGTCGAACTCTGTCCGTAACTTCCGAAAGATCCGAATATTACCGAGGGATCCGTCGATAATACCATTACCCACGACTTTTATTTCAACAGAGGATGCCTAGGGATCACCGATGGATCCAACTTTTACCGACGGAATCTTCCGTCGGTGATAGTTCTTTGTTTTGTAGTGTATATTGCTCATAAAAATTAATCTCCTCCTCTTCAAAAAAAAAAAAATAATCTCCATTGATTTAATAAATTTTTATTAAAATTTATAGCTATTCTATAATATATGCTTCAGTTCAAACGCTCGATGGGCTGATGTTATGTATACATGTTGGTGGAGAAGTCGTTTAGAATACATGTGTTCAGATCATGCAATGTGTATGATTAACTTGAAATTAACGGACAAAAACAAAAATGTTTGTTATTGGAATTATGTGGCAAGCTAGCATGAAAACAAAAATGATGTTTACCAGAAGTATACTGTCGGTTAACACAAGTTTTGCTATTTTAGAAATTTTAACATAAGTTATAATAATATAATATTCTCTAATTTATCTTCCCAATACATTTTTCTAGAAAAAAACTTAATATAAAATGATAAAAGTTCAATCGCATTGGTGGGATTGAATAAAATAATCATTTATCTCTCCTACCATCAAGTTTTAGATAAACTTCTAAACTTGTAAATTTTTCAAGTTTTTTCTATTATAGAAAACAAGATAGCAAAGTTGTTAGAGGTATAGAGAACAAAAACCCTATTTTTTCTATTTTAGCAAAGTTTTTGGAAATGCTATTAGAGCATCTCAACAGTTATGCTAAAATGGAAAAAAGTGGAATTTTATCATTTTTGTTGCTCCAACATGCAACTATACTATCCTCTATGCTAAAATAAGAAAAAAAATGAAAGAGATTGTAAAAATCTCTAAATTTAGAAAAATCTCTAAATAGATGGTTTCTCCCCAAAACTAATCGTTACAAAAAGAACAACTTTTTTCTCCCAACTTTTCATATATTAAATATAAATTGAATATGTTAATAAGATAATTTAATATTAGAGTTTGCTAAAATAACATAACTGTTGAGTTCGATGCAATTCTTTTTAGAGATTTCGAATTTTTTACTCTATTTTAGAAAAACTTTAACATAGCTGTCAGAGATGCCTTACTTCTCAATTTTGAGGGCCAACTCTAAACCCTAAATTATAAATACTCAATTGAGATGCCCTGAACCCTAAACCCTAATTAATTGTAAATACTCAAGAACTCCATCCTCTTCTTTCATCACCTGTTAATTGTGTGCTTTTGTTGCTATATTGTGAACTTAAATTTGTCCAGTGCAATGGGGTTCTATCTTCTTCATAATTTAGTAGTTGTTTTTGTGAGTACATACATTATATCATAATCTTCTTCAAAACTTATGTAGTATATAATTCTTTTTGTGATCAGTACAATATCTAACATATAATTATGAAGATTTCTTGAAAATTTGGGAAGAATTGTTAGAATATGTTGATACAATCTTTGTTGCATGTTAATAGATTTGGTTTTCATATTTTATTTGGCTATTTCTCTTAAAGTTAATTTATTGTATATTTGTTTTAGCTAGCTGTTGTTGTAAGTGATGCAGCAGTGGACCCTGAAGTTTACTTCAAATCTTTGTTACCAAACACTCCAATTCCAAAAGGGATCAAGGATTCTCTAAAAGACCATCCGTAGCGGCACCTTGGGCTCACCCGGGCTTAGGGCGGGTTCCAGCCCCGGGTTCCCCAACCCGATTCATCCCAATACATTTTTTTTTAAATAAATTCAAATATGAACGTTTGGCAACGGTTACTTTAAAAAAATGGTTAGTATTTGGTTGAGATCTTTTCTATTATTACTTCATTTATATTTTTGAATATTTTTATAATGAAGACTTGATCCATTAGATTGCTTTTCTTAGTTGCTAAATTTATGTTTGGTATTATGAGTTAAGGGTCATGTTTAAAGGAAAACCGCAAAAAAATGAAAAAAAACCGAGGAACACCCTAATAACCGTTCAACTGGATGGTATGCACGTGTACATACAAGTAATTGGAGTTGCTTTTTGGTATTTATGCACGTGTGCATCATGCACATGTGCATATTCATGTGTGCATGTTACAAATTACTTGTATGCACGTGTGCATACCGTCAGTTTTTCATTTTTTTTTGAGGTTTTCGCGTGAACCTCCCTTGCAGCCAATAAGCATATGTGATCAATGGACTACTAACAAATCTACATGTTGAATTCTGGCAAATTTAACACGCATCTCTCTAAACATAAACCACAAAAGTACTTCATATGTGATGGGGAAACCAAAAGATAATTTCCCTGGATATGATGATGCAGCATCGGATGAGCAACTTATGGGTTTGAAAACGTCGGCACTTTTCTTCTTGGAAAAGGAGATGCATCCCGGCAAAAAGATTAGTCTGCACATCGGCAAAGATACAACCACAACACCCGCATTCATAC
Source organism: Saussurea involucrata (assembly GCA_033807775.1). Lineage (NCBI taxonomy): Eukaryota > Viridiplantae > Streptophyta > Magnoliopsida > Asterales > Asteraceae > Saussurea > Saussurea involucrata. The sequence continues at coordinate 84,755,176 of CM066313.1, forward strand.
CTCGCCAAGTTGCAGATTCATTGCCCTTTACATAAAACAAGTTGCACAATATCTTTGAAGCTTTCTCAGTCAACCCCAGCTCAATTGAAGCCAAATTAATAAAGAAAACGGTCAGCGAGTGTGAAAAGGCTTCCAACATCGCAGAGGACCAATATTGTGCGACTTCTTTGGAGTCGATGGTGGATTTTGCAACTTCAAAGTTAGGGAAAAGAGTTAAGGTGATCTCCCAAAAAATTTCAATAAATTCTAACTTTTAAAATAATAATTCAATTGAATAAAACACCATTAAATGTCCAAGTAACCGTTTCATTGGTAATCTCAAATAATAAACAACCCCATTAAATTTAAGCAGCGGAAATAAAGTGTTCTTAAAATATAAAATCTTAAAAATATGAAAAGCCCTTCGCACGCGCCAGTGTGTACCGTCACGCCTTAGAGCCACTAGTACCTGAAACCACGGTTTAGAGGAAAAGGGTAAGCACGAAGCTTAGTGATTTCAACACCACACACAACAATAATCATATAACATTACCCTTAAAACAGGTAGATACACATAACCAAGCATTCAAGTTTAAGAACGCATCCTAAACAAACATACTCACACAAGACAACCTACAATAGGTATCCATCGGTCTCCCCGATATCACACGATAACCGTGCACGTATCCCTCGGTCTCCCCGAGTTCCTACGTCACTTGGGTACATACTCCTCGGTCTCCCCGAGTTTTACACGACACCCAAGGTCCATACTAGACACGACACAATCTAGTACCACACAACATGTAAGATTACTAGCACACACGAGCTACAGTAATGTACATATAACTATAATTCTACGTAGTGAGTGAACTCACCTCAAAAGCAGTGCAGAAAATTCCCGAACGGCCACAAGAGCTTGCCAACTCCAATCTCACTTCTCTTCACCTAAGGAAGTGCTACAAAGTGTCAACACGAAGCCCCAACCCTAAAAAATAATCATAAGACTAAAAGAGTGACATTTCAGCTTTTCGGTCTAAACTGCAGGTCTGTTCCGGACCTGTTTAGCCCCCTCTAGGACCACTAATCCAGAAATTAAATTCCACAAACAGAAGGGTCTGGGTCTTAGCTTTCCAGGGACATATTATACGCGTTCATACGAGGTTCCTATGATTTTATACGAATTTTCTAAAACTGAAACTCAAAGCTGAAAGTTTCGGACCTGCTGCAAAAACGACCATTTTGCACCTAGCTAGAGGCTTAACCAGGTTTTTTCTAAACCACGAAAAGTATTCCCGACACAAAATGTGAACTGTGGGCACTGATTTCACCTCAAACCGAGTTACGATGGAAATGTTATGAACGAAACAAAACAGTGACAGATTTAGCCATTTTACATAAAATGATAACTTTTACTATCGGCTTAGAGTTACGCGTTTAAGGTTTACGAACTAGGGTTTTAAGGTTAGGGTTTTAGGTTACTGGGCTGGATTAACAAGCACCACCCACTGCCACCTCCGGCAGTGGTGGTCGGCGACGGCAGCCACCACCTATGGTGGCGGTGATTCGGTAAATATATCGGCGAGATAAACAAGAAAGAGAAAAAAAACCAAACACCTACCTCGCCCCCCCAAACACCCATGCTCGACTAGCATCCCCGACAACTCGCAATGCCACCATCAACCAGGTGGTGCACGACTGTGGCAACACCGCCGGCAGCCAAGGCTGCTGCGGCGGCGGCGGTGTTGTTTGGAAGAAACTCCGGCGAGGGGATACCCTCCTACCCCATCTCGCCACACTCACACACACACACACACACAGCCGCAGACCTACCGGCACAACCACTGGACTGGTGGTTCCCGGCGGCAACAGCCAACAGCCGTCATGGCCGCCTGCGGGGGCGGTGGTTTTTGTGGTGCATTAAAGACGACGAAAGAGATAAACAATGGGAAGAGAACCTTACCTCGGTGGCGACACAGTAGCGATCGGCTCCCTTTCTCTTACCCGCTACTTTCTCTCTCGATCAATCTCTCACCGGCGTGAACCAGCGGCGGCGTCACTGGCGGCTATGGGGTGGCACGGCGGTGGTTGCAAACTGGAAGGGAAGGGAAGAGAGAAAAAAATATGCGATTAGGGTTTGTAGTTGATCTAAACGTGGGACGAAAGCCTTAAACGAGAAGGGGAGGGGGGGTCGGTCCCCATATGGGCCGATCCCATGCAGGTTTCAAGGAATTACACAAACGGTCCCTGACTTTAAGTTCCTCTCAACAATTTTAAAGACTTAACCAATTCAGTCCCTCAACATAACGTTTTGGTCATTTCGTCAATCCCGTTAGCTTTGGTCTCAACTTTAAAACATTTAAAGAAAATAAATAATAGAGAAAAATATTCTTACCGGGACGCGAGCTTTACAACTCTCCCCCGCTTGAATTAGACTTCGTCCTCGAAGTTTACGTCCGCAAAAAGCTCCGGATAGTTCTCCTGCATCTCCGCCTCGGGTTCCCAGGTCCACTCGGAACCCTTTCGGTGCTTCCACTGGACCTTAACCAAACCGATTACCTTGTTACGCGAGGTCCTCGTCCTTCTGTCAAGAATGGAAACCGGCTTTTCCACGTAGTTAAGCCTTTCATCAATCTGAATGTCCTCAAGAGGAATCACTGCAGACTCATCCACTACACACTTCCGCAATTGAGAAACGTGGAAGGTGTTGTGAATCAAGCTCAGCTCGTCCGGTAACTCTAAGGGATAAGCTACCTTGCCCACTCGAGCAATGACCTTGTAAGGTCCAATGTAACGGGGCCCTAACTTTCCCCGCTTGCGAAACCGGATCACCCCTTTCCAGGGTGACACCTTCAGAAGAACATAATCCCCGACCTGAAATTCCAAATCCGATCGTCTCTTGTCGGCGTAGCTCTTCTGCCGGCTTTGTGCAGTAACTAATCGATCCCGGACCATCTGAATCATATCAGTCGTCTTCAACACAACATCGGTGCTCCCCAATACTCGATGACCAACCTCGCCCCAGCAAATGGGCGTTCTGCACTTCCTACCATATAACACCTCGTACGGTGGTCTGCCGATACTGGAATGATAGCTGTTGTTGTAGGAGAACTCAGCTAAAGGAAGATACTGGTCCCAACTACCCCCAAAATCAATAACACATGCCCGAAGCATATCCTCGAGTGTCTGAATAGTACGCTCACTCTGCCCGTCGGTCTGAGGATGAAAAGCCGTACTAAAATGCAATCGCGTACCCATCTCACCCTGAAACTTCTCCCAAAACCGGGAGGTAAAACGAGTATCCCGATCAGAGACAATTGAAACTGGCACCCCGTGCTTGGTCACAATCTCTCTGATGAAAATCTCCGCGAGCTTCTCCGCCGAGGAGCTTTCCCTGATGGCCAAAAAGTGAGCGCTCTTAGTCAGACGATCGGCAATCACCCAGATAGCATCATTCCCGCGTGGAGTCCTGGGGAGTTTAGTGATGAAATCCATCGTGATCTGTTCCCACTTCCATACCGGAATCTCTAAAGATTGCAGTTTCCCATGCGGTCGTTGGTGCTCCGCCTTGACTTTTCGACAAGTCATGCATACCTCTACACATTTGGCGACATCCCGCTTCATGCCGGGCCACCAGTAATCCTCCCGCAGGTCTCGGTACATCTTTGTAGCCCCGGGATGAATCGAAAACTTGGACATGTGCGCCTCGTCCAACAATACCTGCCGGTTCCCGCCAGTGAAGGGAACCCAAATTCTACCGTACCGAGTCAATAAACCTCGACTATCACGGATAAAATTCGGACTTTCCCCTGAAACCCTCTCGCGTTTGGCATTCTCATCTAGAACTGCCACTTCCTGAGCACTACTTATCGACTCGAGAAGAGGTGCAATCACTGTTAAACGTTGACACAAACCCCGCAGTGGTTCACCAACCGAATGTCGACTAAGTGCGTCCGCAACCACGTTTGCTTTACCCGGATGGTAAAGTATCTCACAATCATAGTCTTTGACCACATCGAGCCACCTTCTCTGACGCATATTGAGATTCTGCTGATCCATCAGATATTTGAGGCTCTTATGGTCAGTGTAAATCGTACACTTGACACCATACAAGTAATGCCTCCAAATCTTGAGAGCAAACACCACTGCTCCCAACTCTAGGTCATGAGTCGGGTAATTTGCCTCATGAGGCTTCAACTGCCTCGAAGCGTAGGCTATAACCTTACCACGCTGCATAAGCACGACACCCAAACCCTGGCGAGAGGCGTCATAATACACCACCAGATCCTCCATGCCCTCGGGCAAGGTCAACACCGGAGCCTCGCATAAACGTCTGCGTAGTTCCTCAAAAGCCCTCTGTTGCCCCTCACCCCAGCTGAAAGCCGCAGATTTCTTTGTCAATCGGGTCATAGGCAACGCGATCTTGGAAAAATCCTGAATAAACCTCCGGTAATACCCCGCTAACCCAAGGAAACTTCGCACTTCAGTGGGGGTTTTCGGCACTTCCTACTGCATTACAGCTGCAATCTTGCCGAATCGACCATAATACCATCCTGGTTTACGACATGTCCGAGGAATTGGACTTCTCGTAACCAGAATTCGCATTTAGAGAACTTAGCATAAATCTTCTCCCGTCTCAAAACCTCCAAAACTTCTCGTAAATGCATCTCGTGCTCTTCCTTTGTCTTTGAATATACGAGAATATCGTCGATGAACACAATCACCGACCGATCCAACATCGAGCTACATACCCTGTTCATGAGGTCCATGAACGCTGCTGGTGCATTGGTGAGCCCGAAGGGCATCACCACAAACTCGTAATGACCATAACGGGTACGAAAGGCCGTCTTCTCCGTATCCTCACTCCTCACCCGCATCTGATGATACCCCGATCTCAAATCAATCTTAGAGAACCACGAGGCTCCCTGAAGCTGGTCGAACAAATCGTCAATCCTTGGCAGAGGATAACGATTTTTCACCGTAAGCTTATTCAGCTCGCGGTATTCTATACACATCCGTTGAGACCCGTCCTTCTTTTTCACGAATAAAATCGGGGCTCCCCACGGTGAACAACTCGGCTTAATGAACTCCTTTTCGAGAAGTTCCTGCAACTGAGCGTACAACTCCTTCATTTCTGGTGGAGCCAAGCGGTAAGGTGCCTTGGCCACCGGAGCAGCACCCGGAACCAAGTCAATGAGGAACTCTACCTTTCGTTCGGGAGGTATCCCGGGTAGATCGTCGGGAAATACATCAGTAAACTCCTGCACGACTGGCACCTCTTCCGCAGTCTCCTTCTCTTCGTCGACGCGCGTATCTATCACATACGCCAAATATCCCTGCCCACTGCGCTGTAGGTATCTCCGAGCCCTCACGGCTGAACATATCGCTGAGGTCCGTCTAGGCGAGTCGCCCTGCACCAGCAGTTCTCCCCCGCTTGGGGTTCGAACTCGTACTTGTTTGTGACGACAAGCAATCTCCGCATCGAAGGCATCCATCCAATCCATGCCCACAATTACGCACAGCTCACACATAGCAATCGGAATCAAATCAATGGGAAACCTCACACCCGAGATTTCCAAGGTACAACCCCGATACACATCTGTAACTGTTAAGGTCCTACCATCAACAACCTCAACCACCAGAGGACCACCTAATCGTCCTACAACTCGGCCCAAACTCTCACTAAAAGTGCGAGACACGAACGAATGAGTAGCCCCGCTATCAAACATCACTACCGCAGGCACCGAGTTAACTAGGAATGTACCTAACATGCGGATTAAACAACATATAAATACGTACAACAGTTAAACAAACTAAGAGGGATAAGTGATGAATTATACTTGTCACCACCTTAGGCGTAGCCTGTGCCTCGTCCACCTTCAGCTGGTGAACTCTACCTCGGGCCGCCTCAGTCCCCGGCTGACCCACACGACCATCAGTGATACGCACCGGGGCATTCGCAGGAGCCCTCTGTGCCCCATTCCCATCAGCTACCCTCGGGTTTGGACAATTGGCCTTCACATGGCCCGTCTGCTTGCAGTTAAAGCAGACCATCAATGGTACTCTACAACCGCGACTGAAGTGGCCTGCCTGCCCACACTTGAAGCACTTGTCATCCCTCTTCCCGCCACTATCTCTGGGCTTAAACCCACCGCTCATTTGACTCGAGCGCGAGTCCGCGAACTTTGACCTCTTCGATACGGCCGCTATTGGCGTCACATCCTGTGCCGCCTTCCTCTTCTTGGCTTGCGTCTCTAACTCGAGTTCCCGTCTCCGGGCAGCCTCCATCATTGCAGTAAGTGAAGCATACTGCGCAGTACTCACAAACTCTCTAATTTCGGTACGTAGCATGTCCTTGTACCGTGACATCTTCATATCCTCCGAAGCAGCATACTGAGGACAGAAAAGCGCCATCTCGGCGAACTTCCGGTTCATTTCTTTCTCTGTCTCTGTAGTCTGGGTGAGCTCCCAAAACTCCTTGGCAATCCGCTCCATCTCTACTGGAGGTACGTACTCCGCACGAAAATGTGCAACGAACTCCTCTCAGGTCAAGGTTGTACGCTCGGCAAGCGTCAACGCAGTAGCACACCAATCCTTTGCTCCTTCCCGCAGCAAGTTCACCGCAAAACGAACCTTCAAATTCTCTGGGCAGCCACTGGTCAGAAACGCGCATTCCATGTCCGATACCCAACGCATACTAATAACCGGGTTCAGGTCTCCCTTGAACTCAGGCGGAGAACAAGCAGAGAGATCCCGATACTGAAACTCTCGAGCTCGGGGCTGTCCACCCACCGGTGGTGGAATTGCCGCGATGCGCTCCTCCATCAGAACCACTACCTCGTCGCGGATGGCAGTGATAATCTCGGAGATCTCCTCCCCAATCGCATGTGCCACCTCAGCAGCAATCATCTCCCGGATCTGCTCCGCAGTGATCCCAGCACCAGTCTCTGGCTCAGCAGTGTTGTTTCTCCTGGTGATGGCCATTCTGGGTCGAAATTATAACAAGTTATTAGCACATAATAACTCATACTAACAACGCTCACGCTCAACTCCTCGGATTCTTCGTGACTTTCCCCGCCTTGAGCATTGATCCTGTGCTTCCTATAGTAGGAGCTCTACTACTACCTTCCACACCTATCATCACTCGTTCCGAGTCCCATCCCGAAGTGTCCAAGTAGTTTCTCGTCGATAACTACACCCATATGCCTGTACCAGCATATGTACACACTCTTCCTAGCTCCCTAGGAATTTCACCCTAAATCACTACCCTTGCTACGACGAAATTCCTACTAGCCATGACGAGTCGCCTCGCGAATACCCAGTCACATGCAACGTGAAGTCAAATAGACATTCGAATACAAGATTCTATCCTAGAACGGTTGGACTCAAACAAGAGCTGCGCAATAGAACTAAATCAGATATTCTAAGGCTATGTGATTCTTACTGCATACAACCTATAGGGCATTCACTTAACAACTTACCATGATTAGCATAAATTCCTACTAGCAAGCAACAAACATGCAGTACAGTGTAAATAGCACAGGCGATCTAGCATACATACTCCTATGTTCTTGAAAGCAATAAATACACTAAGTACTGTACCTTTTCCCTTGGCTTCGGCTGACTGTACACACTGCGCCATCGCTCATCGTTCCCCAAACGTTCTTTCCCTTTCTTTTATTTTCCAAAAATCTTTAACAGAAATTTTCATAGCCGCGAACTTGAGTCCAAACACACCGAGATGTGTTCGGTTCACTCAAGCTGTGCTCTGATACCAAGTAGTAACGTCCCAAAAAATTTCAATAAATTTTAACTTTTAAAATAATAATTCAATTGAATAAAACACCATTAAATGTCCAAGTAACCGTTTCATCGTGTACATACTCCTCGGTCTCCCCGAGTCCTCGGTCTCCCCAAGTTTTACACGACACCCAAGGTCCATACTAGACACGACACAATCTAGTACCACACAACATGTAAGATTACTAGCACACACGAGCTACAGTAATGTACATATAACTATAATCCTACGTAGTGAGTGAACTCACCTCAAAAGCAGTGCAGAAAATTCCCGAACGGCCACAAGAGCTTGCCAACTCCAATCTCACTTCTCTTCACCTAAGGAAGTGCTACAAAGTGTCAACACGAAGCCCCAACCCTAAAAAATAATCATAAGACTAAAAGAGTGACATTTCAGCTTTTCGGTCTAAACTGCAAGTCTGTTCGGGACCTGTTTAGCCCCCTCTAGGCCCACTAATCCAGAAATTAAATTCCACAAACAGAAGGGTATGGGTCTTAGCTTTCCAGGGACATATTATACGCGTTCATACGAGGTTCCTATGATTTTATACGAATTTTCTAAAACTGAAACTCAAAGCTGAAAGTTTCGGACCTGCTGCAAAAACGACCATTTTGCACCTAGCTAGAGGCTTAACCAGGTTTTTACTAAAACACGAAAACTATTCCCGACACAAAATGTGAACTGTGGGCACCGATTTCACCTCAAACCGAGATAAGATGGAAAAGTTATGAACGAAACAAAACAGTGACAGATTTAGCCATTTTACATAAAATGATAACTTTTACTATCGGCTTAGAGTTACGCGTTTAAGGTTTACGAACAAGGGTTTTAAGGTCAGGGTTTTAGGTTACAGGGCTGGATTAACAAGCACCACCCACTGCCACCTCCGGCAGTGGTGGTCGACGGCGGCAGCCACCACCTACGGTGGCGGTGATTCGGTAAATATATCGGCGAGATAAAGAAGAAAGAGAAAAAAAAAACCAAACACCTACCTTGCCCCCACAAACACCCATGCTCGACTAGCATCCCCGACAACTCGCAATGCCACCATCAACCAGGTGGTGCACGGATGTGGCAACACCGCCGGCAACCAAGGCTGCGGCGGCGGCGGTGTTGTTTGGAAGAAATTCCGGCGAGGGGATACCCTCCTACCCCATCTCGCCACACTCACACACACACACACAACCGCAGACCTACCGGCACAACCACCGGACTGGTGGTTCCCGGCGGCAACAGCCAACAGCCGTTATGGCCGCCTGCGGCGGCGGTGGTTTTTGTGGTGCATTAAAGACGACGAAAGAGATAAACAATGGGAAGAGAACCTTACCTCGGTGGCGACACAGTAGCGATCGGCTCCCTTTCTCTTACCCACTACTTTCTCTCTCGATCAATCTCTCACCAGCGTGAACTAGCGGCGACGTCACTGGCGGCTATGGGGTGGCACGGCGGTGGTTGCAAACTGGAAGGGAAGGGAAGAGAGAAAAAAATATGCGATTAGGGTTTGTGGTTGATCTAAACGTGGGACGAAAGCCTTAAACGAGAAGGGGAGGAGGGTCGGTCCCCATATGGGCCGATCCCATGCAGGTTTCAAGGAATTACACAAACGGTCCCTGGCTTTAAGTTCCTCTCAACAATTTTAAAGACTTAACCAATTCAGTCCCTCAACATAACGTTTTGGTCATTTCGTCAATCCCGTTAGCTTTGGTCTCAACTTTAAAACATTTAAAGAAAATAAATAATAGAGAAAAATATTCTTACCGGGACGCGAGCTTTACAGATCTCAACACAGGTGAATGGTAAAGAGAGCACTGCATTGCAAGAGTATAAAGTTAAAGGAGTAAAGAAATTGGTTGTTGATAATGTTGTTGTTTGCCACCAAGAATACTATGCATATGATGTCCACTATTGCCACAAGTCATCTAGTATCAATGCATACCAGGTTTCTTTGGTTGGAGAAAACAATGTGAGAGCCAATGCAATACCAGTTTGTCATGAAGATACTGCATCATTGAACCCAAAACATTTAGCATTTCAAGTTCTCAATGTAAAACCAGGAACAGTCTCTGTTTGTCATTTTCTTGTTTTTTTAAGGAGAAACTCCAGGCAATATATTAAGAAATAAAAACAACAAACAAAGAGTCTAGGCACCCGTCAAAACCAAAACCAAGCACACCTTGGTAACAACACCAAGCCAAGCAACAAGAAGCAAGAAAAGGCAAAACGTAGCAAGGCGCAAACAAAAAAGAATGACACAAATAAAACTCCAAGCAGGAGTCACCCCCCACCAGCAGCGATCAAGAAGTGACTTCATTCCGAGCAATCAGCATGCGTTTGGTACCACACTTCCAAGCCATCCGCAACAGAACAGCAGCCTTTATGTCTTTTATCAAATCTTCAACCAAACGTTTTTGTGTGGTAAAGAGTCTTCTATTCCTTTCCTGCCAAATAAAGTAAACCGATACAGCAAGGGCCAGTTTATGCAAAAGCCCTCCCAGTGCCGCTGGTCTAGTCGATAAATACATCATCACATCCGTCCACACCCCCGGGAAGCTGTGCAACTCTACCTCCCGTTTGATTCCCCTCTAAACCTCCAAAGAGAATCTGTAGAAAAAGAAGAGATGATCGTGGGAGTCCACCCCTACCCCACACAAGGAACAAGCCAAGTCAGTCGTATCATGATTCCAAATGAGCATCCTATCCTGAGTTGGTAATCTCCGATGACAAGCCAGCCATAAACAGAACGAGTGTTTAGGGATATTCCCCTTAAACCACACCTTCTTAGCCCACGGGACCGAAGTCGACGTACCCAACAAAGTTGCAAAGCCCTCACGAACCGAATAGTCCGTCTGATCGTTAGTCAAACCCCGCCATCTCACATTATCCGCCACCCCGGAAAGCAGTGAAGGCCACCTCGCCGTAGAAAGGTGTCACGCATGAGACACCCAATGAGGTGGCCATACACTCTCCAAGGCCTCGATTAGATCACAGACAGTAGAAACTGGCGATAACCCTTGATCACGAACAAGCCGATACGAAATATTCTCGGATAGAATGCCTCCCGGTAGCCATCGGTCCTCCCATGCATTGGTGGTATTGCCATCACCAATATTGACCATAAAGAATCGCCGAAGATATAGTCGCAAATCCAAAAGTTTTCGTAAAATCCATGACCATGATTGTTTTTTGCTTACAATCCAAAACGGAGTATCCTTGAACCTATGCAAGTAAGTCCAGTGGATCCAAAGCGATTTCCTCTTCCGCAAAATTTCCCAAACATGGGAAGCTAGGACAACCCTATTCCATGTTGCCAACTTTTTAATGCCCAATCCACCACCCTCGACAGGTAAGCAAACCACATCCCATGCCAAGCGACATCTACCTCTCGAGCTATCCCCTTGTGACCATAAGAAGTCATGAAAGAGCCTCTTTAAGGTATGAATGACACCCGTCGGGATAAAAAAAACGGACATCCAATAAAGTTGCATGGATTGCAATACCGACTTTATTAGCTGAAAACGACCACCAAACGAAAGGAATTTCGACTTCCAATTAGAGATGCGATCACGTACCTTAGCAATTAACACACCATAGTCTGCCACTTTCAACGTTATGGGAGACAACGGCACCCCCAAGTAACGAATAGGGAACACTCCCGAGCGGAAAGGTAAACATGCCCTAATAGCCGTACGCACCGTATCCAGCACATTGCCATAAAAGATTTCGCTTTTTTCAAGGCTAGGCGCAAGTCTCGATTTTTCTTCAAAGATTTGAAGGGCTCGTTTAAGCACCTCCACCGACTCTACATCCCCCCGAGTGAACACAAACAGGTCATCCACAAAGCAAAGATGAGTGACACGCAATTCATCGTCGCAACCCGCATGGTACCCAAACGAGGCAGCTTCCTCAATACAGTTCCGAAAAATCATTTAAAAACCCTCCATTGCCAACGTGAAAAGGTACGGTGACAGTGGATCCCCTTGGAGAATACCACGGCCTCCCTTGAAAACCCCCACTGAATCACCATTAACCACGATAGAGAAAGAAGTCGTGGAGAGTATCTCTCTTACCCATTTAATCAAAGCCTGGTGGAATCCAAAGTTTTCCATCATACCCAGCAAGTAAGACCAATCAACCGTATCGTAAGCTTTACGAATATCGATCTTAAAGGCACACCGCGGAGGGCCAACATTCCTTTGGTAACCAGAGACAAGCTCATGCGCCATTAGGATATTATCAGATATCCTTCTTCCCGGGATAAAAGCAGATTGGTTGGGGCTTACCAAATAATCCAGCGAAAGTTTCATACGTTCCACAATTACCTTGCTTATACACTTATATAAAAGGGTACAACAAGCGATAGGCCGAAAGTCGGTCACACGTGAAGCATTCAGAACTTTAGGAATTAGACAAATCAAGGTATGGTTCAATTCCTTTTCTAGCTGGCCCGAATAGAAAAAATTATGAATGGCAATCAACACATCCTTACCGATCACGTCCCAAGAAGCTTTAAAGAATTTTGACGTATAACCATCCGAGCCGAAAGCCTTGTCATTACCAGTATTAAAAACCGCCCATCGAATCTCCTCATCCTGGATTGGTCGAATCATATGGAGAGATTCAGCCAACGTGAGTTTCTTGTCAAACCATACCGACGGTAGCATAATATCCACAAGACCAAAAGAATATGTGCAAGATCTTCTTTAAGGACATGGTTAGATGGATCCAAATCGCAAGCCACCTGAACTGCATCTAACTCCACCTTAAGTGTCGCCACTTTTGATGAAATATTACCCATTGAAAGCCGAAGTTTGCATAACAGTTGCTTCAAAGACTTCAACTGCATACGAATCTGATGCTTGAACGACCCATGCACGTGTATTTCCCATCCTTCCTTTACCACCCGCAAGTACAACGGGTGATCGGCCAAAACATTGTCAAATTTAAAACCCCACACTTTCTTTCGGGAGCCACCCTTAAACGATAGGGTAGTCGGGGAGTGATCCAAGACACCACGGGGATGAAAAGGCCAAAGCATCGTGGAATCGACATGTGAACTAAGTATTGGCCAAAATACGGTCAAGTTTACGCAACCCCCCCCCCCTCTTTCTTCAGTTTCTGGCACCACGTATATTGGATCCTCGTGTATCGAACATCAAACAAATCCACATCCTCCATGCAAGATGCAAAATCATCCATATCATTGTTACGTCTAGAAGATCCCCCAAAACCATCATGAGGGAAAAGCATAGCATTGAAGTCACCCAAAACAACCCACGGTTTACTTCCCAAGATTTCCCTAAATTTACGAAGACCGGACCAAAGAGCAAGTCTCGGTACAGTGGAGTGCGCCCCATAGGCGACCGTAAGAAAAATAGGGGTGGGCTCCCCACGAATTTGGACTTGACAATGCATAAACAGATTATGGGTTTCTAAGACCATAACATCAAGCATACGTAAGTCCCAATCAATAATAATTCTAGTCCCCCGGTCCAAGACATCATTATTGGATAGCCATTCCCACCTTCCAAAAACTTTATCACAAATATCACCCAAAGAAGAGCTGGCAACATGCGACTCAATAATAGCACAAAATGAAAGATTATGTACATGTATGAAATCCTTTACCTCCCGTTGCTTTATCGAGGAATTCAATCCTCGAATATTCCAAGAAGCGAGTTTAATCATGGGAAACATCATGAAACAACCTTTCCTCCTCCCCACCATCACGAAGTTGGTCATCCTTCGTGATTTCCCAAGAGTCATCGCCAAGTGGAATCTTATCCACACTGTCGTCATCATCCTCCCCATCCTCCCCGGTTATATCATTGAGCGCACTAAAACGGTTTGAACAAGACGGAGTGGAAAGGAAAATACCTCTTCTCGGTTTGGTGATGGTACGAAACGAATGGATCAACGAAGTCATGAGCGGATCTTTGACATGGATTTGGGTATCAAAGGCAGTCCCATCAACACTGGAATTGTCCCTTGAATTTTCCTTCCCATGCACATGCACATTAGCGTCCACCCCCGTAGCCTTCCCCTTAAAAACCTCCATGTTCGTGTCCGTCACAATATTCTCAATAGGGGTTATTTTCCTCAATTCTCCCTGGGAGGAGTCAATGGGCACGGTCGAATTGTCCCCTATCGTACTCTTTGGTTTTACATCAGGTTCCACCAATAAAACGGTCTCCATTTATTTCTTTCCACTTTGGTGAATCCATCCTTGTCTATTTTTCCTTGACTAGCGTGACTACTAGTCTTGTGTCCCACGTTTAAACATGAGCTAGTCTTATGGCCAAAAACACAACAATGGGAGCATTGCGTCGGCTCCCAAAGATACTCTACCTTGATCAAAACTTTCTCATTCTGTCCCCCATTCAAGCTTGGGATAATTACTTCCAGCTCCCTTTTAAGCACTCCGATTGCCCAAACTTCGACAAGAACCTTTGCAAATCCGAGACGACCCCATAGTTTTTCGCACATAGCCGATGTGCACACATCCATCTTCTTCGGTACTCCAAGAGCACTAGCTATGCGGCTTACTCCCTCTTTATTGAAAGCAACTGTTAATGCCAAAAATCGCACCAAAGTACAACTTAAGGTCGATTGTAGAATTTAACAACTAAAGAAAGAAATCTCTCGACAAAGTGTGCGATAAAGACAAAAATGGAAATGAGACAGAGAATTTGATAACGCAGGAAAAACCTCAACGAGGAAAAAACCTGTGGACGATAGTGAAAGTCGTCGCTATACTATGATCGCCAATCAGGGGCGATGTCCTTGTGCCGATCGTACATAGATTACAATACAAATGAAGGAAAGACTTCGAAATGTAAAATTACAAGTGTTTTTAGTGTAAAACAAGTGTATGTCGTGTGTGAAAACAATGTGTAAACTGCTGGTCGAGAGCGAATGTCGTGCGTCGAGAGCGATCACTTGAGAGAAAGTTCTTTACTTCGTGTATTCTTGAGTTCGTCGTGTGATTCCAGCATCCGGTCCCTGAAACTGTGGTTCCACTTGATCTTTTATAACCTTCGGGCGCTTTCATTAGCTCATTAATTGCTTTGATAACGGCCATAACGATCGCTAGTTGTAACTCTTCATAACTGTTCTTCGTCGGTTATAGCTGTTGCCCATTAATGACTTTGACTCCTGCATTAATCATTGAACAAACGTAACAGTCGTATATCGTGTTAGTTGGTCGAGGTCGTATGGTCTTATGCGACGGTCGTGCGGAACGGGCGATGTCGAGGTCGAGCG
The DNA here is from genome assembly GCA_033807775.1 of Saussurea involucrata. NCBI lineage: Eukaryota > Viridiplantae > Streptophyta > Magnoliopsida > Asterales > Asteraceae > Saussurea > Saussurea involucrata. Next base: position 84,770,213 of record CM066313.1, read on the forward strand.
TCGTGAGATACTCGACTTCGATTATGATCAAGAGACAGGGTACTTACGACTTTACCTTTGTTATGGAAAAGTTAACAAGTGTTTTACTTACCTCGGTCGTGGTCGAGACTGGTGAAATTTTGCCCAAACAGTTTGCCCCCAAAATTTGAAAGTAGGATGGCAAATTTGAATTTTAAATTTTGTCAGTCGGACGTATAGAATTATGACAAGTGTCGGAAGTTACCTTGGTCGCCTTGGAATTGGATCGGTCCAATTCTAACCGAATGAGAAGTTGAAAAGAAAACGAGGTCGTGACGTCATACCGACGAGCGATTGTGCTTCCCAGCTGTCGCTGCCAGGTGTCGACGATCCGTAGGGTCATACGAAAAGGCGATGGCGCGTGGCGATCATCAAAGGACTCGACCTGACATGATCGTCTGCATAAATAAAGATCACGATTGATCTTCTCCTGTTTATGATTTCAGGAAGTTTTAAGCAGAGATTTCTTCTAGGGTTTCTTGTTGATTCTCGTCCAATTCTTTCTAAACCTGCAAGAATCTTCGATCTAATTAGGATTTTCCGAGGTCATACAAGATACAACCCTTTAGTTTGCGTATGTGTCGCAAGTCCATCGCTAGGAAGCCTAGGAAGAATTGGGATATCTGGGGTCTTTTAGACTTGCACACCAATTTGACAGGATTAGAAATGTCGACGGAGCCTAGAAGTACCATAAACAATGAAGATGACCTCGACGACTTCAGAAGTCTAGCGAGGATTCCCATGGGGATTTCTGTAAGCAAGGCGGGTGGTGTTCGACCAGAGATGTGCCCCGAGGGATATGCCGTGATATACGAGTATCCTTTCAAGATAGGCTTCCGCTGGCCATATTCGCCTCTGGCCAAGGCATTCATGTGTGAGTTCGACCTTTCGCCGGGGCAACTGATGCCCCAATTCTGGCGAGTTATTTTGATCATCGAACGGCTCACCTCACACTGGGATCCACCGATGAATGTGAGGGATCTTCTGACGGCATATAAGGTCAAAAATGATCAATACCGTCGATATAGCTTGTTTTCGAGGTTCAAAGGCGACCGCACCTTGGTTTTAAAGACCGCGATCAATGACCGTAAATGGAAGACGAGGTATGCCTTTGTGCGGGTAGCGACGCTGGACACTGATAGTGATTGGATCAGGTCGGGTTGGAATATGGCAAGTGAGTTTCTAATCTGGGTCGAGTGTTTCTATTGTTTTTTCTACACTTGTTTTTCTTTGACTAATCTTCTCTCTTATGTACAGATATTGACTTCGACAACGTAAAACCTGACGCTGATTCCAGAGCGAAGATCGAGAAGTTTCTAAAGTTTAGTACCGAAGATCGATCGTACGTTACGCGTCATCTAGTAGATGAAGACGACGACACTGTTTACTTAAGTGATAGAATCAGGATGGGTCGAGGGGAAGAAGAGAGAGATGATGAAGAAGAAGAGGAGTCCGAGAAGACTGAAGGGGATGAGTCGGAAGTAGAGATAACCGGTAAATATCCCTTTTCTTTCTGCTTGACTTAATCTGATCCTTGTTCTCAGTTGTCTAATCTTCTGTTTCGCCATACAGGAGAATCTCAGGTGTAGGCGACATCTTTTGTTGCCAGAAAGATGGCTCAAGTCGAAGTAGCTTGCAAGGCGAGGGGAGACAGGGAAAAGGATGCCTAGACAACTGGGTCGAGGGTCCTAAAGAGAAGAGAGGTCCCGACGGCTGGGTCGGGTCTCTTGAAGAGGACGAGGATATCCGTTATGAGGAAACCGCCGTTGAAGATGGGTAGCCCGTCGAGGGTTGCCTTGTCTGGGAAGGCAAAGGCGTCGGTTGTGTTTTACACGACCGGCGCAAAATCTGTTAATACTGCGCAACCGGCGACGATGTCTCCCGTCGCCGTATCCGACCCTTCGTCGGCCGACAGGGGCAAAGGTGCGCAGATGGGCTCTGTGGGGGGAAACGACGGTCAAGTTTACGTTGCCGTCGGATTTCTTAGATGACAATGTCTTGGACGAGACGAAGTTATTCCCCCACTTGGGAAAATATCAGCTCTCGTCTTTCAGAGAGCGTTTCGACGGGTTTTCTTTTGAAGAAAAAGAGTCCCATGTCGCTGGGCTCTTATTCTTGGTAAGTCTTTCTTTCAAGACTTGTTGTTGTCGTTGTCATTGTCATTGTTCGGCGTTATTGTCATATGTTAACAATGTTTGGTTTTATGACTCTGTAGGCGTTCCAAGCTTCCCTGGCATTGCAAGCCGAGACGACGAATGTAGAAGTTTTAATGGCTTCTGTTATCAAGGATGAAGATGCATCGTTAGCGAAGGAAAAAGCTGCTTTGGAACGCGAAGAGGCGATCTCGGTGCGCCTCGACGATGCTTTGAACGAATTGGAGGCCATCGGCCACACAAGGGACGAGATGAACTTGCGCTTAAAGGAATCCCTATCTCTGATGTGCAACCAAAGGGAGGAACTGGAGGGGATGAAGGGATCCTTGGTCGTAAAGGAAAAGGAAGTCGCAGACTCCAAATCTAGAGTGGTAAGTTTGGAGAAGGAGCTGGAGGAGTTGAGGGATGAGAATAAGTCCCTATTTTCTTTTGCTCGACTCACTGCTCGAGCGGCCATCATGCGACGTCACTTGCTAGCTAAGACTCCTCTAGCCTCAGCGTCGGACGAGTTGGATATCTTCTTCAAGGGGGTTGGGACCGAGAGAGATCTCGACTCAGATGATGAGAAGGATATCGAGGAGGAGGTGGCAAGCGAAGGTCCTCAGGACGGCACTTCGGGCAAGGATGCGACTGATGTCCCTCCTTTAGTTTAAGAAATTTATTTTCTTTGTTTTACCGCTCGACCGTTGGTGGTCGAGTATGTAATTGACGGTTTACTCAATGAATGCAACTTTTGTTTGAAATTTGTGCTTTATTCATTCAGTAAACAAATATCACATTAATCATGAAATTCATGGAACACAAAAAATCATGCGACTTAGGCATCCATTGTAATAACAACTTGAAGCGTAGTAAAACATAAGAATGTGCGATCAAAGCATACATCCAGGATATGAAAATTTTACTAAGTCAAGAAAACTTAGGGGTAAAGCCATTTAGACTTTGCGATCGTACGACTAGATCGTACGATGAGTTTGAATAGTATGTCCGTACGGGAGGATGGTCAAGTCATAGACCTGATCGTCTTTATCATGCGACCTTGCGAAAATAGTAGATTCAGTGATTACTGTCGTGCGATTCTGCGATAAAACAATGTTGGGGGTTGGTCGTTGGCTACCCAACGACCCTCCGATGCTTAAGTCAGTAGTCATTCGTGATGAGAAATCGTATGAAAGGAAATAAAAAAAGAGTTAGGGAACATACCTTCTCAGATTCTCTCTTTAGTGGGGTATTTTCCCCCCTGTCATTTATTATCTTATTCCGTTTAGGAAAAATAGGTTTTAAATGATAGAATGACACAGAGGTCTTGTGGAATATTGTCTGTGTCTAGGTCCCATGTTTTTGTGCGACAAGGCAAGATAGTCGGCTTGTTCCTGTATAAAAGATACCGATTTGTCTATGAGGTTAAGGATAGAAGGATGAACCTGTCGAGACCTTGTGGTCATGTTTGATCTTGCGACTGTTAGACAGTTTACTTTCGTGGCTTCAAGGTAGACTTGTAGCAATCATGTAAAGCCCGTATCCCGGTATGTATTTTCATTATTTTTTTATTACTCCTTTTTTTTAAAATAAACTTTTCCCTAGCGAGGTTTTGTTATCGGGGTTAGACGGCATGAACCAAAATGTAAATCGTATCAATCTTATTTTGTTTTGCAAGGGAATGGATAGTTGGGGGGCCAAAGGTGTCAAACCACCAAACTATTGCATGGGATCGGCCCAAATGGACCGACCCCCTCCCCCATCTCGTCACTTTGCTTATACACACACACACTAACCCTAAAAACTCCCCCTCGTCTTCCCTTTGCTGCTGCCGTCGCCGGAGTGAGAGAGAGAACCGCCAGGAGAGAGAGAGAAAACCGTCGAGAGAGAGGACCGCCGGGAGAGAGAGAGAGAGAGAGAGAGAGAGAGAGAGAGAGAGAGAGCCGCCGAGAAGAGGGAGAATCGCCGTCGTTTTCTGCCGGAAAAAGAGAGAAGGAAAGAGTCGTGACCGAGGTAGTTTCCTTTCGTTTCTTTTCGTCGAGTGGTAGCTTCTTTTCGTTTGTTTGTTTTCGTCGTCGGACCGCCGTGAAACGCCACCACCACCGCCGCAGCCATGGCTGCCGGGGGTGTGCGTGGCCTCCGTGCACCGCCGTGCGGTAGCGGGTTGGTGCGGGTTGCGGTGGTTAGTCGGGTTATCCGTTTGGTCTCGCCGAATTCTTGGTATCGAACCACCACCACCGCCGGCGGTGGCTGCCGCCGCCGCCGACCACCGCTGTCGTGGGTGGCAGTGCGTGGTGGGTGGTTTAGTCCAGCCCTTAGTAACCCTAAACCCTAAGCCAAAGCTTAATTGCGGGTCTGATTGCATTAAGTCATGGCTTAATGAGAGTGTAGGCTATTGTTATCATTTTATGTGAAAACGTCTTTTCTGTCCCTGTTTTGTTTCGTTCATAACTTTCTCGTCGTAGCTCGGTTTGAGGCGAATCTGGTGCCCACGGTTCATATTCTGTGTCGGGCACACTTTTCGTGTTTTAGAGAAAGTCTGGTTCGGCCTCTAGCTAGGGGTAAAATAGTTGTTTTTACAGCAGGTCTGAATGCGGCAGACTCGCGTTCCATTCTTAGAAAAATCGTTTAAAATTGTAGAAAAATCGTTAGACCGTGTTTAATATGTCCCTGGAAAGCTAAGACCTGGATCTAGCTATTTATAAATTTAAACTCTGAATTTGTGGGTCTAGAGAGGGCTAAGCAGGTCCCGAACAGACCTGCAGTTTAGGCCGAAAAGGCGATTTATCGCCGTTTAATCTTATGTGTTTAATGAAGGGTCTGGGTCTCGTCTTAACGCTTTATAGCATTCATTTAGGTGTCGAGAAGTGACTTTGGAGTTGGATAGCCCGTGTGATCGTTCGCGATTTCTGCGTTGCTTTTGAGGTGAGTTCTCTCACTGCATAGACTAGGAATTGTATATATGTTGCGGTAGTTGTGTGTACTATTGAATGGTTGTGTGAAGTAGTTGTATTGTGGTGAGTAGCATTAGATTAATTTAATGTCTAGTATAAATGTGTTTTGTATACATCTCGGTGGGACCGAGGGCTCGGTGGGACCGAGGAGGTGTGGATAACTGTTGTGTGAACTTGGTGGGACCGAGGGCTCGGTGGGACCGAGGTAATTGAGTACATGATTAATTGTGTTGTGTTGTTGTACTATGTGACTGTTGTGGGTATGGCTATATGCGGATAGGGGTGATATGTATATAATTGCTATCTGCGTAGGTGTCGGAATTCACTAAGCTTCGTGCTTACCCTTTTCCTATAAAATGTGGTTTCAGGTACTAGTGGCTCCAAGGCGTGACGGGTACACACTGGCGCGCGTGAAGGGTTATTATATTTATGAGATTTAGAATTATTATTTAGACAATTTAATTCCGCTGTTTATCTTTAATGAGAATATTTATTGTTAAGTTTGCAAGCGAAACGGTTTTGGATATTTAATGAGGTTTCATTTAATAAAATGTTTATTTTTAAAAGTTAAAATTTACTGTAATTTTTGGGACGTTACAAATAACGAGCGACTTTCGGCTCACTTTTGATTTCCTGGATTCCCCATGGCGTAGGGAATTTCAACATTTGATGATATGTCGAAGGAACGGTCTTCATATCATGGATCCACGGTCGACCTAAGATGATGTTATAGGTCGACGCACAGTCGATGACGCTGAACTTGGTCTGCTTATTGACTCCTCCGGCATACACGGGCAAGATAATCTCTCTAAAGGTGCTCGTTGCTTCTCCATTGAAACCAACCAAGTTTGTCAAACGTCGGGTGATTTTCGAGCGATCGATTCCCATGGCTTTGATGGTGTCAAGAAAAATGACATTTGTTGAACTGCCCCCGTCGATCAACACTCGTCGGGTCAAACAATTACCAATCGTGAGTTAAATGATCAACCCATCATGATGCTTTTGATACGAGTCGCCGAGGTCGACTTGGTCGAATACGATCTTCATGGCTTCCAACTCCAAATCTTCTTTGGGTATCGATGAACGCGGAATAGGTCGATCGTCGGGTGCCTGACTGGCGTGACGCTTGGCTGCGGAATATGTCAGACCACACACGTCTGAACCACCGGTGATGCAATTAACGACCTTTGCATGTTCAGGAGTAGACGGTCGATGGCCGTTAGCTGGAGTAACGACGTCATCGATGATATCTTTGAGATTGCCTTTTGGGACGTGATATGCTAGCTCCTTTTTGAGGGCTATGCAATCATCTGTCGAATGACCATGGTCGACATGGAAGTCGCACCACTTCAACTTATCTTTCTTGGCATCGTCTGGATCAGATTTCTTTGGCCACCGAATGGTAGCTTGGGTAGTCTTCAGGGCTTCGACCAAATCCTTAGTGGACCCTTTGAATCTGTAAGAGGATATCTTGGGATACTGAGGAAACTTGGCCGCGATCTTAGCTTCCGCTTTTGTTTTGAACCTAACGTTGGAAATCTGTCGCGCGGGCTCTATTTCGGAAATTGCCTTCATCTTGAACTCTGGCTTCCTTACACCTAACGACCTCTTGTCGTCAGTGTGCTTGCGACGAAAGGCAGCGTCGTCCTCTACCCTCATATACGCTAGGGTTCGGGCTCGGACGTCTTCGAAATTATCCGGGGGATACTTAGTCAGGTCAGTATATAAACCTGAGTTATCGTCCAGTCCACGTTTGTAAGCTTCGATCACGGTCCTGACGTCACAATTGCGGATGCTGATCATCTCTGCATTGAATCTATTGAAATAGCTTTGAATAGATTCGTTGGTCTTCTGCACGACATAATACAGGTCACTAGTTTGCTTCTCTATCTTGCGACTGTTGGCGAATTGCTGGGAAAATTGATTGACCAACTCAGCGAACGACCCGATGGATTTGGGTTTGAGATTGATCAACCATTGGAGAGCAGGACCAGTGAGAGTTGCTCCGAAGCTCTTGCACATGCATACTTCCTGGTATATGTGTGGGATCGAGATCGTCCACATGAGATGCTTATACTGCACGACATGCTCGGTTGGATCGGTCACACCAGAATATTTGGGCGTGAAGGCGGGGATATTATATTTCTTTGGGACCTCGACGGTCGCGATCTCGTCGATAAAAGGCGACGCCTAAAAGCCGGATCGAGGCTCGAAATCAACGGGTACAGCTGCCTCAGGTAGCTTAGCTAACAATGACAGGACGTGCTCATTCTGATCTTCTAGCATTTTCAATCGCTGAGCGACGGGATTATTGGGTTCAGGACTTTCCCCTGTTCGCGGGTTGATCCCCGAACTAGTACCGTTGCCATGCGACGATCCATTGGCGTCTCCATTGAAAGGGACGAAATATGGCTGAGATCCATTCTGAAACGGCTGCGACCCATTCTGAAATGGCTGCGACCCATTCTGAAACGGTTGCGACCCATTCTGAAATGGCTGCGACCCATTCTGAAATGGCTGCGACCCATTCTGAAACGACTGCGACCCATTCTGAAACGGCTGCGACCCATTATTCATGGGTGGCAGCCTCAGATGCTGAGGGGGAATTGGCCCGAACTGAGGATTCGGGATGAATGATCCACGTTGTTGATTCTGCATAAATGGTCTTAGATGCTCATTATGTGCAAATGTACTCGATCCTGGACCTGCATTCCGCGTCTAGGACCATTTTGGCTAGACGATCCTGGACCTGGGTTCTGCACAAATGGCCTAGGACCATTCTGAGGTCCAAAAGGATTCCTTAGCCATGCAATCTTCTTAGCAGCTCTGCGACTTTGCTCTGGCATGGTGTTGATCTGATTGCGGGCGACTTCGAGCTCCTGATACATCTGGGCAATGACATGGTGTTGATTGACAAGGGTTGCCATTTTCCTGAAACAGAAAACAGAAGAAACTCTAAGAAACCGTTAGTAAGGTGCACGTTCGTCGAGGATTTTTTCTAGATGTGGTCCCACGGATGGCGCCAAACTGTTAATGCCAAAAATCGCACCAAAGTACAAATTAAGGTCGATTGTGGAATTTAACAACTAAAGAAAGAAATCTCTTGACAAAGCGTGCAATAAAGACAAAAATGGAAATGAGACAGAGAATTTGATGACGCAGAAAAACCTCAACGAGGAAAAAACCTGCAGACGACAGTGGAGGTCGTCGCTATACTATGATCGTCAATCAGGGGCGATGTCCTTGTGCCGATCGTACAAAGATTACAATACAAATGAAGGAAAGACTTCGAAATGTAAAATTACAAGTGTTTTTAGTGTAAAACAAGTGTATGTCGTGTGTGAAAACAATGTGTAAACTGCTGGTCGAGAGCGAATGTCGTGCGTTGAGAGCGATCACTTGAGAGAAAGTTCTTTACTTCGTGTATTCTTGAGTTCGTCGTGTGATTCCAGCATTCGGTCCCTGAAACTGTGGTTCCACTTGATCTTTTATAACCTTCGGGGGCTTTAATTAGCCCATTAATTTCTTTGATAACAGCCATAACGGTCGCTAGTTGTAACTCTACATAACTGCTCTTCGTCGGTTATAGTCGTTGCCCATTAATGAGTTTGACTCTTGCATTAACCATTGAACAAACGTAACAGTCGTATATCGTGTTAGTTGGTCGAGGTCGTATGGTCTTATGCGACGGTCGTGCGGAACGGGCGACGTCGAGGTCGAGCGTCGTGAGATACTCGACTTCGATTATGATCAAGAGACAGAGTACTTACGACTTTACCTTTGTTATGGAAAAGTGAACAAGTGTTTTACTTACCTCGGTCGTGGTCGAGACTGGTGAAATTTTGTCCAAACAACAACCAATGGCACATTGTGAAGTTTTACCCATAACGGGCACGTAGTATGCTTCGGGCGATGAAGACCCTTAGACGGATCCCAAGGAAACACAAACAAAGGTACCCCATTTATCATCAAAGGTCCTTGCCCCACCACCTAGTTACTCCCCCCCTCATCATTGAAGCGGAAAAAGAAAAAACCATTCTCATTCATCATAGCATCCTTATATCCAAACTTACCCCATACGGCTTTAGCTACACGTTGCACAATTGGGAATGGCACTCGAGGTCCAAGAAAGTAGTCGTATATCACCGTGGAGAACGATTTCTCCGCTGCCTTTGTGAGTTCAATAGGGATACGAATAGAAGATTGTTTCTTGTCTTCCAAGAGGTAGAAAGCAAATTAGTCAGCATCTTTATTTCCAACCACATCCACAAAAGATCGTGGAGTAGAACTGCGGTCATCCATCGACATGCCCTCATCTTGGTTACATGGGAAGGATTTTTCCTTCTCAATACCATTCTCTACCTCGACCGTCAGATTTGTCGATGACCCCATGTGCATCCGGTTAAGCCCACACGCTGAAAACTCGCCCGGAGCCCTAATCCGAGCAACGAAGATCCCACGGAATGGGATGCTGAAACTCAAACCAAGGAAGAATGGAACAGGTTAACGAAGGTGTAAGATACACAACCAAACACACAAATGGAGCTCACGGGCAGAAAATTGACAGCCGCCATGGGAAAACCTAAACAGATGCATAAGTTTTCCAAAAAAAAGGGTGCTGGTGACACAGCAACACCACCGTCCAATACCAGAAATGAAAAGAAACAATCTGGAAATAGGAACTTCACCGACCCACGAAAACAAAAACACAAAAACACAGTTGCCGTATCAACCGACCCACAAAGAGATTGATTGGTGCGGCTGATGAGGGCAGCTAGAGTCGTTGAGCAGCTGACAGCGAGGGAGGTGGAGGGGTGGGTTGAAAATGTTAGAACTTATATACACGAATTGAAATTCGTAACACACAATCTTGAATCAAATGGAAAACTGAATTTATTTATATAGATATGTATATACGAAATTTACATATAAACGAAAATATATAATCAAAGTTTCAAGGAGAAAATGACTAACTCGATTTTCTTGATTAAGAATTTGAAGAAGAATGTTGTTTGGATTGAGGCCTGCAAAGCAGTGTCATTAGACAGAAATTCATCCCTCGTACCGTAGAGAATGGACGTCTATCTAGAGGATACAACAATCCGTTCAAGAATCGAAGTCTCGAACCCGACGAATCAAACTATGTTTCCTTCTTGAAAAACAATGAAGAACAAGGAGAGAATATGAGAGAATCTGAATTTTGTGTGTCTTCAAATCTGCTACATATGCTTCCTATTTATACTAGATCAACCGGTGCCAATGAACCATTGTAACTGTTCGGTTATGGCGATTGGAGGATGAAAAGTCACACCTTTTCATATGAAAGGTCACACCTTTTCATATGAAAGGTCACACCTTTTCATATGAAAGGTCACACCTTTTCATATGAAAGGTCACACCTTTTCATATGAAAGGTCACACCTTTTCATATGAAACGTCACACCTTTTCATCTTTGCCCTCTTTACATATCTAGTACTTGAGGTATGATTGAGATTATCCCAACAATACCCCACATTTTCTATTCAAACTCTAATAATACCCCACATTTGAATAGAAAATAAGATATTCTCAAAGTATTTATTGTTCTTATTCAGGAAATAAACATGAAATGCATCAGAAAAAGGTGTCTAGGTGACTTGAACCGTGCTTAGTGAGTATTCATCGGACCTACTTTGTGGGTAGTGAAGAAGAGTCTTGAACTAACCACGTTTTGTAGTAAGTCAAGGCAATGAATATCACACATTTCATGTTTATGCATAGTTGACTCTTACCGTTGTGTTCATTTCGGCCGTGAACAATCCTTTCTTCATGAGAATTTTAGAAGACGTAACCATATCCGTCCTCAAAGATGCGACCTCACATCAATCTCACATAGGTAATACTGATCAAGAATACTCCGTTGTATTCCACCATAATAGCTATGAGCATTATTAAGAATGTAACATTCAACCCTATATCATCAACGGAAAACAAAGGAAAACATCATAGGAATAGGCATACCTTTGTTTAATTGCTTCTTGAGTTGTCCCCGACTAGTTTGTCTATTGAACCTAGACCATGGGATCTCCAATTTCGCTAGGTTAGGTTGCCGCCGAGGAAACTCATTGTGTTGGCTTTAAGCCCATTCCCCTCGATGTGAAGGATACTTGCTCTCTACTTGGGCCCTTTGTCAAAGGATCGGCAATGTTCTCCTTTGACTTTACATAGTCAATGGAAATGATTCCATTTTTCAGCAAGTCCTTTATAGTGTTGTGGCGCCTTCGTATATGACGGGACTTTCCATTGTAAATCTGATTCTTCGCTCTTGTGAGAGCGGCCATACTATCACAATAGATACCAATAGTAGTCACCGGTTTTGGCCACAACGGAATACCCTCTAGGAAGCTTTTTAGCCATTCGGCTTCTTCAGCGGCTTTGTCTAATGCGACAAATTCTGCTTCCATAGTTGATCTGGTATTCACAGTTTGTTTGGAAGATTTCCAAGATATCGCTGCTCCACCAAGTGTGAATACATATCTACTTGTGGACTTACTCTCCGAATGGTTGGAAATCCAATTAGCATCACAATACCCTTCTAGAACGGGAGGGTATTTTGTATAATGTAACCCATAACCCATTGTGTATTTCAAATATCGAAGCACCCTTACTAGTGCATACTAATGGTCTTTTCCCGGGTTATGTGAGTACCGACTAAGTCTACTCACACAATACGCTATATCCGGTCGTGTACAGTTCATGATATACATCAAGCTTCCAAGAACTTGAGTGTATTCCAACTGAGCAACACTATCTCCTAGATTCTTCTTCAATTGACTTGAAGGATCGAATAGAGTTACAACCGATTTGTCATCATAATGACCAAACTTTCGCAACACCTTCTCAACATAGTGAGATTGGGTAAGGATGTAACCATTTGGATCCTTTTTAATCTTTATACCAAGGATAACATCAACAACTCCCATATCTTTCATATCAAATGCGGAGTTTAACATCTTCTTGGTTTGGTTTATTACATCCAAGTTTGATCCCATGATGAGCATATCATCAACATAAAAACATATGATAACATAAGCATCTTTGTATTGTTTCACATCAACACACTTATCACATTCATTTATGTGATAACCATTTGACAACATAGTGTTATCAAACTTCTCATGCCACTGCTTTGGCGCTTGTTTAAGTCCATAAAGAGACTTAATCAACTTACAGACTTTGTTCTCTTGGCCTTTTACAACAAAACCTTCCGGTTGTTTCATATATATCTCTTCTTCTAATTCACCATTCAAGAACGCGGTTTTCACATCCATTTGATGTATCTCTAAGTTATGTATAGCCGCTATCGCAATCAACGCCCGTATAGACGTGATCCTAGTAACCGATGAATAGGTGTCGAAGAAGTCTTGGCCTTCTTTTTGTCGGTACCCCTTGGCAACTAGTCGAGCTTTGTACTTCTCTATAGTGCCATCGGGTCTCAATTTCCGCTTGAAGATCCATTTATGACCAATTACCTTGTGACCCGGTGGTAAATCTACCAATCTCCATGTGTTATTTTGAACAATGGAGTCTATCTCACCTTGAATAGCCTCTTTCCAATAAGGTGCCTCCGATGAATCCATGGCGGCTTTATAGGATTGAGGTTCTTCATCGACAACAAATGTCATGAAGTCGGGTCCAAAGCCTTAGCAATCTTTCCCCTTTTACTTCTTCTAGGCTCTAGGTTTTCTTCTTGAGCCTTTGATGTACCTTCTTCATTTGGTTTCTCAACACTATCGGTGTTCTCTACTTCACATACTCTCTTCCTTGGATTAGAGATTTCTTTCCCTTTATCCTTGTAAGGAAATATGTGTTCAAAGAATTCAGCCTCAATTGATTCCATAATTGTGTTGTTGTGGATATCTTCATTGTTTGACTTATAGACCAGAAATCTATAAGCAACACTATTACTTGCTGGACCAAGATATACACAATCAATGGTCTTCGGTCTAGGTTTTGTCCTTTTGGGTAAAGGTACTTGAACCTTTGCAAGGCAACCCTACACTTTCATCCTTTTGTAGGAAGGAAGTTTTCCTTTCCATAGTTCATAAGGAGATTTATCGCTCTTTTTATGAGGAATTCTATTAAGTATCATATTTGCAGTTAAGCATGCTTCACCCCACAAACTATGTGGTGCTCCCGAAGTAATCAACATTGAATTAATCATGTTTTTCAATGTTCTATTTTTCCTTTCGGCTACTCCATTTTGTTGTGGAGTATAGGGAGCCGTGGTTTGGTGAACTATGCCATGATGAGAACAAAATTCTGCAAAGTCCTTAGACTCATATTCTCTTCCTCTATCGGATCTCAGAATTTTTATTCTTTTATCAAGTTGGTTTTCAACTTCAGCCTTGTATGTCTTAAACATATTCAAAGCTTCATCTTTGGTATGTATTAAGTATACATAACAATATTTACTGCAGTCATCAATAAATGATACATAATAATTCTTTCCTCCACGTGTGGGTGTGGCTTTGTAATCACATAAATCGTTGTGGATTAGTCCAAGTACTTGATTAGACTTTTCAACAAATTTGTGTGGATGGCAAACATGTTTTTGGAGTTGCAAATATGTTTGGTGGCACCGGTATCAACCTACCAATCGGTCACGTTTGTAACAAAAAAAAAAGCTCAATTACTCCAACGAATTGATTTGGAGCATTGACCACGTTGGCTTGATGGGGGTTTCCACCGGCACCTCCTCCTCCGGGACCACTATGGTCTCTTCTATGGCGGAAATCCTTGGCTCGATGCCCCGGCTTTCCGCATACCCAGCAACTCATCACACGCTTTTTTGAAAGGCCTTCGTTGTACGGATAGTGGGTTTGAAGCATTGAGATTATGCTTGAAACCCGTCGCCTTTCCCTTTCCTTTTTTTGGAACTTCGTCTTTGATGAGTTACCGGTAACCATGTTTGTATTTGGTTCTAACGAGATAGCATCCGCTTTCTCGTTCATCCGGTTGTCCTCCTCCACCCACAATTTGAGTATCAATTGCTCAAAACTCATATCCTCGGACAAATGTTTAAGATAGAGTTTAAATTTTTTCCAGGATGGAGGTAACTTGTCAATAATTGAACCAATAACAAAATTAGCGTTGATGCCCATACCTTCGACTTCCAATTCATGGACCAAGATTTGCATTTCTTCTACTTGTTTCACGACCGGTTTGGAATTCGTCATCTTATAGTTCAGGAATTTGCCCACGATAAATCGTTTGGAACAAGCGACTTCCGTCTTGTACTTTGATTCCAACGACTCCCAAATTTCTCTTTCCGTGGTGAAGGATGAATATATGTCATAAAGACCATCATCCAAACCATTAAGAATAAAATTCCGACAATTATATTCGTTGGCGTTCCAAATCTCCAAGGATCGTTGGAACATAGCCAATTCAATTTGGGATGGGATGTTTTCTCCCTCTCCAACCGGCGGTGTCGGTGCTTGATCGGTAAGCACGCTAGACACTTTCAAAGTCGTCAAGTAGAAGAGCATCTTTTGTTGCCATCTTCTAAAATCGGAACCCTTAAATTTTTCGGGTTTCTCCACATTTGATTTCAACAAAGAAGAGTTTTCCATTGTCAACGAAATTTCTGTCTAAGATTGTTAGAACATATATACACGAATTGAAATTCGTAACACACAATCTTGAATCAAATGGAAAACTGAATTTATTTATATAGATATGTATATACGAAATTTACATATAAACGAAAATATATAATCAAAGTTTCAAGGAGAAAATGACTAACTCGATTTTCTTGATTAAGAATTTGAAGAAGAACGTTGTTTGGATTGAGGCCTGCAAAGCAGTGTCCTTAGACAGAAATTCATCCCTCGTACCGTAGAGAATGGACGTCTATCTAGAGGATACAACAATCCGTTCAAGAATCGAAGTCTCGAACCCGACGAATCAAACTATGTTTCCTTCTTGAAGAACAATGAAGAAAAAGGAGAGAATATGAGAGAATCTGAATTTTGTGTGTCTTCAAATCTGCTACATATGCTTCCTATTTATACTAGATCAACCGGTGCCAATGAACCATTGTAACTGTTCGGTTATGGCGATTGGAGGATGAAAAGTCACACCTTTTCATATGAAAGGTCACACCTTTTCATATGAAAGGTCACACCTTTTCATATGAAACGTCACACCTTTTCATCTTTGCCCTCTTTACATATCTAGTACTTGAGGTATGATTGAGATTATCCCAACAGAAAAATCGAGGGATAGTGCGCAGGGGGGGGGGGGGGGGCGACTAGGTCTTGGAGGATATCGCTGGTGAAAGGAGGTGCATTGTTACGGCGATGGAGGCGGGAAAGGGTTGGTGGCCGAAGAGGGTTCTTCGGTTTGAGGTGGTAGATTTAGGATGCAGGTCGCAGCTGGTGGTGCAGGTCTTCGGTGAGGTGAAAAACGAGTTGAGGGTGAGTAGATGGCGGTGGTTTGATTGTTGTAAGGAGGAAAAGGGGAGATGGAGGGCAGACGGAAGGCGATAGAGACAGGGAGGGAGGTAAGGTCGAGGGGGGGGGGGGAGGGGGAAGAGGGAAGCAGGTCCCCGGCGATGAGGTGGCTACCGTTGTCATTTTCTTGTTGAAGATGATGTAGCTTGGGTTTCCTACTAGCTAGCTAGCTAAGGTTGTCTACAAACTTGAGATTAAATAAATAAATAAATAATATATACATATATTACCTGGACGTCTTTTTTTAGGAACTTATTAATTTGTGAGATCCAATTCACTACTAAACAAACAGGAAATTCCGATTGATTAATTCCGGCGGATTCAAAAATTTATACGTAATTACTTATTTTTTAAATAAATAACGGATAATTAATCAATCTTTTTGACGGATTTCCGGCGGAACTTAATTAATTATTTTTATTAATTACAATCCGCTGGAAATAATCTCTACAAAATTTAAAAAAAATTATTTTTTATGCCTGCCAGAAATAATTCCTACAAATTAAAAAAATAATTTTTAATGTCCGTCGAAAATACGCCGAAAATAATTTCTACAAAATTTTAAAAAAATTAATGTTTACCGGAAATAATTTCTACAATTAAAAAACAATTTTTTAATGTCCACCGGAAATATTTTCTATAAATTAAAAAAAAATGTAAAATTAAAAGGAAATTAAATTTTTTTAAAATCAGCCAGAAATAATTTATACAAATTTAAAAGAAAATTAAAATTTTTGACATCCGCCGGAAAATAGATGGTTGGTGGCGGATTTCCGACGGATTACTTTTTCTATATATATTCAAATATATTTAATGATAAATCAAACCAAATTTACTTTATTGTAGAATATACCGGCGGATTTTAATTTTCAAATTAAAATGCGTAGTATATATATTCGGTTCACATAACGGTTCACAAAGGTGAAGTAGGCACGGGTATCAACATCTAAGCCCACAGTAAACATATGATGAGCCCAAACAAGGGATCTAGGAACACCTATATTGATCATGGCAGTTTATGTTTGCGCCACACATGTATGAGTTCACGTGTATATACACTCGGTTCACATGCTTCACATGCATGCATACATATATGTTTATGTTTATATGCACACGGAGTAACATGTATACATATATTTTATGTTCATGTGTATAGCGATTCACATAGCTATAACGGTTCACATACATATATATATATATATATATATATATATACATATATATATATATATATATATATATATATATATATATATATATATATATATACATTCACTTCATATATATGGTCACATACATACTTATTGATCTTTAATGGAATCAATTGAGCTTTGATGTATCTAATTGTGCTTTGATGGATCAATTTAGGCTTTAATGGATCTAACAGATGTTTATTGGATCCAAATGGTCGTATTGTGTTTAAATGGACCGTATTGGACTTTAATTGATCATTTTGCGTTTCAATGGACCGTTATGGGCCTTAATGGACCGTTTATGGCTTCAATGGACGATGATGATTTTGAATTGACCGTTTTTGGCGTACATGGACCGTATTAGGCTTTAATGGACTGTATCAGGCTTTAATGGACCGTATCGGGCTTTGATGGACTTTTTGGGGTTTAATGGACCATTTTGGGCTTTAATGGACCGTTTTAGGCTTTAATGGACCGTTTCGGACTTTAATGGACCGTATCATGCTTTAATGTAACGACGCGTCCCAGACATACACCATATAACATACATTACATGCCAAACATATCCAACAAAAGATACATATTATATCACATAAGGTTCAAAAGTCTTAAAACTGTACATTACATAATGCGGTACAAACTTTTCGCTAACCTTTTTCATTACAATTCATAAAACTATCCATACAAAACGATCTTAGAAATATTCATAGATATGCAGACTTCGTAATCCTATTACACCTTATTCTTGCCCTTGCCTTTAAAGTTCCTTGACCTGGAATATATATTTTTGAAAACAAAATGCGGGTTAGACCAAATGGTCTAGTAAGATAATCTCTGTCAGTTTAGTAATCCTTTTTATAAAACACATATATACAACAAGTATTTAAATACCAAACATGACTCGTGTGCACTGTGTACAACTCCTTCACATGGCCATATTAGTTGGTTGCGCTAAACCAACTAATCAATGCTCCTCTCCACTAACATACAGCCAACTCTGCTGCCCCTCTGTACAACCAATACTTCGCCGGCCCTAAGTCCGGCCAAGGTGCACTCGTGTAGTGTATTGCTCATATAAATATAACATATATCTCAATATATCATATTTCAATCATAAGCACATTATCACACTACCTACCTTATTAAGAGTTTGAAGCCACACACGAGCAAACGATACAAACGAGCAAAACTGGCAAATAACGCCACAACCGAACACCACCCAAGCCACACTTCACCGACGAGTAAACAAGTTTGTAATATACACACATAGATGTGATTTACTCAATTATAAACATATAAGACTACCTACGACGATTAAGGACCCCAAAAGACCCGTCAGACACCTTCGAATCGCAATCGGGCTAGAAACCGAACAACCGACGCCATCATAAGACGTTGGGTTCGTAATTGGCACATAAAAACATGTTCAAAGTGTTCAAATGCTATTCTACACTCAAAACGAGTACCCATACCCCTATATTACGCCTTGAAACGACACGAGTACACAACAAACAAGAATCAAGAAATGCTGAAACAGAGATTGGCGCAACTTTGGTGCGACCAAAACCGCGCCAAAGGTTGCGCGGACCTCTATGGTCTGAAAAACAGTCCATGTTTCATCTCTTAACACCCCATGTTAAACCCAACTGAATTCCAAGTCATTTTGGCTCATTTCCATGGAGTTTAGCATACAAATGAGGTCTAAACATGTCTAGACTAAAACCAATGGTATGTGTAACATCTAAACCATGCAACAACCATTAAAATACATGATCAAGAATGGCCATGAAAGGAGCTCCAAAATCACAACTTATGAAAACACATACTTGGGGTGTTCTTAAACCTTTAAGCCATTCTTTTTAAACACCAATTCAATAACCATTTGAATAATCTTTTCGAATCATACATGAAAAGTCATCTTTAAACCATAACTTTGATCAAACTTAAATGATCATCCATGGAAATACATATATACCCAAACCCTAAACTAAAGATGGAGATGATGACAAAGAATAAAGCATATACCTGGAAGAAGAAGAATAAGAAGTTTACTTCAAAGAGCAACAAACTTTAGTCACCAAACCAAGAAACCCTCTTCACTTGATCTCCTATCTCTTTCTCTCTATACGTCTCTCTCTCCCCTTAAAACACACACACACACTACACATACATAAAATCTGGAAAATGAATTGAAAGGAGGACGTGGTGGCATTAAAAGGATGACTCATGATGTACTATGGTCACTAGGACCATATACTCCCTAGACTAACAAAAACGACACTTAAACCCTTTTTGATCTAATACAATAATAATACAACCCCTAGACTTTGAACCAAATCAAATACAACACGTTAGACTAATAAGATCACATAAATCATAAAACTCCTAAATTGACAATTCACATTAAAATCATAACGTCGCTTATTACGGGTTATTACATTTAATGGACCGTATCGGGATTTTTTTTTGAACGACAGTTTAACTCACGCACACGTTCCCGGGGTATCCGCACTTCCACAAGGGAGCCACGCGACTAATCCCCGTCGACTCGGCCCAGCTTTGGCTGGCCCAACCAACGTTTATAGCTGGCCCAGGATCCGGCCCAAAGGCCTTCCCCTGAAGTCTGGATGTCTTGGATGCCTACCACGGGGTTCGTACCCAGGACGCACAACTTTCACCCCGTGCGCCACATGGGAATTACCTTGCCACTGGGCTAGGACACCTCTGACGGACCGTATCGGGATTTAATGGACATTTTGGGCTTCAATGGACCGTATCGGGCTTTAATGAACGATGATGGTTTTAAATTGACCGTTTTTGGCGTACATGGACCATATTGGACTTTAATGGACCGTAACGGGCTTTGATGAACTTTTTGGGCTTTAATAGACCGTAACGGGCTTTGATGAACGTATCGGGATTTACTAGACTTTTGGGGGTTTAATGGACCATTTCGGGCTTTAATGGACCGTTTCGGCCTTTAACGGTATAATAATATTAATATATATATTAATAATGTTAATAGTCAATCTTTCTTTGTAGTTTTTGATTTGAAAGTTTTTCCTCAATAGTTAAAAGATTCATTTCATGCTTTAAAGAATATAATTGAAAATTCTTTCTGTCAATTTTTTCTCTTAATTCATTTAAGAATTTTTTGACAGGTTTATTTATGAAATCAGATCTTAAAGGATTTCCATTGAAAAAACCTGTTAGTCCTTTTTTATCTATTTGTTTTAAAGGATAAATATTATAAATAAAAGGAAGACCAAGAATAAGTTGGCTAGAAATATCTTTTGCTAATAAAAAACTTGTAGGAATACAATTTCCGTCTTTGCAAACATAAGCTTTGGGAAGCTTATATTTAATATTAAGAGATCCTCCTCCCGCATGAGAAAGAGAATGAAAAGTCTTTTGAAAATATTTCGTAGGAATTAATCCTTCTTGTATAACATCTGCTCCACCATCAATCATGGCAATAAAATCTTTTTGAAAAGTTCCTTCTATAAGATGAGTGATTTTAGTATACCATTTTTGAGAAATAACCATGTTTAAAATATTAAGATGGTTATTACTAGGATTATTTATTTCCTCATGGGTAATAATCTTTGGATTTTGAATCTCTTTATGAATTTTTCCGTAAGTATCACCAAAAAAATTGTATCCTTTATTTGACTAGAAGTATCAAATTTTGAATGAATATGATTTAGATTTTGATATAACACGATATTATCATGCTTAAGGATTTTGATTTCAATTTTGAGATTTTCAATCTCTTTAGCTAAATCTTTTATAGAGATAGAATGATTATTTAAATTCTTTTCAGATAGAAGTCTATTAACTTCTTTCATAGAATAATCTTGAGAATTAGGCCTGTTAGGATGAGTAGAAGATGACCCAGGGTTTGAGTCTTCTAGACTTTCAAAAATTTCTGTACAAAGATTAGGATCTTTTATTTTTTTTAGATTTTTAAAACATTGTCATTTGATAAGACATTTGTATTTATCTCTTGAAATTGAGAAGCAAGTTTATAAAACTCATCTCCTTCTTGGAATTTAGAGTTTACGTTATGAGTAAGTTTATTAAACTTATCTTCTTTATCTTTTTCTTTTTTTACAAGGAAAACCAGAAGAACAATTTTTATAATCTGATGAAGAAAATTTTGATTTAAGATCATTAATATCTTGATCAGAGTCATCAGAAGAACTATCATATAAACTATCACCTGAAAAATCTTTTTCTTCGTCAGAGTCAGAGTCTGAATTAAGAAAGAGTTTTGACAAAGAGTCTTTTGTAGTCTGATCAATATCTAGACTGTTAATTTTTTTCTTTGTCCAGCAACTTAAGGCATAATGGCCTATTTTTCCACATTTGTGACAAACTATTGAGTCAGTCTTTTTATTTCTTGAAGAAGGTTTGAAATCTTTTTCAATGTGTTTCTTTCTTCTTCTGAAATCTTTTCTTTTCGAAGTATTTCTTGGGAAATCTTTTTGATATTGATTTTTTCTAGAAAAGTTTTTCTTTTTCTTATGAAGAGGAAGATCCATTCCAAATTGATCACAGAAATCTCCTAACTGTTTTCTCTCAAGAGAGATTGTTGGGTTTTAATTTGTTTTTTAAGGGCTAATTCATTACATAAAGAAAGACCCTCTCCAATGCAAATATTTATTAACATACCATAGGTAAAAGAATCATAATCTATGTTTGAGTTATCTCTTCTAAGAATTTTTCTAATTCTATCAGAAAAAGATCAGGTAGGCCATCAATAAATTTGGCTTTCCAATAAGCATTATTACAATCATTAATCTCGTAAATTCGAGAGAGAAAAGTATCTTTATACCATCGAAATATGGTTAAAGTTTTACACCTAAGATTCATTAGGAGAGTCCTAATGTTTTCACTGTTATCAGAAAATCTTCCTGTAAAATGCTCTATTAGAGTCATAATGAGATGATAAAGAACGTTTTCGTTAGTATCCCCATCTTCAGTTTTTACTGAACTATAAACCTCTTCTCTTTGGGCAAGGGTGATATAATTATCCCACCAACCTTTAAGCTGGCCAGTGAAGCCTGCTATGAGCATTTTAACAATATTTCTATCAGTATTTCCTATATTTTTACAAACTGTACAATACATCATCATTCGATGAGCCATATTATAAATATGTTTGTTAGTATAACCATCTAGATTCCATTCATAAATACATTTTCCATTATAACTATTTGTAAAAGTGTATTCCTGTTCTTCACTAGGATGAGAATAATAATATTTATTTGAAGTAGGTCTATCTATCCATTTCATTTTTCTGACTACGTCATCAGAATTTTCTTCAGAGTTAGAGAAGAAATTTGTTTCTAGAGTAGAGATCGAAGATTTTGGTTTATAAATATAGAGCCCTTTGAATTGTTTTTCTATTATTTTTTCAAGATCTTGATTTGAATTGTTTATTTTAAAATCCCTGATTTCAGGTGGAGGTTGGATAGTAGGTGAAGCAAAAATTATATCTCTTTTTGTTTTATCCTTATTTTCCATTTTTTTCTCTGTTTCTTTTATCTCTTCAAGGTTTGAAATCTTTTTTAAAATATTCTCCATATTCTTTTGAAGAGATGTCAATTCTTCGCCTAATATGATAAGATAAAGGTTTGTATAATTTTGTTTTTCTAACAACTCATTTATGTGCTGAATTGTCACCTGTAGAACCTTATCCTCAATTAACCTAGAGAAAGCTGAGAAATAAGTTATAAAGAGATTATCTTTTTCTACTGCAAAAGTAGTTTGTGGGGGATAGACAGAAATCTGAATTTCTTCCCTTCCTCCTAAAATTTTGTAATTTCTTTCAATAACATTTATTTGGTCTTTAATATAATTATTTATAAACCAAGGGATATAGGAAAAAATCTTATTTTCTTTTTCACAGAATTTATAAAATTCATCTGCTAAAATTTTTATTTCAGCATCAACGAAACTTTTAAAATACCAATTTTTGAAAGGTATCCATTTTGGATTATTTTCAAAATCATTAAAAACAATCTTTCTGGATGGAGAGCCCTTTGAGAAATCAATTTTTTCTGACATAATTAAATAAAATTTAAGTCTGACATCGTGTCAGTTTCCTTGATTTGGTGAATATTGTTTTCATGTACAATACCATTTCTACGAATAACTAATTCTTCTACTGGATCCAAAGAGCTTTGAGATTCTCCTTCTCGTATGTCTTCTCTAATATAAGAGGTAGACGCTCTTGCAGTCTGTTGGTCAACTATGTAATCTATAGGAGACATATAAGATCTCATAGATCCAGACCTTAAAAGAGAATTATTTTGGGGGATTAAATTTCTCTGATTTTCACTGAACTGTATTTGAACAGTTCCTTCATTAGACTGTGTAACATGTCTTAAATCGCTTTGAATTATAGGATTTCTCTTAATATCACGCGTAATTGTCCAACTTGTAGGAAAGACAATTTCTTCGCATTTTATAGGTCTTCTAGTAGTAATACTAGATTTATTGAAATTTGTTTCTATTAAATCAGTTTCATTTTTATCTTTATCTACCGTTTTACACATGGGGTTTAAAGTGTATAGAGGTTTATAATATATTCTATAACAAATGCATATAACTTCTGTTCCAGGAGTATAATTGTAACCATTTGTTTTAACACTTAGGGTTAAAGCATCCAATATATTGATATCAGATAAAGACAAAGTTAGGTTGGGATAAACATTAAAATAGACTGGACCATGGGCCCGACTGGATTGTATCATTCCCATCAGGGATTGTTTCCAGTTTATATTTCTTCCCTCACGTAAAGGTGCAAGAAAGCTTTCTGGTAACCCTTCTAGAGTTAATGGTCTAAAAGCAATTTGAACTATACCTATATGTAAAAACTTATGAGTTTTTAAAAAAGAGTAAATATCAGATTTATTTAACAAACCAAGGATCATTTCATCATCATGTAAGGGAATAGAGGACTCAGTAGTCTTAACAATTTGTTTTAAATAATAATAACATAATAGTGATAATAATATAATAATATAATAATAATAAAATAATTTTTTCTGGGGGATTGCGACGGAAACCGGAAATTCCGACGGTTTTCTGGTGGATACCGCCATCGGAAATCAAAATTTCAATTTTTTTTAGAAAAGGGCGGAGTTTTCAAAGATAATTTAATTTCCGGTGGATGGATTCGTCGGTATTCCGCCACAACAAAATAAGGGTTTTCAACCCCCTTCTCCTCTTTAGCCTTAAACGAACAGAAAGCAATCCCATTCTCCTCTCTAGCCGACGAACGGAAGCAATTTCTGGCGAGAGAGACACACATCCGGACAATTGCTCGTCGCCGGCGCCTCCCTCTTCTCCTCTCCGGCCGACTCCCACCTCCCTTCTCCAGCCGATTTCGACTTTTGGGGAAAAAAATCTTTTCTTTGAAGAATGTGATGTATATATATATATATATATATATATATATATATATGTATATGTATATGTATATATTTTTGAAGATGGTAAATTTTTTAGCATAATGTGTATATATTTATGTATAGTTTGTGTATGTGTGGCTTCTCTTCTTCATGGTACTACTTCCCAACATTTTCTTGATTTGTTTCTTGAAAATCAACACCATAAACAATGTAAAAAGTGGCGCAAATTAGTTCTTTTTAAGTATAATTTTATCTCAAACTAACTATTAGGCCATGCGTACCGGTTACTACCCGAGAGCGGGTAAGGGCTCGGCTTCGAGCGGTTTCCGATAAGGGGGGGGGGGAGGGGGGGGGGGGGGTAGCTAGCGGGTTCAGCTACCGGGTTCCCCAACCCGCTATACCCGTTGCCATTTTATTTATTTTTTTTAATTTTTTTTAAATTTTTTGAAAAAAATGCCGTTGAACGACTAGTTTGTTTAAAAAAAATTAATTTTTTTTTCAAATTAATCACACTATATATATTAATCCAAACATCTTATTTTTTCACACCAAATTATTTCAAATTCTCTCAAATTCAATATCTTCTTCCATTTCTCTCAAATTCAATACTTTCTTCCATTTCTCTCAAATTTCATCATGAATCCAAACACCATACCTACATCCCGTCGTAACCGACCGGATACACCGCAACAAGACCCGGAGCTTGGCTTCCAAGCGTTTTCTCAACAAGGTTATGTTCCGCTACAAGCGTTTTCTCAACAAGGTTATGTTCCGCAACAACCGTTTTCTCAACAAGGTTATGTTCCGCAACTGCCCCCAAACGTTGGTTTCCAACAATTTCCGCAACACCCGTATGCTCATCAATTTACATATCCTGCTTTGATTCAACAAGGTTTTACTCCCGCCAATTACCAACTTTCTCAACCCACAATCAATCTCGACGACGACTTTGTTCCTGAAACCCAACAACCGCACACACCACAATATAGTACCACACAACAATCAATCCCGGAACCATCAAACCCGACACCAACGCAAAAAGGAAAAAAGAAAAAATTTGAAACAAGGCAAAAACGACGGGTGTGGACAAAAGAGGAGGAAGTGGCGTTAGTGTCGGCGTGGGTTGACGTTTCGGAGGACCCCGTTATCAGAAACGCACAAACCGGTGGTAATATTTTTATTATTATTATTAATATTCTTGTTATTATTCTTATACTTGAATTTATATAAATGTAGACAGTTTTTGGAACCGAATCTCGAAGGTGTTCTATGATTCTATGGGTCGCCAAGATTATAGATCATTGCATCAACTGAACACCAAGTTCAACGGCCTCAACAAGATAATAACGTTTTTTGCCGGCATCTACAACAACTTGTTCTATAATAGATCAAGCGGAATGAGTGAAGCCGATATTTTACGAATGGCACACCATCGGTACCAAGCGGAATGTGGGGTTGCTTTCACCCATGAACAAGCTTGGGATGCCCTCAAAAAATGTCCAAAATGGGCAACGGTTCCAACGATGTCGACAAATTCATCCTGGGGTTCAAAGCGTACCAAACCTTCCGATGATGACGATGAAGATGTTCGGGTTGACGAGGTCGAGCAACTTCAACAACCCATCGGGAGAAACAAGGCAAAAAAACATCAACGAGTAATACGAGCGGGTCGAATACGAACAAAAGTGTTACTCAGTTGTTGACGACCATAGGCTGGTTCAACGAGCAGATTGAGGGTACAATGGAGTACAAAATGAAAAAACTTGAACTTGAACAACAACAGTTGCAGGTTCAACGAGAACAGTTGGAACTCGAACGAGAAAAAGCGATATCAACAAGACTTCGACTTTTTCATATCCCCGCATGATCACCTTTCGGGAGACGTTTTGATGGCTACTTTAGCGAGAAAAGAGAAAATTAGAAAATATCATAATTTTGGGTAATTTTGTATTTTGTAATTTTTATTTTTTTACTGTTTTGTATTTTGTAATTTTTAATTTTTTAATTTTTTAATGAATGATATGAATTTTTATTTTTATTATTTATCTTATTTTTATTTATTAAAAAATATATAAATATTTTTATTTTGTTAAATAATTAAATGTATAAATAAAAGAATTAAAAAGGATGAGCAGGGCCGGCCCTGGCCACGTGCAGCCCGTGCGACCGCACAGGGCATCAAAGCCTAAGGGGGCATCAAGTTGTGATTTATTACTAGTTTTGGGTTTAATAATTTGGGAATTGGACAACTAAGTTTTAACTATAAAATAGACTAAGGCCTGGTAGTGATAGATATTGAATGCACATCATGAACTGGTGAACACCCAACATTTCAACAACTCAAGTTGATTTCTATTTAGCATCTTAACGAAATAATAAGTTTTCTTAATGAACAAATATGATCGCAAAAAGTTCTAGTCGTTTACGTTCGTTCGTTTAGTATCTTAACGAATGAACATTAACGAACACATTTTCTTTACGAATGAACAAGAATACTAAAAATTCCATTGTTTACCATTCGTGTAAGTTAAACAAACGAACAAGAACAAAAAAAACTTTCGTTCATTTACCATTCATGCTTGTTTGTTCAATTAAGTTAAACGAATGAACACAAACAACCCTCCGCTCGTGTTCGTCCAGTTCGTTTTGCATATTGAAATTTGCAATGCACAAAAGCACATCAATGTATCAACAACGGTAACAACATATTATGATATTGTCTAATTAGGTATTTGTTCTTTGCAATGCATAATAGCATATATTATGAATTTTATAATTTATCATTTTTCTTTTGACACTTGTTTACTTTGAGGTTTGACATTACCATGTTGGAACCACCTTAAAAGTGACCGTCACTGATCGTTTATCATTCCTGATATGATAATTGACAATAACTGAAATCCCTGTCTGGTAAATATATGATGGGCGTATTTACTATTATTGACATACTATAGGGTTTCCCATTAGGTGATTGGAACTATGGGGAATTATATGGCACATAATAAACACCAAGGGTTAAAAGTGTGAGATACTCTTATTATAAATAGAGTACCCTAATCTTTCTTTTAACCCTAATCACAAAATCAGCTGATTAAGAACACAGCCGTGCGCCTCCCTGTGATCGTCTCTCTCGATCGATCATCATCCCATCATAATACGATCACCTCGTTCTGGGAACCCGACAATCAATGGCAAATATGTTTAATGCTTTCACTGGATCCTCAGGATCATCGGGTATGTTTTCTTGTCATCTTATTATCTATCAAATACAAATCATGATTATTCCAACATGTGGTATCAGAGCCCCAGGTTCAAAATTGATTCATGATTTGTATTAGTTTTTTGATGGCTTTAATTCATTGGTTTCTTTCGTGTTTATGTATGCCGCCGCAAACATCAAAACTGCATTGAATTGCAATTTTATCATCTACGATTATAATGCTATTTTTCCATCGTATTAAACCCTAATTATGCCATGTTAATTGATCAATGTTATTTATCCCGAATTGATCAATGTATAGAATTTTTTTTTTGGTTGAACCTTACTTTTCGCTACTGATCATTGCGAAAACCTTACTTTTCGCTACTGTACATTGCGAAAACCTTACTTTTCGCTACTGTACATTGCGAAAACCTTACTTTTCGCTTCTGTACATTGCGAAAACCTTACTTTTCGCTACTGTACATTGCGAAAACCTTACTTTTCGCTTCCGTGCATTGCGAAAACCTTACTTTTCGCTACTGTACATTGCGAAAACCTTACTTTTCGCTACTGTACATTGCGAAAACCTTACTTTTCGCTTCTGTACATTGCGAAAACCTTACTTTTCGCTACTGTACATAGCGAAAACCTTACTTTTCGCTTCTGTACATAGCGAAAACCTTGCACTAATATTTATGGTCTCATCATTTGTGCCCAAAGGTCAAATATGATTCTCATAATGCATTTTTTTCCTTTTGCATAATGAACACTGAGTATACTAATTCTGCCCAAAGGTGATTTAATATACCTGTGTGTCAAAAGGACTTTCTACATGCATAATTCACACGATGCTCTATTTTGTGCCCAAAGGTCAAAAGATAAGCATTGCGTTGCATAACCCTAACGCTCATGTTTACTTAGATATTAGTTATTTCTGCCCAAAGGTGATGTAACATCTAAGTAGAGCCTTACTTTGACTTATTGTTTTGGTGTTTACAATAGGTATACTCATCACTAGCTTCATCACTAAAATGGTCATAGTTTCATTACTCTAAGGAATATTACTGTTAGGCCTGCTTACTTTAACATTACTTTGATTCCATTACTTTAAGAAACATTACTTTGTCCGCCTTTTATAGCTAACTACGTCACTATGATAGTCTTCTATAACTTATATCCTCCTCCTTTTCTAATCAGTACCTAACTTTGGCATTGAGCCACTTACTGGTGCGAACTTTGCGTCATGGAAGGATCAATTACTTCTTACTCTGGGGATGCTAGACCTTGACCATGCTATTCGCCATGATGAACCCACTGCTATTACTGTTGCGTCCACTGCAGCTCAGAAAGCGGATTTTGAAAAGTGGGAAAGGGCAAATCGCTTGTCACTAATGATGGTCAAGAACTCCATTAACCTCAGTATCCGAGGAGCTATCCATGACTCTGATAAAGTCAAAACTTACCTCAAATCTGTTGAGGATCACTTCAAGGGATCGTCTAAGGCTCATGCAAGTAGCTTAATGCTACAGATGCTCACTCTTAAATATGAAGGAAATAGCAGTGTCCGTGAACACATTATGAAAATGATTGATATGGCTCATAAGCTTAAGAGTCTTGAGATGGAAGTCTCTGATAATTTTCTTGTGCATTTCATAATGACCTCTTTGCCTGCTCGGTTCGACACCTTCAAAGTTAACTACAACGCTATGAAGGATAAATGGTCGATAAGTGAACTGATTGCAATGTGTGTGCAAGAGGAGGATCGTCTAAAGCTGGTACAACCTGAAGCTGTTCACCTGACAACCACTACTAATTCTAAGAAAAGGAAGGGTAATCACGGTAATCAGACTGGAAATAAAGTCCAAAAGGATAATAATCATGGTGCCGTTGCCTCTGGCTCTAAATCCTTGTCTAACAAACCTAGCTGCAAATTTTGTCGTGCCAAAGGGCACGGACAGAAAGATTGCCCTAAGTTCAAGGAATGGCTAGCTAAGAAAGGTAACATTCTTTATGTAATATTTGATTCCTTTACTACTGATGTCCCTATTAATACATGGTGGGGTGACTCTGGTTCTATGGTCCATGTGACAAACTCAATGCAGGGATTCCTTACAATCCAGAAGCTACCAAAGGGCCAAAGAAAACTTAGAGTTGGAAGTGGTGATCTCTTAGATGTCGAAGCCATGGGAACTTTAAATTTACATATGAGTACCGGAAAGTGTATTAGACTAGTGGATACCTTATATGTACCGAGAATTACTCGGAACCTTGTATCCATATCTAGACTAGACCTTGAAGGTTATGTAATAATTCATGGTTGCGGCAAGATTGCTATTACTCATAATAATGAATTACTTGGTCGAGGTTTCTTGGATGGATTACTGTATAAATTGGAACTAGATCATAATTTCTCACTGTCTTTGTTGTCACTTAATATTGATGACGTAACTAAAACAACAAAATCACCTAAACAATTAGAGAATTCCTCCATGTTGTGGCATAAACGTCTCGGCCACATCTCACGAGATCGAATGACTCGACTCGTAAAGGATGGAATCTTACATTCTCTTGATTTTAGTGATTTTGAAACATGTATTAAGTGCCTCAAAGGAAAAATGGCAAAAGGGAATAAGAAAGGAGCTACTAGAAGTTCCAACTTGTTGGAAATAATTCACACTGATATTAGTGGTCCTTATCCCGCATCAATCACAGGACATACATCATTTATTACATTTATTGACGATTATTCGCGTTATATGCACCTATATCTGATTAAGGAAAAATCTGAATCCTTACAAACTTTTATTGATTTTAAAACTTTGGTTGAAAACCAACTTGATCATAAAATAAAAGTTGTGAGATCAGATAGAGGAGGTGAGTATTATGGTAGACATACTGATATTGGTCAAGCTCCTGGTCCTTTCTATAACTTTTGCAAGGAACAAG
The DNA here is from genome assembly GCA_033807775.1 of Saussurea involucrata. Taxonomy (NCBI): domain Eukaryota; kingdom Viridiplantae; phylum Streptophyta; class Magnoliopsida; order Asterales; family Asteraceae; genus Saussurea; species Saussurea involucrata. The sequence goes on from CM066313.1 coordinate 84,800,576, forward strand.
GCATAATTAACCAATACACCATGCCTGGTTCTCCTCAACAAAATGGTGTTGCTGAAAGGAGAAACAGAACCTTAATGGACATGGTGAGAAGTATGCTTGCTAACACTAACTTACCTACTTTCCTCTGGACTGAGGCATTAAAAACAACCGTTCATATACTCAATAGGGTTCCATCAAAATCTGTCCCTAAAACTCCTTATGAAATCTGGACAGGTAGGAAACCGAGTCTAAAATATATGAAAGTATGGGGCTGTCCTACCGAAGCAAAAGTCTATAACCCTAACTTAAAGAAACTGGATCCTAAAACCCTTACATGTTTCTTTATCGGTTATCCTGATAACTCAAAAGGTTATCGTTTTTACTGTCCTTCCCACACTACGAGCATCATTGACACGCAGCATGCAACATTTCTTGAGAACTCAAAGATCAGTGGGAGCACGACAAATCATGACTCAGATTTGCAAGAAGTACAAGAAGCGGGGGGAAACCATTCTTCCGGTATACTTATTCCTCCGATAATTCCTCTTGTACCCACCGTTGCTCCTAATATCACTGATCCTGCTCCTCCTAACCAAAATACCGAGGGAACATCATCATCGCTTCCGAACGCTGAGCCTAATATCACTGATTCCACTCCTTCTGTTACTGAACCGGAAAATCAACTCAGGAGATCATCTAGGGCACGCAGGGCCACAAATTTTGATGATTTCATAACCTTTTTATCTGAAGTTGAGGACATTGGAAAGCTTACTGATCCTACCTCTTATCGAGAAGCCATTAATAGTGATCAGGCCACTCAGTGGAATGAAGCCATGATTGAAGAGCTTAATTCCATGCATCATAATGATGTTTGGGACTTGGTTGAACTTCCTGAAGGATCCAAAACTATCGGTTGTAAATGGGTCTTCAAAACCAAATTAGACCCGAAAGGAAACATCGAACGCTATAAGGCCAGACTGGTTGCAAAATGCTTTACTCAAAAGGAAGGAATCGATTATCAAGAGACCTTCTCTCCTGTCTCTCGTAAAGATTCTTTAAGGATTGTTATGGCACTTGTAGCTCATTATGATTTAGAGTTACATCAGATGGATGTCAAGACCGCATTCTTAAATGGAGACTTGCAAGAAGACGTATACATGCGACAACCTGAAGGATTCATTCCAGAAGGTAAAGAGCATATGGTCTGCAAGCTGAAGAAATCCATTTATGGGTTGAAGCAGGCATCACGACAATGGTACCTCAAGTTCCATAAAATCGTAAAAGGGCAAGGTTTTCTAAAGAATCAAGTGGATCAATGCACCTATCTCAAGATCAGTGGGAGTATCTTTATAATCCTTGTCTTGTACGTAGATGACATTCTACTAGCAAGTAACAACTTGGATATGCTGCATGAGTCGAAGCGGATGCTTTCGCAAAATTTCGACATGAAAGATCTCGGTGATGCCTCTTATGTCATTGGTATCGAAATACACCGAGATAGGCATAATGGTGTTTTGGGTCTTTCTCAAAATGCATATATTGAGCGTATCTTAAAACGCTATAACATGCAGCACTGTACACCCACTGTAGCTCCAGTAGTTAAAGGGGACGTGTTTGGTTCTTTCCAAGCTCCGAGCACTGAGATTGAAAAGGAAGAAATGAGGATGATACCTTATTCGTCTGTAGTAGGGAGCATTATGTATGCTCAGGTCTGTACTCGTCCGGATATCGCTTATATCGCTGGTATGCTGGGACGTTACTTATCTAATCCCGGAATAGCACACTGGAAAGCGGCTAAAAAGGTTCTACGATATCTGCAAGGGACCAAAGACTACAAATTAACTTATAGAAGAAGTGACAACTTAGAAGTAGTAGGATATTCTGATTCCGATTTTGCTAAATGCAAGGAAGATAAGAAATCTACTTCTGGGTACATATTTATGTTAGCTGGTGGACCTATCTCCTGGTGGAGTCATAAATAAAAGCTGACTACAACGTCCACCATGATGGCTGAATACGTTGCCGTTTATAATGCCAGTTGTCATGGGATGTTGTTAAGGAACCTGGTCAGTGGACTCAAAATCGTCAATTCCATTTCTAGACCATTGAAGCTTTACTGTGATAACTCAGCTGCCGTAACTTTCTCGAACAGTAACAGTTCAACTGGCGCTGGGCTGTATCTTGATACAAAGTATCTGTTTGTGCGCGAACGGGTTGAGGAAAATGTCCTTTGTATCGAGTACATAAGTACAAAGAATATGCTAGCGGATCCGATGACCAAAGGTCTTCCTCCTAATGTCTTCGTAGGACACGTGTCGAAGATGGGGCTTACAAAAGACTTAATTTAATAGCATATTGTAATTATTGGTCATTATTATTATCTTAATAAAATTTTCCTCTATATTCAGATTTTGTTTGTCTATTAGTTACGCTTTGAGCTCATAATGGCGTATGGACATTATTATAACGAAATTTGTCTTAGTCAATTGATCATTGCTTATTCAGTTTTAAATTTGAGTCATAGTTTGACTAGTGGGGGTCCTGAGTTGATATTCTTCTCTACGGCTGTACTTATTAGCTATGATTTCAGTTTAAAACAAAATGAGTATCATCCCGGCCGGACTTATTGGTACTCATAGATAAAAGATCGCTTGGTCAAGTGGGAGAATGTTGGAACCACCTTAAAAGTGACCGTCACTGATCGTTTATCATTCCTGATATGATAATTGACAATAACTGAAATCCCTATGTCTGGTAAATATATGATGGGCGTATTTACTATTATTGACATACTATAGGGTTTCCCATTAGGTGATTGGAACTATGGGGAATTATATGGCACATAATAAACACCAAGGGTTAAAAGTGTGAGATACTCTTATTATAAATAGAGTACCCTAATCTTTCTTTTAACCCTAATCATAAAATCAGCTGATTAAGAACACAGCCGTGCGCCTCCCTGTGATCGTCTCTCTCGATCGATCATCATCCCATCATAATACGATCACCTCGTTCTGGGAACCCGACAATCAATGGCAAATATGTTTAATGCTTTCACTGGATCCTCAGGATCATCGGGTATGTTTTCTTGTCATCTTATTATCTATCAAATACAAATCATGATTATTCCAACATACCATATTAGATTTAAAATTTAGTCTTTAGACTTATAACTGTATGAATTTTACTCTTTGCTTACTATGAAATTAACTTCCATGTAATTTACTATTTTAAGTTAAAACTATTATTTTCCTTATCTTTTAGTTTTAAGTTCCATATATGGAATTAATGTTTTATTGTGCTAATTTCAATTTGGAAAAGGGAATACCGTAAAGCACAGTCTTAATTCATGATTTATCATTCTATATTTTGTAATTCGGGGTTTTGGCTTTTATGTCCCGTTTGTATTTTTTTAGTTATAATTAATAAAAATTTATGTGAAGACGAGTCACCTAACTTGACTAGGTTTCAAACCCTTTAAAAATCGCATGTTTTTGTCGTTCATTTGCTTAAAAATAGACATAGGGGCATTTTTTTAGCATTTTGCACAGGGCATAAAAAACCCTAGGACCGGCCCTGAGGATGAGGTGGCAAGTGGGTTCAAAGGGTACTGGTACTCCACTTTAGGGTAAGGAACTAAGGATTGGGTAAGAGAGAAAAGCTGATGTGGCGCTGAGGTAGCAAGGGTTCAAAGGGTACGGGTACTCATGGCCTTACACTTGTTAACATGGAATTATTAATTCACAATGATATTACAAATACAAAGGTTAAAAAAGGATATTAGGTGGCGTTTGTTTTTAAGAAGTTTGAAGTCTGATTTCACTTCTGATTTTTAAGAGGTGGTGCCGAAATCTGAAATTTGAATCAATTAGACTGTTTGTCTTTTTTTGCTAACAAACTCTAAATATATATATATATATATATATATATATATATATATATATATATATATATATATATATATATTTGTGTATTTTATCCCTCAAAATGTTAACCTCTTGGATTTATAAAAACAACCAATTGAAATCCAACAAAAATACACACAATAGTGGAACATACATACTCTCTAGTGTCAATGGTCAAACACATTAAAATTAATCTAGCAATTCAGCCTCCCAATATTTTTTTTAGAAAAGCAAGCAACCCACGTTACCAAACCAACCAAAAAGTACAAGGGAGCAACCCAAGATAAGCAAAAAAAGCAAGCACCTAACAAATACAGCCCCGGCACTAACAAACAGAAGCTTGCAAGAGGCAAACCTCAAAAAAGCCAAACCCAAGCAGAAGGAAACACCCTGCCGCTGCACCCAACTAAACCGAAACCCGAAAACACGAATATGAGCAAGAAGTAGTTGCTGCCACACTTTATGCTGCACGGAATCCAGCTAAAACCGCACCTCCTCGACTGCTACACAGCAGCAGCAGCAGCCGTGAGCCATTTATGACATCCCCGAAGGATTGGCGAGCCACATTTTCTACTCGATTCGATTGTTACCGCTTCTACGTTGCAGTTCAAAGAGTAAATCCTCTAAACGAGTTTTATCCTCTTTAAACACCAAACGATTCCGATGCGACCAAGTGAGATAAAGGAAACAAACCTCCCAATATTGTTTCTTAGAATGGTTTTCTACAAGTAAAATATACATAAGAAATCATGAATTAAACAACACATGAGAGTCAACCCTCCAATCTTAACATAAAACTTATAAGGCCATGAGTACCCGTACCCTTTGAACCCTTTGAACCCACTTGCCATCTCAGCGCCACATCAGCTTTTCTCTCTTATCCAATCCTTACCCAAAAGTGGAGTACCAGTACCCTTTGAACCCACTTGCCACCTCATCCTTTTTAATTCTTTTATTTATACATTTAATTATTTAACAAAATAAAAATATTTATATATTTTTTAATAAATAAAAATAAGATAAATAATAAAAATAAAAATTCATATCATTCATTAAAAAATTAAAAATTACAAAATACAAAACACTAAAAAAATAAAAATTATAAAATACAAAATTACCCAAAATTATGATATTTTCTAATTTTTTCTTTTTTCCTTTTTGCGTTGGTGTCGGGTTTGATGGTTCCGGTATTGATTGTTGTGTGGAGATCGATTGTGGTGTGTGCGGTTGTTGGGTTTCAGGAACAAAGTCGTCGTCGAGATTGATTGCGGGTTGAGGAAGTTGGTAATTGGCGGGAGTAAAACCTTGTTGAAGCAAACCAGGACGTGTAAATTGATAAGGATTATAACCTTGTTGAGAAAACCCTTGTTGCGGAACATAACCTTGTTGAGAAAACGGTTGTTGCGGAACATAACCTTGTTGAGAAAACGCTTGTTGCGGAACATAACCTTGTTGAGAAAACGCTTGTTGCGGAACATAACCTTGTTGAGAAAACGCTTGGAAGCCAAGCTCCGGGTCTTGTTGCGGTGTATCCGATCGGTTACGACGGGATGTAGGTGTTATGTTTGGATTCATGATGAAATTTGAGATAAATGGAAGAAGGTATTGAATTTGAGAGAAATGGAAGAAGGTATTGAATTTGAGAGAATTTGGTGTGAAAAAATAAGATGTTTGGATTTATATATATATATATATAGTGTGATTAATTTGAAAAAAAAAATTAAAAAAAAATATTTTTTAAACAAACTAGCCGTTCAACGGCATTTTTTTCAAAAAATTTAAAAAAAATTAAAAAAATAAATAAAATGGCAACGGGTATGCGGGTTGGGGAACCCGGTAGCTGAACCCGCTAGCTACCCGGGCCCCCCTATCGGAAGCCGCTCGAAGCCGCCCGCTACCCGCTCTCGGGTAGGCGTCCGGTACGCATGGCCTAATGGAAAACATAATTAAATTGTTGCAGACCGAATTTCCAGTTAAAACATATCCCTTGTATACATCCCCAAAAGATCCTCTTCCAACGAGTTCTAAATTGGGATCCCGCTGCCTCCACAATTGTAGTTGCATCTGCCTTCTCCGCTGAAAGGAGTAAATCACTTCCTTCCTCCTCCAAACAATCATATGCTTAACGACGACATCGTATCCAGAATCCTTGAATTCCAGCTTGGACTTGACAATTGCTTGAAATCTGAAACACGCATTGAAACAAAACAAAAAAACTCTGTTCCCGCAACACACCTAATACCGAGTAAAATCGAACAGTATGCTTTATGAAATGAAATCGCAATGCATGATTTATTAGGGTTTGTGAAATGAAATGAAATTACACAGTGGGTTGAAAGGGAATCAAGATTCAACAAAGAAACAAACGAAATTTCTTTGTCTGCTTCCTGTAAATATTTGGCAGAATTTATGTGAAAAAGAGTACCTGGTCGATTGAAGGGAACGAGATGGAGTACCTTCTCGATTGAAGGAAGATCTGAGATGGAGTCGATAAGAGATAAAGATTAGGGATGGAGGAAGAGGACGACCGGAAGAGGACGATTACATTCTGAGATGAGTTAAGTCGATTACATTCTGGAGGCGCCAATACAAAGATGGAGGAAGAAGACACCGATAATGAGATGGAGAAGACTGGAAGAGGAGGTCTAAGCGACTTTGAGGTTTGTTGGCCACTTTTTGATTTAGATGTGTTGTAGACTTAAGTGCATTGGGGTGTTTGGGATTGCTTATTTTTTAAAGTGTTTGTCAACTTATTGTTGCGATAAAAAAGGAGTTCAGGGTAAAAATATAATTTGGACAAATAAGTTATAAACAGTTTCAAATAAGATAAAATGGATTAACTTATCAAAAACAACTTATTTGTGGTGGAGAAAAGTCATAAGCATTTTTCATTTTTTCAATCCAGACACTAAAAATAGTTTATTTGTGAAGAGGAGAAGCAATAAACAAATAAGTCAAAAATATAAGCAATCCCAAATATAAAATAAAAACAAACACTCTGAAAGAGGAAAAGTCTGGCCGTGTTAGACTTTAGAGCTCTTTAAGAGCTGAAACTTAAAAAACAAACAACCCCTAAACAATAAAAATATATCCGTAGAAAATAATAAAAATATATATAAATAATAAATCTGTAAATAAAAATAATAATAAAAAATATTTATTTTCGGCGGATATATCTGTCGAGTTTTTTGCAAAAATAAGGGTGTTTCAAAAAAGCTTTGTAGAAATAGGGGTGTTTTAAAACTCTTTGTAAAATATGGGTGTTTTAAGAGGGACCCACTAATTTTAATTCCTGATTTTATATGTTTTCATTTTAAACCCAATATGTTTACAGATTTAACACAACTCTCTCTTACATCTTGCTTTTTATTTGTCTCTATTATTTTTAAAAAACTACTTTTAACCCTTATTATAGAGAAATTAATTAAAATACCCCAACTTTGAAATTGACTTACCAAAATACATCAAAAAATGAAAAATTTACCAAAATGGCATTTTTTCCGCGGAGGGAGCCCTCTATAGCGGGCAGAGACCAATTGTGAAAAATTTTGCAAGATTATTTACACTTTCAGTCCCCATCGCGGGCCATCGCGGGTCTCGTTCGCGGGCCAGGGACTAAAAGTGTAAATATATCTTGCAAAACTTTTCACAATTGGTCCCTGCCCGCGATAGCGGGCTCTCTTCGCCGAAAAAAATGACATTTTGGTAAACTTTTCATTTTTTGGGGTATTTTGGTAAGTCAATGTCAAACTTGGGGTATTTTAATGAAAGACTCCTTATTATATATTATATATGAATTCATTTATTTAAAATATATAATTAAAATGGAAAATTAATTAAAATACCCTAAGTTTGACCCCTTCTTACCAAAATACCCTAAATCTCTACCGGTTTACCAAAATACCCTAAATTTCCGCTGTGGGCCCCGCGATCGCGGGCCCAGCCCACGTGTCACCCAGGTTTGGGCAAAATGTCCCGCGGAGCCCCCCAACTATGGTCGCGGTGACAAGTTTGGTCCCTGCCCGCGGTGACAATTTTGGCCTATCGCAGGCCCATCGCGGGGAACCACCACGGGCCAGGCCGAAACTTTGTGACACGTAGGTGTGGGCCCGCGATCGCGGGGCCCACCGTGGAAATTTGTGGCATTTTTGCAAACTGAAAGAGATTTACGGTATTTTGGTAAAGCAAAGTTAAACTTGTGGCATTTTAATTAATTTCCCAATTAAAATTTATATATTATTTTTAGCAAATTATATTATTAAATATATCTCATTAATACCAATATTTAATATATTACAATTTTTGAAACAACAATTAAGTTTATTAATACTTTAAATTTTGTAAAAATCATGAACAATAATATTGTAAACGATTCTCATTAATACTTTTAGTTTTTTATTTTTAATTCTTATTATATATTGTAAAAATGATGAACAACAACTAAATTTATGAATATCTTGTTACAAATGCTTACGGTCACTAAATAAATAAATTAACGAGTCTTATAAAAACTATTCTATTTTATGGAATAAACCAAGTAACTACACCTACTTATATTTTTATTAGTTAGTGGGGAGAGAGTATTGAGGACAATATGGAAATCAACTCATTATGAAATACATTTAATGATATAATTTGCTAAAAATAATATATAAATTTTTATTATATATTTTAAATAAATGAATTCATATATAATATATAATAAGGGTTAAAAGTAGTTTTTTAAAAATAATAGAGACAAATAAAAATTAAGATGTAAGAGAGTGTTAGGTTAAATCTGTAAATATATAGGGTTTAAAATGAAAATATATAAAATCAGAAATTAAAAAATGTGGGCCCTCCTCAAAACACCCCTATTTCTACAAAGAGTTTTAAAACACCCCTATTTCTACCAAACTTTTTTGAAACACCCCTATTTTTGCAAAAAACTCTATATTCGTCGCAAATCCGCCGAAAATAATCGCCAATTTTTTTCGTTTAATTAAATAAATAAAAATATATTCCTTTCCGACGGATCATTCCGTCGAAAATCCGCTGAAACTGATAAACTTAATTATTTTGTTAATCAAAGTTTGACTAGTCGGGACCTGTTTTGTTCCGACGGATTTTCGGCTGCCTGATTCCGCGAACACGAAATCCGCCGGAAAATCTCGGTTGCGGCGTCCGGATTTCCGGCAGATAAGTCCGCCGGAAATGGTGTCCTGTTTTGTAGTGATTTAAACAACAAAAATTAGTTGAAAAACTAAATCTGATATAAATTAAAGAGTAAATTACATTTTTAGTCCCTGTGGTTTGTTGAAAATTTCTATTTTCGTCCTTATGCTTTTAAAATTGCGATTTTTATCCCCATAATTTATAATTCATTATCGTTTTTGTCCTTATGGTTGAAATTCGATTGCTATTTTCATCCCTATGGTTTACAATACTTTTCTATTTTAGGTCTTCATACTTAAAAATAGTGTTTTGGACTTAGGGACGAAAATAGAAATGAATAGCAAACCATAAGGATGAAAACCGAAACTTCGAAACCATGAGGACGAAATCCGCAATATTTAGCAAACCATAGGGACGAAAAACATAATTTACTCTAAATTAAAAAATGTATTTCCTCTCTCCTCTTTCTTATACTTTCTCCTATATTTTCTCTTTTCTCTTTCTTATTTTGTCAATCATTGCTCCATAACATATACGTAGACACATAAATGAATATGAAATTAACGTGAATACATCGTGAACACTCTTTTATAAATACTATTATAGTTTGTAAACTCATAGTGAACACACTCTAAATACATTAATTTATTACTTAATGATTATCGATGATTATCTTCTTAATTATTTAATTAATTAATAACAAGTTAGTTATCTTAAATTAGTGGATTAGAATGGATCTCACTTGTTTTTTAGTTTTCAAATGATTAAGCCCCTATATTTTATATTTTTCAGGGGAAAACCACAAAAAATTGGAAAACTAAGGAACACCTTAATAACCACTTATTTGTATGGTATGCACATTTACATAAAAGTAATTGAAAATGTTTCATGGTTTTTATGTAAGTGTGGATATCAGACAGATTACTTTTAAGCACATGTGCATACGATACACATGAAAATGGTTATTATAGTATTTCTCATCAACTTTTCCTTTTTTTGTGTGTTTTTCCTTTAACCCGCGCTATAAACATATATGGAACTTACATGCGTAGAATTCCACTTGGAAAATGAGTATTAACAATATGTCAATATTTAGTAGTATGAAGAACCAAGGGTGGTGTTTGAATCAAGATCATTACCTAAATGGTGCATGTAGAAGAATTATTCTTTGCAAACGTCATTCCTAAAGCCGATTATAACATTAAGACTATGTTGGCAAACTAGCTGATAACTTATAAGCTAGCTTATAGCTCATAAACTAATTGTTAGCTGATACTAATGAAAAAGTCATGTTTGACAAAAACCAGCTTACAAGCATGTAAAATGACAAAAAATGACATCTTCAAAAAATTATCAATTACAATATTTAATTATATAATTAAAACTTTCATTGTAATAAAGAAAAAATAAATAATATAATATGTTAATTAAAAGAATTTAAAATTATTAATAATCAAAATAATCGAAAAACTAAAAAACACCCTCATGATCATTGATTGAATATAATCTAAAGGACATTAATAATCATAAGCTAAAATAATTAAATTTAATGAAAAGAGTATTAAAGGAATTTGACCACTATATTTCTCCTTCTCTCGTGTCTGCCGCTAGACTTCGTCTCCCTCGTCTGAACTTCTGCTCCCTCGATCGACTCTCTCCTACAACGTTAGACTTTCTCCTCTATACAGAGACCGATTTCTCTTCTCTTTCCTTCACCACTGGAAATCGATTTATGGGTAACACCGTAACATCTCCTCTATACAACGATAGACTTTCTCCTCTATACATAGATCGATTTATGGGCAACTTCTCCTCACATATGGAAATCGAAGAACAAACCAATAGACCAATGATAATTTTATAAAAAAATATATTTGTTTTCTTATAGTCAAATAGTGCTACCACTTGGAAAAAAAAAATCTGTATGCATCTCCACATATTATATTCCTCAATTGATTATCATTTTACATGCCTTTATCTCTCCCTATCTCACTAAAAGTGGAACAATGAACGTTTCATTGTGTCGTTTGTGGTAGCATTGTTAGTTTTTTTTAATATGTTTTTTTCTAATATGTCGATGGACATTAAGCACATTGGGATCATATTTTATTACCGCATAAGGGTAGGTATTTTTGGTTTTAACTTTTGTTACAATATTAGTCGGCCATGTTAATAAGTGTAGAGGCTTTGTCAAGGGGTGTTCATGGGTTGGATTGATTGGATTGAAAGATTTTGGTAACCTATGCATTGCTTATTACCGAGTTGTTTTTGGTAACTTGTACATATTAAAGAGAAATACATATAATTTTAGAGAATTGAAGCTGCTAAAACTTTCATCGGATTATAGGGTTGGCCGGGTTACTTTGGGCCTAACTCAATATCAACCCAATAGATTCAGTTTGCCCTAATTTTGTATCAATTATATATCCCGATACTTAGGGTTGATCTTTTTTGGATTTTTTCTGGTTGGGTTGCCAGGGTTCGTTAGTTTTTTGAACAACCCTAGCTCTGCCCTATTTGTTTTGTAGTATATCATGTGTCCCTTCAGTTCTGTTTTCATCAATGAACCTCATTCATTTTTCTCAATAAAGACTCCATCATATATATCTTTATGTATTGATAGCTTCACCACTAAATGGAAGTTTTTAACTACGAAAGCTTCCCTGGAAAATCTGTCGCTAAATGGATGATTCGTCACAAAATCGTCATAACAATTGGTTGGTAAATTGTTGGTGGGAAATTCAAATCAGTGATAGATTACTCGGGGATTTTATGGGAGATTCGTGGGTTATCACCGGGTATTTTGTGGGTGATCCGCCGGGATCACTCACGGAAATTTCCCTATGTAATTTTTTTTGAGTAAAAATCGTTTATTTTGTAGTGTTTAGATTCTCTACATCGTTTTGTAAATGGGATTTGTGTACAGCTTGTAGAACGATTATATATATATATATATATCAATATATATATTAAAAGAAGAACCAAAAGGAATTGAGGTGGCATCATGAGAGTTGGGTATTGAGGTATTGGTGAACTGTGGTTGAATTTGAGATATCCCACATTGGTGAGATGTTGAAATATTGGAGTAGAGTGGTATGTATAAAAAGGATTGATATGATGTCATTTGTGTCAACTCATGGGGTTTGAGTTATAAGGTTATCTTATTTGGATGACCTTATTTTTGTGAAACAAATCTTATTATAAAAAAAATTAAACTTAGTTGTGGTTGAGGTTTAGATATTGCACATTGGTAAAAAGTTGTAAGATTGAAAAAAAAAATGTATGTTTAGAAAAAATCAATCATCAATATATCAATATATATATATATATATATATATATATATCAATATATATATATATATATATCAATATATATATATTAAAAGAAGAACCAAAAGAAATTGAGATGACATCATGAGAATCGAGTATTAAGGTATTGGTGAATTGTGGTTGAATTTGAGATATCCACATTTGTGAGAGGTTGAAAGGTTGGAGTAGAGTTACAAAACAAATCTTATTATAAAAAAATAAAAAATTAAAGTTAGTTGTGTTTTAGATATTGCACATTGGTAAAAGTCAATATCAATCAATATATATATATATATATAGAGAGAGAGAGAGAGAGAGGAAAGTTCAAACGAGGAGTGTAACAATTTAAGAAAACACGAGGAGCATTCTCAACCAACCATTTGATTTATTAAGGGAATTAAATGGTAAAGGTATATGAGTCATTTTACGTTTTCTAATTTAAGTCCAGATCAAAACCTTCCCTGTGCATTCTCATCTTTGACTTCCAACGGCACAAACTGATCGGAAAATCCATCAACGCTTAACCTCAGCGATATACCGGAATCCTGCGTAGCTCTCGTTTTATGCTACATGGAACCGCCGAAGATCTGCAAATTGGCTCGAATCAACCGAACATTTCGAGCAGCTTCCTCCGCAAATTTCATCTGGATCTCCAAATTGCCCTCTACTTATCATCACCTCGTTGCAAAATTGTTGATCGGAGATACTGATTAACGATCACCGGAATTGATGATCAAAGATACTGATTATATATATTGATTCATTCAAACCTGTGTAACATGTATCAAATCATATATGATTATATATACATAACCCAATGTGTATCAGACAAGCCTCACATCACATATGATTTTTCATTGTAATCACATATGATTTACTAAAACAAAATCACATATGATTAATAACTAAGTGATATCAGATTGTAAAACAATATCATATATGATCACATATGATTTACTAAAACAAAATCACATATGATTAACTAAGTGATATCAGATTGTAAAACAAGATCATATATGATCACATATGATTTACTAAAACAAAATCACATATGATTAACTAAGTGATATCAGATTATAAAACAAGATCATATATGATTAATAACTAGTGATATCAGATAACAGTCTTATAGATCACATATGATTTAATCCCTCTTTCGAAGACGATGATCGTTTAGAACTTGCTGAAGATCCCGTTGACTCCGAGATAACAGAGTAATCTGTAAAGCCCGTGTCCCGGTACGTTTATTCAATTTTATTATTTAAAGTTAGGTAGAACGTCCACCCTTATTTGTTTTTGTTTGTGGTTCGGTGTCAAGGGACCAAAACGCGAAACATTTTGTGACTGTCTGCAGTTGTGTGGGTTTGGCTAGTTCAAGGGGTCATTTTGTGCATTATGGGAAAATGGGGGATGGACTCGGCCCATGCATCGGCCGAGCCCCACCTCCCCTCGTTTCCTTTTCTTCGGCCACAAAACCCACATAGAGGAATCAAAACCTAATTCCTTTTCCCATTCTTCCTTAGTCGGCCGTCGAGAGAGAGGTTCGTGAGAGAGAGAGGAAGAGCGAGAAGGCGAGAGTGAGGAGGAGGAAAGCCGCCGGAGAACTGCCGCTGCCGATCACCTGTGCCGCCGCTGCTGCCGTCGGGAACTCGCCGGAGCCGAGGAAGAAGATCAAGAGGAGGGAGAAAGGTTGGGGTGTTAGGCCGCCGTGTTAAGGTACTCGTTCGATCCCTCCCCCGTTCTTTCTCTTATTTTTTTTCCGGTGAAACAATCAGCGCCGCCGCCGCCGCGCGCCGCCGCTGTGGCGGCTGGGTGTCGGGTGGTGGTGGTTGGGTGCGCTGTGTGTGTGTGTGCATGCGGTCAATCGATCGAGGGAGAGACCTGAGTTTCGAGAAGAGGGTGCGAGGTGGTGCGTTTGTGCGAGCGGAGTCCTCGCCGGAGGGCCACCGCCGACCACCACTGCCGGAGGTGGTAGTGGGTGGTGCGTGGCCGTGACCTGACCTTAATCATCGTAGAGCCCTTTAAACCGTGACTTAATCGTTTAAGCCGATTCGATCAAACCGTTGTTTTTATAGTCGTCCTTTTTATGTGAATAATCGTTCAGCCACGTTTTAGCGGAAAGCTGGTTCGGTCTCTAGCTGGGCGAAATAGTGGTCGCAAGTTCGGTGATTCGTCATTTCATGTGAAAAATTCTGGAATCTGCCATTGTCTTGGGAAAATCATAACTTTTTGCTAGTAACTCGTATCTGGGTGAGACCAGCACCAAAAGTTCCCTTTTTGAGTCTATAAACTTTTCTGTGTTTTGTGCGAAGCCCAGTTCGGGACGTAGCATTGGTCAAAATGTCATTTTATACTGAAAGGTGCTGATTTTCGCTGTTCGGGGAACTGTTTTTGTAAAATCCATATTAAATGGTAGAAAAATCGTTAGGAGGCGTATAATATGTCCTTGGAACCCTAACGCATAGTACTTCCTGACCATGTAATAATATTGAGGATTTACTGGGTTTAAGGAGGGCGAAACAGGTCCCGAACAGACCTGTTTGGCGAGAACGGAAAATAGTTTTAGTGACGGTTTAAGTGTGTGTCGTGTCGTAGGGTCCGGGTCTCGTATTGACACGTTTTAACATGCGTTTAGGTGCTGGGAAGTGACCGTAATTGTGAAGCTTGAATTGTATTGTTAAGCTAGGCGCGCATTCGAGGTGAGTTCTCTCACTATACTTAATATCGGTTGTTTTATCATTGTTGTAGCACGTGTGTGGTAGCTTTATGTGATTTTGTTGTGAACTAGATAGTGGGGTGTCTAGTTGAGATTATGATGACATGTTAACTCGGTGGGACCGAGGAATCCGGCGGGGCCGGGGATTTAATACGCGGGTGGCGTAGAGACTCGGTGGGACCGGGGATCCGGCGGGGCCGGAGGTTTTATCATGTGGTCGGTGGGACCGACTTGTGCCTTTTAGGTGGGTGGGTGTGGATATACATGTTTATGATTTGTTCGTAGACCTGTATGATCGTTTATGTGTCAATATCTGTTTTAGGGGTAGTGTGGAATAACTGTGTTATTTATGGTGTAAAGCCCGTGTCCCGGTACATATTTTATTTATTAATTATTCTAATTATTGTTAATATTTTAGTTAACGAGGTTTAGTCGAATCGGACCAAAAGGTTAATTGTGACAACTCTTGGGTTCTTGCAAGGAAAGGGATAAGTTAAGGGGCTAGTAGGGACTTTCACCCAAAGTTTGGAAAGGGGTCAGCCCAAGGGTCGCCCTATCCCCCTTCCCCTTCGGTTTCACAGTAGCACCACCCCAATCGCAAGTCATTCTCCCCATCCCCTTCCCATTGTTGTCACCGGCGAAGTGAGTGCAAGAGAAAGAGAGAGAGATCGATGAGGAAGAAGAAAATCGAAAGGGAAAGGGAGGGTGGTCGCCGACCGGAGAAGAGAAAGGGAGGAGGCTGCCGCCGCGTGGTTGCCGGAAAAAGAGAGGAAGAAGACGTCGGGTTTGGTCGGAAAAGAAGAGAAAGGAGACGCGGTGAGGTAGTTCCGTTTAATCTTTTTCGGTTGTTCTTTTGTTGTCTAAGCACCGCCGTAAACCGCCACCAGCCAACACCGCCACCGGGGGCGGCAGTGGGTGGTGCTCGGATGCTGCCCAGCGTGGCATGGCCCTTGTCTCAGTAAGCTTGTAGGTTTCCGGGTCTGTTTGATTAAGACATGGCTTAATGGTGTAAAAAATTCAATAGTTACCTTTTTATGTAATTTTTAGTGTTCTGTCCAGTTCTTCAATCGTGCGTAACTTTTCCTTCATAACTCCGTTTGAGCCGAAACTGGCGCCCACGGTTCAAGCTCGGGGTCGGGCACGTTTTCCGTGTTTTAGCGGAAAACTGGTTTGGCCTCTAGCTAGGTGAAACAGTGGCCGCAAGTTTGGTGATTCGTCATTTTATGTAAAATTCTGGAATCTGCCCTGTTTTTGCGAAGGCCATAACTTTTGACTCGTAATTCGTTTTTCCGTGAAATTGGTGCCCAAAATTTCCAAACTGAGTTGGGAAGGTTTTTCGTGTCTTGTCGAAAATCTAATTTAGCCCGTAGCTAGGCCATATGGGGCTGTTTATACAGCCTGGTCCGAAAAACTTCCAGCTTTCTGTCACTGTTTTGTATGGCGCATAACTTCTGTTAGGAATGTCGGGTTGGGTTGGAACTGGTGCCGAAAGTTCCGTTTCGGAGTCTATTAAGTTTCCTCTGTTTTGCGGAAAGACCAGTTCGGACCGTAACTTGGGCGAAATTGCCATGTTGTACCGAAAGGTCCGGTGTTTCGCTGTTCTGTGAACCACTTTTGTAAAATCCATATTAAATTATAGAAAAGTCGTTAGGACGCGTGCGATACGTCCCTGAAATCGTAAGACTGAGAACTTCGTATTTATGAATTTTAATTTCTGTATTTATCAGTTTTAAGGGGGTAAAACAGGTCCCGAACAGACCCGTATTTTTAAGCAAAAGCTGGAATATTTAGATCTAGTAATGTGTTAGGGGTCGGGACTTTCCTTTGATATTTTTCATACGTATTTAGGTGGGAAAAAGTGAAGGAAGTTGCTGGGTTGGTGTTGCGATTCGTGAGCACGTCGTTTAGCTTTGAGGTGAGTTCTCTCACCGCGTAGTTAGGAATTTCATGTATGTCGTTATTTTGTGTTACGTGTGATTACGTGTATTTATGTGCTTACGTGAACTAGATGGGATGTGATAACTGGTTGTGATTTATTAGATTCGTATGTGGAATATATATATGCATGTGTACACCTCGGTGGGACTGAGGGGCTCGGTGGGACCGAGGGCTTGGTGGGACTAAGCTAGTACAACAATTTTTACTCGGTGGGACCGAGGGCTCGGTGGGACTGAGCTTGTATTAATTACTCGGTGGGACCGAGGGCTTGGTGGGACTAAGCTAGTACAACAATTTTTACTCGGTGGGACCGAGGGCTCGGTGGGACTGAGCTTGTATTAATTACTCGGTGGGACCGAGGGCTCGGTGGGACTGAGCTTGTATTAATGTATTTTGTGTACTCGGTGGGACCGAGGTTCGTGCTTATATAATAATCATTATGTGGTTTGATATTCGTGATGATGGTGATGTTGCCTACTTGCGAGTAGGGGCGATATGCGTGGGGTTGCTACCTACGTGCGTGATTGAATTCACTAAGCGTTTAGCTTACCCTTTCCCAATGTGTTGTTATTTCAGGTGCGGGCGGCAGTCGGGCGTGACAGTACACACATGGAGCGCGGAGTGTCAAATATTATTAAACTTTCACTTTTGAACCCTTAAATTTAGTTATGAAATTTTCCGCTGCATAAACCTTGTTGATGGTTTGAAGTAACGACGTTAATTTTATTTAAGACGTGAATTATTAAATCATGGTTGTTTTAATGAAATGTATGTTTTAAAAATTTTAAATTTCCTTGTAATTTTTGGGATGTTACAACTTGGTATCAGAGCACGGCTTGAGTGAATCAAACACATCTCGGTGTGTTTGGTCTCAAGTTGCGGCTAAGAGATCTTTAAATTCTTTTATCAAAATCTTTGTTTTAAATGAAAAGAGAAAACCCGTTGGGAACGGTGATCGTGGGCGCAGTGTGTACAGTCAGCCGACGCCAGCTGGGAAGGTAAGGAACTTAGTGTACCTATTGCTTCCAGGTGTAGTGTACGCATGCTAGATTGCTTATGTGAACTGTATGGTACCGTATGCTGGTTTATCGCTTATAGGAACTCATGCTAGCTTTGATAGGTTGTTAAGCGAATGCACTCTAGGTTGTATGCAGTAGGAACTGAATAGCCTTAGAATATTAGATTTAATTCTATTGCGCAGCTCTTGTTTGAGTCCAACCGTTCTAGGATAGAGTCTCTTATTCGAACGTCTATTTGGTTTTACACTGTATACGACCGTGCATTCACGAGGCGACTCGTCAGGGTTAGTGGGGTTTCCGTGTTGGCAAGAGATAGTGGGTGATATGACCTTTCTAGAGAGTTAGGAAAAGTGTTTGTACGGGCTGGATTGGCTATATGTGTTTATTTGTGGTAATCGACTACTTGAATGTCTCGGGACAGGACTCGAAAACGAGTAAGGATAGGTGTGAAGGGTAGTAGTAGAGCTCCTACTATCTTAAGCACAGGATCCATGCTTGAGTCGGGGAGAGTCACGAGGGAGCCAAGGAGTGGAGTATGAGCGTGGTAGGGTGAGTTATATATGCTTATAGATCTCTGAATTTTCTCTTTCTAGAATGGTCAATACAAGAAGGAACAACGCGGCGACGCCGCGAGCCGGGTCGGGGATTACTGAGGAGCGTATTAGGGAACTGATTGCTACTGAGGTTTCCCACGCGATCGGGGAGGCGATCCCCGAGATCATCACTGCTGTTCGAGAGGAGGTGGTGATCCTACTGGAGGAGCGTATTGCAGCTATTCCACTGCCTGCGGAGGGTCATCCCCGTAACCGAGAGTTCCAATACCGGGATCTCTCCGCCTGTTCCCCGCCAGAATTTAAGGGAGACCTGGATCCGATTACCAGTATGCGATGGGTATCTGACATGGAGTTCGCATTTTTGACCAGTGGCTGCCCGGACAACCTAAAGGTCCGTTTTGCAGTAAATCTACTTCGTGACGGCGCGAAGGATTGGTGCGCCACGGCATTGACGCCTGCTGAGCGCACTACCTTGACCTGGAACGAGTTTGTCACTCGTTTCCGTGCAGAGTATGTACCGCCGGTAGAGATGGAGAGAATCGCTAAGGAATTCCTAGAACTCACCCAGACAACAGAGACGGTAAAGGAGATGAACAGGAAATTCACCGAGATGGCATTATTTTGTCCCCAATATGCTGCCTCGGAAGAGATGAAGATGTCACGTTATAAAGATATGTTACGCACGGAGATCCGGGAGTTTGTTAGCACAGCACAGTACACTTCATTATCCGCCATGATGGACGCCGCTCGGAGGAGGGAGCTTGAGCTGGAGACCCAAGCTAAGAAGCGGAAGGCGGCACAGCCAGTGACGCCCATCTCGGCAGTGCCGAAGCGTTCGAGGTTCACAGATACGCGCGCGGGTTCTGGGAGTGGCGGGTTTAAGCCCCGAGATACCGGAGTTAGGAGAGTTGAGGGGTGTTTTAAGTGTGGCCAACCCGGTCACCTCAGCCGGGATTGTAAGGTTCCGTTAGTGGTTTGCTTCAACTGTAATCAGATGGGCCATGTAAGGGCCAACTGTCCTAGAGCAGGGGTAGCTATTGGGGGTGGAGCACAGAGGGCGCCTGGGAATGCCCCATTACGCATCACTGATGGTCGAACTGGTCAGCCGGGGGCGGAAGCGGCTCGAGGTAGAGTTCATCAGTTGACGGTGGATGAGGCGCAAGCGACGCCTAAAGTGGTTACAGGTATATCCCTTTTGCTTCTTTCTTCTTGTCTTTCCGTTCCATGTCATGTATTTATTTTTGGTTCAGTTATACGTTAGGAACGTTCCTAGTTAACTCGGTGCCTGCGGTTGTGATGTTTGATAGCGGGGCCACTCACTCTTTTGTGTCTCGTACTTTTAGCGAGGGTTTGGGTCGAGTTGTAGGACGATTGAGTCATCCTCTTGTTGTCGAGGTGGCTGATGTTAGGACCTTGACGGTCACAGACGTGTTTCGCGGGTGTACCCTAGAGATCTCAGGAGTGCGGTTTCCCATTGACCTGATCCCGATCGCTATGCGGAAACTTTGCGTGATTGTGGGCATGGACTGGATGGATAAATTTGACGCGGAGATTGTTTGTCGTCACAAACAAGTGCGAATTCGAACCCCAAGCGGGGGAGAACTGTTAGTTCAGGGAGATTCGTCTAGGCAGACTACGGCCATATGTTCGGCTGCGAGAGCTCGGAGGTACCTCCAGCATAGTGGACAAGGATACCTGGCTTATGTGATGGACACGCGAGTTGGGGAAGCGAAGGAGGCTGAGTGAGCTTACGGTAAAGGATCGTTATCCTTTGCCAAGGATTGACGATCTTTTCGACCACTTGCAGGAACTTCTCGAAAAGAAGTTCATAAGTCCCAGTTCTCGATTCACCCGGGAGCTATAAAGAGGTACATAGAATTGTGTGGAGGTTACTGGTGGCTCGGCATGAAGCAGGATGTTGCTAGATGTGTGGAGGTATGTATGACCTGTCGGAAGGTCAAGGCGGAACATCAACGACCACATGGGAAATTGCAACCGTTGGAGGTCTCGGCTTGGAAATGGGAAGAGATTACCATGGACTTCATAACGAAACTCCCGAGGACTCCCTGTGGGAACGATGCCATTTGGGTGATCGTTGACCGTCTGACCAAGAGTGCACACTTCTTGGCCATCAGGGAGAGCTTCTCGGCGAAGAAACTTGCGGAGGTGTTTGTGCGTGAGATCGTGGCCAGGCACGGGGTGCCAGTTTCGATTGTCTCCGATAGGGATACTCGTTTTACCTCTCGGTTTTGGGAGAAGTTCCAGTCGGAGATGGGTACACGATTGCACTTTAGCACGGCCTTTCATCCATAGACGGACGGACAGAGCGAGCGAACCATTCAGACCCTCGAGGATATGCTTCGAGCTTGTGTCATTGATTTTGGAGGTAGTTGGGATCGGTACTTACCCTTGGCGGATTTTCCTACTACAACAGCTACCACTCTAGTATTGGCATGCCGCCATACGAGTTGTTGTACGGTAGGAAATGTAGGACGCCCGTTTGTTGGGGCGAGGTTGGGCATCGGGTGTTAGGGAGTACTGACGTCGTGCTGAAGACGACCGAGACAATTCAGATGGTTCGGAATCGTTTGGTTACTGCACAAAGTCGGCAGAAGAACCTCACGGAACAAGGTTGTTGGTTTGGTGGAGGTTCAATGGAGACACCGAAAGGGTTCCGAGTGGACTTGGGAACCTGAAGCGGAGATGCGAGAGAACTATCCGGAGCGGTTTGCGGGTGTAGACTTCGGGGACGAAGTCTAATTCAAGTGGATGAGAGTTGTAAAGCCCGTGTCCCGGTACATATTTTATTTATTAATTATTCTAATTATTGTTAATATTTTAGTTAACGAGGTTTAGTCGAATCGGACCAAAAGGTTAATTGTGACAACTCTTGGGTTCTTGCAAGGAAAGGGATAAGTTAAGGGGCTAGTAGGGACTTTCACCCAAAGTTTGGAAAGGGGTCAGCCCAAGGGTCGCCCTATCCCCCTTCCCCTTCGGTTTCACAGTAGCACCACCCCAATCGCAAGTCATTCTCCCCATCCCCTTCCCATTGTTGTCACCGGCGAAGTGAGTGCAAGAGAAAGAGAGAGAGATCGACGAGGAAGAAGAAAATCGAAAGGGAAAGGGAGGGTGGTCGCCGACCGGAGAAGAGAAAGGGAGGAGGATGCCGCCGCGTGGTTGCCGGAAAAAGAGAGGAAGAAGACGTCGGGTTTGGTCGGAAAAGAAGAGAAAGGAGACGCGGTGAGGTAGTTCCGTTTAATCTTTTTCGGTTGTTCTTTTGTTGTCTAAGCACCGCCGTAAACCGCCACCAGCCAACACCGCCACCGGGGGCGGCAGTGGGTGGTGCTCGGATGCTGCCCAGCGTGGCATGGCCCTTGTCTCAGTAAGCTTGTAGGTTTCCGGGTCTGTTTGATTAAGACATGGCTTAATGGTGTAAAAAATTCAATAGTTACCTTTTTATGTAATTTTTAGTGTTCTGTCCAGTTCTTCAATCGTGCGTAACTTTTCCGTCATAACTCCGTTTGAGCCGAAACTGGCGCCCACGGTTCAAGCTCGGGGTCGGGCACGTTTTCCGTGTTTTAGCGGAAAACTGGTTTGGCCTCTAGCTAGGTGAAACAGTGGCCGCAAGTTTGGTGATTCGTCATTTTATGTAAAATTCTGGAATCTGCCCTGTTTTTGCGAAGGCCATAACTTTTGACTCGTAATTCGTTTTTCCGTGAAATTGGTGCCCAAAATTTCCAAACTGAGTTGGGAAGGTTTTTCGTGTCTTGTCGAAAATCTAATTTAGCCCGTAGCTAGGCCATATGGGGCTGTTTATACAGCCTGGTCCGAAAAACTTCCAGCTTTCTGTCACTGTTTTGTATGGCGCATAACTTCTGTTAGGAATGTCGGGTTGGGTTGGAACTGGTGCCGAAAGTTCCGTTTCGGAGTCTATTAAGTTTCCTCTGTTTTGCGGAAAGACCAGTTCGGACCGTAACTTGGGCGAAATTGCCATGTTGTACCGAAAGGTCCGGTGTTTCGCTGTTCTGTGAACCACTTTTGTAAAATCCATATTAAATTATAGAAAAGTCGTTAGGACGCGTGCGATACGTCCCTGAAATCGTAAGACTGAGAACTTCGTATTTATGAATTTTAATTTCTGTATTTATCAGTTTTAAGGGGGTAAAACAGGTCCCGAACAGACCCGTATTTTTAAGCAAAAGCTGGAATATTTAGATCTAGTAATGTGTTAGGGGTCGGGACTTTCCTTTGATATTTTTCATACGTATTTAGGTGGGAAAAAGTGAAGGAAGTTGCTGGGTTGGTGTTGCGATTCGTGAGCACGTCGTTTAGCTTTGAGGTGAGTTCTCTCACCGCGTAGTTAGGAATTTCATGTATGTCGTTATTTTGTGTTACGTGTGATTACGTGTATTTATGTGCTTACGTGAACTAGATGGGATGTGATAACTGGTTGTGATTTATTAGATTCGTATGTGGAATATATATATGCATGTGTACACCTCGGTGGGACTGAGGGGCTCGGTGGGACCGAGGGCTTGGTGGGACTAAGCTAGTACAACAATTTTTACTCGGTGGGACCGAGGGCTCGGTGGGACTGAGCTTGTATTAATTACTCGGTGGGACCGAGGGCTTGGTGGGACTAAGCTAGTACAACAATTTTTACTCGGTGGGACCGAGGGCTCGGTGGGACTGAGCTTGTATTAATTACTCGGTGGGACCGAGGGCTCGGTGGGACTGAGCTTGTATTAATGTATTTTGTGTACTCGGTGGGACCGAGGTTCGTGCTTATATAATAATCATTATGTGGTTTGATATTCGTGATGATGGTGATGTTGCCTACTTGCGAGTAGGGGCGATATGCGTGGGGTTGCTACCTACGTGCGTGATTGAATTCACTAAGCGTTTAGCTTACCCTTTCCCAATGTGTTGTTATTTCAGGTGCGGGCGGCAGTCGGGCGTGACAGTACACACATGGAGCGCGGAGTGTCAAATATTATTAAACTTTCACTTTTGAACCCTTGAATTTAGTTATGAAATTTTCCGCTGCATAAACCTTGTTGATGGTTTGAAGTAACGACGTTAATTTTATTTAAGACGTGAATTATTAAATCATGGTTGTTTTAATGAAATGTATGTTTTAAAAATTTTAAATTTCCTTGTAATTTTTGGGATGTTACAACTTGGTATCAGAGCATGGCTTGAGTGAATCAAACACATCTCGGTGTGTTTGGTCTCAAGTTGCGGCTAAGAGATCTTTAAATTCTTTTATCAAAATCTTTGTTTTAAATGAAAAGAGAAAACCCGTTGGGAACGGTGATCGTGGGCGCAGTGTGTACAGTCAGCCGACGCCAGCTGGGAAGGTAAGGAACTTAGTGTACCTATTGCTTCCAGGTGTAGTGTACGCATGCTAGATTGCTTATGTGAACTGTATGGTACCGTATGCTGGTTTATCGCTTATAGGAACTCATGCTAGCTTTGATAGGTTGTTAAGCGAATGCACTCTAGGTTGTATGCAGTAGGAACTGAATAGCCTTAGAATATTAGATTTAATTCTATTGCGCAGCTCTTGTTTGAGTCCAACCGTTCTAGGATAGAGTCTCTTATTCGAACGTCTATTTGGTTTTACACTGTATACGACCGTGCATTCACGAGGCGACTCGTCAGGGTTAGTGGGGTTTCCGTGTTGGCAAGAGATAGTGGGTGATATGACCTTTCTAGAGAGTTAGGAAAAGTGTTTGTACGGGCTGGATTGGCTATATGTGTTTATTTGTGGTAATCGACTACTTGAATGTCTCGGGACAGGACTCGAAAACGAGTAAGGATAGGTGTGAAGGGTAGTAGTAGAGCTCCTACTATCTTAAGCACAGGATCCATGCTTGAGTCGGGGAGAGTCACGAGGGAGCCAAGGAGTGGAGTATGAGCGTGGTAGGGTGAGTTATATATGCTTATAGATCTCTGAATTTTCTCTTTCTAGAATGGTCAATACAAGAAGGAACAACGCGGCGACGCCGCGAGCCGGGTCGGGGATTACTGAGGAGCGTATTAGGGAACTGATTGCTACTGAGGTTTCCCACGCGATCGGGGAGGCGATCCCCGAGATCATCACTGCTGTTCGAGAGGAGGTGGTGATCCTACTGGAGGAGCGTATTGCAGCTATTCCACTGCCTGCGGAGGGTCATCCCCGTAACCGAGAGTTCCAATACCGGGATCTCTCCGCCTGTTCCCCGCCAGAATTTAAGGGAGACCTGGATCCGATTACCAGTATGCGATGGGTATCTGACATGGAGTTCGCATTTTTGACCAGTGGCTGCCCGGACAACCTAAAGGTCCGTTTTGCAGTAAATCTACTTCGTGACGGCGCGAAGGATTGGTGCGCCACGGCATTGACGCCTGCTGAGCGCACTACCTTGACCTGGAACGAGTTTGTCACTCGTTTCCGTGCAGAGTATGTACCGCCGGTAGAGATGGAGAGAATCAACTTGGTATCATATTTAATGGGTTTTATATACGAAATGTTTAATTAAAAATTTTAAATTTCTCGAAATTTTTGGGATGTTACAACTTGGTATCAGATCACAGCTTGAGTGAATCAAACGCACCTCGGTGTGTTTGGTCTCAAGTTGCGGCTGGGAAAATTTTCAAATTCTTTATTAAACCTGTTTGGGAATAAAAGAAAAGGGTAAAAACACGTTCGAGGAACGGTGATCGAGGGCGCAGTGTGTACAGTCAGCCGGAGCCAAAGGGAAAGGTACAATGCTTAGTGTTTTATTGCTTTCTAGATCATAGAGTATGCATGCTAGATTGCCTGTTGCTGACACTATGCGGTATGTTGGACTGCTTGCTATTAGGAATTTATGCTAATTATGATAGGTTACTAAGTGGATACCCTCTAGGTTGTATGCAGTAAGAGACTTATAGCCTTAGAATATTCGATTTAGTTCTATTGCGCAGCTCTTGTTTGAGTCCAACCGTTCTAGGATAGAATCTTGTATTCGACTGTCTATTTGTTTTGCACTGCATGTAATCGGGTATTCGCGAGGCCACTCTTTATGATTAGTGGGGATTCGGTAGTAGCAAGGGTAGTGGTTGGGATGGAATTCCTAAGGAGCTAGGAAGAGTGAGTATATATGCCGGTGCGGGCATATGTGTGTAGTTGCGGCGAGAAGCTACTTGGACCCCTCGGGATGGGACTCGGAACGAGCGATGATAGGCGTGGAAGGTAGTAGTAGAGCTCCTACTACCGGAAGCACAGGATCAGTGCTCGAGTCGAGAAAGTCGCGAGGAATCCAAGGAGCTGAGCGTGAGTGTTGTTGATGTGAGTTATTAGGTACTAATAACTCGTTGTATTTTTCTTCTCTCTAGAATGGCCATCACTAGGAGGAACAACACGACTGAGCCGCGAACTGGGGCGGGGATCACGGAGGATCAGATTCGAGAGATGATTGCGTCTGAGGTAGCGCATGCGATCGGGGAGGCAATCCCCGAGATTATCACCGCCATCCAAGATCAGGTGACGGTTCTGTTGGAAGAGCGCATTGCAGCGATTCCGCCGCCTGCTGGGGGACAGCCCCGTAATCGAGAGTTCCAGTATCGGGATCTCTCTGCCTGTTCTCCACCGGAGTTCAAGGGAGACCCGAACCCAATTGTTAGCATGCGTTGGATTTCTGATATGGAGTGTGCTTTCTTGACCAGCGGCTGCCCGGATAATCTGAAGGTCCGTTTTGCTGTGAACTTGCTTCGCGATGGGGCGAAGGATTGGTGCGCTTCAGCGCTGACTCTTGCCGAGCGTACTACCTGTACTTGGGAGGAGTTCGTTACTCGGTTCCGTGCCGAGTACGTGCCTCCGGTAGAGATGGAGCGGATAGCGAAGGAGTTCTTGGAGCTAACCCAAACCACGGACACTGTGAAGGAAATGAACAAGAAATTTACTGAGATGGCGCTGTTTTGTCCTCAGTATGCCGCCTCGGAGGAAATGAAGATGGCTCGGTATAAGGATATGTTACGTACCGAGATCAGGGAATTCGTGAGCACGGTGTCGTACGCTTCTTTGTCAGCAATGATGGATGCAGCCCGGAGAAGGGAGCTGGAGTTAGAGACCCAAGCTAGGAAGAGAAAGGTGACACAGGCGGTGACGCCAATCTCTGCGGTGCAAAAGAAGTCAAAGTTTTCTGATTCGCGCGGGAGTTCGAGGAGTGGTGGGTTTAAACCCAGGGATACTAGTGGGAAGAGGACTGACGGGTGTTTCAAGTGTGGGCAGTCCGGTCATTTCAGCCGGGATTGCAAGTCGCCATTGATGGTCTGCTTTAACAGCAAGCAGACGGGCCACGTGAAGGCCAATTGTCCGAACGCGAGAGCAGCTGATGGGGGTGGTGCACAGAGGGATCCTACAAATGCCCCACTGCGCATCACTGACGGTCGTACGGGTCAGCCGGGAACGGAGGCAGCGCGAGGTAGAGTCCACCAGCTGAAGGTGGAAGAGGCGCAGGCGACGCCTAAAGTGGTGACAGGTATGTTTCATCACCCTCTTTCCTTTCATCCTTCCTTTTCATGCCTTGTATTTATATGTTGTTAATTGTATGTTAGGTACGTTTCTAGTTAACTCGGTGCCTGCGGTTGTAATGTTTGATAGCGGGGCTACTCATTCATTTGTGTCTCGCACTTTTAGCGAGAGTTTGGGCCGAGTGGTGGGACGGTTAGGATGTCCTTTGGTAGTCGAGGTTGCCGATGATAGGACCTTGACGGTTACAGATGTGTATCGGGGATGCACGTTGGAAATCTCGGGTGTGAGGTTTCCCATCGACTTGATTCCGATAGCTATGCGAGAGCTTTGTGTGATTGTGGGCATGGATTGGATGGACGCGTTTGATGCGGAAATTGTTTGTCGCCACAAACAAGTGCGGGTTCGAACCCCAAGCGGGGGGGAGTTGTTGATCCAGGGAGACTCGCCCAGACGGACTACGGCAATATGTTCCGCGGCGAGGGCTCGGAGACACCTTCAGCATAGTGGTCAGGGATACTTAGCGTATGTGATAGATACGCGTGTTGACGAGGCGAAGAAGACTGCCGAAGATGTGCCAGTCGTGAGGGAGTTTGCCGATGTGTTTCCTGACGAGTTACCGGGGATACCTCCTGAACGACAGGTAGAGTTTCGAATCGATCTGATTCCGGGTGCTGCTTCGGTGGCCAAGGCACCCTATCGCCTGGCTCCACTGGAAATGAAGGAGCTGTATGATCAGTTGCAAGAAATTCTCGAGAAAGAGTTCATTAAGCCGAGTTGTTCACCGTGGGGAGCTCCGATTTTGTTCGTAAAGAAGAAGGATGGGTCTCAGCGGATGTGTATTGATTACCGGGAGCTGAATAAGCTTACGGTAAAGAATCGTTATCCTCTGCCAAGGATTGACGACTTGTTTGATCAGTTGCAGGGAGCCTCGTGGTTCTCTAAGATTGACCTGAGATCTGGGTATCATCAGATGCGGGTACGAAGTGAGGATACGGAGAAGACGGCCTTCCGTACGCGATATGGCCATTACGAGTTCGTGGTGATGCCTTTCGGGCTCACCAACGCACCCGCAGCATTCATGGACCTCATGAACAGGGTATGTAGCCCGATGTTGGATCGCTCGGTGATCGTGTTCATCGACGATATCCTCGTATATTCGAAGACGAAAGAAGAGCACGAGATGCATTTGTGGGAAGTGTTGGATGTTTTGAGGCGGGAGAAGCTTTATGCTAAGTTCTCCAAGTGTGAATTCTGGTTACGAGAGGTCCAATTCCTAGGACATGTCGTGAATCAGAACGGTATCATGTAGGAAAGACAATTTCTTCGCATTTTATAGGTCTTCTAGTGGTAATACTAGATTTATTGAAATTTGTTTCTATTAAATCAGTTTCATTTTTATCTTTATCTACCGTTTTACACATGGGGTTTAAAGTGTATAGAGGTTTATAATATATTCTATAACAAATGCATATAACTTCTGTTCCAGGAGTATAATTGTAACCATTTGTTTTAACACTTAGGGTTAAAGCATCCAATATATTGATATCAGATAAAGACAAAGTTAGGTTGGGATAAACATTAAAATAGACTGGACCATGGGCCCGACTGGATTGTATCATTCCCATCAGGGATTGTTTCCAGTTTATATTTCTTCCCTCACGTAAAGTTGCAAGAAAGCTTTCTGGTAACCCTTCTAGAGTTAATGGTCTAAAAGCAATTTGAACTATACCTATATGTAAAAACTTATGAGTTTTTAAAAAAGAGTAAATATCAGATTTATTTAACAAACGAAGGATCATTTCATCATCATGTAAGGGAATAGAGGACTCAGTAGTCTTAACAATTTGTTTTAAATAATAATAACATAATAGTGATAATAATATAATAATATAATAATAATAAAATAATTTTTTCTGGGGGATTGCGACGGAAACCGGAAATTCCGACGGTTTTCTGGTGGATACCGCCATCGGAAATCAAAATTTCAATTTTTTTTAGAAAAGGGCGGAGTTTTCAAAGATAATTTAATTTCCGGTGGATGGATTCGTCGGTATTCCGCCGCAACAAAATAAGGGTTTTCAACCCCCTTCTCCTCTTTAGCCTTAAACGAACAGAAAGCAATCCCATTCTCCTCTCTAGCCGACGAACGGAAGCAATTTCTGGCGAGAGAGACACACATCCGGACAATTGCTCGTCGCCGGCGCCTCCCTCTTCTCCTCTCCGGCCGACTCCCACCTCCCTTCTCCAGCCGATTTCGACTTTTGGGGAAAAAAATCTTTTCTTTGAAGAATGTGATGTATATATATATATATATATATATATATATATATATATATATATATGTATATGTATATGTATATGTATATATTTTTGAAGATGGTAAATTTTTTAGCATAATGTGTATATATTTATGTATAGTTTGTGTATGTGTGGCTTCTCTTCTTCATGGTACTACTTCCCAACATTTTCTTGATTTGTTTCTTGAAAATCAACACCATAAACAATGTAAAAAGTGGCGCAAATTAGTTCTTTTTAAGTATAATTTTATCTCAAACTAACTATTAGGCCATGCGTACCGGTTACTACCCGAGAGCGGGTAAGGGCTCGGCTTCGAGCGGTTTCCGATACGGGGGGGGGGGGGGGGGGGGTAGCTAGCGGGTTCAGCTACCGGGTTCCCCAACCCGCTATACCCGTTGCCATTTTATTTATTTTTTTTAATTTTTTTTAAATTTTTTGAAAAAAATTCCGTTGAACGACTAGTTTGTTTAAAAAAAATTATTTTTTTTTCAAATTAATCACACTATATATATTAATCCAAACATCTTATTTTTTCACACCAAATTATTTCAAATTCTCTCAAATTCAATATCTTCTTCCATTTCTCTCAAATTCAATACTTTCTTCCATTTCTCTCAAATTTCATCATGAATCCAAACACCATACCTACATCCCGTCGTAACCGACCGGATACACCGCAACAAGACCCGGAGCTTGGCTTCCAAGCGTTTTCTCAACAAGGTTATGTTCCGCAACAAGCGTTTTCTCAACAAGGTTATGTTCCGCAACAACCGTTTTCTCAACAAGGTTATGTTCCGCAATTGCCCCCAAACGTTGGTTTCCAACAATTTCCGCAACACCCGTA
This sequence comes from Saussurea involucrata, assembly GCA_033807775.1. NCBI lineage: Eukaryota > Viridiplantae > Streptophyta > Magnoliopsida > Asterales > Asteraceae > Saussurea > Saussurea involucrata. The sequence continues at coordinate 84,830,792 of CM066313.1, forward strand.
TGCTCATCAATTTACATATCCTGCTTTGATTCAACAAGGTTTTACTCCCGCCAATTACCAACTTTCTCAACCCACAATCAATCTCGACGACGACTTTGTTCCTGAAACCCAACAACCGCACACACCACAATATAGTACCACACAACAATCAATCCCGGAACCATCAAACCCGACACCAACGCAAAAAGGAAAAAAGAAAAAATTTGAAACAAGGCAAAAACGACGGGTGTGGACAAAAGAGGAGGAAGTGGCGTTAGTGTCGGCGTGGGTTGACGTTTCGGAGGACCCCGTTATCAGAAACGCACAAACCGGTGGTAATATTTTTATTATTATTTTTATTATTATTATTAATATTCTTGTTATTATTCTTATACTTGAATTTATATAAATGTAGACAGTTTTTGGAACCGAATCTCGAAGGTGTTCTATGATTCTATGGGTCGCCAAGATTATAGATCATTGCATCAACTGAACACCAAGTTCAACGGCCTCAACAAGATAATAACGTTTTTTGCCGGCATCTACAACAACTTGTTCTATAATAGATCAAGCGGAATGAGTGAAGCCGATATTTTACGAATGGCACACCATCGGTACCAAGCGGAATGTGGGGTTGCTTTCACCCATGAACAAGCTTGGGATGCCCTCAAAAAATGTCCAAAATGGGCAACGGTTCCAACGATGTCGACAAATTCATCCCGGGGTTCAAAGCGTACCAAACCTTCCGATGATGACGATGAAGATGTTCGGGTTGACGAGGTCGAGCAACTTCAACAACCCATCGGGAGAAACAAGGCAAAAAAACATCAACGAGTAATACGAGCGGGTCGAATACGAACGAAAGTGTTACTCAGTTGTTGACGACCATAGGCTGGTTCAACGGGCAGATTGAGGGTACAATGGAGTACAAAATGAAAAAACTTGAACTTGAACAACAACAGTTGCAGGTTCAACGAGAACAGTTGGAACTCGAACGAGAAAAGCGATATCAACAAGACTTCGACTTTTTCATATCCCCGCATGATCACCTTTCGGGAGACGTTTTGATGGCTACTTTAGCGAGAAAAGAGAAAATTAGAAAATATCATAATTTTGGGTAATTTTGTATTTTGTAATTTTTATTTTTTTACTGTTTTGTATTTTGTAATTTTTAATTTTTTAATGAATGATATGAATTTTTATTTTTATTATTTATCTTATTTTTATTTATTAAAAAATATATAAAAATTTTTATTTTGTTAAATAATTAAATGTATAAATAAAAGAATTAAAAAGGATGAGCAGGGCCGGCCCTGGCCACGTGCAGCCCGTGCGACCGCACAGGGCATCAAAGCCTAAGGGGGCATCAAGTTGTGATTTATTACTAGTTTTGGGTTTAATAATTTGGGAATTGGACAACTAAGTTTTAACTATAAAATAGACTAAGGCCTGGTAGTGATAGATATTGAATGCACATCATGAACTGGTGAACACCCAACATTTCAACAACTCAAGTTGATTTCTATTTAGCATCTTAACGAAATAATAAGTTTTCTTAATGAACAAATATGATCGCAAAAAGTTCTAGTCGTTTACGTTCGTTCGTTTAGTATCTTAACGAATGAACATTAACGAACACATTTTCTTTACGAATGAACAAGAATACTAAAAATTCCATTGTTTACCATTCGTGTAAGTTAAACAAACGAACAAGAACAAAAAAAAACTTTCGTTCATTTACCATTCATGCTTGTTTGTTCAGTTAAGTTAAACGAATGAACACAAACAACCCTCCGCTCGTGTTCGTCCAGTTCGTTTTGCATATTGAAATTTGCAATGCACAAAAGCACATCAATGTATCAACAACGGTAACAACATATTATGATATTGTCTAATTAGGTATTTGTTCTTTGCAATGCATAATAGCATATATTATGAATTTTATAATTTATCATTTTTCTTTTGACACTTGTTTACTTTGAGGTTTGACATTACCATGTTGGAACCACCTTAAAAGTGACCGTCACTGATCGTTTATCATTCCTGATATGATAATTGACAATAACTGAAATCCCTGTCTGGTAAATATATGATGGGCGTATTTACTATTATTGACATACTATAGGGTTTCCCATTAGGTGATTGGAACTATGGGGAATTATATGGCACATAATAAACACCAAGGGTTAAAAGTGTGAGATACTCTTATTATAAATAGAGTACCCTAATCTTTCTTTTAACCCTAATCACAAAATCAGCTGATTAAGAACACAGCCGTGCGCCTCCCTGTGATCGTCTCTCTCGATCGATCATCATCCCATCATAATACGATCACCTCGTTCTGGGAACCCGACAATCAATGGCAAATATGTTTAATGCTTTCACTGGATCCTCAGGATCATCGGGTATGTTTTCTTGTCATCTTATTATCTATCAAATACAAATCATGATTATTCCAACATGTGGTATCAGAGCCCCAGGTTCAAAATTGATTCATGATTTGTATTAGTTTTTTGATGGCTTTAATTCATTGGTTTCTTTCGTGTTTATGTATGCCGCCGCAAACATCAAAACTGCATTGAATTGCAATTTTATCATCTGCGATTATAATGCTATTTTTCCATCGTATTAAACCCTAATTATGCCATGTTAATTGATCAATGTTATTTATCCCGAATTGATCAATGTATAGAATTTTTTTTTTGGTTGAACCTTACTTTTCGCTACTGATCATTGCGAAAACCTTACTTTTCGCTACTGTACATTGCGAAAACCTTACTTTTCGCTACTGTACATTGCGAAAACCTTACTTTTCGCTTATGTACATTGCGAAAACCTTACTTTTCGCTAATGTACATTGCGAAAACCTTACTTTTCGCTACTGTACATTGCGAAAACCTTACTTTTCGCTACTGTACATTGCGAAAACCTTACTTTTCGCTTCTGTACATTGCGAAAACCTTACTTTTCGCTACTGTACATAGCGAAAACCTTACTTTTCGCTTCTGTACATAGCGAAAACCTTGCACTAATATTTATGGTCTCATCATTTGTGCCCAAAGGTCAAATATGATTCTCATAATGCATTTTTTTTCCTTTTGCATAATGAACACTGAGTATACTAATTCTGCCCAAAGGTGATTTAATATACCTGTGTGTCAAAAGGACTTTCTACATGCATAATTCACACGATGCTCTATTTTGTGCCCAAAGGTCAAAAGATAAGCATTGCGTTGCATAACCCTAACGCTCATGTTTACTTAGATATTAGTTATTTCTGCCCAAAGGTGATGTAACATCTAAGTAGAGCCTTACTTTGACTTATTGTTTTGGTGTTTACAATAGGTATACTCATCACTAGCTTCATCACTAAAATGGTCATAGTTTCATTACTCTAAGGAATATTACTGTTAGGCCTGCTTACTTTAACATTACTTTGATTCCATTACTTTAAGAAACATTACTTTGTCCGCCTTTTATAGCTAACTACGTCACTATGATAGTCTTCTATAACTTATATCCTCCTCCTTTTCTAATCAGTACCTAACTTTGGCATTGAGCCACTTACTGGTGCGAACTTTGCGTCATGGAAGGATCAATTACTTCTTACTCTGGGGATGCTAGACCTTGACCATGCTATTCGCCATGATGAACCCACTGCTATTACTGCTGCGTCCACTGCAGCTCAGAAAGCGGATTTTGAAAAGTGGGAAAGGGCAAATCGCTTGTCACTAATGATGGTCAAGAACTCCATTAACCTCAGTATCCGAGGAGCTATCCCTGACTCTGATAAAGTCAAAACTTACCTCAAATCTGTTGAGGATCACTTCAAGGGATCGTCTAAGGCTCATGCAAGTAGCTTAATGCTACAGATGCCCACTCTTAAATATGAAGGAAATAGCAGTGTCCGTGAACACATTATGAAAATGATTGATATGGCTCATAAGCTTAAGAGTCTTGAGATGGAAGTCTCTGATAATTTTCTTGTGCATTTCATAATGACCTCTTTGCCTGCTCGGTTCGACACCTTCAAAGTTAACTACAACGCTATGAAGGATAAATGGTCGATAAGTGAACTGATTGCAATGTGTGTGCAAGAGGAGGATCGTCTAAAGCTGGTACAACCTGAAGCTGTTCACCTGACAACCACTACTAATTCTAAGAAAAGGAAGGGTAATCACGGTAATCAGACTGGAAATAAAGTCCAAAAGGATAATAATCATGGTGCCGTTGCCTCTGGCTCTAAATCCTTGTCTAACAAACCTAGCTGCAAATTCTGTCGTGCCAAAGGGCACGGACAGAAAGATTGCCCTAAGTTCAAGGAATGGCTAGCTAAGAAAGGTAACATTCTTTATGTAATATTTGATTCCTTTACTACTGATGTCCCTATTAATACATGGTGGGGTGACTCTGGTTCTATGGTCCATGTGACAAACTCAATGCAGGGATTCCTTACAATCCAGAAGCTACCAAAGGGCCAAAGAAAACTTAGAGTTGGAAGTGGTGATCTCTTAGATGTCGAAGCCATGGGAACTTTAAATTTACATATGAGTACCGGAAAGTGTATTAGACTAGTGGATATCTTATATGTACCGAGAATTACTCGGAACCTTGTATCCATATCTAGACTAGACCTTGAAGGTTATGTAATAATTCATGGTTGCGGCAAGATTGCTATTACTCATAATAATGAATTACTTGGTCGAGGTTTCTTGGATGGATTACTGTATAAATTGGAACTAGATCATAATTTCTCACAGTCTTTGTTGTCACTTAATATTGATGACGTAACTAAAACAACAAAATCACCTAAACAATTAGAGAATTCCTCCATGTTGTGGCATAAACGTCTCGGCCACATCTCACGAGATCGAATGACTCGACTCGTAAAGGATGGAATCTTACATTCTCTTGATTTTAGTGATTTTGAAACATGTATTAAGTGCCTCAAAGGAAAAATGGCAAAAGGGAATAAGAAAGGAGCTACTAGAAGTTCCAACTTGTTGGAAATAATTCACACTGATATTAGTGGTCCTTATCCCGCATCAATCACAGGACATACATCATTTATTACATTTATTGACGATTATTCGCGTTATATGCACCTATATCTGATTAAGGAAAAATCTGAATCCTTACAAACTTTTATTGATTTTAAAACTTTGGTTGAAAACCAACTTGATCATAAAATAAAAGTTGTGAGATCAGATAGAGGAGGTGAGTATTATGGTAGACATACTGATATTGGTTAAGCTCCTGGTCCTTTCTATAACTTTTGCAAGGAACAAGGCATAATTAACCAATACACCATGCCTGGTTCTCCTCAACAAAATGGTGTTGCTGAAAGGAGAAACAGAACCTTAATGGACATGGTGAGAAGTATGCTTGCTAACACTAACTTACCTACTTTCCTCTGGACTGAGGCATTAAAAACAGCCGTTCATATACTCAATAGGGTTCCATCAAAATCTGTCCCTAAAACTCCTTATGAAATCTGGACAGGTAGGAAACCGAGTCTAAAATATATGAAAGTATGGGGTTGTCCTGCCGAAGCAAAAGTCTATAACCCTAACTTAAAGAAACTGGATCCTAAAACCCTTACATGTTTCTTTATCGGTTATCCTGATAACTCAAAAGGTTATCGTTTTTACTGTCCTTCCCACACTACGAGCAACATTGACACGCAGCATGCAACATTTCTTGAGAACTCAAAGATCAGTGGGAGCACGACAAATCATGACTCAGATTTGCAAGAAGTACAAGAAGCGGGGGGAAACCATTCTTCCGGTATACTTATTCCTCCGATAATTCCTCTTGTACCCACCGTTGCTCCTAATATCAGTGATCCTGCTCCTCCTAACCCAAATACCGAGGGAACATCATCATCGCTTCCGAATGCTGAGCCTAATATCACTGATTCCACTCCTTCTGTTACTGAACCGGAAAATCAACTCAGGAGATCATCTAGGGCACGCAGGGCCACAAATTTTGATGATTTCATAACCTTTTTATCTGAAGTTGAGGACATTGGAAAGCTTACTGATCCTACCTCTTATCGAGAAGCCATTAATAGTGATCAGGCCACTCAGTGGAATGAAGCCATGATTGAAGAGCTTAATTCCATGCATCATAATGATGTTTGGGACTTGGTTGAACTTCCTGAAGGATCCAAAACTATCGGTTGTAAATGGGTCTTCAAAACCAAATTAGACCCGAAAGGAAACATCGAACGCTATAAGGCCAGACTGGTTGCAAAATGCTTTACTCAAAAGGAAGGAATCGATTATCAAGAGACCTTCTCTCCTGTCTCTCGTAAAGATTCTTTAAGGATTGTTATGGCACTTGTAGCTCATTATGATTTAGAGTTACATCAGATGGATGTCAAGACCGCATTCTTAAATGGAGACTTGCAAGAAGACGTATACATGCGACAACCTGAAGGATTCATTCCAGAAGGTAAAGAGCATATGGTCTGCAAGCTGAAGAAATCCATTTATGGGTTGAAGCAGGCATCACGACAATGGTACCTCAAGTTCCATAAAATCGTAAAAGGGCAAGGTTTTCTAAAGAATCAAGTGGATCAATGCACCTATCTCAAGATCAGTGGGAGTATCTTTATAATCCTTGTCTTGTACGTAGATGACATTCTACTAGCAAGTAACAACTTGGATATGCTGCATGAGTCGAAGCGGATGCTTTCGCAAAATTTCGACATGAAAGATCTCGGTGATGCCTCTTATGTCATTGGTATCGAAATACACCGAGATAGGCATAATGGTGTTTTGGGTCTTTCTCAAAATGCATATATTGAGCGTATCTTAAAACGCTATAACATGCAGCACTGTACACCCACTGTAGCTCCAGTAGTTAAAGGGGACGTGTTTGGTTCTTTCCAAGCTCCGAGCACTGAGATTGAAAAGGAAGAAATGAGGATGATACCTTATTCGTCTGTAGTAGGGAGCATTATGTATGCTCAGGTCTGTACTCGTCCGGATATCGCTTATATCGCTGGTATGCTGGGACGTTACTTATCTAATCCCGGAATAGCACACTGGAAAGCGGCTAAAAAGGTTCTACGATATCTGCAAGGGACCAAAGACTACAAATTAACTTATAGAAGAAGTGACAACTTAGAAGTAGTAGGATATTCTGATTCCGATTTTGCTAAATGCAAGGAAGATAAGAAATCTACTTCTGGGTACATATTTATGTTAGTTGGTGGACCTATCTCCTGGCGGAGTCATAAATAAAAGCTGACTACAACGTCCACCATGATGGCTGAATACGTTGCCGTTTATAATGCCAGTTGTCATGGGATGTTGTTAAGGAACCTGGTCAGTGGACTCAAAATCGTCAATTCCATTTCTAGACCATTGAAGCTTTACTGTGATAACTCAGCTGCCGTAACTTTCTCGAACAGTAACAGTTCAACTGGCGCTGGGCTGTATCTTGATACAAAGTATCTGTTTGTGCGCGAACGGGTTGAGGAAAATGTCCTTTGTATCGAGTACATAAGTACAAAGAATATGCTAGCGGATCCGATGACCAAAGGTCTTCCTCCTAATGTCTTCGTAGGACACGTGTCGAAGATGGGGCTTACAAAAGACTTAATTTAATAGCATATTGTAATTATTGGTCATTATTATTATCTTAATAAAATTTTCCTCTATATTCAGATTTTGTTTGTCTATTAGTTACGCTTTGAGCTCATAATGGCGTATGGACATTATTATAACGAAATTTGTCTTAGTCAATTGATCATTGCTTATTCAGTTTTAAATTTGAGTCATAGTTTGACTAGTGGGGGTCCTGAGTTGATATTCTTCTCTACGGCTGTACTTATTAGCTATGATTTCAGTTTAAAACAAAATGAGTATCATCCCGGCCGGACTTATTGGTACTCATAGATAAAAGATCGCTTGGTCAAGTGGGAGAATGTTGGAACCACCTTAAAAGTGACCGTCACTGATCGTTTATCATTCCTGATATGATAATTGACAATAACTGAAATCCCTATGTCTGGTAAATATATGATGGGTGTATTTACTATTATTGACATACTATAGGGTTTCCCATTAGGTGATTGGAACTATGGGGAATTATATGGCACATAATAAACACCAAGGGTTAAAAGTGTGAGATACTCTTATTATAAATAGAGTACCCTAATCTTTCTTTTAACCCTAATCACAAAATCAGCTGATTAAGAACACAGCCGTGCGCCTCCCTGTGATCGTCTCTCTCGATCGATCATCATCCCATCATAATACGATCACCTCGTTCTGGGAACCCGACAATCAATGGCAAATATGTTTAATGCTTTCACTGGATCCTCAGGATCATCGGGTATGTTTTCTTGTCATCTTATTATCTATCAAATACAAATCATGATTATTCCAACATACCATATTAGATTTAAAATTTAGTCTTTAGACTTATAACTGTATGAATTTTACTCTTTGCTTACTATGAAATTAACTTCCATGTAATTTACTATTTTAAGTTAAAACTATTATTTTCCTTATCTTTTAGTTTTAAGTTCCATATATGGAATTAATGTTTTATTGTGCTAATTTCAATTTGGAAAAGGGAATACCGGAAAGCACAGTCTTAATTCATGATTTATCATTCTATATTTTGTAATTCGGGGTTTTGGCTTTTATGTCCCGTTTGTATTTTTTTAGTTATAATTAATAAAAATTTATGTGAAGACGAGTCACCTAACTTGACTAGGTTTCAAACCCTTTAAAAAATCGCATGTTTTTGTCGTTCATTTGCTTAAAAATAGACATAGGGGCATTTTTTTAGCATTTTGCACAGGGCATAAAAAACCCTAGGACCGGCCCTGAGGATGAGGTGGCAAGTGGGTTCAAAGGGTACTGGTACTCCACTTTAGGGTAAGGAACTAAGGATTGGGTAAGAGAGAAAAGCTGATGTGGCGCTGAGGTAGCAATGGTTCAAAGGGTACGGGTACTCATGGCCTTACACTTGTTAACATGGAATTATTAATTCACAATGATATTACAAATACAAAGGTTAAAAAGGATATTAGGTGGCGTTTGTTTTTAAGAAGTTTGAAGTCTGATTTCACTTCTGATTTTTAAGAGGTGGTGCCGAAATCTGAAATTTGAATCAATTAGACTGTTTGTCTTTTTTTGCTAACAAACTCTAAATATATATATATATATATATATATATATATATATATATATATATATATATATTTGTGTATTTTATCCCTCAAAATGTTAACCTCTTGGATTTATAAAAACAACCAATTGAAATCCAACAAAAATACACACAATAGTGGAACATACATACTCTCTAGTGTCAATGGTCAAACACATTAAAATTAATCTAGCAATTCAGCCTCCCAATATTTTTTTTAGAAAAGCAAGCAACCCACGTTACCAAACCAACCAAAAAGTACAAGGGAGCAACCCAAGATAAGCAAAAAAAGCAAGCACCTAACAAATACAGCCCCGGCACTAACAAACAGAAGCTTGCAAGAGGCAAACCTCAAAAAAGCCAAACCCAAGCAGAAGGAAACACCCTGCCGCTGCACCCAACTAAACCGAAACCCGAAAACACGAATATGAGCAAGAAGTAGTTGCTGCCACACTTTATGCTGCACGGAATCCAGCTAAAACCGCACCTCCTCGACTGCTACACAGCAGCAGCAGCAGCCGTGAGCCATTTATGACATCCCCGAAGGATTGGCGAGCCACATTTTCTACTCGATTCGATTGTTACCGCTTCTACGTTGCAGTTCAAAGAGTAAATCCTCTAAACGAGTTTTATCCTCTTTAAACACCAAACGATTCCGATGCGACCAAGTGAGATAAAGGAAACAAACCTCCCAATATTGTTTCTTAGAATGGTTTTCTACAAGTAAAATAGACATAAGAAATCATGAATTAAACAACACATGAGAGTCAACCCTCCAATCTTAACATAAAACTTATAAGGCCATGAGTACCCGTACCCTTTGAACCCTTTGAACCCACTTGCCATCTCAGCGCCACATCAGCTTTTCTCTCTTATCCAATCCTTACCCAAAAGTGGAGTACCAGTACCCTTTGAACCCACTTGCCACCTCATCCTTTTTAATTCTTTTATTTATACATTTAATTATTTAACAAAATAAAAATATTTATATATTTTTTAATAAATAAAAATAAGATAAATAATAAAAATAAAAATTAATATCATTCATTAAAAAATTAAAAATTACAAAATACAAAACACTAAAAAAATAAAAATTATAAAATACAAAATTACCCAAAATTATGATATTTTCTAATTTTTTCTTTTTTCCTTTTTGCGTTGGTGACGGGTTTGATGGTTCCGGTATTGATTGTTGTGTGGAGATCGATTGTGGTGTGTGCGGTTGTTGGGTTTCAGGAACAAAGTCGTCGTCGAGATTGATTGCGGGTTGAGGAAGTTGGTAATTGGCGGGAGTAAAACCTTGTTGAAGCAAACCAGGACGTGTAAATTGATAAGGATTATAACCTTGTTGAGAAAACCCTTGTTGCGGAACATAACCTTGTTGAGAAAACGGTTGTTGCGGAACATAACCTTGTTGAGAAAACGCTTGTTGCGGAACATAACCTTGTTGATAAAACGCTTGTTGCGGAACATAACCTTGTTGAGAAAACGCTTGGAAGCCAAGCTCCGGGTCTTGTTGCGGTGTATCCGATCGGTTACGACGGGATGTAGGTGTTATGTTTGGATTCATGATGAAATTTGAGATAAATGGAAGAAGGTATTGAATTTGAGAGAAATGGAAGAAGGTATTGAATTTGAGAGAATTTGGTGTGAAAAAATAAGATGTTTGGATTTATATATATATATAGTGTGATTAATTTGAAAAAAAATTAAAAAAAAAATATTTTTTAAACAAACTAGCCGTTCAACGGCATTTTTTTCAAAAAATTTAAAAAAAATTAAAAAAATAAATAAAATGGCAACGGGTATGCGGGTTGGGGAACCCGGTAGCTGAACCCGCTAGCTACCCGGGCCCCCCTATCGGAAGCCGCTCGAAGCCGCCCGCTACCCGCTCTCGGGTAGGCGTCCGGTACGCATGGCCTAATGGAAAACATAATTAAATTGTTGCAGACCGAATTTCCAGTTAAAACATATCCCTTGTATACATCCCCAAAAGATCCTCTTCCAATGAGTTCTAAATTGGGATCCCGCTGCCTCCACAATTGTAGTTGCATCTGCCTTCTCCGCTGAAAGGAGTAAATCACTTCCTTCCTCCTCCAAACAATCATATGCTTAACGACGACATCGTATCCAGAATCCTTGAATTCCAGCTTGGACTTGACAATTGCTTGAAATCTGAAACACGCATTGAAACAAAACAAAAAAACTCTGTTCCCGCAACACACCTAATACCGAGTAAAATCGAACAGTATGCTTTATGAAATGAAATCGCAATGCATGATTTATTAGGGTTTGTGAAATGAAATGAAATTACACAGTGGGTTGAAAGGGAATCAAGATTCAACAAAGAAACAAACGAAATTTCTTTGTCTGCTTCCTGTAAATATTTGGCAGAATTTATGTGAAAAAGAGTACCTGGTCGATTGAAGGGAACGAGATGGAGTACCTTCTCGATTGAAGGAAGATCTGAGATGGAGTCGATAAGAGATAAAGATTAGGGATGGAGGAAGAGGACGACCGGAAGAGGACGATTACATTCTGAGATGAGTTAAGTCGATTACATTCTGGAGGCGCCAATACAAAGATGGAGGAAGAAGACGCCGATAATGAGATGGAGAAGACTGGAAGAGGAGGTCTAAGCGACTTTGAGGTTTGTTGGCCACTTTTTGATTTAGATGTGTTGTAGACTTAAGTGCATTGGGGTGTTTGGGATTGCTTATTTTTTAAAGTGTTTGTCAACTTATTGTTGCGATAAAAAAGGAGTTCAGGGTAAAAATATAATTTGGACAAATAAGTTATAAACAGTTTCAAATAAGATAAAATGGATTAACTTATCAAAAACAACTTATTTGTGGTGGAGAAAAGTCATAAGCATTTTTCATTTTTTCAATCCAGACACTAAAAATAGTTTATTTGTGATGAGGAGAAGCAATAAACAAATAAGTCAAAAATATAAGCAATCCCAAATATAAAATAAAAACAAACACTCTGAAAGAGGAAAAGTCTGGCCGTGTTAGACTTTAGAGCTCTTTAAGAGCTGAAACTTAAAAAACAAACAACCCCTAAACAATAAAAATATATCCGTAGAAAATAATAAAAATATATATAAATAATAAATCTGTAAATAAAAATAATAATAAAAAATATTTATTTTCGGCGGATATATCTGTCGAGTTTTTTGCAAAAATAAGGGTGTTTCAAAAAAGCTTTGTAGAAATAGGGGTGTTTTAAAACTCTTTGTAAAATATGGGTGTTTTAAGAGGGACCCACTAATTTTAATTCCTGATTTTATATGTTTTCATTTTAAACCCAATATATTTACAGATTTAACACAGCTCTCTCTTACATCTTGCTTTTTATTTGTCTCTATTATTTTTAAAAAACTACTTTTAACCCTTATTATAGAGAAATTAATTAAAATACCCCAACTTTGAAATTGACTTACCAAAATACCTCAAAAAATGAAAAATTTACCAAAATGCCATTTTTTCCGCGGAGGGAGCCCTCTATAGCGGGCAGAGACCAATTGTGAAAAATTTTGCAAGATTATTTACACTTTCAGTCCCCATCGCGGGCCATCGCGGGTCTCGTTCGCGGGCCAGGGACTAAAAGTGTAAATATATCTTGCAAAACTTTTCACAATTGGTCCCTGCCCGCGATAGCGGGCTCTCTTCGCCGAAAAAAATGGCATTTTGGTAAACTTTTCATTTTTTGGGGTATTTTGGTAAGTCAATGTCAAACTTGGGGTATTTTAATGAAAGACTCCTTATTATATATTATATATGAATTCATTTATTTAAAATATATAATTAAAATGGAAAATTAATTAAAATACCCTAAGTTTGACCCCTTCTTACCAAAATACCCTAAATCTCTACCGGTTTACCAAAATACCCTAAATTTCCGTTGTGGGCCCCGCGATCGCGGGCCCAGCCCACGTGTCACCCAGGTTTGGGCAAAATGTCCCGCGGAGCCCCCCAACTATGGTCGCGGTGACAAGTTTGGTCCCTGCCCGCGGTGACAATTTTGGCCTATCGCGGGCCCATCGCGGGGAACCACCACGGGCCAGGCCGAAACTTTGTGACACGTAGGTGTGGGCCCGCGATCGCGGGGCCCACCGTGGAAATTTGTGGCATTTTTGCAAACTGAAAGAGATTTACGGTATTTTGGTAAAGCAAAGTTAAACTTGTGGCATTTTAATTAATTTCCCAATTAAAATTTATATATTATTTTTAGCAAATTATATTATTAAATATATCTCATTAATACCAATATTTAATATATTACAATTTTTGAAACAACAATTAAGTTTATTAATACTTTAAATTTTGTAAAAATCATGAACAATAATATTGTAAACGATTCTCATTAATACTTTTAGTTTTTTATTTTTAATTCTTATTATATATTGTAAAAATGATGAACAACAACTAAATTTATGAATATCTTGTTACAAATGCTTACGGTCACTAAATAAATAAATTAACGAGTCTTATAAAAACTATTCTATTTTATGGAATAAACCAAGTAACTACACCTACTTATATTTTTATTAGTTAGTGGGGAGAGAGTATTGAGGACAATATGGAAATCAACTCATTATGAAATACATTTAATGATATAATTTGCTAAAAATAATATATAAATTTTTATTATATATTTTAAATAAATGAATTCATATATAATATATAATAAGGGTTAAAAGTAGTTTTTTAAAAATAATAGAGACAAATAAAAATTAAGATGTAAGAGAGTGTTAGGTTAAATCTGTAAATATATAGGGTTTAAAATGAAAATATATAAAATCAGAAATTAAAAAATGTGGGCCCTCCTCAAAACACCCCTATTTCTACAAAGAGTTTTAAAACACCCCTATTTCTACCAAACTTTTTTGAAACACCCCTATTTTTGCAAAAAACTCTATATCCGTCGCAAATCCGCCGAAAATAATCGCCAGTTTTTTTTCGTTTAATTAAATAAATAAAAATATATTCCTTTCCGACGGATCATTCCGTCGAAAATCCGCTGAAACTGATAAACTTAATTATTTTGTTAATCAAAGTTTGACTAGTCGGGACCTGTTTTGTTCCGACGGATTTTCGGCTGCCTGATTCCGCGAACACGAAATCCGCCGGAAAATCTCGGTTGCGGCGTCCGGATTTCCGGCGGATAAGTCCGCCGGAAATGGTGTCCTGTTTTGTAGTGATTTAAACAACAAAAATTAGTTGAAAAACTAAATCTAATATAAATTAAAGAGTAAATTACATTTTTAGTCCCTGTGGTTTGTTGAAAATTTCTATTTTCGTCCTTATGCTTTTAAAATTGCGATTTTTATCCCCATAATTTATAATTCATTATCGTTTTTGTCCTTATGGTTGAAATTCGATTGCTATTTTCATCCCTATGGTTTACAATACTTTTCTATTTTAGGTCTTCATACTTAAAAATAGTGTTTTGGACTTAGGGACGAAAATAGAAATGAATAGCAAACCATAAGGATGAAAACCGAAACTTCGAAACCATGAGGACGAAATCCGCAATATTTAGCAAACCATAGGGACGAAAAACATAATTTACTCTAAATTAAAAAATGTATTTCCTCTCTCCTCTTTCTTATACTTTCTCCTATATTTTCTCTTTTCTCTTTCTTATTTTGTCAATCATTGCTCCATAACATATACGTAGACACATAAATGAATATGAAATTAACGTGAATACATCGTGAACACTCTTTTATAAATACTATTATAGTTTGTAAACTCATAGTGAACACACTCTAAATACATTAATTTATTACTTAATGATTATCGATGATTATCTTCTTAATTATTTAATTAATTAATAACAAGTTAGTTATCTTAAATTAGTGGATTAGAATGGATCTCACTTGTTTTTTAGTTTTCAAATGATTAAGCCCCTATATTTTATATTTTTCAGGGGAAAACCACAAAAAATTGGAAAACTAAGGAACACCTTAATAACCACTTATTTGTATGGTATGCACATTTACATAAAAGTAATTGAAAATGTTTCATGGTTTTTATGTAAGTGTGGATATCAGACAGATTACTTTTAAGCACATGTGCATACGATACACATGAAAATGGTTATTATAGTATTTCTCATCAACTTTTCCTTTTTTTGTGTGTTTTTCCTTTAACCCGCGCTATAAACATATATGGAACTTACATGCGTAGAATTCCACTTGGAAAATGAGTATTAACAATATGTCAATATTTAGTAGTATGAAGAACCAAGGGTGGTGTTTGAATCAAGATCATTACCTAAATGGTGCATGTAGAAGAATTATTCTTTGCAAACGTCATTCCTAAAGCCGATTATAACATTAAGACTATGTTGGCAAACTAGCTGATAACTTATAAGCTAGCTTATAGCTCATAAACTAATTGTTAGCTGATACTAATGAAAAAGTCATGTTTGACAAAAACCAGCTTACAAGCATGTAAAATGACAAAAAATGACATCTTCAAAAAATTATCAATTACAATATTTAATTATATAATTAAAACTTTCATTGTAATAAAGAAAAAATAAATAATATAATATGTTAATTAAAAGAATTTAAAATTATTAATAATCGAAATAATCGAAAAACTAAAAAACACCCTCATGATCATTGATTGAATATAATCTAAAGGACATTAATAATCATAAGCTAAAATAATTAACTTTAATGAAAAGGAATTTGACCACTATATTTCTCCTTCTCTCGCCGCTAGACTTCGTCTCCCTCGTCTGAACTTCTGCTCCCTCGATCGACTCTCTCCTACAACGTTAGACTTTCTCCTCTATACAGAGACCGATTTCTCTTCTCTTTCCTTCACCACTGGAAATCGATTTATGGGTAACACCGTAACATCTCCTCTATACAACGATAGACTTTCTCCTCTATACAGAGATCGATTTATGGGCAACTTCTCACATATGGAAATCGAAGAACAAACCAATAGACCAATGATAATTTTATAAAAAAATATATTTGTTTTCTTATAGTCAAATAGTGCTACCACTTGGAAAAAAAAATCTGTATGCATCTCCACATATTATATTCCTCAATTGATTATCATTTTACATGCCTTTATCTCTCCCTATCTCACTAAAAGTGGAACAATGAACGTTTCATTGTGTCGTTTGTGGTAGCATTGTTAGTTTTTTTTAATATGTTTTTTTCTAATATGTCGATGGACATTAAGCACATTGGGATCATATTTTATTACCGCATAAGGGTAGGTATTTTTGGTTTTAACTTTTGTTACAATATTAGTCGGCCATGTTAATAAGTGTAGAGGTTTTGTCAAGGGGTGTTGATGGGTTGGATTGATTGGATTGAAAGATTTTGGTAACCTATGCATTGCTTATTACCGAGTTGTTTTTGGTAACTTGTACATATTAAAGAGAAATACATATAATTTTAGAGAATTGAAGCTGCTAAAACTTTCATCGGATTATAGGGTTGGCCGGGTTACTTTGGGCCTAACTCAATATCAACCCAATAGATTCAGTTTGCCCTAATTTTGTATCAATTATATATCCCGATACTTAGGGTTGATCTTTTTTGGATTTTTTCTGGTTGGGTTGCCAGGGTTCGTTAGTTTTTTGAACAACCCTAGCTCTGCCCTATTTGTTTTGTAGTATATCATGTGTCCCTTCAGTTCTGTTTTCATCAATGAACCTCATTCATTTTTCTCAATAAAGACTCCATCATATATATCTTTATGTATTGATAGCTTCACCACTAAATGGAAGTTTTTAACTACGAAAGCTTCCCTGGAAAATCTGTCGCTAAATGGATGATTCGTCACAAAATCGTCATAACAATTGGTTGGTAAATTGTTGGTGGGAAATTCAAATCAGTGATAGATTACTCGGGGATTTTATGGGAGATTCGTGGGTTATCACCGGGTATTTTGTGGGTGATCCGCCGGGATCACTCACGGAAATTTCCCTATGTAATTTTTTTTGAGTAAAAATCGTTTATTTTGTAGTGTTTAGATTCTCTACATCGTTTTGTAAATGGGATTTGTGTACAGCTTGTAGAACGATTATATATATATATATATATATATATATATATATATATATATATATATATATATATATATATATATATATATCAATATATATATTAAAAGAAGAACCAAAAGGAATTGAGGTGGCATCATGAGAGTTGGGTATTGAGGTATTGGTGAACTGTGGTTGAATTTGAGATATCCCACATTGGTGAGATGTTGAAATATTGGAGTAGAGTGGTATGTATAAAAAGGATTGATATGATGTCATTTGTGTCAACTCATGGGGTTTGAGTTATAAGGTTATCTTATTTGGATGACCTTATTTTTGTGAAACAAATCTTATTATAAAAAAAATTAAACTTAGTTGTGGTTGAGGTTTAGATATTGCACATTGGTAAAAAGTTGTAAGATTGAAAAAAAAATGTATGTTTAGAAAAAATCAATCATCAATATATCAATATATATATATATATCAATATATATATATATATATATATATCAATATATATATATTAAAAGAAGAACCAAAAGAAATTGAGATGACATCATGAGAATTGAGTATTAAGGTATTGGTGAATTGTGGTTGAATTTGAGATATCCACATTTGTAAGAGGTTGAAAGGTTGGAGTAGAGTTACAAAACAAATCTTATTATAAAAAAATAAAAAATTAAAGTTAGTTGTGTTTTAGATATTGCACATTGGTAAAAGTCAATATCAATCAATATATATATATATATATATATATATATATATATATAGAGAGAGAGAGAGAGAGAGAGAGGAAAGTTCAAACGAGGAGTGTAACAATTTAAGAAAACACGAAGAGCATTCTCAACCAACCATTTGATTTATTAAGGGAATTAAATGGTAAAGGTATATGAGTCATTTTACGTTTTCTAATTTAAGTCCAGATCAAAACCTTCCCTGTGCATTCTCATCATTGACTTCCAACGGCACAAACTGATCGGAAAATCCATCAACGCTTAACCTCAGCGATATACCGGAATCCTGCGTAGCTCTCGTTTTATCCTACATGGAACCGCCGAAGATCTGCAAATTGGCTCGAATCAACCGAACATTTCGAGCAGCTTCCTCCGCAAATTTCATCTGGATCTCCAAATTGCCCTCTACTTATCATCACCTCGTTGCAAAATTGTTGATCGGAGATACTGATTAACGATCACCGGAATTGATGATCAAAGATACTAATTATATATATTGATTCATTCAAACCTGTGTAACATGTATCAAATCATATATGATTATATATACATAACCCAATGTGTATCAGACAAGCCTCACATCACATATGATTTTTCATTGTAATCACATATGATTTACTAAAACAAAATCACATATGATTAATAACTAAGTGATATCAGATTGTAAAACAATATCATATATGATCACATATGATTTACTAAAACAAAATCACATATGATTAACTAAGTGATATCAGATTGTAAAACAAGATCATATATGATCACATATGATTTACTAAAACAAAATCACATATGATTAACTAAGTGATATCAGATTATAAAACAAGATCATATATGATTAATAACTAGTGATATCAGATAACAGTCTTATAGATCACATATGATTTAATCCCTCTTTCGAAGACGATGATCGTTTAGAACTTGCTGAAGATCCCGTTGACTCCGAGATAACAGAGTAATCTGTAAAGCCCGTGTCCCGGTACGTTTATTCAATTTTATTATTTAAAGTTAGGTAGAACGTCCACCCTTATTTGTTTTTGTTTGTGGTTCGGTGTCAAGGGACCAAAACGCGAAAAATTTTGTGACTGTCTGCAGTTGTGTGGGTTTGGCTAGTTCAAGGGGTCATTTTGTGCATTATGGGAAAATGGGGGATGGACTCGGCCCATGCATCGGCCGAGCCCCACCTCCCCTCGTTTCCTTTTCTTCGGCCACAAAACCCACATAGAGGAATCAAAACCTAATTCCTTTTCCCATTCTTCCTTAGTCGGCCGTCGAGAGAGAGGTTCGTGAGAGAGAGAGGAAGAGCGAGAAGGCGAGAGTGAGGAGGAGGAAAGCCGCCGGAGAACTGCCGCTGCCGATCACCTGTGCCGCCGCTGCTGCCGTCGGGAACTCGCCGGAGCCGAGGAAGAAGATCAAGAGGAGGGAGAAAGGTTGGGGTGTTAGGCCGCCGTGTTAAGGTACTCGTTCGATCCCTCCCCCGTTCTTTCTCTTATTTTTTTTCCGGTGAAACAATCAGCGCCGCCGCCGCCGCGCGCCGCCGCTGTGGCGGCTGGGTGTCGGGTGGTGGTGGTTGGGTGCGCTGTGTGTGTGTGTGCATGCGGTCAATCGATCGAGGGAGAGACCTGAGTTTCGAGAAGAGGGTGCGAGGTGGTGCGTTTGTGCGAGCGGAGTCCTCGCCGGAGGGCCACCGCCGACCACCACTGCCGGAGGTGGTAGTGGGTGGTGCGTGGCCGTGACCTGACCTTAATCATCGTAGAGCCCTTTAAACCGTGACTTAATCGTTTAAGCCGATTCGATCAAACCGTTGTTTTTATAGTCGTCCTTTTTATGTGAATAATCGTTCAGCCACGTTTTAGCGGAAAGCTGGTTCGGTCTCTAGCTGGGCGAAATAGTGGTCGCAAGTTCGGTGATTCGTCATTTCATGTGAAAAATTCTGGAATCTGCCATTGTCTTGGGAAAATCATAACTTTTTGCTAGTAACTCGTATCTGGGTGAGACCAGCACCAAAAGTTCCCTTTTTGAGTCTATAAACTTTTCTGTGTTTTGTGCGAAGCCCAGTTCGGGACGTAGCATTGGTCAAAATGTCATTTTATACTTAAAGGTGCTGATTTTCGCTGTTCGGGGAACTGTTTTTGTAAAATCCATATTAAATGGTAGAAAAATCGTTAGGAGGCGTATAATATGTCCTTGGAACCCTAACGCATAGTACTTCCTGACCATGTAATAATATTGAGGATTTACTGGGTTTAAGGAGGGCGAAACAGGTCCCGAACAGACCTGTTTGGCGAGAACGGAAAATAGTTTTAGTGACGGTTTAAGTGTGTGTCGTGTCGTAGGGTCCGGGTCTCGTATTGACACGTTTTAACATGCGTTTAGGTGCTGGGAAGTGACCGTAATTGTGAAGCTTGAATTGTATTGTTAAGCTAGGCGCGCATTCGAGGTGAGTTCTCTCACTATACTTAATATCGGTTGTTTTATCATTGCTGTAGCACGTGTGTGGTAGCTTTATGTGATTTTGTTGTGAACTAGATAGTGGAGTGTCTAGTTGAGATTATGATGACATGTTAACTCGGTGGGACCGAGGAATCCGGCGGGGCCGGGGATTTAATACGTGGGTGGCGTAGAGACTCGGTGGGACCGGGGATCCGGCGGGGCCGGAGGTTTTATCATGTGGTCGGTGGGACCGACTTGTGCCTTTTAGGTGGGTGGGTGTGGATATACATGTTTATGATTTGTTCGTAGACCTGTATGATCGTTTATGTGTCACTATCTGTTTTAGGGGTAGTGTGGAATAACTGTGTTATTTATGGTGTAAAGCCCGTGTCCCGGTACATATTTTATTTATTAATTATTCTAATTATTGTTAATATTTTAGTTAACGAGGTTTAGTCGAATCGGACCAAAAGGTTAATTGTGACAACTCTTGGGTTCTTGCAAGGAAAGGGATAAGTTAAGGGGCTAGTAGGGACTTTCACCCAAAGTTTGGAAAGGGGTCAGCCCAAGGGTCGCCCTATCCCCCTTCCCCTTCGGTTTCACAGTAGCACCACCCCAATCGCAAGTCATTCTCCCCATCCCCTTCCCATTGTTGTCACCGGCGAAGTGAGTGCAAGAGAAAGAGAGAGAGATCGACGAGGAAGAAGAAAATCGAAAGGGAAAGGGAGGGTGGTCGCCGACCGGAGAAGAGAAAGGGAGGAGGCTGCCGCCGCGTGGTTGCCGGAAAAAGAGAGGAAGAAGACGTCGGGTTTGGTCGGAAAAGAAGAGAAAGGAGACGCGGTGAGGTAGTTCCGTTTAATCTTTTTCGGTTGTTCTTTTGTTGTCTAAGCACCGCCGTAAACCGCCACCAGCCACCACCGCCACCGGGGGCGGCAGTGGGTGGTGCTCGGATGCTGCCCAGCGTGGCATGGCCCTTGTCTCAGTAAGCTTGTAGGTTTCCGGGTCTGTTTGATTAAGACATGGCTTAATGGTGTAAAAAATTCAATAGTTACCTTTTTATGTAATTTTTAGTGTTCTGTCCAGTTCTTCAATCGTGCGTAACTTTTCCGTCATAACTCCGTTTGAGCCGAAACTGGCGCCCACGGTTCAAGCTCGGGGTCGGGCACGTTTTCCGTGTTTTAGCGGAAAACTGGTTTGGCCTCTAGCTAGGTGAAACAGTGGCCGCAAGTTTGGTGATTCGTCATTTTATGTAAAATTCTGGAATCTGCCCTGTTTTTGCGAAGGCCGTAACTTTTGACTCGTAGTTCGTTTTTCCGTGAAATTGGTGCCCAAAATTTCCAAACTGAGTTGGGAAGGTTTTTCGTGTCTTGTCGAAAATCTAATTTAGCCCGTAGCTAGGCCATATGGGGCTGTTTATACAGCCTGGTCCGAAAAACTTCCAGCTTTCTGTCACTGTTTTGTATGGCGCATAACTTCTGTTAGGAATGTCGGGTTGGGTTGGAACTGGTGCCGAAAGTTCCGTTTCGGAGTCTATTAAGTTTCCTCTGTTTTGCGGAAAGACCAGTTCGGACCGTAACTTGGGCGAAATTGCCATGTTGTACCGAAAGGTCCGGTGTTTCGCTGTTCTGTGAACCACTTTTGTAAAATCCATATTAAATTATAGAAAAGTCGTTAGGACGCGTGCGATACGTCCCTGAAATCGTAAGACTGAGAACTTCGTATTTATGAATTTTAATTTCTATATTTATCAGTTTTAAGGGGGTAAAACAGGTCCCGAACAGACCCGTATTTTTAAGCAAAAGCTGGAATATTTAGATCTAGTAATGTGTTAGGGGTCGGGACTTTCCTTTGATATTTTTCATACGTATTTAGGTGGGAAAAAGTGAAGGAAGTTGCTGGGTTGGTGTTGCGATTCGTGAGCACGTCGTTTAGCTTTGAGGTGAGTTCTCTCACCGCGTAGTTAGGAATTTCATGTATGTCGTTATTTTGTGTTACGTGTGATTACGTGTATTTATGTGCTTACGTGAACTAGATGGGATGTGATAACTGGTTGTGATTTATTAGATTCGTATGTGGAATATATATATGCATGTGTACACCTCGGTGGGACTGAGTGTTGGGAACTGAAGATATGCTAAGTATGGTTAGTACTGCTAAGTCTTCATTACTACTGCCAGTTCTTCGTTACTACTGCTGGGCAAAGTTACTGCTGCTAGATGAAGTTAATGCTGCTAGTTGAAGTTAGTGCTGCTAGTCCAAATTACTACTGCTAGACATGGTTAGTACTGCTGAGCTGAGTTACTACTGCTTGAAGACTGTGAAGGTTAATACTGCTGAAGGTTGTTAATGCTGCTGAGCCAAATCATCATTAATACTGCTGAGTTGATAAATTTGATATGCGATACTTTTGGAGACAAAGAAGGAATTGATCAAGATATGCTTAACGAAGATTCAGAAGATCAATTTACTTTTTATAGTTATCTTGTATTTACTTTTGTATAAATAGTATTGATAGATAGCTATTAGAGATATATAGACGAAAAAAGAAGATAGATAATATACAGAATTCTATATTCAAGAGTGAATTAACCTCAAGATCATAGATCCTATTTCTAGAGAAGTAGAAATCGTCTTGTTGAGCCTGTTCAACAAGATTGAGGTTTGGTGTAAAACTTGTGAGGTATAACTGTTTGATATATATACAGTTTATTGAATTTCTATTGATTGTTCTTTAATTGATTTAGAGTTCTATTCCGCAAGATTCTCTAAATTCTGTTTCTAAGAAGTTTAATTCTTGTTAAGAATCGATCCTGACAAGTGGTATCAGAGCTTTGGTATCTTAGAAACTATGGACAACTCAATGGATACTCACAGTACTCCTGTTTCAAAAGTTCCCATGCTCAAATCCAATAAATTGAACATGTGGAAACTGAGAATCAAGCAGTACATTCTTCTTACTAATTATGCAATATGGGACATCATAGAAAATGGCCCATGTAATGAAGGAAAGATTGGAGAAGATGGTGAAGGCTTTGACCAATTCAAGGTTGAGTGTTATGGAGGATCACATCAACAGGCTCCAAATGGAAATCAAAACAGAAGCTCCTCTCAAGCCCATGTTTCTCAACAAGGAATGGGATTTGATTGGAGTGATCAAGCTGAGGAAGCCTGTCAGAATCAAGCTCTTATGGCAGAAGTATCTGATATTCCCACTGAGGTACAATCTAAACTCTGTTCTCAAGCTTGCATTGATGCTGTTAAAAGATATAGGGATCACAATCAGGGTATGTGTGATGACCTTAAGAGGCTAGAGAAAGATGTGAAAGATTATGTTAGGATTGTAGAAAGGTTTGAGGAACAGATTAGAGCTTTTCAAGCTAATGAACTTCAACACCACTATGATACTAACTATTGGAAGTGGGAGAAGAATGAGTATGAGATTAAGCTGAAAGTGTCTGGGGAGGAGAATGAGAAATTAAAAGA
The DNA here is from genome assembly GCA_033807775.1 of Saussurea involucrata. NCBI lineage: Eukaryota > Viridiplantae > Streptophyta > Magnoliopsida > Asterales > Asteraceae > Saussurea > Saussurea involucrata. Next base: position 84,854,611 of record CM066313.1, read on the forward strand.
AGAGCTTGAGAAGGTTAAACTTGATGTTGAAAAGTTTACCTGTGCTTCTAAAACCATGGACACCATCATTAAGGCTCAAATCCATGACAAGATGAAAGTAGGGATAGGGTACAATGCCACACCTCCACCCTACAATAACAACTACATACCTCCTAAGTCTGATTTGTTAGAGACCAAGGATAGAAAGGAATCTGAATTAAAGATTAATCTAGATCCTTGTGAAAAAGAAATAGTTGTTGAGGATGAGACTGACAAAGTAGACTCTGATGAGGAATGTGAGAGTCCATGTGTCAAGAACACTGAGATCAAAAGGAATGAAGAGAAAAAGGGAGTCCATTACAAACAGACCACAGTTGTGGCTCCCAATACCTGTAAACATTGTTCCTGTAAGAAATCTCAAGAGTTCAAGCCCCAAAAACATGATAATCAGAGGGGAAATCAAAGGAACTGGAATAACCAGTGGGCTATGAGACAAGGAGTTGACCTGAACAGAATCAACAGGCCAAAACCTTGCTTCATCTGTGGTAAGCTAAATCACTTAGCCAAACACTGTTATTTCAATCCAGTTAACCAAAGGTTTAATGCTCAAAGATATTTTCAAAAACCTGCTGGTTATAGAAAGAGTGGGGGATATAAAAAGTCTGTGAGGAAAGTTGTGGCAAAGAAACAAGTTAAAACCATAAGCCACATGAAAAAGGCAGAAACAGAAAGTGTTAGAGTATGGATGCCTAAAGGTACCAATGATAATACTGCCAACTCAGTTAGTACTGCTAACAATGTTAGTACTGCAGGAAGCAATAGTGTCACTAGCAGTGTTAGTATTGCTAACACAGTTAGTATTTCTTCAACAATTAATACTGCTTCTAGTGTTAGTACTGCTAAGTTAGTTAATACTGCTGAGAAGGCTAGTACTTCTGGAAGCAATGTTAGTGCTGCCAAAGTTAGCACTTCTACATCAGTTAGTACTGCTTCTAGACCTATCATCAAAACAAAGTACTCAAGCACTGATGTTCCTCACTTTGACAAGCTCATCAAAACAGAATGTAAGTATTTTGATGATCAAGGGAGACCCAAGACCACTATGGCTTGGGTCCCCAACAAAAACTAATTGATTTCTCAGATGTGCAGGGCAGCCAACAGCTTGAGGGAAGAAGCATTTGGCATGTTGACAGTGGTTGCTCTAGGCACATGACAGGTAACATGGCCTGCCTTCAATATTTTCAATGAATTGATGGAGGACATGCTACTTTTGAAAATAATCCTGCTGAAGATAAGAGAAGTGGTAAAAGTGATGTGTAAGTTGACATTTGAGGATTTGACAAGTGATGCACAGTGCAGAGTTACTACTGCCTGTGTTCCCGTAGTTAATACTGCTCAGTAGTTAATACTGCTCAGTAGTTAATACTGTTCTAGTAGTTAATACTGCTCAGTAGTTAATACTGCTAGTGCAGTTAATACTGCTAGTGCCGTTAATACTGCTAGTGCAGTTAATACTGCTTGGTAGTTAATACTGCTCAGCAGTTAATACTGCTAGTGCAGTTAATACTGCTAGTGCAGTTAATACTGCTTGGTAGTTAATACTGCTCAGTAGTTAATACTGCTCAGCAGTTAATACTGCTAGTGCAGTTAATACTGCTAGTGCAGTTAATACTGCTAGTGTAGTTAATACTGCTTGGTCGTTAATACTGCTAGGTAGTTAATACTGCTTGGCAATTAATACTGCTAGGTCGTTAATACTGCTAGGTAGTTAATACTGCTTGGCAATTAATACTGCTAGGTAGTTAATACTGCTCGTTAGTTAATACTGCTCGGTAGTTAATACTGCTTGGTAGTTAATACTGCTAGGTAGTTAATACTGCTAGGTAGTTAATACTGCTCGGTAGTTAATACTGCTAGGTAGTTAATACTGCTTGGCAGTTAATACTGCTTGGCAGTTAATACTGCTCGGTAGTTAATACTGCGAGGTAGTTAATACTGCTTCTGATAATCTAGGGCATATAAATACCCTTGTTTGCCCGCCCATGTTCATAACGACTCTTCGCATTTACTTCTTCTCTCTCGTTCTAACCTAGACTCTCCAGCATCTCTGTGCTTTTCTTTCAAGAATCCTTAGGCATCATGGAGTTTGTGGATGAGCACAATGAAATAGCCATGCTTCAGAAGCCGAAACAAGCTGCGGGATTCCACGATATAGTCGATTTTCTCAAATCCTCGCACATCTCCTATGCACTCACGGTGAGCCCAACAATCTATATCGAACATCAGAAACAATTTTGGGAGAATGCCACTGTTAGTGTTGAAGAAGGGCAGAAGACCATACGAACAAGGGTTTGTGATAAACCCTTGAAAGTCACTGAAGAGGTTATTCGCATCTCCCTTCAGTTGAATGATGCTTCAGGTATATCTTCTATTCCTAATGAAGAACTCTTTTCTACTTTACAAAGAATGGGGTATGAAGGTCCCATTGGTGTTTTTAAATTCTACAAGTCAAAATTTTTCAACCAATGGAGATTTCTTGTTCATACCCTGATGCACTGTATTTCCAAGAAAACTACTGGATGGAGTGAGTTCAGCAGTCCCATTGCATATGCCTTGGTCTGCTTATCCACTGCCAGAAAGTACAATTTCTCAGCAATGATCTTTACTGATCTTGTATCAAACTTGGAATCCAAAAAGACCTTTTTCATGTATCCAAGGTTTGTGCAAGAAGTTCTTAACAAGGAGTTGATGGACTTACCTCAGTTCACTGAGGTATATGTACCCAAATCCCCTAAAGGGAAGGTTTTTTCAAATATGAAAAGACTTCCTAGGGACTCGGAAGGAGTTGACACACCATTGTTCTCTACAATGATGGTTGTGTCCCACCCCTCTGAAGGTATGGCATCAGGATCAAGGCCTTCATTAGATCAACCCACTGATGCCCAATCCCAACCTTCCATCTCAAAAGACATCCCACAGTCCATTCTTGAACAGCCCACTCCCACAATCACCAAAAGATTTCAAAGAAGAAAGGTGCACAAGGCTCCTTCCCTTGTTGTACCTACTCAAAGCCCTACGCCTTTAAGCCCTCAATTGGAGCATTCTCCAATTGAGAATATCAACAGGGAAACCACAGGGGTGTCTCCCAACCTCAAGAAGGTGGTCTCTAAGGAGAAGGATGACCATATGGGTGCTAAGGCTGCCACTACTTCTGCTAGCACAGAGAAGGACAGTGGTAACATAAATAAGACCTTCCCCATGGCAACTCTAAATGAGAAATCATTAGGAGGACCCAGGTGCCAAGAAACCAAGGGGGCAGGTAGTGCTTCTGCTAGGCAGAAGGCTTCTGCTGAAACTTCCAAGGATCCTTTAAAGAAGGTTAATACTTCTAAACAAGGTGAGGATAGATATAACTATGAGGAATTGATGGAAACCTTAGGGAATATCAACTTGGATGTCATGGCACAAAAGAAAGAGATTGAGCAACTTAAGACTGTGGTCACCTACCAACAGTCTCAAATTGAGAAGCTCAAAAAGATGGTCACCAAGTTGCTGAACAAAAGGAAAAAGGCAAGGTTTGTGCTAAGAAGGAGAACCTCAACTGATGATGCTCCCAAAAAGGGGGAGTCAGAGTCAGAAGCAGAACTGAAACTGAAGGGTCCACAAATTGAGGGGGAGACTGCTCACATAGAGACTGAGATGGAAATGGACTATGCACAGTTTAAGGGGGAGTCCAGTGAGACAGAAAAGGGGGAAAAGTGTGTCAAAGAAACCAAAGCAGCAGAAACCACAGCAGCAGAAACCAAAGCAGCAGAAACCACAGCAGCAGAAACCACAGCAGCAGAAACTGTTAATGCTGCTGAGCTTGAACAAGCAGCAGAAACAGTTAATGCTGCTGAAGGCCAAACAGTCAAAGCAGCAGAAACTGAGAAGGAAGCAGTAACTACAACTCAAGCTGAAATAGATGAAGAAATTTACTGGATTATAAAGAACAGTATTGAAGCAGCATCACTACATGTACTAAGAGAAGCAGTAACAGCCATAGCAGCAGAAATGGTTATTGCTGCTGAAAAACTTAAAGCAGCTGAACCAACTCCTGAGGCTGTCAAAACTCTTAAAAGAACCAAGATGATGTCCAAGAAAAGACCAAGAACCCAGCCCATAACTACAAAGAAGAAAAATGAAAAGAAACCAAGGGTGGAGTCATCTGCAGAAAAGGCCCAGGAGGAAACAGTGAAATCTGATGGAAAAGTTGCTGAAGAAGAAGTGGCAACTCCATCAGGGAAATCAGGCAATGTGCAATCACAAACGGATGCCCAATGTGACTTGTACATTACTAGTGTTGAATCTAACCCAATTCCACTTCAGGCTGAACCAATATCATCTAAGGCTCCTGAAATCATCTTTTGGGACACTTTGAAAGATGGTAGAAAGGAGTTCATTAGGATAAAAAGAGCTGATGGAAAATTTGAAGTATTTTCTACTTGGGGAAAGATTGTCAGAACTTGCTCAAGATCAGACTTAGAAGAGATGTTCAAAGTTGGGATGAAGATATATGGAAACATGCTGACTGAGCCAGGGATGTCAATCTCTAAAATGGTACTTGAATTCTTGTGCCAAATGTTCAAACCTGAAGCAGTTCAGCATAGGTTAAACACACAGTTTCAAGTCATTACCAACTGGATGCTCTATGAAAACTGTGGAGTATATGTCATCTCCCTTGACTCTGCAACTCATGAATACTATCTTGTAGATGAAATATACAATCACAGCATGAAGAGGCTGCAAGGAATGCTACACACTAAGCTGACCTGCAACAAGGATTCAGCAATGGGTAGATTCTTGGTAAAGAGGATACTCAATCAGAGTCTAGGCCTAAGTCCTAATCTGTGTGTACATGATGACTAAGTTTTGGAAGCATCATCTGAAGAACTTGACTTCTTTTCCTAAAAGTCAAGTTAGGGGGAGATTGTTGGGAACTGAAGATATGCTAAGTATGGTTAGTACTGCTAAGTCTTCATTACTACTGCCAGTTCTTCGTTACTACTGCTGGGCAAAGTTACTGCTGCTAGATGAAGTTAATGCTGCTAGTTGAAGTTAGTGCTGCTAGTCCAAATTACTACTGCTAGACATGGTTAGTACTGCTGAGCTGAGTTACTACTGCTTGAAGACTGTGAAGGTTAATACTGCTGAAGGTTGTTAATGCTGCTGAGCCAAATCATCATTAATACTGCTGAGTTGATAAATTTGATATGCGATACTTTTGGAGACAAAGAAGGAATTGATCAAGATATGCTTAACGAAGATTCAGAAGATCAATTTACTTTTTATAGTTATCTTGTATTTACTTTTGTATAAATAGTATTGATAGATAGCTATTAGAGATATATAGACGAAAAAAGAAGATAGATAATATACAGAATTCTATATTCAAGAGTGAATTAACCTCAAGATCATAGATCCTATTTCTAGAGAAGTAGAAATCGTCTTGTTGAGCCTGTTCAACAAGATTGAGGTTTGGTGTAAAACTTGTGAGGTATAACTGTTTGATATATATACAGTTTATTGAATTTCTATTGATTGTTCTTTAATTGATTTAGAGTTCTATTCCGCAAGATTCTCTAAATTCTGTTTCTAAGAAGTTTAATTCTTGTTAAGAATCGATCCTGACACTGAGGGGCTCGGTGGAACCGAGGGCTTGGTGGGACTAAGCTAGTACAACAATTTTTACTCGGTGGGACCGAGGGCTCGGTGGGACTGAGCTTGTATTAATTACTCGGTGGGACCGAGGGCTTGGTGGGACTAAGCTAGTACAACAATTTTTACTCGGTGGGACCGAGGGCTCGGTGGGACTGAGCTTGTATTAATGTATTTTGTGTACTCGGTGGGACCGAGGTTCGTGCTTATATAATAATCATTATGTGGTTTGATATTCGTGATGATGGTGATGTTGCCTACTTGCGAGTAGGGGAGATATGCGTGGGGTTGCTACCTACGTGCGTGATTGAATTCACTAAGCGTTTAGCTTACCCTTTCCCAATGTGTTGTTATTTCAGGTGCGGGCGGCAGTCGGGCGTGACAGTACACACATGGAGCGCGGAGTGTCAAATATTATTAAACTTTCACTTTTGAACCCTTGAATTTAGTTATGAAATTTTCCGCTGCATAAACCTTGTTGATGGTTTGAAGTAACGACGTTAATTTTATTTAAGACGTGAATTATTAAATCATGGTTGTTTTAATGAAATGTATGTTTTAAAAATTTTAAATTTCCTTGTAATTTTTGGGATGTTACAACTTGGTATCAGAGCACGGCTTGAGTGAATCAAACACATCTCGGTGTGTTTGGTCTCAAGTTGCGACTAAGAGATCTTTAAATTCTTTTATCAAAATCTTTGTTTTAAATGAAAAGAGAAAACCCGTTGGGAACGGTGATCGTGGGCGCAGTGTGTACAGTCAGCCGACGCCAGCTGGGAAGGTAAGGAACTTAGTGTACCTATTGCTTCCAGGTGTAGTGTACGCATGCTAGATTGCTTATGTGAACTGTATGGTACCGTATGCTGGTTTATCGCTTATAGGAACTCATGCTAGCTTTGATAGGTTGTTAAGCGAATGCACTCTAGGTTGTATGCAGTAGGAACTGAATAGCCTTAGAATATTAGATTTAATTCTATTGCGCAGCTCTTGTTTGAGTCCAACCGTTCTAGGATAGAGTCTCTTATTCGAACGTCTATTTGGTTTTACACTGTATACGACCGTGCATTCACGAGGCGACTCGTCAGGGTTAGTGGGGTTTCCGTGTTGGCAAGAGATAGTGGGTGATATGACCTTTCTAGAGAGTTAGGAAAAGTGTTTGTACGGGCTGGATTGGCTATATGTGTTTATTTGTGGTAATCGACTACTTGAATGTCTCGGGACAGGACTCGAAAACGAGTAAGGATAGGTGTGAAGGGTAGTAGTAGAGCTCCTACTATCTGAAGCACAGGATCCATGCTTGAGTCGGGGAGAGTCACGAGGGAGCCAAGGAGTGGAGTATGAGCGTGGTAGGGTGAGTTATATATGCTTATAGATCTCTGAATTTTCTCTTTCTAGAATGGTCAATACAAGAAGGAACAACGCGGCGACGCCGCGAGCCGGGTCGGGGATTACTGAGGAGCGTATTAGGGAACTGATTGCTACTGAGGTTTCCCACGCGATCGGGGAGGCGATCCCCGAGATCATCACTGCTGTTCGAGAGGAGGTGGTGATCCTACTGGAGGAGCGTATTGCAGCTATTCCACTGCCTGCGGAGGGTCATCCCCGTAACCGAGAGTTCCAATACCGGGATCTCTCCGCCTGTTCCCCGCCAGAATTTAAGGGAGACCTGGATCCGATTACCAGTATGCGATGGGTATCTGACATGGAGTTCGCATTTTTGACCAGTGGCTGCCCGGACAACCTAAAGGTCCGTTTTGCAGTAAATCTACTTCGTGACGGCGCGAAGGATTGGTGCGCCACGGCATTGACGCCTGCTGAGCGCACTACCTTGACCTGGAACGAGTTTGTCACTCGTTTCCGTGCAGAGTATGTACCGCCGGTAGAGATGGAGAGAATCGCTAAGGAATTCCTAGAACTCACCCAGACAACAGAGACGGTAAAGGAGATGAACAGGAAATTCACCGAGATGGCATTATTTTGTCCCCAATATGCTGCCTCGGAAGAGATGAAGATGTCACGTTATAAAGATATGTTACGCACGGAGATCCGGGAGTTTGTTAGCACAGCACAGTACACTTCATTATCCGCCATGATGGACGCCGCTCGGAGGAGGGAGCTTGAGCTGGAGACCCAAGCTAAGAAGCGGAAGGCGGCACAGCCAGTGACGCCCATCTCGGCAGTGCCGAAGCGTTCGAGGTTCACAGATACGCGCGCGGGTTCTGGGAGTGGCGGGTTTAAGCCCCGAGATACCTGAGTTAGGAGAGTTGAGGGGTGTTTTAAGTGTGGCCAACCCGGTCACCTCAGCCGGGATTGTAAGGTTCCGTTAGTGGTTTGCTTCAACTGTAATCAGACGGGCCATGTAAGGGCCAACTGTCCTAGAGCAGGGGTAGCTATTGGGGGTGGAGCACAGAGGGCGCCTGGGAATGCCCCATTACGCATCACTGATGGTCGAACTGGTCAGCCGGGGGCGGAAGCGGCTCGAGGTAGAGTTCATCAGTTGACGGTGGATGAGGCGCAAGCGACACCTAAAGTGGTTACAGGTATATCCCTTTTGCTTCTTTCTTCTTGTCTTTCCGTTCCATGTCATGTATTTATTTTTGGTTCAGTTATACGTTAGGAACGTTCCTAGTTAACTCGGTGCCTGCGGTTGTGATGTTTGATAGCGGGGCCACTCACTCTTTTGTGTCTCGCACTTTTAGCGAGGGTTTGGGTCGAGTTGTAGGACGATTGAGTCATCCTCTTGTTGTCGAGGTGGCTGATGTTAGGACCTTGACGGTCACAGACGTGTTTCGCGGGTGTACCCTAGAGATCTCAGGAGTGCGGTTTCCCATTGACCTGATCCCGATCGCTATGCGGAAACTTTGCGTGATTGTGGGCATGGACTGGATGGATAAATTTGACGCGGAGATTGTTTGTCGTCACAAACAAGTGCGAATTCGAACCCCAAGCGAGGGAGAACTGTTAGTTCAGGGAGATTCGTCTAGGCAGACTACGGCCATATGTTCGGCTGCGAGAGCTCGGAGGTACCTCCAGCATAGTGGACAAGGATACCTGGCTTATGTGATGGACACGCAAGTTGGGGAAGCGAAGGAGGCTGAGTGAGCTTACGGTAAAGGATCGTTATCCTTTGCCAAGGATTGACGATCTTTTCGACCACTTGCAGGAACTTCTCGAAAAGAAGTTCATAAGTCCCAGTTCTCGATTCACCCGGGAGCTATAAAGAGGTACATAGAATTGTGTGGAGGTTACTGGTGGCTCGGCATGAAGCGGGATGTTGCTAGATGTGTGGAGGTATGTATGACCTGTCGGAAGGTCAAGGCGGAACATCAACGACCACATGGGAAATTGCAACCGTTGGAGGTCTCGGCTTGGAAATGGGAAGATATTACCATGGACTTCATAACGAAACTCCCGAGGACTCCCTGTGGGAACGATGCCATTTGGGTGATCGTTGACCGTCTGACCAAGAGTGCACACTTCTTGGCCATCAGGGAGAGCTTCTCGGCGAAGAAACTTGCGGAGGTGTTTGTGCGTGAGATCGTGGCCAGGCACGGGGTGCCAGTTTCGATTGTCTCCGATAGGGATACTCGTTTTACCTCTCGGTTTTGGGAGAAGTTCCAGTCGGAGATGGGTACACGATTGCACTTTAGCACGGCCTTTCATCCATAGACGGACGGACAGAGCGAGCGAACCATTCAGACCCTCGAGGATATGCTTCGAGCTTGTGTCATTGATTTTGGAGGTAGTTGGGATCGGTACTTACCCTTGGCGGATTTTCCTACTACAACAGCTACCACTCTAGTATTGGCATGCCGCCATACGAGTTGTTGTACGGTAGGAAATGTAGGACGCCCGTTTGTTGGGGCGAGGTTGGGCATCGGGTGTTAGGGAGTACTGACGTCGTGCTGAAGACGACCGAGACAATTCAGATGGTTCGGAATCGTTTGGTTACTACACAAAGTCGGCAGAAGAACCTCGCGGAACAAGGTTGTTGGTTTGGTGGAGGTTCAATGGAGACACCGAAAGGGTTCCGAGTGGACTTGGGAACCTGAAGCGGAGATGCGAGAGAACTATCCGGAGCGGTTTGCGGGTGTAGACTTCGGGGACGAAGTCTAATTCAAGCGGGGGAGAGTTGTAAAGCCCGTGTCCCGGTACATATTTTATTTATTAATTATTCTAATTATTGTTAATATTTTAGTTAACGAGGTTTAGTCGAATCGGACCAAAAGGTTAATTGTGACAACTCTTGGGTTCTTGCAAGGAAAGGGATAAGTTAAGGGGCTAGTAGGGACTTTCACCCAAAGTTTGGAAAGGGGTCAGCCCAAGGGTCGCCCTATCCCCCTTCCCCTTCGGTTTCACAGTAGCACCACCCCAATCGCAAGTCATTCTCCCCATCCCCTTCCCATTGTTGTCACCGGCGAAGTGAGTGCAAGAGAAAGAGAGAGAGATCGACGAGGAAGAAGAAAATCGAAAGGGAAAGGGAGGGTGGTCGCCGACCGGAGAAGAGAAAGGGAGGAGGCTGCCGCCGCGTGGTTGCCGGAAAAAGAGAGGAAGAAGACGTCGGGTTTGGTCGGAAAAGAAGAGAAAGGAGACGCGGTGAGGTAGTTCCGTTTAATCTTTTTCGGTTGTTCTTTTGTTGTCTAAGCACCGCCGTAAACCGCCACCAGCCACCACCGCCACCGGGGGCGGCAGTGGGTGGTGCTCGGATGCTGCCCAGCGTGGCATGGCCCTTGTCTCAGTAAGCTTGTAGGTTTCCGGGTCTGTTTGATTAAGACATGGCTTAATGGTGTAAAAAATTCAATAGTTACCTTTTTATGTAATTTTTAGTGTTCTGTCCAGTTCTTCAATCGTGCGTAACCTTTCCGTCATAACTCCGTTTGAGCCGAAACTGGCGCCCACGGTTCAAGCTCGGGGTCGGGCACGTTTTCCGTGTTTTAGCGGAAAACTGGTTTGGCCTCTAGCTAGGTGAAACAGTGGCCGCAAGTTTGGTGATTCGTCATTTTATGTAAAATTCTGGAATCTGCCCTGTTTTTGCGAAGGCCATAACTTTTGACTCGTAATTCGTTTTGCCGTGAAATTGGTGCCCAAAATTTCCAAACTGAGTTGGGAAGGTTTTTCGTGTCTTGTCGAAAATCTAATTTAGCCCGTAGCTAGGCCATATGGGGCTGTTTATACAGCCTGGTCCGAAAAACTTCCAGCTTTCTGTCACTGTTTTGTATGGCGCATAACTTCTGTTAGGAATGTCGGGTTGGGTTGGAACTGGTGCCGAAAGTTCCGTTTCGGAGTCTATTAAGTTTCCTATGTTTTGCGGAAAGACCAGTTCGGACCGTAACTTGGGCGAAATTGCCATGTTGTACCGAAAGGTCCGGTGTTTCGCTGTTCTGTGAACCACTTTTGTAAAATCCATATTAAATTATAGAAAAGTCGTTAAGACGCGTGCGATACGTCCCTGAAATCGTAAGACTGAGAACTTCGTATTTATGAATTTTAATTTCTGTATTTATCAGTTTTAAGGGGGTAAAACAGGTCCCGAACAGACCCGTATTTTTAAGCAAAAGCTGGAATATTTAGATCTAGTAATGTGTTAGGGGTCGGGACTTTCCTTTGATATTTTTCATACGTATTTAGGTGGGAAAAAGTGAAGGAAGTTGCTGGGTTGGTGTTGCGATTCGTGAGCACGTCGTTTAGCTTTGAGGTGAGTTCTCTCACCGCGTAGTTAGGAATTTCATGTATGTCGTTATTTTGTGTTACGTGTGATTACGTGTATTTATGTGCTTACGTGAACTAGATGGGATGTGATAACTGGTTGTGATTTATTAGATTCGTATGTGGAATATATATATGCATGTGTACACCTCGGTGGGACTGAGGGGCTCGGTGGGACCGAGGGCTTGGTGGGACTAAGCTAGTACAACAATTTTTACTCGGTGGGACCGAGGGCTCGGTGGGACTGAGCTTGTATTAATTACTCGGTGGGACCGAGGGCTTGGTGGGACTAAGCTAGTACAACAATTTTTACTCGGTGGGACCGAGGGCTCGGTGGGACTGAGCTTGTATTAATTACTCGGTGGGACCGAGGGCTCGGTGGGACTGAGCTTGTATTAATGTATTTTGTGTACTCGGTGGGACCGAGGTTCGTGCTTATATAATAATCATTATGTGGTTTGATATTCGTGATGATGGTGATGTTGCCTACTTGCGAGTAGGGGCGATATGCGTGGGGTTTCTACCTACGTGCGTGATTGAATTCACTAAGCGTTTAGCTTACCCTTTCCCAATGTGTTGTTATTTCATGTGCGGGCGGCAGTCGGGCGTGACAGTACACACATGGAGCGCGGAGTGTCAAATATTATTAAACTTTCACTTTTGAACCCTTGAATTTAGTTATGAAATTTTCCGCTGCATAAACGTTGTTGATGGTTTGAAGTAACGACGTTAATTTTATTTAAGACGTGAATTATTAAATCATGGTTGTTTTAATGAAATGTATGTTTTAAAAATTTTAAATTTCCTTGTAATTTTTGGGACGTTACATATGGTGTTTGAATTCACTAAGCTTCGTGATTACCCTTTCCCAATAAATTGTGGTTTCAGGTACGAGTGGCTCTAAGGCGTGACGGGTACACACTGGCGCGCGGGATGAGCTGGCTATTATTAGTTTTATTTATTAACATTATTTCCGCTGGTTTCTGGTTACATGAACAATATTTATGATTTTGCAACTGATATGTTGGGATTATTTAATGGGTTTTATATACGAAATGTTTAATTAAAAATTTTAAATTTCTCGAAATTTTTGGGATGTTACAACTTGGTATCAGATCACAGCTTGAGTGAATCAAACGCACCTCGGTGTGTTTGGTCTCAAGTTGCGGCTGGGAAAATTTTCAAATTCTTTATTAAACCTGTTTGGGAATAAAAGAAAAGGGTAAAAACACGTTCGAGGAACGGTGATCGAGGGCGCAGTGTGTACAGTCAGCCGGAGCCAAAGGGAAAGGTACAATGCTTAGTGTTTTATTGCTTTCTAGATCATAGAGTATGCATGCTAGATTGCCTGTTGCTGACACTATGCGGTATGTTGGACTGCTTGCTATTAGGAATTTATGCTAATTATGATAGGTTACTAAGTGGATACCCTCTAGGTTTTATGCAGTAAGAGACTTATAGCCTTAGAATATTCGATTTAGTTCTATTGCGCATCTCTTGTTTGAGTCCAACCGTTCTAGGATAGAATCTTGTATTCGACTGTCTATTTGTTTTGCACTGCATGTAATCGGGTATTCGCGAGGCCACTCTTTATGATTAGTGGGGATTCGGTAGTAGCAAGGGTAGTGGTTGGGATGGAATTCCTAAGGAGCTAGGAAGAGTGAGTATATATGCCGGTGCGGGCATATGTGTGTAGTTGCGGCGAGAAGCTACTTGGACCCCTCGGGATGGGACTCGGAACGAGCGATGATAGGCGTGGAAGGTAGTAGTAGAGCTCCTACTACCGGAAGCACAGGATCAGTGCTCGAGTCGAGAAAGTCGCGAGGAATCCAAGGAGCTGAGCGTGAGTGTTGTTGATGTGAGTTATTAGGTACTAATAACTCGTTGTATTTTTCTTCTCTCTAGAATGGCCATCACTAGGAGGAACAACACGACTGAGCCGCGAACTGGGGCGGGGATCATGGAGGATCAGATTCGAGAGATGATTGCGTCTGAGGTAGCGCATGCGATCGGGGAGGCAATCCCCGAGATTATCACCGCCATCCAAGATCAGGTGACGGTTCTGTTGGAAGAGCGCATTGCAGCGATTCCGCCGCCTGCTGGGGGACAGCCCCGTAATCGAGAGTTCCAGTATCGGGATCTCTCTGCCTGTTCTCCACCGGAGTTCAAGGGAGACCCGAACCCAATTGTTAGCATGCGTTGGATTTCTGATATGGAGTGTGCTTTCTTGACCAGCGGCTGCCCGGATAATCTGAAGGTCCGTTTTGCTGTGAACTTGCTTCGCGATGGGGCGAAGGATTGGTGCGCTTCAGCGCTGACTCTTGCCGAGCGTACTACCTGTACTTGGGAGGAGTTCGTTACTCGGTTCCGTGCCGAGTACGTGCCTCCGGTAGAGATGGAGCGGATAGCGAAGGAGTTCTTGGAGCTAACCCAAACCACGGACACTGTGAAGGAAATGAACAAGAAATTTACTGAGATGGCGCTGTTTTGTCCTCAGTATGCCGCCTCGGAGGAAATGAAGATGGCTCGGTATAAGGATATGTTACGTACCGAGATCAGGGAATTCGTGAGCACGGTGTCGTACGCTTCTTTGTCAGCAATGATGGATGCAGCCCGGAGAAGGGAGCTGGAGTTAGAGACCCAAGCTAGGAAGAGAAAGGTGACACAGGCGGTGACGCCAATCTCTGCGGTGCAAAAGAAGTCAAAGTTTTCTGATTCGCGCGGGAGTTCGAGGAGTGGTGGGTTTAAACCCAGGGATACTAGTGGGAAGAGGACTGACGGGTGTTTCAAGTGTGGGCAGTCCGGTCATTTCAGCCGGGATTGCAAGTCGCCATTGATGGTCTGCTTTAACAGCAAGCAGACGGGCCACGTGAAGGCCAATTGTCCGAACGCGAGAGCAGCTGATGGGGGTGGTGCACAGAGGGATCCTACAAATGCCCCACTGCGCATCACTGACGGTCGTACGGGTCAGCCGGGAACGGAGGCAGCGCGAGGTAGAGTCCACCAGCTGAAGGTGGAAGAGGCGCAGGCGACGCCTAAAGTGGTGACAGGTATGTTTAATCACCCTCTTTCCTTTCATCCTTCCTTTTCATGCCTTGTATTTATATGTTGTTAATTGTATGTTAGGTACGTTTCTAGTTAACTCGGTGCCTGCGGTTGTAATGTTTGATAGCGGGGCTACTCATTCATTTGTGTCTCGCACTTTTAGCGAGAGTTTGGGCCGAGTGGTGGGACAGTTAGGATGTCCTTTGGTAGTCGAGGTTGCCGATGATAGGACCTTGACGGTTACGGATGTGTATCGGGGATGCACGTTGGAAATCTCGGGTGTGAGGTTTCCCATCGACTTGATTCCGATAGCTATGCGAGAGCTTTGTGTGATTGTGGGCATGGATTGGATGGACGCGTTTGATGCGGAAATTGTTTGTCGCCACAAACAAGTGCGGGTTCGAACCCCAAGCGGGGGGAGTTGTTGATTCAGGGAGACTCGCCCAGACGGACTACGGCAATATGTTCCGCGGCGAGGGCTCGGAGACACCTTCAGCATAGTGGTCAGGGATACTTAGCGTATGTGATAGATACGCGTGTTGACGAGGCGAAGAAGACTGCCGAAGATGTGCCAGTCGTGAGGGAGTTTGCCGATGTGTTTCCCGACGAGTTACCGGGGATACCTCCTGAACGACAGGTAGAGTTTCGAATCGATCTGATTCCGGGTGCTGCTTCGGTGGCCAAGGCACCCTATCGCCTGGCTCCACCGGAAATGAAGGAGCTGTATGATCAGTTGCAAGAAATTCTCGAGAAAGAGTTCATTAAGCCGAGTTGTTCACCGTGGGGAGCTCCGATTTTGTTCGTAAAGAAGAAGGATGGGTCTCAGCGGATGTGTATTGATTACCGGGAGCTGAATAAGCTTACGGTAAAGAATCGTTATCCTCTGCCAAGGATTGACGACTTGTTTGATCAGTTGCAGGGAGCCTCGTGGTTCTCTAAGATTGACCTGAGATCTGGGTATCATCAGATGCGGGTACGAAGTGAGGATACGGAGAAGACGGCCTTCCGTACGCGATATGGCCATTACGAGTTCGTGGTGATGCCTTTCGGGCTCACCAACGCACCCGCAGCATTCATGGACCTCATGAACAGGGTATGTAGCCCGATGTTGGATCGCTCGGTGATCGTGTTCATCGACGATATCCTCGTATATTCGAAGACGAAAGAAGAGCACGAGATGCATTTGTGGGAAGTGTTGGATGTTTTGAGGCGGGAGAAGCTTTATGCTAAGTTCTCCAAGTGTGAATTCTGGTTACGAGAGGTCCAATTCCTAGGACATGTCGTGAATCAGAACGGTATCATGTAGGAAAGACAATTTCTTCGCATTTTATAGGTCTTCTAGTAGTAATACTAGATTTATTGAAATTTGTTTCTATTAAATCAGTTTCATTTTTATCTTTATCTACCGTTTTACACATGGGGTTTAAAGTGTATAGAGGTTTATAATATATTCTATAACAAATGCATATAACTTCTGTTCCAGGAGTATAATTGTAACCATTTGTTTTAACACTTAGGGTTAAAGCATCCAATATATTGATATCAGATAAAGACAAAGTTAGGTTGGGATAAACATTAAAATAGACTGGACCATGGGCCCGACTGGATTGTATCATTCCCATCAGGGATTGTTTCCAGTTTATATTTCTTCCCTCACGTAAAGCTGCAAGAAAGCTTTCTGGTAACCCTTCTAGAGTTAATGGTCTAAAAGCAATTTGAACTATACCTAAATGTAAAAACTTATGAGTTTTTAAAAAAGAGTAAATATCAGATTTATTTAACAAACGAAGGATCATTTCATCATCATGTAAGGGAATAGAGGACTCAGTAGTCTTAACAATTTGTTTTAAATAATAATAACATAATAGTGATAATAATATAATAATATAATAATAATAAAATAAATTTTTCTGGGGGATTGCGACGGAAACCGGAAATTCCGACGGTTTTCTGGTGGATACCGCCATCGGAAATCAAAATTTCAATTTTTTTTAGAAAAGGGCGGAGTTTTCAAAGATAATTTAATTTCCGGTGGATGGATTCGTCGGTATTCCGCCGCAACAAAATAAGGGTTTTCAACCCCCTTCTCCTCTTTAGCCTTAAACGAACAGAAAGCAATCCCATTCTCCTCTCTAGCCGACGAACGGAAGCAATTTCTGGCGAGAGAGACACACATCCGGACAATTGCTCGTCGCCGGCGCCTCCCTCTTCTCCTCTCCGGCCGACTCCCACCTCCCTTCTCCAGCCGATTTCGACTTTTGGGGAAAAAAATCTTTTCTTTGAAGAATGTGATGTATATATATATATATATATATATATATGTATATGTATATGTATATATTTTTGAAGATGGTAAATTTTTTAGCATAATGTGTATATATTTATGTATAGTTTGTGTATGTGTGGCTTCTCTTCTTCATGGTACTACTTCCCAACATTTTCTTGATTTGTTTCTTGAAAATCAACACCATAAACAATGTAAAAAGTGGCGCAAATTAGTTCTTTTTAAGTATAATTTTATCTCAAACTAACTATTAGGCCATGCGTACCGGTTACTACCCGAGAGCGGGTAAGGGCTCGGCTTCGAGCGGTTTCCGATACGGGGGGGGGGGGGGTAGCTAGCGGGTTCAGCTACCGGGTTCCCCAACCCGCTATACCCGTTGCCATTTTATTTATTTTTTTTAATTTTTTTTAAATTTTTTGAAAAAAATTCCGTACTTTTTTTTTCAAATTAATCACACTATATATATTAATCCAAACATCTTATTTTTTCACACCAAATTATTTCAAATTCTCTCAAATTCAATATCTTCTTCCATTTCTCTCAAATTCAATACTTTCTTCCATTTCTCTCAAATTTCATCATGAATCCAAACACCATACCTACATCCCGTCGTAACCGACCGGATACACCGCAACAAGACCCGGAGCTTGGCTTCCAAGCGTTTTCTCAACAAGGTTATGTTCCGCAACAAGCGTTTTCTCAACAAGGTTATGTTCCGCAACAACCGTTTTCTCAACAAGGTTATGTTCCGCAACTGCCCCCAAACGTTGGTTTCCAACAATTTCCGCAACACCCGTATGCTCATCAATTTACATATCCTGCTTTGATTCAACAAGGTTTTACTCCCGCCAATTACCAACTTTCTCAACCCACAATCAATCTCGACGACGACTTTGTTCCTGAAACCCAACAACCGCACACACCACAATATAGTACCACACAACAATCAATCCCGGAACCATCAAACCCGACACCAACGCAAAAAGGAAAAAAGAAAAAATTTGAAACAAGGCAAAAACGACGGGTGTGGACAAAAGAGGAGGAAGTGGCGTTAGTGTCGGCGTGGGTTGACGTTTCGGAGGACCCCGTTATCAGAAACGCACAAACCGGTGGTAATATTTTTATTATTATTTTTATTATTATTATTAATATTCTTGTTATTATTCTTATACTTGAATTTATATAAATGTAGACAGTTTTTGGAACCGAATCTCGAAGGTGTTCTATGATTCTATGGGTCGCCAAGATTATAGATCATTGCATCAACTGAACACCAAGTTCAACGGCCTCAACAAGATAATAACGTTTTTTGCCGGCATCTACAACAACTTGTTCTATAATAGATCAAGCGGAATGAGTGAAGCCGATATTTTACGAATGGCACACCATCGGTACCAAGCGGAATGTGGGGTTGCTTTCACCCATGAACAAGCTTGGGATGCCCTCAAAAAATGTCCAAAATGGGCAACGGTTCCAACGATGTCGACAAATTCATCCCGGGGTTCAAAGCGTACCAAACCTTCCGATGATGACGATGAAGATGTTCGGGTTGACGAGGTCGAGCAACTTCAACAACCCATCGGGAGAAACAAGGCAAAAAAACATCAACGAGTAATACGAGCGGGTCGAATACGAACGAAAGTGTTACTCAGTTGTTGACGACCATAGGCTGGTTCAACGGGCGGATTGAGGGTACAATGGAGTACAAAATGAAAAAACTTGAACTTGAACAACAACAGTTGCAGGTTCAACGAGAACAGTTGGAACTCGAACGAGAAAAGCGATATCAACAAGACTTCGACTTTTTCATATCCCCGCATGATCACCTTTCGGGAGACGTTTTGATGGCTACTTTAGCGAGAAAAGAGAAAATTAGAAAATATCATAATTTTGGGTAATTTTGTATTTTGTAATTTTTATTTTTTTACTGTTTTGTATTTTGTAATTTTTAATTTTTTAATGAATGATATGAATTTTTATTTTTATTATTTATCTTATTTTTATTTATTAAAAAATATATAAATATTTTTATTTTGTTAAATAATTAAATGTATAAATAAAAGAATTAAAAAGGATGAGCAGGGCCGGCCCTGGCCACGTGCAGCCCGTGCGACCGCACAGGGCATCAAAGCCTAAGGGGGCATCAAGTTGTGATTTATTACTAGTTTTGGGTTTAATAATTTGGGAATTGGACAACTAAGTTTTAACTATAAAATAGACTAAGGCCTGGTAGTGATAGATATTGAATGCACATCATGAACTGGTGAACACCCAACATTTCAACAACTCAAGTTGATTTCTATTTAGCATCTTAACGAAATAATAAGTTTTCTTAATGAACAAATATGATCGCAAAAAGTTCTAGTCGTTTACGTTCGTTCGTTTAGTATCTTAACGAATGAACATTAACGAACACATTTTCTTTACGAATGAACAAGAATACTAAAAATTCCATTGTTTACCATTCGTGTAAGTTAAACAAACGAACAAGAACAAAAAAAACTTTCGTTCATTTACCATTCATGCTTGTTTGTTCAGTTAAGTTAAACGAATGAACACAAACAACCCTCCGCTCATGTTCGTCCAGTTCGTTTTGCATATTGAAATTTGCAATGCACAAAAGCACATCAATGTATCAACAACGGTAACAACATATTATGATATTGTCTAATTAGGTATTTGTTCTTTGCAATGCATAATAGCATATATTATGAATTTTATAATTTATCATTTTTCTTTTGACACTTGTTTACTTTGAGGTTTGACATTACCATGTTGGAACCACCTTAAAAGTGACCGTCACTGATCGTTTATCATTCCTGATATGATAATTGACAATAACTGAAATCCCTGTCTGGTAAATATATGATGGGCGTATTTACTATTATTGACATACTATAGGGTTTCCCATTAGGTGATTGGAACTATGGGGAATTATATGGCACATAATAAACACCAAGGGTTAAAAGTGTGAGATACTCTTATTATAAATAGAGTACCCTAATCTTTCTTTTAACCCTAATCACAAAATCAGCTGATTAAGAACACAGCCGTGCGCCTCCCTGTGATCGTCTCTCTCGATCGATCATCATCCCATCATAATACGATCACCTCGTTCTGGGAACCCGACAATCAATGGCAAATATGTTTAATGCTTTCACTGGATCCTCAGGATCATCGGGTATGTTTTCTTGTCATCTTATTATCTATCAAATACAAATCATGATTATTCCAACATGTGGTATCAGAGCCCCAGGTTCAAAATTGATTCATGATTTGTATTAGTTTTTTGATGGCTTTAATTCATTGGTTTCTTTCGTGTTTATGTATGCCGCCGCAAACATCAAAACTGCATTGAATTGCAATTTTATCATCTGCGATTATAATGCTATTTTTCCATCGTATTAAACCCTAATTATGCCATGTTAATTGATCAATGTTATTTATCCCGAATTGATCAATGTATAGAATTTTTTTTTTTGGTTGAACCTTACTTTTCGCTACAGATCATTGCGAAAACCTTACTTTTCGCTACTGTACATTGCGAAAACCTTACTTTTCGCTACTGTACATTGCGAAAACCTTACTTTTCGCTTCTGTACATTGCGAAAACCTTACTTTTCGCTACTGTACATTGCGAAAACCTTACTTTTCGCTACTGTACATTGCGAAAACCTTACTTTTCGCTACTGTACATTGCGAAAACCTTACTTTTCGCTTCTGTACATTGCGAAAACCTTACTTTTCGCTACTGTACATAGCGAAAACCTTACTTTTCGCTTCTGTACATAGCGAAAACCTTGCACTAATATTTATGGTCTCATCATTTGTGCCCAAAGGTCAAATATGATTCTCATAATGCATTTTTTTTCCTTTTGCATAATGAACACTGAGTATACTAATTCTGCCCAAAGGTGATTTAATATACCTGTGTGTCAAAAGGACTTTCTACATCCATAATTCACACGATGCTCTATTTTGTGCCCAAAGGTCAAAAGATAAGCATTGCGTTGCATAACCCTAACGCTCATGTTTACTTAGATATTAGTTATTTCTGCCCAAAGGTGATGTAACATCTAAGTAGAGCCTTACTTTGACTTATTGTTTTGGTGTTTACAATAGGTATACTCATCACTAGCTTCATCACTAAAATGGTCATAGTTTCATTACTCTAAGGAATATTACTGTTAGGCCTGCTTACTTTAACATTACTTTGATTCCATTACTTTAAGAAACATTACTTTGTCCGCCTTTTATAGCTAACTACGTCACTATGATAGTCTTTTATAACTTATATCCTCCTCCTTTTCTAATCAGTACCTAACTTTGGCATTGAGCCACTTACTGGTGCGAACTTTGCGTCATGGAAGGATCAATTACTTCTTACTCTGGGGATGCTAGACCTTGACCATGCTATTCGCCATGATGAACCCACTGCTATTACTGATGCGTCCACTGCAGCTCAGAAAGCGGATTTTGAAAAGTGGGAAAGGGCAAATCGCTTGTCACTAATGATGGTCAAGAACTCCATTAACCTCAGTATCCGAGGAGCTATCCCTGACTCTGATAAAGTCAAAACTTACCTCAAATCTGTTGAGGATCACTTCAAGGGATCGTCTAAGGCTCATGCAAGTAGCTTAATGCTACAGATGCCCACTCTTAAATATGAAGGAAATAGCAGTGTCCGTGAACACATTATGAAAATGATTGATATGGCTCATAAGCTTAAGAGTCTTGAGATGGAAGTCTCTGATAATTTTCTTGTGCATTTCATAATGACCTCTTTGCCTGCTCGGTTCGACACCTTCAAAGTTAACTACAACGCTATGAAGGATAAATGGTCGATAAGTGAACTGATTGCAATGTGTGTGCAAGAGGAGGATCGTCTAAAGCTGGTACAACCTGAAGCTGTTCACCTGACAACCACTACTAATTCTAAGAAAAGGAAGGGTAATCAGACTGGAAATAAAGTCCAAAAGGATAATAATCATGGTGCCGTTGCCTCTGGCTCTAAATCCTTGTCTAACAAACCTAGCTGCAAATTCTGTCGTGCCAAAGGGCACGGACAGAAAGATTGCCCTAAGTTCAAGGAATGGCTAGCTAAGAAAGGTAACATTCTTTATGTAATATTTGATTCCTTTACTACTGATGTCCCTATTAATACATGGTGGGGTGACTCTGGTTCTATGGTCCATGTGACAAACTCAATGCAGGGATTCCTTACAATCCAGAAGCTACCAAAGGGCCAAAGAAAACTTAGAGTTGGAAGTGGTGATCTCTTAGATGTCGAAGCCATGGGAACTTTAAATTTACATATGAGTACCGGAAAGTGTATTAGACTAGTGGATACCTTATATGTACCGAGAATTACTCGGAACCTTGTATCCATATCTAGACTAGACCTTGAAGGTTATGTAATAATTCATGGTTGCGGCAAGATTGCTATTACTCATAATAATGAATTACTTGGTCGAGGTTTCTTGGATGGATTACTGTATAAATTGGAACTAGATCATAATTTCTTACAGTCTTTGTTGTCACTTAATATTGATGACGTAACTAAAACAACAAAATCACCTAAACAATTAGAGAATTCCTCCATGTTGTGGCATAAACGTCTCGGCCACATCTCACGAGATCGAATGACTCGACTCGTAAAGGATGGAATCTTACATTTTCTTGATTTTAGTGATTTTGAAACATGTATTAAGTGCCTCAAAGGAAAAATGGCAAAAGGGAATAAGAAAGGAGCTACTAGAAGTTCCAACTTGTTGGAAATAATTCACACTGATATTAGTGGTCCTTATCCCGCATCAATCACAGGACATACATCATTTATTACATTTATTGACGATTATTCGCGTTATATGCACCTATATCTGATTAAGGAAAAATCTGAATCCTTACAAACTTTTATTGATTTTAAAACTTTGGTTGAAAACCAACTTGATCATAAAATAAAAGTTGTGAGATCAGATAGAGGAGGTGAGTATTATGGTAGACATACTGATATTGGTCAAGCTCCTGGTCCTTTCTATAACTTTTGCAAGGAACAAGGCATAATTAACCAATACACCATGCCTGGTTCTCCTCAACAAAATGGTGTTGCTGAAAGGAGAAACAGAACCTTAATGGACATGGTGAGAAGTATGCTTGCTAACACTAACTTACCTACTTTCCTCTGGACTGAGGCATTAAAAACAGCCGTTCATATACTCAATAGGGTTCCATCAAAATCTGTCCCTAAAACTCCTTATGAAATCTGGACAGGTAGGAAACCGAGTCTAAAATATATGAAAGTATGGGGATGTCCTGCCGAAGCAAAAGTCTATAACCCTAACTTAAAGAAACTGGATCCTATAACCCTTACATGTTTCTTTATCGGTTATCCTGATAACTCAAAAGGTTATCGTTTTTACTGTCCTTCCCACACTACGAGCATCATTGACACGCAGCATGCAACATTTCTTGAGAACTCAAAGATCAGTGGGAGCACGACAAATCATGACTCAGATTTGCAAGAAGTACAAGAAGCGGGGGGAAACCATTCTTCCGGTATACTTATTCCTCCGATAATTCCTCTTGTACCCACCGTTGCTCCTAATATCACTGATCCTGCTCCTCCTAACCAAAATACCGAGGGAACATCATCATCGCTTCCGAATGCTGAGCCTAATATCACTGATTCCACTCCTTCTGTTACTGAACCGGAAAATCAACTCAGGAGATCATCTAGGGCACGCAGGGCCACAAATTTTGATGATTTCATAACCTTTTTATCTGAAGTTGAGGACATTGGAAAGCTTACTGATCCTACCTCTTATCGAGAAGCCATTAATAGTGATCAGGCCACTCAGTGGAATGAAGCCATGATTGAAGAGCTTAATTCCATGCATCATAATGATGTTTGGGACTTGGTTGAACTTCCTGAAGGATCCAAAACTATCGGTTGTAAATGGGTCTTCAAAACCAAATTAGACCCGAAAGGAAACATCGAACGCTATAAGGCCAGACTGGTTGCAAAATGCTTTACTCAAAAGGAAGGAATCGATTATCAAGAGACCTTCTCTCCTGTCTCTCGTAAAGATTCTTTAAGGATTGTTATGGCACTTGTAGCTCATTATGATTTAGAGTTACATCAGATGGATGTCAAGACCGCATTCTTAAATGGAGACTTGCAAGAAGACGTATACATGCGACAACCTGAAGGATTCATTCCAGAAGGTAAAGAGCATATGGTCTGCAAGCTGAAGAAATCCATTTATGGGTTGAAGCAGGCATCACGACAATGGTACCTCAAGTTCCATAAAATCGTAAAAGGGCAAGGTTTTCTAAAGAATCAAGTGGATCAATGCACCTATCTCAAGATCAGTGGGAGTATCTTTATAATCCTTGTCTTGTACGTAGATGACATTCTACTAGCAAGTAACAACTTGGATATGCTGCATGAGTCGAAGCGGATGCTTTCGCAAAATTTCGACATGAAAGATCTCGGTGATGCCTCTTATGTCATTGGTATCGAAATACACCGAGATAGGCATAATGGTGTTTTGGGTCTTTCTCAAAATGCATATATTGAGCGTATCTTAAAACGCTATAACATGCAGCACTGTACACCCACTGTAGCTCCAGTAGTTAAAGGGGACGTGTTTGGTTCTTTCCAAGCTCCGAGCACTGATATTGAAAAGGAAGAAATGAGGATGATACCTTATTCGTCTGTAGTAGGGAGCATTATGTATGCTCAGGTCTGTACTCGTCCGGATATCGCTTATATCGCTGGTATGCTGGGACGTTACTTATCTAATCCCGGAATAGCACACTGGAAAGCGGCTAAAAAGGTTCTACGATATCTGCAAGGGACCAAAGACTACAAATTAACTTATAGAAGAAGTGACAACTTAGAAGTAGTAGGATATTCTGATTCCGATTTTGCTAAATGCAAGGAAGATAAGAAATCTACTTCTGGGTACATATTTATGTTAGCTGGTGGACCTATCTCCTGGCGGAGTCATAAATAAAAGCTGACTACAACGTCCACCATGATGGCTGAATACGTTGCCGTTTATAATGCCAGTTGTCATGGGATGTTGTTAAGGAACCTGGTCAGTGGACTCAAAATCGCCAATTCCATTTCTAGACCATTGAAGCTTTACTGTGATAACTCAGCTGCCGTAACTTTCTCGAACAGTAACAGTTCAACTGGCGCTGGGCTGTATCTTGATACAAAGTATCTGTTTGTGCGCGAACGGGTTGAGGAAAATGTCCTTTGTATCGAGTACATAAGTACAAAGAATATGCTAGCGGATCCGATGACCAAAGGTCTTCTTCCTAATGTCTTCGTAGGACACGTGTCGAAGATGGGGCTTACAAAAGACTTAATTTAATAGCATATTGTAATTATTGGTCATTATTATTATCTTAATAAAATTTTCCTCTATATTCAGATTTTGTTTGTCTATTAGTTACGCTTTGAGCTCATAATGGCGTATGGACATTATTATAACGAAATTTGTCTTAGTCAATTGATCATTGCTTATTCAGTTTTAAATTTGAGTCATAGTTTGACTAGTGGGGGTCCTGAGTTGATATTCTTCTCTACGGCTGTACTTATTAGCTATGATTTCAGTTTAAAACAAAATGAGTATCATCCCGGCCGGACTTATTGGTACTCATAGATAAAAGATCGCTTGGTCAAGTGGGAGAATGTTGGAACCACCTTAAAAGTGACCGTCACTGATCGTTTATCATTCCTGATATGATAATTGACAATAACTGAAATCCCTATGTCTGGTAAATATATGATGGGCGTATTTACTATTATTGACATACTATAGGGTTTCCCATTAGGTGATTGGAACTATGGGGAATTATATGGCACATAATAAACACCAAGGGTTAAAAGTGTGAGATACTCTTATTATAAATAGAGTACCCTAATCTTTCTTTTAACCCTAATCACAAAATCAGCTGATTAAGAACACAGCCGTGCGCCTCCCTGTGATCGTCTCTCTCGATCGATCATCATCCCATCATAATACGATCACCTCGTTCTGGGAACCCGACAATCAATGGCAAATATGTTTAATGCTTTCACTGGATCCTCAGGATCATCGGGTATGTTTTCTTGTCATCTTATTATCTATCAAATACAAATCATGATTATTCCAACATACCATATTAGATTTAAAATTTAGTCTTTAGACTTATAACTGTATGAATTTTACTCTTTGCTTACTATGAAATTAACTTCCATGTAATTTACTATTTTAAGTTAAAACTATTATTTTCCTTATCTTTTAGTTTTAAGTTCCATATATGGAATTAATGTTTTATTGTGCTAATTTCAATTTGGAAAAGGGAATACCGGAAAGCACAGTCTTAATTCATGATTTATCATTCTATATTTTGTAATTCGGGGTTTTGGCTTTTATGTCCCGTTTGTATTTTTTTAGTTATAATTAATAAAAATTTATGTGAAGACGAGTCACCTAACTTGACTAGGTTTCAAACCCTTTAAAAAATCGCATGTTTTTGTCGTTCATTTGCTTAAAAATAGACATAGGGGCATTTTTTAGCATTTTGCACAGGGCATAAAAAACCCTAGGACCGGCCCTGAGGATGAGGTGGCAAGTGGGTTCAAAGGGTACTGGTACTCCACTTTAGGGTAAGGAACTAAGGATTGGGTAAGAGAGAAAAGCTGATGTGGCGCTGAGGTAGCAATGGTTCAAAGGGTACGGGTACTCATGGCCTTACACTTGTTAACATGGAATTATTAATTCACAATGATATTACAAATACAAAGGTTAAAAAGGATATTAGGTGGCGTTTGTTTTTAAGAAGTTTGAAGTCTGATTTCACTTCTGATTTTTAAGAGGTGGTGCCGAAATCTGAAATTTGAATCAATTAGACTGTTTGTCTTTTTTTGCTAACAAACTCTAAATATATATATATATATATATATATATATATATATATATATATATATTTGTGTATTTTATCCCTCAAAATGTTAACCTCTTGGATTTATAAAAACAACCAATTGAAATCCAACAAAAACACACACAATAGTGGAACATACATACTCTCTAGTGTCAATGGTCAAACACATTAAAATTAATCTAGCAATTCAGCCTCCCAATATTTTTTTTAGAAAAGCAAGCAACCCACGTTACCAAACCAACCAAAAAGTACAAGGGAGCAACCCAAGATAAGCAAAAAAAGCAAGCACCTAACAAATACAGCCCGGCACTAACAAACAGAAGCTTGCAAGAGGCAAACCTCAAAAAAGCCAAACCCAAGCAGAAGGAAACACCCTGCCGCTGCACCCAACTAAACCGAAACCCGAAAACACGAATATGAGCAAGAAGTAGTTGCTGCCACACTTTATGCTGCACGGAATCCAGCTAAAACCGCACCTCCTCGACTGCTACACAGCAGCAGCAGCAGCCGTGAGCCATTTATGACATCCCCGAAGGATTGGCGAGCCACATTTTCTACTCGATTCGATTGTTACCGCTTCTACGTTGCAGTTCAAAGAGTAAATCCTCTAAACGAGTTTTATCCTCTTTAAACACCAAACGATTCCGATGCGACCAAGTGAGATAAAGGAAACAAACCTCCCAATATTGTTTCTTAGAATGGTTTTCTACAAGTAAAATAGACATAAGAAATCATGAATTAAACAACACATGAGAGTCAACCCTCCAATCTTAACATAAAACTTATAAGGCCATGAGTACCCGTACCCTTTGAACCCTTTGAACCCACTTGCCATCTCAGCGCCACATCAGCTTTTCTCTCTTATCCAATCCTTACCCAAAAGTGGAGTACCAGTACCCTTTGAACCCACTTGCCACCTCATCCTTTTTAATTCTTTTATTTATACATTTAATTATTTAACAAAATAAAAATATTTATATATTTTTTAATAAATAAAAATAAGATAAATAATAAAAATAAAAATTCATATCATTCATTAAAAAATTAAAAAATTAAAAATTACAAAATACAAAACACTAAAAAAATAAAAATTATAAAATACAAAATTACCCAAAATTATGATATTTTCTAATTTTCTCTTTTTTCATTTTTGCGTTGGTGTCGGGTTTGATGGTTCCGGTATTGATTGTTGTGTGGAGATCGATTGTGGTGTGTGCGGTTGTTGGGTTTCAGGAACAAAGTCGTCGTCGAGAATGATTGCGGGTTGAGGAAGTTGGTAATTGGCGGGAGTAAAACCTTGTTGAAGCAAACCAGGACGTGTAAATTGATAAGGATTATAACCTTGTTGAGAAAACCCTTGTTGCGGAACATAACCTTGTTGAGAAAACGGTTGTTGCGGAACATAACCTTGTTGAGAAAACGCTTGTTGCGGAACATAACCTTGCTGATAAAACGCTTGTTGCGGAACATAACCTTGTTGAGAAAACGCTTGGAAGCCAAGCTCCGGGTCTTGTTGCGGTGTATCCGATCGGTTACGACGGGATGTAGGTGTTATGTTTGGATTCATGATGAAATTTGAGATAAATGGAAGAAGGTATTGAATTTGAGAGAAATGAAAGAAGGTATTGAATTTGAGAGAATTTGGTGTGAAAAAATAAGATGTTTGGATTTATATATATATATAGTGTGATTAATTTGAAAAAAAAATTAAAAAAAAAATATTTTTTAAACAAACTAGCCGTTCAACGGCATTTTTTTCAAAAAATTTAAAAAAAATTAAAAAAATAAATAAAATGGCAACGGGTATGCGGGTTGGGGAACCCGGTAGCCGAACCCGCTAGCTACCCGGGCCCCCCTATCGGAAGCCGCTCGAAGCCGCCCGCTACCCGCTCTCGAGTAGGCGTCCGGTACGCATGGCCTAATGGAAAACATAATTAAATTGTTGCAGACCGAATTTCCAGTTAAAACATATCCCTTGTATACATCCCCAAAAGATCCTCTTCCAATGAGTTCTAAATTGGGATCCCGCTGCCTCCACAATTGTAGTTGCATCTGCCTTCTCCGCTGAAAGGAGTAAATCACTTCCTTCCTCCTCCAAACAATCATATGCTTAACGACGACATCGTATCCAGAATCCTTGAATTCCAGCTTGGACTTGACAATTGCTTGAAATCTGAAACACGCATTGAAACAAAACAAAAAAACTCTGTTCCCGCAACACACCTAATACCGAGTAAAATCGAACAGTATGCTTTATGAAATGAAATCGCAATGCATGATTTATTAGGGTTTGTGAAATGAAATGAAATTACACAGTGGGTTGAAAGGGAATCAAGATTCAACAAAGAAACAAACGAAATTTCTTTGTCTGCTTCCTGTAAATATTTGGCAGAATTTATGTGAAAAAGAGTACCTGGTCGATTGAAGGGAACGAGATGGAGTACCTTCTCGATTGAAGGAAGATCTGAGATGGAGTCGATAAGAGATAAAGATTAGGGATGGAGGAAGAGGACGACCGGAAGAGGACGATTACATTCTGAGATGAGTTAAGTCGATTACATTCTGGAGGCGCCAATACAAAGATGGAGGAAGAAGACGCCGATAATGAGATGGAGAAGACTGGAAGAGGAGGTCTAAGCGACTTTGAGGTTTGTTGGCCACTTTTTGATTTAGATGTGTTGTAGACTTAAGTGCATTGGGGTGTTTGGGATTGCTTATTTTTTAAAGTGTTTGTCAACTTATTGTTGCGATAAAAAAGGAGTTCAGGGTAAAAATATAGTTTGGACAAATAAGTTATAAACAGTTTCAAATAAGATAAAATGGATTAACTTATCAAAAACAACTTATTTGTGGTGGAGAAAAGTCATAAGCATTTTTCATTTTTTCAATCCAGACACTAAAAATAGTTTATTTGTGATGAGGAGAAGCAATAAACAAATAAGTCAAAAATATAAGCAATCCCAAATATAAAATAAAAACAAACACTCTGAAAGAGGAAAAGTCTGGCCGTGTTAGACTTTAGAGCTCTTTAAGAGCTGAAACTTAAAAAACAAACAACCCCTAAACAATAAAAATATATCCGTAGAAAATAATAAAAATATATATAAATAATAAATCTGTAAATAAAAATAATAATAAAAAATATTTATTTTCGGCGGATATATCTGTCGAGTTTTTTGCAAAAATAAGGGTGTTTCAAAAAAGCTTTGTAGAAATAGGGGTGTTTTAAAACTCTTTGTAAAATATGGGTGTTTTAAGAGGGACCCACTAATTTTAATTCCTGATTTTATATGTTTTCATTTTAAACCCAATATATTTACAGATTTAACACAGCTCTCTCTTACATCTTGCTTTTTATTTGTCTCTATTATTTTTAAAAAACTACTTTTAACCCTTATTATAGAGAAATTAATTAAAATACCCCAACTTTGAAATTGACTTACCAAAATACCTCAAAAAATGAAAAATTTACCAAAATGCCATTTTTTCCGCGGAGGGAGCCCTCTATAGCGGGCAGAGACCAATTGTGAAAAATTTTGCAAGATTATTTACACTTTCAGTCCCCATCGCGGGCCATCGCGGATCTCGTTCGCGGGCCAGGGACTAAAAGTGTAAATATATCTTGCAAAACTTTTCACAATTGGTCCCTGCCCGCGATAGCGGGCTCTCTTCGCCGAAAAAAATGGCATTTTGGTAAACTTTTCATTTTTTGGAGTATTTTGGTAAGTCAATGTCAAACTTGGGGTATTTTAATGAAAGACTCCTTATTATATATTATATATGAATTCATTTATTTAAAATATATAATTAAAATGGAAAATTAATTAAAATACCCTAAGTTTGACCCCTTCTTACCAAAATACCCTAAATCTCTACCGGTTTACCAAAATACCCTAAATTTCCGTTGTGGGCCCCGCGATCGCGGGCCCAGCCCACGTGTCACCCAGGTTTGGGCAAAATGTCCCGCGGAGCCCCCCAACTATGGTCGCGGTGACAAGTTTGGTCCCTGCCCGCGGTGACAATTTTGGCCTATCGCGGGCCCATCGCGGGGAACCACCACGGGCCAGGCCGAAACTTTGTGACACGTAGGTGTGGGCCCGCGATCGCGGGGCCCACCGTGGAAATTTGTGGCATTTTTGCAAACTGAAAGAGATTTACGGTATTTTGGTAAAGCAAAGTTAAACTTGTGGCATTTTAATTAATTTCCCAATTAAAATTTATATATTTTTTTAGCAAATTATATTATTAAATATATCTCATTAATACCAATATTTAATATATTACAATTTTTGAAACAACAATTAAGTTTATTAATACTTTAAATTTTGTAAAAATCATGAACAATAATATTGTAAACGATTCTCATTAATACTTTTAGTTTTTTATTTTTAATTCTTATTATATATTGTAAAAATGATGAACAACAACTAAATTTATGAATATCTTGTTACAAATGCTTACGGTCACTAAATAAATAAATTAACGAGTCTTATAAAAACTATTCTATTTTATGGAATAAACCAAGTAACTACACCTACTTATATTTTTATTAGTTAGTGGGGAGAGAGTATTGAGGACAATATGGAAATCAACTCATTATGAAATACATTTAATGATATAATTTGCTAAAAATAATATATAAATTTTTATTATATATTTTAAATAAATGAATTCATATATAATATATAATAAGGGTTAAAAGTAGTTTTTTAAAAATAATAGAGACAAATAAAAATTAAGATGTAAGAGAGTGTTAGGTTAAATCTGTAAATATATAGGGTTTAAAATGAAAATATATAAAATCAGAAATTAAAAAATGTGGGCCCTCCTCAAAACACCCCTATTTCTACAAAGAGTTTTAAAACACCCCTATTTCTACCAAACTTTTTTGAAACACCCCTATTTTTGCAAAAAACTCTATATCCGTTGCAAATCCGCCGAAAATAATCGCCAGTTTTTTTCGTTTAATTAAATAAATAAAAATATATTCCTTTCCGACGGATCATTCCGTCGAAAATCCGCTGAAACTGATAAACTTAATTATTTTGTTAATCAAAGTTTGACTAGTCGGGACCTGTTTTGTTCCGACGGATTTTCGGCTGCCTGATTCCGCGAACACGAAATCCGCCGGAAAATCTCGGTTGCGGCGTCCGGATTTCCGGCGGATAAGTCCGCCGGAAATGGTGTCCTGTTTTGTAGTGATTTAAACAACAAAAATTAGTTGAAAAACTAAATCTAATATAAATTAAAGAGTAAATTACATTTTTAGTCCCTGTGGTTTGTTGAAAATTTCTATTTTCGTCCTTATGCTTTTAAAATTGCGATTTTTATCCCCATAATTTATAATTCATTATCGTTTTTGTCCTTATGGTTGAAATTCGATTGCTATTTTCATCCCTATGGTTTACAATACTTTTCTATTTTAGGTCTTCATACTTAAAAATAGTGTTTTGGACTTAGGGACGAAAATAGAAATGAATAGCAAACCATAAGGATGAAAACCGAAACTTCGAAACCATGAGGACGAAATCCGCAATATTTAGCAAACCATAGGGACGAAAAACATAATTTACTCTAAATTAAAAAATGTATTTCCTCTCTCCTCTTTCTTATACTTTCTCCTATATTTTCTCTTTTCTCTTTCTTATTTTGTCAATCATTGCTCCATAACATATACGTAGACACATAAATGAATATGAAATTAACGTGAATACATCGTGAACACTCTTTTATAAATACTATTATAGTTTGTAAACTCATAGTGAACACACTCTAAATACATTAATTTATTACTTAATGATTATCGATGATTATCTTCTTAATTATTTAATTAATTAATAACAAGTTAGTTATCTTAAATTAGTGGATTAGAATGGATCTCACTTGTTTTTTAGTTTTCAAATGATTAAGCCCCTATATTTTATATTTTTCAGGGGAAAACCACAAAAAATTGGAAAACTAAGGAACACCTTAATAACCACTTATTTGTATGGTATGCACATTTACATAAAAGTAATTGAAAATGTTTCATGGTTTTTATGTAAGTGTGGATATCAGACAGATTACTTTTAAGCACATGTGCATACGATACACATGAAAATGGTTATTATAGTATTTCTCATCAACTTTTCCTTTTTTTGTGTGTTTTTCCTTTAACCCGCGCTATAAACATATATGGAACTTACATGCGTAGAATTCCACTTGGAAAATGAGTATTAACAATATGTCAATATTTAGTAGTATGAAGAACCAAGGGTGGTGTTTGAATCAAGATCATTACCTAAATGGTGCATGTAGAAGAATTATTCTTTGCAAACGTCATTCCTAAAGCCGATTATAACATTAAGACTATGTTGGCAAACTAGCTGATAACTTATAAGCTAGCTTATAGCTCATAAACTAATTGTTAGCTGATACTAATGAAAAAGTCATGTTTGACAAAAACCAGCTTACAAGCATGTAAAATGACAAAAAATGACATCTTCAAAAAATTATCAATTACAATATTTAATTATATAATTAAAACTTTCATTGTAATAAAGAAAAAATAAATAATATAATATGTTAATTAAAAGAATTTAAAATTATTAATAATCGAAATAATCGAAAAACTAAAAAACACCCTCATGATCATTGATTGAATATAATCTAAAGGACATTAATAATCATAAGCTAAAATAATTAACTTTAATGAAAAGGAATTTGACCACTATATTTCTCCTTCTCTCGCCGCTAGACTTCGTCTCCCTCGTCTGAACTTCTGCTCCCTCGATCGACTCTCTCCTACAACGTTAGACTTTCTCCTCTATACAGAGACCGATTTCTCTTCTCTTTCCTTCACCACTGGAAATCGATTTATGGGTAACACCGTAACATCTCCTCTATACAACGATAGACTTTCTCCTCTATACAGAGATCGATTTATGGGCAACTTCTCACATATGGAAATCGAAGAACAAACCAATAGACCAATGATAATTTTATAAAAAAATATATTTGTTTTCTTATAGTCAAATAGTGCTACCACTTGGAAAAAAAAAATCTGTATGCATCTCCACATATTATATTCCTCAATTGATTATCATTTTACATGCCTTTATCTCTCCCTATCTCACTAAAAGTGGAACAATGAACGTTTCATTGTGTCGTTTGTGGTAGCATTGTTAGTTTTTTTTAATATGTTTTTTTCTAATATGTCGATGGACATTAAGCACATTGGGATCATATTTTATTACCGCATAAGGGTAGGTATTTTTGGTTTTAACTTTTGTTACAATATTAGTCGGCCATGTTAATAAGTGTAGAGGCTTTGTCAAGGGGTGTTCATGGGTTGGATTGATTGGATTGAAAGATTTTGGTAACCTATGCATTGCTTATTACCGAGTTGTTTTTGGTAACTTGTACATATTAAAGAGAAATACATATAATTTTAGAGAATTGAAGCTGCTAAAACTTTCATCGGATTATAGGGTTGGCCGGGTTACTTTGGGCCTAACTCAATATCAACCCAATAGATTCAGTTTGCCCTAATTTTGTATCAATTATATATCCCGATACTTAGGGTTGATCTTTTTTGGATTTTTTCTGGTTGGGTTGCCAGGGTTCGTTAGTTTTTTGAACAACCCTAGCTCTGCCCTATTTGTTTTGTAGTATATCATGTGTCCCTTCAGTTCTGTTTTCATCAATGAACCTCATTCATTTTTCTCAATAAAGACTCCATCATATATATCTTTATGTATTGATAGCTTCACCACTAAATGGAAGTTTTTAACTACGAAAGCTTCCCTGGAAAATCCGTCGCTAAATGGATGATTCGTCACAAAATCGTCATAACAATTGGTTGGTAAATTGTTGGTGGGAAATTCAAATCAGTGATAGATTACTCGGGGATTTTATGGGAGATTCGTGGGTTATCACCGGGTATTTTGTGGGTGATCCGCCGGGATCACTCACGGAAATTTCCCTATGTAATTTTTTTTGAGTAAAAATCGTTTATTTTGTAGTGTTTAGATTCTCTACATCGTTTTGTAAATGGGATTTGTGTACAGCTTGTAGAACGATTATATATATATATATATATATATATATATATATATATATATATATCAATATATATATTAAAAGAAGAATCAAAAGGAATTGAGGTGGCATCATGAGAGTTGGGTATTGAGGTATTGGTGAACTGTGGTTGAATTTGAGATATCCCACATTGGTGAGATGTTGAAATATTGGAGTAGAGTGGTATGTATAAAAAGGATTGATATGATGTCATTTGTGTCAACTCATGGGGTTTGAGTTATAAGGTTATCTTATTTGGATGACCTTATTTTTGTGAAACAAATCTTATTATAAAAAAAATTAAACTTAGTTGTGGTTGAGGTTTAGATATTGCACATTGGTAAAAAGTTGTAAGATTGAAAAAAAAAATGTATGTTTAGAAAAAATCAATCATCAATATATCAATATATATATATATATATATATCAATATATATATATATATATATATATATCAATATATATATATTAAAAGAAGAACCAAAAGAAATTGAGATGACATCATGAGAATTGAGTATTAAGGTATTGGTGAATTGTGGTTGAATTTGAGATATCCACATTTGTGAGAGGTTGAAAGGTTGGAGTAGAGTTACAAAACAAATCTTATTATAAAAAAATAAAAAATTAAAGTTAGTTGTGTTTTAGATATTGCACATTGGTAAAAGTCAATATCAATCAATATATATATATATAGAGAGAGAGAGAGAGAGAGGGGAAAGTTCAAACGAGGAGTGTAACAATTTAAGAAAACACGAGGAGCATTCTCAACCAACCATTTGATTTATTAAGGGAATTAAATGGTAAAGGTATATGAGTCATTTTACGTTTTCTAATTTAAGTCCAGATCAAAACCTTCCCTGTGCATTCTCATCATTGACTTCCAACGGCACAAACTGATCGGAAAATCCATCAACGCTTAACCTCAGCGATATACCGGAATCCTGCGTAGCTCTCGTTTTATCCTACATGGAACCGCCGAAGATCTGCAAATTGGCTCGAATCAACCGAACATTTCGAGCAGCTTCCTCCGCAAATTTCATCTGGATCTCCAAATTGCCCTCTACTTATCATCACCTCGTTGCAAAATTGTTGATCGGAGATACTGATTAACGATCACCGGAATTGATGATCAAAGATACTGATTATATATATTGATTCATTCAAACCTGTGTAACATGTATCAAATCATATATGATTATATATACATAACCCAATGTGTATCAGACAAGCCTCACATCACATATGATTTTTCATTGTAATCACATATGATTTACTAAAACAAAATCACATATGATTAATAACTAAGTGATATCAGATTGTAAAACAATATCATATATGATCACATATGATTTACTAAAACAAAATCACATATGATTAACTAAGTGATATCAGATTGTAAAACAAGATCATATATGATCACATATGATTTACTAAAACAAAATCACATATGATTAACTAAGTGATATCAAATTATAAAACAAGATCATATATGATTAATAACTAGTGATATCAGATAACAGTCTTATAGATCACATATGATTTAATCCCTCTTTCGAAGACGATGATCGTTTAGAACTTGCTGAAGATCCCGTTGACTCCGAGATAACAGAGTAATCTGTAAAGCCCGTGTCCCGATACGTTTATTCAATTTTATTATTTAAAGTTAGGTAGAACGTCCACCCTTATTTGTTTTTGTTTGTGGTTCGGTGTCAAGGGACCAAAACGCGAAACATTTTGTGACTGTCTGCAGTTGTGTGGGTTTGGCTAGTTCAAGGGGTCATTTTGTGCATTATGGGAAAATGGGGGATGGACTCGGCCCATGCATCGGCCGAGCCCCACCTCCCCTCGTTTCCTTTTCTTCAGCCACAAAACCCACATAGAGGAATCAAAACCTAATTCCTTTTCCCATTCTTCCTTAGTCGGCCGTCGAGAGAGAGGTTCGTGAGAGAGAGAGGAAGAGCGAGAAGGCGAGAGTGAGGAGGAGGAAAGCCGCCGGAGAACTGCCGCTGCCGATCACCTGTGCCGCCGCTGCTGCCGTCGGGAACTCGCCGGAGCCGAGGAAGAAGATCAAGAGGAGGGAGAAAGGTTGGGGTGTTAGGCCGCCGTGTTAAGGTACTCGTTCGATCCCTCCCCCGTTCTTTCTCTTATTTTTTTTCCGGTGAAACAATCAGCGCCGCCGCCGCCGCTGTGGCGGCTGGGTGTCGGGTGGTGGTGGTTAGGTGCGCTGTGTGTGTGTGCATGCGGTCAATCGATCGAGGGAGAGACCTGAGTTTCGAGAAGAGGGTGCGAGGTGGTGCGTTTGTGCGAGCGGAGTCCTCGCAGGAGGGCCAGCGCCGACCACCACTGCCGGAGGTGGTAGTGGGTGGTGCTTGGCCGTGACCTGACCTTAATCATCGTAGAGCCCTTTAAACCGTGACTTAATCATTTAAGCCGATTCGATCAAACCGTTGTTTTTATAGTCGTCCTTTTTATGTGAATAATCGTTCAGCCACGTTTTAGCGGAAAGCTGGTTCGGTCTCTAGCTGGGCGAAATAGTGGTCGCAAGTTCGGTGATTCGTCATTTCATGTGAAAAATTCTGGAATCTGCCATTGTCTTGGGAAAATCATAACTTTTTGCTAGTAACTCGTATCTGGGTGAGACCAGCACCAAAAGTTCCCTTTTTGAGTCTATAAACTTTTCTGTGTTTTGTGCGAAGCCCAGTTCGGGACGTAGCATTGGTCAAAATGTCATTTTATACTGAAAGGTGCTGATTTTCGCTGTTCGGGGAACTGTTTTTGTAAAATCCATATTAAATGGTAGAAAAATCGTTAGGAGGCGTATAATATGTCCTTGGAACCCTAACTCATAGTACTTCCTGACCATGTAATAATATTGAGGATTTACTGGGTTTAAGGAGGGCGAAACAGGTCCCGAACAGACCTGTTTGGCGAGAACGGAAAATAGTTTTAGTGACGGTTTAAGCGTGTGTCGTGTCGTAGGGTCCGGGTCTCGTATTGACACGTTTTAACATGCGTTTAGGTGCTGGGAAGTGACCGTAATTGTGAAGCTTGAATTGTATTGTTAAGCTAGGCGCGCATTCGAGGTGAGTTCTCTCACTATACTTAATATCGGTTGTTTTATCATTGCTGTAGCACGTGTGTGGTAGCTTTATGTGATTTTGTTGTGAACTAGATAGTGGGGTGTCTAGTTGAGATTATGATGACATGTTAACTCGGTGGGACCGAGGAATCCGGCGGGGCCGGGGATTTAATACGCGGGTGGCGTAGAGACTCGGTGGGACCGGGGATCCGGCGGGGCCGGAGGTTTTATCATGTGGTCGGTGGGACCGACTTGTGCCTTTTAGGTGGGTGGGTGTGGATATACATGTTTATGATTTGTTCGTAGACCTGTATGATCGTTTATGTGTCACTATCTGTTTTAGGGGTAGTGTGGAATAACTGTGTTATTTATGGTGTTTGAATTCACTAAGCTTCGTGATTACCCTTTCCCAATAAATTGTGGTTTCAGGTACGAGTGGCTCTAAGGCGTGACGGGTACACACTGGCGCGCGGGATGAGCTGGCTATTATTAGTTTTATTTATTAACATTATTTCCGCTGGTTTCTGGTTACATGAACAATATTTATGATTTTGCAACTGATATGTTGGGATTATTTAATGAGTTTTATATACGAAATGTTTAATTAAAAATTTTAAATTTCTCTAAATTTTTGGGATGTTACAACTTGGTATCAGATCACAGCTTGAGTGAATCAAACGCACCTCGGTGTGTTTGGTCTCAAGTTGCGGATGGGAAAATTTTCAAATTCTTTATTAAACCTGTTTGGGAATAAAAGAAAAGGGTAAAAACACGTTCGAGGAACGGTGATCGAGGGCGCAGTGTGTACAGTCAGCCGGAGCCAAAGGGAAAGGTACAATGCTTAGTGTTTTATTGCTTTCTAGATCATAGAGTATGCATGCTAGATTGCCTGTTGCTGACACTATGC
Source organism: Saussurea involucrata (assembly GCA_033807775.1). NCBI lineage: Eukaryota > Viridiplantae > Streptophyta > Magnoliopsida > Asterales > Asteraceae > Saussurea > Saussurea involucrata. The sequence goes on from CM066313.1 coordinate 84,893,304, forward strand.
GGTATGTTGGACTGCTTGCTATTAGGAATTTATGCTAATTATGATAGGTTACTAAGTGGATACCCTCTAGGTTGTATGCAGTAAGAGACTTATAGCCTTAGAATATTCGATTTAGTTCTATTGCGCAGCTCTTGTTTGAGTCCAACCGTTCTAGGATAGAATCTTGTATTCGACTGTCTATTTGTTTTGCATTGCATGTAATCGGGTATTCGCGAGGCCACTCTTTATGATTAGTGGGGATTCGGTAGTAGCAAGGGTAGTGGTTGGGATGGAATTCCTAGGGAGCTAGGAAGAGTGAGTATATATGCCGGTGCGGGCATATGTGTGTAGTTGCGGCGAGAAGCTACTTGGACCCCTCGGGATGGGACTCGGAACGAGCGATGATAGGCGTGGAAGGTAGTAGTAGAGCTCCTACTACCGGAAGCACAGGATCAGTGCTCGAGTCGAGAAAGTCGCGAGGAATCCAAGGAGCTGAGCGTGAGTGTTGTTGATGTGAGTTATTAGGTACTAATAACTCGTTGTATTTTTCTTCTCTCTAGAATGGCCATCACTAGGAGGAACAACACGACTGAGCCGCGAACTGGGGCGGGGATCACGGAGGATCAGATTCGAGAGATGATTGCGTCTGAGGTAGCGCATGCGATCGGGGAGGCAATCCCCGAGATTATCACCGCCATCCAAGATAAGGTGACGGTTCTGTTGGAAGAGCGCATTGCAGCGATTCCACCGCCTGCTGGGGGACAGCCCCGTAATCGAGAGTTCCAGTATCGGGATCTCTCTGCCTGTTCTCCACCGGAGTTCAAGGGAGACCCGAACCCAATTGTTAGCATGCGTTGGATTTCTGATATGGAGTGTGCTTTCTTGACCAGCGGCTGCCCGGATAATCTGAAGGTCCGTTTTGCTGTGAACTTGCTTCGCGATGGGGCGAAGGATTGGTGCGCTTCAGCGCTGACTCTTGCCGAGCGTACTACCTGTACTTGGGAGGAGTTCGTTACTCGGTTCCGTGCCGAGTACGTGCCTCCGGTAGAGATGGAGCGGATAGCGAAGGAGTTCTTGGAGCTAACCCAAACCACGGACACTGTGAAGGAAATGAACAAGAAATTTACTGAGATGGCGTTGTTTTGTCCTCAGTATGCCGCCTCGGAGGAAATGAAGATGGCTCGGTATAAGGATATGTTACGTACCGAGATCAGGGAATTCGTGAGCACGGTGCCGTACGCTTCTTTGTCAGCAATGATGGATGCAGCCCGGAGAAGGGAGCTGGAGTTAGAGACCCAAGCTAGGAAGAGAAAGGTGACACAGGCGGTGACGCCAATCTCTGCGGTGCAAAAGAAGTCAAAGTTTTCTGATTCGCGCGGGAGTTCGAGGAGTGGTGGGTTTAAACCCAGGGATACTAGTGGGAAGAGGACTGACGGGTGTTTCAAGTGTGGGCAGTCCGGTCATTTCAGCCGGGATTGCAAGTCGCCATTGATGGTCTGCTTTAACAGCAAGCAGACGGGCCACGTGAAGGCCAATTGTCCGAACGCGAGAGCAGCTGATGGGGTTGGTGCACAGAGGGCTCCTACAAATGCCCCACTGCGCATCACTGACGGTCGTACGGGTCAGCCGGGAACGGAGGCAGCGCGAGGTAGAGTCCACCAGCTGAAGGTGGAAGAGGCGCAGGCGACGCCTAAAGTGGTGACATGTATGTTTCATCACCCTCTTTCCTTTCATCCTTCCTTTTCATGCCTTGTATTTATATGTTGTTAATTGTATGTTAGGTACGTTTCTAGTTAACTCGGTGCCTGCGGTTGTAATGTTTGATAGCGGGGCTACTCATTCATTTGTGTCTCGCACTTTTAGCGAGAGTTTGGGCCGAGTGGTGGGACGGTTAGGATGTCCTTTGGTAGTCGAGGTTGCCGATGATAGGACCTTGACGGTTACGGATGTGTATCGGGGATGCACGTTGGAAATCTCGGGTGTGAGGTTTCCCATCGACTTGATTCCGATAGCTATGCGAGAGCTTTGTGTGATTGTGGGCATGGATTGGATGGACGCGTTTGATGCGGAAATTGTTTGTCGCCACAAACAAGTGCGGTTTCGAACCCCAAGCGGGGGAGAGTTGTTGATTCAGGGAGACTCGCCCAGACGGACTACGGCAATATGTTCCGCGGAGAGGGCTCGGAGACACCTTCAGCATAGTGGTCAGGGATACTTAGCGTATGTGATAGATACGCGTGTTGACGAGGCGAAGAAGACTGCCGAAGATGTGCCAGTCGTGAGGGAGTTTGCCGATGTGTTTCCCGACGAGTTACCGGGGATACCTCCTGAACGACAGGTAGAGTTTCGAATCGCTCTGATTCCGGGTGCTGCTCCGGTGGCCAAGGCACCCTATCGCCTGGCTCCACCGGAAATGAAGGAGCTGTATGATCAGTTGCAAGAAATTCTCGAGAAAGAGTTCATTAAGCCGAGTTGTTCACCGTGGGGAGCTCCGATTTTGTTCGTAAAGAAGAAGGATGGGTCTCAGCGGATGTGTATTGATTACCGGGAGCTGAATAAGCTTACGGTAAAGAATCGTTATCCTCTGCCAAGGATTGACGACTTGTTTGATCAGTTGCAGGGAGCCTCATGGTTCTCTAAGATTGACCTGAGATCTGGGTATCATCAGATGCGGGTACGAAGTGAGGATACGGAGAAGACGGCCTTCCGTACGCGATATGGCCATTACGAGTTCGTGGTGATGCCTTTCGGGCTCACCAACGCACCCGCAGCATTCATGGACCTCATGAACAGGGTATGTAGCCCGATGTTGGATCGCTCGGTGATCGTGTTCATCGACGATATCCTCGTATATTCGAAGACGAAAGAAGAGCACGAGATGCATTTGCGGGAAGTGTTGGATGTTTTGAGGCGGGAGAAGCTTTATGCTAAGTTCTCCAAGTGTGAATTCTGGTTACGAGAGGTCCAATTCCTAGGACATGTCGTGAATCAGAACGGTATCATGGTCGATCCGTCCAAGATTTCAGCAGTCATGCGGTGGGAGGTACCGAAAACTCCTACCGAGGTGCGGAGTTTTCTCGGGTTAGCAGGATACTATCGGAGGTTTATCCACGATTTCTCCAAGATTGCCTTGCCTATGACTCGACTGACGAAGAAAACTGCAGCTTTCAGTTGGGGTGAAGAGCAGCAGAAGGCATTTGAGGAACTACGCAGGCGTTTATGTGAGGCTCCTGTGTTAGCTTTACCCGAGGGTATGGAGGATTTGGTGGTTTATTGTGATGCTTCATATCAGGGGTTGGGTGTCGTGCTTATGCAACGTGGCAAGGTCATAGCTTACGCTTCGAGGCAGCTGAAGCCTCACGAAGCGAACTACCCGACTCATGACCTGGAGTTGGGAGCAGTGGTGTTTGCTCTAAAAATCTGGAGACACTATCTTTATGGCGTCAAGTGTACGATCTACACTGATCATAAGAGCCTTAAATATCTGATGGATCAGCAAAATCTTAATATGCGTCAGCGAAGATGGCTTGATGTGGTCAAGGATTACGACTGCGAGATACTTTACCACCCGGGTAAAGCGAATGTAGTCGCGGACGCGCTTAGCCGACATCCGGTTAGGGAACCGCTGAAGGGTCTATGTCAGCGATTGACAGTAGTTGCACCTCTTCTGGAGTCGATAGGTGTCGCTCAGGAGGTGGCCGTGTTGGCGGAAAATGCAAGACGTGAGAGGGTTTCGGGAGAAATTCGTAAATTTGTACGGGATGGTCGAGGATTATTGACTCGATATGGTAGAGTTTGGGTCCCATTCACCGGTGGGAACCGACAGATACTATTGGACGAGGCGCATAAGTCCAAGTTTTCGATTCATCCAGGAGCTACCAAGATGTACAGAGACTTACGGGAAGGCTATTGGTGGCCCGGCATGAAGCGGGATGTAGCCAAATGCGTGGAGGTATGTTTGACCTGTCGGAAGGTCAAGGCGGAGCACCAACGACCGCACGGGAAATTGCAGCCTTTGGAGATTCCGGTATGGAAGTGGGAGCAGATTACGATGGATTTCATCACTAAGCTTCCCAAAACTCAGCGAGGGAATGATACCATCTGGGTAATTGTGGATCGTCTGACTAAGAACGCTCACTTCTTGGCGATTAAAGAGAGCTTCTCGGCGGATAAGCTCGCGGAGGTTTTCATCCGAGAGATTGTAACTAGGCACGGGGTGCCAGTCTCGATTGTCTCGGATCGAGATACTCGTTTCACCTCCCGGTTTTGGGAGAAGTTTCAAAATGAAATGGGTATGCGGTTGCATTTCAGTACAGCATTTCATCCTCAGATCGATGGGCTGAGTGAGCGTACTATTCAGACACTCGAGGACATGCTGCGAGCTTGTGTTATTGACTTTGGTGGTAGTTGGGATCAGTATCTTCCACTAGCTGAGTTCTCCTATAATAACAGCTATCACGCTAGCATCGGTAGAGCGCCGTACGAGGTGTTGTATGGCAGGAAGTGTCGGACGCCCATTTGCTGGGGCGAGGTTGGTCACAGAGTGTTGGGGAGCACTGACGTCGTGTTAAAGACGACAGAGATGATTCGGATGGTGCGGGATCGACTAGTCACTGCTCAGAGTCGGCAAAAGAGTTACGCCGATAAGAGACGATCGGACTTGGAGTTCCAAGTCGGGGATTACGTTCTTTTGAAAGTGTCACCCTGGAAGGGGGTAATCCGTTTTCGCAAGCGGGGAAAGTTGGGTCCCCGATATATCGGACCGTACAAGGTCATCGCGCGTGTGGGGAAAGTAGCTTACCGATTGGAGCTACCAGAGGAACTGAGCCCGATCCACAACACTTTCCACGTCTCTCAATTGCGGAAGTGTGTGATGGATGAGTCTGCGGTAGTTCCTCTCGAAGATATCCAAATTGACGAACGACTCAATTATGTGGAGGAGCCGGTTGCCATTCTCGACAGGAGGACGAGAACTTTGCGCAACAAAGTAGTTGGGTTGGTTAAGGTCCAGTGGAAGCACCGAAAAGGTTCAGAATGGACGTGGGAACCAGAAGCCGAGATGCGGGAGAATTACCCGGAGCTGTTTGCGGGCGTGGACTTCGGGGACGAAGTCTAATCCAAGCGGGGGAGAGTTGTAAAGCCCGTGTCCCGGTACGTTTATTCAATTTTATTATTTAAAGTTAGGTAGAACGTCCACCCTTATTTATTTTTGTTTGTGGTTCGGTGTCAAGGGACCAAAACGCGAAACATTTTGTGACTGTCTGCAGTTGTGTGGGTTTGGCTAGTTCAAGGGGTCATTTTGTGCATTATGGGAAAATGGGGGATGGACTCGGCCCATGCATCGGCCGAGCCCCACCTCCCCTCGTTTCCTTTTCTTCGGCCACAAAACCCACATAGAGGAATCAAAACCTAATTCCTTTTCCCATTCTTCCTTAGTCGGCCGTCGAGAGAGAGGTTCGTGAGAGAGAGAGGAAGAGCGAGAAGGCGAGAGTGAGGAGGAGGAAAGCCGTCGGAGAACTGCCGCTGCCGATCACCTGTGCCGCCGCTGCTGCCGTCGGGAACTCGCCGGAGCCGAGGAAGAAGATCAAGAGGAGGGAGAAAGGTTGGGGTGTTAGGCCGCCGTGTTAAGGTACTCGTTCGATCCCTCCCCCGTTCTTTCTCTTATTTTTTTTTCCGGTGAAACAATCAGCGCCGCCGCCGCCGCTGTGGCGGCTGGGTGTCGGGTGGTGGTGGTTGGGTGCGCTGTGTGTGTGTGTGCATGCGGTCAATCGATCGAGGGAGAGACCTGAGTTTCGAGAAGAGGGTGCGAGGTGGTGCGTTTGTGCGAGCAGAGTCCTCGCCGGAGGGCCACCGCCGACCACCACTGCCGGAGGTGGTAGTGGGTGGTGCGTGGCCGTGACCTGACCTTAATCATCGTAGAGCCCTTTAAACCGTGACTTAATCGTTTAAGCCGATTCGATCAAACCGTTGTTTTTATAGTCGTCCTTTTTATGTGAATAATCGTTCAGCCACTGTTTTTACGACGGCTATAACTCTTCCGTCGTAACTCCGTTTGAGCCGAAACTGGCGCCCACGGTTCAAGTTCGGGGTCGGGCACGTTTTCCGTGTTTTAGCAGAAAACTGGTTCGGTCTCTAGCTGGGCGAAATAGTGGTCGCAAGTTCGGTGATTCGTCATTTCATGTGAAAAATTCTGGAATCTGCCATTGTCTTGGGAAAATCATAACTTTTTGCTAGTAACTCGTATCTGGGTGAGACCAGCACCAAAAGTTCCCTTTTTGAGTCTATAAACTTTTCTGTGTTTTGTGCGAAGCCCAGTTCGGGACGTAGCATTGGTCAAAATGTCATTTTATACTGAAAGGTGCTGATTTTCGCTGTTCGGGGAACTGTTTTTGTAAAATCCATATTAAATGGTAGAAAAATCGTTAGGAGGCGTATAATATGTCCTTGGAACCCTAACTCATAGTACTTCCTGACCATGTAATAATATTGAGGATTTACTGGGTTTAAGGAGGGCGAAACAGGTCCCGAACAGACCTGTTTGGCGAGAACGGAAAATAGTTTTAGTGACGGTTTAAGCGTGTGTCGTGTCGTAGGGTCCGGGTCTCGTATTGACACGTTTTAACATGCGTTTAGGTGCTGGGAAGTGACCGTAATTGTGAAGCTTGAATTGTATTGTTAAGCTAGGCGCGCATTCGAGGTGAGTTCTCTCACTATACTTAATATCGGTTGTTTTATCATTGCTGTAGCACGTGTGTGGTAGCTTTATGTGATTTTGTTGTGAACTAGATAGTGGGGTGTCTAGTTGAGATTATGATGACATGTTAACTCGGTGGGACCGAGGAATCCGGCGGGGCCGGGGATTTAATACGCGGGTGGCGTAGAGACTCGGTGGGACCGGGGATCCGGCGGGGCCGGAGGTTTTATCATGTTGTCGGTGGGACCGACTTGTGCCTTTTAGGTGGGTGGGTGTGGATATACATGTTTATGATTTGTTCGTAGACCTGTATGATCGTTTATGTGTCACTATCTGTTTTAGGGGTAGTGTGGAATAACTGTGTTATTTATGGTGTTTGAATTCACTAAGCTTCGTGATTACCCTTTCCCAATAAATTGTGGTTTCAGGTACGAGTGGCTCTAAGGCGTGACGGGTACACACTGGCGCGCGGGATGAGCTGGCTATTATTAGTTTTATTTATTAACATTATTTCCGCTGGTTTCTGGTTACATGAACAATATTTATGATTTTGCAACTGATATGTTGGGATTATTTAATGGGTTTTATATACGAAATGTTTAATTAAAAATTTTAAATTTCTCGAAATTTTTGGGATGTTACATAATCGGACATAAACTTCGCGTGTATCCATTTCCGCAACTACTACTCCTCTTAAACCCCCAAAACGACTTCGAGTTTTGTTGTTTTAACTCCTCGTATTCCGGCGGCGGCGCCGCCGTACACAGCGGCTTTTGGTTCGGTGGAGGTCGTTTATCTTTATCGGTTGTTGACTTTATCAGTTGCATTGGGATAATTTTTCCGTCGGAGAAAAGTTCATCCGCCATGGACGCGTGGTGGTGATCGGAGTTTTCGTGAACACAGAAATTGAAATCGACGCTTGATGATGATGAAAATGACCGGAGAATCTGTTCAACGGGGACGGTGTAGGATTGAGCGAGATCGTACGAGAATGAAGGCGAGGGCTCGTCGTTGTTCCACCGGAGTTGTCGGAGTAGAGATCGAGCGCCATTTTAATGGAGGTTTTGGAGAAATTGCAACTGAGAATGAAGTTTGTAGGGATTGATGTTCGAAATCAGAGCAAATGGTGAAGGTTTTGATGGATTGGAAGACCTATAACAGTCTTATAGGTCGCCGAAATAAGAGTGTGTCGGTGACCGGCAAAGAATGAGAGAAAGAGAGAGAGAGAGAGAATGGGGTTGTTCCCATTATACCCCTAAAATCTTTTGCCCGTGGTGGAAAGTTGAGTATCATCTCAATTAATTACTAATTTTTCCATTAATGATTATAGCCTTTGATTTGATCTAACGTGTGGTTGAGATGCATCCTTTTATTTTCTTATTTAGGTACGCTCCTCGTTTGAACCCGCCTATATATATATATTAAAGGAACAACCAAGAAAAATGACTTGACACCATTAAGTTTGAGTATTCCTCAAATCTTGAAATGTGGTTGAATTTCATCATCCCACATTGATGAAAAGATGAAAGTTTTGAAGTAGGGAGTGGCTATAAAAAATGTGGGATTGATGTTTTTGTGTCAATTCATGTGGTTGGCTTAATTTAGCTTACCCTATTTTTTCATCATCCCACATTGGTGAGAAGATAGAAGTTTGAAGTATGAATTGAGTATAAGAATGGAGGAGTAAATGTTTGTGTTAACTCATGTGGTTGGCTTAATTTAGCCTAACCTATTTTTGCTAAAAAATCTATATATATAACAAATAACTAACATAATGCTTTTGTGAGAACTAATAATGTTGACTCGTTTAATGTTGACTCATTTTACATTACCCAATCAATCAATGTATCGATATCGATCAATATCAATATATATTGAAAGAGAAACCAATGATAATGACTTGGCAAGATGATGTTTGAGTATTCCTCAAATCTTAAAATAAGATTGAGTTTCAGCATCCCACATTGGTGGAAAGATTATAGTATGGAATAAGATAGTGAGTATATAAAAGAGGGTGATGAAAGGTTTTGAAATCTATAACCATGGTTAGGATCATCACCAACCAAATGGTAAAAAAATAAAGTGCAAAATTAAAAGTGATACCAATGACGATGACTTGGAACCACGAGGGGTTGATTATTCTTAAGTCTTGAAATAAAATTAGGGATGTAAGTTTTTGAAATATATTACAATGGATGAAATCAAAACCAACAAAATGAAAAAAACTATAGTGCAAAATTAAAAAAGAAACCAAGGATGGTGACTTGACAACAAGAGGTTTGAGTATCACTTCTTAAAATAAGGTTAAATTTTATCATCCCATATTGGTGGACAGATAATAGTTTGGAAGAAGTGATGGATAAAAAAGAGGGATGGAAGGTTTTGCATATTATAACAATGGTTGGAATCAAAACTATTCAAATGGAAAATGTTATAGTGCAAACTTAAAGGAGAAACCAGAGATACAACTTCGACCATTTGGTTTGAATATTCCTTAAATCTTAAAATAAGGTTAAGTTTGTTCATCCCACATTGATGGACAAATAATAGTTTGGATGAAGAAGATGGGTATATAAAAGGGTGATGGAAGGTCTTGAAATCTATAAACATGTTAAACACAGGTTACATTGGCAATTCATAGACGTTTAATCATAGATGATTAAACACAAGCATATGACGTGTAATCATATATGATATCACACTTCTCGCATTCTCGCATAATATTTAACTTATGATCCTTCCACTATCTCTCTCTCTCTCTCTCTCTCTCTATATATATATATATATATATATATAGTAAATTACATTTTTTGTCCCTGTGGTTTGTTGAAAATTTCTATTTTCGTCCCTATGGTTTTGAAATTGCAATTTTCATCCCTATGATGTATAATTCATCACATTTTTCATCCTTATAATTTAAATTTTATTTCTATTTTCATCCCTATGGTTTATAATTTATTTCTATTTTAGTCCTTCATACTTAAAAGTGGTGTTTTGACCTTAGGGATGAAAATAGAAATGAATTGTAAACCATAGGGATGAAAACTGAAATTTCAAAACCACAGGGACGAAATCTGCAATTTTTAGAAAACCTTAGGGATGAAAAATGTAATTTACTCATATATATATATATATATATATATATATATATATATATATATATATATTAGTTGATGAATTATGTTTCATTTTAACTCATTTCATTGTCTTTAAAAATATGCAAATGCATGTTACAAATAACCTGTATGCACAAATGCATACCGTCTAGATGAAGGGCTCCTAGGATGTTCTTCAGTTTTCCCTTTTTTTGAGGTTTTCCCTTGAACCTCCTTCTATATATATATATATATATATATATATATATATATATATATATATAGGGTCCCCTTTCTTTGCTAACCAACTCATTGGTACTAACCGTGCTAACTTTTTTTGACCAATGAGATTGCACCAATTTGTTTGGTTTAAGGTTCCTTTCCACGTTTTAAGCAAGGGTATAAATGGTATTTTCAATTAAAAAGTGGATTAGGATGATTCCTTTTTTTTAGCATTATCTTGTTTCCTTATTTAATTTAATGATAATTATGGTATTAAAAAATAAATTCAGTTATATTAAGTAATTTGTATTTCATTTTTTGGAAACCATATTTCATTAAAAATCGTGCAGTTGTGAATATGTGCATATATGCAGATGTGAATATGTGCATATATGCACATCTGCATATGTGCAAAGCCATCTCAACAGGTCAGAATGCACATATGCACAGTTTATGTGCACATATGCACATACAGATTGTTGAATAAATAAGTACGACAGTTTATGTGCACATATGCACATAATCAGATTGTTGAATAAATAAGTACGACAGTTTGTGTGCACATATGCACATAATCAGATTTTTGAATAAATAAGTACAACAGTTTATGTGCACATATGCACATAAACAAATAGCGTGTATACCATAAGAATAATCAAACCAACATGCCAAAATAATCATATGCACAGTTTATGTGCACATATGCACATAAGCAAATTGTTGAATCCGATGAATGCTCCGGCGATGGAGCAATAGTCAGATCCGGTGACCTCATTGGCGGCGGAGGTGGTGGGAGGAAGGCGGAGGACTTTGGGACGCTTGTAAACGAAGGCGGAGGCGGCGGAGGTGGTGGGAAGAAGGCAGAAGCGACGGAGGTGGTGGGAGGAAGGCGGAGGCGGCGGAGGTGGGATGAGGAAGGCAGAAGCGGCGGAGGTGGTGGGAGGAAGGCGGAGGTGGCGGAGGTGGGAGGAGGAAGGCAGAAGCGGCGGAGGTGGTGGGAGGAAGGCGGAGACGTCGGAGGTGGTGGGAGGAAGGCGGAGGCGCTTGAGATGCTTGTAAACGATGGCGGAGGCGGCGGAGGCGACGGGAGGAAGGCGGTGGAGGTGGTGGGAGGAAGGCGGAGGTGGTGGGAGGAATGGTGGAAGATACCCACGATTTTTTTTAAGAGATGTGATAACCATCCCTTAAAATTAGGTGATTCCATTTGTGATAACCATCCCTTAAAATTAGGTGATTCCATTTTTAATCTTTGTTGGTTTGGACAAAAATGCCCCTCTGCACTTATGCACAAATGTCAACCTTTTCTTTTTTAATTTTAAATAATATTATAATCCCTTATTTAGTTATAACCGTTGATCTTAATAATCTATGGTTGTGATTGGTTAGCACGGTTAGTACCAATGGGTTGGTTAGCAAAAGAAGGATCCTATATATATATATATATAGGGGGCCATTCAAGGGAGAACTAGTTATTTTGTGGTAACTGTAAGAACCAATGTGAGCCACATATTAAGCTATAAATTAGGAAATTATTAATTTTGGTAATTTTGTTTGAAATTTAAATAAAAGGGCATTTTAGGTATTTTAAAATCTCCTCTCTTCTCTCTCCTCTCTCCGACCTCTTGCCTCCGGTCTCCGGTCTCCGGTGACACCAAGATGCCTTTGAAAATGCACTGTGATACCCTTTGCCTGTGATACCATATGAAACTGCACTGTGATACCCTTTGCATGTGATACCCTTTGAAAATGCACTGTGATACTTGTATGTTACAGCCACATGGTATATGTGATTCATACTATAAGACAACAATCACATGGTATCAATGTGATACCACATGTGATACCATTGTGATACCGCATGTGATACCACTTTGATTCATATGTGATACCACATGGAATGGAGGGAGCAAAACGATTACTAAAAGATAGCACAATATGTACTCACGATGGTTGTTGGTTGCGTTGGTGATGCTCACGGCCGTGGAAACGAGATTAGAAGACCGACGGAGAGTTGACTGGTGAGAAACAGCCGGTGACGGCTATGATGGTCGTTCTCGAAGGTGAAAAAAAGAGGAATAGAAAGAGACGTTCGAAGCCTGGTACAGGGGAGACGGCGACGATTTTCCAGATGGAAAACGAAGAAGAACGGGAGAAGACGGTGTCAGAAATGTGGCGGCGGTTTGCTTGGCCGAGCAGAAGGTTTAGAGGGGGTGGCCGACGATTACGATTGTCGCCGGTGTGTGGCCATGTGGTTATTGTTGTGTACGGCGGTTGTTGAACGGATAATCGAGAGGAGAAGAGGAAGGAGACGGCAGCAGGAAGCGGCAATGGTTGAAGACTGGGTGGTTACCGGATGGAGACGGCTTTCAACGCAAATCGTGGAGAAGATGGAGAAACGAGAGGAGAGGCGTAGATGGAGGGCGCCGGCGACCGGCGGTGGCCGGAGGTTACTGACGGCGGCGGTTCGCCAGCGACAGATGGTGGCTGGTGGCGATGGGAAGGTGAAAGGGGTGGGATGAAAAGTGAAATTAGGGTTTCTCTTGTTTTTCAAAACTTACCGTGTTTAAAAAAAACACTTTATATTAAAACACATCAGTTATAAGTATGAGTTGTCAAAATAAATTAAATTACCAATTTGCCCTTATTTTTATTTTTGAAAGTAACATTAATTATTTTAAATGTGTGGCTTACATTGGTTCTTACGGTTACCACAAACTAAATAGTTCTTATTTGATTAAGCTCACATATATATATATATATATATATATGAATCCTTGCATTTCATGTTGTATGTTGAAATTAGATGCTACACAAACTCCAATGTGTATGCGACCTTGGCATGCAACGTGACGTTGCATGGGCACAAGCCACAGCAATGGTATATTTCTTGCTAGATTGGATTTTGGGTTTGCGAGAGATTGTGATCTATGAAGTAGAACAATAACCATTTTAAATCAATTCACATAGTTTAGGAGAATAATGATATATACTAATTTTACTTGCTTTTGTTAAAGAAAAGTGTGCCACAAAAAATGCTAGCGGGTTCGTGGTTATAATTTCTTTTTGTTATTCTCTACTGTTTTTTACAGCCGCTAGTGCTGTTTCGGTGTCGAGTTTGGGCTGCTGATGGCTGTATCAGTTGTGGTTTGCTTCTGGCAAACTGTGGCTTTAGCAATGGGTTTGAGTTTGGTTGATTGTTGTATTGGTACTTTGTTCCCTTTTGGTTTGGTAATGAAATGATGCCTTTTGGAAAAAAAAATGCTAGCAAATGATTTCTAAGGTCCCAAACTTATAGAAATCCAAGTACACAACAAACCCAACAACAAATGCAAATAACAATAATCTAGATGCATGCTACATAATAATTCTCTAACGTAGAAAAACAAACCCACAAAATACAATTTGTTATAATTGGAGAGTCGATTGATAGATTGGGAGACACACTTGAGATGGCTGAATCGGCCGATTTTCATATAATGAGAGAGTGTTACAAATAAAGTGTTTAACCTAATAATGAAACCCTAAGAGACTATTTATACAAGGTAAAGTTACACATAATTACAGAAAGGACCCTGAACTATACATATTAGCAATAATACTCTAACATCCCCCCTCAAACTCAAGTAGGGGAAGAATGAGCCAAATTGAGTTTGGAAACAAGATCCCGAAAACGCCCTGGAAGATGAGCTTTGGTGAAGATATCAGCAGTCTGATCAATGGTTGAGATTGGAAAAAGTTTCACCGTCTTGCGAAGAACATGTTGACGAGTGAAATGACAGTCAATCTCGATGTGCTTTGTACGCTCATGAAAGACATCATTGTGAGCAATCTGAATAGCACTAGTATTGTCACACCATAATGGTGTCGGGGAAAATTGATGAGCACCCATATCAGATAGTAGCCAGCGTAGCCATACGAGTTCTTGTGTAGTGTCAGCCAAGGCTCGATATTCAACTTCAGTACTAGATCGAGCTGTCAAAGATTGTTTCTTGCTGCGCCAGGAAATAAGAGAGTTTCCAAGAAAGAAGCAATATCCGGTGGTAGATCGACGATCAGTTATGTCTCCATCCCAGTCAGCATCAGAAAAGGCTCGAAGAGTTAAGGACGATGTGGACGAGAAGTGAAGTCCATGAAACATTGTCCCTTTAAGGTATCGAAGGATACGAAGAACAGCGGCATAGTGATCTGAGCATGGAGCAGCCATGAACTGGCTAACTATATGAACTGCATAGGCAAGATCTGGTCGAGTAACGGTCAGGTAGACCAGAGATCCAACTAGTTGACGGTACCGTGTAGGATCCCGCAGAGGGGTTCCAGCATTGGGAGCAAGATGCAGATTTTGCTCAATAGGTGTAGAGGCAACCTTGTTGTCTGTAATCCCAGCTCTGGACAGTAGATCTGAAATGTACTTGGCTTGACAGAGATAGATTCCGGAAGAGTCGGATAGAACTTCAAGACCAAGAAAGTAGTGTAGTTTGCCAAGATCTTTCATCTCAAAACATGAGCTGGGAGACTTTTTGAGATGGGTGATACCTGTAGAGTCACTGCCGGTAATGATCATATCATCAACGTACAACAGAAGTAAGATGGTACCTGCAGCAGTAGTCCGAGTAAACAAGCCAGAATCATAATTACTCGGAGAGAACCCCAATGAGATGACAGTATTGCTGAATTTTTCAAACCAAGCACGAGGAGCTTGTTTGAGGCCATAGAGGGCTTTTCGAAGTCGACAGACATTACCCTGACGGGAGGTCACACTTGGAGGGAGTCTCATGTAGACTTCCTCTTCGAGATCGCCATTTAGAAAGGCATTCTTGACATCCATCTAATAGAGTGGCCATTTCTTGGTGGCAGCGATGGCTAGAAGACTACGAACCGAGGTGACTCGAGCCACGGGAGCAAACGTTTCCTCGTAGTCAATGCCATATTCTTGATTGAAGCCTTTTGCCACAAGACGTGCTTTGTAACGGTCAATAGATCCACCAGACTTTGTTTTGATTTTGAAGACCCATTTGCAACTAATGGGTGACTTGCCCGGTGGAAGAGGTACAAACTCCCATGTATTGGCTTTGTCAAGAGCCTGGAGTTCCTCAGTCATAGCTTCCTTCCAAACAGGGTTAGAGGCAGATTCCTTGTAGGAAGTGGGTTCATGATTGGACAGTAATGTAGCATAACAATGATAATCACGAAGGTGAGAAGGAACTTGTCTTACCCGGTCTGAGCGTCGTGCTCCATCTTGTGATTGAGAAGAGCTAGGATCCATAGACTCAGCAGATGGCTCAGAAGTAGTCCTTGGAGGTGGTGCAGATGAGTGATCATGATCAGATGGCATAGATGAAGGCTCAGGTTGAGACGAGACGAAAGGAGGTGGAATAGATGGCACAGAATAAGACTCAGATGGAGGTGAGATGGAAGGAGGTGGGACAGATGGTGAAGTCACAGATGGAGGTGAGTCGGAAGCAGGTGGATCAGATGGAGAGGTGAGTATGGGATCTAATTGGAGTGAGTCCAAAGAGATAGAGTTATCAGTGAAGAAGGAAATGGAAGGATTGGGTATGTCTTGAAATTTGGACACTGTTGAGAAGGGAAGATGTTCCCAGAATGTGACATGACGGGATATACGTAGTCTCTTAGAGACTGGATCCCAACAACGATAACCCTTGTGTTCAATACCATAGCCAAGAAAACAACATAATCAAGAACGAGGTTCGAGTTTGGTGTGTTCATGAGGTTGTAACTGAACAAAGCAGACACAACCCCATACTTTTAGGAGTTCATAGGCAGGGGAGACCCCATGGAGCACTTCATAAGGAGACTTTTGATTTAGGATGGGGGTCGGGTGTCGGTTGATGGTGTAGACAGCCGTGAAGGCAGCTTCCCCCCAAAAACGTTCTGGACAATTGGCTGAGATTAAAAGAGTACGGACAGTATCGAGGATGTGACGATGTTTACGTTCTGCACATCCATTTTGCGGAGAGGTGTCTGGACAGTAGTACTGAGAAAGAGTACCTTGAGATTGAAGAAAAGAGGGGAGAGAAGATTCCTTGTATTCCATAGCATTATCTGCTCGAAGAATCTTTATGGGCTTGGAAAACTGGGTCAGAATCATACGAGCGAAGGTGATATATATTTGAGGTAGTTCGGAGCGATGTTTCATGAGATATATCCATGTGAAGCGTGTGTGATCATCGATAAAGATAACAAAGTATCGATAACCACCCATGGATGGATGTGGTGCTGGCCCCCAAACATCAGAGGTAATGGGGTCAAAAGGGAAAGCAAATTTAAATTCATTTAGTTGAAAAGGTAAGGCATGGTGTTTGCCAAGTTGACAGGATAAGCAAGAAACGTTTTCAGAAGAGGTGTTGCCTAATAGTCCTGAACTAGCTAACAGTTTTATCCTAGCTAGAGATAAATGTCCTAGACGTTTATGCCATAATTCAAAGGAATGGGTACTGGAAACAGAAGCAACAAGATTTGAGGATTGTAAGGGGAGACGGAGGTAGACCACTTCAATCATCCGACCAACTTTACGGCCTACTCCAAGGATCTGCTTGGTCTTTGGATCCTGCACAACACAACCAGAAGGATGAAACAAAACAATTAGACCGGATTCCATAGTTGAGTGATAGAAATCAGACTCAGAGATAAGTTTGGAATGTGGAGCACATCAGGTAATTGGATGTTGGTGGTAGATATAGTTTCACTAAAAGATACTGGTAAGCGAGTGTTATCCGCAGTACGGACTGATGAGAACATGTTGGAGGTTTGCTTAGAGATAAACCCGTCAGCCTTAGGTGTCATGTGGTTACAACAACCAGAATCAAAAAGCCAAGGATTACCTGGTGCTGAGATATTGCACTGAGAATTCATACCCATAGAACCTGCCATGAGTCGCTGTATAAGCTCTTGGTTTCGGCGCAGGAGTTCCATAAGGTCAGGCGATGAGTTGTTGCTATGCGGTGCCTGAATTGCCGGTGTAGAGGAGTCTTGAGTGATTGATCCAGCAAGCGACTGAGTGTGCTGTTGCTTTTGCTTAGCTGAATTTCGTGGATGCTTTAGACAGTCAGACCCATAGTGTCGTGGCTGTGTGATCCCACACCAGCGACATTTTCGAATAGGGCAGTTGAGAAGAAGATGAGAGGTAGAGTGACAAAACGTGCAATCACTGTATTGAGACTGCTATTGAGAGCCATCTGACTTATTAAAAAACTGATTGAGTACTGGAACTGAAGACTGTGAGGTACCGAAACTGTGTGTTCCGGAATTGAAAATCGAAAAGAGGAGTTTCCGAGTTGTGAGTGATGGAACTGAGTGTTTTGGAATTAAAGTTTCAGAAAAGTGAGAGCCGAAGTTGAGTTCCGGAATTTATCGGAGTTTAGATAAAGCAGGTTCTGGTAGGTTGTTGCAGCAAACTCATGAGATCGCAACACACTGATGTCGCAAGTGAAGGTTGCGATAATGTAGATTGTCGCAAGTGAAGGTTGCGACAACTGAAGGTGTCGCAAATGAAGGTTGCGATAACTGGAAGTGTCGCAAGTGAAGGTTGCGATAACTGGAAGTGTCGCAAGTGAAGGTTGCAATAACTGGAAGTATCGCAAGTGAAGGTTGCGATAGAGGCTCTTGTCGCAATAGAGGGTTGCGATAGTTATGAGTCTGATGATCGTGACAGAGGGTTGCGATAGTGATGAGTCTGAAGGTTGCGATAGTTATGATACTCAAGATGTTCTTGAGTCGAGATTTCAAAACTGGTCGGAATTGGCTGAAAATGGTACTTAGGTTTGTGGCAATATTCTGAGCAACTTTAATGCTTGGTGTTTGGTCTAAAAACCAACAGAAGGTAGTTTTTCGGAGCAAAAACGAGGGCAGCAAAATAAAGAAATAAACTCAGAAAAATAAAAGGATGAAATGCAGATCTGGAAGGTAGGTGTTGTACCTGAGTGAGTGAGGATACTTACCTACAGCTCTGAAACCATGTTAGAATTGGAGAGTCGATTGATAGATTGGGAGACACACTTGAGATGGCTGAATCGGCCGATTTTCATATAATGAGAGAGTGTTACAAATAAAGTATCTAACATAATAATGAAACCCTAAGAGACTATTTATACAAGGTAAAGTTACACATAATTACAGAAATGACCCTGAACTATACATATTAACAATAATACTCTAACACAATTAATAACAAAACGTTATTATCTATAAATATAGCAAGTTCAAAACAATTAACACCGGGATTTAACGTGGTTCCACTATCAATGTGATAGTGTACGTCAATCAAAGAAAGAGAGCAAGAGTTTATTATCAACCGGGAGAAATTACAACGTGTTATCGAGATCCTTGGATCAACAAATCAAGCTACCCAAATCTTCTTCACTAATATATATATATAGGGGTGTAATCAAATGAGAACTAATTTGTTTGTGAGAACTGTGAGAATCAGTTTCAGCCACAAAAAATAGAGGTAGATGGTTAAAAAGAAAAAGAAAATTAATTATTATATATATAATAATAAAATGAATGGCTGAAACTGGTTCTCACAGTTCTCACATCTAATTAGTTTCCTCTTGAATGACCCTATATATATATATATATAACTCAAGACAAGAGGAACAAAGAAGAGGAAGAAGAAGAAAACTAAAAATGTCCTCTTGAGTTTTCTTTACTTGTGGTGTGGGTGTGTTATTCTTCATCTACGTAGCATGCATATATATATATATATATATTGGACTTACAATGCAGTGGAAAAATGTGATCAAAATGAAGAAATAATTTAGTTCTGATCAATTTTGGTTTTCAATCAAAAAATATGTTTTCAAGCTTAGGTTCTGGAAAAACTAAGACTAGAGATAGGTCCTACCTTTCATGGACCCTATCTCTAGTTGGTCATGGTCTATCTTTGGACATGCTTCTAAAATGTCTAAAGTCCATCTCCGGACTTGTAAATCTAAAGCTCTGACCCTACACGTCCAGAACTCTGAATCGGTTGTAACTAACCTTTGATCTTATCCAAATATAGTTATAACCGTCTGGAACTCCTTAGTAACTTACCATAACCGTCTAGTTTTGGATTCGTCAAATTTCCTGAACACTCAAATACTCTTCTATAATTTGGCTTTCGTTTTGGTGCCTGAAATCGAAAGTGTTGTTGAGAATTATCCCAGATTAAATTTCGTGATACTCATGCATAGGGTCAAAATATCAATTCGGATAATGAACTTACACGATTCTCAAACAATACAGATTTTTGATCACCATACTACCCTATTTCAAAATTTTCTAACAGGAACCACCATCATCATATCAGTATCTTTTAATAGATCACATGCCGAGTAAATTTGCATCCATAGTTTTACGAGGACCACTTGAAAAATTAATACACTAATAATTAAAGCAAGCTGGCTGTCTTTTTGTCATTTTCTTCATCTTTTTAGCAGCCATTTGTTTTCCAACTTCATCACCATCTACATTATCATCTCCTTTCAAGTTCTGCAAGTGCAATTGCTCACAATAACTGATTCAGATTTTCACTTTTTTATTTGATCTACAAATATTAATTGCCTTCTTCTTCCATGAGTTTCAACATCTGAAAATCCAACTGGAAGAAATAAAATCAGCCACCGACAACTTTGCTGATAACAAAGCCATCGGAGTAGGTGGATTTGGAAAGGTGTACAAAGGAGAAATCTCTCATTCTAAGGGGCGAAGCATGGTTGCTTTTAAGCGTCTAGATGGCAGACTTGGGCAAGGAAACCCTGAGTTCTGGAGGGAGATCATGATGCTTTCTCGTTACACTCATGAAAATCTGGTATCTCTCCTGGGATATTGTGACGAGGGTGGTGAGAAGATCCTTGTGTATGAGTATGCATCTCGGGGAAGCCTCGATCGCCATTTAAGTGCCACTGCTCTCACTTGGATGCAACGTCTCAAAATATGCCTTGGGGTCGCAAAGGGACTAAGCTACCTTCATGATCCCATGGGAACACAACAAAGAGTTATTCACCGAGATATAAAAAGTGCAAACATCTTACTGGATGAGAATTGGAATGCTAAAGTTTCGGACTTTGGGCTGTCGAAAATTGGCCCCGCTAATCAACAACACACAGCTCTCGTCTCTAATGTTGTAGGTACCCTTGGCTACCTATATCCTTTGTACCTGGAGATGGGCGTGCTAACAAAAGAGTCGGATGTATACTCTTTTGGTGTCGTCTTATTTGAAGTATTGTGTGGTAGATTATGCTTTGAATATAGCAATCGTCAGTATAAGAGTTTTGTGCGTTTGTGGAAACAAAGCTACAAACAGAAGAAATTAGATGAGATTATCTATCAAGATCTGATACAGCAAATGAATCTGAGTGCTTTGGAAACATATTCAGACATTGCATATCTATGCTTGCAGGAATCTTGTGAGGAACGACCACCAATGGCTCATGTTGCCGAAAAACTTGAGATTGCACTTCAATTTCAAGAGATTTATGAACTGATAGAAGTGCCAAAGGAGTTTGATGCGATCTTTAAAACTGCAATCGCTCCTTTAGTCTTTAGATCTGAAGAGGAGCTGAATAGCCTTCTCTCCAAGGGGATCCTCGTTAACAGGGGGAAAACGGTAATTATATATATTTCTATAAGCTGTCACTATATATTCTTCTATGAATGCTTTGCAGACACATCTTTACTAATTTGTACTTGTTTAAACGGCAGTGGTTTTCATTAAATAAGAATGGACAACATTGTGAACTGATATCTGCAAAAGAATGTGTGAATCCAAGTGCAGATGAATACAGATCTGAAGAGAATTCAAGGTGAGTTGTTCTCCAGGTACCCTTGTTGGTTTTAGGTTTTGAAAGAGTATATATAGTTAGTTAATTATATATCATTAATTCTTCATTAATTGCTTCTTCATGTCAGATTTCAAAAGGGCTGTTATCGAGCAGATGAATTAAGGTTTGGAGCACAAGTCAGAGCTCGATTCCTGTCGCCTGGAATCAGATACACAGTAAACCTTGTGTTCAATAATAGCATAGCTAAGTCAAAGTCAACTTCTAAAAAGCTGTTGTGAGTCTGTTTGTGTTGTTTTTATGTTTGGCTAACTGACTATAAATAGGGCCTACCCTATGTTTTCATTCATTCAAGATAATGAAAACAAAACTCTCTTTCTCACTTATTCTCTCTCTCTCGTACTTTTACTTTTCTTTCTTCCTTTACATTTTCATGGTATCAGAGCTCATCTCTGTGCCTGCTCCCTTTGCTATTCCTATTTCATTGATTTCTCAATACTATCGTACAATAACAAGATCCAGATCCAAGATCCAGTTGCTGTTTTTTTTTCAAAAGATTTGTTGAAGTTTTAGATTCAGATCCGTTTTTTTTCCCGTAAAATGCCAGAAACCACAGGTGAAAGAGGTATGAATAATACTTCTTTTACGCTACCTAATATGACGAATTTCATATCGATTAAGTTGAATGGAGAAAATTATTTGTGTTGGAAGCATCAATTGCTCACAATTCTGAAGACGTTAGGTCTGGAAAAACATGTCGATTTTTCACATGTTCCTTCAAATTCTTCTTCTGAAAGTGTGGATCGGTGGAAAAAGGAGGATAATTTTGTATCTGCTTGCATAAATGCCACTTTAGATGCATCTATTGCACATCTTGCAATAGACACTAAATCTGCTGCAGATCTATGGAAAATAATTGAAGACTCGTACTTACAGCAAGCCTATGCAAAGAAATCACAGTTGAAGACACAGTTTCAAAACATCAAGCAAGGCTCAAGTTCAATTACTCTTTACTGTGATTCAATAAAAAGAATTTGTGATTCGTTGAGATCTATTGGAGAACCAGTGACAGAGGCGAATTTAGTTCTTCAAACTCTCCATGGATTGAATGCAAACTATAATATGTTTGTTCTTAATATTGAAAATTCTGATTCTCAACCAAGCTTTGCTCAACTTCGGTCAAGATTACTGATGTATGAGGAAAGAGTTAATCAACAGTCTGAGTCAGTACCTATTTCAGCCATGTCGGCTTTGAAATTTACAGATCCGCCACCTCACAATGTTATGAACAACACTAATATTTCTTGTCAGATTTGTCAGAAGCAAGGCCATTTAGCTGACAAGTGTTACTACAGATACAATCCTCCTGACAGTGGACGTGGTCGAGGAGATGTTAGTTTTGATCGAAGAAATAATGGTGGAAATCGGGGTCGTGCGGGTTATGGCCGAGGATGGCGTGGCCGGTCAAATTTTCGGGGTAATAGAGGAGGTCGATATAGTGGCAATCAATCGTATAATCATTTTGATCAAAATGGAAATACATCTGGTTGTTTCATTGGTACTGAATCAGGACTGTTGTTTGGGCCCCAAGATCCACGATCTTCAGATGTAAGAAGTATGGGTGAACCTGTGGTTGACAACTTTTATGATCAGAGATTTCATATCAGGTCGAACTGGTCTGATCAACATAATCATGCAAAATTGGGATCAAATAAAAATGAGTTCTATGGCAGTCAGGTTGGGTCAAACGTGAACTTTGGATCTGGAAATTTTAATGGTAATGGTCAGCCTTCTCAAACTCACAGTGGGCATCCTCAAGCCTACACTGCAGATTTTGGTCCAATGCACTTTGCTAAGTGGGCTGGGCAGCATGGTACAACAACTAACGTGAATTTCTCGGATACATGTGCGATGGTTGATTCATGGATTCCGGATTCTGGCGCTACTACTCATATGACATCCAATCCGCAACTAGTTCAAGGAGCAGTGGCTTATACCGGACCTGAAAGAGTGATTGTAGGTAATGGACAATCTCTTAGCATTTCTCACATTGGTCATGCCTTTATTTCTCTTCCTTCATGTCGACTAGTATTAAAGTGTGTTCTGCTTGTTCCCGAACTCACTAAAAATCTTTTATCTATTTGTCAACTTGTGGCTGATAATCCCATTCTTGTTGCTTTCTCGTCTTTTGGTTTTTCTATTCAGACCATCATGGGGGATCTACTCCACCGCATTCCGCGTAGCTGTGGAAATCTTTACTCTCTCTCAGCAGCTACATTTGTTTCATCATCCTCGATCATGTGGCATTCTAGACTTGGACATCCTTCCGATTATGTGTTGCAAAAACTTTGTCTTCCATTAGACTCGAATAAACGAAATAGTCATTGTAGTGCTTGTAATATGTCTAAAAGCACCAGATTACCTTTTCCTGTTCATGTATCACGAAGTACATTTCCATTACATATAATTCATTCAGACATTTGGGGACCATCACTAGTTGTTTCTCGTGCCGGATTTCGATACTTTATTACGTTTATAGATAATTACAGTCGTTTTACTTGGGTGTATCCTTTATCAAATCGTTCTCAAGCCTGTGATTCGTTTCGACATTTCAAAGCTCATGTCGAAAATCTTTTCTCCACAAAAATAAAATATTTTCAGTGTGATGGAGCTCCTGAATTAACAAAAGGGCTTATGAAACAATTTCTTGATGAATCCGGCATTTCTCTTAGAATTTCATGTCCATACACGCCTCAACAAAATGGGATTGCCGAACGTAAAAATCGTCATTTATCTGAAACGGCTCGTGCCTTGTTATACCATTCTCATCTACCAAAAACTTTTTGGTATGATGCTTATGCCACAGCCGCATTTCTTATCAATCGGCTTCCGTCCAAAACTTTGTCTCATTCTTCTCCATATGAGTTGCTTTTTCATAAACAACCATATTATCATTGTCTTCGCACTTTCGGTTGTTTGTGTTATCCCTTTCTAGGTGCCACTCGTCAAGACAAATTATCACCCAAATCGGTTGCTTGCGTTTTTCTTGGTTATGCTCCACATTATAAAGGATATATTTGTTATGAGCCTAACTCTTCTACCGTTTATACATCTCGACATGTGCAATTTTATGAAACCATTTTTCCATATTTTACTTCATCACCATCTCCTGTTTCCACCACTATATTACCATCTTTCTCTGTTAGTCCTTTGTCTCAAGAGTCAAATTCATTCACATCTTCTCCTCACTCTGAAGTTCATCCTTCTGTCCCTACTTCCTCATTAGACGTTCCTTCGGTTCCTTCATCTGATGGTACTCCTCCTCCGACTTCTCAGTCTACTCATCCAATGGTCACACGTACACGTGACCATACACGTCGTCCGAAACAATTTTCTGATCATTTTCTTTACCAAGCATCATCTGATGTTGTACCTGATTGTGAGCCATACACTTTTTCTCAAGCCCAAAAATGGTCAGTATGGTGGGATGCTATGAGAGAAGAAATTTTTGCACTTCACTCTAACAGGACTTGGATATTAGTTCCACTTCCTCCGGGTGCTAATGTGGTTGGATGCAAATGGGTGTACAAAGTTAAAAGACATTCTGATGGCTCGGTGAGTCGCTATAAAGCCCGGTTAGTGGCTAAAGGGTTTCTTCAAACTGAAGGAATTGATTATACAGAGACGTTTAGTCCCGTGGTTAAGCCTACAACTATCATATTAGTTCTATCTGTTGCTTTTTCACGCGGATGGGATATAAGGCAAGTTGATGTGAACAATGCCTTTCTTCATGGTGATCTTTCGGAAACGGTTTACATGACCCAACCTCGAGGTTTTGTTGATGCTACACGACCCAATCATGTTTGCCTTCTTAAAAGGGCTCTTTATGGACTTAAACAAGCACCACGTGCTTGGTTTGCTAAGTTGTCTAACACGTTAGTTACGTTCGGGTTTATTCAATGTGTATCAGATACCTCGTTGTTTGTCTATTCCAAATCCACCGTTACGGTTTATGTTTTGGTGTACGTGGATGATATTATTATTACCGGTAACTCTTCTGAATTTGTTTCTGATCTAATTCAGAAGTTACATGCTCGTTTTGCCTTGAAAGATTTGGGAAAGCTGAACTATTTTCTCGGGGTACAAGCTGTGTTTTCCGATACCGGGCTTCCTTTGTCGCAACAACGCTATTTGCTGGATCTTTTGAAACGTACCGGGCTTAGTCAGTGTAAACCTCTCTCATCACCTGTTTCTCCTGGTCAACAGCTATCTCGTTTTTTTGGAGTTCCATTAGCTGATCCTCTTTTATATCGGAGTACTGTTGGCGCGCTACAATATCTTGCGCTTACTCGGCCTGAGATTTCTTATGCTGTCAGCAAGGCTTCTCAGTTTCTGCAAAAGCCAACCGATCGACATTGGCTAGCTGTAAAACGGATCTTACGTTACTTAAAGGGTACGAGTACTCATGGGTTGTTGATTCAACGGTCGTCTTCTCTTGTGATACATTCGTATGCAGATGCTGACTGGGTCGGTTGTCCAGATGATCGACGGTCTACTAGTGGTTATTGCATCTTTCTTGGGCCAAACTTGATCAGTTGGAGTTCTAAGAAACAACACATAGTAGCTCAATCGAGTACCGAGGCAGAATATCGTGCTTTGGCTCATGCTTCTACAGAACTATGTTGGCTTATGTCTTTGATCAAAGAATTACGGATAGGACTTAGCTGTCCTCCAACGATGTGGTGTGACAATATCGGTGCTACGTATTTGGCCATGAATCCTGTTTTTCATCAACGAACGAAACATATGGAGATTGATTTGCATTTTGTTCGTGATATGGTCATGAATAAACAGTTGATCATTCGCTATGTTCCCACAGCTGTTCAAATTGCTGATGTCTTGACAAAGGGTCTCACAGCTACACGTTTTTCCTTGCTGACGTCCAAGCTTCACATTGTACCCGATGTTTCGCTTGCGGGGGGATAATAGCATAGCTAAGTCAAAGTCAACTTCTAAAAAGCTGTTGTGAGTCTGTTTGTGTTGTTTGTATGTTTGGCTAACTGACTATAAATAGGGCCTACCCTATGTTTTCATTCATTCAAGATAATGAAAACAAAACTCTCTCTTTCTCACTTATTCTCTCTCTCTCGTACTTTAACTTTTCTTTCTTCCTTTACATTTTCATTCAAGTTATTCACACCATTAGAATACCCGAGCGAACCTGCACCTGTAATTAGTCTCAACTACAAATTGGAAGGGGCGACAAAATCTTCAATTCTGTACCAGCTTGCCTGTGAGAAAGAAAACGGATGGATGATGGTTGAATTGTATCAGTTTACTAGCAACGGGACAAGTTTTGACCTTGATATTCAGTTTGAGGGCATGGAGATGGAGATTAGTGAACCCACACGGTTAGACCTCATAGTAGAAGGCATCGAGTTTCGGCCCCTTGAGAAAGTAATTAACCTGACAAGCACTAGCTAGCTAGTAACTTATTATTTACATCATATCATTCTCTTTATGTTGTTTTTGGTGTTCCAACTTTCCAAGAACATTTTCCATATGGCTCACCCTACTTTATGATCAGGAAAGTAATTAATCAAATGGAATACATTCGGATATTGATCGATCAAAGTCCAATATGTGTATCTTTATTTCTCACAGAATGTTAAGCTTGTAATGATGATGAAAAATATGCAGAAAAACTAATGGATTTGATTATAAACAGGATAAATGGAAAACGTTGCTTCACACAGCAAGAATTAGCCCACAGCAAAGAAAGGGAGAGCCTGTGCCCCAGGACCTTCTGGATCGAGTGCTGAGTGCACATGCCGACTGGTCGCAGCATCAATCTGAGAAATCGGAAAAGCAATCTGTGAAACCTGAGATTTCTATAAAATCTCAGCCGCGGATCCCGATCCCTGGAGCCAATAAGCGAGTCGTGATATACGTCACGAGCCTCCGCGTGGTCCGAAAGACGTTCGAGGCTTGCCGGACCGTTCTTTCGATCTTACAAGGATTCCGTGTTCCGATCGACGAGCGAGATCTGACGATGGACGCTTCGTTTTCTGATGAGATAAGGAAGATCATGGCTCAAATAGGGCAAGGTGAGGTTCAAAACTCGAGGGTGGATCTCCCCAGAGTTTTCATCGGCGGCCGGTACATCGGAGGGGCGGATGAGGTGGAGAAACTGCACGAAATAGGGGAGCTAAAGAAACTGGTAGAAGGGTTGCCGGCGGCGACTCCAGGCGTGTGCATTTTTTGCGGCGGGTTTAGATTTATTCTGTGCATGGAGTGCAACGGTAGCTTTAGGACTTGTACGGAATGCAATGAAAATGGTCTCATCAGGTGCCCTTCTTGTTTAAGCACTTAAAAATAATAATACATACTGTTATTATTATTCATATATTTTAGATTAGTGAAAGAATTTTTAATGGCAAAAATTCAAGAAAATCAGAGGGGGTTTTTAAGGGAAATTAATTAAAATACCCTAAGTTGACTCAGTGAAATACTCAAATTCTCCTCAATTTTATAAAAATACCCTTTTTTCCATGAAATCAATCGTGATAACAGATTCGTTTGTAAATTGGATTTTTGGTCTGCCAAGATGATCGGTGAATTAATTTCGTCCATGAAGATGGTCTGTGAATTAATTTGGTCCGTGAATCAATTTCGATTTGGTTATCACTCATAAATCCAAATATACTATTTTTATCAAAAACTCATAAAAAATTAATATATATATATATATTGTCCGTGAAGATGGTTAGTCATAAAAACATACCCACCACTTGCTTATCCAATTATAATCTTTGAGAACATACCCACCACTTGCTCTTAATTTGGTCCGTGAAGATGCTCGTGGTGGATATTTTTTATGAGTTTCTGACAAATTAATATATGTATAACTATTACGGACCATCTTCACGGACCAAAAATCAATTTCAGAAAGTTCGTGATCACGGACCCTTTTATAGAAATTTTGGGTATTTACATGAAATTGGAGAGAGTTTGGACATTTCACTAAGTCGTTGGTCAACTTAGGTGGCGTTTGGTTCGCAAAATGTTTTTGGATGGAATGGAATCTGTCAAAGGAATTTGACTTTGAAGGAATTGGAATGGAATGTTGTCAGGTTTGACCAGATGTTTGGTTCACAGAATTGGAATGGAATCTGTTAAAGGAATTGGAATCTGTCTGTTTGGTTCACAGAATGTAGCTTTGGAATTTGAATGAAATTTTGGTAAATGACCAAAATACCCTTTTGATAATTTTAATTGTTTTTTTCAAAAAAAAACGTTTTAATAAATAGTCATTATATACTTTATTTATATACTAAAAATGTAACAATACTCTACACACTGAATTGCAAAACAGGAGTGGAGAAAAGAGTTTATTGGCTTTTTTTGACAGAATCATAAAATGAACACTGAATTGCAAGAAACCAACACTGAATTGCAGCCAAATTACCTCTCAATAGCAGAACCCAGATACAAAAAACTCAAAATACGAAAGATTAAAGAGAAGCATAAGGAGAAACAAGTAATAACAACAACACAACTGCCCACTAAATATGTAAATCGCTGGTTAAAAGAGATGTTTCAAACTGAGTTTGCAGAAAACAGTCGATGTTTCAAACTGATGCAAGAATCCATGGAACACAGTCGATGTTTCAAACTGAGTTTGCAGAAAACGATTGGGCTCGATGACAAGAAGAAAAGGAGGAGAGAACGAACATGTCGATGTTGCTGTCGATCGATGGTGAAGAAAACAATTGTTGTCGTCGATGGAGAAGAAAACGATTGGGCTTGATGGAGAAGAAAACGATTTGGGGTCGATGGTATGGGAGTGTCGGTTGCAGGTATATCAATTAGGGCAAGGGTATTTTTGGAATAAAAATAGTGAGACATTTCATTTCTTTAAAATCCTTACATAGTGTGATGGAATGTCAAAAATGGAAAATTTTGAGATTCCAAGCTACAAAAGATTGAACCAAACACTGGAATGGAATCTGGTCAATGGAATGTCACATTCCAATTCCACCAGATTCCATCACTTTCCAGTGAACCAAACGCCACCTTAGGGTATTTTAATTAATTTCCCAGTTTTTAAACAATTTTGATTTATTTTTCTAATATTTTTGTAGTTTTTTTTCCGGTAAATTTCATTTAAAAAATGTGATGTTTGATAGTTTTTTTAAGATTGTATTTAGTTTCAACCATGATCATGAAAATATAGAAAATAATATTGAGATTTATAAAATACGTGACGTTTTAAGTTGAATACAATATTTTGCTTATGCACCGAATTACATGTGCATAATTTCATTTATAGCATGCAGAAATATGTTTATAAGTGCAAAGTTTTGTGCATAATTTTAGCTAGCAGATATTTATTAGTGTCAGAAACTTATATATGAATACAAGTGTGCGTAATTTCTTTTTGTGAATAAACAGAGCTGTTCTTTAGCATGTTAAATGTGTGATTTTAAACAGGGCCCCTAAATTTTTGGGACCCAATTTTACGTTGTTTAGAGTCCTTAATCAACGAATGTAAAACTACAGCTCACCTTAGTGCCTCACTAATTTCTGTTAGAAAACAAAAATAATATGGCGTATCATCACCACGGTAATTTGTATATATGTGTATATTTATCGCACTTTACATTTGTAATTAATCAAAAGGTTTAGGTGTAACAGGGCCTCCAAAAAGATTGGAACGTCCCTGTCCCTATGAATAAAAGGAAAATAAAAGTCCTATATTATATGACTCCATGCATGAAACCAAATAATATTTTCTAACTCGTGAAACAAGAATATCCTCGCCCAAGGATACTACTTGGCTTCCAAGACCACATTTCATGTGAGTAGCTCAAAAGGAAATATGTAGTGCTCGTTGATGGTCTTGCTTGAGGATGACCAATAACTCTCATTTTTTAGAGTTATTTATTACTCTTTTTCTTAAGATTTTAGGTTATTTTACACCTACTTTGTTTCCTTCTTCTTCAATTGGTCTACAATGTTTGTAAAATGTGATAAAAGAACCCAAAAGTATAATTTTATGGAAAAATACCCTACTGTCCGTACTCGATAGAGTGGGCATAGATAACTATAGACTACTTATAGCCACACAAATGTTTACGTGACTTATTCATGACATATGTTAACGTAAAATTGTTACAATCGTGGTCATTGGTTACCTTTGGTCACACAAAATAATTAAAATCGTGGTCACAAACTACTTATAGTCACACAATTTTATATTAATCATGGTTATTTCATGACATATGGTTACAATGAATAGTTAAAAATGTGGCTATTGGTAACCTTTTGTCTACAAGATATAACTAAAATCGTGACCATATAGCCACACAACTTTTATATTAATTGTGGCTATTTCATGACATATGGTGTCACTGGATAGTTAAAACTATGGCCACTGGATGCCTTTTGATTACACAAAATAGCTAAAATTGTGGCCCTAAACTACTAAACTACATATCTTTTAGTCACGGAAAATTGGCTTCATGTGGCTATATGTCAGTGTATGGCCACGAGATAATAACCGTCACAATATAAAACCGTGGTTTAGACAAAAACCATGGCTATATGTCTGTCTATAGCCACAGTTTTTAGTCGTTACTTGTCACGGAAAAAAAATGTGGTCGTAAAGAACCATTTAGTCACGGTTTTATCTAAACCATAACATTATGTTTAAACATTTTTTGTAATGGTCACGGTTATTGAGTTAAATTGTGGCTAACCCAATACAAAAAATTTAGTTGTGACTTTTAGCCACGGTTCTAAACCCAGACGTGACTAACTTCAATTTTCAAAACCGTGGCAAAAGTATTGATAATGGTATTTTGAAAAGTTTAGTCAATCTTGAAGAGCTTTATATGAGAGGGGTTAGACGACAGGTCAATGACGAGGGTGATGAACTGGTAGAGTGTTTGTTGGGTCATCAAGATTTGAAGATGACCTCATGATCTCCTTTTATACTTTGAAAAACATTTTATACTTAGAGAAATTTTGGATGCATGGTTCTTTGTAATGGCTTGTACAAGATATCAAATGTTTGGTGAAGTCAAAGATCAACCAAAGTCAAGATTAAAGATTCTCTCATTGTGGAAGTGAAAGATCTTTTCTCAAACATACAAGTCATTGTTCACCGAAATTGTTCTCACAATTTCGGTGGACATATCTCCACCGAAACTTCTCTTTATTTCGGCCAAGAAGTCTCAAAGAAGTTTTCTCCAAAGATGATGTCACATATCCCAAAGATGATGTCACATATCTCAAAGATGTGTCACATATCACAAGGCTATCATCGGTGGGATCTCAAAGAAATCTCAAAGAAGCTTTCTCCAAAGATGATGTCACATATCCCAAAGATGATGTCACATATCTCAAAGATGTGTCACATATCCCAAATGACATTTCGGTGGGACCTCAAAGAAGCTTCAAAGATGTTTTCTCCAAAGATGTGTCACATATCCCAAGCTTCCTTCGGTGGTGCAATATTTAGAAGACAAATTGAGAAGATATTTTCTACATGGATAAAGTGACATTTTGTCTTATTATCCATTTCCATGCAAAGCTCTTTTCTCATGCATGGGCTCTTCTGACTGTACCTTGTAAAAGGTGACAAGGACTTCACAACTTTCCAGAAGTCAACATCCTCAGCAAGTGTGAAGATGACAAGTGTCCCAAGCATTCAATGCTTGCACACTCCTTGTCACTATAAAAGGAAGAGCTCTCCATACAGAAAATACACACATCTTGAGAGACTTTGAAGATTACTGTGAGCTCTTGATATTCTACGCAAACTGGAAGAATTCTCTAAGTGCAAGAATTTCCAGTTTGCTTGAAAAACTTTATAGCTTTGTTCTAAGTGTTCTTAGTTATTTTGTTGTATACTTTGTGTAAGATTGTTAGAATAGTTTATCTGTTCTTTTCCGCAACAGTCTTAAGTTTTCTATGTGTAATTCTTGTTGAAAGATTTTCAATAAAAAGAATTAAAATTGTGAAAATTTTGAGTATTGTATTCAACCCCCCCCCCCCTTCTACAATACTTGTTATAGCCATCTGGGACTAACAAGTGGTATCAGAGCAGAAAGTTTAATTCCATAAACTTGATCTGCGATGGCTGCCTCCTCTTCCTCTACTGTTGAAAACTCTTTTCAAAATAACTTTTCTGAAAATGGATCCATTTCAAAACCTCCTAAGTTCAATGCTGACAACTTCTCTTTGTGGAAAAGCCGCATGATGCTGTTCATGGAAGGAGTGGATACTAGATATCCAACCATTCTCCAAGAGGGACCCTTAATCCCCAAAGTTTGGGCTCGCTATGAAACGCAGAGGCCTGGTAAAGAAACCATGGAAAAAGATAATTCTGATGATTCGTCTGATGAAGAAAAATCTGCTGCTACTGGTCGTTACATTCTTAAAAATTCTAAGAAATACACTGATGAGGAAAAACGGCTTGTGTCTCTTGATTCTAAAGTTAGAACTATCATTGCTCTCTCTCTTCCTGATGAAGTGTACCACTCTCTGGTAAATCTCTCTACTGCCAAAGAGATGTGGTCCACTCTGTGTGTTTTGTACGAAGGTACAAATGAAGTTAAAAAGAGCAGAAAGATTGCTCTTGTTAGAAATTATGAACTCTTTGCTTTTGAAAAAGGAGAACCTCTTCCTAGCTTCTATAATCGCTTCAACTCTCTTTTAAATGATCTTAAGTTGTTGGGCAGAGTCTATGATAATGAGGAAGTCTTGTGCAAGTTCATGGATTGTCTTCCAGATTTTTGGGAAAATATATGTACTTGCATCAAAACTACCAAGGACCTTGAGTTCATGCCCTTAACTGTTCTTTATGGAACTCTTTTCAACTATGAGCAGACGAAACTGCATAGGTTTTCAAAGAACTCTTCTCTTGCTCTCCTAAGTGACTCTTCCAAAAAGACTAAGTGTTTACCAAAAATCACCTACCCATCTGACTCTGATCATGATAGTCAAGAAGATCCCAATGATCATTCGGAGGCATATCTTAGTGATGCTGAGGATGAATGTGAGGAAACTTCAATTGGTAAACTATCTGATGAAATGGCCATGTTGGATGGGTATTCTAAATCCAAATCCTACCACCCTTCTAGAAAATCTAAGCCTCTCTCCAAACACTCTTCTTTGGACAAATCTAATGAGGAATGTTTTAACTGTGGTAAAAAGGGTCATTTTGCCTCTGAGTGTAAAAGTAAACATTTTGAAAGACCCAGAACTGCTTCCTCAGGCCGATTCTCCTCAAAATCGGAAAGATCCAAATATGATTCCCAAAAGTTCAGCCAACACCTCTCTTCTGCAAATTTTGACCGGGCTGAAAGAATACAAGGAAAAATACAAGAGAGAAAAGGAAAGAAATGAAAGACTTATCAGAAGAGGAAAGGGTCTGCCTGCTAAATCTTATGATTTGGCAGATGAACCCACATCTGAAAGCGAATGACTCCTCAACTGCTCTTGTATCAGCTAAGTGTCTCCTCTCCTCATCACAGGTACATCCATCTCTATCTCTCTCTAATGCTGAAAAGATTGAAGCATTTAATTCTTTATCTATTGTCTTTAGATGATGCATCCTTCTCTTCTAACTCATGCAAAATATTTTCTATCTCTGAAAAAGGAAAGTATCTGGGTGCCAATTTTTTATTAAAAAGAAATCCTTCACTTTTTCTAAAAATACCTATGTGTCTTCTTCTACCGATTTTATTCACAGATCTGTGTGTCTCAAAATGTCCTTTTCAAAGGAAAAGTTTTTGGTCCTCCCAAAATTTGAAAAAATGAATTTTAGGTGCTGCACCTCAAATCCTTGATTCCTCATCAAATTCTTTGAGGACATATTTAAAGCAAAAATAAAGAAAAATATCACAATTCTAAAAAGATCCTTCTTTATAGAAACTGCTATATTTGTGGTGATACTTCTCATTTTGCCAAAGACTGACCGAAAGAAAGATTTGATCTAAGTGACACCAATTCTTTTTCTTCTAACCCAAAAGGACCCACTACCAAATGGGTACCTAGAAAATGAATTCTTTGTGATTGCAGATTTTGAGCTGGACAAATGAATCTATGTGGACAAGTGAGAAAGTTGACAAAACCGTTCCACCGATCCCTCATATTTTTCTTTCTTACCAAAATACACGCCAAATAACCATTGGCTGTTCTCTCCACCGAAGAACCCCAACACCCACATCACAAGACCACCACCGACCCCTTTTCTACTACACTTGAAAGTTGCACATTCTCAATTTGGTATTATTATTATTCTTATATATTTCATAGTTGTACTAATTATATATATAATAATCATAATAATAATACATCGGTGGAATGTGTAAACCAAGTGTTGATGACCTCATCAATATGATGTCATCTTAGTACCACCTTTTCTCTCTCCTCCATCAATCAACTCCAAGACTATAACAATCCATCTTTTTGTGATGACACCCACCTACACCGAAATCCCAAACCATGCAAACACCACCTCTTCTTTTCTATATTTTTCTTCCACCAATTTCATTTCCTTCACCAAAATCTAAATTCGGTGGCATCTCTCTCTCATCTAACTCTTCTACCGAAATGCCCATTCGGTGGAATTTATCTAACTTTCCACCGAAATTTAATTCGGTGGAATCGTTCTGCATCTTCCACCGAAGTCTAAAATCGGTAGACTCCCTCTAAACCTTCCACCGATAGATTTCCTCTACCGATTCTCTCCCCACCAATTTTATCTAGCTTCTCATATACTCTTCCTCTCACCTAACCCAACTTCCTATGTGTCATCTCCTCATCCCACTCTTTTTCCATCATTTTTCACTCTTGGTTTGCAACCCATTTCTCCTTTCATAAAATCCACCCACTACAAACTCTTCTGCAGATGTCACCCCAAATCCTCAAACTCAATCTTTTGGGTCATCAAAATTGGAAGATGAAATTCCAATCTTTTCTTCACTTTGAAGGTTCTCTCCATAATGCCTTAGAAGACTTTCTCCACACTCTGCTGAAGATGTCTTAGAAGTTTTCCTTCAACCCCTTCAAGAAATTACACCGAATTTTTGTCTATCTCTTGCAAATTTTCGGTGGGAATGATCAAAAAAAAAAAAAATTACTACTGATTTTCCACCGAAAATCCTACCGAAAATAGCCAATTTTCGGTGGATTCTCCTTAATTTTCGGTGGAAAGGCAAAAAAAAAAAAAAAAAAAAAATTCTACTGATTTTCCACCGAAAATCCTACCGAAAATTGCCAATTTTCGGTGGGATCTCCTTAATTTTCGGTGGGAAAGTTTAAAAAAAAAAAATCTACTGATTGTCCACCGAAAATTGCCAATTTTCGGTGGGATCTCCTTAATTTTCGGTGGGAAAGTTTAAAAAAAAAAATTTACTGATTTTCAACCGAAAATCCTACCGAAAATTGCCAATTTTCGGTGGGATCTCCTTAATTTTCGGTGGGGATGCAAAAAAAAAAAAATAGTCTTGGTTCTGGCCGATCTTTTCATTTTCTCTTGGTGTTTTTCCTACGTCGGCCGCTGAGGGGGAGAATTCATCTGAGGGGGAGCAACATAAACCCTCAGTACTCATATACAGCGACCAACTTGAAAAAATGAGGAAATCGACGGACCGGTCAAGGGGGAGCACTTCAGTCCGGGCGGATCTAACTGAGGGGGAGTAACACAAAGACCGACTGATCTAACTGAGGGGGAGCAAATAAAAGACAAGTTGATGATGCTAAATAGGAAAAGATGTCAAGATGCAACAGATGGGCAGATGCATCCTGAGGCTGATTCACTCAAACTCAACCCTCCTCAAAGTTTGTCACTATAATGGGTTGTCTCCTATCAAAACCCACAGATTCTCTTGGCTGAAATCTTTTGGAGTAAGTGAATGACTTGAAGATTTGAAACATCTGAAGAAAAGCAAAAGTGCCTGAAAGATAAAGTTCTTCAACACATCAACAGGTTGCTGATCAAAATGAAGAATCCTCAAGCCAGACACAAGTTTCAACTCGCCCCTCCAAAGATGCAAGTAATATTCATTCTGTTCATATTGTTTATACTGTTTATACTTCTTTCCTTTTCCTTTCAATTATTTGTACAGCTATACCTTTTTTATTTTTTCTCATATGTAAATATCATATATACATACACAAAAAAAATGGACTGTGTGAAAAAGAACCCAAAAAAGTAAAGAAGGGTCAACATGCATTATTCACTGTCTTACTCATGTTTTTCTAAGTATGGATGTCATCATCAAATAGGGGGAGATTGTTGGGTCATCAAGATTTGAAGATGACCTCATGATCTCCTTTTATACTTTGAAAAACATTTTATACTTAGAGAAATTTTGGATGCATGGTTCTTTGTAATGGCTTGTACAAGATATCAAATGTTTGGTGAAGTCAAAGATCAACCAAAGTCAAGATTAAAGATTCTCTCATTGTGGAAGTGAAAGATCTTTTCTCAAACATACAAGTCATTGTTCACCGAAATTGTTCTCACAATTTCGGTGGACATATCTCCACCGAAACTTCTCTTTATTTCGGCCAAGAAGTCTCAAAGAAGTTTTCTCCAAAGATGATGTCACATATCCCAAAGATGATGTCACATATCTCAAAGATGTGTCACATATCACAAGGCTATCATCGGTGGGATCTCAAAGAAATCTCAAAGAAGCTTTCTCCAAAGATGATGTCACATATCCCAAAGATGATGTCACATATCTCAAAGATGTGTCACATATCCCAAATGACATTTCGGTGGGACCTCAAAGAAGCTTCAAAGATGTTTTCTCCAAAGATGTGTCACATATCCCAAGCTTCCTTCGGTGGTGCAATATTTAGAAGACAAATTGAGAAGATATTTTCTACATGGATAAAGTGACATTTTGTCTTATTATCCATTTCCATGCAAAGCTCTTTTCTCATGCATGGGCTCTTCTGACTGTACCTTGTAAAAGGTGACAAGGACTTCACAACTTTCCAGAAGTCAACATCCTCAGCAAGTGTGAAGATGACAAGTGTCCCAAGCATTCAATGCTTGCACACTCCTTGTCACTATAAAAGGAAGAGCTCTCCATACAGAAAATACACACATCTTGAGAGACTTTGAAGATTACTGTGAGCTCTTGATATTCTACGCAAACTGGAAGAATTCTCTAAGTGCAAGAATTTCCAGTTTGCTTGAAAAACTTTATAGCTTTGTTCTAAGTGTTCTTAGTTATTTTGTTGTATACTTTGTGTAAGATTGTTAGAATAGTTTATCTGTTCTTTTCCGCAACAGTCTTAAGTTTTCTATGTGTAATTCTTGTTGAAAGATTTTCAATAAAAAGAATTAAAATTGTGAAAATTTTGAGTATTGTATTCAACCCCCCCCCCCCCCTTCTACAATACTTGTTATAGCCATCTGGGACTAACAGTGTTCAAAAAACCTTCATGCGTTTGAAATTGAGTTCTTTGATAAGGATGCTCTACCGCAGAATATGTCATTTGAGAATCTTAAAAGATTAAGGATCTCATTGGGATGCCATCTACGTAATATTGAAGGCCAAAGCGGATAATCATTCGAAAACACGTTGATGTTGGTCACCAACGAATGTGAGCTTTTGGGAGCTTTTGGATTCTGGGATGAATGGGTTGTTTGAGAAGGCACATGTGCTTTGTTTATATGTGAATGACATAAATGATTTTGGAGATGGTTTAGGGGCTTCGTTGCACATTTTAAGAGTGCTTCATATTTGTAAATGTACAAACTTGAGATACCTCTTTCACAATCAGTGTAGCAAACGGTCTCAAGCAGCTTGAGAGCCTCAAACGATCTAACATATACAAGAGAAATGGGCCATTTAACCATGGGCCAAGAGTTGGGTCTTTTAACTAAACAGAAGGTTCTCCCTACATAAGGCATGCACATGCCTTATGACAAAACATCTTATGTCCAGCTGACAAAACATCTTATGTCCAGCTCTATAACATACAAATAATATTCCTTGGTTAAGGCGTGCCCACACCTTATTGCAAGACTTTTTCTGCCCAACATACTTACACACGAGAACAACAAATAATGTACAAAATCACATGTGATTTTACATTAATGGCAAAAAATGGACACATGTGACTTTTGCCGCGACTTAAGTCGCGGGACAAAGTCGCGTGAATTATATATGATTTTTTATGTGAATCATGTATGATTTTGTACATTAACGACCGCTCTCGTGTTTTCTTAAATAGTTTGCGTTCTCGTTTGAACCCACACCTATAAATATATATATAGGGTCAGGTTCAAGGAAAAACCCTAAATAACTGGAAAACCGGAAAACCACAAAAATACGGAGGAAAAAGTATATCAATATGGATGTCAAATTAACGAGAAAAATATGATCGTTTATTTGGTGTAATTTATTTCATTTGGATTTTGTTTATTTTTCGTCTTTTTTTGAATAAAAAATACGGGGGTGGGGTTTTTTAATTTAATTAATATTGTTGTAACCTCCCATCTAATCACATCCATCAGATTATCTAATCTAACGGTTGATAAAGTGATTTTTAGTTTTCCATTTATTTGAGGTTTTCCCCTGAAACTCCCTCTATAAGGTTGGGTTCCGTGAGAAGTTGAGGTTAATGTGAGAAGTGGTTATCAACCGTTGGATGAGAAATAGAAGCACCGGATCAATTCTCTTCTAAGGCGCAGTTAATGAAAGGGCATGAGATTAAAAATGATCAATGGTTTATATTCACTTCTCACGCTTCTTACGTTAACCTCGACTTCTCAAACCGATCGTTCGCCTATATATATATATATATATATATATATATATATATATATATATATAAAAGTAGTGTTTCATTGGATATTGGATATCAAGTAACTGAGCTTTGTTGAGGTACTCCATCAGCTTCATTGGTAATTATATATACATTGATTTATCCATGTATTAGTATATTGCAGCGTGGGTGTAGCATATTGGTCCATTTGCCAATACTTGAAAACAATAAAGATAGATACATGTGATGCCTTGTTGAATGTGATTTCATCCCATGATGTTCGACAAATGTCAAATTCAGTCTACTACTCCAAAGTTAAAGGTAATACGAACACGTTTAGGGTTGTGTGAGGCAACGGAAGACCTCAACTCCTTTATAAGGACAAGATTAGAATACAAGAGGTATATATATATATATATATATATATATATATATATATATATATATATATATAGAGAGAGAGAGAGAGAGAGAGAGAGAGAGGCGGGTTCAAACGAGGAGCGTACCAATTTAAGAGAACGTGAGGAGCAATTGATAGTTATGAATCACATGTGATTGGCAGTTGTGGATCACATGTGATTCACAACTGATCTGGATGAGAATCGACAGTTATGGATCACATGTGATTGGCAGTTGTGGATCATTAATGATCCGCGACTTGCACGCCTCGCGAACCAAGTCGCGCTACTTTTGCGCGAAAATTCGATTATGTCCGATTTTTTAGCGTTGTAAATCATATATGATCAGAAGCATGGGAGTGCTCCTCACGTTCTCTTAAATTGGTACGCTCCTCGTTTGAACCTTCCTATATATATATATATATATATATATAGGTTAATTTGTGATATTCAATCCCTTGATATATTTTCTTCTTTCAAGTCATCTTAATTAGTTAGAATTAATACATGCACTTGGGAAATTAATTAATTAAGTTATGTCGTTTTAGTATGAAAATTCTTGTTTTAATTATAGGGATACAAATTCTTGATCGGAGATTATTGATGCAATTAATGTTTTCGGCGGGTATGTATATATTTTAAAAACCATTAATTTCTCAAGATCATATAAAAGATGTATTCTATTTGTTTCAATTAGTTGGAATTGCAGTTACAGTTACCCTATTACTATATTTCACTTAATTATATATGGTTCTAGCTGCATTAATTCAGGGTCGTCCCTGGAGGAGGGCGGGCTAAGCACTCGTCCAGGGCCCAAAAAAATTAGGGGCCCGAAAAAAAAATAGTTTATATATTTACTTAAAAAAACTAAGTTTATATATTTAGTTTAAAAGGATTATGAATCAGTCTTTTTAGCCCAATTGTAAAGGAATAGAAGGGCCCAAATGCACCACAAACCCTCATCCGTGATAGGGGCCTAAATAGTGAAAGAAATCAATTGGAATTTGGAAACAAAATCGATTGCAACTGTGAGGCGGGAGTGACCAAGATTCCAAGAAATTGGCGCCAAACGATAAGTGAAATTGAAGCAAAATTGAGTCGTCGATTCAGTTTCCCCAACTTTCGATGAAGAGTTCGATGAGCCAGAGCCATTCCCGTGCGTCGTTCGACGAATTCCTCAACGGTCCTCTATGGTTAGACCGAGATTGTATAAGGTTAGGTTACCTTGTTCTTTTATTTCTCACCTAATCTGTTTTGAACTTCTGATAATTGATAATTTGATAAATGATAATCTATGCTCTGAATCTCTGATTGTGTATTACTGCATTTGTGCGATTGCGATTGTGCATTTGTGTGAGGTTGCGATTGTGTGTCACTGTGTCTGTGCATTTGTCTAATTCTTTCAAGGAAAACAAGTAAACAAAAACAACAGGTGGCTTCCTATCAGTTTATTTATTTATTTTCTATGTTATCTTCTATTCATGCTTTATTTTGGTTATTTAAAGGGTATTTTTTTATTATTTTGATCCATAGCTTTGATTCGATCTTCTATGTTATTTTATATCTACACAAAAAAACCATTGATAAGCAATTAAGCATTCTGCTGATTTGATAAACATTCTGCCTATTTGAGATTCTAATTTCTAAATTTGAGGTTCTAATTTTTAAATTTGACATTATAATTTCTAATTTGAGGTTCTAATTTCTAAATTATTGTTTCAGTTTTATGATTCTTGTTGAAATTCTAAATTCCTTTTTTTTAAATTTTATTGTCTTAATTGAATTAACAGCCTACATTTTTTTGAGAAATGGTCAAGTGGAGTTGAATTCTTTGGACTCGGACACTCATATTCCATCATTCATATTCCAATTCAGGTGCTTTTGTCCCCTTTTACTTTGAATTGTTATTTGTTCAAGTAATCTTGTTCAATATAGTGTATAGATCATGTTGCCTAAAAAGTACATGTACTTGTCTGGAAGTGAGAAAAAAAAGTTAGACGAGCAATTGAAACAATCACAAAAGGGAGCTATGGATAAATTTGTTAAGAAAGTAGGTTCCTCTAACGAAAAGTTAGACGAACATGATGGCGAGCACCAAAATGTGAGTGATCGTGATGGATACACCGATAATACGAGTGAACATGATGTTGAGCACCAAAATGTTGAAAACTTATCTGTAGATTGACAATCAACTCCATTTTTTGATATTTATGATCCTAGAAATTGGGATGATCTTGATGCTAAATCAAGAGATATTATAGTTGAAAAAATGTGCTATTAGAGAATTGAATATCGTGTTTCCTCTAGATAACACGTCTAGACATTTTTCATATGCTTATTATGATCGAACGTTGAGTAATGGTGAAACTAGTGATCAAAAATGGCTAGTTTATTCAAAACATGTGAATAAAGTATATTGTTTTTGCATCTAAAAATGGCCGAAAGAGTTGTTTTGTATGAATTAGAGGCTATTATTGATGATTTTGTATTCAAAAGTGCTCGAACAAGTTGTTTTGTATGAATTATTAGTATTTATTGTATGGAAGTTTCCTTTTAATGATAAAAATGTCTACTTGAAATTTCTTTAGGTACTTATTGAGGTCCCAAAATCTACGAGTCGTCCAGGGCCCAAAAAATCTCAGAAATGGGCCTGCATTAATTAAGAACCATCTGCATAACTAGGGCTATATATAGAAATCTGCATATCACACATAATTTCTGCACACTCGGGAGCTATTTCAGCACTTTCTTAATTGCTCTATTTCACTGCTACCCATCACCTCTTTTGGGGTAGGATTTTTTAGGCAAATTTTTAATGCAGCTGTGTGGCTGGCTACTGTTTGCAAGTAGAGGTAATTGTGATAGTTTTTGGCATTAATTTTAGTTGCATAAGAAACTTTGCAATTGAAATAATTCATCATCATATATAGACAATTTGTCTCTTACCAAATGCAGCAAATTGACAAGTACAACATGTGTATTACTTTTGTAACTATTCTTCGTGTTCTTTTTACTTACTGGCTTGTATGGCTTACGGGTTGTTTGGGAGTTGATAAATAGTTTGGTGTAGAATGATTAAGTGGTCAGAATGATTAAGAGGCTCTTATGATATAGTTCAAAGTGAAATATAGTTGTTTTGTAATTATTCAGAATGAAATCAGGGTGCTTAATGGTTAAGGGAGGTCCAGGATA
Organism: Saussurea involucrata; assembly: GCA_033807775.1. Lineage (NCBI taxonomy): Eukaryota > Viridiplantae > Streptophyta > Magnoliopsida > Asterales > Asteraceae > Saussurea > Saussurea involucrata. The sequence continues at coordinate 84,935,467 of CM066313.1, forward strand.
CAAAATGGGTTTTAAAACCATTAAGAGGCAGACAATTTTTTTTCCAAACAAGATTCACCTCTTAGCGATTCAGAGGTTGCCTCTTAATGGAACCATTAAGAGGTAAACAAACAACCCCTAAAGGGTTCATGTGTGTTTGTAGCTTAATCACCTTGTAGCTTGATCCATTCAGCCACAACTCTCAAAAATGCCCATGGTTGATCAATTTGAACGACAAATAAAGTAGCAATTTAAGAACTTAACATCGTTAATCCGCTGGTCAGCACATGTACCGTTGCATCTGTTTGGCGACAGATATATTACGACCAATAGCACAATTGGTCAAACCATTTTAATTATTTTATTTAATGCATTTGAATGGTTATTATTAGTCAAAATATTGTTCCTACTTTAGCTCCTTAGATAGGGCCTGTGATTTCTTCTTTCCGTTGTTGCATATCGTCTATATAGCCTCCTGTGTATTCAGTTTTGATTAATTGAATTCAATACAATACTTTGATACTATACATGGTATCAGAGCATACTTTTGCTCTAAAGAGCTAATCCAAGCCCTCATAACCAATTCTATCATCTCTTTCAATCAATTTCTTCGTGAGCCTTCAAACCCTAAAAATGGCGTCCAAACCCACTATCCAAATCACAGCCGCTACCCACTTTCCAATCAAACTAACTGTTAGCTCCAAATATTCATAGTATTGAAGTATTGAAAAATAGGCTAAGAGTTCCACAGAAGCTCTGCGGTGTTCCACAGAAGCTCTGTCGAAGCAAACAAGATCATTCAAGAAACACCAAGTCACAAGAATCTACAGAAGACTACTCACAAAGGACCAAACAAGAATCTACAGAAGAATTCTCAACAAGGATCAAGCAGCAGAACCTCTGTCACCCTTGACAGAGCCTCTGCGGTTCAGACTGAAGACTTGGAAGATATTTATAATATCTTGCCACTGTTACAGGAATATCTTAACACTGTTGCAGAAATATCTTGCTACTGTTCCAGGGTCCGTTCATCAACTTGTACAAAGCATGGTCTAACAACAACACGTGTCAAACTCCTATAGGCATCCTTACAAGTTGATATTAACGCATTTAATGCATGCAGGTTTACAACTATTCATGCCATCCCTTCTTTCCTGTAGCGATAGTCCTTTTGTCTAGAATAGTTCTTTTGTAGTAGTATAAAAGGAAGACTCATGTTGAGTTCTTCCTTAACAATATCAATCGAATATCAGACAACTATTAACACAAAAACACTAGCACACAATTATCGTCAAATCTGTTATTAGTGTTCTTCATCAAATACAGTAAACTTTGAGATTTTCATCTGTTCTTCATATACTGCTTATTTGATATTCTGTATTGTTTCTATACAAACATATCTGTTAGTTCTTCAAATACGCTTCCGCAACACATCTTATTTGAACTAATAGATAAGATAATCATTGTTAATCAAATACGGGAACCAACAATTGGTATCAGAGCAAAGCTTGATTTTCAATATCAAGCGATCCTCAGTTTAACAAGATTATTGATAGAAAAGTACATTGTTAAAAACCTCTAAACCCAGAAAATCCTTCCAGATTATTCCTTCAAACTTTTTCGTGTCATATCTTACTACTTAAGCTTCTTACTCATAAAATGACAAACGCTCAAAATTTCTTCACAGCTGGTTCATTAACCAAACCACCTTCTCTTCTAAGAAATGAGTATCCTCAATGGAAAATAAGAATGATCAATTTCTTTGAGGGTACTGATAAAGAGCTCGTTCAATACCTTTATAATCCTCCTCATGTTCCTATGTTAACAGTACCTCGTGTACCTGCTACAGCCGACACTCCTGAAATCCCTTAACATCAAAAACCCAAAACCAAGGAGGGTTGGTCAGATCAAGATAAGGAAAAAGATGAAATTGCGTAGAAAACAAAAAGGATTCTGATCATGGCTATCCCCAACGACCTCTTTCAGTCCTTAGATGCATGCGAATCTGCGTATGATCTTTGGAAAGAACTAAAGAAACAACTTGAAGGGGGAGCAAAAACCCAGAAAAACCGAAGGGCTCAATACATAAACGAATATTACGCTTTCAAAGCCCTGACAAATGAATCTCTGCAAACAACATACGACAGGTTCAACTCTCTGATCAATAACTGCAAAAAGTTCGGCATCCACAGAACTTCTGAAGAAAATAACGTCATGTTTCTCAAAAGTCTGAACGAAGAATGGCTCCAGTTATCTATGTCTTTACAAACCAATCAAGATTTAGATTCCTGGACTCTCTCAGACCTCTACGGAACATTAGCTGGTCAAGAGCCTCAAATAGCACAAGCAAAGACACTAACCATTGCACCTCTTGCTTTGGTTGGCAAATCTACAGAAGAAACAGAGAGGCCGAGAAAAGAGAGAACGACAGAGGAAAAAAAGAAGGAGAAAAAGAAAAAGGTGGTGATAGTTGACAGTGAAGACGAAGAGATTGTGGAAGAGGGAGAGATCACTCTGGCATCAATAGCTACATCCTTAGCTCTATTAACAAGAGAATTCAGAGGAAATCAAAAGAGTTCTGGTAATGACAGATATGGCAGAGATAATAGAGGAAGAAGAGATGAATCAGCTGACCGACAGAGGTCAGACGATAGAAGTAACGACCAACAGAGGTCGAGTGAAAGATTCAACAGAGGAAATGACCGACAGAGGTCAAATGACAAGGCAAGCTACACACCACAAGAATGCTACAAGTGTGGTAAGCCTGGTCATTATGCAAATGAATGCAGATCGGAAAAAGGTGGTGATCAACAAAAGTCTGACGAGAATGCTGGTAATACTTCCCAGAACCAAGGTTGCTACAACTGTGGAAAGCCAGGCCACTTTGCAAATGAATGTAGAAGCAGGTCAAATCGCCCACAGAAGGACTCATCTTTTTACAAAAAGAAAGCTGAGTATTATGCTCAAAAGTCACTCATGGCAAACAAAGTGGTGAACAAGGAAGATTGGGAGTCAGATACAACCTCTGATGATGAAAACACCAAAAATGTCTTGTTCTATGGCATGGCAGAAATCAGCTCCGACTCTGACACTGAGGTATCTACTTCAAACTCCACATCAATTCCTACAGAAGTTGATTTGCTTATAATTAAAACTGAAAATGTTGAACTGAAAAACACTTGTGATGATATTCAGAAAAAGCTCACTTTTTATGAAAGAGAAGCTAGACTTCTCACTGAAGAAAAAGCAAAGATTTTCAGAGAAAAGGAAGAATTAGAAGCACACTGGAACAAGAATCTATTTTCTTTAAAAGAAATTTTTTTTGAATTAAATACATCTTTAAAATCCAAAACAAAAGAACTTTCAGATTCTGAGAGCGACAGACTAAATATTTTGGCTCTTAAAGAATATTTTCAAAAAGAAAGAGAAGTCCTTTGGCAAGATCTACTAAGAAGAGATGTTTTGATTAAAAATTATCGTGATGCACAAAAGGTGTATGAAAAGATAAATACTCAAATAGGAAGGCGAGGTATTGGGTACAGTGATATTAGTCAAGGTACAGAAAACAAAAAGACTAAACCTCTGTCCTCTCTATTTACTTTAGGAAAAATCAACAAACCTAATTTTCCAAACTTAATCTCTGTAAATAAGAGAGTAAAAGTCTCTGGGTAACCTCACTTAAGGAAACCCATGAAAATGATAAATGTGTGGTTTGAAAACACAGATTTATCATCTTCAACCTCTGTCAAAAGAGGATCCAAACCAAAGAGATATCTGAAAACTCAAGATCAGATAGGAATCTTCAAGTTTGGTAAACCAGAAACTCAAACTCAAGTTGCTTTGGTCTGTACAATAGATTCTGAAAAGAAATTATCTGCAGAAGCACTTGAGTTCAAACCAACATTTTCAGAAGAAAAACTAAGGAATACAATTGAAAAGGAAATAATGGAAATTGGGAAAATAGATTTTTTGAAAAATCTCTACACATCTTCTGTAGATCAAAAACTCTCTGAAGAGAGCTTATCAGACACCTCTGTCGACTTAGAAAATTGTTTTTCAGATGAGGAAAGTAAGTATGACACATGCTCAGAAAATCAAGTCTCTGTCGAAAGGAATATTGATGACTCAACCTCTGTATATGAGGACGATTCATTATCTGACGAATCAGAGACAAATAAAATAGAAAATATTCATTGTGACACAGAGGTTATTAAACAAACCTCAGAAGTTCTTAACAGAACTATTTCTCCAAAGGAGAAAATCACTCGAATACCTATCTGTCCAGATTTTTTGGATATGTGCATACAAGCCAAAACCTCAATTGAGCTTCAAAACTTCAAACAACAGAAGTTAATGTCCTCACAAAATCCAAAAGATTGAAAGTTTTTACAACCTTTCAAAATTAAAGATAAACCAACATGGCAACAAAAAGGAAAATGGCCAAAACCTAACAAATCTTTTTCCTCTGTAACAGTGAAATCAACAGAAGTTCACTTCAGAAGGGACTCGCAGAAGGCTGCTACAAACAAGGATTTTTGCCAACAATCAAATCTACATAAATCTTCTTGTAATAGGAAGCAATATGATAGAATAGAATGTAATGCCTCTGTGGCCCAGTTTAATGCTTTCAATGAAAATTTCAAGCAAATCACTTCTGATGTTCAATACTGTCATTGTTTTGATCTAATGTTCAAACTGAATAAGCATTTCTGTAGTTCAAATTGTTTTCTCTCTGCATCTAAATCATATATTCAAGAGAAACAAACTGATTCTTCGACAAAAAATAAAATGTATTTCAAGAATGCTAAGGCAAACTTGAAAAATTCTGACGAAACTGGACCCATGTGGATATGGGTACCTAAAACTATTTGATTGTCTTGCAGAAACAGTTTGTGCCAATATGGTATCTAGACTCCGGATGCTCAAGGCACATGACTGGCAACAGAGGTCTTCTATCCACATACCAAGAAAAACAAGATGGTGGATCAGTGACTTTTGGAGACAACAAAAAGGGGCATATTAAAGGCTATGGAGTTATAAAGAAGGAAAACATCACCGTACACAAAGTTGCATATGTTGATGGCCTTAAACACAACCTACTCAGTGTCAGCCAACTTTGTGACACGGGATTCGATGTACTATTCAAAAGAACATTTTGTTCTCTGCTAAGTGAAGACACCGGAATAGAACTTCTGCGAGCCAAAAGAAAAGGTGATCTGTATCTAATGAACTTCAATGCCAAAAACAAGGACAACATTTGTCTTGTTGCAAGCAAAAGTGAAGAAGCCTGGCTATGGCACAACAAGTTCTGTCACTTGAACTTTCATACTCTAGATAAACTGGTAAAACTTGATCTGGTCAAAGGTTTACCAAATGTTAGATTTAACAAGGAACATTTATGCTCTGCCTGTGAAATGGGAAAACTCAAAAGAGCTTCCCACAGAGGCAAAACTGATGTATCTTGTTCCAGGCCTCTGTACATGCTACACGTTGACCTCTGCGGTCCAATCGCTATATAGAGCCTAGGTGGCAAGAAATATATACTTGTCTTAATTGATGAGTATTCACGATTTACATGGGTTGAATTTGTCAGAAAGAAATCAGATGTACCATGCATCCTGATCAATCTAATGAAAAGAATTCAAGTTCTTTATGAGTGAAGAATTCTGAAGTTACGAAGTGACAATGGCACAGAATTCAAAAACTCTTCATTGAAGCCTATCTCACAGAAGAAGGAATATCTCAGAACTTCTCTGTCGCTCGCACTCCACAACAAAATGGCGTGGTCGAACGAAAGAACCGCACGCTCGTGGAGGCTGCAAGAACCATGCTTTCTGCATGCGGATTACCAATGACCTTTTGGGCAGAAGCAATTTCAACGGCTTGCTATACCCAAAATCGTTCAACAATCGTGAAAAGACACATCAAAACTCCTTATGAATTGATCAACAAACGGCGACCAAACATCAAGTTTCTCCATGTATTTGGATGCAAATGCTTTGTCTTAAACGACAGAGACTCAAGAGGAAAGTTTGAAGAAAAGGCTGACCAAGGCAAGTTCATCGGGTACTCTGTTGCTTCCAAAGCCTACAGAGTTTACCTTCTAAAGTCACGCACGATAGTAGAAAGCATCAATGTATCCTTTGATGACTCATTCCAAAAGACTTCTGAACAAATAAGTTCAGAACTCGGGCTAAACAAGGAAACTTCTGGCATGTCAAAAACAAAGGAAGATTTAGATCTTCTATTTTCAGAAATGTTCAACGACGATGTTGATCCCTCTGCTGGAACCAAAAACACCTCTACAGAATCACCTTCTGTAATCGAAGTAAGTATCTCTCTGTCTGATCAAAATAATCCCTCATCCTCTTCTACAACTACAGGTACTGAAAATCTAACAGAAGATGAGACAACAAAAGATTCAACAACAGAGGTAATCCAAACAAATCCAACAGAGGAAGCAACACAAGAAGAAACACCAGAAGGAAGTGAAGATGAAAACATAATATCTACAGAGGAGGAAATTCCAACTCTAATGCCCATTCCTACAGAAGCTGAAATGAACACATGGGCAGAACCATCAACCACTTCAACCACAGAAGTTCAACTTGATGACTCAAATGATCATCTTCCACGAACAACTCAATGGACAAAAAGCCATCCTCAAAGCCAAATCATCGGTAATCCCACTGATAAGGTAAAAACAAGATCAACTTCTGCAAATTTTTGTTTCTTTACCAACTTTATTAGTGTGATCGAACCGAAAAAGATTTCTGAGGCCCTAGAAGACCCAAACTGGGTGGATGCTATGCAAGAAGAGCTTCTGCAGTTTGAGTGAAACAAGGTCTGGACTTTAGTACCTCTGCCACGAGGGAAACGGGCCAAAGGGACTAAATGGGTTTTCAGAAATAAAAAGGATGAAGATGGAGTGATCATTCGAAATAAAGCAAGACTGGTGGCCAAGGGATATCGCCAAGAAGAGGGCATAGATTACGATGAAACTTTTGCTCCTGTTGCACGACTCGAAGCAATAAGAATTTTCTTAGCCTTCGCAGCTCACAGAGGTTTTAAAGTGTATCAAATGGATGTAAAATCTGCCTTCCTCAATGGTGAAATTCAAGAAGAAGTATACGTCCAACAACCACTAGGGTTTGAAAGCTCAAAGTACCCAAGGTATGTGTATTACCTCGACAAAGCTCTATATGGACTAAAACAGGCTCCAAGGGCATGGTACGAAAGACTTTCTACCTTTCTTCTCAATAACAACTACAAAAGAGGTACCACTGATACAACTCTGTTCTTTAAAGGTGAAGGAAATGAGCTTATTCTTGTACAAATATATGTAGATAACATTATTTTTGGGTCTACAAATGCACAAAAATGTAAAGATTTTGAAAAACTCATGCAGAGTGAGTTTGAAATGAGTATGATGAGAGAATTAACTTTCTTCCTCGGACTTCAAGTCAAACAAACATCAGAAGGAATTTTCATAAACCAATCAAAATATATCACTGACATACTTGAAAAATATAGCCTCTCTGATACCTCTGTCATGAAAACCCCAATGGCCACTGGAAATAAACTTTGTTTAGATCCAAATGGCATCTCTGTCGAAAGCACGCTTTACAGAGGAATGATTGGGTCTTTATTATACTTAACGGCCAGTAGACCTGACATAATGCATGCAACATGTCTCTGTGCAAGATATCAAGCAAATCCTAAGAAATCACATTATATTGTTGTAAAGAGAATCTTTAGATACCTCAGAGGGACCAAAAATCTTGGCCTCTGGTATCCACAGAACTCTGGTTTTGGACTAAAAGCATACACAGATTCAGATTATGGAGGATGTAAACTCGACAGAAAAAGTACCTCTGGGAGTTGTCAATTCCTAGGTGGGAAATTAGTAAGCTGGACATCAAAGAAACAGAATTGTGTCTCAACATCTACAGCAGAAGCTGAATACGTTGTTGCTGCTAGCTGTTGCTCTCAAGTTCTGTGGATGAAAACTCAGCTGAAAGACTTTGGTCACATCATCTGCAAAATCCCCATCTTCTGTGATTCCAAAAGTGCAATTGCCATCTCTGCCAATCCAGTACAGCATTCAAAGACTAAGCACATCGATATCAGGTTTCACTTTTTGAAGTATCATGTTGAAAACCAAACCATTGAAATGCATTTTGTACCAACAGAATTTCAGCTTGCTGATTTATTCACCAAGGCACTTGATGAGAAAAGATTTCTTTACTTGGTGGGTAAATTAGGGATGATAAATATGTCTTAATCTCTGTAAGTATTTTATCTTCATTTAAAAATTGTATAAATTTTGTTTACATATATATATATATATATATATATATATAGATATTTTTTTTGGTTTTTGTATGTAAATTCTAAAAACTCATTTCTGAGAGTAACATAGATTCTGTATGTCTCCTCAGAACCTCTGATACACTTGACCTATGTTTGAAACATTACTTCTAATTATTTGAACCAAGCATAGGTCAAGGGGGAGCAGAAGAAGAACAAACTTGATCTACAGAGGTTGCGTAGATCAAGGGGGGCAGAAGGAGACCTTGCTTAATCTACAGAGATTTATAAGTCAAGGGGGAGCAAAGGAAGAGATGACACCAACAGAAAGAACTTTACCGGACAAAGAAGAACAAAAAGGTAAGTTTCTCGTACAATTTCTTTATGAAAATAATTTTCTAGGACACAAATTTCAAGATATGTTCTAAAAACATTATTAAACACATTCCAAATGAAATTTGATCAAGAAGAATATTGAGTTTTCCTTTATTATAAATTTAAGGTCACATACCCTCTGTTGAGTCCAACAGAGGTTCTGCGGACAAAACCTCTGATCTTAAATCAATAATCTTGGAAACTCTGTTGATCACCGTAGAAATCTACTTCAAAAAGGAATCATCGAATACAGAAGTCATTGGTTACAGAGTTCTCTCCACAAGAAAAGAACTTCTGTAAACCAACTTTGGTTATAAAGAGGAATGTGCTACACAAAACCTTTTTCAAAAACAATTTTCTAGGACATCAGCTTACAAACAGGTCCTAACAACATTGTTAAAAACAATCAAAAACTTGGATGATCAAAAATGTTTTTAAATTATTAGATATGAGATGTTTCTTGTCTCAGAGCCTCTGCTGGCTCTGACAGAGGTCCAAAAACCTCTGTAAAGAAGTTTCTATACTAAATAATTTATTGATCCTCTCCATGGACTTTTTAACCATTTGTGTGTGAAGGAACAACCTACAGAGGCAAGAAAAACAAGGTTTTCAAATCACAGAGCCTCTGTCAGTTGTTACATAGAGCATTTCTGTAACGGTAACGGTAACTTTTCTGCGAGTAAGAAACAAATGGAGGTAAAGAAACCCACGCACCTGGCATTAAATGAAGCCGCACACGACGTCTCGTCTTAACTGACACAGAGGACGTGTCATTTTTTCATTGGACCAACATGGAGCACGTTCCTCTAGAAAATTGAACCCGCCGTAACCACTCAAGTGCGGACCCCAAATTTTATTTACCTCAAAATATTAACCCTTTCAGATTCTACAGATACATACTCAGTATAAAACCCAAGTTACCTCCCCTCACAAAAACTTTACTCACTCTCTTCTCCGACGAACCTGCAACTATATTCAAATCTTCATTTTACTTTGCAAAAATGACTTCCAGTTCCCATGCTGCTCAGAACTCTCCGACGAACTCTCCTCCACACTCCCCAGTACATTCAGAGCACTCCCACAACCCAAACATCGCCGTAAATGCAGAAACAGAAAACTCCGGCGACTCAGCAAACTTCATACCAACCACCAACCTTCAACACTTTCTGAATAAATATCATTTTGAGGATGTTCTTCCATTAAAATCCAACAAATGTCATCTTGTGCCCTCACCAACAGCCTTCGGCGAAGCCCATGCTCTTCTCCTAAACATCATGGAAAATCATTTCCTATATCCTCTCCTTTCCAAAACCCCAACCAGAATCCCTGCTCGATATCTGAATCAATTTTGGCAAAGTTGCCGATTTGATTCAGATGACTCTCTGATAAAGGGCTATATTTCAAAGCCAGACAAATCTGAATACCTAGAACTCATGTTCAACAGAACAATGTTCTCACTTGAGTTCAACCTGCCAACAAGAGGTCTACTGGGAATCAAGAAATATGCAGAGATTCCAACAGACGAAGAGCTCTGCCGATTTGTAGAGATGTTAGTGTATAACACAACCCTAAGGAAACGCAATGACTTCCGCAGAGGCAGACTACCACCTCTGTGGAATACTCTATTCTCTATATTAAATCGTTGCCTCACAGGGAAAACTGGTAGCCCTGACCAAAGCTCACATCAAATCCTGACCATCATGTACGGGATCTATTACGATCTTCCACTTGATTATGCCACTATCATGATGCAGGAGATGATCAACACAATCGACAGAAAGATTGCAACCAAGAAAGCCAAACAACATACACCAGGATATCTGCCACCTCTGCAATACCAAAGGATAATAGGAGTTTTACTTTAGCCTCTGCTTCTGCTGTAGAAATGGCCAATGAAAGGGCCAACTGTAAAACTCTATCCCATGAACAAAAACGTTCCAACAGAGCATGAAAACAACTATCCCCACTGCAGACCTCTATCGAAGAATCTTCTGTCAAATGCAAGTGATGAAGAAAAGAAGTTAGAATATATACGCCTCCACAGGACTCCAGAACCAAGTCCTGTGACACCACCGCGTCTAGGAGCCCCCTTAGGTTTAGTTTTAGCAGAGAGGATGACAGAAGAAGAATGGTCCAAAGCTCTAGAGAAACACTACTCTGTACAAGACCGTTTCAGAGCTCAAAGAGAAAGCATATACCCCTCTTCTCCCAAAAGAAAAACCTCTGCAGCAAAATCCAAAAAGAAGAGCAAGAAAAGGAAAACCACAGAGGAAATTACAACCTCTGCAGCTCAACACTCTTCTCCACCACATGCTACAGAAACAAAAATTTATGCACCTCCCTCCCCTCCAAAACAAAAGAAAAGAAAATCAAAATCAAAAGAAGAGGGAGCCCCGAAATCAAAGAAGAGGTCAAAGAATAAACCATCATCACCTCTGCAGGTCATCACAGAGGATGTTGAACAAGAAGAGGAAGATCAAGAGATACCTCTACAACCTCCCTCACCAATAATCTATACAGAACAACAGGGAGATTTTAATGCCTTCCTCAACAATCCTGAATTTGCTCACACCTTAGATCCATCAGGATGGGTCGCATAACCATTGGATCAGAACATTCAAGATCAGACTACAGAGGTAATAAGCACGAAAGAAAAGGTTTCTCCACCTCATTCTGTTTTTGACACTCAACGACGAACCCCTCAACATGAAATAGAAGTCGTTTCTGCAGATCAAGGTACACAATCCATGCACCCTCATGTTCGACAGCTCATAGGATGCCATTTTATATATGATTCCTTAAGAGAAGAAGCAGAAAAACAAGCACCTTTAAAGGAAACTGCAGAAGAAGTGGAATATATAGAGACTGCAATAGAGGAAGAGGTTAGGGTAGAAACCACAGAAGGTTCTACAGAAAAAGATGCCGCAGAAGTAGAAGGCACACATCCCCAACCCCCTCCCAGTGCAACCCACATTTCTGATACCGCCGGTCTAGCGGCAGAAGGTATCAATGAAAAAGAGCAGCACGGCTCGATCCTTACCCCACCTAGCCAGCTAGAGGTTACTCTTTCAACCTCTGTGCCTAAAATAACCGGGGAAACCATTCCTGGAGAGTCCTCTCGAAAGTACTCATCCACCGTTCGTGATTTATTGCCCCAAATCACATCTGACATCCTTGCAGAGGAATTCGTTTCCTCTACCACGCACACACAAGTAGGGCCAAACCTCCTTTCAGAGAGGAGTACAGAGCACAATAACGAAGAGACTATAGACAAGTCTCCAAGTCAAAAGAAGGATATTCCGATACCCACCTCTGGAGTGGATTTGGACAATGTTCTTCACAGAACTTCTGTAGAGGTTGAAACTCCAGTTTCTCCTCGAGGATCAGAAGGAAATCCTTCCACCCTCAACGTCAAATCAGGGGTGAACGAAGGTGTCCTAGGAACAAGGACAAACTCTGGAGACGAATGTGTTCCTCAAGAGGTTACAACGAGTTCACACGTATCAAGGGGTGCGTTCTAAACCCTTGTCACCTTTGTGAACCAAACAATGACAGAGTTGCAAAACTCTTTCAAATCTTTTGCAGAAACTACATCGAAGGCCATTTCAGAATTGAACACCAAAATGGACAACTTGTCCACAGAGGTGCAAACCACTCTAGCCCAGATGAAGTATGCTGCCACAACTTCTGCTACCACACCTATCTCTGTTGCTGATTTTGAAAAAGCTGTTACTTCTGCCTTCAATAACTCGATCAAAGAATACCTGGAAAAGATGAACGAACAAGTGTCATCATCAAAAGGTATTACTCCAGAAGAACTGCACAAAGCTCTACGACAAATTCAGGAAGAAACAACAGAAGCCACTCTAGCCATGAAGCCTACCGACTACATGACCAGAGCACAATTGACAGAACTTGGGCAAAGCGTCTTAGATCAAATGACAGAATTTATCAGAGCTTTCACCATAGCCAACGTTTCTTAAGTAAAAGATTTCAGAGCTAGTGTGGGAAAGATGCGATTCAACACAGAAGCAGAAGTCCAGATTCTTCTTGGTCTCTGTGATGGTCTTTGTGCCAAAATGTTGGCAGTTGGGGCAAAGAAGCCTGAGACCACTTGCAGAGCAGAGGGTACAGAAGACAAGGATCGGGATAATTCTGATGATGATGGTTCATCAGATCATCCTGAGGGGGAGAAACAAGGGGAGAAACAAAGAGAAACAGCTGCAACCAATCCACCAATAGCAGCAGAACCAATTTCCTCTGTACCCCCAACCCAAACCCAAACTCAGGAAACACAACAGAGACCCACAGAGGAAACACCGGCGTCTGTGGAAACCACCCCTGTTGTTGAAAAAGATGTCCCAAAAATTCCAATCCTTACATCTTCATCCTCAGAAGACCAATCCAAAGAACCATCACCACCAAAAGCCTCCGAAACAAAAAAAGTCAAAAACTACAGAGGCAATCTCTATCATACCTACAGAAACCTCTACACCCAAACCAAAAGAAGCAATCCCAGAAAGTCCAAAACAGACAAAAGATTCTGAAACTCCCCAAGCCAAAGATAAAGGAAAGGGAATCCTGACAGAAGAAACCAAGAAGAAAAAGGAAATGCCTCAGACAAAAGAGAAGTTGATGAAAAGCTCATTCGATGCTTTTGTCACTCCTAAACCCGAAGAAGACTGGGCATTTTACTCAAATCCTCTGTCAGAAGGTAGGGTTGCAGAGATAAAGCGAAAGATGGATGCTCTGCGAAGACCAATACCACCACCTACTACACAACATGCAGAAATGGAAGAGGTGGTGTATAGGTATCTTTACAGACATCAACATCAGAACAATCATATGCCACACATCGAAGATCCTCAACTCAGAGCTGACCTTGATAACACCTTCACAAAAACAAAGCCAAAAGCAAGGGCAGAAGTCTTCTCAGAGTCCAAGATTGAAAAGGTAATATATTGCAAATTCTCTCAAACAAGAACCTTTCCAAGGGTCAGGTACAACATCTACAAAGTGAAAAGGGAGAACAGGTCCGAAAATCAATTTGCAGATGCATATATAAGGAACTTGAACCCCTACGATCTGCCTGATCTTCTACTTTGGACGAAAGAAAACTTCGACACCGATGCTAACAGAAGGGCCTATCAAGTTTTCAGGCAAGCAATGAGAGAAAAACTTCTGCTATATAGCATGATAGACTTTCAGCTGGGAAGAGATCTTGGAGTCAGAAATCTAAGTCTAAGACCACCAGAGGATCACTGCCCACCTTCTGCCATACCCAACTCGATCATAACAACACCAAGGTACGGGTTAGTGTATAAAGATCCTACTGGTCAAGTAAGACTCTTTGTGCAAATGGACGGTCAGAAGTATGCAACCAATACTCTGAACAAGTTCAGAAAAATCCTAGAAGAGAACAGAGGTACTGAGCTTATGGATCAAGAATCAGTAGAAAGAATGATCAGAGAAATAGATGCTACAATTGGATTAAGAGAACTTTGCATCAAATTCTATCAAGAGCTCAAAGAAGTGGGATTCGACAATAGAAGTTTCAATGACTTCAAAGATGCAAATGTCTAAATCATTTTCTTACATATCTCTGTAATCTTTTAAAGAAATGAAATGAATCTTTTGAGGTATTGTTTAACCTCTGTCTAGTTTACTTAGCCTAAATTATGCATAAAGTCAAATTTTCATTTTTCAATACTTAGGGGGAGATTGTTAGCTCCAAATATTCATAATATTGAAGTATTGAAAAATAGGCTAAGAGTTCCACAGAAGCTCTGCGGTGTTCCACAGAAGCTCTGCCGAAGCAAACAAGATCATTCAAGAAACACCAAGTCACAAGAATCTACAGAAGACTACTCACAAAGGACCAAACAAGAATCTACAGAAGAATGCTCAACAAGGATCAAGCAGCAGAACCTCTGTCACCCTTGACAGAGCCTCTGCGGTTCAGACTGAAGACTTGGAAGATATTTATAATATCTTGCCACTGTTGCAGGAATATCTTAACACTGTTGCAGAAATATCTTGCTACTGTTCCAGGGTCCGTTCATCAACTTGTACAAAGCATGGTCTAACAACAACACGTGTCAAACTCCTATAGGCATCCTTACAAGTTGATATTAACGCATTTAATGCATGCAGGTTTACAACTATTCATGCCATCCCTTCTTTCCTGTAGCGATAGTCCTTTTGTCTAGAATAGTTCTTTTGTAGTAGTATAAAAGGAAGACTCATGTTGAGTTCTTCCTTAACAATATCAATCGAATATCAGACAACTATTAACACAAAATCACTAGCACACAACTATCGTCAAATCTGTTCTTAGTGTTCTTCATCAAATACAGTAAACTTTGAGATATTCATCTGTTCTTCATATACTGCTTATTTGATATTCTGTATTGTTTCTATACAAACATATCTGTTAGGTCTTCAAATACGCTTCCGCAACACATCTTATTTGAACTAATAGATAAGATAATCATTGTTAATCAAATACGGGAACCAACACTAACATCCAATAATTTTGAAGCAGGAACTGATCGTAGTCAATTTCATCGTCGGCATCGGTAGGAAAGATCAGGTCTACCTCGAAGTTTATCGCATTGGCGGATTTTTAATACCATGTGTTTTCGGTCTCCGGGTCGATCTCAGAATCAGGATCTATCAAATCAATTGCGGGCCTTTCCGGTGCAGTATATACGATCAGTGCCTGGGATTCTCCCTCGGGCTTTTCAACCGTTGGGTCTTCATCATCTGAGATGTCCATATCGACGACCATCTCGGCTAGACTCAGCTGGGCTTGGGGTTGATCATCGGATTTGTTTCCTAACTGATGGTTCCGGTTGAATCGTTGCAGTTGTTTCTGTGGTGATTGGTTTGGACTCAGATAGTCGTTGTCGCTTGTTCTTCCCCTCACGGTGATCAGGATCATCCTGGTCATTGTGGCGTTTTTTGATTCTGCCAGCTTGACTTTTGCATGTCTCTTCAAGTGAGGCGACCCTGCCAGACAGTGTGGAAAGAGCGTTCTGAACGTCCTTCAGGGTCGTGTCAAGTTGGTCCAATCGATGAGTAACGGTTGACGACTGAGCAGATGTTTGAGATCGGAGTACTGAGATGAGATCTGGTTCAGTCGAGGAGTCAGTGTCAGTATGTTGAAGCAGTTGGGCAAGGAGCATGGTCTTCAGATCATCCACCGAATATGATTGTTGAACAGATGTCGGTGGAGGTGTAGGTACGGTTTCGGCTTCGGCCACTTTCTCCTTCCTTTTGAGTAGGCTCTTGACTTTATCTAGCTCCGTTCTGATCTCCGTTTCCATTGCTTCGCGGACAGCCTTTAAGGCGCTGTCCAGATATTTCCTTGACACAAAGTCAGGTAAATCACCGCCGAGATCACTTAGATTACCCGTTGAGGTAACTACCGTAGAGGTAGTACCACCTACGTTCATAGCTGGCGTGATGTTAACTATGGTAGGATTTCCATCCGATCATCGTATTCCGCTCGATGGAAGACATACTACGGATGTTCCGATCGGTTCACTTAATTCACCGATAGTAGCAGTCACGTCCTGTGTCCTAGCCAAGGGTTGTAATATATCAAGAGGCTCTAGACTCAATGGTGCACTGAATGAAGTCGAGAACTGGGGCAACTGTTCTCTATTTTCAATACCTAGACTCTCCGAGTGAGAGAATGGTAGATTTTGTGCTAAATCCCCGTGTGAAGTTGAAACACCCAGCTGTTGAGAGCTAAGTGAGTGGCTAGGGAGGGTGTGCAAGTGTGTCACTAGGTCCACAACGTCTTCTTCAATGTCTCGTCCCAACGGATGAGACGAGGCAGTAGATGTGGCTACCTGGGCGACACTGGTTCGGTTTCTCTCATTAGCCTCTTTGTTTCTTAGGCTCTCTCTCTTTCTCTCATGATTTTATTTTGACCTCCATTCTCTTGTTCTCACCTGATCTGAATTTTCAACTAAAACTCCCTCCGTTCTCCTTATGTCTCCCGTATTAGGCTCGGGTTTAGGGGTTTTTGAAGGCATGGTTGAGGTAGAAGGAATGTCATCGGTCATGGGTGGTCGACGACCGATACGGGGTGGAATTAAAGATGCACGGATGGTTTGGTCTGTATCGGTATCAGTACTATCGGTATCAACGTTCTCGGCCTGGGTGAATGGTCACATGGGTTCGGTGGTGTCCGTGTCGGGGTCTTGGTCTAATAGAGGCGCATTGACGACCGGGACCTCGTGTAGGGAAGTCGATGATCCGGCGTCAGTGGTGGTATGGGTGGTAGATGCTGTATGTTGAGGGGTAGATGGTCGATCGGTAAATTGACGGGTTGGTCGGCTAGAGCTGGCTTGGTTAGGGTGGCTTGTACTATCACGCGTATCCAATGCACCGCCCGCTTCAGTTCCCCTTACATTGTGTACTCTCAGCACTCCCCGTCCGAGAGCCCCAGCTACCCGGACTCTACCTCCTCTTGTCCTCGAACCCTCACGTCGCTCAGGTCTAACTCCCTGGGGAGGTCCCTCCGGCTCTAGCTGGACTATGGGAGCACCTAATGCTCTTCTATATTCTATTACACTCGGTGCACTGGGGTCCGCGTACGCCAGTAGGGTGTCGGGTATACGCATGGCATGTGTGTTGGCTGGGTTACGGATTACCAAGTAATGCAAGCTGAAAGAAGGACATACCGGGTGGTTTGATCGGCGAGGGATGGTCGGGTTCGCGTTCATGTGTTGACGGATGGCCAATGATAGAAACCGCGGGTATAGGATGACTTTCGCTCTTTGGATCCGCCGATGGCCCGGATGGTGTTGACAAGCTCATGCCAAATGATCGTGGAGAAGTCCATATGGCGATTGTAGATGACTGCATGCACATGGCGCAGGAAGTTGCGGTGCATTGATCTATGCCCTTCCATCAGGAGGAAAGACACCTACCAGATGGGCGCCAGATATTTCCGGTTGAAAGCGGATGGGCGGTTGAGTGCATGGTTGTATCCGAGTGCTCGGATATTGGTACACAAAGTGTTGTCGTCGATAGCCGGGTCGAACGCAGCTCGGCCACCGGCAGTGGCCTCTGGTAGTGAGAGTAGGCGACGGAAGGCGTCGGGTGTAAGAGTGAACGGTTGGTTATCAATCCATGCCTTAATCGTCTGGGAGTTGTGAGCGGTGTCTACTCGGATGGTGTTCCAGACTTGTTGTACGTATATGACCGGCACGTCGGTAGTCACCGTGAGTGCGTAGTGTAGGGGGTGACCGAGTAGGATGTCCACGACCACGCGGTGTTGTGGTCGGAACTCAGCAGCGTCGAGGTGGTGGTTGTTCCCCTCGATTTCGGAGATGTGGTCCGGGTCGATGAGGGCGTTGTCTGTCGCCTCATTGATAAACTCTTCTTGAGGAATGTCGTCTTGTGGTTGTTGATCCGCCATTTGAGTACCTGAAAGACACGGTATTAGACTATGGACGGATGAAAAAATGTTGGTGCGTACCTTGGCGAGGATCGGCACAAATTGAGATATGGTAGTGAGGAACAGGGCATTTTGAATTGCCAAATTGTCCGGACAAATAAATGTATCAGGAAGCATAGTATCCGGGTACAATGGTCACCGGATAACAAAAGTTACCGGATACAAATGGTTACCAGACAAAAGGAAGTTACCGGACAACTAGGGTTACCGGACAACCATGAACTTCCCGGATAGTTGAACTTACCGGAAACCATAAAGGTTTCCAGACAACTTGGGTTACCGGGTGACTTGGTTTCCGAATAAAAGAGGTTACCGGGTGAGGTGACTTACCAGATAAATTAGCATATGAGAGTTTCTGAATACCTTGAATGTGTCTGGATAGATTCAAACTATCCGGACGACATCCGGTCACAATTAATCGGCTAAAATATACCATTTACCACAAATCTAAGCATTGTAAGGATGATTAATCGATGAAATAAGCAATACAACACCAAGAGTCGGGCCAAAACCTCCGTCGATTTGGCCGAATACGAACCGACATCGTGTCGGGGTTCGAAAACCCCAATCGGTCCACAAATGGATCGATTCGACCGTCGATTGGATTGTTGTGGTGTGCGAAATTGATGATGGGTTCGAGAGTGAGGAACGTACCTGTGATGTGTGAATAAATCGACCGAAAATGAGAGAAAATTTAGAGTATCCGTGAGTTTACTTCGAGAGGGTTTAGCGAGATGGTATCCGGAAAAGTGAGAAATGGGGTTTTGACCGGGTATTTATATGGAAATGGTATCCGGGTGGGTCATCCGGAAACTTACCCGGTCCGGACACCTATCCGGATAGTATGGTTTTCGGATACCTTGTTCGGATACACTTACCGGATACTTTTGGAAACTTAAAAAAATACCCTGGAAATTTGCATTATGACATTTCTCACCCCAAAAAAAATTGTGGATTTTTGAAAAAACACGCTCCCCCTCAAACTTTGCACACAAAAAAATTGCTCCCCCTCGGATGTTTTTAACACCTTAGGCATATCCCACATCGGCCGTGGACAGGAGAGATGCTGGGTATATTAGTAAACCTTGGCCTTACCAGACACAACGCGTTTTGGGGCCACAAGCATGCGGGTTCCTTGGGAACTCTGTGGTTAAGCGTGCTTGGGTGGGAGTAGTACCAGGATGGGTGACCCCCTGGGAAGTCCTCACCAGGTCGCCAAGAACAAAGCCGTGAGCCAGTGGGGCAAAGCGGACAATATTGTGTCGTGGTAAGCGGGGTGTTACAAATGGTATCAGAGCCACTCTTGTACCGTTCGGGATGGTGGGGCAAACCTCATCGAGGACGATGAGTCCCTAAGGGGGGGGGGTGTGTAACACCTTAGGCATATCCCACATCGGCCGTGGACAGGAGAGATGCTGGGTATATTAGTAAACCTTGGCCTTACCAGACACAACGCGTTTTGGGGCCACAAGCATGCGGGTTCCTTGGGAACTCTGTGGTTAAGCGTGCTTGGGTGGGAGTAGTACCAGGATGGGTGACCCCCTGGGAAGTCCTCGCCAGGTCGCCAAGAACAAAGCCGTGAGCCAGTGGGGCAAAGCGGACAATATTGTGTCGTGGTAAGCGGGGTGTTACAGATGTTGCCTTTTAGAGAATAAAAACTTTAAACCCGAGGAACGTACACACAAAAACTTGTATCTTGAAGATAAAAAACTTGTGTGACGCTCCCTCTCAACTGTAAAACAGACTTACTTGATAAACGTATGTGCTCCCTCGAACGTCTATGTGCTTCGTCTTCGTGTGCTGGACTGGATTGTTGGAGATGGCAATTGCGCTCTTCGAGTCACAGTAAATAGGTACCTTCGAGTATGTGAAGCCATAATCTTTGAGCTGGGTCCGCATCCAAATGACTTGGGAGCAGCAGCTCACAGCGGCTGCGTATTCCGCTTCAGCAGTTGATGTGGAGACGCACTGCTGCTTCTTGGACGCCCAACTGACTAGACTATCTCCCAGGAACTGCACATGTCCCGATGTGCTCTTCCGATCCAACAAGTAGCTCATTTCCGTCTTCAGTGCGGACGCTACACCTTTTAGCTTTGAAGTTGACCTCGAGATCTTTATCGCAGAACTGGCCGATGCTGAACAGATTGTGTCCCAATCCTGCGACATATGACACCTTAATTGTGATCTTATCTTGGATTGTGTCACCGTAGCCCAAAATTGGTGATTTGTCATTGTTCCCAAATCTCACGTCTCCACCATATTTTTCTTTGAAGTTCGTGAGCAGCTCCCTTCTTCCGGTCATGTGCTTGGAGCATCCTGAATCTAAGTACCACACATGACCGTCCTGCAAAAACGAGATTAAGGATTTTTAGGTACCCATTTGAAAATGGGTCCTGGAGGGTTAGGTTTGATACCTGACGCGGGAACCCATTTTGAATTGGGTTTCCTTTTGGGCTTACGAGATTTGCACTTAGGCTTTGAATTATAAACATGATAAGAACCAAACCAATCAGTTGCATAACGATTATCATCGAAATCATTCAATCTACAGTTAGAACAACACAAACAATCATGGGATAATTGAAGCAGTTGTTGTATAGAATAGAGTCTTAATGGAAATTTAATACTTTGTTCAACAGAAGCATTCAAATTATGAAAACCACAATCATTAATGTTTTTCATAGAATTGAAAGCATAATTAAATGACTTCAACTCCGACTTGTTCTTGACAGATCCTTTGGCTACCCACTTTGGTTTGTCTTGTTTTGCCCGACCATTTTTATCTGAAAAGTCATTAACGGCATGGTCAGGAGAGTTTGAGTAGGAAGGATTACTATCGTTTGATCGACCGGTCTTTTGTTGCGGCTGTGAATGGTTTTGTAAAAGGGAATCAGTTTTAGAAACTTTGTTCACAGCCGGGGTCTTGAGTTTTGAAGAACTCTCGCCTTTAAGAAAATTGACCGGACGATTTACCACTTTGGTAAGAAAATCGGTGTTATTTGGAAGAGGTTTGTCAAACGGAAAAGTTTCAAACTCTTCATCGGAATTCATGTATGCAGAAAAATTAATATCAGGGACAGTTGGACTGGGATTAGTAGAGGGAGGTGAGGAACACTTTGGATCTGTGTTTTTGAAAGAATCTGGTGCAGAAGCTTTTTGAATGTCAGAGTTAAGATCCTTTTGAACACAGTCAGCTTGAGACTCTTTTCCTTTTCGTGAAAAGATTTTTCCAATAAAATCTTTACATGAAGATGTATCGGAGGTGTCCGAGGAAGGATCGGGTGAAATCATCTTTTCATTTTGGAGTAAGTCAAGTTTCTCTTGGAGTTGAAACTTACTCACTTGCTCCTGCATCACTTCTGTTGCCAAAGCAGACAGTTTTGATGTGAGCCGATCGATTTCATTCCGAAGGATTTCCTGTGCCTCGCCCGATACATATTCGGTTTTGGAGGATTTGAGTTTCACAAGTTCTGTTAGACACTCTTGTTTTTCCTTTTGAAAGTCGGTCCTTTCCTTTTCGAGTGTCTCTTCTAACTCGACTATTTTGGATTCCAAAATGAGAGGAGGAACATAGAGTTTAAACTCGTCCGTCTCAGCTTTGGATTCAGGTGGTAGGGCCTCATCCTTTTTCGAGGAATCCTTGGGCATAGCAACCTTATAGCCATCAAAGTAGTCATTCGAAAGGTACTTGGATTTCTTTTTCTTGTATGAAGAGTTAAGAGGTTCATACGCAAAAGGTAACTGCATTTTAGTGGTGTGTGCGCGTTTGTATTCCTCAGTTTCCTCTCGGGAGATCTAACCGGTAAGCTACTTCCCCGATTCTTTCTGTAATTGCAAACGGTCCAATGTACCTCGGACTAAGTTTACCTTGCTTTCCAAATCGAATGACTCCTTTCCAAGGTGAGACTTTCAGCATTACAAAATCTCCAACTTGAAACTCTAGCGGTTTTCGGCGTCGGTCAGTGTAACTTTTCTGTCTGTCTTGAGCCACTTTCAATCGTTCCCAAATCTGAGTAATCTTATCCGCGGTTAACTGAACTATATCTGGTCCCGTTAATTGTTTCTCTCCCACTTCATTCCAACACAGAGGCGTTCGGCATTTTCTACCATACAGAACTTCAAACGGTGCCTCTTGTATGCTGGAATGATAACTGTTGTTGTAGGCAAATTCGATCAACGGCAAATGCTTATCCCACGATCCCCCAAAATCAACAATGCAGGCTCGTAGCATATCTTCTAAAGTCTGGATTGTTCGTTCACTCTGACCATCGGTTTGAGGATGATATGTTGTACTTAGTTTTATTTGCGTTCTCATTTCCTTTTGAAAACTCCTCCAGAATCTTGAAGTAAAACGACTATCCCGATCAAAAATAATCGAGATTGGAACTCCATGTCGAGTTACTATTTCGTCGATGTACAACTTGGCTAACTTTTCCAACGAATAAGTTTCTTTTATTGGCAGGAAGTGAGCAGACTTCGTCAATCTGTCAACGATCACCCAAATGGCATCGAATCCCTTCGGAGTCCTTGGTAACTTCGTGATGAAATCCGTAGTAATCTGATCCCATTTCCACATAGGTATTTCTAACCGTTGCAACTGACCAAACGGCTTTTGATGTTCAATCTTTACCTTCTTACAAGTATAACAACCTTCCACATGTTGAGCAATGCTTCTTTTTATTCCCGGCCACCAATAAAATTGTTTTAAATCTTTATACATCTTATTCGTACCTGGATGAATAGAGAAACGAGATTGATGAGCTTCTTGTAGTACTCGATCACGTAAATCACCCAAACGAGGCACCCAGATTCTGTTTCCCATACACAGTAACCCACGATAATCTTTTACGAGTGATGCTGATATCCCCACTAACCGTTCTGATTTCAAATGTTCTTCTTGAAAAGCTTCCACTTGACACTTCTTTAATTCATCAAAGATGTTAGGTAGAAGTTCAGCTCGTAGTGCAATGGCTTTTATTGTTCCACTTCTTTCTTGACGAGTCAGTGCATCAGCTACCACATTCGCCTTTCCCGGATGATAAAGAATTTCATAATCGTAATCATTCACCAGCTCTAGCCATCTTCTTTGCCTCATATTCAATTCCCGCTGATTGAAAAGATGTTGGAGACTCTTATGATCGGTAAAAATTTGACATTTAGAACCGTAGAGATAGTGTCTCCAAATCTTTAGCACGAACACAACTGCTGCAAGTTCCATGTCGTGTATAGGATACTGCCGTTCATGATCCTTTAGTTGACGAGAAGCATAAGTGATGACCTTCCCACGATGCATTAGTACACAACCCAATCCCAGTTTGGAAGCATCACTGTAAACAACAAAATCATCGGAACCTTCAGGTAATGCTAGTATCGGCGCGCTACAGAGTTTCTCTTTCAAAATTCGGAATGCTTCATCCTGTTCTGCCTTCCATTCGAACTTTAGATTCTTTCGGGTCAGCTTAGTGAGAGGCGTAGCGATACGAGAAAAATCTTTTATAAACTTTCGATAGTAACCGGCTAAACCCAGAAAACTTCGTACTTCGGTTGGCGTTTTCGGCGGTTCCCACTTCTCAATTGCCTCTACTTTCATCGGATCAACTTGAATACCTTTCTCGGAAACTACATGTCCGAGAAACTGAACTTCCCGTAGCCAGAATTCACATTTTGAAAATTTAGCATACAACTTTTCTTTCTTCAACAATTCCAGAATCAAACGAAGATGTTGTGCGTGATACTCTTTGGATCGGGAATAGATAAGGATATCATCGATAAATACAATAACAAATTTATCGAGATATGGCTTACATACCCGATTCATTAGATCCATAAAAGCAGCTGGAGCATTCGTCAGTCCGAACGACATTACTAAAAATTCATAATGACCGTACCTTGTGCGAAAAGCAGGTTTCATAACGTCTTCTTCTTAAACCTTCAGTTGGTGATAACCAGATCTTAGATCAATCTTGGAGAAATAGCAAGCTCCAACCAATTGGTCGAAGAGGTCATCAATTCAGGGAAGCGGGTACTTGTTCTTGATCGTGCGCTTATTCAATTCTCGGTAATCAATACACATTCTCATCGAACCATCCTTCTTGTTCACAAACAATACTGGTGCACCCCATGGCGAAGAACTGGGTCTGATGAAACCTTTATCGGACAGGTCTTGTAGTTGTGCCATCATTTCTTTCATCTCTGGAGGTGCCAGCCGATACGGTGCACGGGCTACCGGAGCGGCTCCAGGAATCAGATCTTGTAACGCCCCAAAATCCGGGCTAATTTGAACCTTAAAATTCCATCAAGTTATGATCAAATAAACTTCAACTTTCATATACATATAGCAAGTGAATTAACCACTAGGAGTACATTTAGAAGAACCGAATCCTTCAAATAACCTATTAATCTAATTATGTCACTATAATCAGATTAACTAAGTTATCTAAAGCAATTCTTCAAAATCTCCTTCTGTTAAATGACTTTTCCGCTATTCCAAAACGCTCGTCCCACTTCCCTTTTACCTTCCCGAGCTAGTACCTGGGTAAGAAAACATTACATTGAAACGATTAGGCCAACGCCTAGTGAGAACATTCGTTTCCACAATAATATTTGCAAAATCAATGTAAACAAGTTATATCAAACCTGATTACCCTTTTTCTTACCATACGTGTAACTCTATTCCGTTAACACGATTTTCATCCAATCCCATGAATATGACTGACACACATTCCATCATCATATCATGTCTTAGAGTCACACTACGAATCTTCACTGATTCTAGATTAATACTCTTATTCCAGAAATCGCAATATACACATGCCCATTTCCATTCATATCCTATTCCAGAGCCACACTACGAATCTTTCTCAGATTCTAGATTAATGCCCCCACCTAAGAAATCGCAATATACACATGCCCATTTCTTAGGAAAGAAAGTAGAGATTACAATTACATATGTCAATCCCTCTTCTTCCTTAGAAACCGGGAATTACGTTTATTCCAGGGTTTCTCACACACATCAGAATAATGACTAACTTCATCTATTCCACGTGTACATAACCATTAGTGCCACACACATCAGAATAATGACTAAACTTCATCTATTCCACGTGTACATAACCATTAGTGCCACACACATCAGAATAATGACTAAACTTCATCTATTCCACGTGTACATAACCATTAGTGCCTATGGATCCATTACACTTACAACACCTCTGCCTAGTATTAAACCAGCACAGTCTATAGGCCTAACATACTACCATTCAATTGTACGTATGTTCAAGCTACACAAATTATGTTTCAATTCCTACATCATACCTTTCCATGATTAACAGAACCTGCAATTCTCTAATTTCTCAAAAGTGTCCGGACAACAGAGGTTTTCGGATACCTCTAAACTGTCCGGACAACACAACTTTCCGGTTAATTCCTACTTTCCGGTTTACACAACTCACCGGGTAACCAAACATTCCGGATACCACTACTTCCCGGGTAATTCATATTTTCCGGATACTTATCTAATCCGGACAACACCCGGAGACTAAAAATAATCCGGATACTATATTCATCCGGGAACTTACAAGAAAACAATACTTACCGGATACTTGCTGCGTCCGGATACCTTCACCACCACGGTTTCCGGACATTACGTTTTATCCGGAAACCTTCGACCTGCAGCTTATAATTCGATCCAGATACATATCTGTTCTATTAAGCTCATTCTAAACCATTCCATTCAGTCCACAAACAGTTTATACAGCTATTACAAGGTCTAATTTAACATATAAACACTGATTTATACAAACAACAAATGAACTCACCTTATTTTGCAAAACCCACTTTGCTGCACAAATCTGATTCCAATCTGATGTGAATGATTCTGGAAATCAATTCAACACACAAATTCGATTACAATCATACATCTACAACAAATATTATCTGAATCTGTGGTAAAATTCTTACCAATTTGAAGACAAAATCCTTGTTTTCCTTCCTTTCTTTCTCTTTTCTCTTTGCTTTCTTTCTTTCTCTCCTTTTCTCTGCCGACCCAAAACCAAAAGGCTGATATATTTTGATATCTTAGTCCTTTATCCATACACACTTTACATAAATGACCAAATACACCTTCTAGTTCCAATATTTCCAAAAGTAGCACCAAACTTAATCCCTTGTATTTTAACCCAAAATACAAATAAATCCCAATCCTCATTAAAATAAAATTATTGAAAATTCGGTATGTTACAATACTCCCCAACTTGAAAATGATTTCGTCCTCGAAATCAAGATCAGGTAAACAGATGGGGATACCTATCCTTCATATTTTCTTCCGACTCTAAAGTCACATTAGCACCTCGATGGTGTTTCCACTGTACTTTCAACATAGCTACTTCCTTGCCATTACGCAACTTTCTAACCGATATTTCCAAAATTGCCTCCGGTTCTTCCACACATCGACTCTTTTCATCCACTCTTACGTCAGTAAGTGGAATCACATCTTCCTCTTCGGCTAGACATTTCCGAAGATAACAAACGTGGAAGGTATTGTGGATTCCTTCCAATTCAGGTGGAAGATCCAGCTGATAAGCTTGCAATCCGACCCTCTTAGAGATAGTGAAAGGTCCTAGAAAACGAGGACTTAACTTCCCACATTTACCAAACCTTATCACACCTTTCCATGGGGATACCTTAAGCATCACGCGCTCCCCAACTTGGAATTCCTTTGGTCTTCTTTTCGGATTAGCATAACTCTTTTGTCTATCTTGAGCTGCTTTCATATGTTGCCGAATTTCTTTCACTTTATCTGCCGTTTGTTGTACCAGTTCCGGACCAGTAAACTGTTTCTCTCCGGCTTCTAACCAACACACCGGCGTTCTATATTTCCGACCATACAAAGCTTCGAAAGGTGCTCTTCCGATACTGGAATGATAACTATTGTTATATGCAAACTCTACCAAAGGTAGATTCGCATCCTAGTTGCCTCCAAAATCCAATACACATGACCGGAGCATGTCTTCCAAAGTTTGAATGGCTCTTTCGCTTTGCCCGTCAGTTTGCGGATGATAAGCAGTACTCAAATTAACTTTCGTACCCAATTCCTCTTGTAGTGATTGCCAAAATCTTGAAGTAAACCGACTATCACGATCCAACACTATAGACACCGGTATACCAAATCTTGACACTACTTCATCAATATACAGTTTTGCTAATTTATCAATAGTGGATGCCTCTTTCATAGCTAGAAAATGAGCACTTTTAGTCAAACGATCCACAATCACCCAAATAGTGTCGTTACCTTTCTGAGTCCTTGGTAACTTTGTCACAAAATCCATAGTGATCTTCTCCCATTTCCATTCCGGAATCTCCAAAGACTGGAAACTTCCATAAGGCTTCTGATGTTCAGCTTTCACTAAAGAACATGTTATACATTTTTCCATTATTCGTGCCACATCTACTTTCATAGCTGGCCACCAATAGTGTAATTTCAAATCCCTATACATCTTAGTACTCTCAGGATGTATAGAATACTTAGATCTATGAGCATCTTCGAGAATCAACTCTCGATTTCCTCCAACTTTTGGCACCCAAACACGACCTTGGAACAATCTAATTCCACGGCTATCTTCAGTCAGTTGAAGATGTTGTTTGCTCATAACTTCATCTTTCAGGTTCTCCTCTAATAAGGCCTCCGCTTGTGCCTCTTTTATCCTTTCAATCAGACTGGGCATTACATCAATTCTAGCATTGGTTGTTTTCAAACACCCACTATACTCTTTTCTACTTAAAGCATCGGCTACTACATTGGCTTTACCAAGATGGTAATGCAATTCACAATCATAGTCTTTAAGTAACTCTAACCAACGTCGTTGTCTCATATTTAATGTAACATCCCAAATTTTCAATATTAGTATTTTAATGAGAATTGGGATCTATTTGTATTTTGGATTAAACCTTGATTTATGTTGTAAATTTTATAATTCAATAGGGTTAAAATACAAGGGATTAAAGTAGGATGCTACTTTTGGAAAGATGGAAAGCTTAAGGGTGGGTTTGATCACTTTTAGAAAGTGTGTTTGGATAAAGTAGCTGAAATGAGATAATATCTCATTCAGATTTTTTTGGTTTTGGGTCGGCAGAGAAAAGGAGAGAAAAGAGAAAAGGAGAAAAGCAAAAGAATCATCAAATTGGTAAGGAAAATTGATCATGTTTTCTGATTAACTTGTTGTGAATGAATGATGATGAACGAATCTGTGTATTGGATTGATTTACAGAATCATAAACAACAGATTTGAAGAATCAGATTGTGCAAAGTGGGTAAAACTTCCTTAAGAGGTGAGTTCATTTGTTGTTTGCTTAAATCAGTGTTTTCATGTTAAATTGAACCTTGAAATAGCTGTATAAATTGGTTATAAACTGTATGAAATGGTCTGGAAGGAGCTGAATCGAACAGATATGTATCTAGATCGAATTTTAAGCTGCAGGTCGTAAGTTTCCGGATAAAAGGTAGTATCTGGAAACCGTGATGATGAATGTGTCCGGATGCAGCAAGATACCGGGTAAGTTTCGAATTGCTTTAGTTTTCCGAATGAATATAGTTACCGGATAGTATCCGGGTTACTGTAGTTTCCGAGTGTTGTCCGGATTAGATGATTGTCCGGAAAATGTAGTTGTCCGGATTATGTATGCATCCGGTAAAGTAGTGTTATCCGGAAAGTCCATTTATCCGGATAGTTTAGGAGTATCCGGAAACCCCTGTTGTCCGGACATTTTTGAGAAGTTAGAGAATTGCAGGTTCTGTTAATCATGGAAAGGTATGATTTAGGAATTGAAACATAATTTGTGTAGCTTGAACATACGTACAACCGAATAGTAGTATGTTAGGCTTATAGACTGTGCTAGTTTGATACTAGGCAGGGGTGTAGTAGGTGTAATGGATACATAGGCACTAATGGTTGTGTACACGTGGAATAGATGAAGGTTAGTCATTATTCTGATGTGTGTGGTGCTAATGGTTATGTACGCGTAGAATAGATGAAGTTTAGTCATTATTCTGATGTGTGTGGCACTAGTGTTTGGTAATCACATGGAATAGGCGTGTGGTAATAATCGTTATTCCAGTGTGTGTGGAAATTGTGGAATAGGCGTGTGGTAATAATCGTTATTCCCAATTTCTAAGGAAGAAAATGGGATTGACATAAGTGCTTGTAATCCCTACTTCCTTTCCGATAAATGGGCATGTGTAATTGCGATTTATTAGACAAGAGCATTAATCTAGAATCATTGAAGATTCGTAGTGTGGCTCTGAGGCATGATATGCTGATAGAATTATTGTCAGTCATATTCATGGTATTGGATGAAATAGTGTAATGGAATAGAGTTACACGTACGGTAAGAAAAGGATTATTCAGGTTTGTTGTAACTTGTTTACATTGATTTTGCAAATATTATTATTGAAACGAATGTTCTCACTAGGCGTTGGCCTAATCGTTTCATATGATGTTTTCTTACCAGGTACCAGTTCAGGGAAGTAAAGGGATGTGGGACGAGCGTTTTAGAATAGCAGAGGTGTCAATTAACAGGAGGAATTTTTGAAGGATTGCTTAGATAACTTAGTTAATCTGATTATAGTGGCATAATTAGATTAATAGGTTATTTGGAGAATTCTGTTCTTGTAAATATACTCCTAGTGGTTAATTCACTTGCTATATATATATGAAAGTTGAAGTTTATTTTATCATAACTTGTGGAATTTGAGGTTCAAATTGGCCCGGATTTTGGGGCGTTACATTTAACTCTTTCTGATCAAAGACATGCTTCAAACTCTTATGATCAGTATAAAGAGTACATTTCGTGCCATACAAATAATGCATCCACAGTTTCAAAGCAAAAACAACCGCTGCTAATTCCAAATCATGTGTAGGATAATTCTTCTCGTGCTCCTTAAGTTGTCTTGACGCATAAGCAATTACTTTGCCTCGTTGCATCAATACACATCCTAGACCCATTTTTGAAGCATCATTGTACACAACTAAATCTTCCGTTCCTTCTGGTAAGGTAAGAATAGGAGCTTCACATAACTTTTGACGTAAAGTTTTGAAAGCTGATTCTTGTTTCTCCGTCCAAACAAACTTCACGTTCTTTCGAGTCAAAACAGTCAAAACAGAAGCAATCTTTGAAAAGTCTTTAATAAATCTCCGATAATAACCCGCAAGACCTAAGAAACTTCTTATTTCAGACGCACTTCTTGGTGTCTCCCAATTCGTCATAGCTTCTATCTTTACTGGGTCTACTTTAGGGCTGTGCAATCGGACGGGTCGGGCGGATCGGGGCCCAAAACCCGTAACCCGATCGGGGATCGGGGTGTGTGTATTGCACCCGAAATCCATCCGATATACCCTTCGGATATCGGGTATATCGGGGTACGGTTCGGGTCGGTCGGGTCCCGCGGGTTTGGGCCTGACTTCTGGCCCATTTTTTAGCCCAATATTGTAACAACTCGGTTTCCCAAACATGTTTCAAATAATATATATTGCATCACATCGTTACATTCATAAAAAAATACAAAATAAATCACGTACGGTCCCAAAAGTCTCGAAACCACAGAATACATAAAGGCTTCTAAATCAAGTCCGTCATTAAAAGCAATCTACTCCTTATCCTTTCCCTTGTCGATAAAAGATCCTCAACCTGGAATACAAATTTTTGAAAACAAAATGAGGGTTAGACCAACGGTCTAGTGAGACAATCCCTGTCATTTCAAAAACCGTTATAAAACTAATTTATATAAAACCATATATCCAATTAGTTTATATAAAACCTTTGTATAACACACATATACCACACGTATATAAATACCAATCAAGACTTGTGCATCGTACACATCTCATCCCACCTTATTCCTCCACAAATGGCCATATTAGTTGGTTGCAAGCCAACTAATAAATCAACGTCGTACAACAACTACGACCAATCAACGCCGTACAACAACTACGACCAATCAACGCCGTACAACAACTACGACACATCACCGGTCCGCACATAGGAACCCGGCAACAAGTGCACTCGTGTAGTGCAAAGCTTATATAAATACAATATATATCTCATTACATCATATTGTCATTTATATACACATAACCATATTCCTACCACATGATCATCTCATATATATATATATATATATACACATATATATGTATCCCAGTTCAAAAACGTTTTAAAGCAAAACTCACCTTGATGATAGTTTGAAGCCACACACGCGCAAACGATACAATTGAGCAAAACCGGCAAATAATGCCACAACCGAACACCACCCAAGCCACACTAACGAGGGGCAACCGAGCCTGTAATATATACACATTAATGAAATCCATATACTTATATGTATACAAGACTCACTATGACAATTGACAACCTTAACAACTCACCGGACACTCCCGAAACACAACCGAGCTAGAAACCGGACAACCGACATCAATCAAAAGACTTTGGGTTTGTAATTGGCACTTACAAATATGTTTAATGTGTTCAAATGCTATCTTACACTCAAAACGAGTACCCATACCCCTATATTGCGCCTTAAAACGACTCCGGTACGCGAGAAACAAGATCGATAAAATGCTGAAACAGTGCTTGGCGCCGATTGTGGCGCCAACCCATAGGCGCCGAGATCGGCGCGGACCTCTGTTTGACAGCAAACAGCCCCTTTTTCAGCTCTTAACACCCCAACTCGAACCCTAAACAATTCCAAGTCGTTTTGGCTCATTTCTATGGATTTTTAGCATCATAAATTGAGGTTTTAACATCAAATAACATGGAGGAATCCATGTATCAATTCTATACACAAATACCCTCAATCTAATTTATCTATTGATTCACCAATTTTAAACCCAAAACTCCATTAACACCCAAAACTTTGCTAAAATCAACTTCCACCATGAATTGATGGGTGATTCACACAGAAAAGTTTGTAAACCAATATGAAACTCATTAATCAACATTAAAACTATCTTAGATTTCTTAAAGATTTACTCAATTGGTACTAAACCCAACTCTCACCAAAACCAACAAGAAGATATATAAATGGAGAAGAAGCCATACCTAGAAGATGAAGTCTTCAAGTTCTTGATGCTCTTCTTCTTCCCCTCTTCTTCTTCCCCTCTTCTTCTTCCTCTTTTCGTCTTCCTCTTTTCTTTCTCCTATCTCTCTCCCTGAACGTCTCTCACTCTCTCTTTTAATCACACACATACATACTACACATAATACATATATTACATATAATATATATAATATCTATAATATCTAGATATTAAAACATACTTACCAAACAAACCCCAAGCTCCTCTTAATTGGCAAAACACCTCCTTAAACTTCCAAATAAAAATTACAGTATACTCCTTTAACTTATAACTCCATAATACTAATCCTAAATTTACCTTAAAACCAAAATTATAAAAATTAATTAAATCGATAAAATACCCGGTTATTACAACATCTCCCCCTTAAAAGAATTACGTCCCGGAATTCGGTTAGGCAATAAACGAGGTTAATCAATTACCATAAATCGCTTCTAAACTCATACAACACATTATTCTCAATATTACCAAAACATCAAGAATTTTAATTCCACACAAAAATTCCACCCCTTTAAAACAACGATAACCACCAACTTATTAATACTAACCACTTTATTTGAACTTTACACACATCTTCCGCAATTTACTCAATTAATCCATCCCACAAAGTCGATCCAAATCTTAACATAATCATAATCGAAATCCTCTGTCGAATCACCCAATAATCAAATCCCACGAAGGTTCAAAATAACTCGCTAGTTCACTTATATCACAAAAAGAAATAACTTATACTCATATGAAACTAATCCAAATAACACAACATTAAATGCTTACTCGAAACATTAACTACACTAATACTACTTTTAACTCCATCAGCATTTCACGACAAACGTCTTGTTCTATACTTTTCAAAACTAACTTGACAACATAATTATACTCTTTCCAGATAAAACCTGCGTAGCAATTACAACCTATTTCTTATACTCTTCCAAATAGAACTCATATTAAAACATAGTTTCCAATAACAATACAATGTCTTAACATAATTGCAAAACTCGATGAGAAGTCAAAGACTTACACATCTACCTTAACTTACAATGCCAATTTCTCAATTGTACAAATACTACACCAAATATCATACCCATGTAATAATACCATAAAATCCTTATGACAACTTTTAGCCGCAATCAACAAATTACGTCTTCATTGCATCAATCAATATATCAACAATTAAGATAAAGTCTAAAACCACTCTTTAACTTAAACAACTCCATAAAGAAATTTCATCAACATTGCCCTTACTTTATTTAACCGTAACAATCGCCAACTAATCATATAATAAATCTACTACCAATTATACCACAAAGTTCATCACACGATCATCAAAATAATTAAACATCGCTTTCTTCCGGCTAATCATAACACTAATAATATAAATATTCCCTCTTAGCTTAAGTCTAGGTTATCAGCAACCTAGTTTTCTCACCTTGCGACCTACCATCGCTAATACTTCCTCCACATTATTCCACTTTTAATCCCTTCCGGTGTTTTCTAACGAAAAAGGTCGAATGAACTCCCACTATGCGTAACCCTTCGTTACTAAGGAGTATACAACAATTTAGTATCCTCCCAACTACAACAACTCTTACTTCTAGAAGAAAACCTGCGTAATATGAACAAGGTATAATCATCTCAAATCAATCATACCAATATCAGTCACACATCTAGACTCCAAATTTTAAATTATGCCCCAAACTAATGGTTTCGTACAGAATTTTACCATTCTTAAAAGAACACATTTCATCACCGTTCATGTCTCAACACTCTAACACCCCAAAAGTAACGACACTCTACTCTCCAACAGATCGCATAATTAACTTGGAGTATCACCTTAACCCGTAGTTAAACTTTTCTCCATAGACTATACACAACTCTATCGTCACTTCTATAATCCAACATACATCTAAGACAGACAACACTTTCTTGCATTAATTACACCGACCACGAACCTTAGATTACAATTGATTTCCACACTTGCCACAACATCACTCTCGTACTACTACCACGTCCTATCCAATGGTCCTTCACCCCGATCATTACATTCGACTATTTTCTTCCACTCTCTTCTCAACATAAAACACGTTTCCCCAAGGATAGCTCACTAGGAGGTGCTTACTCTAGACCGATCCTATGAGCTAGCTTTCTTTCACCTCCAAACCAATCGCACACACCCAATTCCAACAATTACTATCCTTAACCAATAATTTCACCACACCTCATATCAGGAACTTAACCGAGTTAATCCGAAATCACACTCATTGCTCGAAACAACCACACACTTTTTCATTTTTCAAATATCGATAACATATTCTTTCAAAACGATAATAAACAAATTGGATCCACACTATACACCCATCCCCAAAAATATAACAACCATAAAAATATCTTATTAACAAAATCAGTACATCTTTATTTCACCTCGTGTCTCGATTAGCACACAATATATCATCGTGCCTCTTTCAACATACAATATTTCACCGTGCCTCTTTCAGCACAAAAGTATATATATATATATTACAAATCATCTAACACATTTGAAATTTTATTCATAACATAAACTTTAACATTTGGAGGCATAACCTAGCGTCTGAAATACTGAATTATACACAACGCCACATTCTACACTTTCGCAATATCTTTTCCAAATTCTAACATGCACCTTCAATTTGAAAATTGCTAACAATTACAAGTGTTAGATCATTCATTCCAAATTAAACTACCAACCACTTTCGTTCTCATACAATCAATTTTATTACCTCCTTGATAAATCTTTCAAATCCAAACACATATGATAACGGGTTATCACCTTTGATTACTAATAGCTTTTCCTTACTAATCATTCCCAATAACACTCTTCCCTTTCTAGTTTCGATTATCCTTGATTTCTCACTTAAATTTATCCCAAGTAATATCATAATGAATAAACATACTAATTTCAATATCATCCAAAATAATTGTTACACTATTGCTAAATTAGAACCACCCTCTTTTCACACCAAATGCTTCCAAACCTACACTCTTACTAAGCCTTTCTCAAAAATAAATCATATACTCCCAATATAAAATTTGCTAACAAACGGAAACTTTAATTCAATCACCCTTCTAGATAGCGTCAATAATTACACTAAGTATAATCTACACAAAACACTAAATCGTTGCCTTCATGACAAGGTCAAGACTACACACACTACCATTACTCTCCACCCATATTCATCACGTTCCACACACTACTATTATTCTTTACACTCAAGCCCTCACACCCCACACATTAGCAAAATCGGAACAACAGTAATTAAGCACACCCCTCTTTATCTCTAACATATTTATCAAATTACAGATAAGCAACAAAAGAATGGAGACACAAATGATCGATTTGCACCGAAGTCATACATCACTTTAGCACGTGTAGAGTTTATAGAAATATACCTGTCTTCGTCTTCATCCATACGTCAAGTCCGATTTGCCACTCTATTGATTCAAACAATGGTTAATATACACAT
The DNA here is from genome assembly GCA_033807775.1 of Saussurea involucrata. Lineage (NCBI taxonomy): Eukaryota > Viridiplantae > Streptophyta > Magnoliopsida > Asterales > Asteraceae > Saussurea > Saussurea involucrata. Next base: position 84,971,232 of record CM066313.1, read on the forward strand.
AAGCACATACCCCATATAACAAGGTATTCTGGTTCAAACATGTACTTGTAAGTTCACAATTACACTGGCCAAATGTAATTTGAAATTACCTTACATGATGTTCCTTCTTCCTTTTTATACTTAACATCCCAAGGTTCTAAAATAATGGGGACGTCCTACTTCACATGCAGTTTAAGTCTAGGTATAAATCCAAATACCTAAATCCCTTAAACTAGGGCTCTGATACCATCTGTAACAACCCGGTTTCCCAAACATGTTTCAAATAATATATATTGCATCACATCGTTACATTCATAAAAAAATACAAAATAAATCACGTACGGTCCCAAAAGTCTCGAAACCACAGAATACATAAAGGCTTCTAAATCAAGTCCGTCATTAAAAGCAATCTACTCCTTATCCTTTCCCTTGTCGATAAAAGATCCTCAACCTGGAATACAAATTTTTTAAAACAAAATGAGGGTTAGACCAACGGTCTAGTGAGATAATCCCTGTCATTTCAAAAACCGTTATAAAACTAATTTATATAAAACCATATATCCAATTAGTTTATATAAAACCTTTGTATAACACACATATACCACACGTATATAAATACCAATCAAGACTTGTGCATCGTACACATCTCATCCCACCTTATTCCTCCACAAATGGCCATATTAGTTGGTTGCAAGCCAACTAATAAATCAACGTCGTACAACAACTACGACCAATCAACGCCGTACAACAACTACGACCAATCAACGTCGTACAACAACTACGACACATCACCGGTCCACACATCGGAACCCGGAAACAAGTGCACTCGTGTAGTGCAAAGCTTATATAAATACAATATATATCTCATTACATCATATTGTCATTTATATACACATAACCATATTCCTACCACATGATCATCTCATATATATATATACACATATATATGTATCCCAGTTCAAAAACGTTTTAAAGCAAAACTCACCTTGATGATAGTTTGAAGCCACACACGCGCAAACGATACAATTGAGCAAAACCGGCAAATAATGCCACAACCGAACACCACCCAAGCCACACTAACGAGGGGCAACCGAGCCTGTAATATATACACATTAATGAAATCCATATACTTATATGTATACAAGACTCACTATGACAATTGACAACCTTAACAACTCACCGGACACTCCCGAAACACAACCGAGCTAGAAACCGGACAACCGACATCAATCAAAAGACTTTGGATTTGTAATTGGCACTTACAAATATGTTCAATGTGTTCAAATGCTATTTTACACTCAAAGCGAGTACCCATACCCCTATATTGCGCCTTAAAACGACTCCGGTACGCGAGAAACAAAATCGGAAAAATGCTGAAACAGTGCTTGGCGCCGATTGTGGCGCCAACCCATAGGCGCCGAGATCGGCGCGGACCTCTGTTTGACAGCAAACAACCCCTTTTCAGCTCTTAACACCCCAACTCGAACCCTAAACAATTCCAAGTCGTTTTGGCTCATTTCTATGGATTTTTAGCATCATAAATTGAGGTTTTAACATCAAATAACATGGAGGAATCCATGTATCAATTCTATACACAAATACCCTCAATCTAATTTATCTATTGATTCACCAATTTTAAACCCAAAACTCCATTAACACCCAAAACTTTGCTAAAATCAACTTCCGCCATGAATTGATGGGTGATTCACACAGAAAAGTTTGTAAACCAATATGAAACTCATTAATCAACATTAAAACTATCTTAGATTTCTTAAAGATTTACTCAATTGGTACTAAACCCAACTCTCACCAAAACCAACAAGAAGATATATAAATGGAGAAGAAGCCATACCTAGAAGATGAAGTCTTCAAGTTCTTGATGCTCTTCTTCTTCCCCTCTTCTTCTTCCTCTTTTCGTCTTCCTCTTTTCTTCTTCTCTTTTCTTTCTCCTATCTCTCTCCCTGAACGTCTCTCACTCTCTCTTTTAATCACACACATACATACTACACATAATACATATATTACATATAATATATATAATATCTATAATATCCAGATATTAAAACATACTTACCAAACAAACCCCAAGCTCCTCTTAATTGGCAAAACACCTCCTTAAACTTCCAAATAAAAATTACAGTATACTCCTTTAACTTATAACTCCATAATACTAATCCTAAATTTACCTTAAAACCAAAATTATAAAAATTAATTAAATCGATAAAATACCCGGTTATTACAAATATTCCTGACTTCTGACCCATTTTTTAGCCCAAATTTCACACTTTTCGGTTTTTCGGCAAGATATATAAAGTAACCAACTAGTAAAATTAACCAAACTACCAAAGTTTAAAACTTTAAATACCAAACTACAAGTCTACAATATATAATTATATATAAATTAACCAACTAAAATTAACCAACTAAAAGTTTAAAACTTTAAATACCAAACTACCAAAGTTTAAAAGTTTACAAAACCGAATAAGTTAGTAATTAGCAAACCAAACCAAAAAAGTCCAATCAAACTATCAAAGTACCAATTACCAAACCAAACCAAAGTCCAAATAACAAAATAACCATCAAGCAAACCAAAGTACCAAACCAAGAGATGTGTTCCGACTTCCGACTTCCTAAAGTTCCAACCAAACATCCAAAGCAATCGTGTAAGTGAACAAGTGATCAAACATCCAAATAGTTTGGTAAGACGGTAGCAAAAAAAATCAATAACCATAAATAGAATGATAAATCAAAAAAGTCGTAGTATAGTCCCGTACCTTCAAATCACGAATCTGTCGAATCAACTTCAAAAAAATCGTTTGAAGCTTGTGTACTAGGTATATCTTCAGTAACACGAGTTGAAGAAGTTCCAAGCCTCAAATTTTCCATTTCTGCACGTTTTAAAATTAAAAGCAACAAATTTTAAACTTTAAAGTGTTTATTTTAATCTATAAATTATCAAACTCATAAATTAATATCGTACGCGTACCATTCTCAAACTTCTCAAGATCCTCTATGTTTTCTTCCACCGCAACTGGTTCAACAAGGCCTCTTAACCAATCTTGCGTACAGATAAGTGCTTCAACTATTTTAGGAGTTAGAGAACTCCTAAAATTATCCAACACTCGCCCACTTGTACTAAAAGTCGATTCGGATGCAATGGTAGAAATGGGTACGGCAAGGACATCTCGTGCAACTTTGGAAAGGATGGGAAAGCGTACACTATTTATATTCCACCACTTAAGCAAATCAAAGTCTAACCCATTATCATCCACAGTTTGCTCTCCTAGATAAACATCCAACTCATTCATTTTTCTATCTGCGGTCCTACTTTCAGCTCTTTGCTTCTTCAAAAAAAATTTAGACTTTGATTCTTTTCCAAGAGGGGGGGGGGTCCTTGTCTCGATTGCGATTGGGTTTGGATTTGGGGTTGGGTTTGGGATTGGGAAGGTACAGAAAATTCTTGCAAATAATCCTCAAACAAAGAAGTGAGTTGAGTCTTTACCTTCCGAAAGCACGCTTCACCTCTTTCTTCACCAAACAATGTACACAACTGGGATGGCATGAAGTCCACTTTATCTCTTGGATCCATAATATTGGCAAAGAAAATCACCAAGTTCATCTTATCCGGATCACCCCAGTATTTATCAAACTTCTCCTTCATTTTGATACCCATATTCTGTTTATAGAATGTAAATAAATTATAACAATGTAAATAAACTATAACAATGTAGATAAATTATAACAATGTAAATAAATCATAACAATGTACCTTTTCAGTCAAATTCTGAGAAGCAATCATCTCCGCAAGCGTGAACTCCAAATCACATATCTCGGTAAGGTAACAATTGGAAGTGATATACAGAGAGCCTGAGATTTTTAGCGTCATCTCATAAAAGGTCTTCAAGAGGGGTATGAAGCTCTCTAAATACACCCAATCAAAATCCGCCAACATAGAATCACCCAAATCCGACCTAAACGAGGGTTCATGTCCATCATATGCTTCAAACACGGTTCTATAAGGGATGGCATTCCTGAGCATCATATAAGTTGAGTTCCATCTAGTAGGAACATCAAGACAAAGAGAACTTTTTTCTTCCACCCCAAGTAACGTAGTCAGTTCTCTAAACTTGAACAATCTAGCCGGCGAACCCCTAACCCACCTAACAGTCTCTCTAAGCTTCTTAACAGATGAATCTGCCATCTTCAACCCATCTTGGACAACCAGTTCAAGAACCCTATGGCAACATTGTTAGAAGTTGCATTATCTACCGTGATGGTAGAAAGGTTTTTGATGCCCCAGTCAACCAAACAAATCTCTAACGCTCTAGCTATTGCATCCCCCTTATGCGATTGGATTGGCATAAAAGATATTATTTTTTTGGTCAATCTCCATTGGGAATCAATATAATGTGCAGTTATGCACATATAATTGATATGTTGCACGGATGTCCAAGTATATGTGGTTAAGCTAAGCCGTTGGGAGTGTTCCTTAAAAAACTTTTTAAGATTATTCCGCTCTTCATAATAAATGGAAAATATGTCTCTATTAATTGTCCATCTAGAAGGTATTCTGAACATCGGACATGCTTCTTGAACCCATTGTCTCCACCTCCTACCGTCTACAAACTTGAAAGGTAGTTCATCTATTATAATCATCTTAGCAGTTGCTTTTCTAACCCTCTCTTGATTAAAGATCCAATTAGTCAACACGCTTTCGTTTTGAGAATATGCGGCAAATGCTAACATGGACTGTCTAGTCTCTTTTGCCTGAGGGTTTTTAAGGCATGCAAGGGCATGGTTTTTTAGGGAGGAAGTCCCGTGCTTTTTAGGGTCAGCGGCGTATGTTTTTGCACAATACTTGCACTTTCCTTTTATGGTATTACCTTTGTCATCTAAAATTTCATCAAAGTGCTCCCAATAAACTGACATTTTTTTCCGCCGCTTTACGTTTTTTTGTTTCCGGTGGTGGCGGTGCACTACTATTGACTTCGAATTGATCCATTCCAAATCTATTAATTTCAAACATCAAACAAACATTATAGTTTCAAGTTCAACATTTATACAAGCATCAAACATATTATAGTTTCAAATCTAAACATAAAACATACAAAGTAAACAAACTAACATAAACATACAAAGTAACTAAGTAAGTAAGTAAAAGTGTATGTTCTTCACAAAATCAGACATACCCACATCATTTATGCACTAAGCCATCAATAATAAACACATAAAACACATATAAATCATACATTTATGAGTTTGTTGGAAGAATCAAGCAAAAAATATAAAACTAATACTAAGTAAGTAACTAAAGTAAGTAGACAAGTACCTCACAACTCACAAGTCACAACTTGTAAGCGGACAGCCGTGGCCCGTGGTGGAGAATGGACGACGGTGGTGGAGAATGGCCGGCGGGGGGGGGGGGGGGGGGGACTGTCAACTGTGGGTGGGTGGTGGCGATTTGCGACTGCGATGCGGCGATGCCGATTTCACGATTTGGGATTTTGGGGTTTTAGGATTTTACGATTTGGGATTTCACGATTTAGGAATTTGGGATTTTGGGGTTTTATTAAATAAAATCTTTTTTTAATTATCTGATATTCGGACGGGTCGGGTGGGTAAAACCCAAACCCAACCCGATCCTAGTTTAACCGAACAAGTAATCGGATCGGGGCATTCGGGTTTATCGGGTGCGGATTTTTTAGGGGAAAATGCGGGTCGGGTCGGGTTATCGGGTATGTCGGGTTTTGCTCACCCCTAGTCTACTTTAACTCCTTCCGAAGTGATCACATGACCTAGGAATTGTACCTCTTTTAACCAGAATTCACATTTCGAGAACTTCGCGTACAATTTCTCTCTTCTCAACACTTCTAAAACTTTGCGTAAATGATATTCGTGATCTTCTTCAGTCTTTGAATAAACAAGTATGTCATCAATGAAAACAATGACAAGCTTGTCTAAAAATGGTCGACATACTCTATTCATCAGATCCATGAATATTGCTGGAGCATTTGTCAAACCAAATGGCATTACAAGGAGTTCATAATGCCCATACATTGTTCTAAAAGCTGTCTTAGGGATATTTTCATCTCTTACTCGAACTTGATGATACCCAGACCTTAAATCAATCTTAGAAAAACATCCCGCACCTTGGAGTTGATCGAACAGGTCATCAATCCTTGGAAGCGGATACTTGTTCTTAATAGTCACCTTATTCAGCTCGCGATAATCAATGCACATTCTCATAGTGCCATCTTTCTTCTTAACAAACAAAACTGGAGCTCCCCAAGGCGAAGAACTCGGTCTAACGAAACCTTTATCTAACAACTCCTGAAGTTGAGTCATCGTCTCTTTCATTTTGGCCGGCGCTAGACGATATGGTGCTCGCGCAATTGGTGCCGATCCAGGGACAAGGTCAATACGAAATTCTACCTGCCGTTCAGTTGGTAGACCAGGAAGATCATCGGGGAATACGTCTAGAAAATCACGTACCACCTTGATATCTTCCACTCGCTTCTTTTCTGACTTTACATCTAAAACATAAGCTAGATAGGATGAACATCCTTTCAATAAAAGTTTACGCGCTTTTGCAACAGAAATTAACGGAACTTTCCCTTTTCGCTTTTCCCCAAAGATGAGTACATCATCCCTATCAGCCATCAGAATCCGGATTAATTTCTTTGCACAAAGTATCTCTGCCTGGTTGACTGTCAGCCAGTCCATACCCACAATTACATCAAATCCCCCAATTTCCATCAACAACAAGTCGATCGGAAATTTTGTCTCTTCTATCGAAATAAAACAACCATCAAGTCTTTCACGAACCAAGACCTGACCCACATTAGCTACCTCAACTACTAAGGCATCTTCCAAAGTAGTAACAGGCGTAGCTAACTTGTGAAAGAACGACTTGGACACAAATGACAAATTTGCACCACAATCAAATAAAATGCGCGCTGGACAAGAATTAACAAGGAATGTACCCGAAACAACGTCTTTTGATTCCTTAGCTTCGTCAGCTGTCATATGAAAGGCCCGACCCGTTGGCTTTGGAACATTTGATTTCATACCTTGATCCCCGCCCTTTTTCAATTTTGGACAATCCCGACGGAAGTGACCCGGTTGTTTACATTCATGACACGTTAGTCCTTGTATGGGACAATTGCTCATAATATGTCCACCTTTCCCATACTTAAAACATTCCACCGTTGTCACCCGACACGGCCCAAAATGTTTACTCTTGCACCTTGAACACCAAATTGGTTCACGACGCGAATCATAATGAACACCTTTACCAGCTGCCTTAGGTCTCTGAAAAGACTCTGATCGGCTCTCCCATTTTCGTTTCTCCCCAACTTGGGTCTTTTCTTCTTTATCCTTGGCGTAGACTTCTTCCATCACCTTAGCTTCTTCAATAGTTTCCCTCAGTGTTGAAGCTTTAGCGTTTCTTACCCGGGACATCATGTCCGCTGGAAAACCCTTCAAGTAAGCTTTAATCTTTTCTTTTTCATTAGGAACCACATGCCCCACCAAATTCAGCTTCTCCAAAAACGTTTCAGTATACTTTCTCACAGACATGTTACCCTTCTTGAGAGTCCGAAACTCTTCTTCGATTCTATCCATCTCGTTCTCATTACAGTACTCCTCCAAAACCTTCTTTTTGAATGACTCCCAAGTCATAGCAGTCAATACTGAAGCCGATATTGAAGTTGTCACTATGTTCCACCATGTCAGTGCATTACCTTTTAACATTTGAGATGCAAATCTAACCTTTGACTTTTCATCACATTCACAAGCTCTGAAAGCTTGTTCCATTTCCCTAATCCAGTTCATACAGGTTACTGGATTATCTGTTCCTTTAAACTTTGGCGACTTACAACTTAGGAACGTCTTGTAGGAGCAACTCTTTCCACTCTCCTTTCTGTTTTTGTTACTGGAGTAAGAAGTGGATTAATTACTCCAGTATCAGTTCCCGTTCGCTGCAACTCTGTACTTCGATCGTTCAATGCTTTCATAAACATTTCGGTTTGTTGAGCCATTGCGTTCGTCATCATTCTTGTCATGTTTTCCATCATTCGGGAATCCATACTTGCTTCTGGTGTTCTTGGGTTGGAAGTACTGGTACCCGTTCTATGTACCTGACTTGGCACTCCTCCAAGAGAAAGAAACCCCAGCGGAGTCTCATGAACTTCGCCTAATCCAGTTTGCCTTTCTCCTGTCCCATCAATCATGGACCTATCCATCGCAGAAATAGGAGATAATGGCGACGTATTCACCATCGTTCTGATATACACAAGAGGATAACCATAAGAAATGGTTATACACATATGAACATACGAAACATACTTTACCGATCATTAGTCACTGTAACCATTTAGAAACAAGTATGCTTATGTAACAATATATTCATAAATAACAGTAGCTAATTGAAATTGTGAATATATCATACAGGAGAATCCTCGTTACCATCGTCACAGTACTAATTTCACGTATTTCCGTCAACTCTAAGACTATCCCGTCTTAGTATTTCTACCCATTCTTACGAATCATAACTTAATTCATCACGGCTTAAGTCTAAGTATCTCATCAGCATACTTAGTTCGCTTAAACTAATGCTCTGATACCATATTGTAACGCCCCAAAATCCGGGCTAATTTGAACCTTAAAATTCCATCAAGTTATGATAAAATAAACTTCAACTTTCATATACATATAGCAAGTGAATTAACCACTAGGAGTACATTTACAAGAACATAATCCTTCAAATAACCTATTAATCTAATTATGTCACTATAATCAGATTAACTAAGTTATCTAAAGCAATTCTTCAAAATCTCCTTCTGTTAATTGACTTTTCCGCTATTCCAAAACGCTCGTCCCACTTCCCTTTTACCTTCCCGAGCTAGTACCTGGTAAGAAAACATTACATTGAAACGATTAGGCCAACGCCTAGTGAGAACATTCGTTTCCACAATAATATTTGCAAAATCAATGTAAACAAGTTATATCAAACCTGATTACCCTTTTTCTTACCATACGTGTAACTCTATTCCGTTAACACGATTTTCATCCAATCCCATGAATATGACTGACACACATTCCATCATCATATCATGTCTTAGAGCCACACTATGAATCTTTACTGATTCTAGATTAATACTCTTATTCTAGAAATCGCAATATACACATGCCCATTTCCATTCATATCCTATTCTAGAGCCACACTACGAATCTTTCTCAGATTCTAGATTAATGCTCCCACCTAAGAAATCGCAATATACACATGCCCATTTCTTAGGAAAGGAAGTAGAGATTACAATTACATATGTCAATCCCTCTTCTTCCTTAGAAACCGGGAATTACGTTTATTCCAGGGTTTCTCACACACATCAGAATAATGACTAACTTTATCTATTCCACGTGTACATAACCATTAGTGCCACTCACATCAGAATAATGACTAAACTTCATCTATTCCACGTGTACATAACCATTAGTGCCCACACATCAGAATAATGACTAAACTTCATATATTCCACGTGTACATAACCATTAGTGCCTATGGATCCATTACACTTACAATACCTCTTCCTAGTATTAAACCAGCACAGTCTATAGGCCTAACATACTACCATTCAATTGTACGTATGTTCAAGTTACACAAATTATGTTTCAATTCCTACATCATACCTTTCCATGATTAACAGAACCTGCAATTCTCTAATTTCTCAAAAGTGTCCGGACAACAGAGGTTTCCGGATACCTCTAAACTGTCCGGACAACACATCTTTTCGGTTAACACAACTTTTCGGTTAATTCCTACTTTCCGGTTAACACAACTCACCGGGTAACCAAACATTCCGGATACCACTACTTTCCGGGTAATTCATATTTTCCGGATACTTATCTAATCCGGACAACACCCGGAGACTAAAAATAATCCGGATACTATATTCATCCGGGAACTTACAAGAAAACAATACTTACCGGATACTTTGCTGCGTCCGGATACCTTCACCACCACGGTTTCCGGACATTACGTTTTATCCGGAAACCTTCGACCTGCAGCTTATAATTCGATCCAGATACATATCTGTTCTATTAAGCTCATTCTAAACCATTCCATCCAGTCCACAAATAGTTTATACATCTATTACAAGGTCTAATTTAACATATAAACACTGATTTATACAAACAACAAATGAACTCACCTTATTTTGCAAAACCCATTTTGCTGCACAAATCTGATTCCAATCTGATGTGAATGATTCTGGAAATCAATTCAACACACAAATTCGATTACAATCATACATCTACAACAAATATTATCTGAATCTGTGGTAAAATTCTTACCAATTTGAAGACAAAATCCTTGTTTTCCTTCCTTTCTTTCTCTTTTCTCTTTGCTTTCTTTCTTTCTCTCCTTTTCTCTGCCGACCCAAAACCAAAAGGCTGAGATATTTTGATATCTTAGTCCTTTATCCATACACACTTTACATAAATGACCAAATACACCTTCTAGTTCCAATATTTCCAAAAGTAGCACCAAACTTAATCCCTTGTATTTTAACCCAAAATACAAATAAATCCCAATCCTCATTAAAATAATATTATTGAAAATTCGGGATGTTATAGATCTATACCAAACTCTACTTGTCTAAGGGGAGGAAGACTATTCAAGTCTTCGGAGAAAACTTCTGGAAATTCACTGACAACAGGAATATCTTCCAACTTATTCTTTTCTGGCTTAATATCTATCACATAAGCTAAGTAACTCGGGTAACCTTTGCTGACACACTTACAAGCTTTTAACATAGATATAATGCAAGACTGATGATTTCTACGATCACCATAAATCACTACCGGTCCCCTCTTAGGTAAGATAACATTGATCAACTTCTTATCACAAACTATGTTAGCCTGATTCTCGGTTAACCAATCCAGCCCCACTACTACATCAAACTCAATCAAGGCTATAGGAAATAATTGAATAGGTACTCCACACCCCTCTATATTTATCACACAACTATCAAAAACCTCTTTAACGGATACTTGATTATCATTTGCAGTATCTACCATTAAAGCATGATCTAACACTTTAGGCTTTAAATGCATATAAGCAGCAAATGAAGGAGACACAAACGATCGGTTTGCACCGGAGTCAAATAGCACTTTAGCACGTGTAGAGTTTATTAAAAATGTACCTGTAATCACATCCGGAGTTTCCTCCGCTTCTTGTGCTGTTATCTGAAATGCACGACCCCTGGCTCTTGGTTGCTCTGGCCTTTGTACTACTGGTCTAACACCCGCTGGTCTCCCCGATGTACCTGTAATAACCGGGTATTTTATCGATTTAATTAATTTTTATAATTTTGGTTTTAAGGTAAATTTAGGATTAGTATTATGGAGTTATAAGTTAAAGGAGTATACTGTAATTTTTATTGGAAGTTGGAGGGTAGATTGTGCCAATTAAGAGAAGTTTGGGGTTCGTTTGGTAAATATCTATAATATCTAGATATTATAGCTATATGTATATTGTGTGTGTGTTTGTGTAGGAATTAAAAGAGAAAGAGAGAGTGAGAGACGTCAGAGAGAGATGGGAGAAAGAAGAAGAGAGGAAGAAGAAGAGAGAGTTTCAACTAATGATTTAAGTTATCATCTTCAAGGTATAGTCTCTCATCCTTATTCTTCTTTACTTTTTCTCCATTTTTGGTTAGATTAGCATATGGTGTGGATTGGTTAATCATATGTTACTTGAGTTTTAATCCATGAGGTAGATTGCAAATAATGTTGGGATTGATTCCATATGAGTTTTGATCAATCAGTAAGATGCCTCATCTTGAATTCTTGATAAATCTCAATTTTTCCATGGATAGAGTTTTTGGGTTTTTGGGTTTAAAATTGGGTTGAGTGCATATGGGTTTAGAGTTGTTACATGGATTTCTCCATGTTATTTGATGTTAAAACCTCAATTTATGATGCTAAAAATCCATAAAAATGAGCCAAAACGACTTGGAATTGTTTAGGGTTCGAGTTGGGGTGTTAAGAGAGCTGATAAAGGGGTTGTTTGCTGTCAAACAGAGGTTCGCGCCGATCTCGGCGCCTATGGGTTGGCGCCACAATCGGCGCCAAGCACTGTTTCAGCATTTTTCCGATTTTGTTTCTCGCGTACCGGAGTCGTTTTAAGGCGCAATATAGGGGTATGGGTACTCGTTTTGAGTGTAAGATAGCATTTGAACACATTAAACATATTTGTAAGTGCCAATTACAAACCCAAAGTCTTTTGATTGGTGTCGGTTGTCCGGTTTCTAGCTCGGTTGTGTTTCGGGAGTGTCCGGTGAGTTGTTAAGGTTGTCAATTGTCATAGTGAGTCTTGTATACATATAAGTATATGGATTTCATTAATGTGTATATATTACAGGCTCGGTTGCCCCTCGTTAGTGTGGCTTGGGTGGTGTTCGGTTGTGGCATTATTTGCCGGTTTTGCTCAATTGTATCGTTTGCGCGTGTGTGGCTTCAAACTATCATCAAGGTGAGTTTTGCTTTAAAACGTTTTTGAACTGGGATACATATATATGTGTATATATATATATATATATGAGATGATCATGTGGTAGGAATATGGTTATGTGTATATAAATGACAATATGATGTAATGAGATATATATTGTATTTATATAAGCTTTGCACTACACGAGTGCACTTGTTGCCGGGTTCCGATGTGCGGACCGGTGATGTGTCGTAGTTGTTGTACGGCGTTGATTGGTCGTAGTTGTTGTACGGCGTTGATTGGTCGTAGTTGTTGTACGACGTTGATTTATTAGTTGGCTTGCAACCAACTAATATGGCCATTTGTGGAGGAATAAGGTGGGATGAGATGTGTACGATGCACAAGTCTTGATTGGTATTTATATACGTGTGGTATATGTGTGTTATACAAAGGTTTTATATAAACTAATTGGATATATGGTTTTATATAAATTAGTTTTATAACGGTTTTTGAAATGACATGGATTATCTCACTAGACCGTTGGTCTAACCCTCATTTTGTTTTCAAAAATATGTATTCCAGGTTGAGGATCTTTTATCGACAAGGGAAAGGATAAGGAGTAGATTGCTTTTAATGATGGACTTGATTTGGAAGCCTTTATGTATTCTGTGGTTTCGAGACTTTTGGGACCGTACGTGATTTATTTTGTATTTTTTTATGAATGTAACGATGTGATGCAATATATGTTATTTGAAACATGTTTGGGAAACCGGGTTGTTACAGATGGTATCAGAGCCCTAGTTTAAGGGATTTAGGTATTTGGATTTATACCTAGACTTAAACTGCATGTGAAGTAGGATGTCCCCATTATTTTAGAACCTTGGGATGTTAAGTATAAAAAGGAAGAAGGAACATCATGTAAGGTAATTTCAAATTACATTTGGCCAGTGTAATTGTGAATTTACAAGTACATGTTTGAGCCGAAATACCTTGTTATATGGGGTATGTGTTTATGTGTATATTAACCATTGTTTGAATCAACAGAGTGGCAAATCGTACTTGACGTATGGATGAAGACGAAGACAGGTATATTTCTATAAACTCTACACGTGCTAAAGTGATGTATGACTTCGGTGCAAATCGATCATTTGTGTCTCCATTCTTTTGTTGCTTATCTGTAATTTGATAAATATGTTAGAGATAAAGAGGGATGTGCTTAATTACTGTTGTTCCGATTTTGCTAATGTGTGGGGTGTGAGGGCTTGAGTGTAAAGAATAATAGTAGTGTGTGGAACGTGATGAATATGGGTGGAGAGTAATGGTAGTGTGTGTAGTCTTGACCTTGGCATGAAGGTGACGATTTAGTGTATTGTGTAGATTATACTTAGTGTAATTATTGACGCTATCTAGAAGGGTGATTGAATTAAAGTTTCCGTTTGTTAGCAAATTTTATATTGGGAGTATATGATTTATTTTTGAGAAAGGCTTAGTAAGAGTGTAGGTTTGGAAGCATTTGGTGTGAAAAGAGGGTGGTTCTAATTTAGCAATAGTGTAACAATTATTTTGGATGATATTGAAATTAGTATGTTTATTCATTATGATATTACTTGGGATAAATTTAAGTGAGAAATCAAGGATAACTGAAACTAGAAAGGGAAGAGTGTTATTGGGAATGATTAAGAAGGAAAAGCTATTAGTAATCAAAGGTGATAACCCGTTATCATATGTGTTTGGATTTGAAAGATTTATCAAGGAGGTAATAAAATTGATTGTATGAGAACAAAAGTGGTTGGTAGTTTAATTTGGAATGAATGATCTAACACTTGTAATTATTAGCAATTTTCAAATTGAAGGTGCATGTTAGAATTTGGAAAAGATATTGCGAAAGTGTAGAATGTGGCGTTGTGTATAATTCAGTATTTCAGACGCTAGGTTATGCCTCCAAATGTTAAAATTTATGTTATGAATAAAATTTCAAATGTGTTAGATGATTTGTAATATATATATATATATATATATATATATATATACTTTTGTGCTGAAAGAGGCACGGTGAAATATTGTATGTTGAAAGAGGCACGATGATATATTGTGTGCTAATCGAGACACGAGGTGAAATAAAGATGTACTGATTTTGTTAATAAGATATTTTTATGGTTGTTATATTTTTGGGGATGGGTGTATAGTGTGGATCCAATTTGTTTTTTTTCGTTTTGAAAGAATATGTTATCGATATTTGAAAAATGAAAAAGTGTGTGGTTGTTTCGAGCAATGAGTGTGATTTCGGATTAACTCGGTTAAGTTCCTGATATGAGGTGTGGTGAAATTATTGATTAAGGATAGTAATTGTTGGAATTGGGTGTGTGCGATTGGTTTGGAGGTGAAAGAAAGCTAGCTCATAGGATCGGTCTAGAGTAAGCACCTCCTAGTGAGCTATCATTGGGGAAACGTGTTTTATGTTGAGAAGAGAGTGGAAGAAAATAGTCGAATGTAATGATCGGGGTGAAGGACCATTGGATAGGACGTGGTAGTAGTACGAGAGTGATGTTGTGGCAAGTGTGGAAATCAATTATAATCTAAGGTTCGTGGTCGGTGTAATTAATGCAAGAAAGTGCTGTCTGTCTTAGATGTATGTTGGATTAGAGAAGTGACGATAGAGTTGTGTATAGTCTATGGAGAAAAGTTTAACTACGGGTTAAGGTGATACTCCAAGTTAATTATGCGATCTGTTGGAGAGTAGAGTGTCGTTACTTTTGGGGTGTTAAATTGTTGAGACATGAACGGTGATGAAATGTGTTCTTTTAAGAATGGTAAAATTTTGTACGAAACCATTAGTTTGGGGCATAATTTAAAATTTGGAGTCTAGATGTGTGACTGATATTGGTATGATTGATTTGAGATGATTATACCTTGTTCATGCTACGCATGTTTTCTTCTAGAAGTAAGAGTTGTTGTAGTTGGGAAGATACTAAATTGTTGTATACTCCATAGTAACGAAGGGTTACGCATAGTGGGAGTTCATTCGACATTTTTCGTTAGAAAACACCGGAAGGGATTAAAAGTGGAATAATGTGGAGGAAGTATTAGCAATGGTAGGTCGCAAGGTGAGAAAACTAGGTTGCTGATAACCTAGACTTAAGCTAAGAGGGAATATTTATATTATTAGTGTTATGATTAGCGGGAAGAAAGCGATGTTTAATTATTTTGATGACCGTGTGATGAACTTTGTGGTATAATTGGTAGTAGATTTATTATATGATTAGTTGGCGATTGTTACGGTTAAATAAAGTAAGGGCAATGTTGATGAACTTTCTTTATGAAGTTGTTTAAGTTAAAGAGTGGTTTTAGACTTTATCTTAATTGTTGATATATTGATTGATGCAATGAAGACGTAATTTGTTGATTGCGGCTAAAAGTTGTCATAAGGATTTTATGGTATTATTACATGGGTATGATATTTGGTGTAGTATTTGTACAATTGAGAAATTGGCATTGTAAGTTAAGGTAGATGTGTAAGTCTTTGACTTCTCATCGAGTTTTGCAATTATGTTAAGACATTGTATTGTTATTGGAAACTATGTTTTAATATGAGTTCTATTTGGAAGAGTATAAGAAATAGGTTGTAATTGCTACGCAGGTTTTTATCTGGAAAGAGTATAATTATGTTGTCAAGTTAGTTTTGAAAAGTATAGAACAAGACGTTTGTCGTGAAATGCTGATGGAGTTAAAAGTAGTATTAGTGTTGTAAATGTTTCGAGTAAGCATTTAATGTTGTGTTATTTGGATTAGTTTCATATGAGTATAAGTTATTTCTTTTTGTGATATAAGTGAACTAGCGAGTTATTTTGAACCTTCGTGGGATTTGATTATTGGGTGATTCGGCAGAGGATTTCGATTATGATTATGTTAAGATTTGGATCGACTTTGTGGGATGGATTAATTGAGTAAATTGCGGAAGATGTGTGTAAAGTTCAAATAAAGTGGTTAGTATTAATAAGTTGGTGGTTATCGTTGTTTTAAAGGGGTGGAATTTTTGTGTGGAATTAAAATTCTTGGTGTTTTGGTAATATTGAGAATAATGTGTTGTATGAGTTTAGAAGCGATTTATGGTAATTGATTAACCTCGTTTATTGCCTAACCGAATTCCGGGACGAAATTCTTTTCAGGGGGAGATTTTGTAATAACCGGGTATTTTATCGATTTAATTAATTTTTATAATTTTGGTTTTAAGGTAAATTTAGGATTAGTATTATGGAGTTATAAGTTAAAGGAGTATACTGTAATTTTTATTGGAAGTTGGAGGGTAGATTGTGCCAATTAAGAGAAGTTTGGGGTTCGTTTGGTAAATATCTATAATATCTAGATATTATAGATATATGTATATTGTGTGTGTGTTTGTGTGGGAATTAAAAGAGAAAGAGAAAGTGAGAGACGTCAGAGAGAGATGGGAGAAAGAAGAAGAGAGGAAGAAGAAGAGAGAGTTTCAACTAATGATTTAAGTTATCATCTTCAAGGTATAGTCTCTCATCCTTATTCTTCTTTACTTTTTCTCCATTTTTGGTTAGATTAGCATATGGTGTGGATTGGTTAATCATATGTTACTTGAGTTTTAATCCATGAGGTAGATTGCAAATAATGTTGGGATTGATTCCATATGAGTTTTGATCAATCAGTAAGATGCTTCATCTTGAATTCTTGATAAATCTCAATTTTTCCATGGATAGAGTTTTTGGGTTTTTGGGTTTAAAATTGGGTTGAGTGCATATGGGTTTAGAGTTGTTACATGGATTTCTCCATGTTATTTGATGTTAAAACCTCAATTTATGATGCTAAAAATCCATAAAAATGAGCCAAAACGACTTGGAATTGTTTAGGGTTCGAGTTGGGGTGTTAAGAGCTGAAAAAGGGGCTGTTTGCTGTCAAATAGAGGTCCGCGCCGATCTCGGCGCCTATGGGTTGGCGCCACAATCGGCGCCAAGCACTGTTTCAGCATTTTATCGATCTTGTTTCTCGCGTACCGGAGTCGTTTTAAGGCGCAATATAGGGGTATGGGTACTCGTTTTGAGTGTAAGATAGCATTTGAACACATTAAACATATTTGTAAGTGCCAATTACAAACCCAAAGTCTTTTGATTGATGTCGGTTGTCCGGTTTCTAGCTCGGTTGTGTTTCGGGAGTGTCCGGTGAGTTGTTAAGGTTGTCAATTGTCATAGTGAGTCTTGTATACATATAAGTATATGGATTTCATTAATGTGTATATATTACAGGCTCGGTTGCCCCTCGTTAGTGTGGCTTGGGTGGTGTTCGGTTGTGGCATTATTTGCCGGTTTTGCTCAATTGTATCGTTTGCGCGTGTGTGGCTTCAAACTATCATCAAGGTGAGTTTTGCTTTAAAACGTTTTTGAACTGGGATACATATATATGTGTATATATATATATATATATGAGATGATCATGTGGTAGGAATATGGTTATGTGTATATAAATGACAATATGATGTAATGAGATATATATTGTATTTATATAAGCTTTGCACTACACGAGTGCACTTGTTGCCGGGTTCCTATGTGCGGACCGGTGATGTGTCGTAGTTGTTGTACGGCGTTGATTGGTCGTAGTTGTTGTACGACGTTGATTTATTAGTTGGCTTGCAACCAACTAATATGGCCATTTGTGGAGGAATAAGGTGGGATGAGATGTGTACGATGCACAAGTCTTGATTGGTATTTATATACGTGTGGTATATGTGTGTTATACAAAGGTTTTATATAAACTAATTGGATATATGGTTTTATATAAATTAGTTTTATAACGGTTTTTGAAATGACAGGGATTATCTCACTAGACCGTTGGTCTAACCCTCATTTTGTTTTAAAAAATATGTATTCCAGGTTGAGGATCTTTTATCGACAAGGGAAAGGATAAGGAGTAGATTACTTTTAATGATGGACTTGATTTGGAAGCCTTTATGTATTCTGTGGTTTCGAGACTTTTGGGACCGTACGTGATTTATTTTGTATTTTTTTATGAATGTAACGATGTGATGCAATATATGTTATTTGAAACATGTTTGGGAAACCGGGTTGTTACAGTACCCCCTTGTTGTACTCTTCCCTTCGGACAATCAGACTGAATGTGATCCGGAGAATTACATGAAAAACAAAACCGCGTTACTCGACAGTCTTTAGCAACATGTCCGGTCTTCCCACACCTATAACAAACCCGAGGATCAACTTGACAATTTCCTTGGTGGATACAGTTGCATTTCGGACAAGGTCTTTCCGCTGGTCGGAAAGGCGGACGGTTATCAAACCTTTGAAACCTGGACTTCTTTGGATCATATTGTGGTCCTTCCCACTTTCTTTTTCCCATACCTTTATCACTAGCGTTTCTCCCTTTATCCTGTTCCACGGTTTCCGCGGCGTCTACTGCGGCTGAGAAGGTTTCTGGTCCTTTAGCAATCACTAGACTTCTAACTTCTGAATTCAACCCAAAGATAAACCTCTCAATCTTCATTGCCTCTGTGGCAACGTAGTATTCCGCAAAACGAGACTTTTCCAGAAAACGAGCGGTGTAGTCCCGAACTGATAAATTCTCTTGCTGCAAGTTCATAAACTCCCCTTCCAATTGTTTAACTGCTGCTTGGGGACAAAACTGTTTCCTGAAAGCTATAACGAATTCTTCCCAAGAGAAAGTAGAATATATGTCAGATCCTCCAGAAGAAATAAGAGCTTCCCACAAGTATAGAGCATCGGCTTTTAGCATTGTAGTCCCATATAGTACTCTATCCTCTTAGGCACACTTACTAGTTTTGAAGATAGCTTCTATTTCTTTCAGCCACCTCATAGCTTTCACTGGTTCCTTTTCTCCTGAGTAGGTCGGAGGTTTGCAACTTAGGAACATTTTATAATCACACTTCTTCGTCACTGGTACGACAGTAGGTGTAATAGGCATCTCGTCTTCATGAGTAGGATCTGGTATTTCCATTTCAGTATTATGAGTTCGGTTGAACATAGCTTGGATATTTGCCTATAATCTTCCCATTTCAGCCGCTAAGTCGTCTCTCGTAACAAATTCTGCACCTCGCGGTTGAACTCTGCCGCTTGTTCTGCCTCTACCTCTTTCTCCCCCTCCTCCCCTTGTCCCAACTGTTGGATTCGTTCTATTAGGATTTCCTCCTCCCTCTCGATTCGTTTGTCGAGTACCACTTGCCATTCTGTAGATTCAAACAAGGTTAATATACACATAAGCACATACCCCATATAACAAGGTATTCCAGTTCAAACATGTACCTGTAAGATCATAATTACACTGGCCAGGTGTAATATGAAATTACCTTACATGATGTTCCTTCTACCTTTTTATATTTAACATCCCAAGGTTCTACAATAATAGGGACATCCTACTTCACATGCAGTTTAAGTCTAAGTACAGATACGAATACCTAAATCCCTTAAACTAGGGCTCTGATACCATCTGTAACGACCCGGATTCTCAAACAAGCATCAAGTAACATACATTGCATAACATCGTTACATAACAAGATACATCATATAACAAATACGATCCCTTTAGTCTTTACAATCCAAAATAGGGTATTTCATTACAAACTTTTCGCTAACTAAATACATGATATCTGATAACGAGGTTATAACTACAAAACACATTTTAATCTTCATGACATAAGTCTTCACAAAAGCTATCCCCTGACTATCCTTGTCATTTGCTCTTACCTGATTCACGCCCTGGAATACATATTTTTAAAACAAAATGAGGGTTAGACCTAGAGGTCTAAGTGAGAAAATCCCTGTTAGTTTTAAAACCATTTGCACAACCATCATATACATAACACAAATACAAATACTAGTTATGACTCATGCATCATATACTTTCCTGTCTCATTCTCTTTGGCCATATTAATTGGTTGCAAGCCAACTAATAAATTAACTCTGCTGTACGACAATTACAGCGAACACCGCTGTACGAATATTACAGCCAACACCACCGGTCCTAAGCCCGACCAACGTATTCTCGTATAGTGTAATGCTCATGTAAATACAATATCTCAATATATTATATTTCAAACATAAACACATAATCACACCATCTATCACATTCCCAATCCACACATATATGTATTCCAGTTTAAAAACGTTTTAAAGTAAAACTCACATGTTTGCCTATCAAAACGCTTCCAATCCTTTCTAAAAAATAGTTCAACTTTCACCCCAAATCCACAGAATCTGAAACAATTAGATACAAGTATTCTTTACCATATAGAACACATAAGACTTACTAAAGTTAAAGGCTCTAGATAACTCTATCCTCAAATGTTACCCCAAACCCGAACTTAAGTCGAGTCCACAGTATATTCAATCCTCATTCTTTCCCTATCCAATAGTCAACAAAACACAGGCTACTGGATACTCAAAAGTATCTGAATTCTCAAAAATGACCAAACAACTAAAGTATCCGGATACTGCAGAACTATCCGGACAATCCTAACCAATCCGGACAACACATATTCCCGGACAGCATAAACAATCCGGACAACATGACGTTTCCGGACGATATCCGGAAACCAAGGTAACCCGGATACCACCCGGTATCTTATCTTATCTGGAAACTATTAAAAAGAGAGACTTACCCGGATAATCGATTCGTCCGGATACCTGCAAGGAAGAACTACCGGACACTAACAACAAAACTACCAGACACTATCAACATTATCCGGAAACCTCTGTCGGTTTGTTCAAATTTTACCCAGAATCGACTGAAATTGCTACCAGCTACGAAATCAACTATTCTAATCCGATAGGAACCATCTAATAGCAATTACAAACATAAATTACAAAGCAACATACCTCAATTTCACTTCCAAAGGCACCAATTTGAATCCCTAGCTTTATATTTTTTTCTTTCTCTCTTTGTCTCAAAAACACACACTTACACACACTGAATTTCTGCTTTTATGAAAATATCTGGACTCAAAATGGTAATATCAAACCAACTTTACCATTTAAACCCTAACCTATTCAATAATGACCCAAACACCCTCTAAACTTATAAATTCACCTAAACTTACCTTAAACTTCTATTGTAAAGTTAATTAAAATTTAACGGACATAGACTTTAACTAACGAACTTACCCGAGGTATTACACAAAAGCCATAAGATTTTCGAATTTTCAAATATTGAATAAAACAATCTATCTATATATATAAGAAATAACCAAAATTATTTGAGGTACCATTGTGAAACGTCTTTTGACTAATACCTCAATAGATATTTTACAAAAGATAACATAAATATTTATAATATATATATATATAAATAGAAAAATATTTACATTTTCTATCTTTATTTATTTATATGTATAAAAGAAATAACCAAGGGTATTTGAAGTGACATTGTAAGATTTTTTATTTTTAAATCTTGCATTGTGGTATTATTTTAGTCATTCCACGTTGATGAGGGAATGCTATATTGGAGAATGAAATGGACTACAGGAAATGATGAAGGAAAGTTGTATATAAATTTGAAATGAGTTTGGTAATCTCACACTGATAAGATTAACATTTTTATGAAACATGTTAACATATATTGACAACAAGAGAGGGATACATGTTTAATTTGTGGAAACTCATAGAGTTTACTAAGTTTAGTCAAACCCTTTTTGGGAAAAAAAATCTTCAAACCATTCGCAACAACAATATGTTTGGTGTGTCGTTTGAGTTCTAAACAATATAACAACAAAGTTATTACCAATAAATCTCAATTTATCCGTAACAACAAATGGTAATCAGTAGATGAAAATGAACCACTTATGAAATTGCATTTTTCGTTTTAAATCGTATCTCATTACTATTAACCGATGAATTACCTTTTATCTTAATGCGATCAAGTAATTTCTTAAAATATTAATCGCTACCGTGCAACGCGCGAGGCGCACACTAGTATATATATAAAGGAGAATGTTAGAGAGAGGATTAAGGATAGGTTTTCAAGGCCATTTATCTAATATATTAAATGATCTCATTAATTACTAAAACTTTTCATTTTTCATTTTATACTTTTATAAGATAGATAACATCAATATAAATCAAATACTTTTTTAATAGGTAATATTTTTTTATGTTTTAATGATTAACAATGTTTATAAATCAAAATTATTTTTAATATTGTATGTTTTTATACATTTTTATGGGTAAACTAACAATACCTCTAAATAAAAAACTTATCTAATAAAATATATTTTTTATTGGGAAATTAATTAAAATACCCCAAGATTGAAAGTGACTTACCAAAGTACCCCAAAAAAAAATTTATTACCGAAATGCCCTCTTTTTCCGCGATAGGATCCCGCGATCGCGGGCAGGGACCAATTGTGAATTTTTTTGCAAGAAATATTTACACTTTCAGTCCCTGGCCCCCGCGATCGAGGCCCGTGATGGCTCAAACGCGGCCCGCGATGGCCCGCTATGGGGACTGAAAGTGTAAATAATCTTGCAAAATTTTACACTTTCAGTCCCTGCCCGCTATCGCGGGATCCTATCGCGAAAAAAGTGGGCATTTCGGTAAGAAGTAAATTTTTTGGGGTACTTTGGTAAGTCATTTTCAATGTTGGGGTATTTTAATTAATTTCCCTTTTTTATTTATATAATTTTTTGTTTTTCTTAATAAGTTAACAATGATTATAAATCAAAACTTTTAAATTGTTTTATTTTCTTAATAAACTAACAAAACTTTTTATTTTTTATTTTATAATTTTATGAGATATTTAACAATGCTTATAAATCAAATACTTATTTTAATAGATTATGTTTTTTTGTATCTTTTAGTATGTTAACAATGCTTATAAATCAAAAATACTTTTAATATTGTATTTTTTATTTATTTACATTTTTATAGATAACCTAACAATACTTATATATCAAAACTTATTTAATAAAGTATACTTTTTATTTATTTAGTTTTTGTTTTTCTTAATAAGTTAACAATGATTATAAATCAAAACTTTTAAATTGTTTTATTTTTTTAGTAAGATCTATACTAATGTTTATATTCTTTCTTGAGTAAAGTTGACAATATTTATAAATCAATATTAATTTTAATAAATTATATTTTTATATGTATTCTTTTATTTTTTTAGTAAGATAACAACTGCGTATACATCAATAAAATTTTCTATTAAATTATAATTATTATTTTACAACAATGGTTATTTTATTATAATTATTAAGTTTATTGATTTATTTTTCCTTCATCAGCTTACTTGATCTAAATATTATATGATTTTTTTTATTAAGATAGATAACAATGATTATAAATTAAATATTTATTTTAATAGATTATATTTTTTATTTTATTTTTTTCTTTTAGTAAGCTAAAAATGTTTATAAATCAATTTTTTTAATATGTATATTTTTATTTTTTTACATTTTTTTGGATAAGTTAACAATACTTATAAATCAAAACTTTTAAATTGTTTTATTTTCTTAGTAAGATACCTGTTTGTATTCTTTTTTTTAGTAAGCTAACAATACTTATTTTAATAAATTATGTTTTTTTAATTTTTTTTATGTTTTTGAATATGATAACAACTGCTTATAAATTAATTCTTTTAGTGAAATATATCAATCTTTATAATAATATTTGTATTCACCGCGCAAGGCACGGTGCTGTTACCTAGTAATAAACAAATTGAAAGTAGTCATTATTTGATGATCCGAAAAAGAAGTTGCAGCAGGGATTCGAAAGGTCGTGTTGCCATGGGCGGGAAAACAAAGTGAAGGAGCAAAGGGAGTTCAATCGATGAAGGCAAAATTGGATTCGGGACTGCGCTAAAACCAAAAGCTATAAAACATAACTGGATTTGGGCCCCAAGAATTTTGGGGGCCCTGTTCATCATCACAGGTTGGAACATGCCATTGCACGAGCCTGAATCGGTTTATTAAGATTTATCTCATGGACCTGCATAGGTGCAAATGATGGCACATGTTCTCGTTTGGCAATTACCGAGGCGAAAGCAACTCTCTCGGAAGTAAGTTTCCTCGCTGGGACTAGTCTAAGAAACTTTCACTTGAATTGCCAAGCCTCTTGTGGTAACGCCACGAAAAACGAGATGAGAAATTCGAAAGAACTGATATACGTAACGAGGGCGACCCGCCACCGTATTATTCTTCCGTTGAAGGGTAAAAAAAGTAGGTTTGTGAAAAGTACTGCGGCCGTATCAATTTGTTTTGTGTCACCATATATATATTTTGAAACTACAATAAAGATACATATATTCCTTGGTATAGTTGGTTTGGAAGACTCTTATTCTATTTCGAGACCCGAATTCGACTCTTGTTAGATTCTTTTTTTTTGTAGTTTTTAACTTTTAACTTTTAATTTCATATTTATTATGTTTATAAAAAAGTCGCAATAATAGGACTCGAATTTGAGACCTCAACTTTGAAAAGCAAGGGACTAACCACCAAACGAATTTGATTTTGTTAAAAATATTTCTTATAGTCATATGGTGCCACCGTTTGAAAAAAATTATAGGTCCACCCCTGTTCCTATATATATTAGAGATAATTACATTATAGATCCTAAAGTTTGATTGTTTTTGTAAAAATAAGAAAATTAAAGAAAATAGCTAAAATGACTGAAATACCTTTCATTTAAGTGTACATAGGGCATCTCTAATGTATTTCTCTATTTTACTCTCTATTATAGAGTGAAAAATAGAGAATGTGTCACGTCTTCTCCAATGTATTACTCTATTTTACTCTCTAAAAGAGAATATTCTAATAATATTCTCTTTTATTTTGATTACATATATTTTCAATAATACACTTATATTTATTAATTTTATAAATTGCATCCTTATATTTTTTATTTTCACAATAACCTTATATTTATTAACTTTATCATATTATTCTAACGACATTATAATTCATATTTAATTCCACATTAAATTATCAAAAACCAAATTTCATTAAATAAAAATGTTACATTTTCAACAGACATCTAAAATTAAAATACATAAGCATTTATTCAAAAACCGTTCCGCTTACATATGCTTTTATTACGGTCGTCGTTATGTACTTTTATCTTTATCATTTATAATGCTTTTATGTTAAAATATGTGGTAATGACGTGTTTTAATTAAATATATTATCTTGTAAATTGTTAAAGTTTATTAGTTTTTAAAATTAGTTGAATAAAATTAAATTGGATTTAAAACTAAAGATAAATATAATTCTAGTTTATTAAAATTGGTATTAGATAACAAATAAAATAAAAATATAAGAATCTAAAAAATTGAAGGACCATTTTGTAATTATCAAAAGGTTAAGTAAAATAGAGACTTCATCAAAGAGGTTTTAATTTTTAAAGAGTAAAATAAAAATAGAGAATAAAGCAGATGGTCTTAACAATCATTAGTAGGAGAAACAAAAATCGTTAAAAATGACAAACGTTCGTAACCAAAAGAAAAAACTCAAAAAGTCAAAAAATCAATTAGTCAAAACTTACAAACAAGTCACATAACCCTAACAATTTGTCTCCTTCGGTCCTTCTTACTCCCACGGCCCACACTCCACAGCTTCATCTAAATCGGCGAATCCACGAGTCCAGCTCTCGATCTCGTCGTCTCCACCACTCCTCTCTGATTTCTACTCTCCACCACTCCACGCCTTCATCCAAATCGCCAAATCCGTACGAATTGCCCTCTCTGATTTTCATTGTCAAAAACGAATTCTACTACATCAAGCTGGGTAAGTATTTGTTTAGATCTACTTCTAACCTAAAATTGTGATGTTTTTTTGATTACTTGTTGTTCAATCCTACTACTTGCTTAATGTTTCTATGTGATGTTTCAAGTTTATTAGTTGTTGTTTTAAGTTTTAATTGATTCCATTTCGAGTAGAATTTAGTCAATGCATCTTAATTTTTACTTTTTGATTTTTACATTATGTTGATCACTTCTACTCAGCTTAATTTTTTTAATACTTTAACTTGCATGAGATGCTTACTTTCTGTTTCTCTTAACTTTAACTTGCATTAGATACTTAGGGGCTGTTTACCAAACGCTTACTCAGTTAAGCGCTTACTATTACGTTACGTGATGAATATGACATGGATCAAGAATCTTACCCGGTAAGAGCTAAGGCAAGGACCAAGAGTCTTGCCCCGTAAGTGATGGCGAAGACTCTTACCACGGTTAGCGCTTATTGGAAAGATTGTTGCATACGATATTGTTTTGGTGGATTAAAAACTTACCCGGTAAGTAAAGTAAGTGATGGTGTTGAATTTTACCGGTAAGTGCTTACCCGGGTAAGCGTTTGGTAAACGACCCCTTACTCTCTGTTAAGTTATTGTTCAATTTGTTTGTGAGTTTAAAACATGGAAAACATGGAAACATAAGTTGGATAATCTGATTAACTATATATAAACTGTAAACATTTATGCAAGTTATAGAGATATTTTAGAGAACTTGATTTTGAGTTTAGACATCTAGAATGACAAATGAGACAACCATCTAGGACACAATATTAGGAAAGAAAAGGCATCCGTAATTTGCATCTACTTGCAGGATTAAACTTTACCTTAACTATTTCCACTCTAATATATCAGTTTAAATCTTCAAGACACTAATGCTCATAAAGTACAAGTGACCGGGTCAATACACAAAAAGCAAGTGCAACATCTAAATCAATGGATCTCAATCAATGAACATGCAAACCCCTAGGTGTAAAAACTCATTGTAATTACAAAAAGAGTCAAGCCAAAAAGTCCACAAGTTGCTAGCAGTGAGTGATAACACAATCAATCCAAGAGTCGGTAGTCTCCCCCTTTAATCATCTCATCTTTTCTTTTCATTCCCTTTTAATCCCTAAACATATTTTCTCTCCATCCCTTTCAACATCACTCACACACATTCTCTCTTTCTTCAATCGCACAAATCTAGACCGTCTCACCCATTTCAATCGCACCAATTTCTACTTGTTCAGCTCCTCAATTGCAGATCCAAACCACTGTCACTTCCCATTCTCTTAATTTACTTTTTTCCGATCTACTTTGAGTTGGGATTGCTGTAGTTTACCCGAATCAAGAAAGATTAGTTCCACTTACAGTTCACCTGCTTACATTCTGATTTTGTTCACTTAAAATCATAAATTTTATGTTTAAACTGAATCGTATCAAGGTCTTTACGAATCATAATATATTTTTAGCTTGTTGCAGACTTGTGAATAGTTCTTTTAATATAATTTTGTATGCCAGGAATGCATTTCTGGAATGAGGTGTATGCAACTAGGATATTCAGTGTGTCATGGTGTTGGTTTCTGGGATTGGGGGCCGGGGAGTATTTTGGGCGGTGAATGATTAAGGCTTGACTAAAACTAGGTAACACTGTACTCTATTGATCTGTAGAAAGCTGAATTTTGGTCAGTTTTGGGGCAGTATTGAAGTTGATTATTGGTGACAATGTTGCTGTGTTGCTGGGGTAACTTTGTAGATGAAATAACAGAATTTGGGAAAGAGTGGATACGGTTAATCTGGAAATAGATATTCCTTCTTGGTGATGTAGAAGAGTTTGTAACTATACTGACCAATTATTTCCTTATATCGAGTAAATGGGAGACACAATCACACCTTAACTAGGATATTCAGTGTGTAAAATTAAATGGGTCCCATCTGCAAACTTTCTTGTCATGTAGTATATTAGAATGTTCTAGAAGAAGATTCAGCTCTGGGATACCTTAAATAAATCAACCAAAAATTCATTTGAGAAGATTGTGTGGTTTTTTAGGAGCTTGTATGAAGTAGCACATGGTGCCTTGATTTTTGATTGAAGGCTTGAACCAGAAATCCTTTTCATGAAGGAAAGAGTTTGTTTTGAGCTAGACCTTGAAAGAACTAAGGTTTACCGTTTACCTATGACATTTCATATATTTTGGCCAATATGTACTTGCTATTCTGTCAAACTATGCAGTTTGTATGATTCCTTCTGCTTCATAGGTGTATTTGGAGGAAGCATGGGATTTTATTTATGACATATAGATGATTGAGATGAAAGCCTCTCTTTTGTTCTTCATTCTTTGTGTGGTTGTTTTAGCGTAACAGTTAATAAATGGTAAACCTAGACTAATTGGGATTGGTTTAAAGTTCTAAGAGGATATTAGGGTGTTGCACTTGCTTTTTGTGTATTGACTCGGTCACACTTTGTTGTTCTTTATGAGCGTTAGTGTCTTGACGATTTAAACTGATATTTTATAGTGGAAGTAGTCAAGATTAAGTTTAATCCTGCAAGTAGATGCGAATTATTGATGCCTTTTCTTTCCTAATATTGTGTTCTAGATGGTTGTCTCATTTGTCATTCTAGATGTCAAAACTCAAAATCGAGTTCTCTAAAATATATCTCTATAACTACTTAAATGTTTATATATACTTAATCAGTTTGTCCAACTTACGTTTCCATGTTTTAGATTAGTATGTGTGTGTATGCATCCATACATGCGAGTGCTGTCATAGGTAGAAAAAAGAAGAAAAATAGGTTATAAAAGCAGAATAGAAATCACAAGGGGTATTTATCAATGTACTTAAAAATCAGCTTTTAGTACTCAAGTTTGTGATTAACTGTAGTGTTTTTAGTACTTATGTTTGTGATTAACTGTTGCGCATGTACGTCTAACTATTGTGTTTCTGGTATTTATTTATTAACAAAAAAATCTCTTTTTAGTCCCACATCTAGATTTTCAACTTTAATAATCACATAGGATTCTAAGTTCAACATTCATGAGCTTTCTTCTATACCAGATCCATTTGTCGTAGATGATAACTTATTTCATACCAGAACCTCTGTCTTCTACAATAGTATCATTTTCTGTCTTATGTTTTGCAGGTGCGTGGTTCTCATAAGCCCTTTTCCAAAGCTACTTGAATCTGCAGGGGTTAACAAAGATATTCTTAGTTCTAACTCCGTGGGGGACCAGTGGGCCCATCGTAAGCTCGCTGATTAGACAATAGGCATGAATTTTATGACATGTATATAAATAATACCATCCCTGTCTGCTTCTATCAAGTAACCAGATGGATATTGGTGTGATATTCAAATCATTTTTTATATTTTTTTTGTTCTTGTTATGGCTGGTAGAATTTCTTTATATTCTCTGATGGAACTTGTCAATCGCGCAGCTATCAGTCGGTATCATCTGTCAAATGATTGTATGCTGATGGGGTGGTTTTCCAGCTCTTACTGGATCAGATGAGTTGTAGGAACTTTATTATGCTTGATCAGCACAGCAATGGGCATTCTCCTTACAGTGTTTCAAGGGCCATTGCTATTGTTCTTTCTATTGCTCTGCTGTCTGGTGAACAAATTCCAAGGTCTCACTACTGATGGTATGTCAATTTATTTATGTTTGGCTGTTGGTAATGTTGTATATAAATATAACTAGAAAGTTTGTGGATGCAATAAACGATTGTTGACTCAGATTATTGGTAGATTACGTATTTATGCCATTTTAGGAAGGATCCAAGAAGTGATGTCACCACATTCACTTTCTATCTTCTTTGCTCTTCAATTTAGGGTTTAGGGATTTAATGATAAATAATAAACCAGAACATGCTATTTGCTTATGATTTTGCTTCTTTGTTTTCCATTTTACTAATCTTCATAAATTCCTACCTGTAGACCCATACTATGTATTTCAAAACTTTAAAAAGTAATTATGTATGCTAATCAATACAAGCACAGTGAGTCACATAATTCTTCCTCTCCCTCTATGGATGTAGGCGAAGGATCGTGTGAGAAGTTGAGTTTAACGTGAGAAGCAAGAGAAGTGGATCTGAACCGTTGATCACTTTTAATCTCATGCCCTCCCATGAATTGCGCCTTAGAAGGGAATTGATCCGGTGCATCTTGGTGCATCTCATTCTAATGTGCGTCCATTTCTCATCCAATGGTTGATAACCACTTCCCACGCTTCTCACATTAACCTTAACTTTTCACGGGAACCCAACCCATGGATGTGTGTGTGTGTGCGCGACTGTGCGTGTATATCTAGTCTGAATACTTCATCTTCCATTGTACTTGTTGTGTCTACTCCCTCACTATAAATTCAAGAAAATATGGTGCCCTAAACCGACATTTTGAAAATGCATCTAATTGGCATAGTTTTAAAAATCGCTAGAGGCGTGCGCCTTGAGGCGAGGCGCCATAAAACAGCCTCTGAAGCGCCGCCTTTCACTCCATATTTAAATCGTACGCCTTCTATAGTCAAAGCGGTGCATGAGGCTGTGAGCACTATTGAGGCATATGCCTCCATTTTGACAGCTGGATGCCTAGTTCTTCTTTTTAATATTACGTTGTTTGGACACATGTTATCCTTATCTTCTGAATATTTGCATTATCCCTTCAACTTCCATGTGTCACTGTAGAATCCCACTTTCCACTTCCACTCCCACATTTTTTTGACTCATGAGTGTGAGCATATTAACATCCGATATATATATATATATATACACACACATATATATTGTTAATAGGTCGATATTTTTTTTCTATGTAACTATTCAGTCATTGAAAAAGAATATATAGATTATTTCTTCTAATAATTTGGTGTGATATATATATTTGTCAAGTCCTCTAGTTTTTATATTAACATCGGTTACTGGTGGAACCCACACATACGTTTTATGTGTATAACATGGTTGTGAAATAAATGTTGGTATATATGTTTTTTTTGCATAGGGTATATATATTTGTGTAGTATAATATGTATATATATCCCTGCTTCGAGGCTTACGCCTCATACCGCCTTGAGGCTTACACCTCGCCTCGTCAGGGGAAAACGCCTCGAGGCTCGATTCCGCCTTTTAAAACTATGGTAATTGGTAATATTGAAGAATAGGTGTCTGATACCAAGAAAGGCCTTAGCAATTTTGATCGCAGGCCCATTGATGCATCGTTCTTTGTTTGTTCATTGTATCAGTATGCCTTTCCAATTTCCCTATTTCTATGTTTTATCTTTACTACACAACCTTTATTATAGGTTGAGTTATCAACTGCTGCTATTTTAATTGGTTTTGCTTTTCAATGATAGTTTGCTGGAATCCAGTAGCATTAGGATTGCTTGTTTTGTAATTCAAGCAGCTATGCACACGCTGCCATCCCTTAGTTTATGAATAGTTATTGTGCTATTTCAATTTCTAGATGATGTATTGATGTGATGCAATTTTTTTTTTCCTTTTGGGGGGGGGGGTTTCTTACTCACAATGGACCCCTACGACTAGGGATGGCAAAAAAAACCCGTACCCAATGGGGAACCTGATACCCAGACCCGGTTTGACTGGGGAATTCCCAAGTTGACTGGGGATGGGGATACCACTCAACCCCAACCCCTGATATTTAATAACTGTTTATATATTGTATATATTATAAACATATATATATATATATATGATATAATGATAAATATGATAAAATGAAAAAACCCCAAGGAGTATATGTAATATATAAATAAAATTAATGTTTGATTAGGAAAAATTTGTAAAAGGGATTAGTATTGTTTTGATTTTTCGTGGAGAAACTTTGGTGATATAGTAATGTGGATGCATAAAATTTCAATTATTAACTATTGTAATCAATATGTGTGTGTTTGAACTAGGTTTGTTTGGTGTTATTCTTACACAAATACAACAGTTATTATTTTGTTGATCAAAGTGTTCGAATGAAATGTCGTTTAAACGTGAAATTGACAGTATTTGTATAATATATAAAGATCTTATATCAAAAATTAATTGAGGATTTTTGTATGGTATGTTTGATAAATCTTTTTGTTGAGGTATACAAATGAAAACAACATTGAAGTTCAATAGTGATCAGCTTATCAACTTTTCCTATAAAAAACTTTGAACTTTGAGGCTGAAATTAATAACTTTACGACTGTCACTGCTAAAAGTAGGAAAGAACTTGCCCTATGTTTGAATAAAATAGTTTTGTTTGTATGCTTTCAGGTGAAGCACTTGTTAATTTCCGAACAAGCATTATTAGTTCGGATGGCCTTCTTCGTCAATGGAGACCAGAGGATCCTGACCCATGTGGGTGGAAAGGGGTAACATGTGATTTCAAGACCAAGAGAGTTGTATATTTGTAAGATATCAAACCGCTAATCTTATCTTGAATGCACCAACTACTCTTTTTTCGAGTCTTAGCGTGTACAACTGTCTTAAAGATAACCATCTAATGGTAAAGAAACACTTTTAGTTGCTTCTTCCAATTTGATAAAGCGTTCATCTGCAAACATATAAAACATAGTGAGAATGATGGCATTGGTATCTTCTTTCTACATTCTACAACATTTTCTCAAATGTTTATTTGAAAAATAAGGGTGTCTGATCTCTATTCATACATGATTCGTATGTTCTTGTTTTATTGTGCTCCGTTTCAGTCACTAAATTGTCATCTATTATAATAATTGGTCTGATTCTTGTTGAAAGATTGTACATGTGTAAGTATTATAACTCCTGTGGTTTTCCATTTTTTTATATAACTTTCCAGGAATCTTTCAAATCACAAATTGAGCGGACCCGTTTCACCAGATATTGGAAAGCTTGATCGTTTAAGATTTTTGTACGTGAATTCAATGCTCTCTCTTAATGTTTGTGTATGCTTTTTACAAATACACTATGGGAGCTGCTACTTATGCTATATTTATCATGTTATGTAGAGATCTTCATTACAACAACTTTTATGGGGCAATTCCTCCAGAGTTGGGAAATTGTACAGAGCTGCAAGGATTGTAAGTAAATTAGCTCTACTATTATGATATGTCGTAATTTTAACATGAGTGAAATTGTTTTCAATGGATATGCGGAAAACTCAATTGTACCTTTAACCATTTTCATCCGAGTTATTGTCAAGTGATATGTTTAGCTTGTTTTCATGTAGTAACACAATATAAACATTGAATGCTAATTCCCTCCCCACCCCCGAAAAGAAGAGATCTTAATTCTTGATTGTTTGTTTCTCTTTTGTATAAGCAAGTGAATATTTTATGCAAGCTTCTAATTCTACCTAGGTTTACATGTTAATTCTTATATTACTTCTTTTCTAATGTCTTGCGTAATATCTGGCAAATTTTTTGGCATATTGTTGATCTCATTTATTTATTTGTAATTGTAATTTTATTTTTTGACAGATTTTTGCAGAATAATTACTTCAGTGGAATTATTCCTACTGAATTAGGAAATCTTTCAAAGCTTCAAACATTGTAAGTTATGTTCTAATGTTGTATTTTTGTTAGGGTCAACATATTGCACACATTTGGCATGATTTCGACATAATACATTTTAATGTTGTGTTTTTGTTACTTTAGGGAACAATGCTTAACCTGTATTACTAGCCTTTTACCTAGAAATAACTTAAGGTTTTGTTTCCGTATGTTGCAGGGATGTCTCTAGTAACTCTCTCAGTGGAAATATTCCCACATCACTTGGGAATTTGAGGAACCTTTCAATATTGTAAGGATGATGAACTGCAGTCCCATCGAATTTTATTTGTAGATTTTGTTGTTGAATCTTTTGTTGACTTCTGTTCTATGTAATTGTGAAGCAACGTCTCCAACAATTTTCTGGGCGGGCCAATCCCATCAGATGGTGTTCTTGACCAATTTGGAACCAACTCGTGAGTCCTGAATTCTCATTCCTTGCTTATATAATTGTATATATGGGATCAATGTTTCACTATATAGTAAATCTAACCATTAGGTAAATCTCATTTCTTACTTAACAGAAGGTAGCTTAAATCTAATCATAACCTGCCTAATAACCTAAGCAAAATGATGATCCCCATGGCAAAAAAGAATAAGGTCATCAGCAAAATTTAAATTATTAATGTTCAATTCTAATAATACCATAACAATATTGACTTTAGAAGTTAGAACCCTCTAATTTGTCATACAAAAGTAAATTACAAAAATCGTCCTGGACTTTAAAACTTTGTTTTCACTACTCGACTTTCGAAAATGTACTCTACAGTTCGCATCCGTTACAGATTTCGTCTCTGGTCCTAACGGGCCTCAAGTTTTTTCCGTTAAGTCTCCCACGTGAAGACATTTTGGTCATTTTACCTTTTCCACCATCCCCTGGGATTTCCGGCCTCATTGTAGGACCTCCCCTGCAGGTTCTGCTTCTGCACCTCCATGCCTCTGCTGGTGACGGGGATATTGCTATTAGCTCGTCAACAACACCATTTTCCAACTTAACCAAACCCTAATGGGACTCAAGTACCAAATTCATTTGCCAACCCAACAAGGTGGAGGATCCTCATCATGGTCTAATCAAGATGGTGGTGGGTCTAAATGGAGTATGTTGGCAGAGGTGGTAA
The DNA here is from genome assembly GCA_033807775.1 of Saussurea involucrata. NCBI lineage: Eukaryota > Viridiplantae > Streptophyta > Magnoliopsida > Asterales > Asteraceae > Saussurea > Saussurea involucrata. Next base: position 85,006,082 of record CM066313.1, read on the forward strand.
ATGACTAAAATGCCCTCCTTTGACTAGCATGAGGGGGCATTTAACCGAATAAACTTAACACTCGTTAGGGTCAGGGATGAAAACTATAAAGAAATGCAAACTACAGAGTCAAGTGATGTAACCAGAGTTTTCGTGAAACCCAGGGACGATTGTTGCAACTTACTTTTAAGTACAATGTATCCAAATTGAATTGTGGGTGATTGATTTACATAGGTGTCTACAAATTTTGTAGATTACAAGACAGTAACATGATGCAACTTCATATATGAACCATTGAAAAAGATCGTCATGTTTGGTCTTTACTATTTGCAGTTTTCTTGGAAACCGTGGCTTGTGTGGGAAGCATATAAATCAGTTGTGCAAAGATGACAATGGAGGTTCAGCAGGCTCACAGCCCACAGGTCTGCTTTAACTTTTTGCATGATATTGTATTCTAATTGCATTCTTATAATCACTTATATGTGATAATTGATAATAGTATCGTTTTTATTGAGTTCTGTAATTCATATGACATGTTTATCATAAAAAGTCAAGGTGCTTGCTAATTGTTACTTGTTTTTTTTCTTTTTTTCGTTTTAGGAGGTTTTTTAAGAGCATTTTCTACTGCTTGTAATTTCCCATGTAACAAGTATTGTCGGTTGGACATTGGAAAATTTAATGAAGTTCTAGTACATTATCACATTCATTTTTCTTCTCTGAAACAATAAATTACTTTCCACTTTGTGTTCCACACGACCATTGTGATTAATAGATTTTTGTTTTGTTTTCCTTACAAAAAACAACAGGAAACCAGAGTGTGAAGAAGAACTCTGGACGGTTACTTATTAGTGCTTTGGCTACTGTGGGTGCATTGCTCCTGGTTGCACTTATGTGTTACTGGGGTTGTTATCTTTACAAAAAACTTGGTAAAAATGATGCCAAAGGTCTTGCAATGGATGTCAGTGGAGGTAAGATTCTAATAATATTTCTATGGATATTTTCGATAATATTTATTTTATGAATTCAACCATACCGACATATGGAATGTAGAAAAGTGAAAGCATATAACTTTTTATATGGTGCAACGCTAGAAAATAATGAATTTTTTGTTGCTTCAGGTGCATCGATTGTGATGTTTCATGGAGACTTGCCATACTCTTCAAAAGATATTATCAAGAAGTTGGAAACTTTAAATGAGGAGCATGTAATTGGTGCTGGAGGGTTTGGGACAGTATATAAACTGGCAATGGACGATGGAAATGTATTTGCCTTGAAAAGAATTTTGAAGTTGAACGAGGGATTTGATCGTTTCTTCGAGAGGGAGCTCGAAATTCTTGGAAGCATTAAGCACAGATATCTAGTGAATTTACGGGGATATTGCAACTCTCCGACATCAAAATTGTTGATCTATGACTATTTATCGGGTGGCAGTTTAGATGAAGCTCTCCATGGTAATAATCCATTTCTCCCCTTCCATCCTAACAAACACCAAGACATCATGTGCAACTAGTGTTAGATCAATATTTACTTTTTACAGTAAAATGCTTTCACATATAGCGAAGGATCGTGTGAGAAGTTGAGAATAACGTGAGAAGCGTGAGTAGTGGATCTGAACCGTTGATCACTTTTAATCAAATGCCCTCCCATGAATTGCGGCTTAGAAGGGAATTGATCCGGTGCATCTCGGTGCAGCTCATCCTAATGTGCGTCTATTTCTCACCCAATGGTTGATAACCGCTTCTCACGTTTCTCACGTTAACCTCAACTTCTCACTGGAACACAACCCTATATATATATATATATATATATATGTATATATATATATATGTATAGGGGCCATTCAAGGGAGAACTACGTTATTTGTGATAACCGTGAGATCCAATCTCACAGCCACAAATCAACCCATAAATTAGGAAATTAATAATTTTGATATTTTTGACTTAAGATTTTAATTAAGGGGCATTTTAGGTATCATAAAATTATCCTCTCTCCTCTCCCTTCTCTCCTCTCTCCGGTCTCCGATCAACCTTATTCCGGCGAACACCAAATAAAAACAAGATACACAATCTTCAATGTGATACCCGAAATACATACAAGATACACTGTGATACCAACTGTGATACCTGAGATACCAACCAGTGTGATACCACTATGATACCCCCATCATCTCCAAAATACCACGGCTCTCCAATTCCACCCCAACAAATATCACCGGCGACAACCAACATTGGTCTCCATCCTTTGCCGTTTATCGGTTCACCAAGAACCCAATCGAAGAAAAAGCTTATATGAGGTCTTGTCGGAGATGTATATTTACAGTGAAAGTCATTCTGCTACAACAACAATGACGTTGTTGGCTACAGATCTCGAGAGGCAAAACCGAACCAGAATAGATGAGAACGGAGAAGTTTACCCATAATGTAAAGAAGCATCCGCCGGCCAAAAAGCTACCGAAAACACATCCGACGAAGACATCTTCTGTCGAACGCGCCACCACCGCATCACTTTCCGGTATCTTCTCCGGCTTAAATATCCAAATCGCAGCGATTCTCGAAGGGGTTTGCTTCCTTAAAGCATGGTGCCACACTGCTTTTTGTTGAAGAAGAGGTGAGGTGATGGAAGTCTTGGATGGCGGAGATCTGGAAAAAAAGGGAAGAATTTTAGGGTTTACTTATATGGTAAAGAGAGAGAAGAGAGGTATTATATAATATATCTATTAACTTAATTAGTTGGAAAATCAAATTTACTACAATACCCTTTTATATTTATTTAAAATTTATATTAATTATTCTAAATGATTGGTTCACATTAGATCTCACAGTTACCACAAACTAGTTAGTTCTCATTTGATTAGGCCCCTATATATATATATATATATAGAGAGAGAGAGAGAGAGAGAGAGAGGAAAGTTGAATTGCAAACCATTTTTCCATTATGAACTGGGGGACAAAGGAGAGAGCTCAACACGTGTCCCTTGTTGTCCACATTCATGATGAATGTTTACACGATCCATGATGAATGATACACCATTCACGATCCATGATGAATGTTTACACTATCCATGATGAACGTTTACACTATCCATGATGAATGATACACCATTCTTGATGAATAAGCCGTGAATGTATGGGACACGTGGCGTGCTCTCCTTGGTTTCCCGGTTCACAACGGTACTTAGGTTTTTAATTGAACCCGCCCCTATATATACTGTTTTTTGCATATATACTTCACTTTTTAACTCTATATTTTTTAGGGGTGAACATGGTACGGTACCATGTTTTTTTCCGTATACCATGTACCAACCAATTACAATTGGTACGTAAAATTTTATACCATGTACCAACCAATTATACTTGGTACCAACTAAATTAGTACCAACTTTTTTCGGTTGGTACATGTTGGTATGGTTTTGTACCATCTTTACCAACTAGATCTAGATTCATTAAAAACGTCGAGCATTAATAGCATGTTGATATGCGTTGTACCATTTATCCCTACCTATACAAACATTCAAACAATCTTCATATAACACAAACACTCATTAATAGTCTAATACAAGCGGCAATTGAGGAGCGAGAATGGACCATGGAGAGTGGAAGTGTAGGCGAGTTATTAAAGTTGTCAAGGATAAACGAATGAATTCAATCAAATTCTATATTTTAATTCGTATTACAATTTAACAAAATGTAAAACAAGATAATATAAAATTTTATAAATCAAAATATGTTGCATTATTGATTAAAATTTAATTAATAAATAATTAAAAAATAAGTCGGTACGGTACGGTATTACCGTGGTACACGACTTCTAATACCACGTACCAACCAAGTTTAGATAGTTGGTACAGTACTACCAACCAATTAAGTTGGTACCAACTAAATTGGTACGGTTGGTATGGGAATTGGTTGGTTTGTCTTGGTACAAAATTGACACCCCTAATATTTTTACTCCCTTATCCACAATAAGTACAAACATTTTTATTAAAATACATGTCTAAGAGATCCTCAGCTGATTCATATAGAACCTCTTCCTGAACCTCATTAAGTATTAGTTTCAGTATAACATTTAATTGTAAAATGACTGATGATATAAAAATCTATGACAACCATCAACTGACCATTTTTTCTACTAAATATCTATTTACTATATACTAATGTGCGATTGGATTCCCTGCTAGCTTCTGACAGTGGTTGAAAACATAATGGATGGAAAAGAAGTTTATTGATAAAACCTTTTACACTGTCTTACAAAAAGAACACCGATTCTTGAACCCCATTTCGCAGTCATTTGAGAATGGAACATTCATGGTATCTCAATTAATAGGATCAGACCTTATTCAATGGTATTTTATACTAGGTTCTTTCTTATTCCGATTTTGGATATATGAGAGAAGTAAGAATTCCCTTATGAAAGATTAATCTTATCTCTAATCAACAAGCCACTCTGAATGGGTTCATGAACCGTTTCTCAAAAAATCTAACCTTCTTCGAGATGTCAGATTATCAATTTTGTGACAATTTGTGGACTTTTTTGGGTTAATTATTTGGTAAAATGGCTGCGTAAGTGCAATGGATGATAACAATTATGATCCCCTTTGCAGAAAAAACTGAGCTACTAGATTGGGATGCTCGACTTAATATCATTATGGGAGCTGCAAAAGGGTTGGCGTATTTGCATCATGATTGTTCTCCTAGGATCATACACCGAGATATAAAATCAAGTAATATTTTGCTTGATGGAAATTTGGAGGCTCGAGTTTCAGACTTTGGACTTGCAAAATTGTTAGAGGATGAGGAATCTCACATAACAACCATCGTAGCTGGAACATTTGGGTATCTGGCTCCAGGTAGGATCATAAATTGTGGTACATATTCTCTTTATATTAATGACATGGGTCATAGATGATCATCCACGATTATTATTCTGTATTATTATCTATTTTTTTTCTCAAACGTTTAGGTACCCAACTACCTGGTTTACCTTATAACCTGAAAAGGTTGAATAGGATCAGGTTTTTTCTAACATGGCATCAGTTTTTTTTAAATGCCAACTAATAAAAAATTATTGTCATTAGTTTTTAAAAGAATTTGTAATATTTTTCAATCGGAGGAAGAGGACCATGTAATCAGTAAAAAAATATTACAAATTTTGAAGAAAAATTTGATTAGTTTAGTTGTCATTTAAAACCAATGGATCTCATGTAACAAAAACCTGATCTCAAGTTATTAGGTAAAACCGGGTACCTAAATGTTTGAACGGTTTGGTGCAGAATGATTAAGTGGTAGGGGCTGTTTGTTTACCTCTTAATGGAACTATTAAGAGGTAGGGGCTGTTTGTTTACCTCTTAATAGTTCCATTAAGAGACAACTTCTGAATCGCTAAGAGGTGAATCTTGTTTGGCAAAAAAAAAGTCTGCCTCTTCTTAATGGTTCTAAAACCCTCTAAATGATTTTGTATCTTGGGCCTCCCTTAACTATTCAACGCCCTAATTTCATTATAACCAATTACCAAACAACCATATTTCATTTTGCACTATATCATAAAAGCTTCTTAATCATTATGAGCACTTAATCATCCAGCATTAAACCAGTCAGCAACTGCCAAACAGCCCCGTAAACAAAACCCAAAATAGGAATAAGACCAAAGTATGTGAAAAGGTTTAATTTGCAGACTGAAACCGGTTGTAGCAAAGTAGTGCGAAATGGTATTGATGTAAGGATACCCGGATAACATAGCATCCATGCATTTTCTTGAAAGTAATTGCGTTTTTTGTTGCAATATCGAATATAGGGAGCTAAAAAATTCTGTAATTTAGTGGTTTAATCTTTTTTTTCTTTCTTCAGCAATGATTTGACTCTTCTGACATGGTGAAATTATGTGTTTAAATTCGTGTGTGTTAACTTGTACTGCAGAGTATATGCAGAGTGGTAGAGCAACAGAGAAGACAGATGTTTATAGTTTTGGTGTACTTATGCTTGAAGTTATAAGTGGGAAGAGGCCCACAGATGCATCGTTCATTGAGAAAGGCCTTAATATTGTTGGCTGGGTATGTCTCTTTTTTCTTCACCTGTTGTGTGCTTTTATATTCTATACAACTATACAAGTAGTGACCACTTGTGCTGTAAATTTGGCTTTAAAACAATCATAATGAACTGATAATATATACAAATGCGAACCACAAAAATGTTACAAACCTGTGAGAACCAATCCGAACCTTTCGATGAGTTTATTTTCAAGTTATGATTCATATTTTTTCACATATGAAATGTATCTAGGTGTTTCTTTCACATGTGAAACAATCTGAATTGTTCATATATGAAACAACACGTTGTCACGTGCTGTTTCATAATCTGGTTCGCAGGTTTGTAACAGTTTTACGATTTACACTTGATTTGCCCCATATATATAGGGGCAGGTTCCGTTAGGAACCTCGTTTTCATTGAGAACCACGGAGACCGCGCCACATGTCCATATTCATAATGAATATGGATGGGACATTCATTGTGAATGTTGTAAAAAATTCACGTCCATTTATGAATATGGACACGTTCTTGGTTGTTCCTTGGTTCTCAATGAAAATGAAGATCTCTCTCTCTATATATATATACACACACACACACAAACACACAGACGCAGGTTTAAACGAGAAGGTGGTCAACTTAGAAGAGTGCAAAAAGGGCCAATCACATGTGATACAACACGTCTAGGACTTGCATGGCTGGTCAACTCGGCATGTGTGTATCACATGTGATTTTACTCTAGAATCATATGTGATTTGCCCCTTCTCATAAGTTGACCGACTTCTCGCATGATCCTCCGTCTATATACATGAATATATATATTTATATGCGAAGGATCGTGTGAGAAGTTGAGGTTAATGTGAGAAGCGTGAGAAGCGGATCTGAACCGTTGATCACTTTTAATCAAATGTTCTCCCATGAATTGCAACGTAGAAGGGAATTGATCCGGTGCATCTCGGTGCTTCCCATCCTAATGTGGATCCATTTCTCATCCAACGGTTGATAACCACTTCTCACTGGAACCCAACCCTATTATATATATACAGATGAAGGATCGTGTGAGAAGGTAAGAAGGGATCTGGACCCTTGATCACTTTTAATCTCAAACCCACTCCATGAATCGCACTTGATACGGGAATTGATCCGGTGCATCTCATCTTAATGTGCATCCAAGGGTGGAGATCCCTTCTCACCATAACTTTCATTCTCACCAGAACCCAACCCCCTATATATATTATCATTATCATGTAAAAATAAACTTGAGAGAGAATAAAAAAAATATGAGTTCAATATAATGATTGTAATGGCTTGTAAATAACAATGAGAAAGTAGTTGATGCCTTCAGGTAGAGTTTGCAATATAAACTAAACCATTAATGATGCAAATAGAAGTAATACTTGGAGAGGGTTGGGTTCCGGTGAGAAGTGCCAAATTTGGTGAGAAGCATGAGAAGTGGTTATCAACCGTTGGATGAGAAATGGACGAACATTAGGATGAGATGCACCAAGATAAGATGCACCGAGGTGCACCGGATCAATTCCTTTTTAAGCCGCAATTCTTGGGAGGGTGTTTGATTAAAAGTGATCAATGGTTTAAAAGTACTACTCACCAAAATGGCATTTCTCGCATGATCCCATGCCTACTTGGAGAAAATATTACTTAGGGTTTATAATATATAAAGTTTGATAGTTCACTAATCACTAGTAGTAGCAATCCTTAACATTTAAGTTCTATAGTGTTGAAGTATACCTAGCTGAACAGGATACAAAAGAGAAGAAAGCTACAAGTTTAATGATTTATAAAGATCTGGACCAAGTCTCGTATATAAGGATTTTTTTAGCCAAATGTCTTTCAAGAAAGTCTAGTACATCCAAAAGCTCGCTTTTGAAATCCAGTTTCATCTTTCATTTGTGTTGATTCGGATGCCAAATTGGATTTTATCAAAATATTACTTCTAATTACTTGGAACATTGATATAATCTTTCTCAAATGTTTCCTCATTAAATTTATGATTATTTACCAATATTTCTTCATTAAATCTATGTTTTATTGAACCATTGCAACTATACCGTTGCACCAAGGTCCAAGAACTTCATTGCAACTAGAAAATTGTAGTGTTCTTCTTTCGAGATTATATCCATTGCACCAAGAACATCAATCTATGCAAGCATTTTAGTTTTCTAGTTTGACGCAAGATTTTCTTTCACTTTTGCACAATATCATGGACCTTCTCTAGATGACCCTGAAATTTGTTTCAACTTAAATTATGATTATTTACCAGTAATTTCTTCATTAAATGTATTTTCTATCTATCTCTTCTTTTACTGCCTAACTCCATTTCTGTTTTCAGTTGAATTATTTAATAACAGAAGATAGACAACGTGAGATCATCGATATGAACTGTGAAGGAGTTGAGTCAGAAACCCTTGATGCTCTGCTTTCAGTCGCAATTCAATGTGTCTCTTCAACGCCAGAAGATCGGCCCACCATGCACAGGGTGGTTCAGACACTTGAATCAGAGGTTATGACTCCATGCCCAAGTGACTTCTATGATTCCACCTCCGATTAAGTACCAAAAACCAAATGGGTTTGTGTTTTCATATTAAGCCACCTATCTACTGCTTGTGTAACGGCGAATGTTGCAAAAAGCACAGGATTAAGAAGCTTTATCGGTCTGCAAAATTTGTTTTCAGCTTCAAACCTGATTCTTTGAGCAGATTGACATCTTTCTATCTTTGCACATTCTCCTCAAGATTTGGAAGCGTCGTCTATAAGTGTCTTTCGTTTGCAGTAGTTATGCTCGGTTTTCTTGCCTCTGTGATTATAGTTTTGGCGTGTCATATTTAAAAATGCATCGTTCTTCTTCCAAATGTATATGTTGCTAGTTTTTAAGTGATTTTATGTCACACTTTATCTTGTTCATGTTATTTTTGTATCATATGTTTTTTGTTTTAATCGAGATTAAGAAGTTTCCTGTTGTTTTTGTCTATAGTTTTCGATAATGTTCCATGTCGTGAATGTGTTCTGCTATTGTTTGCAGTTGTAATTCTTTTGTTCTGGGTTTTTTATCTGGTATTAAATGGGTTTTGGACCAAAATGTTAGGTTTCCGTGAGAACAATGGTTTGTTTGGTGAACTATGAAAGTTCGCTGACTAAAACGAACATTAAGCAAAAGTATGATTTCTTAAACATTTAGGGGCTGTTTGTTTACCTCTTAATAGTTCCATTAAGAGGCAACCTCTGAAACGGTAAGAGGTGAGTCTTGTTTAGCAAAAAAAATGTCTTGCCTCTTAATGATTTTAAACCTTATGAATGATCACTTACTCATCCTGTACCAAACCATTTAGTAACTGTCAAACAGTCCCTCAGTCCAATTATCTTGTGTAAATTTTGTTGATTTTTGCAAGGTTGGTGTTGTTTTGTGGAATTTATAAGTTTCATGACTCAAATAAAACTACAACACATACTATAGTGGATTAGGGACAAATGAAAAAGCACACAAAGTTAGGTCCTTTTAATGACCTCTTAAAAGGTGTATATAACTAATTGGTCTCTATCAGGTACAATTTTCCTGAGACTGGTATAGCTAATTGGTCTCTGTTAGGTACGATTTTTCTAAGACCGGTTACCTAGGGATCGGATCGGATCGGATCGGATATAGCCATTTTTCTAAAAGTCGTGTGGCATTCTCCCATTGGTCAACGATATTATAAGCTAAGGTCTTATTAGTTGCATATATTGGCCAGGGATTGGGTGTGTGATAACCGGTCATGTGGTGGCGTTTTATATTTGTACCAATTATAACCGATGGACTCAATTTGAGTGCGGAAATGTTATGTTTATTATTGTATTACCCCAATCTAAAAGGATCTATTGATAAATTGTCGATGGTTTATGTATAGTGGAGTGGTGAATTTCTTTTACGAGTATTAAAGATGCATCCGCTGTGTATTCATAAGACATGAAAAAACACTTGTTTGTCACTTTTTGTAAAATTGTTTTATATTATGCTATTATTTGGTGTCCTGCTTGAAAAACCTGTTACCGGCAACTAACATGATGTTATGCTTCTTAGCCAGCTAATTTTACGTCTTTTATAAAATGATAATTTTTTATGTTTAAAAGACATGTACTTTTGTTTAATTTCATTTAACTATAAAAATATATTTTTAGAAGTCGAAGTGTTCTAATTTTTATAACATTCAAAACATCATTGTTAGTACTCACTAAAAACATCCATGTTGAAAATATATAAATAATTTCTAATAAATTACTTGACTTTTACTTTGAAGTATTTTAATACAAATACTACAATGTGTATTTTTTTGGGTACATTTAAAATATTTACTAGACAAAGTTAGATACAAAAATTTGTTGCTATAAACGATAAATCATAACGGAAGAAAAATGGCCGATTATTCATTTGAAATTGATAAACACAATTGTTGTGTACGCCTGGATTAGAACCCTCAGCAGATTCAATACTCACTTACTTCCCGGGTAAGATTTTAGTCCACCAAAATGGCATCATATGCAACAATTTAGCCGGTAAGCGTTAACCGTGGTAAGAGCCGTCGCACTCACTTACCGGGTAAAACTCTTGGTCCTTGCTTATGCTCTTATCGGGTAAGCTAATGTGACATGGTAAACACTTACCCGAGTAAGCGTTTTGTAAACGGCCCCTAACTGTACCAATGGAAAATATTTTAAACATGACTAGATTCGTAACGAATTTTTATACACATATTTAATTTGTATTCAAGATCACAAACAAGGGAAAGAACATCAACAACACTCTAGATATCCATGCCAATTAAAAAAAATCCAATAGCCCAAACAAAACATCCAAATAGAAATCCGTATCCAGGCTGATAAATTATTCATGCCAAAAGGGTTGGCCGGAGTGCAAAAAGGTGTGGGTAGAGATGAGGAAAATACGGTATGAACAGACCTTTAACCATTCTAATAGCAATTAAACAGATTTTAATATATTTATTGTTAGTTTTTCTAATATTTGAAGTAAACTTCAATTTGACCTTTTTAACATAAACTTTTTGCTTTTAAAAGATCTTATTTTAAGCAAGAAAAGCCCGCCACCCGCTTCCATACAACAATATCATGGCAACGTAGACCTAAGTGAAGTGGTCATATTGGATCATAAATTCAATAGGTTAAAGACACTATGGAGTCTAAATAGTTATTTCCGTATAGTATTCTAAACACATCTTGTTTACTCCAATCGATCAAGGATTATATATTGCCAATCGCTAGATCACGATAAATCAGACTTTGAGAATACAAACGATTGCTTGATTTTAAGCTTTGAAAGTGTTATAATTTGTGTTAATAAGTTACTAACTCAAACACCTACTTATACTCTAGCGGATGGCAAATCGGTCCAAAAAGGGGTCATATGACCGTTTACCAAAATAAATAAACGAAACGTGTAACCAGTCCTTTGTAACTACCAACTAGCCCAACTTCAATAAATTGTAACCGGTGGTAATTGGTCAAGCTTTTGGTAATCATGTCCAGTCTCGAGATTGAGCCCACTTGCCCACCTATAGGGAAATGTGTGTGGGCTAAAATTGCAAAATTTTGCTGCACAAAGAGTTAGAAAAACCGATTTTTTGCAACCTTGAGACTTCATCACAATGTTGGAACAGAATAGACCAAATGAAGGGGAAAGAGGCAAATTAGGCAAGAAAGTGATGAAAATAATTATAAAAAGAGAAGAAATAACCCTCAAGAATTGAGAGTTAATCAATAGGATTAGATGTCTTGGTATTCTTCTTTCATGATTGTTTTCACCAAACAACACCAATGCAATAAAAAGCACATGTTGCCGTTCCTTAGCATTCTCAATTCTTATTCTATTTTTGACAAAACTTGCCAACCAAAACCACTTGTCAAACCATGACCATCTCACGACTATAAAGCCATTTTTCCTTTAATAAATCAGGAGGTCAAAAATTCATTAAAAACTCATTTAAGATCGTACACCCGAGTAGTATGCATTGAAGATTGATGGACGTGTCCTTGCAGCCTTAGCTTATACTTGCCCCGTAATTTAGGGGCGGCGCTCCTACTGGAAGAGAAACAGAGAGGTCACAGGTACAACTGAGGGAAATCGAAAGGATAAAACACAGATCCGAGTTTTGGGATTGGCACACAGATATGGAATACGAGGGTCATTTGGGTATATAACCTTAAATGAGATTTTAATAAAATTCATAACCTTTTGATACGTTAAAAATTGGCTTCAAAGTCATGGATTTAATTAAAATCTCGTTTAAAGTTATAGGTCGGGTGGTTCCACTGAGATGTTGAGGTTAACGTGAGAAGCGTGAGAAGTGGTTATCAACCATTGGATAAGAAATGGACGCACATTAGGATAAGATGCACCATATCAATTCTTTTATAAGGCCCAATTCATGGGAGGAGGGCATTTGATTAAAAGTGATCAAACGGTTCAGATCCACTTCTCACGTTAACTTCAACTTCTCACACGATCATTTGCCTTAAAGTTATATACCTATATATCCCTACGGAATACAGATCTCAAACCCTCGGCACATTCATATACAGATCTCACAAGGACAGCTGAAGCGAGATTTCAGATGGGAATCGATACAATCGCAAAGGTATCACAGTGAGGGATCTATTGTTGCACGAAGAAAACTCAGGGCGCACTTGTTAAAAAGGACTGGATAGTACAAAAACTTGTTGTCCCACGTTTGACATGACATTAGACTGGACCTGAGTGGAACAAAAATCTGGAAGATCGGACAAGATTGGTAAATTACTGAACTACCGATATCAAATGAATTATCTCCTATTGCAGATCTTGAAAAAAGGTGTCTTTCCAGCATACATGAATGGTAAAATGCAACCAGAGAAACTTTGAAGGAGGAGACGCCAAAACAGAAACATCACAACAGCAGCAGAGTGTCTACAGCAGTTTGAGTTTGAACAGAGAGATTGAAATTCAGCAGGAAAGGGAGGAAACAAGAAGCAGAATAAGCATCAAATAGCTGCGCTACATCACAGCAGCTGATCAAAACAGCAGGGAGCACAGCAGCACCTCAAATGTCCTTGCAATTCCAGCAGAAGGCACATCCTCTTCACATGGTCGTGGAATTTCAGGGGCAGAAATGTCATTTCCAAAAACCAGGGGTAGGAAGGTAATTTTTTCTACAAGGGTTTTATTTAGCTGATAAAGAAAGGCACAACTGATTTTGCAAAAGGGTTCTCGATTACAATCTGTTGCTGAGGTACAGATTACAGAATCTGCTGGGAAAAGAAAGTAAAACCCCTACCATTGTTGGTTAAAGGATTAAAAAAGTAAAAACTTGAGAACCCTAAATTAGAAATGATCCCTTTTATGAGATTTCATCCAAAACTTTTTGGAGATATAGGCGGATTTTATTTTGTTCATCTTCTTGTTCTTCAAGTATTCTCTGAAGTTCCAGGAAGATACAAAAACATCATGCATTCTAAGGAGATAAGAACATAATCTGTTTTTGGTTCCTCTGCTTCTTCACCAAAAAGATCTCAAAAGTTCCAGAGAAGACATTGAAGTTATTGAAGATTTATACACACTTGTTCATCATGAAGAAAAGGACAAGAGGAGCAAACACAAATCTGAGGTGCAACCTTTTACACATTTGTTCAGGAAGCTTTTACTTCGAGAAGTTTGAATATATTTGTTGTTGGGTTGTAGTTGGAGTTTTGTATTGCAATTTTACTTCAATAATTTTGACATATTTGTTGTTGAGGTTGTAGTTGTAGTTTTGTATTGTAAATCATTAACAACTTGAGCTTAATGTGTTATTTTGCTATAAATATGAGTGAGTAGTTTCATTTGAGATTAGGTTGAAATGGTGAACTAATAATTATTGGATTCCATTTTGTTGTATGAAGCACAAATATGCATGTTTAGTTTGTTTAAAAGTGTGAGAATTGTGTGTTTTGGAATAATTGTGGTTGGGCATTAAGAGGCCATTACCAAACGCTTACCTGGTAAGCGCTTACCACCCTCGCTTACCTTATCGGGTAACATCTTCGGCCATCAAAAGGGATTGTTGGTAAGCATCTTTTACCCAGTAAGCACGTACCTGGTAAGAGTCTTCTCCCTCAGTTACCGGGTAAGACTATGTCCTTGCAATGCCTCTTACCGGGAAAGATTCTAGGTACACGCCATGCTCACTCGGAAGGTTAGTGACACCTGGTAAGCGCTTACCCAATAAGCATTTGGTAAACAACCCCTAAATCAATGATGGTCTTAGGCGCACTCATATGACTCTTAATACATGTCTCTAACTAGCATTTGAGTAAATCAACAAACACTAGTTTCAAAGATGATGCATCTCTACATTTTAGGAAACAGAAACTCTTCCTACATGAGAGTGAATGTGAATCAAATGAATATGTAGATAGATCAGTTAATTCCCTGGAAAAATGTGAGAAGAAATGCAAATATGCTTAGGCTCAGACTTGAAATGGGAAAAGTGAAAAAATGGAGTTTACTTGGTTGCCTGTGCAATTATATTGCTTATAGAATTTGCTTCTTCTTTTGCGACCTCCACTAAAGAATCCTGTAAAAAGTAAATAAAGGGAACTGAAACTTGAGCCCTTATGAGCAATAGATGTATGAACAGATGTGTGCTTTGGATATGGAGTTCTGACCTGTGCAGAGACTAGACGAGCAACTGTCTTCTTGCTTGATTCCTGAAGCTCACCAGCTATTAGAATCTCATCCAGTATGTAGTAAGCCTGCAACACATGATACAACAAGAAACATATTGAATAAGATAATCACCAGCAAGGTTTTAAAAAGCGGAATCGTGCCTCAAGGCGTGTTCCCTCAATAAGGCGAGGCATAAGCCCCAAGGTGAAAATATATACACTACACAAAATATATATATATATACACACACCAATCTGCATTCCATTGCTTCTGCTCAGAAAATATATGCATATATATAAACACACACACACTTGATACTTCAGTACTAGACACAATATAAATATCATACTAAATTACTAAAAGAATTTACATATACTTTTTTCAATCACAAAATATTGATGTACATGTACTAACAAAGAAAAAAATTATTGATCTATTCATAACATATATATATGTATATATTAATATGCTCACAGCTCATAAAGAAAAAATATTAAATATCAACAAAATGTGAGTAGAAGTGTGACTGTGACCCTCACACGTAGTAGAGACTAAATGTAAAAGAAGTGTATTCAGTAGATACATAACACATAATACTTCTGTGAACCGAAGAGAATCGAAGAAGAAAACGCAATGAAAACGGGAGATACGGTTTAGGAGAACCGGAGAAGAACAAGGTTTTCAAAAAAGAAATAGAGATAATTTTAGTCATTTTTTTAAATAATTTAGCCCCGGTATTGAAGCATACGCCTCTCTACCGCCTCGGACGACCGAGGGGTACGCCTCGTCTGGGGATTTATAGGTGCCGCCTCAAGTGCGATTTGGGTAAGGTATTTTTTTAATTTGAATACAGATTAAAACAGATGCGAACTTTTTGTTTAAAGGTGTTTAAAAAAGTAAACAAGGAATTGTAGTGATGGTGATGTAATAGTATATTAGTACTAATGTTTTGCAAGGATCACCATGCTATGTTATTCCAGTGACCTTGCGGAAGGATTTCAAACTTCATAGAGACGGATGTATGTCTTAGTTTGTGTATACCGAAAAATAAAATAAATGGGTGGCAAGAGAGGAGATAGGATGAGACGGATATTAAGCTGAGATTAAATAAAAATATACCTTATGAAAATTGAAGATCAAGTCCAGCTCACAAACCTAGCAAACAGAAGTTCCAAAGTAGTGTCAACTTCCAGATATTAATGAGAGTATAATTATTATTTTGGATTGTTCAGGATTAGATGGCTCACGCTTCCAAAGTAACGGTCAAGAATCTCAACAAAATGATGAATGATTTCAAGGATCTCCAGTTCATTGTCTTCCTGGTTAATGCACATACAAAAGTAGAGGCTGGCATATCTGACAAGTAAAAGATATTGGACTAAAATTAGTTACAAAACACGATCAACACAAACTTGCTGCAGGAGGAGGCGTGAATAAAGTATTTCTAGAAAACAAAAACAGGAAATAAATTTAAAGAATATATAGTCCATGCTATACCTTTTATAAACCACTTTGAATCCCCTCCACTCAACAAAGTTAGAAAGCTTGGGGCCACGTGTAAGAATCATCCCACTGAGCTCTCGTATCACCTTTACAAATTTTGAAGCCATACCGCACAAATTTCAGTGGAAAAAAATGAATATTTTTGAACAAACTATTCAATACCAATACCATCTGCTAGAAATAACAAAATGTAAAATCTATGGATGAGAAACACACGTTTGTATTAATTATTTATGACAATGCAATAACCTGGTACTCATAGTCGTAGATCACCTAAATGTTTATCAAGTTATGTTTAGAATGCAATGATCTAGACATATAACCTAATTATCATGCATTCAATCTGATGTGAATGGTATGCCATTCTTTATTAGGAGAATAACATACCTTACTTCTTTCCTTCTGGGAATAGGGTGAATACCACTTTGTCAATCTAACCTTTCCTTGTCGACTTATTAAGAGAACAAAGTGAATCTGCAACAAGAAAAATAACTGTCAACCTAATGTTTCCATTTATTTATTATTACTCTGAGAGATAGAAGCTCAAGGCATTACAATAATGTATGAATACACCAAAGGGCCTTTTGGCCTAGCGGTATGTGAGCCTCTTTCCTCCTAGGACGTCAGGGGTTCAAACCTCACCAAAGGTGAGGAGGGTGTGAGTTTATTTGTTACATTTGCCGTATATAAATATTATATACTTCAAAAAGAAATGAATGAATACCAAACCTGGGGGCTTTCTTTCTTTTTCTTTAAGTTTGTTGGGTTCCGTACCAAAGTTATTTATTAATTTTAATTTTTGGGTTGCCAAATTCCCTATATTTCAGGATTCTTGCAAAATGTAGGTGTGAAGGAGATGTAAGGGCATAGCTGGTTCCTAACTATTGGTCAAAGGAACATATAAAGCCTTCTCTTTCTTCTCACACACAGTCTGCCTCTGCCTCTCTCTCTCTCTCTCACACACACACACACACACTCAACATTTACATAGCGGCTATACAGGACACCTCCGTCCCTATCTCAGTACCTCCTCAACAGACACCATCATCTATATTGTTCCCTCCCTCCATCACACTCATCTACATCTTGGTTCTCTCTTCTCCTATCTTCTTCATAGACAAACAGCTCACACTGTGGCAGACAAAGATGCATGAAATTTGATATTAATTTTTTTATTCAAATCAGGAGTCACTTTAAATCTAGTTCGGAATTTTTTATGTGTCATAGTGGAGGACTTCCCTATTACGAAGTAAAACTTTCCAATTAGGAGGCTATTTATCATAGGAGAATACAAAATATACATCAAGTCATATTCCCATTGAATCAGGTGACCAGGGTTTCTGATCATCATGATTGGTTTGAGTATTTAGAGATTTGGAGTTCGATAGGGGTCGTGCCCCAGGGGGCAATGAACATCCTAGCCCAAATTCCCCACCAATGTACATGACAAGCTTATGTATGATACTCCAGAAAGACCCTTGTTAAAGTCTTTTCATCTCAATAGGTATCTGGGTCACTACCAACTACCTTATACTTGCTCATCTCTATTTTCCACAAACCCAATTTAGTGTAGCCGTTTGGCCATCAACTTGCTACAGATTCATGAAACATAACTTCGTCCATGTACCTCATAAGAACGCCCACTAGCACTTGCATGGAATAAGTCAAATGATTCCACCTGCCTTGCATTATATAACTAGCGAAACTAGCAAAACATTGGCACTGCTTCACTTCAAGAAAACTTTTGCCTTTGTCAATTAAACACGAACATGCAAATTACTCCTGTATGCCATGATATAAACTCACCGGATGTATTCATCATGCGCTATGAAGAAAATCTTAAATTCACAATACTTTACTATAATAACCATAAAGGTTAAAACTATACCTAAGCCAATGAGCACCACTGAAGTACAAATGGTTGCACACTACTAACTTTTCTTCTAGGTGTCTAACTAGTGGTATCCAGTATATACTTGGGGTGATCACAATAAAATGTCCCAGGTAGAACATGATGTTGCACCTACAGCTTTTCTGCAATCGAAGACACCATTCATGTACTCTGCCATGAACATTTTTGTTTTTGTTTTGGTTAGGTGTTTTATTGATGTGGATGATTCATCATTGCAAGCTTAGGCTTCCTGCATGTGGCCACATATAAGACATTCCATTAAGATATTTTCTCTTTTGTTTTATGTAATAACTACTAAGATTTGGCGCTCTCAAACTCTTATAATCTAACTACCAGTGATTAACAATATGTTACTTTTGATGCCACAAACACATGCATTTTGGCCATTTAAACAAAATACAACAAAGTTCTAAAAAGATGATGAAAATTCTGTACAAATACAGGCTAGCATGTGAAATATGTAGATGTTATTTGACGCATGAAACAAAATTAGGAGTGTTCATATTACACAAATTAAAACAAGGAAAAAAGAGTAACGAGGAATAACAAACTAACGATACTGGTAGGTCCTTGAACATTTTATGTTATCGCGTATTGTATAGGCATAAACAACCCATTAGCAAAGTGAATCTTCACAGGGTTTTTATAGAAAATAAAGAAATTAACAACCACGCATAGAGGTTTACCCAAAAAAACTGCTTATGAAAAAGAGTTCCACGATGGTTTCAAATTCGACATTTCCATGCAGCAGTAGGATGGCATGGCGGCCAAAGATATTTCCTACGTCATGACTTGGGTAGCAGACTATGTGTAGGGACTTGTAGATAACGTGGACGGAAAAGGAGGGATAGAGGTAGAGGGTGGGACGAGGGGCGGGTCAAAGAGTCAATTGATAGGTTACCAGGGCAGAGATAACAAATTGTTGGCAACTTTCTGGTTAACAATCATAAATCCAACTTCTTATATTAACATCGTAGAAAGATAATATTATTATTGCTAGATTTGACATGTCCTTGCCAACAAATATCTGAAGAAAATCAGTTCCTAAGTAAAAACTAGCTACTTAAACACGATCCATGGGATGTCCCCCCCCCCCTTTTTTAAAGTACACATTTCAATCCTAAAACTGAAAATTAACACTGTCGTCTCTGAATTGTATCTTTCACTTTTCTTTTACAGTCATTTTGCTACTTCCTTCACTCGATCTCCCTTTGCAACAAAAGAAGAGGCATTGTTTTCAAATTACAACTTCAGTGCAAAAAACACAATGTTCTCAAGCAAACCGACTATAACATGTATCCTAACCATAGAGAGCTTTGAAAATTCAACCACAATCGTTGAATGCATATACATATATGCAAATGCATATGCATATATATATATATATTTATATATATATATATATATATATATATATCCTTTCCAACTAAGTTACTAGGCATAAGACAATGATCATACACGCCCTAATTCCACAACATTGTTTTGCTATAACGTAATTATCAAAAGCATAAATTCAGTGAGCTCTCACCATGATTAAAACCTTCTAGTAAAAGCTTGGCGTCTGCCGATCCGATCCGATCCGATTGAAAACATTACCGGAAAACACGAAATGATATCTTATTACATATTTAAAGCAGATCAAAAGCTGAATATTCAAATCGGAATCGAAAACAAATCGAACAATAAAATGATTAAAGGTGTTCTTCAGATCAAGTACAGGAAACAAACCTTGGAGGGAGCAAGTAAAAGAGCTGGATTTGCTTTGTTCGTCACCGGTGAAACGGTGAAAGGGAACAACGGTGTGGTTTATAAACTGAAAATGTAAAAGTTCCAATATCCACCCCTAAGCTTGTAACAAATTGACATGATTTGCCCATACTTTTTTATTATTATATTTAAAAACCCAAACGTCTTAGGTGTTTGGGATTGTTTATTTTTTTTTGACTTATTTGCTTATTGCTTTTCGTCACCATAAATAAGCTATTTTGAGTGTTTGGATTAAAAAAAAGTGATTATGACTTTTTCCCGTCACAAATAAATTGTTTTTGATAAGTTAATCCATTTTAACTTATTTGAAAGTGCTTATAACTTATTTGTTCAAATTACATATTTGCCCCAAACTCCTTTTTATCATAACATAAGTAGATAAACACTTTTAAAAATAAGCATAAGTTGTTTTAAATAAGCAATCCCAAACACCCCCTTAAAAGGGTGTTTGTATGCAAACTGAGTAGGATGGAACGAGACAAAAAAACAGTCTCATATTTGGTATGACACGAGATAAAAATGAGATAGAGCAACATACAACAAAACCTTAATTTCATATGACAAAACTTAAAAATTTGTGTTTCAACAAAATATATGGAATAACATAGAGCTAAATAACAATATTACAATATTACCCTTTTTTTACACATTGATAACTAAACCTAATCCAATCAACACTTCCATGTTCGAAAGCATACAAAACTTCAATTCCTATGTATTTTTCATACGACATCATTGTCACATAAATAAATAAGAACCTTAATAAAACTCGACAAAAAAAGTTTTTAGAAGAACCTTACTTTTCATTTTTTTTCCAGAATATAACTTTAATTATAAATTATGTATAAACTTGATATATACACACATTATAAACTAAAATAAAACTTTAATATAGTTTATTAATCTTTTACTTTTCTATATTAATTTTAATTTATTAATTTATATATTTTATTAACATAATTGAAAAACATTTAGATATAAATATAATTTTATATCACAATTTTAAAAAGTACAAAAATCACTCAAGTATTCGTTGTAATAAAAAATAACACTAAATAACAAATAGTAGTATAGATCATTCATAAATTAATTTTTAACATATATATATATATATATATATATATCTTATAATAATTGATTTGTATTTTTGGTATTAATTTTAACTTATTTGTTTTATAAAAATAAAATAAAATGATGATTTGAACCCTCTAATTGTTGTACTTTCATTCATTGTCATTTTGGTGAATCTAATTCAAATTTCGCACATAGGAATCTATATTTTTAAAAATATCTATTTAAATGTATAGTTTGAAATATGGATTCACAAAAATTTCCAAGCCCGAAACCCAGCCTAAGCCTAGCCTGCTAAAGTTTGGGCCTAGCGAACATGAAACCCGAGCCCGATCAGGCCGAAATTTTGGGAATAAGTCGGGCCTAAAAAACCTGGAGAGAGAAAAGCTCCAAGAAGTCTTACTTAAAAAGCTCATCAAATCCTTTTTCAATCCCCAAAGCCCCATCAGACTGAAATTTTGAAGGTAAGTTTAGTCTATGAAAGTCTGAAAAGGCTTAGTTAAGCGGACTTAGAAGCCTGACTTGAAAAAGTTCGATCGTACCATTTTAAACCCCAAAACCTGGACCTTTTCATAGCTTACGAAAAGCGGGCTTAGAAGCAAGACCAAGCCTTGTAGAACTCTAGCAAATACTTATTTTGGGAAATATACTTTTAAGAGGGGAGAGGAAGAAATTTTTATAATCATATTATTGATTACTTACCAAATACAAAATTTAAAAATTATATGAACTTGACAGAAATCTTTATCAAAAAACCAAACGTTCTGAGTAAATCTTACTAAAAGTCTAAAATGTAGGTTATGGGGTATAATATATGTACCACTTCCTTCTACAAAATGGCTTATAGGAACACATTTTTGCATATTAAAAAAATAACATCCACTTTTTTTATGAAACAAACGTGTTACCTTTTATTCAACATCAACAACGAAAACGTCCAAATTCATATCAGTTGGGAGAGAGATCGTGTGAGACTTGGTAAAGAAATCTGCAAGTTGTAACGTAGAGCTTACAAACGGTAAGGAAAGATTGCCACGTTTGAGATGTTGGCGAGTAAAGTGGCAATCAACCTCTATATGCTTGGTACGTTCATGAAAAACCGAGTTGTGAGCAATCTGAATGGCACTAGTACATAGGAGTGGGAAGGAATTTGTTGAGCCCGGAATGTTTCTTCCTGATCTCTGAAACAATGCAACGTGCCAAGGCTGCACAGCGTTGTTTCTCTATCTCTGGGAGAGAGGCTATATGCGTGATGTTTAGAACATGTTGATACTTGTCAGTAGCCTCTGCTTTCAGTGCACTTGCAAATACACACACAAGCTTCGGACATTGCTTTGTCTGAATATCCGCTAAGAACGCATCATCGAATATTCTTCCATACTTCCATATCGTTCTCCTATACGCCTCATTCTTGGATCGTAACATTTTGAGAAAAGCATAGATGCAATCACACTGTCTAGAAAACTCATTTACAGTAATCTGTGCAAGAAGCAGCCCTGGATCACATTTCAAAGTACTACATAAAGCAATGAACATCGCTACCAAGTGCAATCCAGTGTGGGTCAAATGCATCTCCAGGCAAAACAGACGAAGTCCTACAGTTCCAGCTGAGTCAGCCCCGATGTATAGCAATCGATAAAGAGTCTGTTTGGCTCTATGGTCTGCACCATACCAAGTCGCTAGGTCTTTAATCGCCTGGTCTCGAGGAGGAGCCATGACTACTGGAGCATTTCTCCGGTATAGACGATAAAAGTAGGATTGTATGTGTTCCCATGCATTTAGGAAATTATTCGAGCTTTTTGTGTATAACCTCATCGTACAGGCTGCGAGATAACAGTAATATGCCGCTTCAATATACACATCACAATTCGGAATGGCAAGCTCATACAGTTGGAAGGTCGGCTGCCTAAGTTCTGTGCTCAACTCGTGGATTTTAACATCATTCGCGGTTGATATTCCCTCTATCCCATTGTAAACTGCTTTCATGAAGGATCCATCCGTGGCCTTTAGGTTGTAAGCCAGCAAAAACATGCATGCAGCTCCTTGAGTGGTGAATCCACCGTGTAGCATTGGAATTACCTCCCTTCCTATTCTCGCGAGCCTCTCTGCTGTCATATGGGAAACTGTGATGCCTGCTCGTCCCAGATATTCGTCATCTTCCATTTGATATTTCACCGCTTTTCCGGTTGCCGATATCTTTGTGAAGCATTTATACGCATCTGGGATTTCAACATCATCGTATTCAGCATTTAAAATGTCAGCGACCTCGGGATGAACAGAGTTGTCCTGGAATGGGTTTGCTTGAAATCCTTGAGCTTGTCTTAGTGGCTTTTCCCCAAATATCTTATCGTCTTCCTCATCTTGATCCAGACTATCAAGGGTAAGGTTTAATAACCTTTCTCTGGCACGAACCCTAAGCTCCTCATCGTCTTGAAAACCCTCCATCACAAGGCGCCTATTTGAGATAGGGTGCTGGTTTCCAGAAGGAAATAAAACGCAAGTTGGATCCGCGCGCGCACAGGAGTGAGTGATTGAGAGAAGAAACGAGATTAACCAAGCTCTCATACCTTTGAGAGAGATCAAAGAGAGAAATACAAGAAATGGTTCTAGGTTTTCATAGAAAGAATGCTGCACAAGAACAACTAATGAATGAAGCTAATAACCCTAGGAAGCTAATAACCCTAAACTATATACCAAGCTAAACTATACAAAAGGCCTAAACTAAACCAAACCAAATGGCAAGGCCCAGCCCATAAGGCCTTTCGTAGCGGAGGCGGGATGGGCTCGGGATGGGGCTCGGGGTCAGCGGGGATGGGCTACGGCTCGGGGAAGGGATGCGGGAAGGGATGGAATTCGGGGATGGGATCCCGATCCATCCCGAAGGTTTTTAAAAAAAAAATTAATTAAATTTTTTAAAATTCATGCCGTTGAACGGCTATATTACTAAAAAAAAAATTATTTTTCTCAATTTAATCCCACTATATATTTAACCCTCAACCTCTTATTTCTCACACCTCTCAACCTCTTATTCTCTCAACCTCTTATTTCTCACACCTCTCAATAATAACCTTCGGTCGGATTTGGTCGAACATATTTGGTTCAAGAAGTCATAAACCGGGACACTCATAATAACCTTCGGTCGGATTTGGTCGAACATATTTGGCGTATCCAAGTTCCCAACAATGACGACGAGTAGATTTTTAAATTTATTTTGTAATTTTTATTTTTAATGAATGATATGAATTTTAATTTTTATTATTTATCTTATTTTTATTTATTAAAAAATATATAAATATTTTTATTTTGTTAAATAATTAAATGTATAAATAAAAGAATTAAAATAAATGAGGTGGCAAAAGAGTTTGAGGGAATGGGGTACGGGTGTTTAGGGATCGTTAGGGATCGAGTGAGGGATGGGAGAAAAGCTGATGTGGCGCTGATGTGGACATGGAATATTTGAAAGATGCCTTCCTGGGGTACTGATGGCCTAAGGCCTCTATACTATCTAACAAAGGTAAATCAAAAACAAATTCATATTCATATTCATATTCAATTTGGTGGGCAGTTTACCAAACGCTTATTGAGTAAGTGTGTACCATGTGTGGCTTACCTTATCAGGTGAGTATCGGCAAAGATCGGTGAATCTTAACCTAGTAAGTGTTTACATGTTAAAAGATGTTTAACAACAATTCATTTTGAGATAAGGTATTTGAGAGTATGACTCTTGCCGGTAAATGCTGCCCAATATACCTCTTTTTTTTAACCACAAGGGTGGTGGCGTGTTGGCAAGGGCTTGGGGGGATGTGGTGGAATATCCCATCCACCCCGGGTTCGAGTCCAGGCGTCAGCATTCTGTGGCCAGGCTTAGTCTCAAACGGCCGCTTTGTTTGTTTGTTTCCAAATTGCCAAGGATGTAGTCTAGGCAAAGCCTAGATGAACCTTATCCAAAAAAAATATATATACCTCTTTTTAGATCCAAACCAGAATTTTAAGTTTTTAATACCCTCTTTTTAGTTCAATGGATTGGTACGTTGTTTGTTTTCGATTCTATATAACAAGGTGGTCCACAAACATCTTGAAGCCTATGGTGTTTCCATGGCAATGAAGTGGTCCATAACGGTCCACACACGACCACCATGGCAATAAGGCGGTCCACGGTGGTCCAACCAAGCTAGAGCATATGGTACCCCCATAGCCGTGGTCCACAATGGTCCGTTAACAGCTTGGAGCCTATGGTGCCAGTAGGTGGTCCACAATGGTGCTTCTATATCACTTGAATGATTCACCATGGTCCATGGCTCAGCAACAGCTTGCAAATAGAATCAACCAAGCCAAATTATCAAATTAAAGAACACATTCTAAAACTTAAAAACTCCTAAAATCCAAACCAAATCAAACAAACTCAGTATATGCCACACAAAAACAAGGTAAACAGTTAAAACTCATCAAATATGTAAATATTTAAATGAAAACTTGCATTAAAGTGCAGTATGCCCGTTAGAACTTTATACTTGAATCCGATGATCCGATTCTATAAGCCTAGAATAAAAGAAAGTACCGAAACTAACATAAGAAAGTATCGAAACTTTATAAGCCTAGAACAACGAACCCATGATGTAAGGAACTTCAAGGGCTCGGTGAGAAAAAGAAGTAACGTAATTGAGGTCGATGTGATTATTATTATTGCCTGCGGATTCAGCATAAACTAAGTTATTGCTTGTATTTTTGCTGTCTTATGTGTCCATGGCGATTGCTTCAGGAAGGTGAAGCAGCTTACGAGGCGATATTGGGGATTTTGGCTTATGAGAAGGCCCCGTTAATCTGCTACTGCTCTCTTTCGGTATTCCAAGACCTGTGATTCCGAGTACTTTTCTGACTTCATTTGCCAACTCTATTACCATATCATCTTCATGACCTATTTTGATGCAAACAGGTAATGCATCAAAAACACTGTTTTAATTTAGAATATTTATTAAAACCCGCTACTTTAGGGTGCAAATATATTAAAAAGATCCACATTATAATCTTTTTGGGCAACTTGAAGTTTTTAAGGGGCCGGCGGAACGGAAGGATGAAAAGGCAAGCGGAAATGGTAAAAATATTATTTTCTTTTTTATCTAAGATATCTATCAAGAATGATAAACAAGGAACCTTGTGGGGTCAAAGAATAGATGACAACGAATAATTAAGTAATTATAAACAAGAAATATGCATTAAAAGTGAAATATGCATAAAAAGTGATGTCCCTATCGCAAAAATTGCTGAAATATTTGTGTGACAAAAGGGTCATTTAGGGTGTGTTTGGTAAGGGATCATTTGGCAGGACTTTTATGTGGAACAGAGTGGAACAGTCTTGTTCCACCCCCACCCCATGGAACAAGGTGGAACAGATTTATGTTTTACCAATATAACCTCAAAATAAAATATAATTCTCTTCTAAAATATCAAATACACGTTCTATTTTATATTTTATTCATTCTTTAAATTTTATTTATTTTATTTTGTTATCTGCTCTGTCCAGTTCTGTCTACCAAACACTGAACAGCTGTTCTATCCTATCCAATCCTGTTCTATTCTGTCCACGTACCAAACGCACCCGTAAGGAACCTCGTGGGGTGAAACCAAAGATTGACATTCATTTGGGATAGCCTCTTGGGATAAAGGAAAGATTTGTATGCATCTTATCCTACCTAGACCCTACTTTGTGTTCGGTTTGATTTAAAGAGAGCATAAATTAGTTAAAATTACTAAATAACATACCAATATCAAACATCGCCTTCTCCAGCAAGAAAACATAGTCTCTGTTGTTGCCGCAGGGACCAAAAGCAGTGGCGATTTGTCTGAAAATGTACACACTAATGAGAAAAGAACACCAAAAAAAGGTCTAAAAACTAATGTAGAGAGGATGAATAATTCAGAATGGTGACCAACCTTGCCATATCCTCCAATGGTGCAGGTCCAAGATAGTACTTGTTTGATTCCTTGTCTGGAGTAGATGTGAAACTGCAACAAGTAAAACATGTTGATTATTTACATTTTCTTTTTGTGGGTTTATTTACAAGGAGTTGGAATAAAAAATCTGATTGTGGGTACCATCTAATTGAGAAATGAAAACGGGCCCCACAAAATGAAGTAAATCAAACAAAACTTATATCTCCAACCCAGAAGTATGGTTGACAAAATGACAAGTAAAACATGTTTATTTACATTTTTGTTTTGTGGGTCTACTTGCATGGAGTAAAAAGATGTGAAAATCTGATTGTGGGTTCAATTTACTTGAGAAATGAAGACGGGACCCATAAAATTAACGTAAACAAACAAATCCAATATATACGGTGAAACAAATAGAGCAAAAAAGGGAAGAAATAGAGGACATGGTATAATGGCTTACACCATAACTCCGGATAAAGTAGGATCGTCAGTCTCCCCTTCCTGAATCAAGAGGTAATAAAATGCGAGCTATTAGTTCTGTGATAAAATGCATTGATTTGCCCAAGAAAGAATATTAATCTGAACAATTAGATGTATCTTCACCTTGAAAAAGTCCACGGTCGTCTTCTGATCATACTCACATTCTCTTTTCTCTAAATACTGAAAAAATAACAAGAAACTATTTGTGTAAGTTATCCCAATAACTCACATGTTTATAAAGGGTATAATTTTTGAACCTGTTAGTGCAACCCTCTTAGCAACTCTTAATTGTATTTCTTTGAAGGAATTATTTGTAATTTCTTTTTAAGGGTTCAACTTTGATTTTATAAAAACCCATCAAAATCAAGCCTACACAGGCCAGGCGAAAGTTTGAGCATATACAGCTCCATAGCAACCAAGCAAAAATGAGCCAAACCAAGGCTTCAGCTTGTGGCAAGCAGAGTGTAAGCCTGTGTTTTTCAAGCTTGGCAAGCCATGAGCCCAGCCTAAACCTACCTACTTTTTCAAGGCCGAACTTCAAGCTAAGAAAAAGAGGTTTTAAAATGTAAATCTGCTTTAGCTTAAATAAAAAAGCAAATTCTTGATTTAGTTTCCAAAATGCAAGCATGCCTGATAAAAAGAAGTTTCAAAACGTAAATCTGCTTTATCACAAATGAAACTGAACATACCGCCATTGCCAATCTTTCCTTCTCCTCACCTCCTCTCACACAATAAACAGCGCCCCACTGGAAGAAATAGCAGGTTATGAATTAGCAGTCGGAGAAAAAGAATACATCTTACCCTGTCTGTGGGGTAGGATGTATGCAAACATTGCCTCTACCCCAAGGGGTAGAGAGGTTTCCATACAAAAGAAAGGAGTTGAAATTTGGTGTCACTTACGCAGATAGCTCCTTCCTTGTATTCAATTGTGCAAGTTCTTGCAGGGTGCTCAGGTGTGCCTCTATGATCAATGCATGCTGTGACAAAGTGGTATGATCTTAAGAACTAGATTATGCATAAAAATGAAAACAAAGAATTGTTGGACAAACCAAAGTACCAACTGCTCAAAAGTTCAAGCCTCAAGAGCGTGTGAGTTTTGCCCTTATAAAAAAACTAAATGCTAAAAAAGAACTGTTTTGGACAAATTCTTACCAAGATCAAACACACGGCGGTAATTTTTGATGTACCCGATCATTTTTTCATCATACTCAAACCCAGGGTTCCATACCAATGAACCATAGCCAAACACCCAGAAAACCATGATTGCAACTCTTCACAAACTACAAGCTGATGATAAAATTAAAACATCAGGCAGATAATACAAAAGAAAATAAATGAAAATATTCACTATCATAATTTCAGAATCAAGAATAGATTAGCTTGGATTAAGAGACATAATATCAGGCTCTTTAAAAAGATTAAAGTGCCCGAGCCATACCAATCTCCAGCCTAGTTCGGCTCCGACTTTGGCCAAAAGACGTTGTAAGAGCAGTTTTAATAGAATAGTTAGATTTGGATTATATATAAAATTATTGAAATTAATCACGACAGTTCCAAACAATGTTGTGATTTTTTTATAAAGAAAAATCATGGACATAAAGGAATATGTAAATATACACCCATGACCCATCAAAAAGGAAATTTAACTTCATTTCATTAATATGTTACTCTTTTGACTTTCAAAAGTTCATGCTTTTCTGAAGTCTATGCTTAATATGAATCAACTAGCAGTTTAAATACCAATAAATTGATTAAACTTTTAGTCAAAAGCTTACATTTGACTTTTTGACCACAAACATATTACTTTCCATATATAAAATCTGGATTTTCTTAACATATAGCAACAATTTACCAACAGGAAGAAAGAGACAAAACTCTTCCATCAATACAAGTAATAACAAGCATTAATCCACCATTTCAGATGAACAGAAAGTCTAATGCTACTTAAAACAGAAAAGTCCAAAAAATTAGAGGTTTTTGCCCAATTAGGGCTTATCCCCATTAAATCCTAAATTATTTCTATGTTAATTTACAAATTCCCTTGTGTTAATTTGTTTTCATTATAAAAATCACACAATCGTCTGCAACTATCACGATTGAGTTCAATAATTTCACAAACAAGCCAAAATAGCTGAAGTACAAACCGGATCTACCAAATCTATTCTAATTCCTCTTACGACCTTATTTTGTCATCACACATAAAAAAATACACAAATAATCACTGCGAAATCGATGTTATCGTTAAACCGTTATATTCGAACAGAAATCAAGACCTAAAACACATAAGAAGTGGATTGATTGCTTACATAAATCGAAGAGCGAAGTGTAATGTGCGCTTCTAACAAATCTGACGAGCTAGAAGTTGAAACAATGAGAACGATCGTCAGATGACTTGGAGGAGAAATAGAAAGTTAACAGAGAGAAGCAAAACTAGGGTTTTGAGACTCCGTTCCGGCAAAGATGAAAGAGGGATGACACCTCTCTTTCTGTGTTTTCGCCGGTTGGTGGGGAGAATGGATGTAAGAAATGGGACTATTTATAGAAGTATTTACCATATGCCATTCGATGAAACTCATAGTATAAATGCATGCATCATGCATGTATCATGTATGTATGGATGGATGCATCATCATCATAATTTCAAGAACCATAGATAGGGTAATAGGTTTTAAATTTAAATTTAGGTTTTCTTTAAATGACAATAAAAATTGGACCTTTTAAAATCCTAGTCAATGGTAAGAGGTTGTTATTGATTCAAGTCCTCCAATGTTATTGGAGATTTTCTGTGTGCAAGTTGGCCCATATTAGTATGAATATTCGTACTCTTAGATGGCGTTTGTTTTTTAAAAGATGTTAATGTCTGAATTTTTAAATTTACTTCTAATTTTTAAGAGGTGATGTAAAGTTTGAAATCTGAATCAATAAAACTGTTTGTTTTTGTAAACTGACAAATATCTAAATATGTATAATTGTTTATTTTATTGCTAAAAAATTCAACTTAAATACGTCAATTGAAAGTGAGCATCGATGATTGAAAAACGGGATGAAAACAAAGAAACAAAATAAGAATACTGGCAGATTTATGTCGTCGTGGAGTTTTAATTATATCTCACACACTGAAGTCCCGATTTAAGAGATTCAAGATGTTCTGGAAAGCCAACAGACATATCTACAATCTTCATGTTTTTGCAAATTCGAGGTGCATCTGTGCCAAAACTGACGTTGAAATCGAAAGAATTGTGTTGGACGGAAATAAGAAGATATTTAAGAGATATGATTACCACTTTTTGTCCAGACAATTTAAGAGATAAGAGGCTCTGAAAATAAGAGAAAAACAAATGATTTGAATTATAAGACTTCTAACCCAATCAGACATAAATGGTGATTAAAAGTTTAAAATGAAAAAAACAAATCTATATGAATGTGTATGTGATTAAAATTTTAAAAAAATTCAATTAAAAAGGTAAATGAAATATATCTATATGAAGATATATGTATTAATAAATCCTAAATGATGGTTGTATTCTACATTATCCTTATTACTGTTATTTATCAAACAGGTACATGTTCCATATCCGACAGAATTTCCCTCAAACCCATCTAGGATTAGATGGACCAGAGGGCGAATACAAGGTGTTAAGACAAGGAAAGGATCGAGAACCAGAAGTGCATTTCCCATTAGGCATGGGAACGAGGCGGGGAGCCCAATCCCTATCTCTGTCGTCGTCCCCACTAGAAAAATATAATCACATCCCTATCACCTTCCCCAACATGAAACGTGAACTTTCTTTCCCATTTATATAAGATATTTTAAGTCAGATGTGTTAAACACTGCATTCGCTCCAAAATGATCCATGTTTAAATCTCACATTTTCGAAAATTTTGTTTTTATGGAGTATCAAATATTAGTACGTTAACAACATCACATCATCATACGTAATTGTTTGATCAAACTTTTTCGACTCTCCATGTTTTTTATACAAAAAAGTAAGACATGTTATAAATAAATATATATATATATATACAAACACACGAAGAAAGGTTAAAATACTCGTTTTTAAATTTAAAAGATATTAATCTAGAGAAAGATTCAAACGAGAACGCTAAGGGGTTGTTTAGTTTGCAGAATTCAAAGGAATTTAATGGAATTGGAATGACAAATTTCTTAGTGATGTTTGGTTCATGGAATGAATTGATATGATTCCACCAAATTCCACGGTTGAGGGATTTGATCATTCCTTGGCATATGTGAAGGATTTGAATTCAATTTTATGACAAATGTAACATAATTCATAATTTCGTTTTAGAAAGACAAAAATAACATTTGCATCCACTTTAACCACCCTCACCCCACCCCTGCCAACCACCTCCTACCGCCACCCCCACCCAGCCATGTCCCTGACCCCTTACCCCACCCCTACCCCCAAATGTGCCCTTGTTTTCCCCACCTTGACCACCCACCCCACCCCTGCCCCTGGCCAACCCCATTCAACCCAATCCTTGCCACACCATACCCCTGCTGCCCCTACCCAAACAAAGATGAAGATTCCAATTATTTTTAGAGATTTCATTCCAATTCCATCCAATAAAACGCAATCAAAGTGTGTGGTCAAATTCTATTCCAATTCATTCAAAGTCAATTTTCTTTGATGGATTCCAATTCCATCGAATTTCATTCTGCGAACCAAAACGCCCCTAACTATTTAAGAAAATACTAGAACAACAAATCATGTGGGGCCGAAGCAGGGTAGGGCGGGGATCATGTTACCCACCCCATACCCATTTTTTAACCTTTGAGAATATCCATCTCCGTCCCCATCCACGGTTCTCGGTTTTGCAGAGAATCATCGACCTTTACTAGATAGGTACACCGGGTTTTCCAATCGGGTCTCATTCCCATGCCTAGTTCCCACTGATTCTCCAACTTGTTTACACCCCCTTTCCTAGTCCTTCTTACAGCACATTTTTTCAGTCACCATACTTGTATTTTTATTATAAACAAATTATATTTAACGAACATGTACTCGCATTTGATTGTTACTCATATGGGTTGAGTTGAGAATGGCCAGAATAGATTTCTACCCTTGACGCACACTAGGATAATATGCACTGAGATCCGATACACTAGATAAATCTCAGTATCAATTGCAATTCATGAGTGAGTTTGAGATTAATGATCAAAAGTTTAAATCATTTATTAATTTCTCATCTTAACTATTCTTTTTACACAATCATTCGTCTAATGTGAATACCATAGCTTAAGGAAATACATATAGAAGTCTACCACTTATAAAAATGTCTAATCCATTTTCTATGCATTGAAATTGAACAGGGTTGTTCCCGATATTTTGAAGGCTCTGTGCAAAAAAATAGATGTGGTAGAAAATGGGGACGGCCCTGTACAAATCGGTGGATTCAAAATTTACATTGTTTTTTTAATGTTAAGGTTTTTAACTTTCGTAACCCCTCCTATAAAACATAACTAATTAAAAACAGTAATTTAAAACAAACATTGCAAAAACAAGCATTGAAGGATTCAAACTTGGGCAAATGGAGAGTGGTTGGCTTAAACAATAACATCGATGCCACTGCACCAAGAACGCTATTGTGCTAATTCTTTGTCTTAATTGATTTATATAGAATATCGCTAGAGGTAAAAAAGTAAAAATATATATTCGGAGGCCCCCGACGATCGGAGGCCCTGTTCGATCGAACCTTTTTGAACACCCTAAGGAACATTAACAAAAACAAATTTTTGCTTAGGATTTCATTTTACCTAATATCCATTAAGGTCATCAGTATCGCCCACGAGCTCGGGCTCGGGCTTGCGAGCGGGCTCGGCGGGCTCCAGCGGGTTGTGGTACGGGGGGCTCGGGCTTGGCATGCGGGCTTGAAAACCCGATAAACCCGAGGGTTGTGTGAGAGAAGGGTGGAGGGTGGGGTGGGGTTGCGGGTTCCTTATAGCATCGGGTATGGGTACGGGTACGCCACTTTAGGGCTTGAGGGTTTGAGGAGAGGGTTAGGAGAAAAGCTGGTGTGACGCTGATATTGCGGTTGAGGACTTGAGGGCAGCAGTACTGATGGCCTTATATTTGACCCATTGACCATGATGATGGTAGTTAAGCATAGGGCATGATGTGCATGCATGTCATCCATACATTAAGGAGATTCATTGAACCTGGACATAACTCGTCCACATTGAACCTCTCATCTTGCATTAATTACATTAATCGATATTCATAGGTAACTACACTAATAAATATTAGGATAACAAAAATAACCGCTTTCATATAAAAGTTACCTTAAATGACTTTTTTTCTAATGTTCTAAAAAACTCAGCCGTAAAGTCGTCATGGCGCGCCATGACATTAAGACCTGTGTCTCATGTCACATTAAGCCTGTGACACGCCATGGTTTAATACACAGTTTTTGTAATACGATATTTGATTTTTTTTTATATTTTTAATTTTTTATTTGCAAGTTTTTTAATATATAACACAATTTAACTTGCTTATTACTATTCACTCAATGAGTAACACTACAAAACATATTTTTTTATATATAATATTATATATGAATTAGAAATTGACGTCATAAGTCACGTCTTGAAACGTCATGGCTTTGTTGTGGCTCATAAAGCTTGAGGCTTGACATTGCCATCACCAGTGGCGGAACCACACCAGTGCCAGAAGTGGCATTGGTGCCTCCTGAGTTTTTTGACAAAAAAATATCCTTATTAGGTTTATGAAAAAAATGAATACATATTCTTATTATGTTTATAATATATATATATATATATATATATATATATATATAGAAAGGTGCCTCCTAAACCATTATTTGTTATGTATTGGACAATGGGTCTTCTAAACCTTTTATCCATAATTCCTATACTATTATTTCTCCACCGTAAAGTAAAAAAAATTAGGTTTGTGAAAGATACAACCATATCATTTTATAAGTTGCAACCATACCTCGTAATCAACCAAAAAACAAAAAAAACTCTTGAATCAATCAAAAAACCGAAAAAAGCTCTTGAAGTATACCGAAAAAATCTCTCGAAATCGATAAAAATAACTTAAAAATCCCTTGAAATCAAGAAAAAAATCTCTAAAAAACCCTCGAAACGGTAGCATTAGACTAAGACAACATCGGACGATATGAAAAAATTTAATTTGTCAAAAAGAATTCTTTACAGAAGAAAATTAGAATTGAAGTTCAATTGGTGCCCCCTCGCATAAGTTTCTGGCTCCGCCCATGGCCATCACGCCACATTTCGGGGGTGTTTGGGAGTGCTTATATTTTTGACTTATTTGCTTATAGCTTCTCTCCACCGCAAATAAGCAGTTTGAAGTGTTTTGATAGAAAAAATCAAAAGTGCTTATTTGCTTCTCAAATTAGAACCTTGGTTTTTTCTAAATCAAAACTTGCACAAAGAAACCATATATTCGAAAAATTACTTTACAAAACCTCTTCTTATTTTGTGAAAGATTTTGGCTGAAAATTCCTAGAATTTTGTGTTATTACACAGAAGAGCATAAAACCCCAAAAAAGAATCGGACCTTCGAGGTGATTAATGGGTGGTTATTTTGTGTAAGTTGCGAAAAAATTTGGGTCATTTTAGGGTAGGACATCTCTCAAGAATCAAGATGGTTATAAAAGTTATATTATCATAATATATATATATATATATAATCTAATTATTATTTTAGATTCTAATACTATATGTTAGAAGTAAATATAACTCTATGTTTTTCAATAAATTGGTTGACATTGTCATTTTTAAGAGAGGGTCATTTAGGTAAATGACCTTAAATGAGTTAGAGTCCATGAAAAAAATGATGTTTAAGTGAAAGAAGAGCAAAAATTACTTGTGATTTAAATAATAGACAATGATCAAATAGATTTATTTAAAAATTAAATATGTGATTGTTAGTTAGAAAATATTAAATGCAAAAGTGATCTTAATGATTTTAGACAATATTTTTGAATTCTCAAAAGTATGGTGGTTGTTTAATAAAGCATATTATATCAAATTAAACATTGTCATTATATCTCATAGAGAAGTAGGAATGAATCACCAAAGGCTTTTGGCCTAGCGGTATCTGAGTCTCTTTCTCCTAGGAGGTCAGAGGTTCAAACCTCACCAAAGATGATGAGGGTGTGTGAGTTTATTTGTTGCATTTGCCGTATATAAATATTATATACTTTAAAAAGATAAAAAGTAGGAATGAATCAGTGATGAAATATGTTATTAATTTTAAAAATTCGGATAAAAAATGGTGTCAAATTGAAATTTTATAAAATAATTTGTTTAATTTAAGTTTTTATTATAATTTAAATATCTTAAATTTACAAAATAAATATGTAATTTAATTAGTTTAGTTTTAATGATTGAATATTTTTAAATAAAGAAAGTTATAGTATATTTTTATCGTGTTTATAGGTTTCAATAGTTGTTTTATATTAATTTTTAACAGTTTATTTTTTGTTGGTTTTATAAAATAATTACTTATAAGTTTAAAATTTTGAAAAGTATACCATAATAAACAAATTGTTAATACTTAATAAATAATGTTTTAATTTTTAATAAGTTTTAATAATATAGTAAAGATTTAAATTTTTTATATCAATCACAAATACAATATCTTTCAGTCTTTTTGTTGTGGGTACTTTTTTCGTACTTGTTTTTTAGGCTATGTTTGGAAAACTAGCTGATAGATGATAAGTTAGCTGTTGACTGATAAGCTAGTTGGTAGCTGATAAACTAGTTGATAGCTGATAAGGTAGCTGATGAATAAGTCACGTTTGACAAAAACTAGCTTATAAGCATGTAAAATGACTAAAAATGGCATACTCAAAGAATTATCAATTACAATATTTAATTATATAATTAATACAAACTTATAGCAATATGTTAGTCCCATAAACAATCAACAATTCAAGTAATCAATAGATGATAGTAACAAGATGAGATAAGGAAAGGTTTGTGTATTATTCATATGGAAAGTGAACTACCTAGAGAGAGAATGTTTCTCTCTGTGGAACACTCACTCACACCATCAATCTATATTGTAAATGATAATTTCTACCCTAATTACTAACACAAGTCCTTTATATACTCCCACATCTCACTTTTCATACATTTAAGCCGAACCCCATATATCTTTCACCCAAACACATATTACATATATAAACCATTTACAAAACTATCCTATAATTAGGATATTTTGTGTTCTAACACAATATAATATGTTAATTAATACAACCAATGTAATAATAAAAATTAAATAATATAATATGTTAATTAAAAGAGTTTAAAATTTATTATTACATATATACTATAAATTTTGAATTTGTTAAAACAAGTTTAAAAACAAATATATATTAACTTATGATTTTAAATAACCGTTACAGAGAATATGAAAAAATAATCAAATAATAATTAAAAAATAATAGTAATTGATAATTAAAATATATTGATTAATATTATAAAAAAATTATATGATTAACAATAACTCTAAATAATTAAAAGTTAATATCAATGTATAATTAAAATTAAATTTAATAGTTTTCGGTTAATATTAATTACTATTTATTATTAATAATAATTAATTTAAAAAATTAATATTTATTTATAATAATAGTTAATAAATAATAATTAGTATTAATAAGAGGCAATATTGGAATATTCACAAAAATCTACTGAAAAAGCTACTCCAAGTAGCGTTTCAAAAAATTGGCTTATGGTCATCCAAATATGTACCCAAAAAATAAGCTAGTTTTTTTTGCCAAACAATGCCTTAGGTGTCGTTTGGTTCACAGAAACTGATGTAATCTGGTGGAATTGGAATGTCAGATTCCTTTGAACAGATTCCATTCCAGTGTTTGGTTCAATCTTTTGTACAAATGGAATCATTAAATTTCAATGAATTCCGTGAATGAGGCATCTAAACATTCCATCATATAACCAAAGGATTTTAAAGGAATGGAATCTATCATTTTCATAATTCCAAAATTACCCTTTACCCTAATCTTTACTTTTAAACATCTACACTCCTTCTCTCTCGTTTTCTTATACAGCAGACAGGGTCACTCCATCGTTTTCATCTCCATCGCACACCTCCATCGCTTCCATCTGTTGGTCGACACTCATCTCCATCGCACACC
Organism: Saussurea involucrata; assembly: GCA_033807775.1. Classification (NCBI taxonomy): domain Eukaryota; kingdom Viridiplantae; phylum Streptophyta; class Magnoliopsida; order Asterales; family Asteraceae; genus Saussurea; species Saussurea involucrata. Next base: position 85,043,604 of record CM066313.1, read on the forward strand.
TCTGTTCAACAGGTAATGGGTTCGATTTATCATCTGTTCAATTTATCATCTGTTCAATTTATCATCTGTTCGATTTATCATGTTGGTTCGATTTATCCATCTGGTTCGATTTTTCATCTTGGTTATGCTTTTCGATTTTATGTTTGGTTCGATTTTTCATCTGTTTATTTCTATCTTGGTTATGTTTCATCTGTTTATCATCTTTTATCATATGGTTCAATTTATCCATCTGTTTATTTATATCTTGGTTATGTTTCGATATCTGTTGGTTATGTTGGTTATGTTTGGTTCAATTTCTGTTGGTTATGTTACCACTCCACCTGTTTATCTTCAGTGACTTATATCTATCTTGGTTACGCTTCAGTTATGTTTATTTCTATCTTGGTTAAGCCTTGTGTCTTTTAACAGTGACTTATGTTTGTTGCTTAAATAGAAATAAAATGCATCTGTTGTAAATAGAAATAAAATGCATCTGTTGTAAATAGGAATAAAATGTTATATGCTAACCTATTCCTTGTGCGGTATATAAACAGGAAATGACCCGAATTAGTCTCACAACACGCAAACGTAGGATTATGCGACTGTTTTTGGAAGAAGCTATGAGTGCTATTGTTTGGTTTTTCATTACCGTTTGTTGTTTAGTAGCCAAACATAGAAGGGATAGACCACGTATTCAATATTCATTGTCAAGTATGCATCGATCTGCAATATTGCATAGGTATGCATATGATAGTGACACCATGTGCATATCACAACTTAGGATGGATAGAAGGTGTTTCAAAATTTGATCTTTAATGGTGCAATTTTATCGCTATTAATTTTAGTAGTACAATTTGGTCTTTAATATTAGGTATCGCGGATAAAAACAAAGGTCGTAAGTACCCAAACTGGTCAGAAGATGAAGACGCCAAACATTTTGAGGCATTAGTGAATTTGGTAAATGTTGGACGATATAAAGCTGATAATGGCTTCAAATGCGGGTACTTGTTGGTTCTGGAAGAAGCTTTGAAAGTCTACCTTCCTGATAAAAATATATTAGGTAAACCACACATCGAGTCCAGAATCAAAACCATGAAAAAAGCTTGGCAAATTGTACATGATATGCTACATGGTACAAATACAAGTGGTTTTGGGTATGATAGTGTAAAGATGTGTGTGACTGCTGACGATTCAGTTTGGGATGCTTACTTACATGTACATATTAGGGATGTTTAACTTATTACCATGTTAAGAATTTATTTTAACGGTTTCTATTTTTTTTGCAAATTTAGGTACACAAAAAGACTGCGAAATGGAGAAATAAACCATTTCCACATTATGAAGACATGTGTTACGTTTTCGGAAATGATCGTGCTCATGGAAATCAAGCGAGAGACTATGATGGGTTAGATGAAAATGTTGTCATGGAAGATAGCCAGATGCCAAGTCAAGAACAACAATCTGATGAAAATGTTATCATGGAAGATAGCCGAATGCCAAGTCAAGAGTGTACATCTCAAGGTAGTAGGAAGCGCAAGAGTCGAGGTGATCCTCTTGTTGATGCAATAAAGAATGTTGCTGTCATACTTGGAGATAGACTTGAAAAAGCATCGAACAATTTGGTGAAAGTTGAGATGGAGATACATCAAAAGAGGTCCATTGTTGGTTCTGAACTTGCCAAGATGGATCTTACTTCAATGGAAAGGTTTACAACATTGAGAAAAATAACACGTGATCCTGAAGTCGTGTTAAGTTTTTGGAACTATGAAGGAGAAGCTCGGGAAGAGTTTGTGAGGTATATGTTGCAAGAATGACCACTTGATTATTAAAGGTTTTTGCATATGTTGGAACATGAACTAGACTATGCTTTTGTATTTTGGTGACATGTAATTATTTTGGTGGCATGTAATTATTTTGGAACATGTATTTGAACTATGATCGATTAGTGACGATGACATGTAAGTATTTTTGGAACAATTTCAAAATCGATCAAGTAATGTCATTTGGTTTATTATTATGTTTGGGTTGTGTATATTATATGGTTTACACATTCAAGTATTTAATAATAATTTTATTAAAATATTTAATGACTATTTTATTAAAGCATTTTTTGTTTAAAAAAATTAAAATTAACAAAAGGGTATTTTGGTCATTTACCCAAATTTCATTCCAATTCCAAAGCTACATTCTGTGAACCAAACAGACAGATTCCAATTCCTTTAACAAATTACATTCCAATTCTGTCAACCAAACAGCTGGTCAAACCTGACAACATTCCATTCAATTCCTCCAAAATCAAATTCCTTTAACAAGTTACATTTCATCCAAAAACGTTCTGCGAACCAAACACCCCCTTAGTGTTTGTTACAACTTTTTGTTTCTTTTAACCTTTTTTGCTTCTCACAGTTTACTTACTATTGAGATGGTTGTTTACCTTTTTATCTTTTAATAGTTCAATTAAGAGAAGACATTTAAATTGTTAAGAAGTAAATCTTGTTTGGGAAAAACAATCTGCATTTTAATGGTTCTAAAACTATCTGAATGGTTTTGTTTTTTGGGTCTTCCTTAACCATTCAACGCCCCGATTTCATCATGAATAATTATCAAACAATCATATTTCATTTTGCACTATATCATAGAACCTCGTAACACTTAATTATTTTCCACAAAACCATTTAGCAACTTGATGAGTGCATAATTTATCACATTCTAAGCACTTATTTTCTAGATATTTAGTCCTATTTTAGTTTCCCAATCACCTAAATTGAGTCTTTTGGTCTGATTTTATCTTTTATTATAGTTTGGAGCTAAGTAGGAGAAATGGATCTGTTTGTGCTTATTTTGTGGAAAAATCTAACAGTTCGGTATGCTGCAGCAGGATGCTACAACATGGTTCGCAGATCCAGAAAAGTCAAAGACATCACTTCATAAGCTTTTTGGTTGGAGAATCTTTTGGCAATCTCTTCAGCTCTGTTTGGCAAGATGGAAGGCAGACATCTTCAGGGGAATAATATCAAGAAGGAGATTGCTTTAAGCAAGGCATCTTATAATCCTTTTAACTTTTGGTTAATACCTTTTAGTTAAAGAATATTTGTACTAGATAGTTTGACATAAGATGCCTTTCCCTTGTATAAATAGGGGCTGAACCCTGGATGTTTTGGACACCACTTCTTGCTCTAAGCAAGTAGTTCTTTCTAGCTTTAATTTCTAGTTTGTAGTTACTTTACTTCAATTCTAGTTTCTCCTAACAAGGAAACTAGCTAAGTAGTTCATATAGCTACTTAGAAGCAATTGTTATTTCCTTTCTTGTTTTAATCCAAAATCGTTGGCACATTTATTGTTTTTAACATTTATATTTCTGTTTGATCACCATGATTTATATGTGTTTAAAAGCGATGAGGGGCTAATTCCTGAGCTTGGGTGTAAGTAATGGTTGGGAGATAAAGGCCTTTATGTAGTGGAAGAATGCTTTCGCTATTGGCTATCGACCTTGCTATTCATCCCTTGTTTTCTAAGCTTCATTTAAGTAGTTTTCTTGACAAAGTGACGCATGTTGTTCTACTTAATTGAGTTGGTCTTGAATGCAAGCCAGCGTAAGTTTTAGAGCTCTGAGATGTTGTAATATCAATTTCTTGTAAATTGTGACTTATATGAATAGATTAGTGGATTTTACTACATGGGTTGGGTCTCCCATTTGCGTGAGCTGCCCTTACTGGTTGGGTCTCCCCATTTGTGTGGAGCTGCCAGTAGATAGTCCGATCTAAACCTTGCAAAAGGGCTAATCTGTTCAGTAGCAAAGCTGAGAACCAATGCTGCAGCACCATGCTGTAGCATTCTTCCTAAGCATAATGTTGCTGTAATCTAGCCAGAACTTACACCCTTGCATTTCTTTACTGTTTTA